>CM039690.1:25159424-26430674 GCA_022530915.1 Paspalum notatum | reverse complement strand
TCTACTTGATTGTGAGAAGTATGGCAACATCGTCACCTATCTTCACCAAACCGACCTCTCCAAAACTACTCCATCCAGTGTGCTTGGCAAGATCAATGCTCATGAGATATACATGAAGATCACACCGAATGCGGAGCCTCCTTCCAAGAAGAAGGACATTGCACTCAAGGCAAGATCATCCAAAGAGAAGAAGTCCGTCACCAAGAAAATCATTGTGGTGGACAACAAAGAAGATGATGAGCAAGAGGAAGATGATAGTGATGAAGAGGTTGCCTTGCTCGTCCGCAAGGTCACTAGAGCCTTGGGGCGACTTAACAGGAAGGGCATCAAATACTCCTCAAGCAAAAAGAAATTCTTTCCAACAAAGAAAAAGCTTGAAGAAATGGAGTGCTACAAGTGTGGCAATCTTGGCCATCTTTCATACCAATGCCAAGTTGCCACCAAGAAGAAGCAAAAAGAGAAACACCACAAGCATGACTCAAGTGATGAATCAAATGATGATGAGAAGAAAAACCAGAGGAAGGGCCCTAAGTCATTCAAGAAAAAATTCTTTAATAAGAAGGGCAAAACTTACATTGGAGAGTGGATGACCGATGAGGACACCTCAAATAACTCATTTGACTCAAGTGATAATGAAGATGAACTAGTTGCCGATCTTGCAATTGCTACTATCTCTACACCGAAATCGGCTTCATCAACATCTACATCCACTCCACACCTATGCCTTATGGCCAAGGGTGATAAGGTGACCTTTGATGACTCTTTTGATGATGATGATGATGTTGATATGTTGTAGGATCGAGATTACCGGCTAGAGGGGGTGAATAGACGGTTTTAACTAAAAACAAAGACACTAAGCAAATTTAATTAGAACCACAAGAGGATTAAACCTTCTAGCCTATGTTGAACTAAGTGGGTTTGCAACCTAGAGTGACAAGATAGTAATTCAACCTCTAGTAAAGTAAAAGCTCAAAGTAAATGCAAGAAAATAATATGAGCAAAGAGATCACCATACAAGAGACCGAATTTTTTCCCGTGGTATCGATGACTTGCCGGTCACCTCTAATCCACGTTGAGGTGGATTCAAAGCATCCAACAACTCCTCTATCAAGACTCCACTTGATCTTTGAGCCGGATTGGTCAATGAACCTCTCAAACCACGATTCCACTAATGGTTGCTTTTCACTACTCCGGTGAGGCAAGCACCAAGCTCCTCACAATCACCATCGCGGCTTCTTCACAATCTTCTTGAAGAGCTCGACGGGGAATCTCCACCAAGCCGTATAGGAGGCGGCAACCTCCAAGAGTAACAAGTCGATGACGCTTGCTTGATGGTCTCCTAGTGCCTCAAAGCTCGCAAACACAATCCCAAGCACTAGGATCCTCTCAATCTCACTAGAATGCAATCTCAAGCAATGTGAGTGAGAGAGGTGGGAGAAAGCTCAAGAATGCTCAATAGGAGTTCCAAAATGGCGAAGAGAGCTGCCTAAGCCCCGGGCACCCACTGTTTATACCCCCACACTCCACAACTAGCCGTTATGTGCAAAACTCGCGAAAACAAAGAGTTCGCAGGCAGTCCGCCGTAGAAACCCCAGCCTGTCCTCATTTAAAAACCAACGGCTAGTTTTGCATTTAATGCTGGTCAGATCCACTCAAAAAAAGTACGGCGGACAGTCTGCCTCACAAGGCCCGGACAGTCTGCTGTTCACCTGATTTGAAACCCAGAAACTTTGAAGCTCTGGTGGTACCGGAACAAATAACCTGCGAACAGTCCGCCCAAGGGGCCTGGACTGTCCGCCGTTCAACTTAAAACCATCCGGCCGAAAACACAACTTTCTGACCCAACCTCCAGTTAGAACTGCGAACAGTCCGCCCACCAAGGCCAGACAGTCCGCCGTTGGGGCTCAAGAACTCTGAAAGGGGCAGACAAGTTCTTGGTACAAAATACCCTTAACCGCGGATAGTCCGCCTCACAAGGCCGGACTATCCACCACTCTGAATATCAGTACATTCAAAACAGCTTTTGAATTGGAGTTTTATTTCACAACTTTGCACTGCTATTAGCCCTTATCCAAGAGCATCTACCAATATGAGCAATGAGGCACTATACAACCGTCGAGTAAACATCATTGACCCCTCTTAATAGTACGGCTATCTAGCCTATTAATCCGGTCAATTATCTTCTCTAAGCACCTCTCGGCCGGTCGAAATAAAAGCCTATAATATACCTTTGACTTGAGCTTTCCATCACTAAGAATAGTGTCTTCTTTCCAACCTACATTCTCAATTTTCTCAATGAAATTTGTTAGTCCACACGTGTTGTCATTAATTACCAAAACACCAACTAGGGGCCTAGATGCTTACAATCTCCCCTTTTTTGGTAATTGATGACAACCTATCTTAAGAAGTTGAATATGAAGGATCAAATCATTCATATACCATAGGCATAAGAAGGATTTGAGTTTGAGTTTTGAACAACTTATCCATAGGAGTGAAGTCCCAATATGAAATAAGAATAAGCCAAAGCAAAACTCGAGGGTGTAGAGGTAGCTACCCCTAAATATGTGCATCATTTGAATGAATTTGGTGTATTGCACATTTTCAGAAGTAGAAACGGCAGAGCTTCCCCTACAAAGTGGTGACCAAGGGACAATAATATAACAAGATACAGAAGATAAACCCATTTCACTTAGAAACACCCTTAATCAACCACACCAGCTAGAACAAGCCACAAGGATAGATAGATAGAAAGCACACCACACGTTTAAGTTATAGCAAGTTATTACAACCAAGGTTCACAAGTCACAAAGTAAGTTCATATAGAAAGGAAACATGCACAATGCAATGCAAAGGTCCATAGACCCATGAGCTCCCCCTAAATCAAATATCCCATGCTTGATCTTCAACTTCGTTGCTTCTCCCCCTTTGGCATCAAGTTAGCCAAAAAAGGCACAATCATTGAGCATCAACTCCACTGTCATCCCCAGGTGGAGGAGGAGGATAGGGAAAATATGGTGCATAGGGACGAAACTGCGGAGAAGGAAGTGGCGCAGGATAAACTAAGTAGTAGTGACCTGCGAAATTTGTAAAGGATGTGTTGAGAGTGTTAATCCTAGCCTGAAGCGTCTGCTGCTGCTGACTAACCTGCTCAAACTGATCATGAGTAGAGAGTAACCTAAATTGATCGCCGAGAGCATTCATATTTTCCTGAACACCCCTCTGCACAAACTCCATGTTGGACATGATCGGCTGGTACACATTGGTGTGAACACGCTGTCCAAAAATTTCAAACCCGGTGTCCAACCGTTGTCCTAAATTTCTACTCATCTCATCTCCCATAGCCTGAAGATGCTGTCCAAGGTTCTGCTGCATAGTAGCAAAGTAAGGATCAAAATACCCTGGAGGAGGCTGCTAGTACTGCTGCGGCTCATTTTGATGAGGTGGAGCATCCTCATCTTCATTGTCATCCTCATCATCATCTCGCGCTTCTGGATCATCCTCAGCCTCAGGAAAAGGAGTAAGTGGTCTCTCAAGAAAGGCTCTCTCGTTCTTGAATGGTCAAAATGGTGTATGGATGACCTCACGCTCACCCCTAAACCTTGTTTTCAAAAGAATCAGTGCCATGATGTACGGAGCATATGCAAGGTTCACTGTTTTGTCCACCTTAAGATCACTGACATGATCCAACATGAATGTGACAACATCCATCACTTCTCCATTCATCACATGAGAGATGATGTTCCAGAACTTATCACGGACCTTGTTTCTATCACCGCCCTTGGGTAAGATGGTCACATGAGCAATCTTGTTGGTCACTGCAGGATGATGGCGCAGTCCAGTGGTAGTAACAACAACAGTAGGAATGTTCAACCTTACAGGCTCATAGTACTGAGCAATATTTTCAATGGTATCTTCATGCAACAAATTTGCACCATTTGAGATCACCTCATAGTTAAGCTTATTTGCGGCAGCAAATTCTTCGAACGTGGCATCATACTTTCTTTTGCCCGTTATCCATTCAATAGTTCTTTCCTGCATGTTTACCTCAGCAGTAGCATAAAACTTACGAATCGCCATTTCATTATAATCAACCATGTTCTCAAGATAATCATGAAGACCACACTCATTGAACCTTTCAACCAAATCATTCATCACGGGTTCAGAGAGCATGTATTGCCAATCAATTGTCTAGTGCTTATGAATGCTAACCCTTCTCAGATGACTCCAGAAAGCATCAAATTGAACTTGTGTATGGAAGTAAAGCACATTTGTGTCACGAGGCATACCATACTGATAAGGGTTGCTAACTGCAGAGTATTGATCTACTGACCACCTTATTTATGGAAAGGCCCAACCAGTGATGTCAACGGCCTCATCATCAGCTCTAAGGTTTTCTGCCTCCATGGATACTGCTTCCCCTTCATCTGAGTCCTGAGCCTCTAAGTCAAGGTCTGAGTTGTAGTCATCATCCCCATCATATCTCCTTTGCCTTTTGGTTGCACTTTTCTTGAACTTGGCAGCAAGTTTCTTGAAAGAGCTTCCACCACCTCTGTCATAGTTCAAAGAATATTCAGGGAGTGAACAAGTGATGGCTGTATAGATAACACAATGAGAAACTGATGTTGACTTGATACCCAATGGTAGACAGTCCGCATCAGGGGCGCGGACAGTCCGTAGAAGGGGCGCGGATAGTCCGCGTAAGGTGCGCGGACAGTTCGCCGTTTACTATTCATTCACGACAGCAAACAGTGACAGTTCAATCTTTGTGCCCATAATCCAACTAATTATACTCAGTATTTTCACACCAAAATAAAACCACAGCACCACTATCATATCCCCAACAAGATCCCCAACTCAAATTAGAAATTCCATGGTTGAAAAGTAGATCACATATGAAACGCTAACCATGAACGCCATCTCAAAATAGCAAGAACAAGGAGGGGATTCAATCCAATACCGAGAGTGCTGACAGTCGTTATTGCACTACCAATGACCGTCAACTATCCATGAACATGGAGGAAAACATGCCAAAGTATGGATAAACCTGTGCTACTAACACATTTCCACAAGTTGTGTTGAATATTTGATTGTAGGTACAAAGATCAGCAGAAAACAGGCAAATTTGGCTAAGTCACAGGGTCACTGGCCAGTGGGCCAGGTCGCCTGGCTCCACCCCAGGCCGCCGGACCTGGCAAAATGGCCAAATCAGCTCATCTTCGACCTGCATGTGCCTAAGCGATGTGTCAACACACTTGTGAAGTCCAAAGGCCGAATGCACCACGTCAAGTACAGGAAGGCTCCACCTCATTGATCCAAGCACTTGGATTGGTGAAGTCAGCAATCCGCAAGACTTCAATCCTGCGGCTGAGGAAGAAACACAAGTGAGATCCAATGGCTCGGGTGAAAACACAAGATAACCGCCTTAACCACCATGCAACCGACTTGGGGAGTCAAGATGGACCACAAGATGAAGGATGGTGGTGGATCCAACGGCTGGCCAGGCCGCCCGACCTGGGGTGGGGCCGCCTGGCTCCCTACCAGGCTGCCCGACCTGCCACCTGTCCCTTAACCGCCATACCGACCCTATAAGTACCCCCACTCACTTGGTGGCTATAAATACCCCCGAGCTCTCATTTGTAAAGGGTGAAAGTTGAGTAGCTCACACTATCGCTTAGTCTTGTATCACTAGGTTAGTCCTGGGAGTTAGAGTTGAGTCTGAGCTTTTGCCTCAGGGATTCCGGAGTCTTCTTCAAGTTTCGGTAAAGCTCTTGTATCTTTCTATCTTTTGTACTCGTTACTCCAGTATAATATTTATCGTTGCTCTATCTGTTGTTATACTTTACTTCTTAACACTTGCCTAGTGTGGTGTACCTTTATTGCACACTAGATCCAAGGCTTAGGTTTGTGTTGTCCTTGAGTTATCTGAATCCTATTAGACTTGCCGGTGCTATAAGCTTGTCTTAGGCTTTTGATCTAAGATTAACTTAGTTCTCACCCTCTAATCAAGGCAGAGCTTTAGTGTTCAAGTTCTCACTTGAACACTAGTATAGCATGCCATCTTACCCACGCAGATCTGGTTGGTAGCCTCTCTAAGTGACAGCTCTAGAGGTCTCAATAATCCACCCCGTCGTTCGGTAAGCCCGTAGGCGTTAGCCGGGTCTCCTTCGGAGGTCTACTATCTACCCCTTGACCCCTCGAGGCGCCGGAATTTCGCTCGATGCAAGATCCTAGCTTGTATCCAGTTAACTTAGTTCAACCGCGAATACTCCTCTGCAGCGGTTAAGTAGTAGAGTTCGGAAATCTAATCTCACTCGTTGTCCTCCTAGGCAACTACCTAAGTGTTAGGCTCTTTAGTCCCTATTTTACTCTTCACACCATACACTATCTTTATATCTTACCCCCATTGTAAGATTAGTTGGTATTTTATCTAAGTTATAGTACTGCTTGAAAGTTCGACATTTCATTCCACCTTTTCGCCCTTGCTTCCCTGTGGATTTTTCTGATACTTGGAATACTCTGAGTGAAAAAGCTACAGCGAATCTCCGTGCGCTTGCGGAGTAAAATCTGTTACGCTAAGAGACGTCAACAAGCTTTTTCTGGCGCCGTTGCCAGGGAAGCAATTGGCAATAGAAGTTTGATTTGTTCGAACCTACGTACTTATAACTTGATAACATACCGCTATTTCTTAGCGGGTTTATTTGCCTCTGTCTACTTTATTGTTGCCTGACAGAGAGGTGTATGACCGGTTTTAACCTACCGGCAAACTAGTCGCTGCTCAGAAGGAGAGTCCGTCAGAAGACGATCCACGGGTAGAGGCCTGTGCCAGCTACATTGGAGTTTGGATCATCAAGCACAACCGACAAGACACATATGACTGAGAAGACCATTCGCGAGTTTTCTGTCCCATCCAACAGCAACGTCCCTACGGGGCCAAGTGTGACTGTTGGAGATGGATTCGAGCTCAAGCCAGGTGTCAACCACATGGTCCAAGCTAGCCCATTCTGCGGATTGGCGTCGGAGGATGCAAACAGCCATCTCCAGCAATTTCTGGAGATATGCAACACTTTCACTATCAAGGGTGCAACCACCGATGCTGTTCGGCTTCGCCTCTTCCCATTCTCTCTGATTGGGAAGGCAAAACAGTGGTTCTACCTGAACCGCAACAACTTGGCGACTTGGGAGGCATGCTCCAATGCCTTCCTGGCAAAGTACTTCCCGCTGGGAAAGACAAGCTCACTGAGGAACCGAATCTCGAGCTTCAAGTAGCTCGCTGATGAGTCCGTGGCGGAGGCATGGGAGAGACTACAAGAGTACATCGCCGCCTGCCCCCACCATGGTATGGAACAGTGGCTAATTATCCAGAATTTCTTCCACGGATTACACCGGTCCGCGCAAGAACACCTCGATGCAGCCGCTGGAGGATCATTCTTGTCCTTGAGCGTTGCCGCTGCCCGCTCTCTCATCGAGAAGATGGCAAGCAACCAAGGATGGAGAGAGGAGAGGGTGAACAATAAGCCCCGTGGAGTCCACCATATTGACGACTCCGACATGCTTGCCGCCAAAATGGACCTCCTGCTAAAGAAGCTGGAGGGCGCTCCTGAAGCTATGCTGGTCCAGACACTGGATTCTCGCATGACTTGCGAGCATTGCGGGAACACCGGCCACACGGGGAACAGCTGCCCCGAAAATGGACCGGAGGACGTTCACTTTATCAACAACAACGGCTTCAGCAACGGGCCTCGTCCTCAACCAGGTTGGAATTCACGACCCAACTTACCCTTCGTTGGTCAAGGTATGTCTTCTGGCAGTTCTCAGCAGTTTAATAAAAATTCTTTCGATCAAAAAGGTGTGAACGATAGCATTAGTAAGAAGTTCCCGATAGAGTTCTTGAATCTTTGTCAAATCAAATAGAAACTTTGAATAGTGCCATGAAAAACTAGCTGAGCTTTAATAAAATGCTAGAAACTCAGATAGCTCAGCTTGCAGCCGCTCTACCTAGTCCTACTTTGGGGATGCTTCCGGGACAGCCCGAGCCACCCCTGAAGGAACATATAAATGCTGTAACCACTAGGGGTGGAAGGTCTACACAAAACCCCCCACATCCTAGAGCTGCAGGAAAAGAACAGGGAAAGCGGGCCACACCAGAAGAGGAAGATGAGGCAGATCGTGAACCACCACAGGTGAAGGAAGCACCAAAGTCAGCTCCACATGAGTTCTACGACAGCACAGTGCTTCCTTTTCCTCAAAGGCAGAAGAAGGCCTCGGTGGATGATCAGTTCGGCAAATTTGTTGAGGTAATCAAGAAATTATATGTCAATATCCCATTGCTAGATGCAATGCAGGTGCCTACGTATGCTAAGTACCTGAAGGACATCCTCAACAACATGAAGCCGCTGCCATCAACCGAAGTTGTGCACCTCACGCAGGAGTGTAGAGCTGCTATACTCAACCATCCGCCTGAAAAGAAGAAGGATTCTAGGAACCCCTCCATATCATGCTCGATCGGGACCCAGAATTTTGATCAAGCTCTTTGTGATCTGGGAGCAAGCGTCAGCGTCATGCCAAATGTAGTCTTTGATAAACTCACGCATGCTACACTTGCCCCTACTGCTATGTATCCAGTTAACTTAGTTCAACCGCGAATACTCCTCTGCAGCGCTTAAGTAGTAAAGTTCGGAAATCTAATCTCACTCGTTGTCCTCCTAGGCAACTACCTAAGTGTTAGGCTTCTTTAGTCCCTGTTTTATTTTTCCCACCATACACTATCTTCATATCTTACCCCCGTTGTAAGATTAGCTGGTATTTTATCTAAGTTATAGTACTGCTTGAAAGTTTGACATTTCATTCCACCTATTCGCCCTTGCTTCCCTATGGTATGATACTCGGAATACTCTGAGTGAAAAAGCTACAGCGAATCTCCGTGCGCTTGCGGAGTAAAATCTTTTACGCTAAGAGACGTCAACAGAGAGGACATGATGGAGGAAGTTGATGAGTGTCCGGGAACACACGCGGACAGTCTGGGGAAGCCTCCAACGATTCCCCCCTTGAGAGTGACCTCTTCTTCTTTTGGGGAGAGAGGAGAAGGAGAGAGATGTGTTTGAGCTCGAATGAAAGGGTATGGGAGAGACTTGGTCATTTTTCTTTTATGTTCTGGTAGCCTATTCTGAAACCCGACGCGCGGCTTGTCCGCTGTCCAGCGGCGGACAGTCCACCGTTGTAACTGGGCCAAACCAACAGATGGCAAATGTTTCTGTGTTAGTTTCAGCACCTACGGTAGATAGTCCGGGTCCAAGCGCGGACAGTCCGCAGTTCATTTTCTCTGGCTCCCAGAAACTTGACTGATTCTGTCCAGATTTTAACTTCAACTGCGGATAGTCCACCGTTGACCCGTGGACAGTCCGCCCTTGCAAGACTGTACTGCCTAGAATTCAATTTCAAAAGACAATATGCGAACTTTGAAATGGGATCATTGCTCACTTATGGACCTTATGCCTACAACAAGAGTTAATATGCATGCATAGGTATGCAAAGAGTACGATAAGACAAAGGTTAGCGAAAAAGCGCTAAAAGAAGGATCGAATCAAAAAACAAGAGAAAATGCGCAATTAAATGGACAGGGAGGATACATGAAGGCCCATATAAACTTGACATCGTGTGAAATCCCATCTTCAAGAAACATTTGAGATGTCAATAACATTGAGCTCATTTCTCAATTTGCAAAACTTTTCTTCATCCAAGGGCTTTGTAAAAATGTCGGCCAATTGATCTTCCGTGCCAATTGCACAAATAGTGATATTCCCTTTTCTAACATGATCCCTCAAGAAGTGATACCTAACATCAATATGCTTGGTTCTTGAGTGTTGTATAGGATTTGTAGCCAATTTTACGGCACTTTCATTATCACATAAGAGAGGTATTTTGTTGAAGTTGACACCATAATCCAATCGAGTTTGCTTCATCCACAATAATTGACCACAACAACTTGCCGCTGCAATATACTCGGCTTCGATAGTTGAAAGAGAAACTGAATTTTGTTTCTTTGAAGACCAAGAAACAAGACACCTTCCAAGAAATTGGCAACTTCCCGAAGTACTCTTTCTATCAATTTTGCATCCCGCATAATCGGAATCCGAATAACCAATCAATTCAAATTGAGCACCATTAGGATACCATAGCCCAATGTTAGGAGTATGTTTCAAATACCTCAAAATTCTTTTTACTGCTGTCAAATGAGCTTCATTTGGAGAGGCTTGAAATCGAGCACACAAGCAAACACTAAACATAACATCGGGCCTAGATGCAGTGATGTAGAGCAAAGTACCAATCATGGACCGATAATAACTTTTGATCAACCAATTTACCTCCCTTACCAAGTTCAAGAAGACCATTTGTTCCCATCGGAGTTGTGATTGATTTTGCATCTTCGAAACCAAACTTTTTCAACATATCCCTCAAATATTTAGATTGACTCAAAAAATCCCATCTTTCAATTGTTTAATTTGAAGACCAAGAACGAAACTCAATTCACCAATCATTGACATTTCAAACTCTTTTGACATCATCTCACCAAATTCCTCACAAAAAGAGGCATTAGTAGAACCAAAGATGATATCATCAACATAAATTTGACAAATGAAGAGATCTTTTCCAATAGACTTAGTGAACAAGGTAGTGTCAACCTTCCCAATCTTGAAACCCTTTGAAACGAGAAAATCCCTAAGTCTCTCACAAGCCTGAGGGGCTTGCTTTAGTCCATAAAGTGCCTTGGATAGCTTGTAGACATGATCCAGATTCTTTGGATCCTCAAAACCGGGAGGTTGCTCTACATACACAAGCTCACTAATCTTCCCATTCAATAAAGCACTCTTCACATCCATTTGAAATAACTTGATATTGTGAGCACAAGCAAATGCAAGAAGGATCCGAATAGCTTCCAATCTAGCTACTAGAGCAAATGTTTCACCAAAATTCAATCCTTCAACTTGAGTGCACCCTTGTGCCATCAATCTAGCTTTATTTCTAACCATAATACCATTTTCATCATGCTTGTTACGAAAGACCCATTTAGTACCAATAACATTATAATTCTTTGATCTTTCAACCAACTCCCAAACTTCATTCCGGGTGAAATTATTCAATTCTTCATGAGTCTGTCTAGGTAGCAATCGATTGACCGTCAATCGATTTTTTGACGGTCAGATCGCGATCTAACGGCTCAGATCTTCTTTTTCTACCTGTCTCAATACACTGTAATTACAATAGTCACACACTGTAATTACGGTGGACATACACTGTAATTCCGGTAGTCGTATACTGTAATTCCTATAGTCATACACTGTAATTATGATGGTCATACACTGTAATTCCCGTCCATCCAATGCAGATCTAATGGCTCACAAAAAATCGATTGACCAAATGGACAAAACAATCGATTGACCTTTAGCTTTCCTCTTCTTCATGCATGGCATTCACCCAATCCGGATCTTGTAGTGCTTCATCTACACGGTTACGCTCAACACAAGACATAAAGGAATAGTGTTCACAAAATAAAGCAATACAAGACCGAGTTTGAACACCCTTACTAATATCACCAACAATTTGATCAACGGGATGATCCTTTGCCACCGCATGATGAATTCTAGGAAGAGTATGAGAATCATGTGTCGATGTTGTGTGATTATTCAATGGGTTTGAAGAAGAGTGATCTTGAGTATCATCAAAATGGGCATCTTGTTGAATTTGATGATTTTGCGCATTAGTAGTTGAGGCAGAGGGAATGACTACAATAGAATCATCATCTTCAACTTCTTATGGCTTGACATCACCAATTGCCATGGTCTTTATTGCCTTGCTCAATTCTTCACCTCTAACATCATTCAAGTTGTCATTTTCTTCTTGAGAGCCATTTGTTTCATCAAATTCAACATCATATACTTCCTCAACAATCCCATGAGTCATGTTGTACACTCTATAAGCTTTACTATTTGATGAGTATCCAAATAGAAAGCCTTCATCACACCTTTTTTCAAACTTGGAGAGACGGATTCCTTTCTTCAAAATATAGCATTTACATCCAAAAACCCGAAAATATGAGATATTCGGCTTCCTATCGATAAGCAACTCATATGGAGTCTTTTTCTACAATCTATGACAATATTATCTATTTGAAGCATGACAAGCGGTATTTATGGCTTCGGCCCAAAAAGAGTGAGAAACATCATATTCCGAAAGCATAGACCTTGCCATTTCAATCAAAGTTCTATTCTTTCTCTCAACAAGACCATTTTGTTCCGGTGTATATTTTGAGGAGAATTCATGCTTGATACCCTTGCCATCACAATACTCATCAACTCTTGCATTTTTAAATTCCGAACCGTTGTGATGCTACAGACATCTCAAGTGCATAATCATCTTTCATACATGAAGCATGCATCATAAAGCACATAATCAAAGCCTATGGTTGAGCATCATGAGCAAACTTGATATGAATGCCAGTTTCCAAACCTTGTTTTTGTATTGTGTTGTCTCTATGTTTATAGTCCTAACTTCAATTCCATTGAGATCTAGGTGAAACTTATATTACCAAAATTGTGGGTAGAGATATGTTGAACAACTTTGTTAATTGGGGCTTGAGCATATATTGAGGTTTACATGGTGATTAGAGTCATTTTCTACCAACACAGAAAACCAGTTCAAAACTGACCTGTTTAGTAATCTCCAATTTTCTCTAGCCTACAGCCATTTTTATGCAATTCTTAAATTGGATACGTTGTAGGTCTTGAAATTCTAAGAAACATTTCCAGAAGGCACTTTTGGTGATAATGCTCTGAAATAGGATTTTTGAATTTCACAAGCAATAAAGGTCCACTGTCCAAATTGGGGGCTGCAGGGTAAATTTAAATTTAAATCACATTTCCATATAGATTTTGATATTATGCCTTTTGACAAAGTTGTAGAACTCTAAGAGTACAACATTTCTACCAATTGGAGTTTTTCTAAAATTGGGCTCTAAATAGGTCAAAAAGGCTATTTTCAGTGATGGAGAAAACACAAAATTCCCTGGTTTTTCCCTGAGCCACTGATGGGTGGGCCCGGCCTGTCAGCACCGCCCCGTTTCCCCAGCCGACGCGCGCCGCGTGGCCGCCGGCGTACGGGCAACGCCCCTCGCCCCGGGATTGACGCCCCGGCCGTGGCATTAAGTGAAGAAGCTCTCCCTCGGCTTTCCCCTTCCGACCCGCTCACCGTTCACCCCCTCCCCGCCTCGCTCTCGCCTTGCCCCGACCGAGCCGCCATTGGCAAGCTTGAGCTCGGATCCGAGCTCCACCGCCGCCATCCGTCCACCTCGCGCCATGAGACTACCGCCCCGCAACCGCCTCGCTCTCGCGCACCCGTAGACCTTGACCTCGTCGCCATTCACCACACCATCGCCGAGATCGACGTCGCCGCGACGTGCTCACTACGCCGGTGAACGCCGTCGCCGACCTCAGTTCACCGCCGTCCCACGCCTCGATCGCACCACCATCCTCGACGAGACCTACACAAGGTTGACGCCCTCACTCGCGCGCACCCTCCGCGCCCCGTGTCGCGGCTCGGCGCGCGCGACGCCGCGCGGCCGCGACCGACGCGAGGAAGAAGAAGGGGGCCGGAAAATTTTAGATCTGGCCCCTCAGTTTTCTTGTTTTTGCAGTTTAATCCGTGTGTTGTTGATTGAGTCTTGTAGATCTTGCATGCCAGTTCCTGGAAGTTAGGTTTAATTATGATCTAGCCCCTGGATCTATTGTTTTTCCATTTTCTTTTGTTATTTTCGGCTGAAACTTTGAAAAATCATATAAAATCGAATAAAAATCCAAAATGGACAAGCTCAGTGGTTATGAACTCCTTGTGACTAGATCTACAGAATGGGTATGATGTGGAGATGTGCATTGTCTGTTTTGCCCTGGGTATTGTGCATGCATGATATTCTATCAAAAATGGAAAATAGGGTCAAAATGAACTCCAATTGAGTTGAAACTTGGATAGTAGCTTTCTTAGTCTATGCTTGCACTGTGAAAAATTTGGCAACCCTAACACTCACTGTTTATTTACTGTTTTGATATTTGCATGTAGTTTATGCCTTTTATTGACATAGGAAATGGATGCTATGAAAAATATGTTTAAAATGGCTCATTGATATTTTTCTTGTATCTTACATAGCATGAAAAACTCACTGCTAAAATATGAGCCTCTACATATTAGGTTGGAAAGGTGATTTAAAAATGACAAACCTTGTCTAGGAGAGCTAAATAAATGGAAAAATGGATTCTAGAGTGCAAGATAAATTCTAGTAAAATTCTGGTAGCTAGTTGGTGAAGTCTGGTTTACAAAAAATATTTTTGTGAATTTTCTTGCTACTGTTTTGTTATGCATGAATATTGTGATGAATTAAAATATGAAAAATAGATGTCCTATAAATACATGGCTTCTGAGCTTGCTGATTTTTGTGCTTAATACTCATACTAAGTTGTGCAACATGTTAAAAATTCATACCAAATCCCATTCGTACAAATTATGAAAAATCTAGAAAATTAAAAGGCTGATATCTTTTTGGAATTTTAGAAACAAAAATATAACCTTACTAGGGCTGAAATATTGTGAGTGACTTGTCTCAGTACTGAGCTGCATGTCATAAATAATTGAGCTCATTTGGGATGGTGTTACTGTATGAACTAGACCGGAAGGCTTTAATGTAATAAAAAGATAAACTTGTATATTAGGCATATAAACAGTCATGCATGTGTGTGTTACTATTGGCTTCACCATGATGCTTGTTGAAAGTTCCTGTGATCTTATGCATGATGTATTAAACTAAGTTTAGGTGATGGTTTGTACGATTTTTTAATAATGGTTATGAAATTTCTTAAAGTAAGGCTTGCAAGTTTCCTGGTTATGGTATAAGTTAAAAATGAGGGCACTTAGGTCTTGCATCAAACGTTATGCACCTTGTTTATTCTTCTTGCACCTTATACTGTATTTTGCATACCTTTGCACTCATTTGCACTATGTCATCATCGCATATAGATTCCATGAACGAGGTGCCGACCCGGGAGCTGCCCTTGATCGAAGAACCCAACGACCAGGAGACGGAGGAGCAGCAGGAGAAGGACCCACCTCAGACCACTGACTCTGCATCTGAGGAAGCTAACCCCAATGGAGAAAGTAGGCAGGACCATACATCAACCCATCAAATACTATATGACTAAATTACGCATATGCATTAGGAGTTGCTTGAAACCCTATGCATTAGACTTCTCGGCTGCCCCGGCCCTAACACCTATACATAGAATTCGTAGGATGAGTATGCATAATTATGCTAGGTACGAGTAGACACGAGTGAAGGGAGTCACTCGTCGCGTAGGTGATATTTCAAAATCAGAAAAGTCTCATTATGGTGGAAGATTATCATTATGCTCAAGTTTTAAGTGGAGACCGGGTGGAGATTTTTATTTAAAATTTACTTTTTATGATGTCGCACTATGGACTCCGCCTAAGTCGTATAAGGCCTGTCCGCTGCTCGCCTGCTGATTGGCATAACATTGCTAGAGTGCTTATCCAGGCCATGGGACTGGTGAAATCTTACTTGTGCCATCCTGAGAACAGAGACACGTTCCTACCCACTGGTTAAGAGGAATGCGGCCCGAGGGAGCTTTGTACTTATGGTGGGGAGACCGAGATGTCAGCAGGCTCACCATGGGGGCACAACCCGGGGGTCAGGCGGGAGTGAATCGAACTTGGGATGGGACAAGTGGAGATGGGGCTATATGTGGAAACGCGATGGCTAGTAAGAATATACTCTTGGCATGATAGTTATTCCCGGGAATATAAAAATCGATTCGAATCGCTGATGCTCACAAGGTGTGAGAATGCCAAATATCACACACGGGCAACGTAGTAACTATTTGAATACCTTATGTTTATACTCCTGTTTTCAAATACCACATGCTTGATTTTATATCCTGATGTTTTACTGTCATGCAAGTTCTATATTTGACAATGTCGACAAATCAAGATGAAAGAGGGCAGCTGTCAAATCCTGCCGTCTTGTGTAATTATGACCTTGTTTAAAATCAATGGCTAAGGACTTACATGACTAGTAAGCAAGCATTGCGTCAGTCGTAAGTCATTCCATTAAGTCCTACTGAGTAATTAGTACTCAGATTTTGCCCCCACTTTTGGATTATAGGTATGGAGTTCATCGTTTGTGCCTGTGTAAGCGGGGTGTCTGTTCGCACCAGGGCTGATGACTTCCTTACGTGGTTGCGAGGCAGCATCGGTGGGCTCGATGTTGTTTTTGAAGTTTCTAGGCTTTGTTTACCATGAACCATGAATTTTAATTTTCGCTGCGAGATACTTTCAAGAACTTATTCTATCTTATGACATTATGTTGAGAACTGTACTTAAATTCAAACCCAGTTTGTAACCCTAAATTCTATCATTATTATTCTATTCAACCCAGTCTAATGTGTATGATGTAGGTTCCTTTGGATTAGTGTTATCGAGAACCCGAAGGACTCTCGACGGACTACCGAGTTTGGTCTAGCCTAAGTGCACTGCGAGCCAATGGTGGCAGGTGTACTTAGTTTGGATTAAGCAGGTCAGTTCCACCACAGCTGGTATCAAAGCCGATCATAGACAGACAACAATCATATCATCAAGTTTGGTTTTGCAAAACTATTTTGAAAGCCCCTTTTCAAGTAATTCAAAAATGAGAGTATGCGATATGCCCATACTAAGGATGTTAGTGTTATCCAGGTAACATCGCTAACATTCTGACCTAGATAGAACTCATTTGCGTATTCGGTGCCTTGGGAAGCAACCTTTCAGCCATAGCTATCCCCGGTACTGGAGGAGCGCTATCGGGATTTGCGAATGGGTGTGAACCCTGCATTCATGCTGGGTAGGAAAACTCTTTAATGGCGGTGGGCATGATTTGGATGCTTTCATGACCACCGCACTTACATACGGTTTGGGGATCCACCTTTCTCTCGACAATCCCCAGTACAGGTGGAAAGTCAGGCTTTGAGAGGAGGTGCAAAGGCCCACCCTATGTTGTCCATGCAGCGGTCACGTGTGGATGCCACACTAGGTGGTAATGTATGTGCATGCATTCTTCTACAGGTACCCTAATAACGTGCGAACTTAAGAACGAATAGTAAACGGCTAGTTGCATTAGGGAGCGCCGTACATATATGTCACCGAATTAACAATAGCTATATAAGAGATGTGAGAACGGTTAGTACGACTCATGCATCATATCTTATGTTTTGTTCTTGTTGGGGGGCTATGAAAATGCAAATGAAATAAATTGTAATTCTAAGTTTCCTTGTGCATGTTTCACTGTTATACTCCTGTTAGATTCTACTTTCATGAAGATATTTCGATCCACTAATCTGAAGCATTGCTTATTAAAAACAGATGGCCAGAACCAAGCAAACCGCACGTAAGGCTACCAGCGTGAGGGGACTCCATAGGCAGGAGGGGCAGAGGGCTGCTCCCCTTCCTGATGTGACTCACACTCCTCCCGTGGTGGAGGGTGGCTTGCTCCACACACGCTGCAGGGAGCACCGCACCATTTCCCAAATCCTGTGCAGAGCTATGAGGGAGCTGAGGCACCGTCCTTACCCCTTCATCTCTGTGCAGACCGTACACGAGGTGGGAAACTGTTGGGCCCAGATCGTCTTTCCTCGAGGTCCTTGCTCGGGGCAGACCATGATCACCACCTTTGGGGCCAACGAGGAGGAGGACTATAAAAAGGCGGTCATGGCAGCCCTAGTTCACCTGAGTTCCATGGAGGAGGCAGGCCTTTCGGTCCTGCGTTTTCTCCCCACCGAGGAGATCGATGACGAGTGGATTCGTCATCATGAGATCCTGGAGAGCAGGGCTGACACTAGGCCCTATGCTGCGTGCATGCAATTTGCTCGTGACGTGCGGCAGATGTACCTCCGTGTGGAGGACCGCAGCCGCTACTACTACGACCAGAGCGCGGATGCATGAGCACGAGTGGAGGAGCTGGAGCGATAGTTGGCCGCTTGTGTGGCATAGGACAAGCAGCGCCAGACTGCTCTCGCGGCACAGGTGGAGGAGCTGCAGCAGCGCCTCGTGGGATATGAGCCGCAGCTGCACCTAGTTGTGATATTCTCTGAGCCAGAGGTAATGGAGGAGGAGCCCTCCGTGCCTGATGCGCACTCTGCAGCTTAGAGTGCTTGGGGACCTTGCGTTAAGAGAGGAGAAGCTTTTATGTTAGCGGCACGTTGGTAGCGATGTTTTGTATTATTCCACTCTGTGCTTTTGATTCCTGGCTATACTAAACATTGGTGAGGTGGTGAGAACTCATTTGTGTACGCCATTTGAGTAGTTGATGGACACTTTATAATGTGCTATGTGATGGTTGGTCGATGCAACCATCACCCTATGATATAATAGTAAGACTTTTACTAGTATTCGAACCTTCTGAATGGTGCTTGAAGTTTATTCTATGTCCATGGGGAGTTTGAGGTGCGTGCATGGGTGAATTTGGGATGGCACCTTGATTTGGGTTGCAGCTCGCAATCTGAATTTTGCACAACTGCTGCTAAATATGATTATATCTCGAAATCTGGGAGGTTTTGAGCCATCGTATACCAAAGTTGTAGAGTGCTTTTTGGTGCATAACTTTGTCAATTGGATTTTTCTCCTGGAGGTGCTTAGTTTTGGAGTTATGGTCAAAAACGTGTCGGTTCAGAAATCTGGACAAATTTGACATGCACTGCCAAGTGAGAGAATTCGACCAATTTACAAATCGAATTACCAAAAACTTTGTGTAACAAAGTTGAAGAGCACAAAACATAGAACAACTTTGCTAAAAGGGTCAAAGGAGAATAATGCACTGAATCAAAACAGCTCGAAGTTTAAAACAGACACTACCCCTGCTTAAGCTAGAAACTGAAATGCGGCTAGCAAATCAACTTTTACACCACTATCCAAATCAGCGATATGAAGGCAATACGTGGGAAGGTTATGAAGAGCGAAAGTGCCACTGTGCATTTAAAAACTGCACATGTATCGTTAGTATGTGCGATTGTCCACACCCACAAGAGGAGGGCTAACACCTTTTGCGCAATTGAATTATTCTGTCCGTTTACATGCTTTCATGTATTCAGAATATATCTTAGATGCTATGGTTCTTTTATCATCGCATCTTTTGCACAAAAGCTATTCGACTAAACACAGCTAGCCTTCTTCTTGCAGATGGTGAACACCCGCACTGGTCAGAGCTCTGGATCGGGACCATAAGCGTAGGGTGCCCCGCCACCACTAGAGCTAGCCACCCTGGTCGTGCAGCAGGCAGGGCTAATTCGCCTGCTCACGGAAGAGCGACAGGATTAGGGTCAACAACAGCCACGGGAGCGCCGTCCCCGCAGTGTCTCCTACCAAGACTTCGAGGGACTACGCTCTCCTATCTTCACCACCTGCCTGGAACCGCTTGCTGCGGATGACTGGCTCCGCACCATCGAGTCGAAGTTCACACTTCTGCCGGAGCTGACTGAGCAAGAGAAGGCTCGGTATGCAGCTCAGCTACTGCAGGGGCCGGTGGGGGCATGGCACGCTACGTTCCTTGCCAGACAGGAGAGGGATCATGTACCCACTTGGCAGGAGTTCCGCCAGGCTTTTCGGGCCCACTATATCCCGGTGAGCCTGATGGAACAGAAGCAGCGTGAATTCAAGGAACTCAAGCAAGGCAACAAAACCGTGATGCAGTACGTTCAATCCTTGATCCACCTATCACACCTGAGGATGTTGCAGACGATCCTCGCCGAGCGGCCCGGCTCTTACACGGCTTTTACCCCACCCTCCAGACCCATCTGGGGCGCCATTATGAGAGTTTCACCGACTTAGTGGACACATTGCTTGATATGGAGAGTCATCTTCGTATCGCCAACGAGGATCAGAAATGCAAACGTTAGGCCAAGAGTGCACGTGCTAGCTCCTCACAGAAGCCTAGGGGCAACTACCAGCAACCACAGCGGTTTTTCTAGCAACCTCGCTTTGTGGTCCGGCCTAATCAACTGGGTTGGATCCACAGGGCGCCGCAGCAGCAACAGTAGTATCCTTCATACCACGCTCCAGCACAACTCGCTGCACCCCATGCTCCTGTTGTTCCAAGGGCCGGGAACCCTTGCTTCAATTACGGAAGGCCCGGGCACTTCAGCCGGGACTGTCGTGCCCCTCGCAGGATTCAAGGTCCGAACCCTGCGGGTGGCAGCCAGCAAGGAAAACCTAAGGGGCCCGCGCAGAAGACGGGGCGTGTCCATTACATTCACATGGAACAGATACCAATCGGAGAACCGGTACTCGCGGGTACGTTCACAGTCAACGGTCGGTCAACCGTCGTGTTATTTGATTCGGGGGCTACTCATACTTTCATCAGCAAGTCATATGCATTGAAACATGGGATAAAAATGTCTAAGATAAAAGAGAACTACCACATCACAGCTCCGGGTTCCCCCATAGATACAAGTCTAGTAGTTAGACAATTACAGTTGAGTATCGGAACAGAGAGTTATACCCTCAACCCTGTGGTGCTGCCACACCAAGGGATTGATATCAGATTGGGCATGAACTGGATGATAGAGAACAACACAGTCCTAGATATTGGCAGCAGGACGGAACAGATAAGGTCTAGTGTCAGTGGAAAGGTTTTAAGGGTGCATATGCCAAATCAAAAGTACATTGAGCCCATGGTCCATGCAACCAAACTCACAGAAATTAAAAAGATACCAGTAGTTTGTGATTTTCCAGACGTGTTTCCGGAGGAACTTCCTGGTCTTCCACCAGATAGAGATGTGGAGTTTAGAATTGAACTCTGTGGCAGAACTGCCCTGCTTAATCCAGACTAAGCGCACCTGCCACCTCTGGCTCGCAGAGCACTTAGGCCAGACTAAACCCGGTAGTCCGTCGAGCTACCCCGGAGGGCACTCGATGTAACCATCGCCCGAGGATACCGACATCACACACATCTAGTCCTCAAAAGAGCCACAACAGTTACATCATCACAGGCAGTTTAATAGTGAAAATAAGATAATGTTCTTACAAACCAAATATATGTAGTCAAATACATGTTCAAAATACAGCGGAAGCGATTTCAAAAACATCTCGCCGCGGAAATGAGATACTTAAGTAGTAGTCTTCATGCAGACGAACAAGGCGAGCAGCACTGAGCCCACCGGTACTACCCTCCTCCAACTCAAGCGCAAACGAAGAACTTCACACCTGTAATCCAAAAGTGGGGGCAAACCCTGAGTATTAATTATTCAGTAGGACTTAATGGAAATGGCTTAATGCTGATGCAAAGCTTGCTTACTAAGAACTTGATCCTTAGCTGTTGATTTTTAAACAGGATCAAACTAAGAGTGTAAGCAAGATTTGACAGCTGCTTGATTTATCATATAGAAGCAGGATTTGACAGCTGCTTAGCGCATCATAGCAATAATACCAATCATGAGTACAATAATAAGTTGCATGAAAGTAAAGCATGTATATCCAAGCATGTAGTATTCAAAAAATGAATTCATAGTACAACATATTCAAATGGATTACTACATTGTCTGGCAGTGGTACTGGCATTCTCACACCTGGTGAGCATCAGCGATTCGAATCGATTTCTAATTCCCGGGAATAACTATCATGCCAAGAGACATATGCTTACTAGCCATCGCGTTCTCACATATATACCCCTTCTCCACTTGTCCCATCCCAAGTTCGATTCACTCCCGTCTGACCCCCGGGTTGTGCCCTCATGACGAGCCTGCCGACATCTCGGTCTCCCCATCGTGAGTACAAAGCTCCCCCGGGCCACCTTCCTCTCAACCAGTGGGTAGGAACATGTCTCTGTTCTCGGGATGGCACAAGTAAGGTTTCACCGGGCCCATGTTCCGGATAAGCACTCTAGCATTGTTATGCCGATCCCAAGCGAACAACGGCCGGCCTTATGCGACTCGGGCGGAGTCCACCACACATTATCTCAATTCTCATCATAAACAAGCCCATATCTCCGCCCGGTCTCCAATTTAAAGCATAACATAACAATATTAAATAGCATAATATCAACTTTCTTAGTAGTGAAATTCCTACCAATTTAAAAGTAATCCCTACGGGACGAGTGATCTTTATTCCCTCGTATCTACTCGCACCTAGCCATTCTAGGCACTCGTCCTACGTACTCTATGTATGGGTGCTAGGGCCAGGGCGGCCAAGAAATCTAATACAATTGGTTTCAAATAACTCCTAATGCAGATGCGTACTCATCAAATAAGATTATATTAGCTGGGAGAATCATGGTCCTGCCTACCTTTGATTTAATTTAATAAAACCAACAAACTAAGCTACTGTTAGTTTGCCGGGTTGTGAGGCTTTGCCCCAGGCAAGCCCTTGATCCCTTGGACAACTCCTCCGTCCAAACACGACTGATGGGCCCTCCAGGTCGTGAGTGGGTCTTAGTTGGTCTTTTGGACACCGATACTTGATGTAGTCCCACGCACTTGCTTTTTGATCACGTATCTGCAATAAGCGTTTCTATATGAATGATGCGCATGATGCAGTGAATGAGATGCATGAGGATCAAGCACACATATGAACAATCATTCAGGGATTGACAACAGGGTGATTCAAACTGCTAACATCGAGAACCTTTGTAGATCTAGAGCGATCACGTATCAAATCAATCATACAAACACGAATCAAGTTGTTGATCATAAAAGAAACATGTTTAGTGTTATGGTTTGATATCGACAAACGATGATTCCTTGGATTACTAAAGGGGCATGCATGAGGTGTGGTGGTATTTGTTTATTTTTAACAATTCAAGTATATTATGCGGTGTTAATGAGAGTGGCACATGGTAGGGTGCTGATTCCAAGTCACTCCCATACTACCCAACATAAGCAATAGTACTTTCCGTGAACCTAGAACAACCATACACTCATAAAAACCGGATATTCACGATGCTATATATGGAGTTATTACTTGATCAAGTACCAAATTTAAATCATCCTTCCTCATACCATATTCCAGCAAGACATCACACAGTGCATGATTACAACTATAAGGGAATTTACTAAACAACACTCCTAGCATTATTAAGAGTATAATTTCATGAACCTAGAGCAAGCATATACAATCAGGTGTTCATCTACCAAGTTATTCACCATAGAGAAAACATATTAAAGTGTAGTGACATGTAGATTAAAGTCCCACATATACCACAACCCAGTTACTGATCCTACAACAATATGTTAAAGATGTGATCCGATATAAGCGAGTAATAGTAGTGTAGATTACTCAACTAGGTGTGGTGGTGTTTATTTATTTGATCCAAACCTCGTGTTGACTTTAGGTGGTTTACTCGTGAGTAAATAAATTAATTCCTTAATCAAGGGTGGGATGGGGATACTGATATCCAGGATGCAGTAATAGTTCGACATGCTTTCACAACTACGATATCAAGAGCAAATACACTCCTACACATATCCTCACTACTACATGTCCAATTGATGAATTAAGCTCATTTATGATTTCAGGTTGTTACAAAATGCCAAATGATCCTAAATAGTTATGACATGCAGGAGCATACTACACAACACTACTGTCAGAATTTCAGCCATAATGGAGTTATAACGAATTTATTAAAATTTCAGCAAGTAATCAGCCCTAGAGTTTCACAGATTTTTCATACTTTATAGGAATGGTTCCTAAGCCTAATATTTTTACAGCAAGCATAATATGGCATGGACACCATGTATAAAAATTAGCAAGTAAAGAATCCATAGTTTTATGGGACATCTATTTTCCATATATTTTCCTTAGCTTGATATAGGTGTAAAATAAAATAGTGTTCACACATTCTAAAAAAATGCTTTCTGGGACTAGTATCTAACTAGACTACTACCATATTTTTCATGGAATTTATTAAGCACCCTAGAGCCACATTTTCCTATCTTCTCTCTTAGTTAGGAGCACTTTATCAAGTTCAAAACAGTAACGAAAGCAACCATGCACAGTCTCATTTTTTTTCACTAGTGAGCTATCCTCACTATGTAGGATATAGGAAAAATACTATGGGGTTATGTTTAGCAAGTTTCGTATAGCATTTCAACTCATAATGCTAAAAATGCATAAATTATATCTAAAATGGTAAAACTGCTACAATTTAGCAAGTGCTAAGGCTACAAAAATTCACATGCTGTCCACATACCCTAGAGAAGCTACTGTTCAAATTTCATAGCCTTTGGAGTTCATTTAGCCTACCTTTAACATTTATCTAGTTTTAACATGCATGCAACATACCAGGGGCAAAATAATCCTTTTACACATCCACTTCATGACCATTCCATAGATCTATTTGAGAGGAGTATAATGCAACTGAGTTTGCCTTTTTAGGATTTTTCTTTGATTTGTTATGAATTTCCAAAGTTCACAGCTTTAGATAAATGCATTTAAACAAAAATCACACCGACCAGGGACCTTAACACAATTAACTATATACTTCAGGGGCCTGCGAGGAAGTAAGCACAGACTCAGTAAACAACACATTGGACTGGAATTGAATTAGACAAAAGTGCAAGGGCTAGCACGCAAAAATCACCTTCTTCTTCCTCACGCCAGGGGCACGGCGCGCGGTGGGAGAAGGAAGGCGGGGCTACGCCGGCGATGGTGGGGCCGGACTTGGAGCCGAGCGGGGCCGGGGATACGTTCCTGCCAACGGGGAAGCCTTCCCCTCTGGTCTCGTCGCCGGTGGGGACGCGTACGAACGACGCGGCGGAGGTGAACCGGAGATGCGGTGGCTCGGAGTGGCGCTGCGGCGTAGCTCGGGTTTAGCCGTGGGGTGGCGGATCGAGGGCGGTGAGGGGCGCCCGAGAGGCGCACGAAGATGGCAAGGCCGACGGTGGTGGTCTGGAGCATGGGGAGGGCCTGGGAGGTGGTGCGCGATGGCGGTGAACGGATGATGAACCTGCCATGCACTCGGCGACGCGGACATCGAGCGACGGCTCGATCTACTTGAAAGGAAAGGGAACGGCGGCCATTCCTTGTGGGTTGGGTGTGCGGGGTCGCAGCGGAGGTGGTGCTGGCAGTCTAGTGGCGTGGGGGCAGAGGGTGGAGACGGCCGCGCGAGCTCGAGCTCTGAGCTCACCCGTTGATGGCGGCTCATCGGAGCGAGGCAAAGAGAGGGGGTTTGGGTGCAGGGGAAAGCGAGCGGAGGAGAGGAACTATGAGAGGAGAACGCTCCCCTCTTGAGTAGGGGCCGGGGCGTCGATCCGCGGTGTGGAGGCGGCGATCGTACGCCGCTGGCCGCGTGGCGGGCGCCGGCTCAGTCATGGGCACGCCCGCGGATCGCGAGGCCCACTGGCAGTGAGATGGAGGGTGAGAAAAATGGAGAAAAGGAAAAAACAGGTGGGTGTTGGTTTTCTTCTCTCCTGAAAATTGCGTATTTGGTCGATTTAGAGGCCGAATTTGGCAAAACCCCAATTGGATGTAATGTTCTACTCTTAAGGCTCCACAATTATGTCAAAAGGCCTATTGCTAAAATATGAGTGGAAATATGATTTAAACTTGAATTTGCTTAGCAGCCTTAAATTTGGACAGGAGACCTGTTTTTCTTAGAAAATTCAAAAGTCTTGTTTCTAAGCATTTTCACCCAAAGGGCCTTTTGGAAATGTTGCTTAGAATTGTAAGACCTACAACTTTTCTAATTTGAGCATCTCATAAAAATTGCCGTAGGTTAGATAGAATGTGAAATTTCCAAACAGGTCTGGTTTGAACTGGTTTTCTATGTTGGTAGAAAGGGGCCCTGAACCCCATTTAAACCTTAGTATGTGACCAAGCTTTAATTACCAAAGTTGTTCATCACTCAACGTTCTACAGTTTTGGTATAATAAGTTTCACCCAAATCTCTGCAAATTTTGAAATATAAGGATAATCATGTTCAGAAGTTGGATCCAGCAGTAGGGTTATTTTATGTAGAGTCTTTCTTGTTGTCAACTTTTGAAGGATCAAATGAAGTCCAACCACTCCTACACTAGGTTTATTTGAAAGATGATAAGTTTAATTTCACTTCATAAAATGGAAGATTTTGAAGTTGTATAGTGAATTCAAAAGTAATTTCAGATTTAAGTTTAGGTGAGCTGAAAATTCGGACTCAAGAATTTCTCTTAAGTGTGGATCGACTTGGGCTGACTTCAAGAGACATTGGGTTCAACTTGAACTAAGAAGATGACAGCTTCGATCCAAGCTCATTTTTGCAAAAGTGTAGTACATGATCTGCACCACAAGTTTGATATAAAGTTTAAACAAAGGTGCTTAATGAATTTGAAAGTTTTATTAGGGCTCAAATTTGGTCACGACCACTATTGACACCTCTCAAGGGATTTCTGGTTTGACTTGGTCTCGACCCTTAACCCTTATAACATATAGCTTTAAAGGTGGTAATATTATCAAAGTCAAAGGTCACATCCTGATTAAGACTTTTTGTATTTGATGTTTTGCATAAAAGCTTGTGGGTGGTGACTTAAATAACCGAACCACGTAGAGTTTTGTATTTCTCCTAGAAAAATTTCAGCCTAGTGATTTTTCCATCTAGTCTTCGTTACTCTCTAAGCATCATTAATTCCTAATTCATTATTAGCTTATCTCTAACTGCATGTTAAGGCTTTTGAGATGCCGGGGCATCACAACCCACCCCCTTAATGAAATCTCATCCCGAGATTTGGGGAAGCGGGGTGTCGTGGTTCCGGGAACCGGGGTGACACAAGCAGTAGATTTGTTGTTCGGTGGGGGATGACAGCACGGACTCGCTCCGAATGGTGAGCCGGTAGACTCGAAGGTTTATACTGGTTCGGGATAAAACCCTACGTCCAGTGGAGTGTGTCTCTTGGATTATGAGATGTGTGGGGGTGTTACAGTGAGCGCGAGCGCAGTAAGGAGGAGTCTCCCTGTTGCTCGGCCCTTATGCTCTTGGTGTGGTATATGTTGCCTCTTCCCCCACTCGTGAGCGCCTCCCCTCCTTTTATAGTTCAAAGGAGAGAAACAGGGAGAAAGAAGAAGGGAAAAATGGATACAGAGAGGAGGGAAGGGACCCTGACACGTGGGTCCCTTTATTACAAGAGTCCTGCCAAAAGTCCGTGCATCCTGGAGCGCTCTTGTCATGTGCGGTGAGGTCGTCTGTCCGAGATCCTATAGCTAACCCGTGCCCGGGGTTCGGTGTACCTGCGAACGCTCTTGTTCTCACGGGGTCAAAGGGTCGTATGGAGGTGGTGTTCCGTCCCGTCCGTCCTGGCTTCCTTTCTTTAGCTCCTGGCATCAGACGGGCGTGACGATAGACGGCGGATTATCCGGCCACGGAACGTCCCTACCGAGTTGTTCCATTTGTCCGTAACGGCGCCTCGTGCACCGTCGTGTCCCAGCGGGGGGCGGAGTTCGGTCGGTCGCCTTCTGGCTTGTAGGGCTGTACGAGGCGGGGCTCGGTGGCCCTGACCCTTGCGCTTGTTTGGTCGCGCTGGTCTCGCCAGGCCTCGCTAGGTGTCCCCCTTTATAGGGTCAAACATAGCCCGGTGTCACTCCCCTAGCCCTGTCGTAGCGGGGTGTTCCAGACGTGTGGCGTCAGGCTACTGATGGCCCGTCCTGTCGCAATGAGCACGCGCGCGGGCGTGCGCTCGGCAGTCGGTGGCAGCGTATGGTCGTCACGTCGCAGCAGGCGTGAGAGCAGGGGGGCAGCGTGATGTCCCATCAGTGGACTTTCCGCTGCCTGGTCGCGGGACGCACGCCGGCGGGTCCCACCGTCGGTCGCGGCATAGGTCGGGGCTCTCCGCCTCGCCCGAGCCCCAATCTGAGGGTCGGCCGCCTTGCAGGAAGGTCGGCCGCCTCCGCCCCGTACGAGCGTATGGGGCGAGGGTCGGGTTGGCTCGCTCCCCCGGTCGCCGTTCGTTTGGTTAGGGCCGTGGGCCTTCGATCTGGGCCTGTGCAGGCCTTTCACGGGCTTCTTTCCTTGGGGTTTTGTTTTCTCCCCCGTCACGGGGTTTTACGGCTTATTGCGTAATGTGAACGGTTTTGGCATGCCGCACGTGTGCTTATAGTGAGACATGGTAACACTTAATTCTTCATCTATTTGCTTTATTAACTGGCTTGTGAGTGGTTATTCAAAGGTCTCAAAACTTCAAGTTATTAGATTTTAGCCGAAATAGTCCCGATGTGAAGTTCTAACTTAAAGTGATTGTGAGTTACCTTCACAACACCCTTGAATCAAATCCAAAATAGAGAAGTTAGTTGTTTTGTTGTTCTTTCCAGCCTTGTCATAGGAAGTTTCCAGCAAGAGTGTTTGTATTAATGCAGAAGGTACAACTGCAATAAGGTCACAATTTCACATTCTATAAGCATCATACACCAAGTTTCTACCAGTCGTTCTCAGATTTCTATTCACATGTCAAACAATAGCATCATTCACACACTTTTCATGTGAACTTGTTATTACCAACAACCGCGTTTATGATAAAATACGAATATAGTCATTTTCAATCCAACACACAGCAAAGCACATGAGATAAGATGGAATGATGCATGGTTCATCCTAGTCAGTCTCACATCGCACATCCTACGTATAGTACGTAGAACTAGCAATACTTCGGTGACATGTATGCACGTCACTCCCTAATGCAACTAGTCGTTCTCTACCCGCCTTAATTTCGCACATGGTTAGGGTACCTGCAGAAAAATGCATGCCCATTCATTACCACCTAGTGTGGCATCCACGCGTGACCGCTGCGTGGACAACATAGAGTGGCCGTTGCACCTTTTCCTCAAAGCCCGACTTTCCACCAATACTGGGGATTGTCGAGAAAAAGATGGATCCCAAAACCGAATGTAAGTGTGGTAGGCATGAAAGCATCCAAAACATGCCCACTACCCTTAAAGAGCTTCTACTTATATAGCATGAATGCGTGGCTTACAACTATTCGCAAATCCCGATAGCATTCCACTAGTACTGGGGATAGCTATGGCCGAAAAGTTGCTTTCCAAAGCGCCGAATATGCATATGAGTTTTATCTAGGTCAGAATGTCAGTGATGTCACCTCACCTGGATAACACTAACATCCTTATACGGGCATAGCGTATACTCTCATTTATGAATTACTTGAAGATGGGTTTTCGAAAATAGGTTTGTAAATCAAAACCTGATAATATGACTATTGTCTGTGTATGATCGGCTCTGATACCAGCTGTGGCGGAACCGCCCTGCTTAATCGAGACTAAGCGCACCTGCCACCTCTGGCTCGCAGTGCACTTAGGCCAGACTAAACCCGGTAGTCCGTCGAGCTACCCTGGAGGGCACTCGATATAACCATCGCCCGAGGATACCGATGTTGGCGGTTTTTAGCCTAACAGATTTTACTCCGCAAGCGAACGGAGACCGCTGTAGCTTTCACCCGGGAGTATTCCAAGGTATCATATTTATCCACAAGGAAGCATTGAGATAGAGATATTAACTTATCAAACATCTTGTTATTTTACTCTTTCATTCCAAACGGTAAAAGAAAGGATAACGGCACATTGATACACTCCACAAGGATACATAGCTCAACGAGAAGATAGAAGGACAACGAGACGGAGTCTGGTTCCTGATGAGATCTTCCTCTACTAAGGTCAAGCCAAAAGACAAAGCTAGCTCCAACAATGTCACTCTACTAAGGTCGTGACACGACTGAGGTTATGGTTTGGTCTAGACATCTTTACTGTATCGGACATCGTGACTATAGAACCACTACCAAGTACCAGAGTGCTGAATACCCAGCCGAGAAAGGCGGGTTCTAGGAGGTCCGACTATGTGTCTACAACATGCTATAACACAACTAGTGTGTCAGCCCGGACGACGGGGGTGGAATACTGAGACCTCTAAAGCTGGCACCTAGAGAGGCTACCTAAAGCCTGTGTATGAAATATGTACGGTACACACGAGGCACCCAGAGCTGCGTGGGACTGGTTGCAAACCAAGGTGAACTTCTAGATTAGACACCACGTCTGCTTCTAGTTGTTCACACATCCACGTGTTGCACAAGTGAATGCATCACAACAGCTATGACTTAACCAACAGCGTGAACAAGCACTACAAGAGATATAGTCTTCTATGACGATCTGAAAGCATCACAAACAGGGTTTTTTTTGTCACAGAACACGATTTATGACGCCTCAGTGACGAATTGCCATCATCACAGAAGGTCCGTGACTAAAGGCCTTCTGTGACGAAACTGAAAAAAACGTCACAAATCTAGTGACATTCGCACTATCGTCACAAACATCTGTGACGCTCCAAATCATCACAAAGAACGTTACAAAGTGTTGGATAGTGCCACGTGGATGATGACATGTCATTCACGTGGCATATATTTGTGACAAATTTAATCGTCATAAACAAACAAAATGTGGCCCATTTAAGAACAGCTACATGGGCTTTTAATTGGGTTGGCCCAAAACTAAGGCCCAATTTAATTTGGGCCAATTTTAACAAAAGCGCATTATGAAAGCCCAAAGACTAATACTCCAGGCCCAACTAAGCATTCATCAAAATTAATAATAATTCATATCGCCCAAATCATATGATTCACACAACTGATTGAGTTTTGAAAGATAACAATACATGGACAGTATAACCGTTCACAAATAACCATATATTTTAAAAATTACAAGTACAGAATATTTGCTCTATTTTCATCTATGATTGATAGCCTTCGATTGAATCTCCCAACATCTTCCATTCTTCCTTAACAACTCCTATGATAAGGTGAACAAATAAATTTAGAGCAAAAACACAGTGAAATTATACACAATTAAACAACAGATACAAAAATACAGAAGGACAGTAGAATATGAATATGTAACTAACAGATGATACTTGTTTTGTGATGTTTAGCTCATGTAAAACTGATGATTTCCAACTTTGTATAAAACAAGGGCAAAAATATGTAACATGCCAAGCAAAAATGATGTCTAGACGTGTAGCATATTGGCATTTGCATATAAACCGGCTATTTATGCTCTAATTAGGCTATTTATCCTACTTAATAAAATGTGTTTATTTTGTATGGTGAAAACTACGCATTGGTCAGGTTTAGGAGGAGAGTTAGCACTACTTTAGTAATATGAATTTCATGACATGAACATAAGGATCATTTAACAATTATGTTGCAATATCGGAATGTGAATGGATGTACCTTCAAAAGCATCGGGGCCATGATTCATGCACTTTACCACCCTCTGTCATGGTACCACAAGCTGTCAGCACTCTATCAGCAACCTAAATGGTGATGGTAGACAATACATAGCATTCCATGTTATTTCAGATGGAAAAATTAACAGAGAATCTCTGCAACTTATTAAGAGCGTAAAGGCGACCTGCCTTACGTACCATCCGCTCTCCCCGGAAAGAAACTGCCGCGCCCTTAGCTCCGGCCGCCTCGCCCTGCCCGGCTGCCCGCCGACGTGCACGCCCTACCGCCCGTCGCGCCCTCACCCTACCCACAGCCAGACCCAACAATGCGCCCCTGCCCCTCGGGCCGCCACCGCCGGCCCCGCGCGCCCCTGCAATGCAGGACGCCGCCGCTGTCAGCCCTCCTCCCCACCACGAACAAGATCCAGCCCTTGCGCGGTCGTGCCTCGGCTGCCTCCGCCTGATCCGCTCCCGCACGCAAACCGGCCGCCGCAGCCTCTCCCCCGCCACACGTGACTTGGCTGCCCCCGCGCCCCGCACGTCGCCGTCCCTCCCGCCCCCGCGAAGTCGCCCTCCTAGCAGGCCATGCCAGCCCTCGTGGAAGCCCGCCGCTGTGTCCCGCACAGCACCGACCCTAACGGCAGAGCCACGAGGACCCGAACATCAATTCGTTGCTGTCGTTGCAGGCTCCGACCCTCCTGCTCCCCTCACTGGACATCACCAAGGTCGAGCTCACCCACAAAATCATTACCGAAAACCGGTACTCTGTTGTTCTCTACCTTTAGGCATGTCTATACGAAATTGATTTATATACTTCTTCTCTATTTGATTTTTGATTTGCATCAACGAAAAAGACTGATTGATTTGCATCCATGGACAAGAGTGATTGAAAGCTTGTTAGAAATCCAACGAGATTGACTGTAGTAGATTATTTTTTCCAAAACAAAAGGGGGAAAATCAATGACAATAATGTTGTGTTGATTTGAAAAATCTCATCAACAGTCAGGGTTCGTGGACTATACTTGATCTAAAGCTTGACATTCCTGTTTCTTTCTGTTGTGCTGCAGGTGCCCTTCGCTCTTCACAGCAGGAACATGAGTGCAGGGCATACTCAGCAGGAACATGAGTGCAGGGCATACTGCGAGTAAGATTGCCATTTTAGCAAACATGTAGATGTTTTGTTCTGTTTCATCACCATTATACATAACATGATTTTGAGAACGTGCAGGCTTCAGGATCTACTCAGTGAGCGTGTTGAGATGGTTGCAGTCTCTGCTCTTGATAGCTGGTGCCTTGAGGATCGAATGGATTAGCAGAGTCCACTAACCTAGAGTGCACCAATGAAAAAGAAACACCAATTTTCAGTGATCCAAATCCCGTTGCAAGCACCTTTTAGAAGCATCAATGTTATGGTGATGAACTAGGCATCTTTTTAGCTATCAGCTCGATGCAGGTCAGTAGAATTAAAAAAACACTGCATGCCATGCCTTTTGAAAGTGATATGGCTTCTGCTTGTTCTGTGCTGTGAACCATGTAGGATCAAGGTATGATACCTTTTGTTGTAGACTTCAATTTTGTAGAATAATAAAGCTCTGGAATTTAAAGGACTCACAACTGCTGAGTTTCCTCTTGTTTAGCGGGGAAAAGGATGCCAGCAAGGACGAGACACGCTATACCTAAAATCTGCATGGGCATTAGATAGAAAGAGCTCATCAAGACAATAAAGAGAGGTAGTCTACTATTTTTTAAAATCTTATCATTTTCTATATCTTTTTGGATTAGTGGCCTAAATTTTAAATTTCACAGTCTCTGGCTCTCAAATCTTGCATTCCATAAGCTGCATTTCCTCAGCATCCTATAGTTGTGGGGTAGGTTCCTGTTATAAAAAATAGAGCTTTGTAGAGTTGGCGCACAAGCAGTAGTTCAGGGCGATGCTAAGTCCTGTCTGCAAGTTCAGGGACACCAACTCCTGAGTCTTCATCTTAAGATTTGTCTTTGCTTCTTTTGGTTTTATCATGTTTCCCTCGATCAACTATTTTAACTGAATTGTGTTGTAGAAAGCTCTTGTTTTCTATATATATTATAGTCCATTTTGCACACTCATCCATTGCTTGATGGCATTGAGACACCAGTCAAGTTTAGTTTCCCTACTGCGCTTAGCTTATTCTGATGCTTGTTTCTTGCTCAGGGTGGCCTTACCAAACAGTAGACATCCTTCTGCCCGGAAGCGCCTCCAGCTAGCAAATGCTGCTGCTGATGTGTGATGAGGTGCCACACCCATGTTTCCTTGCAGGCTTCCGAGCACTAATATATTCATAGACACCTGGTGCTGAGAGTCCTGAAGAAAGGAGCAGTCGTTCAGGCAAACATCATGGATCAAGATATTGCCCTGCCACCCTTCACATAGAAGAGGTATATTTTTCCCTTCCCTCCATTTGCTTTTCAAACTGCATACCTTCCTGCCATCGTTACTGAGTATGTCATCTTTCAGTTGTTCTGATTTCACTACATGAGAGTGAAGCCTTGTGATAAAGTCCATGACAACATTTATTGTCCCTCCTTCAATCTCAACAGATGGTAAAAGGGGGTCAACGTTCTCTACCAGTTGTTTATATGGTTGCATGATTTCCATTTCATATACTCTGCACAAGATGTGCATATGTTGGACCAATGTTATACGTGCCAAGAATTTGAGGCAGTACATCTTTAATTAGTTGAGATATTTCACTGCTTCATTTTGGTTTGAGAAATTCCAATGCTTCATTTTGGTTGAGTTTAATGGCAGGTCTATGTTAGCGGGGCTTTTGGATTTATGGCAAAAAATAGAGCTCATAGTTTATCTATTGCTTACTCTTAGGTTCGCTTTTACCTAAATAGATCACTCATATAACCCTCTTTGCATTGCATTCATGTTTGTTTAATAACACTGCCACTGCAGGGCACAAAGGAAGCTTTTCACCCTACGATTCTCAGCATCACAGGGCACAGGCTTGCCCAACCTGTAGTTAGCATGATGAACACGATGCTCTTACTCCTATACTAAACATACATTCCTTTGATTAGCTACTTATTAAATATTTTGGCGATATGTACAACGATTTACCCCTTCTAAATATCAACCTACGCCTGTTCAAACTCTTGTTTGCTATGATGACATGGTTTTATTAGCAATTTGACATGTTGCAGAAAATTGGACTTGACAAAGATATCATATTTTCTGGGTTTGTCTTTCATTTTTTTAACCTACTAAATCATGTGATAATAAGATGAATTCATAAAATTTAAGTGGTGTTCCCTAGCAATACATGGGAATAAACATGTTGCTTTGAAATTTTGTTACCTCTCGTAGCAACGCACAGGCATAGACCTATACTAACTGAAGGGTGTGTTTCAAACTTTAAAATATTTCAGTTGAGTTTACTTAAGACAAGTAAATTATAACAAAGGAATGCTAAAAAGCAGTGCATGCAGCTAGTGTGCACAATGCCTATATGGTGCACGAGATGACATTAATATATACTAAATGATCTACTATCACAGGTTTATATACACCAATTTTAGTAAAATTTTGAGCTTAACACCATATGAAGTAGTCAGTACATGCATCTCAGGAAACAGTCAACTATATATGATATTATTCCAAATCAAAGCAAGTGAAATCTATAATTATTCCAAATCAAAGCAAAATCGAGGACTTAGTCAAATTCAGCATTCTATGTACAATTATTATTCCAAATCGAAGTAATCGAATGTGCAGCTATTAATCCAAATTGAAGCAAAATTCCTCCCTCCCTATGACTAGAGGTGGCAAAATAATTTCTGCAGCAAAGGCAATGGTAGAATGATTAGGATTGGATAGCATGTAAATGGAAAATAGCAAAGGATTAGACCAAGAAAGCAGATAGCAAATGCGGTAATATGTCACTGAAGGATCAGCGAAGGAGCTGGAGGACTGGCCACCGGCCGATTTTGTGGAGATGCGGGCGGCGACGGTCGAGGAGGTGCCAGTGGTGGCGCTTGAGGAGGGGCCACGGCAGATCTGGAGGAGACACCGGCGAGGCGGCGACGGCACTTGAGGTGGAGGCGCTAGCGGCGGCGCTTGGGAGGGGCCCGGTGGCGGTTCCGGAGGAGCGTCCGATGGAGGATCTGGAGGAGGACCCGACGGCGGTGATTGAGGAGAAGGGCCCGACGGCGATGCTTGAGGAGGGCCACAGTCAGTGGCGGACCTAGCGTTTGGCCAAGACTAGGGCTAAAATTTAAGCGTGTAAAACGAAATACACAAACTATACATTGAAAAATAGCAAAAGTCAAGATTTTTAATTTTAATGATACTTCAACTACATACTTAGTATAACAGTGTGGCATAATAGACAAAAAATAGCACAAAAGAGTCTAAAAAAAATTAATTACATTTAGTGCATTTGTGGCCACCGGCTTTTCATCTTCAAGGACAATAGCACATGCATTTTGTCTTGATTTTATGAATGCTAATTTGATGAACCAACCATAGTTGGTGCCCGAAGTAGGAATTGAGGGTTGGCTAGACAGGCTGTTGTTGCACGATGCCACGGTCCACAAATATGGAAGCAATGAGAATGATCTAGGAACGAGGACACCATGCGCTACGTATGAATTGGATTCCAGTGGTAGGGTGTCAACGTTTTTTTGCCGAGGCCATCTCCAGAGGAATGTGTAAATGGATGAGCAAAACACTATTTTAACACTATAAACTAAGTGAAGTTTGAAATATGAGTAGTGGAATGAATATGCTGCTGGAGGTGGCCTAACGCAAATTGTAACAAGGAGCGAGAGGAGTTCAGGGTACAGAGACGTGGAGGCCAGACCACTGAAGGATTCTGTCCATACGTTCTATCTCAAATGTCAGTCACGGAATGCTAGCGCTAATATGTACATAAACCATAATTTTAGAATGCCAATAATATAAAATAGGTACACCTTCTACTAGCCATAAGACTAGGGCCACGGCCCTAGTGGCCCTAGTGGGCGGTCCGCCCCTGGCCACAGTAGATTCAGGGGAGGCCGACGACAACGCTTGAGGAGGAGGCGCTGGCGATGGAGCCTGAGGAGGGGCCGGCGGTGGTTCCGAAGGAGCACCCGACGGCGACGGTGGATCGGGAGAAAGAGGACCGGCGGCGGTGCTTGGGTTGGTGGCCGCCACACTTGAGTGATGATGAAGGCGAGCGAATGGGAGCGAGACTGGAGGGTTAGGGTTAGCGAGTCAGCCAGCAAGGCTTATATTCAAGGAACAAGCCAATCCAAACCGTCCATCTTGATCGAACGGCCAATGTCGTATGGGCCAGCTTTGGTCCGTGGATGGGTCTTGGGCCAAAATGAATTACCTTTAATTTTACTATATTATTTATTAATTTTAGCATTAGTTTTGAGTTAGCTTTGTGATAAACATATGAATGAAACACCGCCACCCAAAAGATTTTCATGCTCAAACCTTTGTCTATCAGGTTTATTGCCTAGATAGTGTTTTTGCAATTTTCGCTCAACAATACAATATTTTATGAATTTAATAGCATTTTTTGATGATTTGCTGCGGAAAAAATTAATAACACACAAATAGCCTCAGTAATTCATGATATTTAGCAAAGGGGCAACATATGCCCATATAGAATCCTCAAAATAGTTTGGACAAGTAACTCTACGAGGTGCCTGTGTTTCTTCCATATGGCCTCCACTCATCGTGTGGGTTGCATGTGAAGTCATTCTCACCATCCCAACTTTCAACATAATCAACAGTGCACATTATTATCTTCATGTAGAGGCTTGAGATTACCTTTGTATATCATGTTTATTGACCTAAATAGCATTTTTGCAATTTTTGGTCAACACTGGAATATTTTATGAATTTAATTGCATTTTTCATGCTTTAGAGTAGAAAAAATAATAATACGCAAATAGGCTTAGAAATTCATGATATTTGGCGAAGAGGCAATATATGTCCACTTAGCATCCTCAAAAAATTTTGGACAAAAAACTCCACAACGTGCCAGCATTTCTTTCATACGGCTTGCACTCGTTGCATGGGTTGCACGTGAAGTCACTCTAACCATCCGAGTTTCAACATGATCGATAGTTTACTTTATCATTTTCATGTAGGGACATGAGGTTACCTTTGTATATCATGTTTATTGGTCCAGATAGCCTTTTTGCAATTTTCGACCAACAATACAATATTTATGAATTTAATTGCATTTTTGATGATTTGCTGCAGAACAAAACTAATAATACACAAATAGCCTCAGAAAGTCATGATATTTGGCGGAGATGCAACACATGTCGACATAGTATCCTCAAAAAAATTTGGACAAGAAAATCCACATGGTGCCAGTGTTTCTCCTAGATGGCTTTAACTCGTAGTGCGGGTTACATGTTAAATCACTATAACCATCCAAATTTTAACATGACCAATAGTTCACTTTGTTTTTTTTTTCATGTGGGAACTTGATGTTACATTCATATAGCATGTTTATTGTCCTAGGTATCTTATTTGTAATTTTTGATCAATACTAGAATATTTTATCATGAACATAAGAAAACATATATGTCGGCACCCAATGGAGTTTCTTATCTAAACTTTTTTGAGGATGCTATATGTATATATGTTGTACCCCTACCAAATATCAAGACTTTTAGAGGCTATTTTTGTATTATTAATTTTTTGAGTAGTAAAACACCAAAACTGCAATTAAATTCTAAAAATAAATTCCAGTGTTATTGGAAACAGTGATTAAGTTACCTATACTAATAATAATTCTATAACAATGTCCCCTAAGATTATCACATGAAAAAGGTGAAGTTAACCACAAGTCGTCTTGAAACTTGGTTGATCTAAGAGACTTCGTATGGAATATAAACTACGAGTGTGACCTTATAAAAGAAACGTCAGTGCTGAGGATGCACTTTTTGAATATCTAAAATCAGTTTTTGCTTGGTCAAACGTGTGACCAACTTGTAATTTCAAAATTAAACAACATTTGTGAATATAAGTTATAGTTGGTGTCTATGGTAAAGTTGTAGAGAATTTAATTATCTTTATTTTATATAATTGGAGTTACTTCGAAATCTGCCATTTACAGCTCCAAAAACGTTGAAAACAGTGAGCAACTCAATGGTCAAAGGGTTTTCCTTTTCTCTTTATTTTTTCTTAGCGTTCCCACCCTCTCTCTATGGAACCGGTCCGATGGACCGTGCCTAACGCCCTCTCTCTTATTCCTCTTGGTCCACAAGGACCCGGCTCACGCACCCACCGTGGCCCGCTACCCCCTCTCTCTTCCGTCTCCTCCATCCCACACGCTCGGCCGCGCGATGCGCCGGCAGCGCCATGGCTGCCCTGGCCATTAACCGGCCGCCGCACCATGCCCGGCTACCTCGGCCCCTCCACCCCGCCTCCTTACTCCCCCCACTCTCCCTCTCTCGCCTGGCTGCTCCGGCTCTCACCCTCCCTTGCGCCCTCGGCACATGCGAGATCCGCCGGGCCGCCATGGCCGGAGCTCGGTGAGCTCCGTGCCCCACGCCTCCGCCGCATCTCCTCTTTCCCTAGCACGCCCAAGATGACCGCCTAGTTCCCCTCCACCGCCTACACCACTTGATAGCCGCCATCGGCCCTCGCACGTGCCTCCCCAACACCACGCACTACTGACCGCCATGGCCGCGAGCTCCGACGAGCTAGGGCTCTGGACCCTATCGAGCTTCTTCAGCACCCCGAACCCCCATCGTCACTGAACTCACCAGCGGCCAACACCACCTCACCGCGGGAGCACCTAGGAGATCGAAGGATTGGGTGGGCGTTTCTGTCGCACTCACAGGGGAGAGACCGAGAGAGTAGATGGAAGCTGGAGGTGGTAGAAGAACCTGACACTGGGCCTTGTTTGCAGTGTGAAAGGGAAGGGCTGGCTTGATCGTCTACTTGGGGGAGCAAAAGGGCCGGAGCTAGGCCGGTTTCGATTTAGGAGCAGAAGAGGTCCGAGAGGAAAAGAGAAGGAGAACCAAAGTGAGAAAGGAAAAAAAAGCCGATCGGTTAAATCTACTTGAGGCTTTACATTTACAATGGTTAAATATATATTTGCATTATTAAAATTACTTTTTGGGGCCATATAATTTCTTAAGTATTTATGAGTGTGGACCTAGAAAATTTAACAAAAGAGTGTAACATATTGAAAAACAATTCCAACCACATGTCACGCTAGACCCAATAACCATGTTGCTAGTGGGACACGCATGACATGTGACCATCTTCCTTAGAAACACTTGTGACAAAACAATAATGTCATAAACGTTTTAAACTAGTTTATGACATATCATATTCGTCACTGAGCAGCATAGCTCTCATCACAAAGGTAGCAATGAACTAATTCATGACGAATTTAGTGTCACACGTTTTATTTTCGTCACTAACTCACACCTAACTCCAAAAAACGTCATAAACAACACGATTTAGTGACGAATTGCTCAGTTGTCATAATGTATTCGTCATAGAAGGTCAAATCTCTTGTAGTGAAGGAACCCGCAAGTAAATAGACTAGATTAACCATAACCTCATAGAGCAACGCTAACTATAGTCTAACGACACTTCTACACTACAATCATTACCATAGGCAGGAAAGTAAATGCATGAACTTAAATAAAGAAATATATTAAATAAACTCAAAGTCTTACAGGAAAGGAAAGATACAAGAGACTCATACCAGACTCCTGAAGACGACTCCGGAACAGGCAGAGCCCGACTCTAACTTCTACTAAAACATTGAACTAGAAGGGGTAGCGCCACCCAAACGGGGGCACCTCCCCAAGGGAGAGAGTGGAGAGAGTACAATGGTGCCAATGGCACCGAGAAGGTATGAGTTTGGAGTGGGGGAGTGACCATCTATTTATAGGAGGCTGAAAGTCGGTGAAATGGCTAAGTTTGCAGGTCGGGCGGCCCGGTCCAAGGCCGGGCGGCCTGGTAGGAGCCCGGGCGACCTGGTCTTGTGGCCTTCCAGCCCTTCGATGCACCGACTATGTTGATCCCACGGTAGAGATACCCTCTGACCAGGTGTGGCGGTTAAGTTCGTTGTGCTTCTTCCTTGGCCATTGGATTTAGAGTGTGTTTCTTCCTTAGCCACAGGATCTAACTCCCTCGAATCACTGACTTCACCAATCCAAGGCTTGGATTGGTGAAGTGGCGGCCTTCTGGTACCTTGCATATTGATTGCGTGGCTTCCACCGTGGGATTGTGTTTGACACATATCCTTGTGCATGCACATGCACGTCGAAGATGAGCACATTTGGAGAAATTTGTGAGCCGAGCGGCCTAGGGTGGGTGGCCGGGCGGCCTGGCTTTTCCTGACTTAGTCAATTTCTTCTCCATATTTTGGCCTTCCGACATTGTATTCGACTTGTGCTTGTTCCCACATATGTATATGAGACCTTGGTACCTTCCTTGGGTGAACAAGATGAAGCATGACACATTTTGGACACCTGTGTGGCCGGCTGGCCTAGTCCTAGGTCGCCCGGCCTGGGGTATGGCCGCCCGGCCACTCTCGTGTGAGCCGGCAGTGTCCATCTTGTAATGGTCATATCTTTTGCGTCCGAACTCCAAATTGAGTGAACCAAAACTCCATTTCGATTATTTCGACGAGCTCTTCGCAATGGTTCAGTCATTGAGGGCATTTGAGATACTTCATAGTGATGTTATTTGTAATCCATTCTCCAAGCCCTTTTGTGCCCACTCTATGCTTGCTCCAAATGATGTAACTTTGCATGGAATTTGAGCATCTCCCTGTGTAACACTGAAAACCACCAAAACTCGTGGAATTCGTTAGTTCAAAGTAAATAATGCATAGAACTTTATTTATACCCCATTTATTCACCGAGGAATTGGCGGTCGAAATTAGAAAATAACGGCCACCAACACGCCCCCAAGCTTGAACCCTCCTCGAGCAAAGGACTTAGGCTCGGTGAATCAGGAGTTGCATCAATGTCAAATACCCTGCAAGTAGTAAGTGCACAACCGAACACTCCACCATTTATGAATTGAACAAACGGGCATAAGTGTATCCCAACCTTTTTATGCATACTTGTGGGGCTTCTTGACTTCTCACCTTGTCTTTGGTGGTTGAAAGATGGAATAACCTTAGTAGAATCTTACCCAATACAATCTCTTTTCTGGATTCATACTCGGAGGTTTTGAAAATTTTGCAATTAAAGCACCAAGTTCCTTAAATGGTACTCTCGAATCGCTCAAGTGGTTATGAAATTCCTTACTAGGGCCTGAGGCCATTCTTTTTCCCTACAAACTATAGGCTTATGTGGAGCTCAAGATGGGGATAAAAGAAGGCTTACCTATGTTGTGTATGTTGTTGAGTCAAAAGATGGTCCTAGCAAAGTTAGTGAAACCCCTCATTCCGACCAATAGAGAATGGAGGGTGTTTGTGGTGGTGGAGAAGATGAACACAAGCTGGAGGGTATATGGAAATGATTCCAACATACCAATCATTGTGTTATGGGGGGAATATGGTCTTGGCTAAGATACTCCTTATTTTGATGGATCCCCTTGTTTGAAACCTTGAAGCATTTGAGCACATGGAGCTATAACTTTTTTTCTTTTCTTTTTTCTCTTTTTTTTATTTTTTTCAATAGCTCCATGTCTCCTTTTGCAAGGGAACTTGGGGATATTTGAGGAATATGACTGGAGTGTTTATTTGCAAGACCTTATTTGTGGATGGTTAAGTGGATGATGGATATGGTGGTTGTATGATGGTTGAATATCTGGTGAGTGTGAATGCTTGAATTCATTGTGAATTTAAGCATAACCAGATAAAGGAAGGCTAGCATATAAGAGTGGATATGAAGGGGTAATTGATCGGGATTTGAGGTGTTACCACTTCATAAGGACTCAAAATTTGACAAAACTCAACACAACAATAAGTAGCATATGTAGAGGTTTGATCATGTAAGCATTTGGCTCTGGATAGGTATTTCAAACCACTAAGGAACTTGCCTTGGTTTTATTTTCAAAAAGAAAACTCTGAGAATTCACCTTATCAAGATGGGTGCAACTCAAACTTTGGTTATATCACGTTCTCACAACAACCTAGACTTGGTTTGAAAGTACTTGCTCCCACAAGGTTGAACATTAGAGCAAGGATCACAACCTATGCCAATAAGCTCAAAATTTGCTGGAGAGTGTAAAGTTGTATACAAAATACTTACAAGGAATTAACAGAGCAACTATTCATCATTTTCTTTAAGCAAAGGGTATAAACAAAACTCTAGCATTATGGGTAGGAGTTATTTTATTCATGGTTTAAGCAAATATTTTTGGTATTTTTTGGATATGCAAATTTTTATGGTGTTTTTCTTTATTAAGTTTAGAAAAGGAATAAAGCAAACATGTTTTTGGTGTCATGGTAGCTAGGATAAAAGATATGATCATGAAAAGCACGACATTCGGCGTGGGGTACATACCTGGTGTGGCGTTCCCCCAAGCTTAGATCTTGCAACTCAATGCAAACTTGAAGCTTGTGCTTGGCGTATCTTCCCATGTGTCCATAGCATCTTGTGGGGGTGCCTGTCAAATCCTCCCCCAAGCTTGTACTATTGTACGTTACTCTTTAGCTTGCTCCCTGGGGTGACGACGATGCTGCTTACTTTCTGTTATGCTCACTTATGTTAGGCGAACTCCCTTCTCTACTCTTGTATAGCCTCCTCATCTCTCAAATGTTAGGGGCTATCCATCATATCTCCGATGCTGCTACTTGGACCTTCTACATGGTGTCAGGAGTTTTTGATTAGGCAACTTAGTCTGGTATTCTACTTCCATCGGGGGAATGTCTCCTTGGAGTTGATGTTGGGTTCCTCCCAGCTCCAACATCATATTTGCCTTCAGCTGACATTCTTTCCCAAAGTGACACATGTAGTGGTTCATCCTGTTTGCGTGAAATGGAAGAACACCAAGGGTCCTTCTCTTCTCAAGAAGAGTGTCTAGAATGGATTGATCTCATGGCAGGTTGCATTTCCACCTTTCTTCTATTCCATGGCCAGCGGTGACGTCTCACTTAGCCCATGTAGTTGAAGTAAGGGTTGATCTTGAATCCAGTTCTGACATTGAGCAGACTTTCTTTCCCAAACAGTTTGAGTGGGGAAGAACGGAGATGGATGTTGTTGGATTTGACTCCATTGCCATCTGCCACCAACCTCTGGTTGATGGGTGTTCGCATATGATGGGTAGAGTAGCTTAGCTTGGCATCTAATTGGCATGTTGCTCAACTGGCCGGGCAGAAAGGAATTAAGGAAGGCTCTCTATTCGCGTTCCTCCATAACTTGGGTGATGTCCCTTCATATATCTCATGTGATCCAATGCTTTGCATGACTTTGACCCCTAATCTTGTGAGGACAGCCTCTCGGGATGAGAGATGTCTACGTGTTCTTTTCTGTGTTATGCCGCTGACATTCGCTTCCCAAGTGATGCAGAGCATGGTGGAAGTCTCGCAGAGATCAACCATGATAGGTTGGCCATCGAGTCCTTCCTCTCAGGGGGGTTTAGAGGATGAATGCCTCCTACAACAGGTTAGTGGACAACATATACAATGGGCCTATGTGTAAAGAGTATTAACACTGGGCCCATTATACACAATGTGCTAAAAAAATTTGGCGTTTCAAAAACTCAGAAGCACAAAACCATGTTGTATTGCCATGATCATTACCATCTTCAAAAACTACTCAAATCTAAGGTCATGACATATGGAAAGAGATTATCTAGGACCTTGATTTTTGTCTCCATGGAAACTTGAGAAAACATTTCACAACCAAAACCTACACATAGCTCATCGATCAACGTTGTCAAATTGACCAAAGCAGGCCTTTAACCTAAGCACCACGCTCAATTTAAGAGGCCTACGGGCACACATTGGATTCCGACCCAAACTATGTCTAGCCCTAGTAGATTAGAGGTTGCATGAACAAATCATGTAAAGATTTACTCACATGGATAGAGCAAATTGGAGCATGTGATTTTCAATTTTATCATTTTTTGTTTTTTTTCATAAGATAGAAAGAAAGGGTAACAACAACAAGTTGAAAAACAAATTAATATTCTAACTCGCCGCTTCCCCTGCAATAGCGCCAGAAAGCTTGTTGGCGGTTCTTAGCCTAACAGATTTTACTCCGCAAGCGAACGGAGACCGCTGTAGCTTTCACCCGGGAGTATTCCAAGGTATCGTATTTATCCACAGGGAAGCATTGAGATAGAGATATTAACTTATGAAACATCTTGTTATTTTACTCTTTCATTCCAAACGGTAAAAGAAAGGATAATGACACATTGATACACTCCACAAGGATACATAGCTCAACAAGAAGATAGAAGGACAACGAGACGGAGTCTGGTTCCTGATGAGATCTTCCTCTACTAAGGTCAAGCCAAAAGACAAAGCTAGCTCCAACAATGTCACTCTACTAAGGTCGTGACACGACTGAGGTTGTGGTTTGGTGTAGACATCTTTACTGCATCGGACATCACGACTATAGAACCACTGCCAGGCACCAAAGTGCTGAATACCCAGCCGAGAAAGGCGGGTTCTAGGAAGTCCGACTATGCGTCTACAACATGCTATAACACAACTAGTGTGTCAGCCCGGACGATGGGGGTGGAATACTGAGACCTCTAAATCTGTCACCTAGAGAGGCTACATAAAGCCTGTGTGTGAAATATGTACGGTACACACGAGGCACCCAGAGCTACGTGGGACTGGCTGCAAACCAAGGTGAACTTCTAGATTAGACACCACGTCTACTTCTAGTTGTTCACACATCCACATGTTGCACAAGTGAATGCATCACAACTGCTACGACTTAACCAACAGCGTGAACAAGGAACCCGCATGTAAATAGACTAGATTAACCATAACCTCATAGAGCAACGCTAACTATAGTCTAACGACACTACTACACTACGATCATTACCATAGGCAGGAAAGTAAATGCTTGAACTTAAATAAAGAAATATATTAAATAAACTCAAAGTCTTATAGGAAAGGAAAGATACAAGAGACTCATACCAGACTCCTGAAGATGACTCCGGAACAGGCAGAACCCGACTTTAACTTCTACCAAAACATTGAACTAGAAGGGGTAGTGCCACCCAAACGGGGGCACCTCCCCAAGGGAGAGAGTGGAGAGAGTACAATGGTGCCAATGGCACCGAGAAGGTACGAGTTTGGAGTGGGGGAGTGACCATCTATTTATAGGAGGCTGAAAGTCAGTGAAATGGCTAAGTCTGCAGGCCGGGTGGCCTGGTCCAAGACCGGGTGGCCTGGTAGGAGCCCGGGCGACTTGGTCTTGTGGCCTTCCAGCCCTTCGATGCACCGACTATGTTGATCCCACGGTAGAGATACCCTCTGACCAGGTGTGGCGGTTAGGTTCGTTGTGCTTCTTCCTTGGCTATTGGATTTAGAGTGTGCTTCTTCCTTAGCCACAGGATCAAACTCCCTCGGATCACTGACTTCACCAATCCAGGGCTTGGATTGGTAAAGTGGCGGCCTTCCGGTACCTTGCATGTTGATTGCGTGGCTTCCACCGTGGGATTGTGTTTGACACGTATCCTTGTGCATGCACATCGAAGATGAGCACATTTGGAGACATTTGTGAGCCGGGCGGCCTAGGGTTGGTGGCCGGGCGGCCTAGCTTTATCTGACTTAGTCAATTTGTTCTCCATATTTTGGCCTTCCGACATTGTATTCGACTTGTGCTTGTTCCCACATGTGTATATGAGACCTTGGTACCTTCCTTGGGTGAACAAGATGAAGCATGACACATTTTGGACACCTGTGTGGCCGGCCGGCCTAGTCCTAGGTCGCCCGGCCTAGGGTCTGGCTGCCCGGCCACTCTCCTGTGAGCCGGCAGTGTCCATCTTGTAGTGGTCATATCTTTTGCGTCCGAACTCCAAATTGAGTGAACCAAAACTCCATTTCGATTATTTTGACGAGCTCTTCGCAATGGTGCAGTCATTGAGGGCATTTGAGGTACTTCGTAGTGATGTTATTTGTAATCCATTCTCCAAGCCCTTTTGTGCGCACTCTATGCTTGCTCCAAATGATGTAACTTTGTATGGAATTTGAGCATCTCCCTGTGTAACACCGGAAACCACTAAAACTCATGGAATTTGTTAGTTCAAAGTAAATAATGCATAGAACTTTATTTATACCCCATTTATTCACCGAGGAATTGGCGGTCGAAATTAGGAAATAACGACCACCAACAACCGACATCACACACATCCAAATACATGTGTGTCAAATACATGTTCAAAATACAATGGAAGCGATTTCAAAAACATCTCGCCGTGGAAATAAGATACTTAAGTAGTAGTCTTCATGCAGACGAACAAGGCGAGCAGCAGCGAGCCCACCGATACTACCCTCCTACAACTCAGGCGCATATGAAGAACTTCACACCTGTAATCCAAAAGTGGAGGCAAACCCTGAGTACTAATTACTCAGTAGGACTTAATGGAAATGGCTTACGGCTGACGCAAAGCTTGCTTACTAAGAACTTGATCCTTAGCTGTTGATTTTTAAACAGGATCAAATTAACAGTGGAAGCAGGATATGACAGCTACTTTATTTATCATATAGAAGCAGGATTTGACAGTTGCTTAGCTCATCATAGCAATAATACCAATCATGAGTACAATAATAAGTTGCAAGAAAGTAAAGCATGTATATACAAGCATGTAGTATTCAAAACATGAATTCATAGTACAACATATTCGAATGGATTAGTACATTGTCCGGCAGTGATACTGGCATTCTCACACCTAGTGGGCATCAGCGATTCGAATCGATTTCTAATTCCCGGGAATAACTATCATGCCAAAAGACATGCTTACTAGCCATCGCGTTCTCACATATATCCCCCTTCTCCAGTTGTCCCATCACAAGTTCGATTCACTCCCGCCTGACCCTCGGGTTGTGCCCCCATGACGAGCCTGCCAACACCTCGGTCTCCCCGTCATGAGTACAAAGCTCCCCCAGGCCACCTTCCTCCCAACCAGTGGGTAGGAACGTGTCTCTGTTCTCGGCAATGCACAAGTAAGATTTCACCGGACCCATGTTCCGGATAAGCACTCTAGCAATGTTATGCCGATCCCAAGCGAACAACGGCCGGCCTTATGTGACTCGGGCGGAGTCCACCACACATTATCTCAATTGTCATCATAAACAAGCCCATATCTCCGCCCGGGCTCCAATTTAAATCATAACATAACAATAGTAAATAGCATAATATCAACTTTCTTAGTAGTGAAATTCCTACCAATTTAAAAGTAATCCCTATGGGATGAGTCCTCGTATCTACTCGCAGCTAGCCATTCTAGGCACTCGTCCTACGTACTCTATGTATAGGTGCTAGGGCCAGGGCGGCCAAGGAATCTAATGCAATTGGTTTCAAACAACTTCTAATGCAGATGCGTACTCATGAAATAAAATTATATTAGCTGGGAGAATCATGGTCCTGCCTACCTTTGATTTAATTTAATAAAACCAACAAACTAAGCTACTGTTAGTTTGCCGGGTTGTGAGGCTTTGCCCCAGGCAACCCCTTGATCCCTTGGACAACTCCTCCGTCCAAACACGACTGATGGGCCCTCCAGGTCGTGAGTGGATCTTAGTTGGTCTTTTGGACACCGATACTTGATGTAGTCCCACGCACTTGCTTTTTGATCACGTATCTGCAATAAGCGTTTCTATATGAATGATGCGCATGATGCAGTGAATGAGATGCATGAGGATCAAGCACACATATGAACAATCATTCAGGGATTGACAACAGGGTGATTCAAACTGCTAACATCGAGAACCTTTGTAGATCTAGAGCGATCACGTATCAAATCAATCATACAAACACGAATCAAGTTGCTGATCATAAAAGAAACATGTTTAGTGTTATGGTTTGATATCGACAAACGATGATTCCTTGGATTACTAAAGAGGCATGCATGAGGTGTGGTATTTATTTATTTTTAACAATTGAAGTATATTATGCGGTGTTCATGAGAGTAGCACATGGTAGGGTGCTAATTCCAAGTCACTCCCATACTACCCAACATAAGCAAGAGTACTTTCCGTGAACCTAGAACAACCATACACTCATAAAAACCGGATATTCACAATGCTATATACGGAGTTATTACTTAATCGAGTACCAAATTTAAATCATCCTTCCTCATACCATATACCAGCAAAGCATCACACAGTGCATGATTACAACTATAAGGGAATTTACTAAACAACACTCCTAGCGTTAGTAAGAGTATAATTTCATGAACCTAGAGCAAGCATATACAATCAGGTGTTCATCTAGCAAGTTATTCACCATAGAGAAAACATATTAAAGTGTAATGACATGTAGATTAAAATCCCACATATACCACTACCCAGTTACTGATCCTACAACAATATGTTAAAGATGTGATCCGATATAAGCGAGTAATAGTAGTGTATATTACTCAACTTGGTGTGGTGGTGTTTATTTATTTGATCCAAACCTCGTGTTGACTTCAGGTGGTTTACTCGTGAGTAAATAAATTAATTCCTTAATCAAGGGTGGGATGGGGATACTGATATACAGTATGCAGTAATAGTTCGACATGCTTTCACAACAATGATATCAAGTGCAAATACACTCCTACACATATCCTCACTACAACATGTCCAATTGATGAATCAAGCTCACATATGATTTCAGGTTGTTATAAAATGCCAAATGAACCTAAATAGTTATGACATGCAGGAACATACTACACAACATTACTGTCAGAATTTCAGCCATAATAGAGTTATAACGAATTTATTAAAATTCCAGCAAGTAATCAGCCCTACAGTTTCACAGAATTTTCATACTTTATAGGAATGGTTCCTAGGCCTAATATTTTTACAGCAAGCATAATATGGCATGGACACCATGTATAAAAATTAGCAAGTAAAGAATCCGTAGTTTTATAGGACATCTATTTTCTATATATTTTCCTTAGCTTGATATAGGTGTAAAATAAAATAGTGTTCACACATTCTACAAAAATGCTTTCTGGCACTAGCATCTAACTAGAATACTACCATATTTTTCATGGAATTTATTAAGCACCCTAGAGCCACATTTTCCTATCTTCTCTCTTAGCTAGGAGCACTTTGTCAATTTCAAAACAGTAACTAAAGCAACCATGCACAGTCTCATTTTTTTTCACTAGTGAGCTATCCTCACTATGTAGGATATAGGAAAAATACTATGGGGTTATGTATAGCAAGTTTCATATAGCACTTCAACTCATAATGCTAAAAATGCATAAATTATACCTAAAATGGTAAAACTGCTACAATTCAGCAAGTGCTAAGGCTACAAAAATTCACATGCTGTCCACATACCCTAGAGAAGCTACTGTTCACATTTCATAGCCTTTGGAGTTCATTTAGCCTACCTTTAACATTTATCTAGTTTTAACATGCATGCAACATACCAGGGGCAAAACAGTCCTTTTACACTTCCACATCATAACCATTCCATAGATCCATTTGAGAGGAGTATAATGCAACTGAGTTTGCCTTTTTAGGATTTTTTTTTGATTTGTTATGAATTTCCAAACTTCATAGCTTTAGATAAATGCATTTAAACAAAAATCACACCGACCAGGGACCTTAACACAATTAACTATATACTTCAGGGGCCTGCGAGGAAGTAAGCACAGACTCAGTAAACAACGCATTGGACTGGAATTGAATTAGACAAAAATGCAAGGGGTAGCACGCAGAATCACCTTCTTCTTCCTCACGCCAGGGGCACGGCGCGCGGTGGGAGATGGGAGGCGGGGCTGCGTCGGCGACGGTGGGGCCAGACTTGGAGCCGAGCGGGGCCGGGGATACGTTCCTGGCAACGGGGAAGCCTTCCCCTCTGGTCTCGTCGCCGGTGGGGATGCGTACGAACGGCACGACGGAGGTGAACCGGAGATGCGGTGGCTCGGCGTGGCGCGGCGGCGGAGCTCGGGTTTAGCCGTGGGGTGGCGGATCGAGGGCGATGAGGGGCGCCTGAGACGCGCATGAAGATGGCAAGGCTGATGGTGGTGGCCTGGAGTATGGGAAGGGCCTGGGATGTGGTGCGCGATGGTGGTGAACGGGCGATGAACCCGCCGTGCACTCGGCGACGCGAACGTTGAGCGACAGCTCGATCTACCCGAAACGAAAGGGAATGGCGGACATTCCTTGTGGGTTGGGTGCGCGGGGTCATGGCGGAGGTGGTTGTCGGTGTTTGATACCGGCAATGCACCACGGGGTGTATCACGTAGTGCTTTTAAGGTAGCGAGATCGACGTAGCTCGATGGTTTGCGTAGAGATGCAACAACACACAAAGGTTTATACAGGTTCGGGCCGCGAGATGCGTAATACCCTACGTTCTATTGGCGGCGAGTTGTATTGATCTGAGTTCTTGAGGTTACAACGAGGGTTTTGAGGTTTTGTGGCTGATGTGCGATGAGATGATAAATGATCTATGTAGGGGTCCCTTACTCGCCTTATATAGTCCTGGCAAGGCTTGGCTTACAAGTCGGTTATGAGTCCTACTCTGTTTGGAAGCCTAAAAGAGTACACCGAATCTACGATTACATGTTTCCTTCCTTGAGTCCCGCTGCTTCTATAATCCAGAGTCCAAATCACATCTTTCCTGAAATCGTAGCACTTTGACTTGGTCTTCATGCACGTCATCCGTCTCCGGGCCCACGAGATCAGGCGACATCCTGCTTGGGAGCCCGCCGTCTCTAATGGGCCCTCCGATGGCCCATGTACTGAATCCAGGCCGTGAGGGCCCAGGGGATATCTATTCCCCACAAGCCCCCGAGGCTCGAGTTAATTTAGAGGTTAATTGACTCGAGACTCCAAAAAGAATATTGTTCATGAGTTCTTCTTCCGAGTTCACATTGTTTCCCATGGTGCACCGCTAGGTGCACCCCATGGGGTAGCCCCCGAGCTTCAAGTTGACTTGAGTATCAATCAGCTTGAAGAGCGCTGAGTCAACTTGAGGAATAGCAAATCCTCTTATCCGAGTACCATCTATTCCCAGTTTTTCTGAGCCATAGAAAACCGACTCAAACTTCCTGTTTTCTCGGATTTTTAGGAAAAAGAATAATTTTCCCACAAATCCCGCATCCCATGGGGTTAACCCAAAGGGAACGAGCAGAGGGTACCGAGGAGTTACCCGAAAAAGCCCCAAAAAACAGGAATCTTCCGAACACGCAACAGCCACTGCTCACCCAAGCGATAACTGACGCGTGGAAGAAGTCGAAACGACGCAGCCTATTGAATCGTTTTCACAGAGATCGAAGCGGGGTGGCCGTACTATTAGAGCAGTGCCACGGCCCGGCCATCCATTACGCCTCCACCAAGTACCAACTCTTCAAGAAAACGCCAAGAACTCCCTACCCCCTCGCTTTCAGCCATGGCTGGAGGGAAGGGCAAGAAGCGTGCGCGCTCTCCACCGCCGTCGGAGTACGAGGACTCCGATGACGTGTTGTTCGGCGGTGTGTACGGCGATGAGTCCTCGGAGGACTTCTCCAGCAAGGAGGAGGAAGCCCCTAAGGACGCGCTGCTGCGGGAGTACGAGTCGGAGCCCAACACCGACGACTCCCAAGGCTACAGTGCCAAGGAGCGCGCCACGCTCCGGGGCCTCCCCTGCACCGCCTTCGAGGACTCCGCCGACGAGGAGGAGGAGGACAGCAAGGAGGAGGACTCCGACGACGACGACGACGACGACGACAATGCCCCCGGTGGCCATGATGGCCCGAGCGGCCACGATGGCGACGACGGCAGCCGCGACGGCGGAGATGAGGCCGACGCTCCAGCCTCCAAGCGCCGCCGCGTCACCGGGCCCCCAGCCGGGCCCTCCACCGGCGTGTAGGCCACCACCACCACCACCATATTAGTAGTAGTAGCTAGTAGTAGATTAGGATAATCTCCCCCCTTATATGTAATCCACCTTGATGAACTATATATGTTATATAATGAAATCCATCCTATTTTCCTTTGCTCTTGATTTCGTCTGTGTGTGCTCTATTGAAATAGTGTGCCTCTGAATTAATTGCTTCTGTTGAGTACTTTGAAGAAAAAACGAAATTGTCATGTAGCAAAAAGAACTTGCCCTTCCTTATGCCCAGAGTTAGGCCAAGATTCAATCTCAATGTGTCGAGCAAAACAACCTCATTCTCCGAGTAATAGAGAACATGAACCTGTACTTATGAATGTCAACTTAACGACCGATCTTAAGAAACTATCCCGACTGAGATGGATGACTTAATTCCAGTGCGATCCGACTCAAATTTTACCGTCAAGAGATCCGAGTCAATTTTAACGATATCCGCCAATTCCGTCAATCCACGCGAACTGTTACTAACGGCGTCAGGGTTATATTGAGATCTATACCCTGGACCGAAGTTCTCTTATCCAAAAAACTGTACTGCCATTCTTCCCCATTGAGACCGCCGCCACTGCTGTTTGAAATCAAAGTGTCACTGCGTCCACTTCTTCTCGAATCTTCAACCCAACGCAGACATCCACATCCATGGCTCTCAAGAAGAAAACCTTGAGCGAGCGTGGAAACACCACTGAGGGCCTACCGCATAACGAGAACCTGCAGCTGCCTTCACCATACTTAGCCTACCGCCCATCCACGGTCACTGAGCCTATGCTACAATCACTAGTGGATATGGGCGTCCTGCCTCCGAAGGAAGTGGCAAACTGGAGGGTGTGCGAGAAGAAGGATGACGCCGCTCCAACTGAGGACACCTATGAGGCAGTGGTGTTCATACCATTCTTCATCCGTGGGTTAGGTCTCCCTGTCTGCTCATTTGTATAAGGCCTTTTGCAATTCTATGCAATCAATTTGACCCACCTGAACCCCAATTCAATTCTGCAACTTTCAATTTTCGTCCACCTCTGCGAGGCGTTTCTTGGGATTGTCCCATACTTTGGCCTATGGAAGTATCTGTACCACTGCAAAGCTGGTCTGAGAGACGGAGTACTACAAGTAACTGAAGGGGCCAGCTTTGAGCTGCAGAAGAATCGCAAAGCTGTATATTTGGATATCCCCCTCCCAGATAACAACAGAGGATGGCACTCCTAGTGGTTTTACATTAAAATCATGGAAACTCTCTCCCCTCGAGGTCTGGGAGACAACCTGACAGCAAGCTGCCCAGCTGGGAAGAAGGCCCAATTGTTGAGGAGCAGGCCGAGGTTGACACACTGCTGGAAGAAATAGCCAATCTGAAGGAAAGAGGCCTCACTGCCCATGCTGTGGTGATAGATTTCGTGTATCGCTGCATTCAACCTCTGAAGGATAGGATCTACCCTGCCTATCTGTATGTCGGGGCTAGTGACCCAACTAGAGAGACAGCTCGATCTATGACTGAAGATGATGTCAAGGCCCGAGTGGAGTTGATGCTTAGAGGTGAAGCTCACAACGAGGGTACTCCCAAACGATATTCCGCATAGAATCCAACTCCCACTGTAAGTAACCTTATTATGATTTCCTTAAGTATCCTTGCTCATAATCACGTTCTAATTCATGAAATTACTGCAGAGCAATATATCCAAGTTTCTGTCTAACCCTACAACCTCTGGAGCTGCCGGGCTATCCAAACGACAATCCGAGTTATCCACTGAAGAGATGGAAGCCATTGTTGTTGCTGCTCATGGTGCGGGAAACAATGAAGAGCATACATTCATTGTGATACCACGTTCAGCCCAAGCCGCCCAAGAGCACGGTGTGAGCAACACTGCCAAAGCAGCCCCCGAGCTAACAGCTGCTCCAAGTGGTATGAAGACACAAGCTGCAACTGGTCAAGGGTGCACCAAGGCGAAAGCGACTCGTACTGTGGTGACACGTAGACAGAGGACACACAAGAGGGCAATCAAGGATCTGACAAGCTCTCCAGAGTCAGCAGACAAAGCTAAGAAATCCAGATATTCCTCCCATACCGCAGCTAAAACTGATAAGACCCTACTTGGGGTTGACTGGACTAGCTTGGTTAATGAGGACGAAGAAGAAGAAGAAAAAACTCAATTGTCTCATCGTGAGAAACATCATGATGACATTGTATCGATCCCCTCTGCGTCCATACTGCCACCTGAGGAGGATGAAATTGATCTAACAGCAGAAGATGTGGATCTGGACCAAATTATCAGAGATACATACAAACTCCCCTTCACCATATGCTCTGATGAAGATACAGAATCACTGTCAACATGCTCTAGGGGAACAAACTGAGACCACAAGCCCCCGAGCGACAACAGAGCTAGGATCAAAGAATTTAGAGTCTGAAAACCCAACGAGCCCAACACCAGAATATATTCCTGAGGATGAGACTGCTCCTATGAATAAAGCCACTGGAACTGCGCATGAGGTACCATTGCCATCTAAAAACTGGCACCAGGCATTAACCGGGGCAGCTCCAGAAGAGAAACAGCAGGAGCCTACAACTGAGCCATTACCTGAAGCCGCTATCTCTCAAAAGCGCCTAATTGAGATTGATGCAATCGATACTCCTCAACCCTCGTCTGAAGCCCATGAGTCGGCCCAAAAGCAAGAGACTAAAGAACCACAGTATACAGATCAAGTCGAAAGGGGACAATCAGGCTCCCTAGCCACAACTGAGCCTGGTAGCACCCAAACCCCTCCAATTGAGGCAGGTGATAACAGTCGCCAACTAGTACCAGCACCCCAAAGTTTAGGGCTGCTGACAGCTTTCGGGGTATGCTAACTTTGCACACATCCTGTACTGACTTTGCTGTGGCCTTAACAACTCGAATTACTCTCTGCAGGCTATGCTGAAGATACTACAAGGTGGAGTGCAACAGGTCAGCTTGATCCATGAGAAGATTGCTGCACTATCCAGTCTGGAGGTTACTTCCTTAAGACAACAACTAGCTGATTCTGAGGCTGCATGCAAGGCTGAGGCAACAGGTATATATTTAACCTCTCCCTATACCAATATCTAAGGTCTCAAGTTAATCCGTGTTCTTACTGTTAGCTGCTGCTATTGAAATTGCTCGCCTGAAACAAGTTGCTATGACTCGAGAGACAGAGCGTGGTAACGCTATTGCTGATAGAGACCAAGCCAGAGACACAGCAGCAGACCTTTGCAGGCAACTAGACATTGAGAGGAAAAACCATGAGGTAACTCGTCAAGAATCCCAACTAGCCAATTCTTTGCTCACAGAAGCGTATGAACTATATCATTCCACAGGAGAAGATGCGCCAAAGAAATGATGAGTTCCAGCAGCTACAAAAATCGCGAGACGGCTTTGAGAAGTCATTCCGTGAGACTGCCAGTTCCTTGGAGTCCTTGAGGAATAGCCACTCCTTAACGCAGCAAGCGCTTAAGGACAAAGAGATTGAGTTGGCCAAATCCCAGAGCGCCCATGATAAAATGAAGAAGGTGCTAGCCTCCACAAGGTCTGCGCTCAAAGAATCCCAAGACAAGGCTGCTTATCAGGCTCAGGTGTCAGAAGTTTTCAAAAAGAACTATGAGGCCAGCAAGAAGAACTGCAATAAGCTGACGAACGCCTTTGAGAAGGCAAAAGAAGCTGCCTTGACTACCAATACTGCTCTGATCAAGATCTTGGACATCTGTGCCCTAGAGAGAGCTGCACCTCGTCCTCTAGGTGATCGAATAACAACTTTCACAGATGATATGAAGTCCAAGATTTCTGAACGAGTAAAAACCGTTCTTACTTGTGCCCTTATCGTCATCAAGAGTTCACAACCTGAGATTGACTTGGCAGGTTTACCAGCGAAGATAGTAAATGAGAACCAGAGTGCTGAGCATAAAGATGAGGCCCGCATGATTGCTGAACTCCTTGTAGGTGATGATCAGTAAACAATGATCTCCCATGTAATATGATGAACTGAATGTTGCGTGTACGTATTTGGCATCTTGTGTCGACAATCTTGACTATTTGCTCTGCAAAACCGAGTTAATGTAGAGAACGAATCAAATTATTCCATACGTACCTAAGAGTTATTCCTGTGCAGAGAAAACAAGCGATGCTATCATGATCTGAGTTTTGAACTGAATACAAGAAAAACAACATATAATAGTAAAAAACACGAATATTGTAAGATAGAGTAATATGACGAAGCAAAGACATGCAGTAACGAGCCGTAGGTCATCAAAACCTAGGTCCTTCTGTCTTTGTTCGGTCGGGCCTTGAATGCTCCCCGATTATGAGGTCCTGCAAGGGCATGTAGCACCGTGCTGTCGGTCATCTGACCTAGGCCGATTGCCTTTGTTTTGTTGGGGCCTTGAGTGCTCCCCTATTATGACTTCGAACGAGAGCATGTAACACCGTGTTGTCGGTCAGCTGACCTAGGCCGATTGCTCTCATGGTTGGGGCCGGAGATATCCCCGTCAAGAGTGAGAGTGGGCATGTAGCACCGTACTGTCGGTCAACTGACCTAGGTCGATTGCCCGTACACAACGAGTGAGTAGCAGAGTAAAAAGTAGGAAATAGAACACATAATGCTTTATTTCAAGAGTATATTTATTTATAGAGCATAAATGAGGACAGAGTACAAAGGATGATACTAACAGCTAACTCTTGAAATCATAGAAAAAGAGGCTATGCATAGAATTTGCGTAGATGCTCTATATTCCAAGAGTTCCCGACTGGTGTCCCATCCATTTGAGATAGACGATATGATCCTAGACGAGTAATTTCTGTCACGATGTATGGGCCTTCCCAAGGAGGAGATAACTTATGCTGTCCCACAGTTTTGAGCACCCTGCACAGTACTAGGTCCCCGATTGAGAAGGAACGAGGCCTCGTGTATCGATCATGATAACAACGTAAAGTCTGCTGATATCGAGCCAACTGAATAACGGAGTTGAGATGCTCCTCCTCGAGTAGATCGATTTCCTCGAGTCGGGTTGCTTCAGCCTCATCAATGCTGTTAAAAACCAGATGTGGGGCTCCAATCTTTAGGTCGGCAGGCAAGACTGCTTTTGATCCATATACCATGAAGAAGGGCGTGTTCCCTGCGTGGGCTTTGCTGGGTTGTGTTCGAAGACTCCAAACTACATACGCTAGTTTGCGTATCCACTTCCCGGCCAGCTTCCTGTTCTTATCAAAGATCTTTTTCTTGAGAGCATCCAGTATCATGCCATTGGCCCGCTCGACCTGTCCATTAGCTCTGGGGTGAGCCACTGAGACATACTTAACACGGATGGACCTTTGCTCACAGAAATTGAAGAATTCAGAGCTTGTGAAGTTGGACCCCAGATGTGGGATAATGGAATTCGTGATCCCAAAGCGAAAAATGATATCTTGGATAAAACTCCATTGCTTTAGCAGACGTTAACGACGCAATGGGCTTGAACTCGATCCATTTAGTGAACTTGTCAACAGCAACCAGCACATGAGTGTATCCACCTTGAGCTTTCTTGAAAGGCCCAATCATATCCAAACCCCAGCGGGCAAAAGGCCAAGAGACCGGTATATTCTGCAACTGCTGTGCTGGAAGATGATACTGCTTGGGGAGGAATTGACAAGCTTCGCAGTGCTGCACTAACTCGGCAGCATCCTTCTTTGCTGTGGGCCAATAAAAACCGGCCCTGAACACCTTCCCGACCAATGTGCGTGAGACGGCATGAATTCCACAGACTCCAGCGTGTATCTCTTTTAGCAAACTCTGCCCGGATGAGGTACTTACATATTTCAGCAAAACTCCTGAGGCAGCACGCTTGTATAACTCGTTATTAATCAGAGTATAACTAGAAGACCGTCTTGCTATACGCTCGGCCTCTGCTTTATCCTCGGGAATTTCTTTGTTCAGGATGTACTTTATGATGGGGGCCCTCCAGTCAGTCGGCACATCCAGAGTTAAGATATGGCGGTCGGGAGGTATGCTCAGCTCGTCTAGCTAGACAGAAGGGTGATGAAGCTCTTTGATGAAGATACCAGAGGGTACCTTGGCTCGCGACGAACCCAATTTGGACAAAATGTCAGCGTCAACGTTGCGATCCCGATGTACATGGATGTATTCAAGGCCCTGAAATCTACCTTCCAGCTTGCGGACTGCCTCGCAATATTTGTCCATACTTTCTGTGGGGCGATCCCACTCATTGTTGACTTGATTAATAACCACCAAGGAGTTTCCGTAGGCCATTAGACGCTGGATCCCGAGTGATATGGCAATGCGTAGACCATGAAGGAGGGCCTCATATTCAGCTGCGTTGTTGGAAACCGGGAAGAGAATCTGTAATACATACTTGAGCTTTTCCCCTGCTGGCGAGGTGAAAACGACGCCAGCGCCAGCTCCTTCCAATTTCAACGAGCCATCGAAATAGATCTTCCAAACTTCCATGGCTTCCGGCTTCTCAGGTACTTGATGCTCAGTCCACTCAGAGATGAAGTCGACTAGTGCTTCAGTTTTAATTGCAGTACGAGGGCGGAATTCAATGTCATGAGCCCCCAGCTCGCAAGCCCACTTGGTGATACGTCCTGTGGCCTCCTGATTGTGCAAGACCTCCCCAATTGGGAACTCCATAACCACTATGATTTTATGTTCCTCAAAGTAATGACGCAGTTTGCGTGTAGTAGTGAGAACTGCGTATAATAACTTCTGCACTATAGGATACCTGATTTTGGAGGGACTAAGGACCTCGCTGACGAAGTGGACCAGATGTTGCCTGGGCACCGTGTGCCGCCCATCTGGTCACTCGACCACCAACGCGGTACTGACCACATGAGTCGTACAGGAGATGTAGAGGAGCAGATCTTCCGCCAGTGAGTCGGCAGCGGCATGATTAGGAGACTTGAGTACGGGAGGTGATGTTAGGAACTTTTTCAAAGCATCCAACGCTTCCTGAGCCTCTGTAGTCCACTGAAATCTGTCGACCTTTTTGAGGAGCTTGTAGAAGGGCAGGCCACATTCACCAAGCCGTGATATGAATCGGCTCAAGGCTGCCATGCACCTAGTCAGCCTCTGAGCATCTTTCTGTGATCTGGGGGGTGCATGCATAGAATGGCCTTGATCTTCTCAGGGTTGGCTTCGATTCCTCTGTTGCTGACCTGCGGGGACGCCGAAGACGCACTTGGTGGGGTTGAGCTTCCACCGGAATTTCCTCAGGCTGTCAAACACCTGACGCAGATCATCGATGAAATCTTCTTCGTTCTTGATCTTGATTACGACGTCATCAACGTAAGCCTCGACACGTTCGCCCCAGTGATCGGCGAGGCAAGTTTGGATTGCCCTTTGGTACGTTGCTCCCGCGTTCTTCAACCCGAAAGACATTGAGGTATAACAGTAGGCACCGAAAGGCGTGATGAACGCTGTTTTCTCCTGATCTTCGGTTGCTAGGCTGATCTGATGATAGCTTGAGTAACAATCGAGGAAGGAGAGCAGAGCGCAGCCGGCCATAGAGTCAACGACCTGGTCAATGCGAGGCAACCCGAATGGGTCCTTAGGGCAGTGCTTATTGAGATCGGTATAATCAACACACATCTGCCAGTCCTTTTTATTCTTCTTGAGAACGAGTACAGGATTTGCAAGCCACTCGGGATGCATGACCTCTCTAATAAAATCGGCAGCCTTCAGCCGGGTTAACTCTGCCCTAATGGCCTCTCGCTTTTCTAGAGTGAATCGCCGCAGCCTCTGCTTGATAGGTTTGGCATTGGGGAACACTTTGAGTTGGTGCTCGGCCAGTTCCCTCGGGACCCCATGCATATACGATGGCTTCCATGCAAACATGTCGCGATTGGCCCTCAGGAACTGGATGAGCGCGTCTTCCTATTTGGAAGGAAGAAGAGCATTGATGGCGGTCGTCTTGGCTGCATCCGACGAGTCGAGGCTTATCTCTTTTGTCGGGACGGCTGGTTGAATTGCCGCGCTCGAGGTCGCCTCTTGAGTCGGGATCTAGAGGTCTTCCTGTGACATGCCGGCTCCGTCCGCCTTGAGCTTCTTCTGAGCCGCCATGTGATTCTGTTCAAGGGCCATTTGCATGGCCTCTTGCACGCACTCCGAGGCTCCCTTGAAGTCAGCGCGTATGGAGAGAGTACCAGCTGGGGCTGGCATCTTGAGGACGAGGTATGGGTAATGTGGGATAGCCATGAACTTGGCTAGCCTGGGATGCTCAATGATGGTGTTGTAGACGCAATTGAAAGTCGGGACTTCAAATCGCAACGTCTCAATGCGAAAGTTCTCTACCGTACCAAAAGCGACCGGCAGATAGACGTGTCCAAGCGGGTATTCGCCTGCGCCCGGAACAATTCCGAAGAACGGGGTATCCGACTTCTTGAGTTCGCTGAGCGGGATCCCCATCTCCTGCAGAGCCCTGGGGAACACCACGTTGATGCTAGCCCCACCGTAGATCAGGACCTTCTTGAGTCAAGTGTCGCCGACTATGGGGGTTACCAGCAACGGGTACTTGCCCGGCTCATCCAAGTTGAGCTACTGATCCGCCCGACTGAACGAGACTGGCTCGTGAGACCAATCGCATGGTTGCGGCGGCTCTGAGGTGGCCGCGTTGATCCGCCGATCCTCCAGCTTCTGCTGACGCTTGCTCTGGTACGCTCCGTGTCCTCCTAGGATGAAGTTGACCTCCTTGTTGACGTCGGGGAAGTGTTGATTACCGCCTCCAGTCGGCCGTTGCGGTGGCTAGTTCCATGGTGGAGGAGGCGGCGGGGGAGCTTGCGCCATCAGGAACTGACTGTGCGTCAGCATGGCTTTGAAGTCGCGGCAGTTCCTAAGAGTATGGCGCATCTCCCTATGCGCAGGGCATGGCTCGTCAAGGTGTTGATCAAGGGTTTGAGCCTAGGCTGGAGGTGGGCCGCGTGGTCGTACTGGTGCTGGAGCCATAGCCCGGACCTCCTCCCGAGGTCTCTTGTCCCAGCGACGATCTTGCCGCGGGGGTTCTTCATGCCTTTCTTGCTTGCCCTTGCCCCGGTCGTCTTGCCGTGGGCGGACAAGGTTGCGAGCTCGTTCGTCCGCCGTGATGTAGCAGTCTGCTTCCTGGAGGAGACGCTCCGAGGTGGTGGGCGCGCTTTCCAGTATGTGCTTGATGAAGACCTAGTCATTGGAGCCCTGGAGGAAGTCGTCAATCACCGTATCCTCAGATACGTCAGGGATGCGATTTCTGAGAGCCTGGAACCGCTTGAGGTACGATCGCAGGCTTTCCGAATCCTTGCACCTGATGGTCTAGAGGTCCCACCGTTGCGCCGGTTTGTCGGAGAGTGACTAGAAGTGGGAGATGAATAGGCGACGGAAGTCGCCCCAGTCCTCAATGCTGCCCCACCTGAGGTGGCGAAGCCATTGAAGCACATCCTGCCCCAACTTGATTGGGACATAGGCCGTCATGAGATCTTCCAAGGCGTTAGCCGCTCGGGCCGCGGTAGTGTACACTGCCAGCCAGTTCTGCGGGTCCATCTTCGTCTCAAATTTTTCAATGTTTGAGATTTTGAAGTTGGGTGGCCACTCAACATCTTGAATTCACCGGCCGAAGGCTGCTATGGTAGCTTCGGCGGTGCCAGCTGGGTTACCGCGGTCCTCTACTGGGCGGCGAGGCGGGGACTGAGGTCGATGATCCCGTTCAGATCTGACACGGGGGGCGGAGCTGTTCATAGAGACAGCTCCCGAGTGACCCCTGGCAGCTAGAGCATGCTGTGGGGGGCCGTAGTCTCGGTCGTAGTTTGCGCGCCGGTCTATCTCGACCTGGTGTTTGTGAGCGCGCGACTGCTTGATGCTGTGGCGGGCGTCGCGGTTGCCGTTGATGACCTGTCGTGCGTCAGTGACCTCTTGCTGCCTGGGCACAAGGTGGTCCGCTGCCTGAGCGAGAACGGTCTTGATGGCCACCCCATCTTCATTGTTGGGGAGGAGCTTGCAGAGCTTGACCAGCGCCCCTCCTGCTTGACTCGAGGTCTCCATGACTCCCTCGAACTCCTTCAGAAGATTGCGTCCAGAGAGCGCCGCTAGCCGCTGTCGCCTGGCTTGAGCAGTTTGCCAGTTGCGACGCCGCTGTCGCGTTTAGTTCCTACGTCGGTGGCTCTGCACTTCCTACTCATCCTCGCTCTCGCGAGTTACCTCGTCCATTGAGACAGCCAGCGTGGGATCCTTATTGCCCAGGACGTGGCGGTGTCGAATGTTATGGATGCGGTTCGCCCTCTCCCTCCTATGGTGATCTTGTGAGGTTTCGGTGAGGACGGGTTGCTCATCGTCCGAGACTACCTCATCGATCTCGTTCGGCGCACCGCTGATCACGAAGAGCCCAAGGAAGCAGAGAGCGTAGCCGGGAAACGATTCCTCAGACCTACTGGTGGTCGTGGCCGCCACCCCCACCCTGGCTTTTAAAGTGGGGACCGTGGATGCCATGGTCGTCGTCGTGGTCGTGACATGTTCAGAGACCGTAGGAGTATCGATGTTGTAGATCACATGAGGGCACCCCGCATCGTGAGTCCTCTCATTGTCCACCGGGCACCGACGAGCCCCGCTGGTCGGTGGCGCGCCGAGCCCATCGTAGATGCGATCGTCCGGGAGAGGCACAGACTGGCTCAGGTGGGGTGCCCCCGCGCACCCTCATCATTGTTTAGGGGAACCGAGGCATGGGCGAGAAGCCCCTGGTATGTGGTAGCAGAACTACGGAGACCGAACGGGAGGGTGTGAACGACGGGCTCTATTCAAGTCTTCTTTCGGCCTTGGGCAGGTGAGGTTGGCCGGTCTCGCTTCGATGTTGGCGGAGGTGGTGGGACCCGTAGCGGACGTGGGACCCAGGAACGAGTATCTACGAGAACTTGCCTCGGGCCCTGCGGTGCGTTGCCTGAGGCGCGGGCCCGCCGTGGATCTCGTGAGGGGTTCCCCGAGGAACCTGATCTTGGTCCCCGACTAATCTAAGTCCAGACTTGAGTCGGGGAGGTTGAGAGTGCCATGCGATGGGTCGAAGCCGAAGCGGTGGTCGTTGCAGGTTCCGCTCGGGCTGGTGTGGTCGATGTAGATCCAATCCTGAAGGAGACCCTGCGGTCGGTTCGCGCTCCCGAGTCACGATGACCACGGGGAGCCCGATCTGACTCAGCACGACGCGGAGCCGAATTTTGGTAAGGAGCCGGTGCCTCGCGCCGACGTGCTGGAGTTTGGCGTGGAGTTGATGGACGCTGATGAGGCGCTAGTCCCTGGCGATGATCTGATGGTGCAGATCATTCTGGAGTGGTCTACGGTTGTACGACGATGCGTGATCGCACCAGCGCGCAGCGAAGCTGGCGAAGGTCGCCGCTCCGATCGGCGATGAAGGTGATTGATCCAAACTGGATCATGTCGCCTAGGGTGAAGCCGTTGATGAGACGATCGGCCATGGAGCTAGCTGATGTCGATTTCGCTGCCCCCTACCTGGCGCGCCAACTGTCGGTGTTTGATACCGGCAATGCACCACGGGGTGTATCACGTAGTGCTTTTAGGGTAGCGAGATTGACGTAGCTCGATGGTTTGCGTAGAGATGCAACAGACACAAAGGTTTATACAGGTTCGGGCTGCAAGATGCGTAATACCCTACGTCATGTTGGCGGCAAGTTGTATTGATCTGAGTTCTCAAAGTTACAACGAGGGTTTTGAGGTTTTGTGGCTGATGTGCGATGAGATGATAGATAGATGATCTATGTAGGGGTCCCTTACTCGCTTTATATAGTCCTGGCAAGGCTTGGGTTATAAGTCGGTTACGAGTCCTACTCTGTTTGGAAGCCAAAAAGAGTACACAGAATCTACGATTACATGTTTCCTTCCTTGAGTCCCACTCCTTCTGTAATCCAGAGTCCGAATCACGTCTTTCCTGAAATCATAGCACTTTGAATTGGTCTTCATGCACGTCATCCGTCTCCGGGCCCACGAGATCAGGCGACATCCTGCTTGGGAGCCCGCCGTCTCTAATGGGCCCTCCGACGGCCCATGTACTGAATCCAGGCCATGAGGGCCCAGGGGATATCTATCCCCCATAGTGGTGGTGGCGGTCTAGTGGCGTGGGGGGGGGGGGGGGCGGAGACGGCCTTGCGCCCGTCGATGGTGGCTCGTCGGAGCGAGGCAAAGAGAGGAGGTTCGGTTGCAGGGGAAAGCGAGTGGAGGAGAGGAACTGAGAGTGGAGAACGCTCCCATCTTGAGGACGGGGCCGGGGCGTCGATCCGCGGCGTGGATCGTGGGTGTAGGACCGAGACGTGCGACTAGAGGGGGGTGAATAGGAGCACTTGAAAAACTCAAACTCAAACCCCTAAAAGTGTGCTCTCACGAAAACAAACGCACACCCGATACCGTCCACTGAACAGATACGTATCGGGTAGAAAGCGGAAGCACTCGAATTAACGCCCAACTAAACGGATGTAAGACGAGCGACCAAACTACACCTAAACGAAGAAACACACTATACCTAGACGAACATACACAACAACTGAAACTACACCTCTCTAATGTGCAGAGTTGCGTAGCATAGACATGCTACCAACCCTACGACACATTGAAAAACCCTAAATGGAAAAACACTAAAGCACGCAACAAAACAAGCGAGCACAACAAGGCACAAACAAAATAAGACATGCTACAAAGCTTGCAAGTGTTGCACACTAGCCACTCAACACACCGAAGCGTGCCTCACTTAAGATCAGTGAGTGAAGAGTATGGGCATGCAGTGGTTGACACAAAACAAGTTCGAAGCAAACAACAACACTCCAAAAAAACCAAAGAAACCAAGAAAAACAAACCCCAAAGCAAGCGGAGCAAGAAACACGCAAAAACAGCCCCGGAAACACTAGACCGGACAATCCTTTCTCCACCAAAAGAACTGACCGGACAAACCTAAAGAAAGGGAAGAAAACAGCCCAAAAACACTATAGACCGGACAATCCAAGGGAAGAGGATCGGACAATCCGAGATCCCTACTTCAGTTCTCTGAAAAACTGCGCAGAAAATAGTCCGACACCCCCATCGAAAGCCTGTGTACAAGCTTGTAACGAAGGGCGCGATCTTGCTCGTGAATAAAAATCGATCAAGACGGGGTCAAATCTCAACGAAACTTCACGAAAATTTGCATGGACAATCCTAAGGATCTTCCCTAGCACACCCCAAAAGATCCACTTGAAAAGATCAAGGGTAGCACATGAATTGCAAATCTCGTGAGGTAGGTGAGTTGACACCGAAAACTCAAAATCCAACAAGAACGGCCCTTGCTCTTGGTTTGATGATTCTAGCACTTAGCTAGTGAGATTTACCACATCATAGCAAGGCAAAATACCAGCAAAAGAAAGATCCCAACCTTGGACAAACCGAAACACACCAAAATCCAAGGATTGGAACCAAAAACGAACTAGATGGGGAGGAGGAAAGGAGGATGAAATTGAGCTGCTCAAGACATGGATTTCTCAAGGAGTAATCTTAGATTGAATCATGAAATCAAGTCTTACAAGACCCCCTAGAGCCTACCTCCCATCATCCTCCCACTAATGACAAGATTTGACTAAACTAGGCACTCATCTCCTAGCTAATCTCCTCTCTTTTCTCTCTTTGGACCTTGGCTGCTAGGGTTAGGGAAAACCTAGTGTTTGTGCTGCCAAGATGAGCTCCAAGGGAGCCTCTCAAGTCTATTTATACCCTAGGCCCTAAATGACACAATTACACTAAGACCCCTACTCTAAAAATGGCCGGAGGGGGCCAAACCGAAAAGATAATATCGGACGACTACGATGACGGCTTGATCTTCTTCTTCTCCACGCTGTAGGACCAAGACATGCGACTAGATGGGGGTGAATAGGAGCACTTGAAAACTCAAACTCAAACCCCCACCGCAGTGCAAAACGGAAACAACGCCCACAACGAAACTAGATACCGTCCACTGAGAGGATACGTATCTAGCTCACAACACGTGCTTGGTACCATCCACTAAACAGATACGTACCAAGCACCAAGCGGAAACACACTCTCAAACGGCTAAGAAAAGAGCGCAAAAGGAACCAACTCCGGAGAACTGCAGATTTTTAGACTGACAGGGCTGCAAAGATAAATCTCAAAACCCCTTAAGAGAAGCTCCAAAAAATCCCCCAAAATTACCACACATTCACAAGGCAATAGGGAACAACTCCAGAAAATTTCAGGCCAATTGGAGCAAGTTTTGACCACGGGACCGTCCGGTGGTTAACCACCGGACTGTCCGGTGCTTACAGCCTGACACTCCAAAAAGATTTGAATCCAAACCCTATCAAACCAACTCCAAAAATTATGAAATTTTTACTGGAGGTTAATAAGGGGCCAAGGAACAACTCCACAAATTTTCAGCTCAATTAGACAAGGAATAAAATACCTAGAGCCACTGGACCACCGGACTGTCCGGTGGTTAAAAACTGACACACTAACCCGAAAAGAAAAATACCAAAACCAGGTCAAAACACCTCCAAATGATCTGAAATTTTTATGGAAGCTTTATGATTCACTGATAAAGAGCTCCACAAAATTTCAGTCCAAAATTCGAAGGTTTGACCCCTAAACCAAACAAGACTTGAAAGTGGACAGAATCAGCAAGAAAACTGGACAGCAGGAAACCTCACGCAAAAGCAATCCGAAACTTGACCAAACCTTCTCCAAACATCACAAAAATTGGCACAGGCTATCCTAGCCCCATTCCAAAGCTATTCCCAAAAGATCTATGGAAAAAGATCACAGGATTAGTGGGAAGTTCAGATCTCGTGAAGAGGTGAATATTTGGGCAAGAAGGAAAAAGTTCAAGAACAACTTGCTCGTGGCAATCTTTTGGGATTGAGATGTTCTAAGACATAATCTCCACGTCCTTGTAAGTCCAAAGCATAAGGAAAACAAAGGATTCAACCTTAGCCAAAACAAACATCCAAAAGTCCAAGGATTGAAGCCAAAAACCAAAGAGAACAAAGGGAGGAGAAGCACACAAAGTTGCTGCACGAAACCACTTCGATTATGGGCCTCAAAAGAGGTCTTAGGTCAGATTACAATGAAGGATTTCGTTCCAAGCAACCATCCTCACCTTGCCTCTTGATTTGGAGGCTAGATCTCACCCTAACCCTCCTAAACTTGGAGCTCAAAACTTGAGGACGAAAATTACCCTAAGAAAATGAAAACCTAGCTGCCAAGACACCCTCTAATGACCAGCTCTTAGGCTATTTATACACCGGTTCAGTTTTGGAATTTTTATATATAGACCCCTAACACTAGAAACGCCCGGAAGGGCTAAAACAGAAAAGAACCCGAAATATTGGGGACGGACGACCACGATGAAGACTTGATCTTCTTAGCTTCCACGCAATCTTCAGATGTCCTCCACGTGGCCAGTAGTCCAATCCGCCTTTGCACCCCCGGTTTTGAAGTCAGAAACCGAGAAACTTTAAGAAATCTCCGTCTGGGCCGGACTTGGCCCATCTTCTCTATCTTGGCGAGTCGTGGCCCAACTCACCAAGCCTTGGGTAGCTTGGGTGGCGGTTTTGAGCCAAAGCCGCCAAAGCCTCCCTCGCACGCCTTCGCGCCATGCACTCGGGTTGGAGCACCACGGTGGCACCCGGCTTCTCCAGTCCATCGGAGTTGCCTCGCGGTCCATCGGAGGGCTTACACCACCATTGCCGATCCGCCCCTCCATGTACCGAGCTTCCATGGCCGACCAACGCCGAGCATTGCCTCCGATCCATTGGAGGGCTTTTGCCTCAGTCCATCGAGGTCTTCATCATCTACCTCCAGTCCATCGGAGGGCTTGAGCTCGTTGACAATCACTCATCACACCAGGAGAGCAATGAGGCCGGTCCATTGGCTCTCACACACCTCGCTAGGATCTGCGCCACGTAGCCAGTAGTCCGGAAACTTCCCCCGGTTTTGAAGTCAGAAACCGAGAAACTTTATTTTGTGGGCTTCCTGGGTCGGGTCTTGGCCCAATCTTCTATCTTGGCGAGTCGGAGCCCAACCCACCAAGTCATTTGAACTTGGATGGCGGTTTTGAGCCGAAGCCGCCAAAGCCTCCCTCGCACGCCTTCGCGCCATGCACTCAGGTTGGAGCACCACGGTGGCACCCAGCTTCTCCAGTCCATCGGAGTCGCCTCACGGTCCATCAGAGGGCTTACACCACCGTTGCCGAACTGTCCCTCCGTGTACCGAGCTCTCATGGCCGACCGACGCCGAGCATTGCCTCCGGTCCATTGGAGGGCTTTTGCCTCAGTCCGTCGAGGTCTTCATCATCTACCTCTAGTCCATCGGAGGGCCTCCAGTCCATCGGAGGGCTTAAGCTCGTTGATAATCACTCATCACACCAGGAGAGCAATGAGGTCGGTCCATTGGCTCTCAATCTCTCCCTTGATGAGTGCATTGTCAACACCTTCAACCTGTAACCTGAAATAGAACAAAGACGAAAGAAAAGAGTAAAACTAAAAAGAAAAGGAAAAGAAAGAGAAATGCTCAAGCTGCTCAAAACCAAACAAAGGAAAAATACAAGGCAGCTTGAAGCAAAAAGAAAACTAAGTATTGGCTCCTCAAGACAGAGGCAAAAGGCTCAACGCACCGATGTAAAGAGCATGCTAAAAGCTCAACTCCCGACTCCCCCTGAAATGCATCCTCACAAATGCAAAATGAATGCAAAGCTCCCCGTCAACTAAATCTCTCCTGAGTTCTCCCCCTTGTCCATATTTTTAAATTTCTTCCCCTTGGAGGAGGTACACTAATTTCTCCCCCTTGTTGACAATGGATACATCAAGGGTTCCTTGAACTCAACTCCCCATGAACTAGACAACTCCCCCTCAAAATATGCCATGAAATGCAAGGAGTGTAATTAAAAGAGCTCAGAAGAGATGGAAAGCTAGTAATTACAAATTCTAGCATATAGAGCAAGTGAGGGCAAGGAAGCATGCAACAAGCTCAAATGAATCTATCTTACATATATCAGGAGCTAGCATGTTTTTAGGGTAGTTTAAAAGAAAGCATCACCAACATGAATAGCACCTAGCAAGATAGGCATGAACAACAAGATGCTAGCATTGTATACAAGGTGTGCTACTCTCAACCAAAGCATATACAACTAGCCATAAGCATTTTAGAGACTTGCAAATTTCAGATTTAATCATTTGTATTACATGAGCAAGTTCCATATTGTGCCAGGGGTTAGTTACTTGTTTTTTGCCACTTCTTGCCAACCAATGCCAAGCCTAGGTTCAAAGAACCATCAGAAGCTTAAGACAAGGTTTTGATCATACACAGCCTATTCCAAGTTCATGCCAAAGTGCAATGACAAGCAGTCTCAAACTAGATTAGTGTGACAAGCAAACCCACCTGGATCTTTCTCAATTTAGCACATAAGACACCACTTGTAAGCATTTTGATTTAGATTTCAATTTAAGCAAGGTGTCATAAAAGCTTAGGCATTAACTTAGCAAAGACATACAACTAGCATATCCAGGTATGAAAAGATAGAATAGCATTCAATACTCCTACACATGCTAGGTAGCCAAGTCAAGTGGTGATCTTGTTTTTAATTTGCAAAGAATAAAATGACTTAGCTCACAACTAGTATTCAACAGACTCAAGAGAGCTTAGCCAACCATGATCAGACAAGCAACTATACAATCTAGCACAAGCAAGTACTAACTCATCGTCCCAAAGAGCTCTAGTGCTAGTGAAGTGAAAATGCATATGATACAGTGCAATGCATGATATGATACAATATGCGAAAGAAACAAAGAGAAATAAAAGCAAGATAAAAGCAAAAACTAAACTACAGAAGCTATTCCTTACTAAAAGGAATAGAACACTATCCCTAACTAAACGGGATAGCACACTCCAAGCTCACCTCTCAAACGCGTAAAAGCGTCAAACTCTAGGGGCTTGGTAAAGATATCGGTCAACTGGTTTGCTGAAACTACATGGACTAAGTCTATGTCTCCCTTCTCATAGTGACCTCTCAGAAAGTGAAACCTCACGTCTATGTGTTTGGTTCTAGAGTGCAAGACGGGGTTCTTAGCTACAGAAATAGCAGAAGTAGAGTCAACTAGGAGAGGGATCCTACCAAACCTAAGGCCGAAATCACTAAGGGTGGCTTTCATCCATAAAAGCTGGGAGCAGCAACTAGCAGCAGCAACATATTCTGCTTCAGTGGTGGAAAGAGCTACACTAGCTTGCTTGCGGGAGGACAAAGAGACAAGAGAGGTTCCTAAAAGTTGGCATGTGCTGGAGGTTGACTTGCGATCAATCCGGCAGCCAGCATGGTCAGTATCTGAGAACCCTCTAAGAGAAAGAGAAGAACCTGAGGAATACCAAAGACCAAACTCAGGAGTGAATTTCAGATACTTGAAAATGCGCTTCACCGCTTGACGGTGAGAAGTCCTAGGAGAAGCCTGGTAGCGCGCACAAAGGCAGACTACGAACTGAATGTCCGGCCTGGTCGCTGTTAGGTACAGAAGTGAGCCGATCATCCCTTGAAATTCCTTCTGGTCCCCCACCTCCCCATCTTTATCAGCATTAAGCGTCGTGTTTGTACTCATAGGAGTTGTCATGGGTTTATAGCCACCTATGTTAAACTTTTTGAGTATGTCCCTTGTGTACTTGGCTTGGTGGACGAAGGTACCCTCAACTCCTTGCTTGATTTGCAACCCGAGGAAGAACTGGAGCTCACCCATAAGACTCATCTTAAATTCCCTGCTCATCTGTTTAGCAAAACTAGACACCAAAGCGTGAGATGAACCACCAAAGATTATGTCATCAACATATATCTGAACTATCAGGGTGTCACCGTCACGACTCAACAAAAACAAGGTCTTGTCTACTGGACCCATCACAAACCCAGACTTGAGCAGGAAACTCTTCAACCTAGCATATCAAGCTCTAGGAGCTTGCTTCAGACCATAAAGGGCTTTCCTCAACTTATACACCCGATCTGGAAATCTAGCACTCTCGTGAGGAGGTTGTCTCACATATACCTCCTCCTCTATGAACCCATTCAGGAAAGCAGACTTGACATCCATTTGCTGCAGTTTGAAACCTTTCGAGGCCGCAAAGGCAAGCAAAATCCTAATGGATTCCAGACGAGCTACAAGGGCAAAGGTCTCCTCGTAATCTTACCCCTCCTTCTGACAGAAACCCTGGGCTACCAATCTCGCTTTGTTCCTCACAACCATCCCGTTCTCACCCTGTTCTTGAAAACCCACTTGGTACCTATAGGGCGACAGTTTGGTGGAGGCTCCACTAAATCCCAAACATGGTTTCTCTCAAAGTTCTCCAACTCCTCATGCATGGCGTTCACCCAGTTAGGATCAGATAATGCATGTGACACATCCCGGGGTTCAAAAGTAGCAACATATGCAGAGTGGGAGAAAAAGGCTAGAGAAGCAATCGAAGAGCATGTAACATGCTGGTGAATGTCTCTAATCATCCTATGTGGAGGGTGATCCCGCTGGACCTGCCGAGATGGAACAATCTCGGAAGTCACCTCCCCTGCGTCCTCAGCGGGGCCAGCCTCTGCTTGAGCTTGCTGTCGGGGGAGTGCAGAGGAAGACGTGGGCAAGGGTCCTCCTTCATCATCAGAGCTCGTAGCAGAGGGGGCAGGAGCTGCAGCCGGTGCAGTGGCTCCTGCATCACCAACATCAACCGCACCTTCCTCATCCTCAAAGATGGGGGTGCCTTCTTCATCATCACCTGAAACCTCAAAGGCAGGGGTTGTGCATGGCATAGTTTCATCAAAAGAAACCTCACAAGTCTCAACAACTTGCTTGGCCTCCAAAATCCACACACGAAAAGCCCTAGAACTAGAAGCATACCCCAGAAAAATCCCATCCAAACAACGAGACTCAAACTTGTCCAAATGCCCCGCCTTCTTAAGCACAAAGCACCTGCAGCCAAACGCTCGCAAATGCTTGACGCTGGGCTGCCTACCAAACCAAAGTTCATATGAGGTCTTCCCAAGTAAAGCTCGCAAGAAGATCCGGTTCGCAATGTAATAGGTCGTATTCACTGCCTCAGCCCAAAAATGCCTCGGAGTATATGGAGAAGAAAACTGGTGCTCAAGACCTAGGTCACGACAGAAGTTTTCGAAACGAGAGTTTCTGAATTCTCCGCCATTGTCACTGCGGATAGCCCTCATGGCCTTATGACTCTCGTTTCTCAACCTCAGTACCAGATCCCGAACAAATCCAAATGCCTCATCTTTAAACTCCATGAAAAATACCCACGAGAACCGTGAAAAGTCGTCCACAACGACAAGCATGTATCCATATGGAGTAGCTTACTCGGATAGGAGGTCATAACCTGAGACACAGGAATGTGAGAAGTGGCAACCATCTTGCAATGACGATAGCGGTGGCATACTAAGTCCTTCTCAGCTCTCAACTTGGGCAATCCTCGGATTAGGCCCATTGAATTCAACCTGATTAGCGGATCAAAGCTCAAGTGACCAAGCCTCCTATGCCACTTCCAAATATCAGCAGAAGGACTAGCAACCAAATAGCGAGGAAGGCCAGAAACAGATGTGAGGTCGACCCTAAAAACCCTACCAAAAGGCAGCAAAGAGCAAACAAGGGTCTCCTCAGCATCAAGAACGCAGCACGCGCCCTTCTTAAAATGAACCTCAAATCCTTCATCGAGAAGTTGCGAAACAAAAACCAAATTGAACCCCAGATTCCGAACAAAAGCAACTTCTCTCAGGGAAAGCTTAGCAGAGAGCGAAACAGAACCAACACCCAACACTTTACCTTGACCATTGTCCCCGAATGTGATGTACTCCTTGGTGCTCACGGGGTTGAGGCTGGAGAACCACTTGCGGTGCCCTATCATGTGCCTAGAGCAACCGGAGTCCATGATCCACACGTCCTCCATGCCTCGATCCTGCAAAGTCAAGTAAAACGATGGTGAGCAAATGGTGTGGCACTGGGTTAGTACCAAAACTGCTGTACCAGTGCCGAGCCATCTGCTCAAAAGTGGGGTAAGCACAGTCAAAGAAACCACCATGACTAGAGTAATCACGACTCTCAAAGCGTGGCCTCTCAAGCTCTCTCACAAACCCTCGATCACGAGGTCCATAGCCGCACTGAAAACAACTAGGAGCTCAACCGACAAAGCGTCTCTCGCCACCAGGAGCACGGGCCTAAAAGCCGCCTCCTCTCTCACCACCAGCAAAGCGGTCTCTCCTCTCACCGTGGTGGGGAGGATCTTGCCTACCACCCTGGTAGAACTGATCCTGGTTCCCCCAAGCTCTCTCCTGCCTCTCGACCCGCTTCCTTCTAAAGCAAAACTCCTCTAGGTGGCCATTCCGCTGGCAGAAGTCACAGTGGTAGACAAGCCTCCTAGGAACTGGGTTAGGCTAGGACATGGGCTTAGGTGGTGTGGCCTTGGGTGGCTCAGGCTTTTGGACTGGCTTCTTGCCCTTGGACTTAAGCTCTTCCTCTATGATCTTGTCCAGCTTAGCCTTGGAAGGCTTGGGTGTCCAGTATTGCTTCTTTGGGGCAGCCTTGGGTGGCTCATGGTAAACCCCATCAACAGTCTCTCCTGGCTAGGTAGGTGCAGTCTTGATCTTAACTAGGGCACTCTTCTCACCCGAGGTACTACACTCCCCAAACCCACAACCTCTCATGTCACCCTCGGCTCTCTTGGTGCTCTCTATGATCATCTCTAGTTGGGGTTGCCTAGCATATACCCAACTAAGCACCTCTCTCAACCTGTTGTTGTCATTTTACAAAGACAACACCTCCTCCCTCAGATCCTCCAGAACCACAGTCTGGGCAGCACAAGTATCACAGTCTAGGGAGGAAAACACAGGAGCAGCTTTCTCCAACTTTCTAATGGTGGCATCCCTATCCACCAGCTGCATCCTAAGGGTTAGGCAGTTATCACACGTGTCAGTAGGTGCTGAAAGCACCTCAAAGTCAGCTCTCAACTGCTCTAACTCACCTCTCAAAGTAGGACAGACCATACACGCACCTAAAAGCGCAGGTCTAGCCCTAAGCTCCTCAAGCTCTATGAGCTGCCCCTCAAACTTATCCTTCAGCACAGCTAGCTCTCTAGCTAAACAGAGGCAAGAGTCAGGACGTATGGGATGCTACTCAGAGTATGACTTTTGTGGTGCTTCCAGTCGCTGAGCGTACTACGCAGGATATCGTGGCTCAGCATGAGGCGAATGCCAAGGCTGTTAACTTTCTCTTCTCCGGGCTTGGTCCCATGGATTATGAGAGAGTGAGTCACCTTAAGACTGCGCATGAGATATGGTCACTGCTTAGTGCACACCATGAGGGTACTGCGACGATTAAGGCTAGGCTTGTGGAGACTTACCGGCGCGAATATGAGAATTTTGTCCAAAAGCCGGGAGAGTCAGTAGACGACTTGTTTGGTCGCTTTCAGTTGATCATCAACAAGTTGCGTGTCAACTCTGCCCCCGCTGCCCTCCCATATACCGATCATCAGTAGGCTGTCAAGTTGCTGTATGCTTTGGACAGAAAAATATGGGAGATCAAGGTGAACTCAATCATTGAGTCGGCAGGGTATGATACGATTGGAGTAGAGGCACTCTATAGTAAGCTCAAGGCCACCAAGGTAGATTACAAGATGAGGGATTCCCTCGCTTGTACAGGTTCTAAGAGTCTGGCCTTGGCTACCCCCTCTTGTGAGTCTGTCACTAACTCCATGTTACACAACTTCTCATTTTCTGCTTTGATGTCTGTTACAGAGGAGCAGCTAGCGACACTTGGGGATGATGAGTTGTGTCTGGTGTCTAGTTGCTTTCAGCGCGCCTATGACAACCGGATGAGCAAGAAGAGGGGAGAGCGGCCCAAGTGCTTCGAGTGCGGAGAGGTCGTCCACTTCATCGCCGAGTGCCCCAACAAGAACGACTACTACAAGAAGGGCAAGAGCTACTCCCGCGACTCCGACAAGTACCACCCCAGCAAGGCAAGCTTTGACAAGCACCGCTCCTGCAAGCATGGCTTCGGCAAGCGTCCCTTCGGCAAGAAGAACTTCTGGAAGGCTTTCAAGAGCTACCAGAAGGACAACCGAAAGCGGGACAAGGCCTTCTTCGCCGAGATCGGGTTCTGCAGCAGCGGATCTTCTTCCTCTTCGTCCTCGTCGAGCTGAAGCGATGAGGAGATCACGTACAAGAAGGACAAGAGGAACGATCAAGGAGGTCCGGCTGGCTTGTGCTTCATCTCCACCAAGTCTAAGCGCAGGAATAAGGAGAAGAGGAGCTTGGTTTGCTCCATGGCGCTTGAGGACAAGGAGGACAAAGATGACGGCAGCAACTCTTCTTCCGATGATGAGGTAACTCCTGAGCAAGCCGAAATCCTTGAGATGCTAGAGCAGAACAGCCGAGAGCTTAAGGCCCAGGATAAGATGCTGGAGAAGGCAGCTAAGAAGCTGCAGAAGTTGAAAGCCCAACTTGCTGAGGCTTTAAAGGAGAACGAGAGGTTGAGGAGTGTGAGACCCCAACCCAGTGAGATTGAGTGCCCTACCTGCGAGTCTTTGATGACGGAGCTTGGTGACCAGAGAGATAGGTATGCCAAGCGGGTAGAGGAGATAGATGGGCTTAGAGCTGAGCTATGCAAACTCCAGTCCAAGCTGGATGAGCCTACTTTGAGTGGAGAGCTTGAGTGTGAGTCTTGCCCCCTGTTTAGCTAGAGAGCTAGCTGTGCTGAAGGATAAGTTTGAGGGCACCTCATGGAGCTTGAGGAGCTTAGGGCTAGACCTACGCTTTTGGGTGCATGTATGGTCTGTCCTACCTTGAGAGGTGAGTTAGAGCAGTTGAGAGCTGACTTTGAGGTGCTTTCAGCACCTACTAACACGTGTGATAACTGCCTAACCCTTAGGATGCAGCTGGTGGATAGGGATGCCACCATTAGAAAGTTGGAGAAAGCTGCTCCTGTGTTTCCCTCCTTAGATTGTGATACTTGTGCTGCCCAGACTGTGGTTCTGGAGAATCTGAGGGAGGAGGTGTTGACTTTGCAAAATGACAACAATAGGTTGAGAGAGGTGCTCAGTTGGGTATATGTTAGGCAACCCCAACTAGAGATGATCATAGAGAGCACCAAGAGAGCCGAGGGTGAGACGAGTGGTGTTGGGTTTGGAGAGTGCAGCGCTTCGAGAGAGAAGAATACTCCAGTTAAGATCAAGACTGCACCTACCCAGCCAGGTGAGACTGTTGATGGGTTTACCATGAGCCACCCAAGGCTGCCCCAAAGAAGCAGCACTGGACACCCAAGCCTTCCAAGGCTAAGCTGGACAAGATTGTTGGGGAAGAGCTTAAGCCTAAGGGCAAAAAGCTAGTCCAACAGCCTGAGCCACCCAAGGCCACACCACCTAAGCCCAACTCCTAGCCTAACCCAGTTCCTAGGAGGCCTGTCTACCATTGTGAGTTTTGCCAGCGGAATGGCCACCTAGAGGAGTTTTGCTTCAGGAGGAAGCGGATTGAGAGGCAGGAGAGAGCTTGGGGGAACCAGGATCAGTTCTACCAGGGTGGCAGACAAGATCCTCCCCACCGTGGTGAGATGAGAGACCGCTTTGCTGGTGGTGAGAGAGGAGGCGGCTTTCAGGCCCGTGCTCCTGGTGGTAAGAGGTGCTTTACTGGCCGAGCTCTTAGTCGTTTTCAGCGCGGCTACGGGCCTCGTAACCGAGGGTTTGTGAGAGAGCTTGAGAGGCCACGCTTTGAGGGTCGTGGTTACTCCAGTCGTGGTGATTTCTTTGACTGTGCTTACCCCACTTTTGAGCAGATGGCTCGGCACTGGTACAACAGTTTTGGTACTAACCCAGTGCCGGACCGTTTGCTCACCGCCGCTTTACTTGACTTTGCAGGATCGAGGCATGGAGGACGTGTGGATCATGGACTCCGGTTGCTCTAGGCACATGATAGGGCACCGCAAGTGGTTCTCCAGCCTCAACCCCGTGAGCACCAAGGAGTACATCACATTTGGGGACAATGGTCAAGGTAAAGTGTTGGGTGTTGGTTCTGTTTCGCTCTCTGCTAAGCTTTCCCTGAGAGAAGTTGCTTTTGTTCGGAATCTGGGGTTCAATTTGGTTTCTGTTTCGCAACTTCTCGATGAAGGTTTTGAGGTTGGTTTTAAGAAGGGTGCATGCTGCGTTCTTGATGCTGAGGAGACCCTGGTTTGCTCTTTGCTGCCTTTTGGTCAGGTTTTTAGGGTCGACCTCGCATCTGTTTCTGGCCCTAGGCGCTGTTTTGTTGCTAGTCCTTCTGCTGATATATGAAAGTGGCATAGGAAACTTGGTCACTTAAGCTTTGATCTGCTAGTCAGGTTGAGTTCATTGGGCCTAATCCGAGGATTGCCCAATTTGAGAGCTGAGAAGGACTTAGTTTGTCACCCTTGTCGTCATAGCAAGATGGTTGCTGCTTTTCACACTCCTGTGTCTCAGGTTATGACCTCCTATCCGGGTGAGCTACTCCATATGGATACAGTAGGTGCCGCTCGGGTAGCGTCGGTCAGTGGAAAGTGGTACGTGCTTGTCGTTGTGGATGACTTTTCGCGGTTTTCGTGGGTATTTTTCATGGAGTTTAAGGATGAAGCGTTTAGTTTTGTTCGGAATCGGGTACTGAGGTTGAGAAATGAGAGTCATAAGGCCATGAGGGCTATCCGCAGTGACAATGGCGGAGAATTCAGAAACTCTCGTTTCGAAAACTTCTGTCGTGACCTAGGTCTTGAGCACCAGTTTTCTTCTCCATATACCCCACCGCTGAACGGTGTTGTGGAACGCAAGAACCGCACACTTCTTGGAGATGGCACGGACGATGCTCGATGAGCATAGGATTCCGAGGCGCTTTTGGGCTGAGGCAGTGAATACGGCCTGTTACATTGCGAACCGGATCTTCTTGCGAGCTTTCCTTGGGAAGACCTCATATGAACTTCGGTTTGGTAGGCAGCCCAGCGTCAAGCATTTGCGAGCGTTTGGCTGTAGGTGCTTTGTGTGCTTAAGAAGGCGTAGCATCTGGACAAGTTTGAGTCTCGTTGTCTGGATGGGATTTTTTGGGGTATGCTTCTAATTCTAGGGCTTTTCGTGTGTGGAATTTAGAGACCAAGCAAGTTGTTGAGACTTGTGAGGTTTTTTTTGATGAAACTATGCCCTGCACAACCCTTGCCTTTGAGCTTTCAGGTGATGATGAAGAAGGCACCCCCATCTTTGAGGATGAGGAAGGTGTGGTTAATGATGGTGATGCAGGAGCCACTGCACCGGCTGCAGCTCCTGCCCCCTCTGCTCCGAGCTCAAATGATGAAGGAGGACCCTTGCCCATGGCTTCCTCCTCACTCCCCCGACAGCAAGCTCATGCAGAGGCTGGACCCGCTGAGGACGTAGGGGAGGTGACCTCCGAGATTGTTCCATCTCGGCAGGTCCACCCTGATCACCCTCCACACAGGATGATTGGAGACATTCACCAGCGTGTCACACGCTCTTCGGTTAACTCTCTAGCCTTTTTCTCCCACTCTGCATATGTTGCTTCTTTTGAGCCCCGGGATGTGTCACATGCATTATCTGATCCTAACTGGGTGAACGCCATGCATGAGGAGTTGGAGAACTTTGAGAGAAACCATGTCTGGGATTTAGTTGAACCTCCACCAAACTGTCGCCCTATATGTACCAAGTGGGTTATCAAAAACAAACAGGGTGAGGATGGGATGGTTGTGAGGAACAAAGCGAGATTGGTAGCCCAGAGTTTCTGTCAAAAGGAGGGGATAGATTATGAGGAGACCTTTGCCCCTGTAGCTCGTTTGGAAGCCATTAGGATTTTGCTTGCCTTTGCGGCCTCTAAAAGCTTCAAACTGTAGCAAATGGATGTCAAGTCTGCTTTCCTAAACGGGTTCATAGAGGAGGAGGTATATGTGAGACAACCTCCTGGCTTTGAGAGTGCTAAGTTTCCAGACCGGGTGTATAAGTTGAGGAAAGCCCTTTATGGTCTGAAGCAAGCTTCTAGAGCTAGGTATGCTGGATTGAAGAGTTTCCAGCTCAAGTCTGGGTTTGTGATGGGTTCAGTAAATAAGATCTTGTTTTTGTTGAGTCGTGGCGGTGACACCCTGATAGTTCAGATATATGTTGATGACATAATCTTTAGTAGTTCATCTCATGCTTTGGTGTTTAGTTTTGCTAAACAGATGAGCAAGGAATTTGAGATGAGTCTTATGGGTGAGCTCCAATTCTTCCTCGGGCTGTAGATCAAGCAAGGCCTTGAGGGTACCTTCGTCCATCAAGCCAAGTACACAAGGGACATACTCAAGAAGTTAACATGGGTGACTCTAAACCCATGACAACTCCTATGAGTACAAACACGGCGCTTGATGCTGATGAAGATGGGGAGGCGGTGGACCAGAAGGAATTTCGAGGGATGATTGACTCACTTCTGTACCTAACGGCGACCAGGCCGGACATTCAGTTCGCGGTCTGTCTTTGTGCGCGCTACCAGGCTTCTCCTAGGACTTCTCACCATCAAGCGGTGAAGCGCATTTTTAGGTATCTGAAATTCACTCCTGAGCTTGGACTTTGGTATTCCTTGGGTTCTTCTCTTTCTCTTAGAGGGATCTCAGATGCTGACCATGCTGGCTGCCGGATTGATCGCAAGTCAATCTCCAGCACATGCCAACTCTTAGGAACCTCTCTTGTCTCTTGGTCCTCCCGCAAGCAAGCTAGTGTAGCTCTTTCTACCACAGAAGCAGAGTATATAGCTGCTGCTCCCAGCTCTTATGGATGAAAGCCACCTTTAGTGATTTCGGCCTTAAGTATGGAAGGATCCCTCTTCTAGTTGACTCTACTTCTGCTATCTCTGTAGCTAAGAACCCCGTCTTGCACTCTAGAACCAAACACATAGATGTGAGGTTTCACTTTCTGAAAGATCACTATGAGAAGGGAAACATAGACCTAATCCACGTAGTATCTGCAAACCAGTTGGCTGATATCTTTACTAAGCCCCTAGAGTTTGACGCTTTTACGCGTCTGAGAGGTGAGCTTGGAGTGTGCTATCCCTTTTAGTCAGGTATAGTGTGCTATTCCTTTTAGTAAGGAATAACTTCTGTAGTTTAGTTTTGCTTTTATCTTGCTTTTATTTCTCTTTGGTTCTTTCGCATATTGTATCATATCATGCATTGCATTGTATCATATGCTTTTTCACTTCACTAGCACTAGAGCTCTTTTGGAATGATGAGTTAGTACTTGCTTGTGCTAGATTGTACAGATGCTTGCTTGATCATGGTTGGCTAAGCTCTCTTGAGTCTGTTGAATACTAGTTGTGAGCTAAGTCATTTTATTCTTTGCAAATCAAAAACCATGATCACCACTTGATTTGGCTACCTAGCATGTGTAGGATTGTTGAATGCTATGCTACCTTTCATACCTGGATATGCTAGTTGTATGCCTTTGCTAAGATAATGCCTAAGCTTTTATGACACCTTGCGTAAATTGAAATATGAATTCAAATGCTTACTAGTGGTGTCTTATGTGCTATAATGAGAAAGATCCAGGTGGGTTTGCTTGTCACACTGATCTAGTTCGAGACAGCTTGCCTTTGCACTTTGGCATGAACTAGGACTAGGCTGTGTATGACCAAAACCTTGTCTTAAGCTTCTGATGGTTATATAACCTAGGCTTGGCATTGGTTGGTAAGAAGTGGCAAAAGACAAGTAAATAACACCTGGCACAAAAGAACTTGCTTATGAATACAAATGTTTAAATCTGAAATTTACAAGTCTCTAAAATGCTTATGGCTAGTTGTATATGCTTTGGTTGAGAGTAGCACACCTTGTATGCATTGCTAGCATCTTGTTATTCATGCCTATCTTGCTAGGTGCTATTCATGTTGGCGATGCCTTCTTTTCATTAACCCTGAAAAACAAGCTTACTCTTGATATGTGTAAGATAGATTCATTTGAGCTTGTTGCATGCTTCCTTGCCCTCACTAGCTCTATATGCTAGAACTTGTGATTACTAGCTTTCCATCCCTTCTGAGCTCTTTCTGTTACACTCCTTGCATTTCATAGCATATTTTGAGGGGGAGTTGTCTATTTCAGGGGGAGTTGAGTTCAAGGAACCCTTGGTGTGTCCATTGTCAACAAGGGGGAAAAATTTGGGGAGAGATTAGTGTACTTCTCCAAGGGGAAGAAATTTAAAAATATGGACAAGGGGGAGAACTCAGGAGAGATTTAGTTGAGGGAGAGCTTTGCATTCATATTGCATTTGTGAGAATGCATTTCAGGGGGAGTTTGAGCTTTTAGCATGCTCTTTGCGTCGGTGCGTTGAGCCTTTTGCCTCTGTCTTGAGGAGCCGATGCTTTGCTTTCTTTTGTTGTCTCATTGTGCCCTGTTTCTTTGCATGTATTTGGTTCTTGGGCATTTTGAGCAACTTTTTTCTTTCTTTCTTTCTTTTTCGGTTTTACGCTTTTCTCTTGTCTTTGTTCTATTTCAGGTTACAGGTTGAAGGTGTTGACAATGCACTCATCAAGGGGGAGATTGAGAGCCAATGGACCGGCCTCATTGCTCTCCTGGTGTGATGAGTGATTGTCAACGAGCTCAAGCCCTCCGATCGACTGGAGGTAGATGATGAAGACCTCGATGGACTGAGGCAAAAGCCCTCCAATGGACCGGAGGCAATGCTCGGCGTCGGTCGGCCATGGAAGCTCGGTACACGGAGGGGCGGATCAGCAACTGTGGTGTAAGCCCTCCAATGGACCGCGAGGTAACTCCGATGGACTAGAGAAGCTGGGTGCCACCGTGGTGCTCCAACCCGAGTGCATGGCGCGAAGGCGTGCGAGGGAGGCTTTGGCGGCTTCGGCCCAAAACCGCCACCCAAGCTACCCAAGGCTTGGTGAGTTGGGCCACAACTCGCCAAGATAGAAAAGATGGGCCAAGTCCGGCCCAGACGGAGACTTTCTAAAGTTTTCCGATTTCTGACTTCAAAACCGGGGGTGCAAAGGTGGATTTGACTACTGGCCACGTGGAGGACATCCGAAGATTGCATGGAAGCTAAGAAGATCAAGTCCCCGATATTTCGGGTTCTTTTCTGTTTTAGCCCCTCCGGGCATTTCTAGTGTTAGGGGTCTATGTGTAAAAATGCCAAAACTGAACCGGTGTATAAATAGCCTAAGAGCTAGTCATTAGAGGTAGTCTTGGCAGCTAGGTTTTCATTTCCTTAGGGTAATTTTCTTCCTCAAGCTTTGAGCTCCAAGTTTAGGAGGGTTAGGGTGAGATCTAGCCTCCAAATCAAGAGGGAAGGTGAGGATGGTTGCTTGGGACGAAATCCTTCGTTGTAATCTGATCTAAGACCTTTTTTGAAGCTCATAATCGAAGTGGTTTCGTGCAGCAACTTTGTGTTCTTCTCCTCCCTTTGTTCTCTTTGGTTTTTGGCTTCAATTTTTGGTTTTTTGGGTGTTTACTTTGGCAAAGGTTGAATCCTTTGTTGTCCTTATGTTTTGGACTTGCAAGGACGTGGAGATTATGTCTTAGAACATCTAAATCCCGAAGGATTGCCATGAGCAAATTGTTCTTAAGCTTACCCCTTTCTTGCCCAAATATTCACCTCTTCACGAGATCTGAAATTCCCGCTAATCTCGTGATCTTTTTCCATAGATCTTTTGGGAATAGCTTTGGAATGGGGCTAGGATAGCCTGTGCCATTTTTCGTGAAGTTTGGAAAAGGTTTGATCAAGTTTCGGATTGCTTTTGTGTGAGGTTTTCTGCTGTCCAGTTTTCCTACTGGTTCTGTCCGTCTTCAAGCCTTGTTTGGTTTAGAGGTCAAACCTTTGAATTTTGGGCTAAAATTTTGTGGAACTCTTTATCAGTGAATCATAAAGCTCCCATAAAAATGTTAGATCATTTGAATGTGTTTTGACCTAGTTTTGGTATTTTTCTCTTGAGGGTGGTCTGTCAGTTTTTGACCATCAGACGGTCCGATGGTTGTAGGATTTTTATTTCTTGTCCAATTGAGCTGAAAATTTGTGGAGTTGTTCCTTGGCCCCTTCTTAACCTTCAGTAAAAAGTTCATAATTTTTGGAGCTGGTTTGGTAGGGTTTTTGATCGACTCTTTTCAGGGTGTTCGTCTGTGACCATCAGACGGTGTGATGCTCTAACCATCGGACGGTCCGATGGTCTAAACTTTCTCCTTTTGGTCTGAATTTTTCAGGAGTGGTTCTTAGTTGTCTTGTGAGGGTGTGGTAATTTTGGAGGATTTTTTGGAGCTTCTCTTGAGGGGTTTTGAGATTTTTCTTTGCAGCCCTGTCTGTCTGAAATCTGCAGTTCTCCGGAGTTGGTTCCTTTTGCGCTCCTTTTCTTAGCCGTTTGAGTGTGTGCTTCCGCTTGGTGCTTGGTACGTATCTGTTCAGTGGACGGTACCAAGCACGTATTGTGAGCTAGATACGTATCCTCTCAGTGGACGGTGTCTAGTTTCGTTGTGGGCGTTATTTCCGTTTTGCACTGCGGTGAGGGTTTGAGTTTGAGTTTTCAAGTGTTCCTATTCACCCCCCTCTAGTCGCACGTCTCGTTCCTACATCTTACCCTTCTAGTAGGGATAGCCATCAGAGCCAAGGACGGGAATCTTCCCAGAGTAAGTCATGGTTGCTACGGTTTCTTCACCGGTTAAGGTATAGGAAACCTAAACGGCTCTGATACCACTTGTAGGACCAAGACGTGCGACTAGAGGGAGGAGGGGTGAATAGCAGCACTTGGAAAACTCAAACTCAAACCCCTAAAGTGTGCTCTCACGAAAACACACGCATACCCGATACCGTCCACTAAACAGATACGTATCGGGTGGAAAGCGGAAGCACTTGAATTAACGCCCGACTAAACGGACGTAAAACGAGCAACCAAACTGCACCTAAACGAACAAACACACTACACCTAGACGAACATACATAACACCTGAAACTACACCTCTCTAATGTGCAGAGTTGGGTAGCATAGACATGCTACCAACCCTAGGACACATTGAGAAACCCTAAATGGAAAAACACTAAAGGACGCAACAAAACAAGCGAACACAACAAGGCACAAACAAAATAAGACAAGCTACAAAGCTTGCAAGTGTTGCACACTAGCCACTCAACATACCGAAGCGTGCCTCACTTATGATCAGTGAGTTGTAGGACCGAGACGTGCGACTAGAGGTGGGGGTGAATAGGAGCACTTGAAAACTCAAACTAAAACCCCACCGCAGTGCAAAACGGAAACAACGCCCACAACGAAACTAGATACCACCCACTGCGAGGATACGTATCTAACTCACAACACGTGCTTGGTACTGTCCACTGAACAGATATGTACCAAGCACCAAGCGGAAGCACACGCTCAAACGGCTAAGAAAAAGAGTGCAAAAGGAACCAACTTCGGAGAACTGCAGATTTCAGACAGACAGGGGTGCAAAGAAAAATGTCAAAACCCCTCAAGAAAAGCTCCAAAAAATCCCCCAAAATTACCACACCTTCACAAGGCAATAGGGAACAACTCCAGAAAATTTCAGGCCAATTGGAGCAAATTGTGACCACCGGACTGTCCGGTGGTTAACCACCGGACTGTCCGGTGCTTATAGCCTGACACTCCAAAAATATTCGAATCAAAACCCTATCAAACCAACTCTAAAAATTATGAAATTGTTACTGGAAGTTAATAAGGGGCCAAGGAACAACCCCACAAATTTTCAGCTCAATTGGACAGGGAATAAAATTCCTAGAGCCACCGGACCGTCCGGAGGTTAACCATCGGACTGTCCGGTGGTTAAAACTGACAGACTAACCTGAAAAGAAAAATACCAAAACCAGGTCAAAACACCTCCAAATGATCTGAAATTTTTATGGGAGCTTTATGATTCACTGATAAAGAGCTCCACAAAATTTCAGCCCAAAATTCGAAGGTTTGACCCCTAGACCAAACAAGACTTGAAAGTGTACAGAACCAGCAGGAAAACTGGACAGCAGGAAACTTCACACAAAAGCAATCCGAAACTTGACCAAACCTTCTCCAAACATCACAAAAATTGGCACAGGCTATCCTAGCCCCATTCCAAAACTATTCCCAAAAGATCTATGGAAAAAGATCACGGGATTAGCGGAAATTTCAGATCTCGTGAAGAGGTGAATATTTGGGCAAGAAAGGGAAAAGCTCAAAAACAACTTGCTCGTGGCAATCCTTTGGGATTGAGATGTTTTAAGACATAATCTCCACGTCCTTGCAAGTCCAAAACACAAGAAAAACAGAGGATTCAACCTTGCCCAAAACAAACACCCAAAAGGCCAAGGATTGAAGCCAAAAACCAAAGAGAACAAAGGAAGGAGAAGCACACAAAGTTGCTGCACGAAACCACTTCGATTATGAGCCTCAAAAGAGGTCTTAGGTCAGATTACAACGAAGGATTTCATCCCAAGCAACCACCCTCACCTTCCCTCTTGATTTGGAGGCTAGATCTCACCCTAACCCTCCTAAACTTGGAGCTCAAAGCTTGAGGACGAAAATTACACAAAGCAAATGAAAACCTAGCTGCCAAGACTTACTCTAATGACCAGCTCTTAGGCTATTTATACACCGGTTCAGTTTTGGCATTTTTACACATAGACCCCTAACACTAGAAACGCCCGGAAGGGCTAAAACAGAAAAGAACCCAAAATATCGGGGACGGACGACCACAATGAAGACTTGATCTTCTTAGCTTCCACGCAATCTTCAGATGTCCTCCACGTGGCCAGTAGTCCAATCCGCCTTTGCACCCCCGGTTTTGAAGTCAGGAACCGGGAAACTTTAGGAAATCTCCGTCCGGGCCGGACTTTGCACCCATCTTCTCTATCTTGGCGAGTCGTGGCCCAACTCACCAAGCCTTGGGTAGCTTGGGTGGCGGTTTTGAGCCGAAGCCGCCAAAGCTTCCCTCGCACGCCTTCACGCCATGCACTCGGGTTGGAGCACCATGGTGGCACCCGGCTTCTCCAGTCCATCGGAGTTGCCTCGCGGTCCATCAGAGGGTTTACACCACCGTTGCCGATCCGCCCCACCGTGTACCGAGCTTCCATGGCCGACCGACGCCGAGCATTGCCTCCGGTCCATTGGAGGGCTTTTGCCTCAGTCCATCGAGGTCTTCATCATCTACCTCCAGTCCATCGGAGGGCTTGAGCTCGTTGACATCACCCATCACACCAGGAGAGCAATGAGGCCGGTCCATTAGCTCTCATGAGTGAAGAGTATGGGCATGCAGTGGTTGACACAAAACAAGTTCGAAGCAAACAACAACACTCCAAAAAAACCAAAGAAACCAAGAAAACAAATCCCAAAGCAAGCGGAGCAAGAAATATGCAAAAACAGCCCTAGAAACACTAGACCGAACAATCCTTTCTCCACCAAAAGAACTGACCGGACAAACCTAAAGAAAGGGAAGAAAACAGCCCAAAAACACTATAGACCGGACAATCCGAGGGAAGGGGATCGGACAATCCGAGATCCGTACTTCGGACAAACCTAAGGACAATTAAATTGTCCTGTCAGTTCTCCGAAAAACTGCGCAGAAAAACAGCCCGACACCCCATCGAAAAATCGATCGAAACGGGGTCAAATCTCAACGAAACTTCACAAAAATTTGCATGGACAATCCTCCTAAGGACCTTCCCTAGCACACCCCAAAAGATCCACTTGAAAAGATCAAGGGTAGCACGGGAATTGCAAATCTTATGAGGTAGGTGAGTTGACACCGAAAACTCAAAATCCGACAAGAACGGCCCTTGCTCGTGGTTTGATGATTCTAGCACTTAGATAGTGAGATTTACCACATCATAGCAAGGCAAAATACCAGCAAAAGAAAGATCCCAACCTTGGACAAACCGAAACACACCAAAATCCAAATATTGGAACCAAAAATGAACTAGAACGGGGAGCGGGAAAGGAGGACGAAATTGAGCTGCTCAAGACATGGATTTCTCAAGGAGTAATCTTGGATTGAATCATGAAATCAAGTCTTACAAGACACCCTAGAGCCTACCTCCCATCATCCTCCCAATAATGACAAGATTTAACTAAACTAGGCACTCATCTCCTAGCTAATCTCCTCTCATTTCTCTCTTTGGACCTTGGCTGCTAGGGTTAGGGAAAACCTAGGGTTTGCGCTACCAAGATGAGCTCCAAGGGAGCCTCTCAAGTCTATTTATACCCTAGGCCCTAAATGACACAATTACACTAAGACCCCTACTCTAAAAATGCCCGGAGGGGGCCAAACCGAAAAGATACAATCGGACGACTACGATGACGGCTTGATCTTCTTCTTCTCGACGCCTCGCTAGGATGTGCGCCACGTAGCCAGTAGTCCAGAAACTTTCCCCGGTTTTGAAGTCAGAAACCGGGAAACTTTATTTTGCGGGCTTCTTGGGCAGAGTCTTGGCCAAATCTTCTATCTTGGCGAGTCAGAGCCCAACCCACCAAGTCATTTGAACTTGGGTGGCGGTTTTGAGCCAAAGCCGCCAAAGCCTCCCTCTCACGCCTTCGCGCCATGCACTCGGGTTGGAGCACCACGGTGGCACCCGGCTTCTCCAGTCCATCAGAGTCGCCTCATGGTCCATCGGAGGGCTTACACCACCGTTGCCAAACCACTCCTCCGTGTATCGAGCTCCCATGGCCGACCGACGCCGAGCATTGCCTCCGGTCCATTGGAGGGCTTTTGCCTCAGTCTGTCGAGGTCTTTATCACCTACCTCCAGTCCATCGGAGAGCTTGAGCTCGTTGACAATCACTCATCACACCAGGAGAGCAATGAGGCCGGTCCATTGGCTCTCAGCGGGGCCCACTGGCAGTGAGACGGAGGGGGAGAAAAATGGAGAAAAGGAAAAACAGGTGGGTGTTGGTTTTCTTCTCTCCTGAAAATTGCGTATTTGATCAATTTAGAGGCCGAATTTGGCAAAACCCCAATTGGATGAAATGTTCTACTCTGAAGGCTCCACAACTTTGTCGAAAGGCCTAATGCCAAAATATGAGTGGAAATATGATTTAAACTCGAATTTGCTTAGCAGCCTTAAATTTGGTCAGGAGACCTGTTTTTTCTTAGAAAATTCAAAAGTCCTGTTTCTAAGCATTTTCACCCAAAGTACCTTTTGGAAATGTTGCTTAGAATTTTAGGACCTACAACGTTTTTAATTTGAGCATCTCATAAAAATGGCCATAGCTTAGATATAATTTGAAATTTCCAAACAGGTCTGGTTTGAACTGGTTTTCTGTGCTGGTAGAAAATGACCCTAAACCCCATTTAAACCTCAGTATGTGACCAAGCTCTAATTACCAAAGTTGTTCATCACTCAATGGTCTACAGTTTTGGTATAATAAGTTTCACCCAAATCCCTACAGATTTTGAAATACAAGTACAATCATGTTCAGAAGTAGGATCCAGCAGGAGGGTTATTTTATGTAGAGTCTTTCTTGTTGTCAACTTTTGAAGGGTCAAATGAAGTCCAACCACTTCTACACTAGGTGCATTTGAAAGGTGATATGTTTAATTTCACTTCATAGAAAGGAAGATTTTGAAATTGTATAGTGAATTCAAAAGTAATTTCAGATTTAAATTTGGATGAGCTAAAAATTCAGACTCGAGAATTTCTCTGTGGATCGACATGGGCTGACTTCAACAGACATTGGGTTCAACTTGAACTAAGAAGATGACAGCTTCGATCCAAGCTCAGTTTAGCAAAAGTGTAGTACATGATCTGCACCACAAGTTTGATATAAAGTTTAAACAAAGGTGCTTAATGAATTTGAAAGTTTTATTAGGGCTCAAATTTGGTCACGACCACTATTGACACCTCTCAAGGGATTTCTGGTTTGACTTGGTCTCGACCCTTAACCCTTATAACATATAGCTTTAAAGGTGGTCATATCATCAAATTCGAAGGTCACATCCCGATTAAGACTTTTTGTATTTGATGTTTTGCGTAAAAGCTTGTGGGTGGTGACTTAAATAACTGAACCACGTAGAGTTTTGTATTTGTCCTAGAAAAATTCCAGCCTACTGTTACTCTCTAAGCATCATTAAGTCCTAATTCATTATTAGCTTGTCTCTAACTGCATGTTAAGGCTTTTGAGATGCCGGGGCATCACAACCCACCCCCCTTAATGAAATCTCATCCCGAGATTTGGGGAAAGCAGGGTTTTACGGCTTATTGCGTAATGTGAACGGTTTTGGCATGCCGCACGTGTGCTTATGGTGAGACATGGTAACACTTAATTCTTCATCTATTTGCTTTGTTAACTGGCTCGTGAGTGGTTATTGCCTCCTTAACACAAAGTAGTTACAAATCTTCTTGATTAGGTCTAGGGTGGTCTTTCCAAGATACTTGCCAAGTCGTGTTTTATAGGAGAGCGAATGAATAAACCACAAAGAAGGTGTGGCCATAGTGCGAAAGCGACAACGATTGATTCGAACAATAGAACACTCCCTGACCTTGACACCAAGATTTAGAAACGTGATAAATATATCGGTCTTAGAACAATAGAAGCAAGGTGTACCCAATCGGAAAAATCGAACCATGAAGGATCTTGTGATTCAAAGGGTTATCAATGGATGTGTTTTTGAGAGACACATTCCTTTCATTTGATAGCGACCGTGTACACATATAAAACAGTAATTTAAGATAACTTCAAAGAAAAGATGTGGTGAAGTACAACACATCCTGCCCATGGCCGTAAGGAAGGTACAAGAAGGTTAAGATAGAGTTGACAAGGTGATGGTTGTACGATTCCTTAGCATTGGCCAAGACTGACCTAGAAAAGTCTAGGTAGATGATATGTGCTTACTAACGGAACGGTTTGCAAGGTTAGTAAGCCCACTTTCGAGGATAATCCCAAAAAGGAGGATACAACTGCTAGGGAAGGGCGGTATGACCGCAACACCAGTCGATCACAAAAACTAGTGAGTGGAATCAAGTTTGCCAAGTGGAAAGAAAATACACAAGTGAAATAGTGGAACGAAGTTGGCCGTTTTCGCATTTCAACGAAGACAAGGTTAAAATAAGAGGAAAAGATGTAGCCGCTAGTGGGACCGGGGGTAATGTGATACAACCCAAAGAAAATATGTACACACGAAAGGAACATAGGACTATCCACTCTCGTAGGTCATGAAGGACAATTTTAACCAAAGCATTGAATGACATGATCAAGTCGTGGGTTTGAGGTGGATCATTCCCACAGATCAAGAAAGGCAAGGTGAAACAAAGCAATGATATGGTATAATATAGCGGTAGAAATAGAGTCGTCCATTTTCATGAGTTAGATGCATAAAGATCAACCGAAAGATAGGAAATGGATATAAATGTTCCACAATTGAAGTGGTGTCTTGTCTTTGCAGGTCTTGATACCAGCGCGCAGCTAGTGACACAACTGAATGACGGCAGTACACGCGGCGTCCTAGGTTCCGTCGCGGCACCATAGACTGCTTGGGCAAACACTACGTCAAGAGCGGCATAGCCATCCATTCTCAAAGGACACAAGCTATACTAGACCATGTTAAGGCAAGAATCAAGGAGTGAGTACGTTAGCATCTTAGAGCACGTGGATCTCACCATTGGGCGATATGGACTAGGGGGAGAAGACACATCGGTTTCATAGATTTGGTTTACCAGACTAATTTGACTTATACACCGTAATAATCAAGCCACGGTATCGGGAACTACAAGGATTGAGGTGCATGGATGATAAGAAAATAAAACGTGAAAACTACAAGAGTTGGAAATACCCCACAGAAGAACCCAAAATACAGTAGTCATGATGGTTTGCTACAAGTCGATTCCAACGAGCTGGATACATGAGAACTCCAATAGGTATGTCTCAAAACCTTCTTATTACAAAAGCTCGCGCTGATTGCCATCGTACTAACTGGTACTTAGTTAGTACTACCTAAACGTAAGTTTGATGCGTCCAGGACGAAGGCCCGTTTCTTCCTTCAACCAAGTTGGTGCAGTGTTGGTCTTCACGTGGGAAATGCCATGAAACAATAGCCTTGATTCTCCACCGAGTATGAGAACGTCACCCGATTTGAGGTTGACCTTGGTCGCTTTGTCTTTGTCTCTAGTGTCACTGAACAAGAACTCGGCGGTGTCTCCTATGGAGATGGATATGAATGGTAGTCCTTGGTTAAGGCTACGCTTTGACTCGTCCTTGTCTTGGTGAAGTCCGAGCTTCCCAGAGTTGGTGTAGTAGTTGATGATGCATATGTCCGGTTTAATTTGAGGAAACTCGCTGCTAGTGGAATTCGCGGTTTGAGCAATCATCTTGAAAGCGTCTGGTATTGCTGGGGCTCGTGCTCCATCGAATGGACGTGTGGGTCCGTAAGAGCGTGTAATCGGATTCCAATTCTTTCCCAGGGACATCATCCATAAGTTCAGCTTGGCACCATCCTTGAGGCTTGGCCTGTAAAATCCTCCTGGGCCATTACCCAGTTGCCGACACATACGAACTATATGGACCTGATCTTCAGGCTTGATGAATCCTTCAGTAGAACCATACCGGGTCGCAGATGCTGAACTGAAGTGGCGTCAGTGGAGGACTCTCCCACTGTCCTCTTCTCCGAGCCTTGAGGCATTGTTGGTTTAGCCATCATGGACTCATCGTAACCAGGGCATAGGTCGAAGGGCCGCGATGAGGGCTGCGACATCTATAGCAGAATAATAAGGCCGGTGTTAATTCAAGAGTCTTGAAAGCTTGGTACGGTCACGGTACATTTTGTATTTTCGTGCTTGAGAGAATGTGATGAAAACGACCTCATCACAACGTGCGGCACCAATCCTTATCACATCCTTCTAATGTGACAGGTTGGATACTTAGGTCATGTGAAATCTTACATTCTATCTTGTTGGCCTAGACAACGTTTACTAGTTTCTACTTCGGTTTGGTCCAGTTAGAAGCGTTTCCAGATCATGGTCAAAATAGAAAACACTTGCATACTTCATGTACTCCAACTCTCTTAGGGTGCCTATGGCCAGTTCTATATTCAAAGGTCTCAAAACTTCAAGTTATTAGATTTTTGCTAAAATGGTCCCGATGTGAAGTTCTGACTTAAGTGATTGTGAGTTACCTTCACAACACCCTTGAATCAAATCCAAAATAGAGAAGTTAGTTGTTTTGTTGTTCTCTACAGCCTTGCCATAGGAAGTTTCCAGCAAAAGTGTTTGTATTAATGCAGAAGGTACAACTTCAATAAGGTCTCAATTTCACGTTCTATAAGCATCATACACCAAGTTTCTACCAGTTGTTCTCAGATTTCTATTCACATATCAAACAATAGCATCATTCATGCACTTTTCATGTGAACTTGTTATTACCAACAACCGCGTTTATGATAAAATACGAATCTAGTCATTTTCAATACAACACACAGCAAAGCACATGAGATAAGATGGAATGATGCATGGTTCGTCCTAGTCGGTCTCACATCGCACATCCTAAGTATAGTATGTAGAACTAGCGATACTTCGGTGACATGTATGCACGTCACTCCCTAATGCAACTAGTCGTTCTCTACCCGCCTTAATTTCGCACGTGGTTAGGGTACATGCAGAAAAATGCATGCTCATTCATTACCACCTAGTGTGGCATCCACACGTGACCGCTGCGTAGACAACGTAGAGTGGGCCGTTGCACCTTTTTCTCAAAGCCTGACTGACTTTCCACCAATACTGGGGATTGTCGAGAAAAAGATGGATCCCAAAACCGAATGTAAGTGTGGTAGGCATGAAAGCATCCAAAGCATGCCCACCACCCTTAAAGAGCTTCTACTTATATAGCATGAATGCATGGCTTACAACCATTCGCAAATCCCGATAGCATTCCACCAGTACTAGGGATAGCTATGGCCGAAAAGTTGCTTCCCAAAGCGCCGAATATGCATATGAGTTCTATCTAGGTCAGAATATCAGTGATGTCACCTGGATAACACTAACATCCTTATACGGGCATATACTCTTATTTTTGAATTACTTGAAGATGGGTTTTTGAAAATAGGTTTGTAAATCAAAACCCGATAATATGTCTGTTGTTTGTGTATGATCGGCTCTGATACCAGCTGAGGAGGAACCGCCTTGCTTAATCCAGACTAAGCGCACATGCCACCTCTGGCTCGCAGTGCACTTAGGCCAAACTAAACCGGTAGTCCGTCGAGCTACCCTGGAGGGCACTCGATGTAACCATCGCCCGAGGATACTGACATCACACACATCCAGCCCTCGAAAGAGCCACAACAGTTACATCATCACAGGCAGTTTAATAGTGAAAATAAGACAAAGTTCTTACAAACCAAATATATGTAGTCAAATACATGTTCAAAATACAGCGGAAGCGATTTCAAAAACATCTCGCAGCGAAATAAGATACTTAAGTAGTAGTCTTCATGCAGACGAACAAGGCGAGCAGCACCGAGCCCACCGGTACTACCCTCCTCCAACTCAGGCGCATACGAAGAACTTCACACCTGTAATCCAAAAGTGGGGGCAAACCCTGAGTACTAATTACTTAGTAGGACTTAATGGAAATGGCTTAAGACTGACGCAAAGCTTGCTTACTAAGAACTTTATCCTTAGCCGTTGATTTTTAAACAGGATCAAATTAACAGTGGAAGCAGGATTTGACAACTGCTTGATTTATCATATAGAAGCAGGATTTGACAGCTACTTAGCTCATCATAGCAATAATACCAATCATGAGTACAATAATAAGTTGCATGAAAGTAAAGCATGTATATCCAAGCATGTAGTATTCAAAACATGAATTCATAGTACAACATATTCAAATGGATTACTACATTGTCCGGCAGTGATACTAGCATTCTCACACCTGGTGAGCATCAGCGATTCAAATCGATTTCTAATTCCCGGGAATAACTGTCACACCCGGTTTCCAACGAACAAAACCGAGCAAGTACATATGCTCCAGATCAAGTCTCGCATATGTATGACAAATTACAATGGCATCACAGACACATGTCAAAGAATAAAAACGTACATAACTTTAACTTCATTATTACATAGGGAAATAAGTCTTTACACTCAAAGTCATAACCAAACATTGCGGAAGCGTAAAAGATAATTAGGGCGCCACAGGGACGTCAATTGGTGAGCGAACGCCTAGAACTCATCATAGCCCTGCGTGAACTCCTCGGCATCTCCATCAACTGAGCAGCGGTTGGATTTGTCCCCCCAACAAGGAATGAAGATAAAACAAGCGTGAGTACAAGGTACTCAACAAGTATAACATAAACTATGAGGCTCTAAGGTTAGCTGACATGACTGCATGAGCTTTTAATTAAGTAAAATTTTATTTCAGCCTAGTTACTAAAGTTGAGTAGAAGAAACCGTTAGCCCAAAGTTATTGCACAAATAAAGTAACCATATTAAAGAAACATAACCTTAACCAGAACCATAACCAGGGAACCACTAATCAAAAGGAGGATCTGGGCCGCTCATAACCGTGAGCACGGCTGACATGTCAGTTTTACACTCTCGAGAGGTTGCACATCTTTACCCACAAGTCATGAGCTACGCTAGGTGTTCATCACATTACTGGAGATGAGATGACTAGCAAGCACACTACGAAGCCTTTCCAAAGATCACGTTAGTGAAGAGTAACCGCAAGGAATCAAGCGCGGCAACGGTGGGGCCCACCTCCAAAGGGAGAAGCACATACATGTAATGTAAAGCACACTCAACCATGAGGAGCGCAGGGACCACTGAAGCTTACTCCCCCTCTTGCCCCACAGGTAAGTTACCCCAAACCAAAATGACCTAATTACTGAGCTAAGACTGCCCCATCCCAGTCTTGTGGTAGCGCGTTTGTCCTAGGTTGTCGCTCTATGAACAGGTCCTTACGGAGAGAACCGCAAAAGCACATGAGCACATTGCTCAGGTTTCCTAAACCATGTTGCTAAAATCAAGTTTTAAACGAGAAATGAACCACTCAAGCACACAGCATAGAGGGTCAAGCTCACATTAATTGCATAGAATCATTAACATGGTTAATTAACAAAAGGTATGAGAGTTCGCGCTGCACCTAGCATAACTTAACCCAAATGCATCCCAAAAGGTAGATATAAAGGATCACAGTAGCTAGGTAGACCTTAAGGGTACACAAAATTAAATGCACATGCAGTAAAAAATAGTTATTAGGTGTTGTTTAAGTTATACTTGCCTTCCTTGGGGTTATCCTGCTGCTGCTCAAAGAACTCAGGAGGTGGCTCTGCAAACTCCACGGACTGCTCAACATCTACTCACGAACATAGCACCATACAAGCTTCCACGTACATACATACATGCAAACAAAAGCAAAACTATAAGAAATAGTACACCATTACATAAAAACAGAACATAAAACTCATATCAAACTAATCTACGTACTGCTACGAACATATGAGCGCAAGAATCACTCTAATCGGATCTAAAACGTGAAAGATATGCCTAAAACAAGGTTCCAAGGGCATAACTGCGATTAAAAACTTAGATCTAGGGTCTATATGGCAAAACCGAGGGCTTAAGCATAAATAAACAAAACTCTGAGGGCTTACAGGCCTAAACCGGCAGCCCTTGACGGTGGGTTCTATTTCTCTAAAGCTCGGGGGCTAAACTGTAAAGAAAAGGACCTAGATCTAATTACTTTTGAACTTCGGTGGACTGCGGGTTGATTACTGAGAAAGGCAGGGGCTCTTTAGCAAAAGGGACACGGTTGACCGGCGCTGACCGGTATTGACTGGTCGCCGGCGCTTTTGGACGGTCGGATCTAGATCGGATGGCTAGGGTTAGATGGACTCCAGTTTAGATCTGGCCTGTCCAGATCTGATCTAGCGGGCCAGGGTTTGGCGAGGGAGTGGTCGCCGGCGGCGACCATAGGGGACGGCGACGCGTCGTCAGCACGCGCTGTTTCCGCGAACGGGGGTGCGTCTCAGAACGAGGATAGGCCAGGGAGAGAGAGTGAAGCACGGCAAACCTCACCGTGGGGTCGTGGGCGGCGGAGAGTGATTGGAAGTGGGTCGGCGACGGAGGGCAGCGGACGGAAGCGGTCGGGCATCGCGGGGTGACGAGGCAGAGGCGATTCCGGCGTCCAAGGGTGTGGGTTCGGTGCGCGATGGATCTGCGAACACGAGCATGAGTTTAGAGAGGCCGGTAAGGCACCGACGGCGATGAATTGCACGGCGGTGGCGGCACTTACCGTGCGGTTCCGATTGCGAAATTGGACGGCGGTTGGGCGCTAGAGCTTGGACCAAGGGCTTGAGCGCGAAGAGGAGGCGGCGGCGGAGGCCGGGATGCCCTTTTATAGAGGCGGGGCTAGGGCGACGGCGTGGAATCGGTTCCGAGTCTTGCGGAAGGGGCATGGCGGCGTGAGGCTATCCGGACTTGGAGTCCGCTTCGGCTTGGACTCGAGTCCACCGCGTCGTCTCCATGTCGAGGGCGGAGCGGGGGCTGGCGTGCGTGCCACGGGCATGCGTTGCAAAGCGTGGCTACGGCCAAGGGGTGCTCGGCGCGGCGGTCCACAGGTAGCGAGCAGAGCCGGCACGAGGTAAGGGAAGACCCTGATGGGTTGGCCCCACCCGTCAGCGGTAGAAGAGGCGCTGGCCCGCGGGTCAGAGAGAGAGAGCGGGAAGGGGGCGCAGCTGGGCCGGCTCGCCCGCGAGCTGGGCCATGAGATGGGCCGAAAGGGGGCAGGCCGAGCTGGTAGGCCGGTTTGGGCAGGTTTGCCCTTTTCTTTTTCCCTTCCTTTTCTATTTCTTTTCCCTCTCTTTTTCCTATAAAAGCAAAGTCAAATCTAACAATGCAAATAAATTTGAATTTCAGTCCTTATGTCATACAAGCAAATAAAAATATGCACTAGCATGAATGCACAAACATGTTTGCTCTATGATTCATTTTATTTACTTGAGATAAATAAATCATTAAATGCAAAGCTAAGCATATAAAATCCTAGAAAAGTAATAACCCATATTAAAGTTATTGAAAAAAATACCGGAATTAAAATTAGGGCGTTACAAACCTACCCCCCTTAACTGGAATCTCGTCCCGAGATTCACATAGGTTGGCTAGCAAAGAGATTAGGGTATGCTTTTCTCATTTCATCCTCTCGTTCCGAAGTTGCCTCCTTTTCCGTATGGTTTGTGATGCTCCAGCATCTCAAATGCATTATCATATCTTAATCATGCACTAAGCATCATCAAGCATCATGTGATTGCATATAATTAAGTTAAGAGTACATGGGAGGAGATGGAATACTTGAAATCTGATTTTTATGCATGTGATCTGCCATGTTTATGGTCCTAAATCCAAATCTATTAGGATCTGGATGAAACTCATATTGAAAAAAATGTAGATATACAAGAAATAAACAACTTTGTCAATTGGGTCTTAGTCATTTAATAAAGTTTACATGGTGGTCCAAGCCATTCTCCATCAGCCAAGAAAACCAGTCCAATTCTGACCAGTTTAGTAATCCTCAAATTCCTCCAAATTACAGTCATTTTCATACCAAGCTCAATTGGAATGAAATATAGGATTTGAAATTCTAAATAAACTTGCCAAAAGGAGTCTTGAGAGATAATGCCCAGAAATAGGAGTTTTGAAGTTCACAAGTATTAGAGGTTCCCTGTCCCCATCTAAGGCTGCTATGTAAATTCAAACAAAATTCATATTTATAAACTGATTTTGAAGTTTAGCCTTTTGACAAAGTTGTAGATCTGAAAGAGGGGAACATTTCAATCAATTAGCACATTTGCAAATTCGGGCTCTAGATAGGTTAAAAAGGCAAAAAACTGAGGGAGAGGAAACACATTTTTCCTTTTTTCAAGAAACGAGTCACTGACATGTGGGCCCGTCGATCCGCGCCACGCCCACGGCGCGGACCGACGCGCGCCGCGTGGCTCATCGGCGTACAGGGAGTACGGCGAGCCCCGCGGCGGCCGTCCGAGCGCGTCAAAACGGCGTGCACTCGGCCCCCATCCGAAACCCTAATCTTTCGGCCTCTCCCGTCCCATTTCCACACTGCGCCAAGCGCTCCGAACCGAGCCGCCATTGACGCCGGCCGAGCTTGGGTTCGAGCTCGCGCCGCCGCCTCCCGGCCTCCCTGAGCCAAACCATCCCCATCACCGCACTCCCCGCTCCACGCCGCCCCTCCCCCACTAAACCTCGTCGTCGATCTCCCCTCCCCCGAGGAGATCGAGCTCGGCGCGACGTCCTCGCCGCGCCACCGTCGCCGTCGCCCACGCACGGTTCACCGCCGCCCCCGCCTCGACCTCGCCTCCGCCGCCGACGAGAGCTACACCAAGAGGTAGCCCTCGCCCCCGCACACCTCCGGCGCCCCACGACGCGGCCCCGGCGAGCCCCAGCTCGCCGGTGCGCGCGCGCCGCGCCGTGCGGCCGCGGCCGGCGAGAGGCGGAAGAAGGGGCCGGTCATTTTTAGATCCGGCCCCTGTCTTTTCTCGTATTTACGGTTTAGTCCTCCCGCATTACATACTGAGTCTTGCAGATCTTGCAAGCTAACCCCTGGATCTATAGGTTAATTATGAATAGGTCCCGGATCTAGGGTTTTTCCCTTTTTATTTTGTTAGTTTTCGGTTTGAACTTTGAAAAATCATAATATATCAAATAAAAATCGTAAAAAGACAAACTCAGTTGCATTGTGTTCGTCTTGAGTAGATCTACATGCTAGGTATGATGTGGATCTGTGAATGTACCATTTTGCCCCTGGTTTTGTTGCATGTATGTTAAAGCAAAATAAATACCAAAAGTGATATAGATGATCTCCAATTGCTATGAAACTTGGATAGTAGCATGTCTAGAGTATTTGGACAGTGTATGAATTTTTGTAGCCCTAGCATTGCTCAATTACATGATGTTTTTCCATTATCGTGATAATTACATGTATTTATTGTAGTGTGAGTTGGGTGCTATATAAAAGATGCTCAAAATGACTCCCTGGTTTTGTTGCATGTTGGTTTTGCATGGTGATTTGAAAATAGCAAAATATTACTTGCTAAACTTGATAAATGGAAAAGATGGCCTTAGGGTGCTAAGAAAATTCCACGAAAAATGGAGTAGCTTGTGCATGATGTCTAGTTCCCAAAAAGTATATTTGCATGTCTTCATGATGATGGAGCTTGGGTGTTTTTTTTGTCACTATATTTAAATATGGAAAATAGGTGTCCTGTTAAATGGAGAGTGAATATTGTCACCAAATAACCGGTAGTATATACTAGACTAGGATGTGTGATGTGAGACGGTACAAACGAATCATGCATCATGTTCATCACTTTGATTATATACGGGTATTGCTAAAAAGCATACAAAATAAATCATGAACTTAAGTTCCTTATCACTTTCCTTTTCATTAGTGCATTAAAATATTGTATAACTCACTCAAAATTTTTAATGCAAAAGCCTTTTTTTTTGTGTCCAACAGATGGTTAGGACCAAGCAGACCGCGCGTAAGGCCGTGGGGGTAGGGGGCGCCCGCTCCCGCCAGTGGCCCACACTCCACCCTTGGTAGAAGACGGGCTACTCCACACTCGCTGCCAGGAGGACTGCACCCTCTCCCGGATCTTGTGCAGAGCCCTGCGGCAGATGGGACACCGCCCCTGTCCCTTCTACTCCGTGCAGACCATGCACGGGCAGGGGAGCTGCTGGGCCCGGGTGGTCATCCCGCACCCAAACTCCGCGAACTCACACACCATCGTGGTCTACGGGGCGAACGAGGAGGAAGCCTATCTGAAGGCAGTTATGACAGCTATCACTTTTCTGAGCTCCGAGGAGGATGCGGGCCTCTCAAACCTGCGATACCTCCCTATTCAGGAGATGGACGATGAGTGGGTCCGTCGCCACGACATGCTAAGAAAATTCCACGAAAAATGGGGTAGCTTGTGCATGATGTCTAGTTCCCAAAAAGTATATTTGTGCATGTCTTTCATGATGATGGAGCTTGGGTGTTTTTTTTGTCACTATATTTAAATATGGAAAATAGGTGTCCTGTTAAATGGAGAGTATTTCACTTGCAAATTTTTGTATGAGTAGTTTATGCTGTTTTATGCTCACTGCCAAAGTTTCATGGTCAAAAACCTATCCTGTAATTAATTATAAATCTGAGAAGATAAAGGGCTGATAAATTGATAGAATTTTAATAAAATCAATATAGCTTCATTTGAGCTGAAACTTTGTCAGTAGATTCCTGTATATGGAATTAGTATGCTGTAAAAATTTGAAGTCCATTGGAACTGTGTAACTATTAAGACTCAGAAGCACATTTTAATTCACAAATGGACACGTTTATGTTAGGTGATGGTTTGTATGACTTTCTAGTAATAATCTGAGCCTCTGTCGTGTGGAGTAAGTTTTACATATGAAACACTTAAGTAAATTGCCGGGATAATAATTCCCGTGAACTACATCTCTTATGCATCTCATGCACGCATTTGTATTCGTTGCACTCATTTGCATACAATGACATACATATAGATCACGGGATCGAGGAGCAAACGCAGGAGCAGCCGCTGGTTGTTGACGGCACTTAAACACGGCAAACCTTATACTGCAAGCGACAGTATAGTGTGTAGCTTTTTCCCAGGATGAGTATCTTGGGTTTATCAATCCAGTAAACGAACTAATTGAGAACTAATTAACAAGAGTTTATGGTAAACTAAAGGGTAAAAAGGTAATCTAATCTATCTCTAAACTAGCCAAAACTATATCTAATCTACAGCTAAACTATACTAATATATATATAAGATAGGCATTTAGAACAGAAATAGAAATCTAATCAAAGGGTATTAACTAGATTCTAATCAAGCTCTAAATGGATCCAAAACAAGCATGATAAAGGGCGCCACAACAAGATTAAAGCAGCGAGATAACTAGTAGCTCAAGGTAGACAAGCATGTTCAAGCATATTCATCGTAGCATAATTAAATCAAGATCAATCAACCTAACCCCCTAGATCGGCTTAACCTTTCCCCGGGCTCTACTGTCACTAGTAACCAGGTAATCGACGAGAAACTTTCAACAGGCACATAATTAGAGAATGCACCTCTAATTACTTTATATGGTCTAATAACATAATTAGCACAACTAGAACCTCTAATCACCATGATCACAAGAACTAAATATACAATTATATTATTAGTAAGCTAGATCAACGATCAAGAACGCTAGATGAACATAACCTTTAAAAGACATGATCTAATCAACAAGCATCTAGATCTAAAGCTAATTAGAGTTAGAACAAGCATAATTAGAACAAGAACGTGATAATCAGACAAGAACAATGCTTCTTTAATAAATTGTATCATACTTACAACCATGGCCATACCTCTTGATGATACAATTAGACCTCTGGAGCCAGATAATTAGAGCACCGTGCAAGGGCTCTAATCACCTCTAGGAACTAGAAGAACTCAAATCCTAGACTAGAAACTCGACCCTCTACTCTGATCTAGTTGTTGTCCCTCTTGTCGTCGCCTCCGTGCCTTGATAATGAATTGGATGCCCGATCTCGGAGCCTATGGTCGCTATTTATACCCTAGAGAAGACGTGGTAAAAAGAAAAACTCGAACCGACGTAGGAAACCCTGAGGTCGGCCGACCAGAGGAGTCCGGGTCGGCCGACCCGGACTCTTCTAGCGTCTTTTTCCTTCAATCTTTCGCGTGGTGGTTGCTTAATGTCCAAGCAACACTTGTCGGGGGCGTTTAGGACTCTAAACCTTCTGGAATCTTTGTAATGGGCCGAGACTTGATGAAATCTTCTAGTCTTTGACATATTTGACATCTTTATTGAATAAATATCTTCATTTTCTTGTAGCTCTTGACACTTCATTGAATCTTTCGATTAGGAAACCTTGATCAACACAGAGGGAGTTATGAGTTCACCAAGCCTTCCTTGTTCTTCATCTTCAATTCATGTCATCTAGCAGTCTTTTCTTACTCGAAGTGGATCATGGTGAATTTCGCGAAAAATTGGCATAAAACCTGTAAAAATCACATGTAGCATATTTCCAAGACAATATTGCAAAATCCACAATTATTGGTGATAAATGTTAGTAAAAGATATAGTTGACGCATAAAATCAATGAAAAACCACATAAAATGATGCATAATTTTCGTACTTAAGCCGGGTCAACAACATCCCCACTCTTAAACCTTGCTCGTCCTCGAGTAAGTCAATAATCAGCATTGCCTTTCATTAACTTTTTTTTATACCCTAATCTTAATTAATCAAACTAACATGCTCTCTTCAAAATTTTAAGTTTGAACCAGCAAATTATGAAAGAAAAGATATTCAACTAAGCTCATCCCACAACAAAAGAATTAGCAAGAATTCAAATTTATCAATGACTCATCTCCTTATTTCAGCAATAAGTTTTTGAAAAAGATAATCAAACATTAAGAGACAAATTCTTGCAAAGCCAAGGAACACACTCAACTCTCCAGTCTCTCAATATCTAAATGGTATTAAATATAAATATAAATATATATATAAAGCGGAAGCTTATCTGGAGCTTGGTATGAATTCTAATCAAAATTTGTTTTCAAAATATTGTCAAACCAAAAAAGAAATCGGCTGGTTTTCCTGAGACTTGTCAAAATGGTCATGGAATGAAAATAATGTTGAGAGGAAAAGGATGGAACACACACATTTTGAAAAGTGGACATGTGCAAGTGTCAATGGATGATCTCAAGACACAAATGAAGTCCTTGCTATCGGATTGTACATGGTTGGAATATTTTCTGGAGTATATATAAACAGGATATCCCTTACTATTGCTAAAGAAAACTATATAAAACACTTTTTTTTAAAAAAATAAATATTTAGGAGATTATTGAGGGGCGACTCTTTTCTTTTCTTTTTTTTTATTTGTATGGCGACCACTTGGTCCCCTTTTTTTTTTGCTTTTGTCCCCTCAAAAATTGTTTTCTCTAAAAAACTATATCTAGCAGCTCTCCATCCCCACTCTTGAATAATACTCACCCTCGCCCTTGAGTATATATCTAAAATAATTTAACTTAGAGGATAGAGCTGTCCGATAAAAAGAAAAGTATTTAATCCCTTAAATACTCCAGAAAATAGTAGGTTGTGGTCAAGAAGGATACACAAAAAGATAATCTTGGCTTAAGGATGGATATCCAGCGAAGTTTGTACTCTCTCCAATGTAAAGAGACACAATGCATGGATAGAAAGGCTAGCAAAGAAAAGATACGCGAAAATGAATGACCAGCTTCTAAGTCTCATATCCTAGATCACAGTCTTGATCCAACTCATTTGAAAAACAAATTTGATAAATCTAAGGATTTAAAATATATGGCTCTGGTAGGAATGGCTATCGCAAGATAATCTCATAAAGTTGATTTTGGAATTTATAAGCAGTAAAAAATAAACAAGAAAATGATCATGATAAAGATTAAACCTTGCAAAAATTAAATCATATGGGTCTTTATGAACAGTCATAATCAATCACAAATTTGCTGGCTAGTTCAATTAAATACGAATTATGAGAGCCCGCTAATTTAACTAATCAAAACCAAAGCATGATAAAGATAAAGCGGCAACTTTTATTATTTTCTTGAAAGCATTGTTGTCATTAATTAAATAAGCATAGACTATGGTTATAGGATTAATCACATAATAAATCTAAACTAACACACTAAAAATAAAAGAAACACAAAGGGAACACCAAATTGATAGATATTGGTAAATACTCGCAGAATTTTAAAAAAGAGAAGTGTCACACCCAGTTTTAGAAATAAAACCAGATGACACCATATGTGTGCCCAGGATCTATTTTGCACACATACAGCCGACTTCATCAGTGAATATCAATAGACATGCATTATATAAGCGTATAAAACTTACATTTGACACAAAGGTCAATATATCAGAGTATAGCGGATCTTCTATCTCGTAGCGGAACTCCATCTTCACAGGAAGGTTGACTAGGGGCACGTACGCCTAAACACCTGGTAGACTTCTGGATCCACTTCGTCTTCAAAGCATCATCAACTTGGATAGAGCAGAACTATAGGTTTGGGGATAGCAAGGGTGAGTACATGGCGCACTCAGCAAGTATTCCGTTTAGGATAAAGTGGACTAGCTTTACAGTGGACAGGCATAGCGGTTGCTTTTAGTTGGTTAGGTTTTATTACTAGCAATGAATTAGCATAACCCATCCCATAACTGAAATATTATAAGTAAATAAAATAAATGATTATCAACCATTGTCGTAACTACCACCATTACCATCATCACCACTGTCATCACCACTGTCATCACCATTATCATCATGAGTCATTTTCTTTGAAAACTCTAATATGTGAGGGTCCAGGCCGCTCTTAACCGTGAGCACGGCTGATATATCAGTTTTAAACACTCTCAAGAGGTTGTACATCTTTACCCACAAGTCATGATTCCCATATGCCAAGAGGTGGCCAAACCCCATATATTCACTATCCTTTGATGAATCGGCAGGGTTTCATTACGAGACCTTTACAAAGAATTCCTAGAGTTATGGCCTACTCGTTACAGGTTACTCCAGTTAACTAAAGATATGAGAATTCCGTTCCAAAGGGTGACCGTCAAACTGCACCACATTGGCAAAGGGCAAAGTCCCATATCCCTCAGACCCCTCATACGCCATGTTTCAGGAAAGTAAGCCAAAACTCTAGTTCATCTAATTAATCAGTCAAGGATGTCCCATTCCATCTCTTGTAGTTGCACTGTTTTCCTGGGTGGTCGCTCGGCGAACCGATCCTTAGGGTGAGGCCATCGAGCAAACTCACAAAACATGCTCAAATCCCCATGTTGCAAAGTAACCAAACTTCCATCAACATTATACCAGCAATTTAAACAAGATTTTAGCAACATGAGTAATGTTTGTAGAGCGCTAGCATTTATCTACACATCACAGCCCTCCCATAGGATGAAATATTGACAAGAAAATAAGTGGCTAGTCATCCTTAATAAGAGCAATCAAATTGGGCTCTAGATTGTGTAATTAATGTAAATAGGACATATGTCAAAGAATACTTGCCTTTATCTCCATATATATATAGCTGCTTAAAAGAATCAATGTGGAACTTAGCGAAACTTGCTCTTCACAAACCAGGGTCACTGTAGCTTTTGTATTGGTCTCTAAAGGCTGTATACTGCTGTCGTTTCATACGCGATGAGCATCCAAGTCAAACAATATGCAAGTAGACAAACACACATGCATAAGAACAATACACCATTCAAAAAGAAAAGCTTTATAAAACACGTGCCAAAAGAGAGGGATCATTACTACGGTCACGAGAGCACAAGAAATGCTGAAAACGGCGCTACAGTCGAAAAGATACAACTAACGGAAGATTAGTATTGACCATTGAAGCAATAACTATGAGCATCACTTATTTTAATTAATAAAATAATTATATTTTAACTGAAAACCGTAGTTGAAACTAGCAATGTTTTATTTGTAAAGATCTCATATATGTTATACCATTGAAATAATTAATTTAAGAAAGACCAGTTTATAAGATCGCCTATTCGGACTTTTAGCATATAACGTGTTTGATGTAAACAAGTTGTAATTAAAAACACATGATAAGTAACATTACTCCATGAACTCTATAAAAACCGAGGTATTAGTCGATGCATATTTTAATTTAGAAAATAGTTATGTAATCATTAATCAAGTTAACGTACATTAAACATAACACCATGGATTAAATCTAATTATATTTTATTTGGAAAGCTACTAAAATAGTAATTAATAATCAAATTAACATGTATTTAGAGAAACACCTAGGTAAAACCATAAATTGGTTTTAAAAAGAATAAGAATAGCATTAATCCAGTTAATGTTTATATTTAAAAGTGGAAACATATAGATAAGATAAACATGAACACCAAAGCATAGCGTACATCGTTATAAATCTAGCGCAACTAGAACAGGTAAGAACGGAGATAAAACGAAAAAGCTATATGCTATCAGAAACAAACCGAATGTTAGCAGATCATGGTTAAACGTAGACTTCGAGGATTAACTGAGAAGATTTGCAACACTCAATGGATAGTGCTCGTGAATTGGCCAACGATTGGGATTCGATCTTCTTGAAAACTCGACATGCATCTTCAGAATCACGTACAGGCCTCTGCTGCTTGGTCTGGTTAGCGTGCAACTAATTAGTGGATGCGGAGGGCTACAGCCTCACCAACGGTGGCCAGAAACAGCACACCCGCGTAGCAGGCGATCACGCTTAGAACAGCTTCATCCTGAGGCAGCGGCAGCGGCGATGGGGCTTCAGGAGACCGTGGCACGACAGCAGATGGTGGACCGGATTGAAGGAATCTAATCTCAGGGGCTATCAACCGATTGATCAAGATTCAAGATAGAAGAAACAATAAGAGATTACCATATTCATTGGGCCATGTTTGCAGATCGGCCATCATCTTCACGTGAACAATTTCTGGAGGGGATCTTTGGCAGGCTAGTTTGCTTCTGCTCGCCTGGGAAAAGAAGGACGCTCGACTGGCCAGGCAGGGCACCAGGGTCGGCCTGCAAGGCAGCCTCACCCGCGTTGCTGCAGGGTGACGGGGTGCAGTGCGGATGCGTTGGCGTTGGCGTGATGGCGCTGTCCGCGAGGGTCCTCCTAGAGTCGTCGCCAGTGGCAGTCTGATGGAGCCTCCTAGCGCACGTACATGCTGCCGGCGGTGACGCTGGACGCGTAGGGTGGCGCCAGGGGCTTACTCGCGGGAAGATGCAGTCGCGGATGACAGAAGAGCGCCGGAGTCTTCGGCGCGCACGTGATCGGGTCAGCAGTGATGCCCATCTGGGCTCCTCAGAGTACGCAGCCATCTGAGATGACAAAGATCGTTAGCAGATTGGTTTTGCCTTACCTATGGCTGAACATGCCATCTCGTGGCCACAGAGACGTCCAGGCCGACCGGTGTGCCGGGTGCTGCAGCTGCTTGGTGTGGTCGCCGGATCGGAGTGACAGACGGCCGGCGCAGATGTCTACGGCACGGCCGGCGGCATGGTTGATGGCGAGTCTCGTCGTGTTGATGCAGGTCGCCGGCGCCGTGTGGACTCGCTCTCGCGACGTGCTGACTGATGGGGTTGGATTTAGAGATCTCTTGGATTTATTATATAGGGAGAATAGTCCGTCGATACGCGTCAAATAACGAGGTGGTATTAATTCATGGATTGCACCTCCAACTCCACTAATGGGCTTAAAGCCTATTAGAGAACCCATAAATCGGCCTTTGAGATTTACTGGAATTCCAAAATATTTAAATGGACAAAGCCCATGTAAATTCAGAATTTATAATTTTCGGAATTAAAATAATTCTAGAGAAGTCTAGAATCAATACTTCAAGTCCGAAAAATATGCCGACGGTCTCAAAAATTCTAGGAAAAATCCCAGAAATAGTTTTGGACCTAATGAACCCAAGTAAAATATTTAGAGCTGAAGGGAAGATTTTGAAGAGCATCCAATAAATGGAAATTGCTCTACGAAAATAGGAAAAGCTTCTAGAAAAATCTAGAAAGTTCCTATAAAAGGTTACTTGTAGTTTAAACTCATTTAGAAAATCTTTATCACTCAAAAACATCATGTGAACCAGCATGAATGCAACACATATATTATTATAACATAGATTATATTTGTTCTCTTTATAAAATAATTATTTCCTACACTAAATATCTATGTAAATATACAACTGATTCACAAAATTTTAAATATTCAAGAAATTCACTGTATTAATTCAAACCAAAAGTGTCACATTCCAAATTAAAAAATTTGGGGTGTGACAAGAAGGTGTTAAAAATATGTTACCGGATATTCCTTCAATTTATTTATCATTAAATAGTTCCTGCAAAACAATTTAAATGCACGTACTACTCTTGAGCTAACGGTCAAGAGTAGAAACAATTTACCATAATCTAAAAATATTCCAAATGACTTTTTAGCTTGTGGCCTAATTAGTCTTAAAAGAAAAAATAAATATAATGGATAAATGCAAATGCAAGGTGAAAAACGTAATATGAAGTGATGTGATGATGATTATCTAGATTAAGTTAACTAGCCACAAGGTAAAGATTCAAAAGTTGGTGTCATGCTTTCCATTTCTCTATTAAAAGACTCTAAGATACTAAAAATGAATAATTAAACGGGTTACCTCTGGAAAATCACTTAATTTAAAGTCATAAAGCTAGACTTCTTATTTACCTTTGTTGAAGTGAAGCCATGGTTCTTGGAGTAAGAATTCGAAATGTCTATGCAGCTTGATAACTTGATTGTGCAGCTTCATCGTGTCTTGATCATAGCATCACTTGTGTGCACAATCTTCTTCTTCATCATTGTTGTCATCATCTTCCTCAAGTAGACATCACCATTGTTGCTGCCACCTCCTTCTTCGTGGTATATCTCATTGGTCACGAACAGAACATGCCTCAAATAATAGATCCATTGGATAGCCTCTGAAATTATCTTTCCAACGAGTATTTATGCATCAAAATCCGATTCCGTATGAAAGAGTTATGCCCGTTTTACTCAAGCACTGCGTTCTGTCCAAACTTCAACTTAGCTCGCGCAGCCTTCAATGATTTGCACATTGCTCCTTGTAGAAATCTCCAAATTGAGTGATTCTTGTTACGTTGGAAAGAAGACTTCATGGGCTTTCCAAATATAAGAAAATATTCTGTCTTTGCCTCTGAGATCGAGCTCCACGTTGATGACATTTTAGCCTTCTGTTCTCAGCTTTCCCGATGTCGACAATCTTCAACCTTTGGACTTGGATCTTGGTAGAAATTGTCTGGATCCACCATTGTTGATCTTGAAGCTTCATGGGCTTGATTCTTGTCTTTAATTCCTCCTCTATTCAGTCCACTAACTCTTCAATTTGAAACTCAACCAAACTTTTACAAATTCTGATGTCTTCAAATCTTATCAAATCCTTGCATCAATCATCGTGAATTTGTCTTGAACTATTTCACCCATTGGTCATATTGTTTCAAATGAAGTGTGAATTTTCTCTGCATGGTTAGCTCATAGTGTACACGTATATATATAATATAATAGCATCATGGCAATGATTAGAGATAAAAATAGAGTCACAAGGTTGATTGTGGTTTAAACAAACATTTGATTCATGAATCAAAAACAACTATAATTCAAATTGAAATCACATAGCAAAATACTAAGGCATATATAATTCATAGATGAACATGATTCATAAAATCAAAAAAGAGATAAACAAGACGATGGGTTCCTAATTATTTTAGCCAAATTAGAGAGATAATTTTGAAAGAAATAAAAGTGGGCTTAGATAAAATTCTAACAAGGGTTCTTTTTGTAGAGAGACCAAACGTTTTGAAATTTCAAATTTTCAAAGACAGTATTGTGCACAAATAATAAGTCATGATAAACATACACATGTTCATGTTTAAAATTTTAAAAACAATTTGCACATAAAATAAACCTGGACCGAACCACTAGGGGAGCATTAGTGGTCGATCCCCTTCTACTTTTGCACAAACCTTGGCTTCTCAAAATTTTTTCTTTATAACTAACCCTAAACTAATATCTGAGAATTGACGAACTAACAAAACCTAACCATATCTAAGCATGAGTAGATTCAATCAACTAATTAAAGTAAAAATATCTACTAAAAGACATGTAGAGGGTCAAGTGTAAAGATGAAGCATTGCAAAGCCATGGATTAAAGAAACTAGTCTAAAGACAAACTTTATTAATCAATTCTCAAGGTATGGATTAAGGAAACAAAAGTTTCACTAAAAGCCAAAAACAAAACACAAGAAATGATAGGGGGATAACAATCAACCAAACAACACTTTAATGATCATTATAAAACATCTCTAATCAAACATAGGTAAACTTTAATTATATTTACGATTAAAACAAAAATTACCTTAGTCTTGAAGAAGTGAAGTTCAAATCTTGACTCCATAGTGGCTTCATCTTCTTCCTTGAAACGCCGTGATTGCATGCAACATCAAGTGTTGGAGAGGAATGCTTTGTCTTTCCCAAAATTCAGCTTTCCTTACTCTGGCCCTTTAGTATTTCGATCATAACTTTCTCATTTCATTTGACGTCGTTAAGGTCTTCGAATTGGCTCCACAAGGTGTTGCTGTCCTAAATTCCGAGAGTAGCTCGAGATTTGGTTGGAACTTGGATTGGTTTTGAGATAAACCTTCCGTATCTTCGTCTTCCTTGTATTCAAGCAATCCTTAGCCTTCGGAACCTTCTCGGCTAATCATCTTTGCCTCCATTATCTATAGCTTAGAACAAACAAGCTTCAAAAACATTAGTTTTAAAAAACTTAATTGACACAACAGACTTACCTTTAACACCATAGTTATTCCTTCGCGATAGCTGTAGGAAAACTCAATAACAGATCATAAACTACTAACAGCGTTAGCACCTACCATTAAAGAGCTAGGTTGGAAAAGATTTTTTTATTGGACTGAGATCCATTTTTCCTGTAATGTTAGTTAAAACAATATATTTATTGGAGAAACTATATTCTAATAGAGTTTATAAAAGATTAAACTTAAATAAAAGAGTTAGACTTATTCTAAACAAACAAACTAATTATAGAATTAAACGCAAAAAAGTAAATATAGAAGAATAAACTAAAATAAAGTAAAAGCCATAAAATAATAGATAAAAGGCTAAATTAATAAAAACACAAAATAAAAAATCTAATGACAGTAAAGTCTAAACTATGAATAAACATAAGAACGAACGACGAACACAAGAACACAATTAGAGAATAAAAATATAACTAGAGCACACTAAACAATTAGAGAATAAAATTAGAACACGAAGACTAAACACAAACTAGAAAATTATAACACACTAACTAATTAGAAAGCAATTAGAAAAACTATTAGCACACAATTAGAACTAGATTAGCATACAATTAGCAAACACAAACTAACTATTAAAACTAATAGTAAAAGACAAAATTAAATATATATAAACTCAAGTTAATTAAGACTCGACTAATTAGTTCCCCAGCAACGGCGTCAGAAAAGCTTGTTGACGGCACTTAAGCACGGCAAACCATATACTGCAAGCGACAGTATCGTGTGTAGCTTTTCACCAGGATGAGTATCTTGGGTTTGTCAATCCAGGAAACGAACTAATTGAGAACTACTTAACAAGAGTTTATGGTAAACTAAAGGGTAAAAAGGTAATCTAATCTATCTCTAAACTAGCCTAAACTATATCTAATCTACAGCTAAACTATACTAATATATATAAGATAGGCATTTAGAACAGAACTAGAAATCTAATCAAAGGGTATTAACTAGATTCTAATCAAGCTCTAAATGGATCCAAAACATGCATGATAAAGGGCGCCACAACAAGATTAAAGCAGTGAGATAACTAGTAGCTCAAGGTAGACAAGCATGTTCAAGCATATTCATCGTAGTATAATTAAATCAAGATCAATCAACCTAACCCCCTAGATCGGCTTAACCTTTCCCCAGGCTCTACTGTCATTAGTAACCAGGTAATCGACGAGAAACTTTCAACAGGCACATAATTAGAGAATGCACCTCTAATTACTTTATATGGTCTAATAATATAATTAGCACAACTAGAACCTGTAATCACCATGATCACAAGAACTAGATATACAACTATATTATTAGTAAGCTAGATCAACGATCAAGAACGCTAGATGAACATAACCTTTTAAAGACATGATCCAATCAACAAGCATCTAGATCTAAAGCTAATTAGAGCTAGAACAAGCATAATTAGAACAAGAACGTGATAATTAGACAAGAACAATGCTTCATTAATAAATTGTATCATACTTACAACCATGGCCATACCTCTTGATGATACAATTAGACCTCTGGAGCTAGATAATTAGAGCATCGTGCAAGGGCTCTAATCACCTCTAGGAACTAGAAGAACTCAAATCCTATACTAGAAACTCGACCCTCTACTCTCATGTAGTTGTTGTCCCTCTTATTGTCGCCTCTGTGCCTTCATAATGAATTGGATGCCCGATCTCGGGGCCTACGGTCGCTATTTATGCCCTAGAGAAGACGTGGTAAAAAGGAAAACTCGAACCGACATAGGAAAGCCTGAGGTCGGCCGACCAGAGGACTCCGGGTCGGCTGACCCGGACTCTTTTGGCGTCTTTTTCCTTCCATCTTTCGCGTGGTAGTTGCTTAATGTCCAAGCAACACTTGTCGGGGGCGTTTAGGACTCTAAACCTTCTGGAATCTTCGTAATGGGCTAAGACTTGATGAAATCTTCTAGTCTTTGACATATTTGACATCTTTATTGAATAAATATCTTCATTTTCTTGTAGCTCTTGACACTTCATTGAATCTTCCGATTAGGAAACCTTGATCAACACAAAGGGAGTTATGAGTTCACCAAGTCTTCCTTGTTCTTGATCTTCAATTCATGTCATCTAGCGGTCTTTTCTTACTCGAAGTGGATCATGGTGAATTTCGCGAAAAATTGGCATAAAACCTGTAAAAATCACATGTAGCATATTTCCAAGACAATATTGCAAAGTCCACAATTATTGGTGATAAATGTTAGTAAAAGATATAGTTGACGCATAAAATCAATGAAAAACCACATAAAATGATGTATAATTTTCGTACTTAAGCTGCGTCAACACTGGTCGAGGAGCCAGAAGACCAGGAGCCGGACCCGCAGCAGGAAGACCAACAGCAAGCCGCCGACTCCGCACCTGAGGAGACTGACCCTAGCGAGGAAGGTACGCAGGACCATATTCTCCCAGCTAATAATGATTTATGATTACGCATATGCATTAGGTGTTGACTGGAACCTTATTGCATTAGACTCCTTGGCCGCCCTAGCCCTAGCACCTACACTAGGTACGTAGGATGAGTTGCCTAGAAATGTTAGGCTCGACTAGATACAAGTGAGATGTCACTCGTCACGTAGGTGTTTTGAAAAGAAAGAGAACACTGTCTATGCCCAGATGCTTTATTATGTTGAAGATTAATTGGAGACCGGGCGGAGATTAAGTTTACTTTTTGCGGTGTGCGTTGTTGCGGTGTGATGGCTCCGCCCGAGTCGCATAAGGCCCATTCGCGGTTCGCCTGCTGATTGGCATAACATTGCTAGAGTGCTTATCCGGTTTATGGGGCCGGTGAAACCTTACTTGTGCCATCCGAAGAACAGAAACACGTTCCTACCCACTGGTTGAGAGGAAGGTGGCCTGGGGGAGCTTGGTACTCATGACGGGGAGACCGAGATGTCGGCAGGCTCGTCATGGGAGCACAACCCGGGAGTCAGGCGGGAATGAATCGAACTTGGGATGGGACTAGTGGAGGAGGGGGACTATATGTGGGAAAAGCCGTCATGTGAGTAAGCATATGGGCCCCTGGCATTTTTAGTTATTCCCGGGAATTAGAAATCGATTCGAATCGCTGATGCTCACCAGGTGTGAGAATGCCAAATATCGCACATGGGCAACGTAGTAATAACTCTAATATGAGGTATTATGATCCATGTTTTTGAATGCTATATGCTTGACTAATATATGCTTTACATTCATGCAAGATTTTATGAAGTTCTTAACTGCAAATGGCTTAGTTATCATGAAAGAATAGCAGCTGTCAAATCCTGCTACCTTAATTATATATGATTTTTCAAGGGTAGCTGCTGTCAAATCCTGCTACTTTATGATCATAACTTGGTTTAAAATGTAACGACTAAGGACCAACTCACTAGTAAGCAAGCTTTGAGTCAGCCATAAACCCTATCCATTAAGTCCTCTGAGTAATTAGTACTCAGGGTTTTGCTCCCCAAACATTTGGATTTCAGGTATGGAGTTCCTCTTCTGTGCTTGTGTTGGAGGAGGGGCCTGTTATCATCAGGAGTGAGAAGCGTCAAGAGTTGGCACTGGTGTGACATCAGTGGGCATGATGTTGCTCTGTTTCTGCAAGTCTTTTGTTTATCATGAACTATGATCTTTGAAAATTTCCGCTGCGAGATACTATTTGAACTCTATTTACGTATGAGACGATGTTGAACTCTATTTTATTTCGAACTGGTTTGTAACCTAACTTTCTATGTAACATCTATTCAACTGCTTGTGATGATGTAACTGTTGTGGCTCCATCGAGAGTCGAATGTGTGTGATGTCGGTTCCTCTGGGATTTGGCGTTATCGAGAGCCGAAGGCCTCTCGACGGACGACCGGGTTTAGTACGGTCTAAGTATACTGCGAGTCAAGGGTGAAAGGTGTACTTAGCCCGGATTAAATCGTCTGTTCCGCCACAGTGACTCCACTGCACCCTGCACATTTTGATCCGCTTGTTTCTGGTGATCCTTTCAGATGTCTCCAAAATCTTAACTGGATGTTCGGTGTAAGTCAGGTTCTCCTGTACATTCAAATCTTCCAGTGGGGCTTGCTCTTTCGGTACCCTCAAACATTTCTTCAACTGAGATACGTGGAACACATTATGCACTCCCGATAGACTCGGAGGTAACTCCAGACGATAGGCTACCTCACCCTTCCTCTTCAACACTTTGAACAGTCCAATATATCTGGGGGCTAACTTCCCTTTCATGTTGAATCTACGAACTCCCCTCATTGGTGACACCTTTAAATACACGAAATCTTCCACTTTGAAGTTCAACTCTCTTCTGCGATTATCAGCATAACTCTTTTGTCTTGACTGGGCAATCTTTAGGTTCTCCTGTACCACCCACAACTGCTGTTCTGCATCTTCTATAATTCCAGGGCCAAACACTTGTTTTTCCCAAATTTGATCCCAAAACAAGGGGGTTCTACATATCCTACCATATAGAGCTTCGAATGGTGACTTTTTGAGACTAGCTTGGTAGCTGTTGTTATATGAGAATTCAGCATAAGGTAGGCACTTATCCCAACTGGTCCCATGCTGTATAGCACATGCTCTCAACATATCCTCAAGTACCTGATTGGTCCTTTCTGTCTGCCCGTCTGTCTGTGGATGGTATGCTGTGCTGAACCTGAGCTTTGTGTCTAATGAGTCGTGCAATTGTTCCCAAAAGTGGGAAGTGAACTGTGACCCCCTATCAGATATAATTTTCTTGGGTACGCCACGCAGACACACAATTCTAGATATGTATAGTTCTGTTAATCTTGCACCTGAGTAGGTGGTGTTCACAGGTATAAAGTGAGCTACCTTGGTTAAATGATCCACCACTACCCATATTGAGTTATAAGCCTTCTGGGTGCGAGGTAACCCTACTATAAAATCCATAGTGATCCCCTCCTATTTCCACTCAGGAACCTTCAATGGCTGCAACAACCCTGCTAGTCTCTAGTGTTCTGCTTTCACCCTTTGACAAGTATCACACACTGCCACATACTCAGCTACTGCTCTCTTCATTCCAGGCCACCAAAACCTCTCCTTGAGGACATAATACATCTTAGTACTCCCAGGGTGAATGGAGTAAGCTGTATCATGGGCCTCACTCAACATCAACTTCCGAATACTATCAACGTTGGGTACACAGATTCTATTCTTATACCACAAGATACCTCATTCATCCTCTTTGAAATCAGGTGCTTCTCATTTCCTGAGTGACTCACGGATCTCCTGGAGTTTCTCATCCTCTTTCTGATACTTGTTGATCTCTTGTTCTAAGGTTGGTTCTGCTTCAAATGCTGCTACGGTGGTGTGATTTAGGAATCCTAGGTTCACACTTTCAAATTACTCACATAATTCTTGTGACATCTGGAAACCCAAAGCCATATTGGCGTAACTCTTCCGACTCAGAGCATCTGCCACCACATTAGCCTTGCTAGGATGGTAGTGTATCTCCAGATCGTAATCCTTGATCAACTCTAACCACCTTCGCTGACGCATATTCAACTAATTCTGTGTGAAGATGTACTTGAGACTCTTTTGATCAATGTATATCTCACAACGTTGTCCAAACAGGTAGTGTCACCAGATCTTCAAAGCATATACCACTGCTGCAAGTTCTAGGTCATGAGTTGGATAGTTCACTTCATGCTTGCACAATTGCCGTGATCCATAAGCAACCACTTTGCCCTCTTGCATTAGGACACATCCTAAACCATCCCTGGAAGCATCACAATATACTGTGAACTTCTTCTGTTGGTCGGGTAGTGTCAATATAGGCGTGGTCGTCAACCTCTTCTTCAACTCATCAAAGGCGGCTTGTCTATCTACCATCCACTTGAATGTTGCGTCCTTCTCGAGCAGAGAAGTCATGGGCTTCGCTGTCTTGGAGAAGTTCTCAATGAATCTCCGATAATATCCTGCTAAACCCAAGAATCCACGGACCTCCTTTGGCGTTTGTGGTACCTTCCAGTTTGTTATAGCACTGATCTTGCGTGGATCCACTGCAATTCCTCCTTTGGAGATAATGTGACCAAGGAAAGGCACTTCATCAATCCAGAACTCACACTTCTTCAGTTTAGCATACAATTTATGCTCCCTCAACCTCTGTAGTGCCAACCTCAAGTGTACCTCATGTTCCTCCTCTGACTTGAAGTAAATCAAGATATCATCAATAAAAACCACTATAAATTTATCTAGGTAATCCATGAATACTCTATTCATCAGATGCATGAAGTAGGCAATTTATGTTGCTCAACAAATGACTTGGTAATAAAAGAATGAGTGGCACACGTATCAAACAGTACTGTAGCAGGCTCAGAATTTACTAGGAACGTACCAATAACAACATTGGGAGCTTCAGCTGCAGTCTCGGCCGTCATGTGATTCACCTTGCCCTGCCATGGCGCCTTGGTCTGCTGGTTAGGGTGCCCCTGTTGCTGCTGTTGCTGGGTATTCTGCTTCTGACCTTGCTGGTTGGGCTGCGTCTTCTGAGGGCAGTTAGGAGAAAGGTGCCCAAACTCTCCACATTTGTAGCAATTTCGGGCCACCGGGACCAAGGTTTGATTTGGGGTAGAGGAATTAGGTGGTCCCTGACGCAGAGCTTGTTGTGGAAGGCGAGACTGCTGGTTCTGCTGTTGATAGCGCTGGCCCGGATTCTACGCTGACCTTACTTGAGATAAATAAATCATTAAATGCAAAGCTAAGCATATAAAATCCTAGAAAAGTAAATAACCCATATTAAAGTTATTGAAAAAAATACCGGAATTAAAATTAGGGCGTTACAATAACTATCATGCCAAGAGACATATGCTTACTAGCCATCGCGTTCTCACATATTTCTCCCTTCTCCACTTGTCCCATCCCAAGTTCGATTCACTCCTGCCTGAACCTCGGGTTGTGCCCCCATGACGAGCCTGCCGACACCTCGGTCTCCCCTTCATGAGTACAAAGCTCCCCCGGGCCACCTTTCTCTCAACCAGTGGGTAGGAACGTGTCTCTGTTCTCGGGATGGCACAAGTAAGGTTTCACCGGGCCCATGTTTCGGATAAGTACTCTAGCAATGTTATGCCGATCCCAAGCGAACAACGGCCAGCCTTATGCGGTGGCTCGGCGTGGTGCGGCAGCATAGCTTGGGTTTAGTCGTGGGGTGGCAGATCGAGGGCGGTGAGGGTCGCCCGAGACGCGCATGAAGATGGCAAGGCCGACGGTGGTGGTCTGGAGCATGAGGAGGGCCTGGGAGGTGGTGCGTGATGGCGGTGAATGGGCGATGAACCCGCCATGTACTCGGCGACGCGGACGTCGAGCGACGGCTCGATCTACCCGAAAGGAAAGGGAACGGCGGCCATTCCTTGTGGGTTGGGTGCGCGGGGTCGCGGCGGAGGTGGTGGTGGTGGCCTAGTGGCATGGGGGGGCGGAGACGGCCGTGCAAGCTCAAGCTTTGGGCTCGCCCGTCGATGGCGGCTCATCGGAGCGAGGCAAAGAGAGGGGTTCGGGTGTAGGGGAAAGCGAGCGGAGGAGAGGAACTGAGAGAGGAGAGCGCTCCCCTCTTGTGGACGGGGCCGGGGTGTCGATCCGCAGCGTGGAGGCGGTGACCATACGGCGCCGGCCGCGTGGCGGGCGCCGGCTCGGTCATGGGAGCGCCCGCGGATCGCGGGGCCCACTGGCAGTGAGATGGAGGGGGAGAAAAATGGAGAAAAGGAAAAACAGGTGGGTGTTGGTTTTCTTCTCTCCTGAAAATTGCGTATTTGGTCGATTTAGAGGCCGAATTTGGCAAATCCCCAATTGGATGAAACGTTCTACTCCAAAGGCTGCACAACTTTGTAAAAAAGCCTAATGCCAAAATATGAGTGGAAATATGATTTAAACTAGAATTTTCTTAGCAGCCCTAAATTTGGACAGGAGACCTATTTTTCTTTGAAAATTCAAAAGTACTGTTTATAACCATTTTCACCCAAAGTGCCTTTTGGAAATGTTCCTTAGAATCTTAGGACCTACAACTTTTCTCATTGGAGCATCTCATAAAAATGGCCGTAGGTTAGATATAATTTCAAATTTCCAAATAGGTCTGGTTTAAACTGGTTTTCTGTGCTCGTAGAAAATGACCCTAAACGCCATTTAAACCTCAGCATCTGACCAAGCTCTAATTACCAAAGTTGTTCATCACTCAATGGTATACAGTTTTGATATAATAAGTTTCACCCAAATCCCTACAGATTTTGAAATACAAGTACAATCATGTTCAGAAGTTGGATCCAGCAGCAGGGTTATTTTATGTAGAGTCTTTCTTGTTGTCAACTTTTGAAGGACCAAATGAAGTCCAACCACTCCTACACTAGGTGAATTTGAAAGGTGATAAGTTTAATTTCACTTCATAGAAAGGAAGATTTTGAAGTTGTATAGTGAATTCAAAAGTAATTTCAGATTTAAGTTTGGGTGAGCTGAAAATTCAGACTCGAGAAAGAGACATTGGGTTCAACTTGAACTAAGAAGATGACAGCTTCGATCCAAGCTCAGTTTAGCAAAAGTGTAGTACATGATCTGCACCACAAGTTTGATATAAAGTTTAAACAAAGGTGCTTAATGAATTTGAAAGTTTTATTAGGGCTCAAATTTGGTCACGACCACTATTGACACCTCTCAAGGGATTTCTGGTTTGACTTGGTCTTGACCCTTAACCCTTATAACATATAGCTTTAAAAGGTCATATTATCAAAGTCGAAGGTCACATCCCGATTAAGACTTTTTGTATTTGATGTTTTGCATAAAAGCTTGTGGGTGGTGACTTAAATAACCGAACCACGTAGAGTTTTGTATTTCTCCTAGAAAAATTTCAGCCTAGTGACTTTTCCATCTAGTCTTCGTTACACTCTAAGCATCATTAATAAGTCCTAATGCATTATTAGCTTGTCTCTAATTGCATATTAAGGCTTTTGAGATGCCGGGGCATCACAAACTCGTACCAGGAACGGCACCTATCTCTAAGAGGCCGTACCGAATGGCACCCGACGAACTAAAAGAACTGAAAACACAGCTACAAGAACAACTAGACAAGGGGTTCATTCGTCCCAGCTCGTCACCTTGGGGTAGTCCAGCTCTCTTTGTTGAGAAGAAGGACCAAGGTGACAAAAGGCTCTGTGTTGATTATCGACTGTTGAACGCAGTCACGGTTAAGAATAAATACCTATTGCCCCACATTGACATCCTGTTCGATCAGCTAGCCGGGGCTAGGGTCTTCTCAAAAATCGATCTAAGGTCCGGATACTATCAAATAAAAATTAGGGAAGAAGACATACCAAAGACAGCCTTCTCCACCAGATACGGCTTGTATGAGTATTTGGTCATGTCCTTTGGACTAACTAATGTACCGGTTTTCTTCATGTACATGATGAACTCGGTGTTCATGAATGAACTCGACAAGTTTGTGGTAGTATTCATCGACGATATGCTAATCTACTCCAAGAATGAGAAAGAACATGAAGAGCATCTATGAATAGTTCTCACTCGACCTAGAGAACACAAGCTCTACGCTAAGTTCAGTAAGTGTGCCTTCTGGTTGAAAGAAGTAAGCTTCTTAGGGCACATTCTATCTGAAAAGGGAGTAGCAGTCGACCCTAGCAAAGTGGAGGATGTGTTAAATTGGAAGCAACCTGAAACAGTAACTGAGATACGGAGTTTCCTCGGTTTAGCGGGCTACTACCGCCGCTTTATCAAGGATTTCTCAAAAACCGTGAAACCTATGACTTCCTTAACACAGAAAAATGCAAAATATGTGTGGAGTCCGAATTGTGAGGAAGCTTTCTAGACATTGAAGAAATTGCTAACCTCTGCACCGGTGCTAGCACAAACGGACGTCACTAAGCCATTCAATGTGTACTGTGATGCCTCCAGCAATGGACTTGGCTGTGTCCTGATGCAAGAGGGAAGGGTGATAGCTTATGTGTCCCGTCAACTAAGAAAACATGAAGTAAACTATCCTACCCATGACCTGGAGCTGGCAGCTGTTGTGCACGCATTGAAGATATGGATACACTACCAATTGGGCAACACTTGTCACATCTACACTAACCATAAGAGTATCAAGTACATCCTCACACAGCCTGAACTGAATATGAGACAACGACGGTGGTTAGAGTTGATAAAAGATTATGACCTGGAGATCCACTACCATCCAGGCAAAGCGAACGTTGTGGCAGATGCACTTAGCCGTCGGGCTCATTGCCATGCGATTGAAGTCCGACCCACGGCAAGGCTGATATGCAGCGAGATGGGTGAAATTGAGGTGATCACCAAACAGATGGCTGAACTTTATAACCTGATCATTGAACCTACACCAAAAGAACATATCATAGCAGCACAGAAGCAAGACCAGGGTATGGCACACATTCGCGAAGAAGTAGATGATAAAAAGAAAGCATGTTTCACACTCAATGACCAAGGTGCACTATGGCTCAAAAACCGCTTAGTAGTGCCTAAGGACATGGAGTTGACAAAGAGAATACTCGATGAAGCACACACTTCCATGTTTACCATACACCCGGGCAGCAACAAAATGTACCAAGACCTGAAACAAAAATTCTGGTGGACTCGTATGAAACGAGAGATCGCCAAGTATGTGTCCGAATGTGATGTATGCCAAAGAATAAAAGCTGATCACTTAAAGCCTGCGGGTATGCTTCAGCCATTAGCAATCCCAGCCTGGAAATGGAAAGATGTGCACATGGACTTTATTGTGGGACTGCCCCACACACAAAGGGGGTATGATTCCATTTGGGTGGTTATTGATCGACTCATGAAGTCTGCGCATTTCATCCCTTTCAGAACCACCTATCGGGCAAAGCAGTATGCTGAGTTATACATTTCCCGGATCGTGTCCTTACACGGTGTTCCTCGGACCATCACTTTGGGCCGAGGCTCACTGTTTGTGTCCCGCTTCTGGGAGCAATTGCAAGCTGCTCTCGGAACCAACTTAGTTCGCAGTTCAGCCTACCATCCTCAGACCAGTGGCCAAGTTGAAAGGGTCAATCAGATCCTAGAAGACATGTTGAGGGCTTGTGCACTAACCTACTCTACCAAGTGGGATGAGTGTCTCCCCTTAGCAGAATTCGCCTACAACAACAGCTAACAAAAGAGCTTAGAAATGGCTCCTTTCAAGGCTCTTTATGGGAGACGATGCCGAACACCACTTAACTAGTCCGAACTAGGTGAGAGGGTCACATTCGGCCCAGACATGGTGACACAAGCTAAGAAGCAAGTGAAATTCATACACCAAAATCTGAAACGAGCGCAATCTAGACAGAAAAGCTGCTCGGATAAAAGAAGAAGGCCGTTAGTGTTCGAAAAGGGCGATCACGTGCACCTTCGAGTGTCTCTGATGAAGGGAGTACATCGGTTTGGAATGAAAGGGAAGTTGGCACCAAGGTACGTGGGTCCATTCCAGATCACCGAGCGATGTGGGCCAATAACCTATCGACTAGAGTTACCACCACACTTAGCTGCAGTGCATGACGTGTTTCATGTCTCGCAACTAAAGAAATGCTTGAGAGTGCTAGAGGAAGCATTCGATACGTCTCAAGTTCAGATTGAACCAGACCTCACATAAGAAGAGAAGCCAGTAAAAATCCTTGACTAAAAACAAAGATCAACAGGAAGGAGAACTATAAATTTTTACAAAATGCAATGGAGTAATCACTACGAGGAAGAGGCAACTTGGGAACAAGAAGAATACTTGCAAACTAAATATATGGGTTTTCTTCCAACCACTTCAAATGAGTATGTCATATCAGCTTTGATTTCAGATTCTGTTTAAACCATACACAATGCAACCCCTTCTCATTTAACCTCTCCACCCACAACACATCAGCAATCTCGGGACGAGATTTCTTTAAGGGGGGTGGGTTGTGATGCCCCAGGCATCTCAAGTGCATAATCATCTTTCATACATGAAGCATGCATCATAAAGCACATAATCATAGCCTATGGTTGAGCATCATGAGCAAACTTGATATGAATGCCAGTTTCCAAACCCTGTTTTTGTATTGTGTTGTCTCTATGTTTGTAGTCCTAACTTCAATTCCATTTAGATCTAGGTGAAGCTTATATTACCAAAATTGTAGGTAGGGATATGGTGAACAACTGTGTTAATTGGGCCTTGATCATATATTGAGGTTTACATGGTGACTAGAGTCATTTTCTACCAATACAGAAAACCAATTCAAAACTGACCTGTTTAGTAATCTCCAATTTTCTCTAGCCTACAGCCATTTTGATGCAATGCTCAAATTGGATAAGTTGTAGGTCTTGAAATTCTAAGAAACATTTCCAAAAGGCACTTTGGGTGATGATGCTCTGAAATAGGAGTTTTGAATTTCACAAGCAATAAAGGTCGGTAAATTTAAATTTAAATCACATTTCCATATAGATTTTGGTATTATGCCTTTTGACAAAGTTGTAGAACTGTAAAACATTTCTCCCAATCAGAGTTTTTCCAAAATTGGGCCCTAAATAGGTCAAAAAGGCAATTTTCAGTGAGGGAGAAAACACAAAATTCCTTGGTTTTTCCTGAGCCACTGACGGGTGGGCCCGGCCTGTCAGCGCCGCCCCGTTTCCCCAGCCGACGCGCGCCGCGTGGCCACCGGCGTACGGGCAATGCCCCTCGCCCACGGATCGACGCCACGGCCATGGCATTAAGTGGAGAAGCCCTCCCTCGGCTTTCCCCTTCCGCCCCGCTCACCGTTTACCCCCTCCCCGCCTCGCTCTCACCTTGCCCCGACCGAGCCGCCATAGGCAAGCTCGAGCTCGGACCCAAGCTCCACCGCCGCCGTCCGTCCACCTCGTGCCACGAGACCCCACCACCGCAACCGCCTCACTCTAGCGCACCCGTAGACCTTGACCTCGTGGCCATTCACCTCACCATCGCCGAGATCGACGTCGCCGCGACGTCCTTGCCACGCCGATGAACGCTATCGCCGACCTCAGTTCACCGCCATCCCACGCCTCGACCGCACCACCATCCTTGATGAGACCTACACAAGGTTGACGCCCTCACTCACGCGCACCCTCCGCGCCCTGTGTCGCGGCTCCGGCGAGCCCAGGCTCACCGGCGCGCGACGCCACGCAGCCACGGCCGACGCGAGGAAAAAGAAGGGGGCCAGGAAATTTTAGATCTGGCCCCTCGGTTTTCTTGTTTTTGCAGTTTAATCCGTACGCTGTTGATTGAGCCTTGTAGATCTGGCATGCTAGCCCCTGGAAGTTAGGTTTAATTATGATCTAGCTCTTCGATCCATTGTTTTTCCATTTTCTTTTGTTATTTTCGGTTGAAATTTGAAAAATCATATAAAATCGAATAAAAATCCAAAATCGACAAACTCAGTGGCTATAAACTCGTTGTGACTAGATCTACAGAATGGGTATGATGTGGAGATGTGCATTATCTATTTTGCCCTGGGTATTGTGAATGCATGATATTCTATCAAAAATGGAAAATATGCTCAACATGAACTCCAATTGAGTTGAAACTTGGACAGTAGCTTTCTTAGGCTATGCTTGCACTGTGGAAAATTTAGAAACCCTAGCAGTCATTGTTTATTTACTGTTTTGATATTTGCATGTAGTTTATGCCTTTTATTGACATGAGAAATGGATGCTATGAGAAATATGTTTAAAATGGCTCACTGATATTTTTCTTGTGTCTTACATAGCATGAAAAACTCACTGCTAAAATATGAGCCTATACATGTTAGGTTGGAAAGGTGATTTGAAAAGGACAAACCTTGTCTAGGAGAGCTAAATAAATGGAAAAATGGGTTCTAGAGTGCAAGATAAATTCTAATAAAATTCTGGTAGCTAGTTGGTGAAGTCTGGTTTCTAGAAAATATTTTTGTGAATTTTTTGTTTCTGTTTTGTTAGGCATGAATATTGTGATGAATTAAAATATAGAAAATAGATGTCCTATAAATACATAGCTTCTGAGCTTGCTGATTTTTGTGCTTAATACTCATGCTAAGTTGTGCAATCTGTTAAAAATTCATACCAAATCCCATTCCTACAAATCATGAAAAATCTAGAAAATTAAAAGGCTGATATCTTGCTAGAATTTTAGAAAAATAAATATAACCTTGCTAAGGCTGAAATTTTGGCAGTGACTTATCTCAGTACTGACCTGCATGTCATAAATAATTGAGCTCATTTGGGATGGTGTTACAGTATAAACTAGACCAGAGGACTTTAATGTAATAAAAATATAAACTTGTATATTAGGCATATGAACAGTCATGCATGTGTGTGTTACTATTGGCTTCACCGGTTCACCATGATGCTTGTTGAAAGTTCCTGTGATCCTATGCATGATGGATTAAACTAAGTTTAGGTGATGGTTTGTACGATTTCTTAATAATGGCTGTGAAATTTCTTAAAGTAAGGCTTGCAAGTTTCCTTGTTATGGTATGAGTTAAAAATGAGGGCATTTAGGTCTTGCATCAAACGTTATGCACCATGTTTATTCTTCTTGCACCTTATATCTGCATTTTGCATACTTTGCACTCATTTGCACTATGTCATCGCATATAGATTCCACGAACGAGGTGCCGACCCAGGAGCTGCCCTTGATCGAAGAACCCGACGTCCAGGAGACGGAGGAGCAGCAGCAGAAGGACCCACCTCAGACCACTGACTCTGCATCTGAGGAAGCTAACCCCAACGAAGAAGGTAGGTAGGACCATACATCAACCTAGCAAATACTATATGTTATGACTAAATTACGCATATGCATTAGGAGTTGCTTGAAACCCTATGCATTAGACTTCCCGGCCGTCCCGGCCCTAGCACCTATACATAGAATTCGTAGGATGAGTATGCCTAGTTATGCTAGGTATGAGTAGACACGAGTGAAGGGAGTCACTCATCGCGTAGGTGATATTTCAAAATCAGAAAAGTCTCATTATGGTGGAAGATTATCATTATGCTCAAGTTCTAAGTGGAGATCGGGCGGATATTTTTATTCAGTATGTACTTTTTATGATGTCGCACTATGGACTCCGCCCGAGTCGTATAAGGCCCATCCGCTGTTTGCTTGCTGATCGGCATAACATTGCTAGAGTGCTTATCCTAGCCATGGGACTGGTGAAATCTTACTTGTACCATCCTGAGAACAGAGACATGTTCCTACCCACTGGTTGAAAGAAGGTGGCCCGGGCGAGCTTTGTACTCATGGTGGGGAGACCGAGATGTTGGCCGGCTCACCATGGGGGCACAACTCGGGGGTCAGCCAGGAGTGAATCGATTTGGGATGGGACAAGTGGAGATGGGGGCTATATGTGGGAACGCGATGGCTAGTAAGCATATACTCCTAGCATGATAGTTATTCCCGGGAATATAAAAATCGATTCGAATCGCTGATGCTCACCAGGTGTGAGAATGCCAAATATCGCACACGGGCAATGTAGTAACTACTTGAATACCTTATGTTTATACTCATGTTTTCAAATACCACATGCTTGATTTTATATCATGATGTTTTACTGTCATGCAAGTTCTATATTTGACAATGTCGACAAATCAAGATGAAAGAGGGCAGCTGTCAAAACCTGCCGCCTTGTGTAATTATGACCTTGTTTAAAATTAATGGCTAAGGACTTACATGACTAGTTAGCAAGCATCGCGTCAGCCATAAGCCATTGCATTAAGTCCTACTGAGTAATTAGTACTCAGTGTTTGCCCCCACTTTTGGATAACTGGTATGGAGTTCGTCATTTGTGCCTGTGTAGGCGGGGGTGTCTGTTCGCACCAGGGCTGATGACTTCCTTACGTGGTAGCGAGGCAGCATCGGTGGGCTCGATGTTGTTTTTGAAGTTTCCAGGCTTTGTTTATCATGAAGCATGAACTTTAATTTCCGCTGCGAGATACTTTCAAGAACTTATTCTATCTTATGACATTATGTTGAGAATTGTACTTAAATTCGAACCCAGTTTGTAATCCTAAATTCTATTATTATTACTCTATTCAACTGCCTATGATGATGTAATTGCTGTGGCTCCTTCAAGAGTCTGATGTGTATGATGTCGGTTCCTCTGGATTAGTGTTATCGAGAGCCCGAATGACTCTCGACGGACTATCGAGTTTGGTCTAGCCTAAGTGCATTGCGAGCCAATGGTGGCAGGTGAACTGAGTCTGGATTAAGCAGGTCGGTTCCGCCACAACCATTGTCACTTCTTACTTTCTTGATATCATTTTCAAATTGATTTTGAGCCAATATAGCAAACGACTTGAAAGTTTCAAACACACTCGATTTATCATGAAGAAAGAATACCCAGGTGAATCTTGAGAAATCATCCACTATCACAAGACAATAACTATTTCCACCAATTCTTTCATATGTTGTAGGCCCAAAAATATCAAGGTGCAACAATTCCAATGGCCTACAAGTAGACATTTGACTTTTGCTAGGATGAATATTTGCCACTTGCTTTTCGGCTTGACAAGCACTACATAGTTTATCTTTCTCAAATTTTACATCTTTCAAGCCCCGAACAAGATCATGCTTCAATAATCTATTGAGTTGAGTCATTCCAACATGAGCAAGTCTCCTATGCCATAGCCAACCCATTGATGACTTGGAGAACAAACAAGTTGTGAGATTTGCTTCACTAGATGAGAAATCCACAAGATAGAGATTTTCATGACGAAAACCCTTAAAGACAAGATTACTACCATCCACACTAGTAATAACCACATCATCAATAGAGAAGGTGCATATGAAACCAAGATCACATAATTGGGCAACGGATAATAAGATGAAATTGAGAGACTCAACCAATAGCACATTTGATATGGAGAGATCATTAAATATAGCAATTTTACCCAATCCTTTCACTCTTTCTTTGCTATTGTCACCAAAAGTGATATTATCATAGCCGGTGCAGTCAACATTATCAATTGAAGAGAACATCCTCATGTCACTGGTCATGTGTTGAGTGCACCCACTATCAAGCACCCAATGTTTGCCTTCGGCCTTGTAATTTACCTACAAAAGAAGACTAATCTCTTTTGGGTACCCAAATTTGTTTGGATCCTTGGATGTTAGTCACCAAGGCTTTTGGCACCCAAATGGCATTCTTTTTAGCACCGATTTTGGGTATGCCAACAACCTTTCCACAAACTCCTTTTGCACTTTTAGTGAGAATATAACAATCACAAGAGGTAAAGGATACATTCTTGTTGCTTGGGTAATTTTTCTTCACATGTCCCATTTTGTGACACTTGTGACATCTCTTACCACATTCCTTGATAAAGGTGGTCATTTGTGGAACAAAAGCATTTTTACCCTTCTTGGGAACATACCCAAGGCCTTCATTGTTGATTGATTTGCACATTCCTAAAACCAAGTTTAGGTTAGCCATGCCTACATAGGCTCTCTCCAAATCCCGAGTGAGAGTTTCAACCTTCTTCCTTAGCATCTCATTCTCAACAATGAGAGTAGTATCACAAGAGAAGCCATCCTTCACATAAGATCCATTGCATGTGCTACAAGAAGAGTTAGTGGGACTTGGTGCACTTGTGAGACTATCAAGTAAGTCACAAGTAACACCCATGTCCACCTTGACCATGGTGACTTCATGTATAAGGGAAGAGTTTTGAGCTTTCTCAAGTTTCTCATGATCCACTTTCAGATTTTCATGAGAAATCTTTAGCTCCTCAAAAGACACTTGAAGAGATTTGTACAATCTCTTCAATGTCTTAAACTTTTGTTTCTCCTTGTACATGTAGTCATCGGCCTCACTAAGCATTTTAACAAGATCATCATATGAATATTCATCATCATCATCATCATCATATACCTTAGAGCCACCTTTTGCCATAAGGCAATGTGGAGTAGAGAAGAGTGATGGAGCTTCCTTGATGGTGATACCGGCAATGAGCTTGGAAGCTTCACCTTCATCATCCGAATTCGAGCTTGCATCCGAATCCCACTCAACAAGATAGGCTTGCCCATTCTTCTTCTTCTTCTTTATGAATTTCTTCTTCTTCTCTTCCACACTCTTGTCCTTCTTATTTGGACAATACATGGCAATGTGACCCGGTTCACCACACTCAAAGCACTTCCTTTCATTGAAAGGATTCTTCTTTGATGATTGACTTCTTCTAGATAATCCTCTTTTCTTCTTCATGAATTTGTTGAATCTTTTCACAAAGAGAGCCATTTCTTCATCATTTTCACTTTCACTTGCTTCATCATCACTATCATCTTCTTCAATGACTTTGGAGGATTTGGCCTTGGGAGCAATGACTCCTGACCACGTGGAATGGTCCCTTGACCACATCACTTGCCACATCTTCGATCCTGCGTGCAAACAAATACAAAATGTTGAAGATCCAACCATACACGAGAGTGTCCAATGTATCCAAAGGTCACAATGCATCAGGACAAGGATTGGTGATGTCAAGGATCTGAGGGGAACAACATGCAACAAATTGGAGCAAAACACGTGGCCGCCCGACCACTTAGTGTGGCCGGCCGACCACCCCTCGGCAGCATTTTCCATGTGCAACAACCGTTCCAACTGTTAACCGACTTGAGGAGGTCTTCTTAGCCGTTACATTTACAAAGTCGGTGAATCAAGTGTTGGCCAACCAATTGACTTTACCGACTTGCATGCAAACCGACATGGGAAGCTTCTAACTGACTTCCAGGGCAAAGATCAACCGTCGGATGTGAAAAGTCGGCACATCGGGTGGCCGCCCGACCACCCCCTATGGTCGGCCGGCCACCGACTTTGTACCAAACCGACCTTGCCTGCCTACAAATGCCCCCCTCACTTGTACAAGCTATAAATAGGCCCCTGGAGCTCATTTGCAAGGTGTGGAGTTGAGTTCAAGAGCTATCTTAGTGTGCTTCACTCTTTTCTCAGAAGTTAGGATAGTCCTGGGAGTTAGAGTTGAGTCGAGCTTTGCCTCGGAGTCTCCGGAGTTATCTTCGAGTCTGTGGTAAAACTCTTGTATCTTTTAGATTCAGGTTATCTTCAATATAATTCAAATATATTTTACTTTGGTTCTTACTCTTGCAAGTGTGGTGTACCTTTCTTTGCATACTTGCTAGGCTTAGATTGTGTTTTACTTAGTTACTTCAAACCTTGATACTCTTGCCGGTGCTATAACTCAATCCTAGACTTAGATGCTAGACTCTCTCCTCTGATCTAGGAATGTCTATTGTTGTTCAAGCTTTGCTTGAACACGTTTATAGCGTGCCATCCTCTCCACGCAGTTTTGCTTGGTAGCCCCACTCGGTGACAGCGTATGGTGAGCCTGTGTAGTCCAAGCCCGTCGTTTGGAAGGCCCGTAGGTGTTAGCCTGACTCTCTTTCAGGACCTACTATCTACCCCTTGGTACCCTCGAGACTCTAAAATTTCGCTCAACGCAAGACCCTGACTTGTTTGTTTGAAAAGCTTAGTTAGACACAGAAGATCTTTGCAGCCGCTAGACTAAAGTTTGGTGACTTTATCTCACTCGTTGTCCTCCCAGGCAACTATACCTTTCTACGGATTCTTTGATACACTTATCACTCCACCATACACCTATCCTTATCATGCTTACCCCTATAGACTACTAGTTGGTATAATTTATACAAATTTACAGTTTATTCGGTTTGAGTTTATTCAGTTATACTCTTGAGCCTACCGCTTCCCTGTGGATATTTTACGATAATCAGAATACTCTGAGTGAAAGGCTATAGCGGTCTCCGTGCGCTTGCGGAGTAAAACTTGTTAAGGCTAAGAGACGCCAACATTCGGTTTCTTTTGGCCTATGCCACACATCATGACATGAAGCTTTACCAAATGGATGTGAAGAGTGCCTTTCTAAATGGATACATCAATGAGTTATTCTATGTTGAACAAGCACCCGGATTTGAGGACCCGAACAATCCAAATCATGTCTATAGGTTGTCCAAAGCTCTCTATGGTCTTAAGCAAGCACCTCGATCTTGGTATGAGAGGCTTAGGGACTTCCTCATTGAAAAAGGGTTCAAGATTGGCCAAGTTGACACCACTCTATTTACCAAGAAGATGGATGATGATCTCTTTGTCAAGTGTACGTGGATGATATTATTTTTGGCTCAACAAATGAAGAGTATTGCAAGGAATTTGGCAAGATGATGGCAAAGGAATTCAAGATGTCGATGATTGGCGAGCTTACCTTATTCCTTGGGTTTCAAATCAAGCAATTGAAGGACGGTACATTCATCTATCAAGAAAAGTATACAAGAGATCTGCTCAAAAGATTCAAGATGGATGATTGCAAGCCAACAGATACCCCTATGTATACCAACACGGTGCTTGTTGTCGACGAAAGTGGTATCAAGGTGGACCAAACTATCTACCGGTCCATGATAGGTTCGTTGCTTTATTTGTATGCTTCTAGACCAGGTACCATGTTTAGTGTGTGCTTGTGTGCCCGGTTTCAAGCCGATCCTAATGAGTCCCATCTCATCACGGTGAAGAGGATTCTTCGCTATCTCTAGCATACCCCTAGCATAGGCTTGTGGTACCCCAAGGGCCCTAGTTTTGAACTCTTGGGCCACTCGGATTCGGACTTTGTCGGATGCCGAGTTGAGAGCAAGAGTACCTCCGGGGGTTGCTACTTGGTAGGGCGCTCACTCATTTTGTGGTCGTTCAAGAAGCAAAACTGTGTATCCTTGTCCACTGCAGAAGCAGAATATATAGCAGCTGGGTCTTGTTGTGCCCAACTTATATATATGAGGCAAATGCTCTTGGATTACGGAGTCAAGCTTTCTAGGGTTCCTCTCCTTTGTGATAACGAGAGCGCAGTTAAGCTTGCCAACAATCCGGTCCAACACTCTCGTACCAAGCACATAGATATCCACCATCACTTCATAGGGGACCACGTCACAAAAGGAGACATCCTCTTGCAAAATGTGGGAACTAAGAAGCAATTGGTGGACATCTTCACTAAGCCACTAGATGAGAGTACCTTTTGTAGGTTGCAAAGTGAGCTCAACATGTTAGATGCTAGAACGATCATGTAAGTTGCAATGCTATATAATTTGCATCATATGTATATGCTAGTCATTTGCCTAACCGCTGCAAGATAGAGAGGAGCGAGGGTCTTGCATGAGCCGGTGGAACTTGGTTTTGCTCATGACATGTAGAATGGCTCCTCTTGAAGAATCTTGCAGGGGGAATCAATGTGGCAAGTGTAGGTTTAAATTTCCGCGTGCATTGCATTCCTTGTCATATAGATGTGCACGCATATTTCAATTCCTATACATGTTTGTTGTAGCTTGCACTTGCATTTCAAACGGTAGTGTCACAAAGGGGCAATCTTGATGATATGGCGACTTGTTTCAAGTGGAAGCATCTCAAATTATGAAAAGAGTATAGAGTAAAGGTTTGGCATTGTTCTTCATGCCTATTGAGTCAAATCCCTCCAGGACTTTATCATCTCTAGTGCTCCTACGGATAAATGCATACATTTATTTGATCTTAATTGCCAAATTTTCTTGGTTTTGGAGTTTATGCTTGAAAAATCAAAATCTATATGTGTAGCATGAGAAAATGCAAATATGTTTGAGTGGTTGAGGGGTAAGGGTTTATCCTTTGATTGTCCATACTTGTGTTCTTTCAAATGATCAAAAAGGTTGGACAAGAAAAGGAGTTCTTCAACGTTTTCTAAGTCTTTTGTCACCATCGGACCGTCCGATGGTCCAACCATAGGACCGTCTGATGGTCCTTTGGCGCTCCAAAACCCATTCTGTCTATCTCGTCCGATGGTCCATCAGACCATCCGATGGTCTAACTATCGGACCGTCTGATGGTCCTCGGCGCCCTGTTTTGCCCCTTCTGCCTAGTTCGTCCCATGGTCCATCGGACCAGACCATCAGACCGTCTGATGGTACCCGATCGGCTAGGGTACACCTTTCTTAAGCGTTTAAGTCGTGGGCCTGGTTCTCTCTTCTTCTCTCTTTTGCCTAGGAACCGGTGCCCTAACCCGCCTTGCCGCCGACCCGCTACACCCTCACCGCCGTCTCACCCTCATGCTCGCACTGTCGCCGTTCTAGGAGCTCCCTCCGGTCACCTTCCTCACCTCTAGTGACCTTCTCCTTCTTCCTCCTATGGTGAGCTTCGTTCTTTTCCTCTGTGCTCTCTAGCTCATCACTCATCTAGGATGTCATGTTTCCTTGAATTTGTAGCATGTGGCACTAAATGGATTAAAACCAAATGTTGATTTTGCTTCACGGACACTAGGGATCGGATTTTGGTGTGAGATGGTCACGCACCTTTATCTAAATTCCTCTATACTTGAAAATCAACATGCATGCCACATTTTCACAATTCTATTGCTATGCTTTAGGCCTCACCTTGTCTAGATTTTATTCTACTCATCTAATTCTTCTCGCCTATCTATCTCTTTGTGCTTAATGTTCAGATGGCTAGAGAAGGCAGGGATAAGGATCAAGGCAAGGACAGAGGCAAGGGTAAGGAAATTGCCCCCGAGCCTACTAAGAAAAAGCAGAAGACTCAAGATGAGAGTAAGGCCAAGGCAACCGAAAGGATCGCAGATGCTTTTGATGCTATGCACAGTGGCAGCGTGGGGGGCATTCGGATTGGTGAGCCATGTCAAAACCCCCCTCGCGCTACCAAGCCTGCCCAGATCACGGTGGATCCACAGCCACCAAAGGAGTACAAGTCTCATACCAAGTTTCCGACCCCGAAACGGCAGCCACAGAGTCGATATAGTAGTAGGACGACCTCAGCTGCAAATATTGTTGCTAGATAAGAGGCAGAGGCCAAGAAGAAGTCCAAGACTACAGCCAGAGCAGCACAACAGCCAGCATAGCCTGCTCCACAGCCTACACTTCAATCAGGGTCAGAGGTCGAGCTTGAGCGTGCATCCAGTGAGTCAGGAGATTGAGCTACCGATCAACCTAGTTGCTCCTATCCTCACCGGCGATGCACAGTTGGTCAGCTACCAGGGGTACAGTAGGGAGAGGCTGAAGAAGATCAGATATCTTATCCCTCTCAGCAAGTGGTTCCCTGAGCAGAGGGACATTCGAGTTGACAGGAGGTTTTGGACGCTCGTCCAAGCCTCACTTTACAAGAGTTACAGGAGAGCAGGCATGGGGATGTTTCCACATGCAGTACTCAGCTTACCACGGATTGGTACAATGCTAGGACAGAATGTGTATCCATACTTCCAGCACATTCTAGGATTGACAGACTTACTCGAGCATCGGTACGGATATAGTGAGGAGTGGGTACGCGTCTTCTACGCTACCCTGTTTGTGGTGGACAGCAGGCAGTACATCTAGTTCATGTTTCAGGGTCAGCATTATAGGCTTTCCATGCAGGAGATCGCTCAGCTCCTAGGCCTCACTTTGTTTGACATACGCCTCCACTCTGATGTCTACGGAGTCTCGGAGCCCGCTCGACACTCCAAGGTCGGGGAAACCCACTCTTGCTAGAGGAGGCTAATTTGATTTTCAGAGAGGGGTACCTTGACAGGACACTTGCAGAGCTGACACTAGTGGCTGACAGCTTACACCGGGCTATGGCCATGTCCTTGCTTCCTCGTCTTGGATCCCGTGAGCGGCTCACGAACCTCCATCAGCACCTCTTCCGCGCCCTTATCCAGCGCATCCCGTTCTGTGTGGTGGACTTCTTGATTGCTGAGATGGAGGATCTGATCACAGATGGGATCCAGATGCATAGGAGTTTCCCCTACCCGCACTTCATCTCTCATATGCTCAGCTGGATCGATTTTGATCCTCAGCGTCCGACACCTCACCTTGCCTTGTATGACAGTGGACGATTGACTTACTACAAGATCTACAAGGCGAGTGCTCAGATAGTGAGGCCACTGAGAGATGCTCCCCAGAGAGTCAGTTGACACAGGATGTACCACAGTCAGGGGGAGCTACAGCTGCTAAGGAGGAGGAGAGTGAGGACGACACCACCTCTTCAGACAACGAGCGTCCGCAGCCTCCATCACATCTAGCTCACGACTCTGAGGCCGGTGGCTCGCTTGACCCTCCACCACCCCTCCTCCTCCACCACAAGCTACCCTGCTCAGGTCGCGACCGCTGCATACATAGCTTCTATACTTCAGGCCATGATGGCACAGCAGCAGCAGAGGGACCAGCGCTTTGAGGCCTTGATCCAGCAGCAGACACAGCTTTAGCAGGCCATGCTTCAGCAGCAGCAGTGCAGCGATGACCGTTTTGCATAGATGCATCAGCAGCACTCCAAATCGCAGGCACGAATCCTTGAGATCGTGCATACTCTTGTGGCTGAGCTCTAGACCAACACTCAGAGGCAGCTTGATTTCCTTCGTTAGTAGGTTCAGGCACCTCAGCTGCTTGCCACATCTCAACCTTAGCTACCTCCCACATATAGGAGCCACGAGAGTCCTCTCTCCTCTCTGGGTACCCTCAGCACGTTACCAATGCACTTTCAGTACTCTGAGCTGCTTGGTAGTGCCTTTCGGACGGAGATGAGTCAGATTCCGGCACACACCTTAGAGTTTGACTCTACATCGCCGGTTCTACCCGAGATTCCAGCCTCCTCGGCTCCTGCTCCTTCTGTCCTAGCAGTAGATGTTCATGATATCACTGTGGGGCAGCCTCCCCACAGCTCAGCAGCAGCACCCAGTTCAACAGTGCCAGACCTGTCCGCCACAGGGCTTGTGCTGACACACAGTCGACTGACCCAAGTTCTCACACTGTTTCCACAAACGGTTCGACGACTGTGACCACTGCTCCTGTGATGATAGCCGACGCCGCTCAGACTGTCTCTGCTCCGCTTGCACCTACCAGCACAGCTACACCCTCCGACGCGCAACGGACAGTTGATGAGGAGGATGCCGAGTCACCCGACGACGCCGAGCTCGACTTCCACATCCGTGCGGCGAAGATAGGCTTCCCTCATGGTGCTCCACCTCTGTCTAGCTCTTAGAGTTCTTCCCTTTTGGTGCTTGATGCCAAAAGGGGAGATATGCCTTAGGGAGAGTGCAAAGGGGAGTGAGTAGAGCTAGGGGGGAGCTAGCTAGAAGTTTCAGTGTCAGGGGGACCTTAGAGAGTCATCTTTTGGTTGTATGTTGGACACTTATTTTGAATGTTGATCTATGTCATGACTTTTGGCTTTTGTGCATGTCGTTTTTTATCATGACTATAGATCTTTGATTATGTTGGACCATGCGTGTTTATATTCATGTCATTTACTTTGAGTTTTGTACTTTCTCACGTTTACTTTTCAAGCTCTATTATTGTGTTGTCATCAATCACCAAAAATGGGGAGATTGTGAGAAACATGACCATAAGAGGTAGAGGTTTCGGTAATTAATGACAACTTAAAATTGTTACAAATGAGCTCATGACATGAAGGTGAAATAGTTGACATTGTGCTCATTGGTTAACGGAAAGAGACCCCTCCATCGAATTAAATTCAATATCTATTGAAGGATGGCCCTAGGTTGGATTCTGTTGACGCGACTTATGTACGAATATTATGCATCATTTTATATGGTTTTTCACTATTTTTAAGCGTCAACTATATCTTTTACTAACAATTATCATCGATTATTGTGGATTTTGCAACATTCTCTTGGAAATATGCTATATGTGATTTTTACAGGTTTTGACCAATTTTTCGCGAAATTCACAACGATCTACGTCGAGTGAGAAAAAACCTCTGAGATGACATTCATTGAAGATGATGAACAAGGAAGGCTTGGTTGATTCATGCCTCCCTCTGTGTTAATCAAGGCTTTCTATTCAGAAGCTTCAAGAAGGTGTCAAGAGCTACGAGGAATTGGAGATAATTATATAATAAAATCATCAAATATGTCAAAAACTAGAAGACTTCGTCATATCTCGGCCCATATCGAAGATTCCAGAAGCCTAAGAGTCCAAGAGCCCCGTACAAGTATTTCTTAAGCATCAAGCAATGTCTCGGCGAAAAATGGAAGGAAACGGGCGAGGGAGGAGTCCAGGTCGGCCGACCTGACCCCCCCAGGCAGCTGACCAGACTTCCTCCGACGCCGTCTCGCGTTCCCCTTTCTACCACGCCTCTTCCAGAAGATTCCAAAGAGATAAGGATTACTTGGGTGCGAGGGAATTAAAGATAAGGAAGATTTATCAAGAGTCCAATCGAACCTACAATTAAATCTCGAGATATTCTAGGATTCTAGGGCAGCAGCACATTGTGGGCCCAATTCAGAGACCTAAACGACGTCAAATGGAGAAAGGTTGAATACTAAAGTTGTAAATCGCTTCGAGCTCTACAATTTAGAGTCCGAGTTTGCCTTATTTGGACTCCGGATTACAGAGATATAGTTGAAATACAAAAGGTGCAGAAAATAGAAAAATCCTATTTCGGCGGAAACAAGAGTCCTACTCCAACTCCAAACAAGGCGGAGGTGGGGGCGCCCCAAGGTACCGCCGGGGTATAAATACAAACCCCCATGAGACTTCCAAGGCCATCCAATTCATTATTAAGATGCGGAGGTGACACGATGCAGAGGGACACAACTAGATGATAGTAGAGGGTCGAGTTTCTAGTCTAGGATTAGAGTTTTTCTAGTTCCTAGAGGTGATTAGAGCCCTTGCATGGTGCTCTAAATACCTAGCTCCAGAGGTCTAATTGTATCATCAAGAGCTATGGCCATGGTTGTAAGTATGATACAATTTATTAATGAAGCATTGTTCTTGTCTAATTATCATGTTCTTGTTCTAATTATGCTTGTTCTAGCTCTAATTAGCTTTAGATCTAGATGCTTGTTGATTAGATCATGTCTTTAAGGATTATATTCTTCTAGCGTTCTTGATCGTTGATCTAGCTTACTAATGATATAGTTGTATATCTAGTTCTTTTGATCATAGTGATTAGAGGTTCTAGTTGTGCTAATTATGTTATTAGACTATGTGAAATAATTAGAAGTGCATTTTCTAATTTTGTATGAGAGTTTCTCGTCAAACTGGTTACTAGTGACAGTAGAGCCCGGGGAAAGGTTAAACTCGATCTAGGGGGTTAGGTTGATTGATCTTGATTTAATTATGCTATGAAGTTTATGCTTGAACATGCTTGTCTACCTTGATCTACTAGTTATCTCGTTACTTTTATCTATTTGTGGTGCCCTTATCATGCATGTCTTGGATCCAATTAGAGCTTGATTATACTCCAGTTAATACCCTTTAATTGGTGTTTTAGTTCTGTTCTAATTGCCTATCTTATATATATATTAGTACAGATTAGACGTAGATTACATATAGTTTAGAGTTAGTTTAGATATAGATTAGAATCTTATTTTATACTCTTAGTTTACCTTAAACTTTTGTTATTTAGTTCTCAATTAGATCATTTCCTAGATTGACAAAACCCATGATATTCATCTTGGAGAAAAGTTACACACGATACTAATTAATCGAGTCCTAATTAACTTGAATTTATGTATCTATTTAATTTTGTCTTTTACTGCTAGTTTTAATTTTGTGTTCGCTAATTGTGTGCTAATCTAATTCTAGTCGTGTGCTAATTAATTCCTCTAATTGTGTTCTTCTATTCGTCGTTCGTTCCTATGTTTGTTCATAGTTTAGACTTACCTATTAACTTTGCTGTCATTAGATTAGTTGAGAAGGTTTTGGAAGCTAAGGATTGCTTGAGTACAAGGAAGATGAAGACACTGAAGGTTTATCTTAAGACCAATTCAAGCTCCAACCAAATCTCGAGCTACTCTCGGAATTCAAGACAGCAACACTTTGTGGAGCCAATTTAAAGACCTTAACGACGTCAAATGAAGAAAGTCCGAATACCAAAGTTGTAGATCTTTTCGAGCTCTATAAGATAGAGTTCAAATTTGCATTATTTGGACTTCATATGAGGAAGTTATGGTTGAAATACTAAAAGAGCAGAGCAAGGAAAGCTGAGTTTCGAGAAAGACAAGAAGTATTCTTCTCCAACACTTAATGGTGCATGCAATCATGGTATTACAAGGATGAAGCTACCATGAAGTCAAGATTTGAATTTCACTTCTTCAAAATTAAGGTAATTCTTGTTTTAATCATAAATATAATTAAAGTTTACCTATGTTTGATTAGAGATGCTTCATAATGATCATTAAAATGTTGTTTGGTTGATTGTTATCCTTCTATCATTTCTTGTGTTTTATTTTTCGTTTTATGTTAAAACTTTGTTCGCTTAATCCATACCTTGAGAATCATTTAGACTAGCTTCTTGATCCATAGCTTTGCAATACTTAATTCCAACATGTTGACTCGCCGAAGTCAAAGACCCCATGTCCTTTTTTTACTTTAATCAGTTGATTGAATCTACTCATGCATAGAGATGGTTAAGGTTTGTTAGTTCATTGATTCTCAAGTTTAAGGTTGGATATAAATAAAAAAAAATTAAGAGCCAAGGTTTGTGCAAAAGTAGAAGGGGACTAACTGCTTATTCCTCCGTAAGTGGTTCGGTCCAGGTTTAATTTTTGTGCAAATTGCTTTTGAAATTTTAAACATGAACATATGCATATTTCTCTTGACTTATTATTTGTGCACAATGTTATTTTTGAAATTTTAAAATTTCAATGCGTTTGGTCTCTTTACAAAAAGAACCCTTGTTAGAATTTTAGCTAAGCCTAATTTTATTATATTTCTTTCAAAATCATCTCTCTGATTTAGCCAAAATCATTAGGAACCCATCGTTTTGTTTATCTCTTGTTTGATTTTATGAATCATGTTCATCTATGAAATATATATGCCTTAGTGTTTTGCTATGTGATTTCAATTTAGATTATAGTTGTTTTTGATTGATGAATCAAATATTTGTTTAAACCAATCAACCATGTGACTATACTTTTATCTCTAATCATTATCATGATGCTATTATATTATATATATGTGTGCACTATAAGCTAACTATGCAGAGAAATTCACACTTCATTTGAAACAATGAGACCAATGTGTGAAAGAGTACAAGACAAATTCATGATGATCGATACAAGAATTTGACAAATTTGAAGACATCATCAGAATTTGCAAAAGTTTGATTGAGATTCAAGTTGAAGAGTGAGTGGACTGAATGGAGGAAGAATTGAAGACAAGAATCAAGCCCATGAAGCTTCAAGATCAATAATGGTGGACTTACACAATTTCCATCAAGATCCAAGTCCAAAAGCTTGAAGATTGTCAACATCGGAAAGCTGAAAATAGGAAATTGAAAATGTCATCAACGTTCAGCTCAACCTCAGAAGGCAAAGACATAATATTTTCTTATATTTGAAAATTCCATGAAGTCCTCTTTCCAACGCAACAAGAATCACTCAATTTGGAGATTTCTACAAGGAGCAATGTGCAAATCATTGAAGGCTGCGCGAGCTGAATTAAAGTCTAGACAGAACGTAGTGCTTGAGTAAAACGGGCATAACTCCTTCATACAGAATCCGATTTTAACGCATAAGTACTCGCTGGAAAGATAATTTCAGAGGCTATCCAATGGATCTATTGTTTGAGGTATGTATTGTTCGAAATTAATAAGATATACCATGAGAAAAGACATGGCAGCAACAATGGTGATGTCTACTTGAGGAAGATGATGGCAACAACAGTGAAGAAGGCTTGGGCAGTGCTTACATGAGAATTTTATGATTAAGTTCAGTTGCAAGGAGCTTCAAAGACATTGGCACATGAACACACAAGCGGAAGATTGTGCACAGAAGTGATGCTATGATCAAGACACGATGAAGCTGCACAATCAAAGCATGGATACTTCGGATTTTTACTCTAAGGACCATGGCTTCACTTCAACAGAGGTAAGTAAGAAGTCTAACTTTATGACTTTAAATTAAGCGCTTTTTGGGAGGCAACCCGTTTATTTATTTGTTTTTTAGTGTTAAGAGTCTTAGAGTCTTTTAATAGAGAAATAGGAAGCATGACACCATCCTTTGAATCTTTAGCTTGTGGCTAGTTAACCTAATCTAACCTTTGTTTTAGTTAACACCATCACATCTTTTTAATTTGTGTTTTCCACCTTGCATTTGCATTTTTATTTATTTCTTCACAATTGTTTTTAGTTTTGAAATTTTCATAAACCTCATGATGGATGTTTTATATTCATGTTGATTCTCTACAGAGTTTTCTTCTTTGTAAATTAAGTGTAAACATAGTGTTTATATTTAATTTGAGACCATCATCATTTGGTATAATTCAAAGTTTTTTACTAATCATGTCTCTTGTGGTTAAACTTTCTGCATTTGTTTTTATATTTCGTGCATAACCTATTCTTTTACATTTAGATTAACGTTGCATGTTTATAATTGGCTTGGTTGTTTAATTAACTTCATGATGTGTGCTTTCATGTTTATGATAACATTTTTATACGATGTTTTCTTTAGGAATTTTATGTAAGCATGGTGCTTAGATTAAGTTGTTAATCATCATGATAAAATTAATTAACCCTGCTAGTTATCCATAATTTCATTCGATAAGTTTATAAGCTTTGCAATGTGCTTTGTTTTTTTTTTGCTATTATGAGTTGATGACCTTGATAAAGCATGGTGTTTTAAACATGGTTATTTAAATTTTTGATGGCTATAGAGAGAGTTAGCAATCATGTTGTCAAAATGGTATTGGTAACCTGATTTAATCATTGTCTTTGTTTATATGCTTATCTTCTACACGCTTGTATACATTCATTAGGTTTTTGTTTTTCTTTTTATTAAGATTGATTAGCCACAAGTTCAAAGTTATTGGGAACATTAATAGATTATGGTAAATTGCTTTTACTCTTGACCGTTACCGCGAGAGTAGTATGTGCACTTGAATTGTTTTGCAAGGAATTATTTAATGACAAAGAAAATTGATGGAATATCTGGTAACATATTTCTAATATCTTCTCTTTTCATTTTAAATTCTGTATTTATTTACTTATATCTATCAATTTGGTGTTTCCTTTGTGTTTCTCTTGTTTTTAGTATGTTAGTTTAGATTTATTGTGATTAATGCTAAAACCATGGTCTATGCTTAATTAATGCTTTCAAGAAAATGATGAAAGTTGCCGCTTTATCTTTATCATGCTTTGGTTTTGATTAGTTAAATTAGCAAGCTCTCATAATACATATTTAATTGAACCAGCCAGCAATTTTGTAATTGATTATGATTGTTCATAAAGACCCATATGATTTAATGTTTGCAAGGTTTAATCTTTATCATGATCATCTCCTTGTTCATTTTTACTGCATATAAATTCTATGATCAACTTTATGAGATTATCTTGCAATAGCCATTCCTACCAAAGCCATATATTTTTTTTAAACCTTAGATTTATCAAATTTGTTTTTCAAATGAGTTGGATCAAGATTGCTTTCTAGGGTACGAGACTTAGAAGCTGGTCATTCATTTTTGCGTATCTTTTCTTTGCTAGCCTTTCTATCCATGCATTGTGTCTCTTTACATTAGAGAGTACAAACTTCGCTGGATATCCATCCTTAAACCAAGATTATCTTTTTGTGTATTCTCCTTGACCACAACTCATTATTTTCTGGAGTATTTAAGGGATTGAATATTATTCTTTTATTAGACAGCTCTATCCTCTAAGTTAAATTGTTTTAGATATATACTCAAGGGCGAGGGTGAGTAATATTCAAGAGTGGGGATGGAGAGCTGCCTTCTTTTACACTGTGTGTTTTTAGATTTTTGAGGGGGCAAAAAAAAAAGACCAAGTGGTCGCCCAATAAAAAAGTAAAAGAAAAGAAAAAGAGACAGTTGCCCCTCGATAATCTTCTAAGTTTTTACAAGTTTTATATTTAGTTTTTATTTGGTATTAGTAAGGGATATCCTATTTATATATACTATAGAAAATATTCCAACCATGTGCAATCCGATACCAAGGACTTCATTTGTGCCTTGAGGTCATCCATTGACACTTGCTTATGTCCACCCTTCTAAATGTGTGTGTTCCATCCTGTCCCTCTCAACATTATTTTATTCCATGACCTTTTTGACATGTCTTAGTAAAACCAGCAGATTTCTTCTTGGTTTGACAATATTTTGAAAACAAATTTTGATTAGGATTCATACCAAGCTACAGATAAGCTTCCACTTTATATATATATATTTATTGAATACCGCTTAGATATTGAGAGACTGGAGAGTTGTGTTCCTTGGCTTTGCAAGAATTTCTCTCTTAATGTTTGATTATCTTTTTCAAAAACTTATAGCTAAAATAAGGAGATGTGTCTTTGATAAAATTGAACTCTTGCTAATTCTTTTATTGAAGGATGAGCTTAGTTGAATATCCTTTCTTTCATGATTTGCTGGTTCACACTAAAATTTTAATAGAGAGCTTGTTAGTTTGATTAATTAAAATTAAGGTATGAAAAAGTTAATGAAGGGCAATGCTGATTCTTGACTTACTCGAGGACGAGCAAGGTTTAAGAGTGGGGATGTTGTTGACGTGGCTTATGTACGAATATTTTGCATCATTTTTATATGGTCTTTCACTGTTTTTAAGCGTCAACTATATCTTTTACTAACAATTATCATCGATTATTGTGGATTTTGCAACGTTGTCTTGGAAATATGCTGTATGTGACTTTTACAGGTTTTTGACCAATTTTTCGTGAAATTCACAACGATCTACGTCGAGTGAGAAAAGACCTCTGAGATGACATTCATTGAAGATGATGAACAAGGAAGGTTTGGTTGATTCATGCTTCCCTCAGTGTTCATCAAGGCGTTCTAATCAGAAGCTTCGAGAAGGTGTCAAGAGCTACGAGGAATTGGAGATAATTACATAATAAAATCATCAAATATGTCAAAGACTAGAAGACTTAATCATATCTCGGCCCATATCGAAGATTCCAGAAGCCCAAGAGTCCAAGAGGCCCCGTACAAGTATTTCTTAAGCATCAAGCGATGTCTCGGCGAAAGATGGAAGGAAACGGGCGAGGAAGGAGTCCAGGTCGGCTGACCTGACCCCCCCCAGTCGGCCGACCAGACTTCCTCCGATGCCGTCTCTCGTTCCTCTTTCTACCACGCCTCTTTCAGAAGATTCCAAAGAGATAAGGATTACTTGGGTGCGAGGGAATTAAAGATAAGGAAGATTTATCAAGAGTCCAATCCAATGTCCAATTAAATCTTGAGATATTCTCGGATTCTAGGACAGCATTGCAGGCCAAATTCGGAGATATAAATGATGTCAAATGGAGAAAGATTGAATACTAAAGTTGTAGATCTCTTCGAGCTCTACAATTTAGAGTCTGAGTTTGCCTTATTTGGTCTCCGGATGCCAGAGATATGGTCGAAATACGAAAGGTGCAGAAAATAGGAAAGTCCTATTTCGGGGGAAACAAGAGACCTACTCCAACTCCAAGCAAGGAGGAGGTGGGGGCACCCCAAGGTACCTCCGGGGTATAAATACAAACCCCATGAGACCCCTAAGGCCATCCAATTCATTCTAATTCATTATCAAGACGCGGAGGCGACACGATGTAGAGAGACACAACTAGATGAGAGTAGAGGGTCGAGTTTCAAGTCTAGGATTAGAGTTCTTCTAGTTCCTAGAGGTGATTAGAGCCCTTGCATGGTGCTCTAATTATCTAGCTCTAGAGGTCTAATTGTATCATCAAAAGCTATGGCCATGGTTGTAAGTATGATACAATTTATTAATGAAGCATTGTTCTTGTCTAATTATCATGTTCTTGTTCTAAATATGCTTGTTCTAGCTCTAATTAGCTTTAGATCTAGATGCTTGTTGATTAGATCATGTCTTTAAGGGTTATATTCTTCTAGCGTTCTTGATCGTTGATCTAGCTTACTAATGATACAGTTGTATATCTAGTTCTTTTGATCATGGTGATTAGAGGTTCTAGTTGTGCTAATTATGTTATTAGACTATGTGAAGTAATTAGAAGTGCATTCTCTAATTATGTATGCTTGTTGAGAGTTTCTCGTCGATTACATAGTTACTAGTGACATTAGAGCCCGGGGAAAGGTTAAACTCGATCTAGGGGGTTAGGTTGATTGATCTTGATTTAATTATGCTATGAAGTTTATGCTTGAGCATGCTTGTCTACCTTGAGCTACTAGTTATCTCGTTGTTTTTATCTATTTGTGGTGCCCTTATCATGCATGTCTTGGATTCAATTAGAGCTTGATTAGACTTCAGTTAATACCCCTTAATTGGTGTTCTAGTTCTGTTCTAATTGCCTATCTTATATATATATATATATATTAGTATAGTTTAGACGTAGATTAGATATAGTTAGTTTAGATATAGATTAGAACCTTATTTTATACTCTTAGTTTACCTTAAACTCTTGTTATTTAGTTCTCAATTAGTTTGTTTCCTGGATTGACAAAACCCATGATACTGATCCTGGGGAAAAGCTACACACAATACTGTCGCTTGCAGTATAAGGTTTGCCGTGCTTAAGTGCCATCAACAGATTCCTAGTGAGAAGATCGAGCTTCATCGAGCCCTAAGTGTCGTAAAGTAGAAAGAAGGGCACTTAGGAGTTTATTTGCTAGTTTTTAGATGAGCCGTACTATCAAGGGGGTCAAGGTGAGTAGCTTGAACATCTTTTACACAAATTGTTCATGAAACTCGAGTACATCTTTGTCCGGAAGCTCAAACACTTAAAATGTGCTGTAAAACACTCACCCCATTCAAAAAGTTCAAAACAAACTCCCTCAAGCTTCCCTTCTACTCAAATCGTTCCAAACATAGGTTTTTAGTGACCATTGGACCGTCTGATGGTCTGACCATCAGACCGTCCGATGGTCCATCGGATAAGTTAGCCAGGGAGTGTGTCTAGGGTGGTTTCCAGGCTAAACTCCACCACCAGACGGTATGATGGTCCAACCATCAAGCCATGTGATGGTCTATTGGACCATCTGGACAGGGAGGTTAGCCGCTGCGTGTTTTGGGCATTTACGTGCATCAGACCGTCCGATGGTCCTACCATCGGACCGTTTGATGGTCTCTGGGCAGTGGCGCGAAAAACTAGGTTTTGAAAAATACATGCATCAGACAGTGTGATGGTTTGACCATCAGACCGTCTGATGGTTGTGCAGAGAGCAGATATCGTACAGTAACGGTTAGTTTTTGAGCTCTCCTCTATAAAAAGGAATCCCCTCCCTCCATTTCATACCTTTGCGACCAAGAACAATATTCACACCCACAAAGGTCCTCAGAGCACCAAAATACACTCTAAAATCTTCGAGCTTTGTGCAAGAGACTTGAGAGAGAGAGAGAACTTCTTGAGTTGAAGTTGATTCAAGTGAAGCCAAGGCTTGTTACTCTTGGTGATTGCGATCACCTAGACGGCTGCGGTCGTTCCTTCCGTGAGCTCTCCGAAGATTGTGGGAGAAGCGAAGGAAGGCCTTTGCGAAGTTGTTGTACATAGTTTGGAGCTCACCGTTCCGGAGTCGAGAAGAGCATCCCGAAGAGAGCACTTGGTCTGTGGATCAAGGGGTTGCTTGACCTTTGCGAAGGTCACTTTGCCGACCCCTCGCCTTGCGAGGTTTGGGATTGGGATCCTTGCGAGGAGCCCGCGAGAGCAAAGCCTTGCGAGGGGTGCCAAAAGAGGAGTAGGGGGTACAGACCGCGTGTCTCCTCGGATCTCGGGAAAAAAAATCTTCGTGTCACTTCTTGCTTCCTTTACTTTCCGCTTTTACATTCTGCAATTTTCTTGCCTAATCTAGGTTGCAAAACTTTGTTATCGTGTAGAACTCTAGACACACTTTTAGGCACTAGGGTGAATTAGAACTTGTTCGGTAGGATTTAATTTCAAGTTTTGAAATTAGAAGTCTAATTCACCCCCTTCTTGGACATCTTGATCCTTTCAACGAGGATCTAGGGATCGCGTCGCTGCTATGCTCGTCTCCCTAGCACGGCTCTGACCAGCTTCTCGGTAGGAAGCTGATCAAGGTTTTAGTAGTGCGGGCGTGCCACCTGGCTTACCTTGCAGCCAGGAAGGTTATGCGCTGGATGCGGCCGTTGCCTCCTATTCTCCCTGAAAAGCATACATAACAGATTTAAACGTTAAATTCCTGTCTGATCACTTGGATCGGCGACATGGAAGCCCGTGACTTCCCATCGGCTGAAGAGCCGATGCTCTGTGGTTCGTGAGATGCATACATATGTTAATAACGATGAAGAACAATAAACCACATCCATGGCAAAAGAGAATAAAAACCTATCTAAACGCATGATATAACATATCTACATAGCCAGATCGGCTTCTAACTAGGATCCCCAAAGGCATCCATCCAGATAAACAAATACATATTAAGGCATGGAAAGATAGGGTGCTCGAGACATGTTAATCTATTGGCATGTCGTGTGCACGTGCTACAACGGACACGTCGTGGATTGTAACAAATGAGTAGGTAACATATAACAAGTTACACAAGAACCGATCTAATAATGTGAAGCACAAGAACACAGGTAGATTGATACAAGTGCGAGATAAACGACGGATCTCACAACAAGCAAAGCTTGCCACAAGACTCATCAGAATATGGGATGGGTTTCTTGCCGAGCCAAGCTTAGCATGAGATTCATCAAGATAAACAATTGATCTCGTGCCAAGCCAAACTTGGCATGAGATTCATTAGGATAACTAGCAAACCTTGCCATCAAAAACACTTCAGTACACGGTTCACCATATGGCTCATGCCCTAATGCCCTAACGAATCTAAGAATCATTAGAGCAGCATGATGATTACCTTGAAAAATCGTAATTGCTAGGGTGGCGATGCGCCGAGATAAGTTGGAGACACGAGATGTGGGAAGCATAATGTCGTCCCTTTTTCGCGTAAAATATAGGTACATATTTATAGTCCGAAGACTTAGACAACAAGTCCTACTCTTTCTATAGCTAAAGATTCTATTTTTAACGGGCTAGCCCCCAACTCGACTCGAACTAGAATGGACTCAAAATAAAGATACGTGGCCTGCTGGCCCTTAATATCGCCTCTTCCTTGGACGACTCTGCTTAACCCATTAGTTGATCCATCTTTCTAGTGCTCAGCTAATCCAGCTTCCTTAGCCGATCCGGCCCAAATACCAATCAGCTAGATTTTGCTGATAACAAGTGGCCCCTTAGTTTTGGCAATATTTATTCCAAAACTAAAATAAGGGTATGAAATTGGTGAGCCAAACGGTTCCGCAATTACCGTCACGTCCGCCTGTACTTTTTCCTTGAAACTCACTCCCGGTGCCCCTTCGTCTTCCTCTAGAGTAGTATTTAGCCATCCCCTCGGCTATTTCTTTTCCCCATCTTCCTTCGCATCGGCAGAAAAACCCGCTCCTCCACGAAGCAATCTTAGCCGATGGAGTCTGTAGGTAGTGTATGGAAAATGGGCCCTAAGCCTTATGCTTAGTTCCCATATGTGATTTTGGTGGTTGAAGTGACAACACGTACCATTGGACTAATTTGCGTGTGAGAATATTTATCTAAAGTCCTAGGATGCAAGTCGAAGGTGTGGGGAACAAACACTTCAAAGAAGAAACAAAAAGATGGAGAAAAGCCCAAATTCATGAATAAAAATGAGCATCGGATGGTACCATCGGACGGTCCTATTTTGCTACCATCGGACGGTCCTATATGGTGCTACTATTGGACAAGAAATGGCACCATCAGACGGTACCATCGGACCAAATGGGCAGCAAGGAAGACGAAGTAAAAAGGACCATCGGACGGTACCATCAGACAGTACCATCAGACCATTTGGGCAGTAAGGAAGCACAAGAAAAAAGGATCATCATACGGGACCATCGGATGGTCCGATGGTCTATCAAACGAGTTGCATAGAATGCTCTACAAACACTTGACCACAACGTTCCATGCATCGGATAGTCTGATGGCCTCAATGGTCATCAGAGGTTCCAATGGTTGACTCCAATGGCTAATTGGGTGCACGCATCGGACGGTCCGATGGTCCCACCATGGGATGGTCCGATGGTCATGACAAAGCAGATCGAGTTGCTCCCAATGGCTAGTTTTGAGGCTTGGCCCATATATACCCCCATGGCCGGCCTTCACTAAGTGGTTGGTGACTCTTGAGCTCATACTAGTGTTGATACACATTTTGTAACACCCTAATTTAAATTCCAGCATTTTATAATAAAACTCAAGAAATTTATTTAATTTTCTAAGGTTTATGTGCTTAGGGTGCATTAACATGTTTTATTTAAATTAAATAATTGTATAAAAAGAACCATAGCCCTAACTTTGTTGTGCATATATGCTAGTGCATTATATTCTTGTTTGTATGAATTAAGGATTTAAATTCAAATTTATTTGAAGTATTAGAATCATTTCCTTTCTCAATTCAAAAGGATTCAAAAACAGAAAAGAAAAAGAAAAAGGAAAAAAAGGGGGGAGGATCTGGCCAGGCCGGCTCGCCCGGCCCAGCCCCGTCGGCCTCCCAACTAGGCCGAAAGGCCGGCCAACCGAGCCGCGCTCTCCCTCTCTCTCGTATCTCACTGCTAGGTGGGCCGCGCTTCCTCACCCACTGACCGACCGGTCCCACCGGTCAGTCCCTTCTCCCACCTCCGGCCACGAATCCCTCGCTCACCTTCCTTCACTGCGCCAGCCACGTCGGCAGTCCAAGGATGGGAAACTCCTCCCGAATCCACGCTCGACGTCTCCTTCCTTAAACCCTCTATCAATTCCCCAACTCTCACGCTGGTTTCCCTCTCCCTCTCCATGCTTTCACTGTGCACGACGAGCTTTCAAGCCGCCGGTCTCCACTCCCATGTCCGCGTCATTCTAGCTCCCTAAATCCCTATAAAACCCGACCCCGAGCTTCTCTGTGAACCCCTCCGGCCATCTAACCCTCACTATCTTCTTCGCAGGGGCTTTTCGCGGCCACTCCGTGGGTTTCGGACGGCCATCCAAGCCCCTGACGCCTCCATCCGTGAGCTCCGACCACCCCGTCCGCCGTTCATCGTCACTGGGCCACGCCGCTCGCTCCCCGACCTCACTGGATCCTTGGTGAGCTTCTCCGTTGCCCCCTCTCTCTTCCGAGGTAGATCTAAAGCCACAAAACCGCATACAGGCCCTGGCGCACGCGCGTTCGGTGAGCTGCCGCCGCGCGGGGCGGACTCCGCCATGGGGTATGGTCGCCACCGGTGCCTCCCCGTCCCCTTTCATCTTGGCCATCCGATACATCGCCAACGACCAAGATTAAAACGCAACATACCCCTTCGTTCGCCAATCACAACGCACCACATCGCCTCCACTTAATCTGACGCAGCACGGGCCTGCTAGTCAGGCCAACGTGGCAAGCCACCTCAGTGGCCACGCAAGCGCCGCGTCAGCACAGACCCGGTCATCCGTGGTCTTTTCCACTTAAGCCCCCGCGTTTTCTTGTTATCAACCCGCAGTCCACCACCGTTGAAAAGTATTTAGGTTTTGGTCCAGTTTTTATCGTCTTAGCCCCTGAGCTTTCAGGGATTTTAACCCGCAGTCCGGGCTCTCGGGTTTTTGCTCTAAAACCCTCGGCAGCTATGTTTAATTGCGGATAGGTCCTGGGTTTTGCAAAGTTAGCCCCAGGTTTAGTTTATTTATCACAGTTTTGACCTTAGGAGCTTGTTTTGGGCAAAAAACCACGTTTTAGCTCCGATTTGTGTGATTCTTGCGCTCACGTGATCGTAGCAGTGCGTAGAGTGTTTTTAGTACAATTTTATCTTCTATTTTTATGGAATGATGTACTGTTGCTTATGTTTTGTTTTTTGTTTGCATGTATGTGTGATTGGGAATGCTTGTATGTTGCCGTGATCACATTTAGACGGTGAACCTTTCGTTGGAGAAGGTGAGCAGCAGTTTGAAGGTGTTGAACAACAGCCCGAACAGTTCAAGGAAGGCAAGTATAGCATGAACACAACCTAATAACTGTGTAATCATTTCATATGCATGTGTCTAATTTTCTATACCTATAAGGATTGTGCTTAGCCTCTTTATCCATACTTTTACCTATGGGATGTATGTTGGTTAAGTTTGCTGGTTGCAGCGTGAACACCTGTTGTCTTTTTGATAATTCTGATTAATGGATCTAAGCAATCTAATCATTAGCTTGACCCTCAGTGCAATCCTTGAGTGGTTCATCTCTCTTTAAAAGTGGCTTTTTAGCAACTAGGTTTAGGGTGCATGAGCATGTGTTTTGCTCATAGCTGCTCTCCGTAAGGACCGGTTCGCAAAGCGACAACCTGGGACAATAGTGCTACCATGAGACTGGAATAGGATGGTCTTGGCTAATTAATCAGGTTGCTGTAACACCCTAAAATTTGCCGCAAATAAAATCATTTGGAAACAATTTAATTTATTCATATTGCTTGATCATACATGACACCTATTTGATTTTATGTGATTTCAAAATAATTAATTAAAAAGAATCATAGGGATTACATGTTTGAGCATTCGTGTCCTTGCATATTTTATTGGGTGATTTGCAGTGTTCAAAGTTTGAATTCAAAACCTTTTGCATCTCTCCAAAATCTCCCAAACTCCAAACAACCCGGGAAAAGTTCCTTTTTCCTCCTTCCTTTCTCTTCTTCTCTTTCGGCCCAAACCCACCGCCGGCCCGGCCTCCACTCCCCTCCCTTTTTCCCTCTGGGCGCCGGCCCACGACGCGATCCCGCGGCCCAGTGGCCAGACAGGCCCAGCAGGCCGCCTTCTCCCTTTCCCTCTCACTGACAGGGCGGTCCCGCCTGTCATCCCTTCCCCTTTCCTTCCTTGAGCGCGGATGGAGGCCGATGCAGCCACGATGTCCGGCCGAAGCCGGACCTTCCCCACTGCGCCGCGCCCCGGCCCCATCCTCACCTTCCCAGCTGCGCAGCTCCATCTCCGAGATCCCCGCGCCGCACCTTGTCCTTCCTTTCCGCGCCCGCGCCTTCCTTTCCCTGCTCACGCGCGCGCCGGGCGACGCGGACTCCGAATCCAACTCGAGGTGGACTCCATCACGCGCCGCCTTCCCTTGCCCCTCGCGCAAGCCTCGGCCTCCGCCCTACAAAATCCGCCGACCCCGTCCGCTAGAAGCACCAAAAGCCGAGCCCTAGCCCAGAGCCTAGCGCCATAGCTTGCACCGCCACGCCGCGCCGTTCAACAAGTTCACCATCGGGTTTCGCCTCTACACGCCCTCATCGCCAACTACGTCTAGCCCACGACCATCACAGTGAGGTAACGAACCTAAACGCCTAATCCCAACCGTTCTAGTGCCTCGGTTTGCCGGATCGAACTCACCGTGACGTCCTCGGTTCACGCAGTCGCCGCCGCACGTCGCCGTCCACCGTCGCCGCCTCTCCGTCGACTACATCTACACCCGGAGCTTCGCCGTGAGGTGAGGAAGCTTCCTAGCCTACTCTCGTCCTCAATCCCGCTCTACACCGGCGGGAATTGCTCGTCAGAGCCCCGCCTTCGCCCCGCTCCGCCGTCCGCCGCCTACGGCCGATGCGCCGCCGCTCGGACCGTTTCGCCCGCTTCGCCCAGCCGCCCTCTTGCTCACGCACTCGTCCCGTTAGTCCTAGGCCCCGGGACCGCGGGATTGCGTGTCACCGGCGAACCTCCGCCGCGCGCCGAGGCCATCGCCGGTCAACCCGCCGCCGGGTTCCCTCTCCCACTGCCCGATCTAATCCTGACCGTTCGATCCAGATCCAACGGCCCAGGCCGCGCGACCCGGAGTCAATACCGGTCAGCGCGGGCACTTTTGCTAAAGAGTCCCTGAGTTTTCTGAGAATCAACCCGCGGTCCAGATCTTCACCGTTAGATCCCTGGTTTTCACGGTTTAGTCCCTGGAGTTCCAAATTTCTTTTATTTTAAGCCTTTAAGTTTGTTTTATTCATATCTTTTGCGTTTTAACTCCGATTTGAACGATTCTTGAACCTACAGAATCGTAGTAATGTGTAGATTAATTCTAAAACCTTTTTAACCTCTGTTCATGATGTTTGATGTACTGTTTTAGTCAGTTAATGCTCATTGCTTGTATGTGTGTAACGTGTAGCCGACGTTCCGTCCGAGTTTGTCGAGAATCCATCTTGGGAAGTTCCTGAGCAAGTTTTTGCTGAGGAAGGCAAGTATTCTTTGACCTATGTCCTATTTACTTTAATCACATGATCTAGAGCCTAAATCTGCATGCTCCTATTAAGGATGATTAGCTTCATATCCCATGACATGTTTCCTAACCTGGGAGGGCTGTGATGTTGTAAATTAATTGCTTCCGCTCAACTCACTTTACTTATGTTGCTAATATTGATCAAGTAATGATGAACCTGATGATAAAAGTTTGGTTTTAACAACATGGAGACTTGGGCATGTTTTGTTGGTTTTGCTCAAGTGCTTCACCCTAAGGATCGGTTCGCCGAGCGACCACCCAGGAAAACAGTACAACCACAAGACTCACATGGGCACTGGGCTTGACTGATTAATTAGATGAACTAGAGTTTTGGCTTACTTTCCTGAAACATGGCGTATGAGGGGTTTGGGGGATATGGGACTTTGCCCTTTGCCAATGTGGTGCAATTTTATTTGTCACCCTTTGGAACGGAACTCTCATATCTTTAGTTAACTGGAGTAACCTGTAACGAGTGGGCCATAACTCTAGGAATTCTTTGTAAAGTCTCGTAATGAAACCCTGCCAATTCATCTAAGGTATGAATAAATGGGGCTTTGCAAACCTCGGGCACAATGGGAATCATGACTTGTGGGTAAAGTTGTACAACCTCTCGAGAGTGTTTAAAACTGATATATCAGCCGTGCTCACGGTTAAGAGCGTCCTGGACCCTCACAGATTAGAGTTTCATGTTCAAGGTGAACGGCTCATGGTGATCATGGTAATGATGATGGATATGGTTATGGTTCATGCTTATCTTTTTAATATGTTTACTGTCTTTATAATAAAGGGGATGGGTTAAGCTAATCAGTGCTAGTAACTAAAACTTGACCAACTAAAAGCAACTGCTATGCCTGTCCACTATAAAGCTAGTCCACTTTTATCCTAAACGGAATACTTGCTGAGTGCGTCATGTACTCATCCTTGCTTGTTTTATATCCGTTGCATCCATTGCAACCGCTGCTCAGATCCAGAAGGAAGTTGTGGAGATCCTAACTAGGAGTTCCAGGACTACGACGAGTTCTAGGCTGGTGTGCCATCCGTCAGTTTGCCTGTGGATTATGGTCGTCTTCCGCTGTCATTTAGTTAACTCGTTTTCGTTAAAATACTCGGTTTCGTTAAAGACATTTGTGGTCTGTAATATTGGTTATTACTCTTAAGCTAAAGTACTGGTTGTGTTATTACTTTTGTTTATGCTGTGTATGTGGTTAAATTGATCCTGGCACATACATGGTTAGCACTTGGTTTTGTTTCTAAAACTGGGTGTGACAGTTGCATTGGTTTGGGAGTAACTTACCGACGGGGCAAGAGGGTAGGTGAGCTTCTATGGCCCTCGCGCTACTTGGGTTGAGTGGGTTTATCTCCCCTTGGGGCTTGCTCCATAGTTGCGGAACCTGAATCCTTAGCGGTTACACCATACCAACGTGATCTTTGTAAAGGCCTCGTAGTGTGCTTGCTAGCCATCTCATCTAAGGTAATGTGATGGACCACTAGCGTAGCTCACGACTTGTGGGTAAAGATGTATGTTGGCAGTCGTTATTTCCATATTTTAACCACCAATTCCTTGGTGCATAAATGGGATACAGATAAAGTTTTTGCATTATTTACCTAACACTAACGAATTCCATGAGTTTTAGTGGTTTTCGGTGTTTCAGAGAGGGATGCTCAGATTCCATGCAAAAGAAGATCAACTGGAGCAAGAGAGGATTTCGGCACAAAAGGGCTTGAGATAAGACTTGAAAATTCCATCACTACAAAGTATCTTAAACGCCCTCAAGACCTGCACCATTGCGAAGAGCTTGTCGAGATGATTCAAACGGACATATTATTTGTCTCGTTTGGAGCTCCGGTGCAAAAGTTATTGAAAAGACAAGATTAAATGGCAGTGCTGACGTCATGATGACATCAGCACCGCACCACCGTATGATGCAACAAGCAGAGCAGCCCACCAGGCTCAAGGGGCAGCCCATGGATGATTTGGGTGTTAATCCCACCTTGGGAGCCCATGGAAGGATCCTCCTCACCTCAAGCTATAAATAGATGGCACCCCCTCACTTCCAAAATGCACCTCACTATGTAATCACTCTCTCCCTCTTAGGAGGCGCCCCTCGGGTGTTGCCTCCACTCTTAGAACTTTTGTTCAGTTAGGAGTTAGAGTAGGTGCCCCTCTGCTGTTTTGGAGTCAGTCGGAATCCTCGGTAATGTATTTTATTTTCTTATCTTAAGCATTACTTTCCGATTTATGACAAGTGCGAGTACTTTACTTTCCTACTTTATGCACTTATCTTCTGTCTCTAGTTAGTTACTCGTATTTGGTATGTATGCGGCTGCATTTATATGCTAGCATCTTTTCCTTTTGGGCATGCCAAGTTCGAGGCCTGAGTTGTGCTAAGTTAGAGTTGATTGAGCTTTGTTATACTTGCCGGTGCTATAAGCCCCTCCTAGACTTAGATCTAGGAGTAAGGTTATCTCTCACCGTCTAGCGCGGAGGACGAATTTTAGTGCTCAAGCTCTTTCATGGTGATATGATAGATGCAACACATTGCTTGAGCACTAGTATAGCGTGCCATCTTACCCACACAGCTTTGGTTGGTAGCGCATCTTGGTGACAGCATTATGGGTCCCAATATTCCAATCCCGTCGTTCGGTAAGCCCGTAGGCGTTAGCCAGTTGCCGTTCGGTTGGCCTCCTACTTACCCCCTGGCCTCCTCGGTGTAGTCTGGAATTTCGCTCGACGCAAGACCATAGCTCTGTTCAATCCTTTCGACTTTAGTACAGATAGCTCTTGTATTCTAGTAGAGATGGAAGACCGAACCTTAGCCCTCGACTCGTTGTCCTCCTAGCTTAAACTTGAGTTTGGGCCAACGGTGTTTGGTTTGTATCACATGGTGTTGGTCGTTTATCTTTTCTTGTTATCTTTTAGAATGAATGAGTTAGTAGTAGCTAGATGATCGATAAATTTGTATTCTTCTCGATGCTTCCCTGTGGAAATAAATACGATACCTGGAATACTCCCGGGTGAAAGCTACAGCGATCTCCGTGCGCTTGCGGAGTAAAATCTGTTAGGCTATGAACCGCCAACAAGCTTTCTGGCGCCGTTGCCGGGGAAGCGATGAGTCAGAATACTCTTTTATCTTTCGTCTAGTTTTTGTTAGCTTTTTCATTCGTTTAAAAACAAAAAAAAATTGAAAAAAAAACATCCTTCAATCTTTTGCTCTGTCCGTTGAGTAAATCTTGATCATGCCTGTTCATGTTACCGTTTTCCTTGAAAAATGGTTGATCATGCTTGTGCATGCTACAAAGTTTACCGTGAAAGCATAGCTTGGGCCAGAATCGAATAACTGGACCAGAGACTAAGTTCCAAATTAAGCATGGTGCTTAGGTTGGAATTAGACTCTTTTTTATCAAACAGTGCATGGCATTTCGCATAAATGTGCTATGTGTAGACTTTAGTAGTGATGTTCTGTTTCTAGCTCATGAACCGCAATTCTCATGCTAGTCGGATCTCTCAAGTTCAATGGAGACAAAAAATCCTGGTCATGTTTCAAAAATTCAACCCGTTTTTTTTAGACCGTGGATTTGAGTAAAAGTTTGGAAGATGGAAGTCATGGTTTGGCAACATGGTTTGTGCTAAGTTTTATCGAGAAACTTTTTGCTAGCACGTTGTGTGCAATGGGCCCGGTGTTAATATTCTCTACATATATTGGACCCTTGTATATGTTGTACACTAACCTGTTGTAGGAGGCATTCATCCCCACATGAGAAGAGAGACATTGATCGCATTCTCATGCTCAAGACCTCTTGCAATCTGTTCCGCTCTACTTGGGAAAATGATAGCATCATGCCTAATAAAGTGATGGTGGTGGATATAGACATCGACAACACAAGATCATCTACACCACACAAGAATCAGCATCATTACAAGGTGACATGCATTTCCATATCACACTATGCTATCTCCTATGCTAATTTGCAGCTAGTAGACCATTGGTCTACTGCCCCGCAGGAAATCTGCGTACCCGATGGAGTTTTTGTGTAGGCCTAAAAACGCTGGCTTAGACATCTCTCATTGCGGGAGAGCTCCATCTAAAGCACCACAAAGGCAAACATGGACAAAGCAACATCCATAAGCAGGGTGAGAACGTCAATGACATGCAGCCGATGACTGTGTGGCACATGGGCAGTCAACGACTGGTGGCACATGTCATGTTCGACAAATATCGAGCCCAAGAAGAAGAGCAGTGAGCATGATAGGGAGCAAGTTTGGAATCAACATTCGGTACATAATCCAAGCTTGGGGGTGGAAGATTGTCTGGCATTTGACAAGCAATTTGTGGCAATGAGAAACAACCTAAACTACCGAGCCAATGAAACAGGGCTCAAAGGTGTCCGCTACTACAACATTCCATTCACCAGCCATGGAACGAGAAAGAAGGAGGAGCAGATCTTTCTTCAACCACATCCTTCATGACACCTGAACTCGATGGACCCCTCAGCAGGTACATTATCAGTTGAGATGGAGATTTAGCATCGATACTTCCTTCGACAACATCAATGAAGGTAAACCTCTCTAACAGCTATTTTTAGCACTCCTTTTTAGAGGTTGCTTTAAAAAGCCTGTTAGTGGTAGCACTCGAAACCAAGCTTTTTCCATGCTAAGATTCTAAGGCATTAGGATCTTCTAGTAGTGCTATCTTAAGCAAGCTGCTTTGCAACCAGCTAGCTATCTCGCTACCTCTCCTAACCTCAGGAAAATCTTGTATAATTAAAGACGAGGTAGAATGTTAGGTAGACAGTTGTACATGTTGATTCCTAACATGCAGGGAAAGGTAGAAGGAGGTTTTCTGGAGATCATGAAGGAAGAACGAAAATTCAATCATGAAGAAATCAATTCTCAACATCATGGGTGTCTCTTCACACCATGAGTGGACAAGACCTTCTAGTGGAAACAAAATGAAAGTCAAAGCGGAACAAAAGGGAAACTTCGTCAATCAGAGACGAAGATGTGCTCTCAATCACAGAAGGTCTGTTTCATCATGCCACAAGAATCAAGCTTGGGGGAGGATATGCCAAGAGGCACCCATCCTCTAACCCAAGCCCTGAGAGGAAGGACCTTGATAGTCAACCCACAGTGGTTGATAGTTGCAAGACTTCAAATATACTCTGAATCACTTCGGAAGCGAATGTCAGTGCCATGACATGTTGCAACCAGAAGACCATTCCATTGGTCACTGCTTCACTGAAGGCAACACATGGTTTTGAATAACATGAGTTAGATGGATAGACATCACCCCAAGTGTGGAGGAATGCGACTAGAGAGCATTCCTTAATTTCCTTGACCAGTGGTGCAACAAGATTTGCCAGAGGTCAGCAATGATCTACTCTAACCCGTCGGATGCGAACAACCATCAACCGAAGATTGGTGGCAAGTACAAATGATAGTAGTCAATCCCCACTACATTCATCTCCACCCAATTTTGTTTGGGAATGAAGGGCCAGTTATCACTGAAGCCTGCTCAGGTACACATTCTTGGAAGGACCAAAGCTCTGCGAACAGGATCTCAAGCCTCAACAGCTTGTGATGTACCAATAGCAGAGGCAGAGGAGCACCTCTCCAAAAGTACCATGCTACTTGTCCTATGGAAGATAGGTTCATCTCAACAAGCAGGAGTTCTTCATGCAAGAGCCTCAACACTCAAACCCAAGGATAGGAGTCCATAAGGTCAACATCAGATCAATTCTATGATGGATCCCTTACCCATAGTCCATCCCCTTGCTAGATGGTATGAAAGGGGCCCTAGGTGTACTTCCATGCGACAAGGATGCACCGCAACCACCTAGTGTCACTTGGGAAAAGAGAAGGCAAATATGATGTTGGAGCAGGAGACCCAACATTAACACATTGAGACATTCACCAAGAAGAGGGCAGTACCATCAAGTATAATTTTCTGCCAACACTTGAAGAAGGTCCGGATAGCAGCATTGGATATATGACGGAACAAGAGTAGAAGGAAATTCACCTATCATAGGTGAGTATAAACAGAGGTCATGCAGCATCGACGTCACCCAGGGAGCAAGCAAGCTTGGAGGAGGCAATGCCAGGTAATTTGAAGCTCAGTTCTTGGTCATCACTTGCAAGAACTAAGCTTGCGGGGAAGACCACCAGGTGAGAACCCCGAACGCTCAGTATTTCACTTCCACGTCTTTAATCTTGAAAATTGCCATGACACCAAAAATATCTTTCCTTGTTCCCCAAATAAAAGAAAAGTCATAAAAATTTGCATAATTCAAAAAAATAACTAAAAGATTTGCTTTTATCATGAATAAGCTCACTCCTAGATATAATGCTAGAATTTTGTTTATACCCTTGCTTAAAGGAAATGATGAATAGTTGCTCTGTTAATGTCTTGTAAGTATTTTTTTTACAACTTGACACTCCTAAAAATTTGAACTTTTTGGCATTTGTCGTGATCCTACCTTTTGTCTTTAACCTTGTGGGAGCAAGTGCTTTCAGACCAAGTCTAGGTTGTTGTGAGATGTGATATAATCAAAGTTTGAGTATAACACATCTTGATCCAAGTAAGGTGAATTCTCGGAGTTTTCTTTTTGAAAATTAAAATGAGAAAGTTCCTTAGTGGTTTGAAATACCTATCCAGAGCCAAATGCTTTACATGATGAAACCTCTACATATGCTACCTTTTGTTGTGTTGAGTTTTGTCAAATTTTGAGTTTTTATGAAGTAGTGTCACTTCAAATCCCGATAAAAAATCCCTCACATCCACCTTCATTCTTGCTAGCCTTTCTTTGTCTGGATTCAAGCATATACCTTCACCAGATATTCCTCCACCATATGCAGCTTCCACATACCTATCCACACATATGGTCTCCAAATAAACACTCTAGTCATATTCTAGAAATATCCCCAAAGTTCTCTTACAAGAGGAGACATGGAGCTACAGAAAAAAAAAGTGGACAAAAAGAGAAAAGAAGAGAAAGAAAAAAAAGAAAAAATGAGGAAAAGAAAATGGTAGCTCCATGTACTCAAATGCATGAAAGTTTCAAAGAGGGGATACATCAAGAAGGAGTTTTCATCCATAGACCATATCCACCCACAAAACAAACCTATTCTCCTTTGATCGGGATAAGAGGTACCACATCTTCACTAGGACCAATTTTTGACATAACAAAATACATGACATAGGTAAGCTAACTTTATCCCTACCTTGAGCTCCACATAAGCCTCTAGTTAATAGGGAAAAGTTTGGCCTATGGCCTGGTGAGGATTCAAAAACCACTTGAGTGACTTGAGTGTACCATTTGAGGAACTTAATGCTTTCTTTCCAAATTTTTCAAAACCCTCCGAGCATGAAACCAGAAAGGAGATAGAGTTGGTGACACTCTACTAAAAATTGTTCCATCTCTCAACCGTTGAAGACACGGTAAGAAAAGCGAGAAGCCCCACAGGTAGGGACGAACAGGTTGGGATCCACTTATGCCAATTTGTTCAATCATAAAGGTAGAATGTTGGGTTATGCACTTAATACTTGTAGGGCATTGACATTGATGCAACTCCTGATCCACCGAGCCTAAGTCTTAGCTTTGCTCGAGGACGACCAAATGTTCAAGCTTAGGGGCGTGTTGGCGGTCGTTATTTCCCTATTTCGACAGCCAATTCCTCAGTGAATAAATGGGGTACAGATAAAGTTCTTGCATTATTTACCTAACACTAATGAATTCCACGAGTTTTGGTGGTTTTCGGTGTTTCAGAGAGGGATGCTCAGATTCCATGCAAAAGAAGATCGACTAGAGCAAGAGAGGATTTTGGCACAAAAGGGCTTGAGATAAGACATGAAAATTCCATCACTACGAAGTATCTCAAATGCCCTCAAGACCTGCACCATTGCGATGAGCTCGTCGAGACGATTCGAACGGACATATTATTTGTCTCATTTGGTGCTCCGGTGGAAAAGTTATTGAAAAGACAAGATTAAATGGCAGTGCTGACGTCATGATGACATCAGCACCGCCCCACCGTATGACGCAACAAGCGGAGCAGGCCACCAGGCGTAGGGAGCAGCCCACCAGGCCCAAGGGGCAGCCCATGGATGGTTTGGGTGTTAATCCCACCTTGGGAACCCATGGAAGGATCCTCCTTACCTAAAGCTATAAATAGATGGCACCCCCTCACTTCCAAAATGCACCTCACTATGTAATCACTCTCTCCCTCTTAGGAGGCGCCCCTCGGGTGGTTTTTGGTTTGGTTTTGGGGGTTGGTTCTTACGTTAATATGTTGACTAAAGTTCTTATGCAATATCTTGGGTTTAAGGGTTTACCTACTCACTTGTAGTAACTAGCAGTCAAATAAAATTCGACCAACTAAAAGCTCATGCAATGCGTCATCCAACCTTAGAGCCTCATAGTTCATGTTATGCTTGTAGAGTATGAGTTGAAGTACTCACGCTTGTTTCTTTTATTTCAACCTATTGTTGGCTGGAACCCAACCGCTTCTCAGTTCAAGAAGACCTCGAGGAGTATGTTCAGGACTACAATGAGTTCTAGGCATACCAGTCCACCGGTCGACGTCCGTGTGGCGGCTCGTTTTGCTTTCGTTTACGCTTCCGCTATGACTCTGGTTTAAAGACATGTCGTGTTGATGTAATAATGTGATGATATATGCTATGTAACGTTTTTACCTCTTTTACGCACGTTCTGTGATGTCACTATTGTCATTATATACGTGAGATTTTTTCCTAGCTCATATATGTTGTTCCGATTCCGTTGGTTGAGAACTGGGCGTGACATAGTGGTATCAGAGCTGTGTTGACCGTAAGACGAAAGCCTAGATAGAAATGGTCGTATTTAAGGATTTCACTTCTCTTGTCTTTCTGCTGTTTTATAAAATCTATTTTTTCTATCAAATTATATGTTAACTATATGTTAAATTTTTTACTTTTGCTTTATTCACTCAATCACATAGAACTGATCTTGATCTTATTCTATCCTTCTTATAGGTAATGGCTCGCAACAAGCAAACCTCCCGCAAGAGTACAGGAGGCTGCCTTCGCCGTGTTGCACCACCGACTCCACAGCGTACCCCTGTACCTCAGCCACCACAGCCGATCGAGCCTCCGTCACCGGAGCTGCTCTAGCCGTTGCCACCACCGCCCTTCGAGTACGCTCCCATGGACTAGGCACCACATCCCCTTGAGGAGAATGTGACGCTCCCGACGAACACCGACCCTAAGGAGGAGGAGGACCCGGTGGAGGTAGTCTGCTACCTCAATTCGGATGATGATGATGGTGCACAAGAGGAGAATCCACCGACACCCCTGCCGACATCGACACCCCTTCCCCGCGTACACCAACACCATCACCAGCTCCTGTGGCACCTGTAGCTTCAGCTTCACCGACACCTCCACCGCCACCACCTGCCGCACGCGTGTGGCCATTCCGTGTGGCCGTCCCTTTATACAATGGAGGTCAGCGGGAGGTTGATGCCTGGGTCGATTTGACACACCCACATAATGGTGCCGACCTGGAGTTCCCTCAACTACTCTGTGATTGCCTCTACGACATGGGTTACAACACCCATGAGATCGTCTACTAGGCTCGGTAGCGGACGCGCCCTGACCACACCACTCTTTGGTCAGCCGGTTTGCAGGTCCTGGAGCCCAACCCCAACCATGGAGGACATATTGTGCTGCGTAGGCACTACAGCATCGCTGAGCACGAGACCATCGAAATGTCTATGGAGGACGCCGCTCAGCAGGCTCTTGGGGTTCTCTGCCAGAACTACCACACGCCACTCTGCCAGTCTCAGTACTGTTACTTTCATCGTCGGCAGTCCGGGGAAACGGAACATGAGATAGCTTCCATTCGGGGTGAGGACAACCGGCAGTTGCTGAAGCTGGTCCGATACGTTTCGGCTCTGACTACTGCCTACATCAGAGTGTCCGAGGAGCTCCATCACAGGAATGATGAGGTGTTTCACCTTCAGGCTTGTTGACGGCACTTAAGCACGCCAAACCTTATACTGCAAGCGACAGTATCGGTGTAGCCTTTCCCCGAGATGAGTATCAAGGGTTTTGTCAATCCATGAAAAACTAGGTTTAAACTACTATTAATCAAGGATTAATCAATTACTAACTAGCTCTAATAGATCTAAATAAACTAAAGGATGATAAACGGTATTCTAATTATAAACTAGTTATGAAACTAACTAAAGCATAAACTGGATATAAAACTAGACTATAGCATATACTGGATCAAGAACAAGAATTTGATAGGATTAAAAGCAAGATTGATTATGAGGCTAAAACGGCTAAGGAATTAGCAAGAGATATGAGACAAACTTCTTATAAACTATGAACCACCCTAAGCATGGATCTAACGTGAAACATAGAATAAACATGATCATGAATGTCATAGACTTGCTCGAACCTTTCCCCGGCTCTACTATCACTAGTAACCAGATAATCGACAAACTAGCAAACCTAAACCATATCTAAGCATGAGCAGATTCAATCAACTAATTAAAATAAAAAGATCTACTAAAAGACATGTGGATAAATCAACCCCGGCTAGGTCACATGTAGAGATGAAGCATTGCAAAGACATGGATCAAAGAGCATCTATAAACAAAGAACTTATAACAAATAGACCATTTCATTGATCGAACTCAAGGTTTATCATAGTAAAATAAGAAGAACAGAGAGTTACCCGAGATACATCATGAACTTGAAACGCATAGTTGTCGAATTCGGCGAGACGAACAACTTATCAGAAAATGAGCTCAACACTCCCCAGGAGCTGGTTGGGTCGACCGACCCTAGGGGGGTTAGGTTGGCCGACCCCCTCTGTTCCTGCCTCCTCTCGACGCCTCCTTTCACCGAGATCTCCTTCTCGATGAGTCTTGCAAAGATGGACCATAAACCCTAACTTTGGAGCGCTGGTTTACAATGAATTGGATGCCTCTCGCTCTAGGGAGGCCATATATTTATACTCCGAAGAGTCCCCTATACATGGAATCTAATAGCTTGGTTCTAAGAGTCCTAATAGACCTATTTCTATGTATATACAAGAGTCTTGAAGGTTGTTAGGCGTCCATGAAGCTTTCTTGCTTAGACAACAAGTCCGAAATCAGCTTTCCATATTCTGCAGCTTTAGTATTTTGACCATAACTTCCTCATATGAAGTCCAAATAATGCAAACTCAGACTCTAAATTGTAGAGCTCGAAGAGATCTACAACTTTAGTATTCAAACTTCCTTCATTTAATGTCATTAAGGTCTCCAAATTGGGCCCGCAAGGTGCTGCTATCCTGGAATCCGAGAATATCTCGTGATTTAATTGGAGTTTGGATTGGACTCTTGATAAACCTTCCTTATCTTCATATTCTTCATACTCAAGCAATCCTAGGCCTCCGGAACCTTCTACATAATGGGCTTGGGCCTTCTTTTGAGCTTCAATCATCTCACCTCCCTGGACTTGTAGTATTGATCCATCAACGAGTAGCCTTCTTAATTATTGCAATTATTTGCTATTTTTCTGCAATATTTAATAATGTGCGAAAACAAAGAGCATTCTCGAAAACTGGGTTATTTGTCTGCAAAACAAGATTAAATGATAAGATTGACTCTCTAAAAGATATAAAATCATATGAAAATAGAGCATATTTTTAGTACATAACGAGCGTCAACAATATCCCCGCACTTAGATCTTGCTAGTAACTTAACTAAATATAAACTTGACTAAATTTAAGCTAGTTCTAAACAATTACTTCTCAAACTAATCAAGTTTAGAATTCAATTCAATATCAACATGGACATTTTAATCAACTTTCATACATATAGATCCCCACAGAAAATTTTGAAATTAAACGAATCATAGGAAAACCAAGACTTCTTTTAGAATCAAATGGAGGGGATTTTGTATGAAAAATAATCTACATGGATCAAGAAATTACATCGGTCCTTCTTTGTCAAGCTCACATGTAGGCACTCATAATTTGTAGCTATCCTATTGATCATATGAAATCACTCTTTCTCACATCTCACAAAAGTTTAAGAGGAGCTTGGTAAAGGCTTAGCATAGTTAACTCGACGTATTGTTCAGCTAAGATATCTCCCTAAAGATTATCTAATCACCTTGAATTAACTTGGTCATCGAAAATAAGCAAATATATATGCATAAACAGAGAGAAGGAAAAAGAAGATATAGATAGTGGACATGTGCAATATTAAATAGAGTGGGATAATTCCCGGAATTTGCACATGGTTGGAAAAGTGAAAGTTTTTGCTCATTACACTGATAAACACTAAGCCTTTCTTTCTCTTTTCCAAAATTTTCCTAATTCTACTTTCTTTTTTTTTTCTAATTCTACTTCGACCACTTGGTCTTTTTTTTTAACTTGGGCACCACCCATATATATATGTATATATATATAGGAAGAGTTTTATCTACACGTCCATGTAGCTACACTCACCTTCAATAAACCAATAAGGGTATGTCCGTATACTCATTTATCGGTTTGAGTATGTTCACATACTTATTTTAAGATACCTCAAAAGTCACTACGCGAAAAAATTATAAAACAGCCCCTGATATTAATTTATTTGATAATATATTTATATTAGTACATATAACGGGGCATGACCCTATACCTCAGGTATACTCGCATACCTCACGTATATACCACCACAGATAGTCTAGTATGATCACATACTCCGTGTACATACCTTCCGTTTCACTAGATACGCCCTCAATCATGAGATATGTACGCGAGTGTAGCTACATGCGCATGTAGAAAGGAATTTTCCTATATATATATATATAGTATGTATATTTGGAGCCCTGGGCTTTCTGTATCTATCGGAAGCCCTGCCCACCGACCGGACCGGATCGGACCACACCACCCAACCGGCCGACCAGGTAGTGCACACGCACCACCGGGTCCGCTGGACCGCTTCCTTCCCCTCCCGGACGAAACCCACCTAGTCCCCATCCCCACCCGATCCCTACCCCATCCGCACGCAAAAACCTAACCGCCCGACCCTCCCAGCCACCTCACGCCGCTGCGCCACCCCGCTCGGCCCCCTGCCCCCCAGCTCCGGCACCCGGTGAGCGGCGGACAGATCCGGCGAGGAGGCGGCCCATGGAGACCGCATCAGGCGACGTGGTTGACGGATCCGGCGAGGAGGCCCCCGCTCCGGTAGAATGTGTCAGAGTTGGCGCGATCTCGGAGGACCTGTGGCCATGGCGGAGCCGGAGGAGGAAGTGCAGGAGGCGGCCGGAGCGGGGAACCGACTCTGACAAATTCTGCCCAACTAACGCATGCATGCATGTAGTCCATTCCATCACACTAGTTTTTTACGATAATTTTTTTATTCAAACATCCAATTCACAAATGGTTTTCACCATTAGAATGCCTACATTTTTACGCACGTTTCGACATCCATTGTGACTATATTTTTTTTGAAATTTTTTAAAGTCATAAATTTACGCTTTTAGTGTAGTTCATTTATTTATCCATGCATTTAAAAAGGCCCGTTTTAGCGTAAAATGTAAGCAAAAGCAGCGTAAAATTGTGTACAAATGAGCGTAAATTCCGGCTTGTGTTGCAGTAGAATGAATCGACTCTGACACGTTCTGCCAATTGACGCCCCAACTGATGCACACATGCATACATGTAGTTCATTCAATTACATTTGTTTCTTTACGATAATTTTTTATTGAAGCATCCAATTCACAAATAGCTTTCACGTTTTGACATCCATTATGACTATTTTTTTAAATATTGTTTAAATTCGTAAATTTACGCTTTCATGTTGAAAGTTGTATAACTCAAATGAGTAGTTCCTGAACATAAAAACACAAAGGGTGACGTGGCATCTTCGCCCGCGGAATGAAGTGGGATGATGAATAGAGTGCACGAAGCGTAAAACACAGCGGATTGTATTGTAGATTTGGGAATAAAGGCATAAATCACGATGATCTTGTTGGTTTATAAATCACGGTCAGGCTATTTCCTCGCGATAGTCTGATGGGATCTTTTTATTACTTAAAAGGCTTCTGTTTTTTTGCTTAAGATTCTTATGTTAGTGCATAAAAGTGATCCGGTTGCGCTCATGGATCCTGGACTTTTGTTTATTGTGTAATAGGCTTCTGTTTATTGCGTAAATGGCTTTTGTTTATTGCATAACAAGCTTGTGATTAGCGCATAAAAAGCTGCTCACCACTGCATAAAATCTTCTGCTTACTGTATAATTGTGCAGCAGCTGGTTTAATATAAGAAAATCACGTAAACCTTGTAGCAGGATAACAACAAAACATTTAACATGGCTGTGAAAGTGTAGAATAACCACAGAAGTGACATAACCACATAACATTCAACATAGATGGTTGAGCATGACATAGAATGTGTAGTTCAACATAGGATCACAGTTATTTGTTTCAATAGACAGGTCGTTGTGACAATAATAGGGGTGTAAGATGTAACAAAAGGCACTAGTACGGTACAATCATGTTGTTCCATCTATGCTAACAAAAAATGTCACTCATAAGTGCATAAGAAGTGATCTTGTTGCTGCTAGTGGTCTTGGCTAAACTATTGAGCTTCGAATTTGAATATTTGGATTTCTGGAGGCAGCGCACGCATTTCCTCTGAAAATTAATGACATACAATGTCCAATGGGCGGGGTGGCGCAGCAGCGTGAGGCGGCGGGGAGGGTCGGGCGGTCAGGTTTTTGCGGGCGGATGGGGTAGGGATCGGGTGGGGATTGGGACCAGGTGGGTTTCGACCAGGTGGGGAGGGGAAGCGGTCTAGCGCACCGGGTGGTGTGTGTGCACTACCTGGTCGGCCGGTTGGGTGGTGTGGTCCGGTCCGGTCGGTGGGCAGGGCTTCCGATAGATGCAGAAAGCCCAGGGCTCCAAATATACATACTATATATATAGGATCGGTATAAAGGAAGCACAGGGCTTTCATTAGTTATCGGAAGCCCCAGCCAGGGGGCCGGATCAGCCAGGGGTGCGGTCCGCGAGCGTGTATGGTAGGGGGCGCTGGCTGGGTCGGGGCCCGTTTAGCGTAAAACCATAGCAAAAGTAGCGTAATAATGTATATAAATGAGCGTAAACTTCGGCTGCTGTTGTATCGGAAGGAACCGACTCTGACATATTCTGCCCAACTGACGCATGCATGCATGCAGTCCATTCCATCACACTAGTTTTTTTACGATAATTTTTTATTCAAACATCCAATTCACAAATGGTTTTCACCATTAGAATGCCCACATTTTTACGCATGTTTTGACATCCATTGTGACTATATTTTTTAAAATTTTTAAAGTCATTAATTTACGCTTTTAGTGTAGTTCATTTATTCATCCATGCATTTAAAAATGCCCCGTTTTAGCGTAAAATGTAAGCAAAAGCAGCGTAAAATTGTATACAAATGAGCGTAAATTCTGGCTTGTGTTGCAGCAGAATGAATCGATTCTGACACGTTCTACCCAATTGACGCCCCAACTGACGCACACATGCATACATTAGTTCATTCAATTACATTAGTTTCTTTACGATAATTTTTTATTGAAGCATCCAATTCACAAATGGCTTTCACGTTTTGACATCTATTGTGACTATTTTTTTTAAAAATGTTTAAATTCGTAAATTTGCGCTTTCATGTTTAAAGTTGTATAACTCAAATGAGTAGTTCCTGAACATAAAAACACAAAGGGTGACGTGGCATCTTCGCACGCGGAATGAAGTGGGATGATGAATAGAGTGCACGAAGCGTAAAACACAGTGGAATGTATTATAGATTTCGGAATAAAGGCATAAATCACGATGATCTTGTTGGTTTATAAATCATGGTCAGGCTATTCCCTCGCGATAGTCTGATGGGATCTTTTTATTGCTTAAAAGGCTTCTGTTTTTTGCTTAAGATTCTTATGTTAGTGCATAAAAGTGATCCGGTTGCGCTTATGGATCCTGGACTTTTGTTTATTGTGTAATAGGCTTCTGTTTATTGCGTAAAAGGCTTTTGTTTATTGCATAACAAGCTTGTGATTAGCGTGTAAAAAGTTGCTCATCACTGCATAAAATCTTCTGCTTACTGTATAATTGTGCAGCAGTTGGTTTAATATAAAAAAATCACGTAAACCTTGTAGCAGGATAACAACAAAACATTTAACATGGCTGTGAAAGTGTAGAATAACCACAAAACTGACATAACCACATAACATTCAACATAGATGGTTGAGCATGGCATAGAATGTGTAGTTCAACAAAGGATCATAGTTATTTGTTTCAATAGACAGGTCGTTGTGACAATAATAGAAATGTAAGATGTAACAAAAGGCACTAGTACGGTACAATCATGTTGTTCCATCTATGTTAACAAAAAATGTCACTCATAAGTGCATAAAAAGTGATCTGGTTGCTGCTAGTAGTCTTGGCTAAACTATTGAGCATCGAATTTGAATATTTGGATTTCTGGAGGCAGCGCACGCATTTCCTCTGAAAATTAATAACATACAATGTCCAATGGCTTCCTCCTGTCAGCTCTGGTCAATGCTTTTATGGTGTCTCTATTGAAATATTTGATACATGGTGTGTTGTACTTGTTTTCTGGGGCTGCAGCAGCGTGGAGGTGGTCCAAATAATACAGCTACAAAGTAAGACAATGTGTGTGTCAGTCTGCTCAGGCTGCATAAATAAGCATGGAAGACAGCATAAATCAAAATAGCATAAATAGTAATTGTAGACGGATTGCATATATAAATCAAAATAGCATAAATAGTAATGTTATTCGTAAATACAAGCAAATGTTCTGGAGGATTGTTAATTTAACTATCGCATAAATAGTGTAATGTTAGTCGTAAATACCAGCAATTGTAGACGGATTGCATATATAAATCAAAATAGCATAAATCATCTAGGATGTGGAATCACCAATCGAATTACCTACACAAGCACCATGGAGGGATTCTTGAGCTAATCAATCATCTAGGATGTGGAACAACACATCATGCTTGCCACAAGGAGCACATCAACAGACAAAGCAAGGTTGAATCTTTTTCTTGCCCACTACCATCTAGGCACATGAAAAGGCTATGATAATGGTAACACTAGCATGGCTTAAGGCAAAATTTCGACAAACAACATCCATGCATGGACAAAAGCATCAGGATTTGAAACGAGTATGTCACTGGCGGGTTATCCATCCATATCTCTGCCAAATCCGTGTGTGAATCAATCACGCAAAGGAAAAATTGATTTGGGGAGAAATCTATGCACGAAGGAAGCCCCAGGGATGAAGAAATCCCTTACCGTGGCGTCTGCTTTTGACGAGGGCGAGGGAGGTGCAGATCAGGCATCGAGGGGAAGGATCCGTGGCGGCTGCTTCTGACGGAGACAAGGGAGGCACAGATAGTGCAACAACGGGGAGGTTAGGCGCGGCGGCGAAAGTCGATCTGCAACCGCGGATGGCGAGGACGCCCGCAGGCCCAGCATCTTTGACCTCCTAACTCGACGCACTCCTTCTAGCGGCACTGCGGGAGGCGCGACCTCGGAGGACCTGCGGCCATGGCGGAGCCGGGGGAGGAAGTGCATGAGGCGGCCGGCGCGGGGAGGCGCGGATCCGGCCTAAGGAAGCGCTGTCAGCGGCCCTCTCCAGGCGACGGCGCGGGCGGTGCGCCCTCGCCCTCCTCCAGGCAGCGGCGCGGGCGACGTGTGGTGGGGTGGAGGGATGGGTGGCCGCGCCAGGGCCCTCCTCGTCGGATCCGTCAGCCACGTCGCCTGATGCGGTCTCCACGGGCCGCCTCCTCGCCGGATCTGTCCGCCGCTCACTAGGTGTCAGAGCTGGGGGGCACGGAGGCCGAGCGGGGTGTTGCAGCGGCGTGAGGCGGCGGGGAGGGTCGGGCGGTTAGGTTTTTGCGGGCGGATGGGGTAGGGATCGGGTAGGGATGGGGACCTGGTGGGTTTCGACCGGGTGGGGAGGCGATGTGCGTGTGCACTACCTGATCGGCCGGTGGGGTGGTGTGGTCTGGTCCGGTCGGTGGGCAGGGCTTCCGATAGATACAAAAAGCCCAGGGCTCCAAATATACATGCTATATATATATATTAGTATAGTTTAGACGTAGATTAGATATAGTTTAAGAGCTAGTTTAGAAGTAGATTAGATACCTTTTATACTCTTAGTTTACCTTAAACTCTTGTTATTTAGTTCTTAATTAGTTTGTTTCCTGGATTGACAAAACACATGATACTCTTCCTAGGGAAAAGCTACACACGATACTGTCGCTTGCAGTATAAGATTTGCCGTGCTTAAGTGCCATCAACACAGTGAAGAGGCGAAATTGAAGACGTCCAGGCAAGTACTTGATGCGAAGAGGGTGAAGATAGCTGATGAAATCAAGCGTCTTGAGGAAGAACTATCTCAGGTTGATGCCGCCATTCTGGCCAATGATGCAAGCATGAAGACGCTTGTTGATAACAAGCAAAAACTGTCAATATCATTCAAAGCCAGCATCGCGCATATCCGAGAGCTCAACAAGGGACTGATAATCGGCTCTGACGAACTAGATCGCCAGATCACCAACTCCGCCGATGTGATCAAGACAAAGGCCTTGACTGCAATCCATCGATACCTTCAAAGGCTACCGGCGTCTTCCTCTACATGATTTCATTCCATTACCTAAACATTTGTTAATTGTGCCCCCCGAGCGTATAGCTCGGTTAAGAACATTATGGTTTTCTGTATTTTTGTACTTAAGGCGATGCCTAGCATCGGCTATGGCCAATGACACGCGCTGGCCCTGCTACTCGTAGTTGCTTGTTTACATTACTTTTTTTTCTAAAGGCGATGCATTGGTACATCGGCTCTTGTTAGGACCAGATGGCAACACATCGGTCAACCTTTTCTCTGGAGGCGCATCGGCTATTCTTGTCCGGATGTTACCACATCGGTTCTTGCCTTAGTCAAGATTCAATCCACATACTAGGATAATATTTCTTCAAATATTTACCACTGATGTTTCGAAAAACCGGACCCCTTCTAATGTCTCCATTCTATATGAATTTCCTAGGGTAGTCTCCACAATGCGATAGGGCCTATGCCAGTTAGGTGACCACTTTCCAAATGCTGGATTTTTTGTCCCAACTGGCAAGACTAACACCCAGACGAGATCGCCTACTTTGAAATTCTTCGGCTTCACTTTCTTGTTGTAGGTTTTCACTACCCTGGCTTTGTTGTCTCTAATTTTTTTGGAAGCCCATAACCGAAGCTCTGTCAAGTCATCCATGTTGATGTTCATGAGAGCTGTATAATCATCGGCTGACAGATCATTCTGAAATTGAACCCTACGAGAGCCGATGTTAACCTCCCATGGCATAACGGCCTCCTGGCCGTACGCCAACTGGTATGGAGTGCACTTAGTCGCCCCGAGACACGACATCCTATACGCCCATAATGCCTCTTCAAGCCGATCATGCCACTGCTTAGGATATTCATCTATCTTTCTTTTGATCAGCTTGATGAGACTTTTGTTCGACGCTTCAGCCTGGCCATTGGCCTGAGCGTAGTAAGGAGATGACTGCAGCAGTGTGATACCCATTTCTTTGGCAAAATTTTTGAACTCTTCAGCCAAAAAGACAGACCCTTGATCCGTGGTGATAGTTTGTGGAATGCCAAACCAGTAGATGATATGCTCCTTGACAAAGTTCACCACATATTTGGCCGTGACGTTCTTCATTGGCACGGCCTCCACCCATTTAGTAAAGTAATCGGTGGCAACCAGGATCCATTTGTGTCCCTTGCTGGTTGTTGACGTCTCTTAGCGTAACAGATTTTACTCTCCAAGCGCACGGAGATTCGCTGTAGCTTTTTCACTCAGAGTATTCCGAGTATTGTAAAAATCCATAGGGAAGTAAGGGCGAATAGGTGGAATGAAATGTCAAAGTTTCAAGCAGTACTATAACTTAGATAAAACCAGCTAATCTTACAATGGGGGTAAGATAACTAGATAGTGTATGGTGGGAAGAGTAAAACAGGGACTAAAGAAGCCTAACACTTAGGTAGCTATCTGGGAGGACAACGAGTGAGATTAGATTTCCAAACTCTACTACTTAACCGTTGTAGAGGAGTATTCGCGGTTGAACTAAGTTAACTGGAAACAAGCTAGGATCTTGCGTCGAGCGAAATTCCGGCGCCTTGAGGGGTCAAGGGGTAGATAGTAGACCTCCGAAGGAGACCCGGCTAACGCCTACGGGCTTACCAAATGACGGGGTGGAATACTGAGACCTCTAGAGCTGTCACCTAGAGAGGCTACCAACCAAATCTGTGTGGGTAAGATGGCACACTATACTAGTGTTCAAGTGAGAACTTGAACACTAAAGCTCTTCCTTGATCAGAGAGTAAGAACTAACTTAATCTTAGATCAAAAGCCTAAGACAAGCTTATAGCACCGGCAAGTCTAACAAGATTCAGATAACTTAAGAACAACACAAACGTAAGCCTTGGATCTAGTGTGCAATAAAGGTACACCACACTAGGCAAGCGTTAAGAAGTAAAGTAAAGTATAACAGAAGATAGAACAATGATATATATTATACTAGAGTAACAAGAGTACAAAGATAGAAAGATACAAGAGCTTTACCAAGACTCGAAGAAGACTCTAGAATCCCTGAGGCAAAATCTCAAACTAAACTCTAACTCCCAGGACTACCTAGTGCTACTAGACTAAGCGATAGTATGAGCTACTCAACTTCCACGCTTCACAAGTGAGGCCTAGGGGATATTTATAGCTTCTAAGGTCAGTGAGGCAGTTGGAGAGGCCGTTAGAGGTCGGGCGGCCTCTAGTGGGGCCGGGCGGCTCCACCCTTAGGCCGAGCGGCCCGGGTGACCGTCTGATTCACCAACTTGTGTCATCTAATGCTCCATATTGCTTCCCTAGGTCAGTTGCATGGCGGTTATGGCGGTTATAGTTCTGCTTTTGCCTCAACTATTGATCTCACTTGTGTTTCTTCCTTAGCCGCAGGATTGAAGTGCCGCAGATCGCTGACTTCACCAATCCAAGTGTTGGATCGGTGATGTGGCAAGCCTTCCGGTACTTGTCGTGGTGGTTTCGGCATTTGGACTTGTTGACACGTCACTTAGGCGCATGCAGGTCGAAGGTGAAGTGAATTGGCCACATTGTCAGGCCGGGCGGCCTGGGGTGGGTCCGGGCAGCCTGGCCCACTTGCCAGTCACCTCCTGACTTAGCCATATTTTGCCTGTTTTCAGCTGATCTTTCACCTACAATCAAATATTCAACACAACTTGTGGAACTATGTTAGTAGCAAAGGTTAATCCATACTTTGGCATATTTTCCTCCATATTTGTGGTTAGTTGATGGTCATTGATAGTGCATAATGACCGTCAACACTGGTCGGAGGGTTAACTTGACCGATCATATCCATACCCCAGCCTCTGAATGGCCACAGTTTAACGATAGGATTTATTGGTCAGCTGGCGCCATCTGGACGGCTCCAAACCTCTGACACTCTTGGCAACCCTTATAGTATTTGAGGCAATCCTCCAACATGGTTGGCCAATAATACCCTGAGCTCCTAATCAGCCACTTCATTTTATGAGCCGATTGGTGGGTACCACATACTCCCTCATGGACATCGTGCATCACTTTAAGTTCTTCTATTGGTCCCAAACATTTTAGCAATAACCCTTCCATGGTCCTGAAGTATAGTTCATCACCAATAATCAAGTGTTTCAAAGCACGATGTCTTGTCTTCTTATCTGCCCTCCGAGCCAGATCCCTCAAGCAATTGAGGAGATCACCTCTCCAGTCGCTTGTATCAATCGGCATGACGTCGACACAAATGCTATCGTCTTGCTCCGTATATCCGAAAGCTATTTGTGCTAGCTTGTTGGCTTCAAGGTTGTTTTCCCTTGGTATCCATGTTAGCCGAACAAATCTAAATTTTGCCATCAATTCTTGACAACGTAGGAGATAAGGATATAATGAATCACTGGCGCAATTAAAATCCTCCGTTGATTGATTGATAGCAACTCTAGAATTGCCGAAAGCTTCCACTACTTTGGCTCCTGCCTTAAGCAACAGCTCAAGGCCTTTGGACAAAGCTTCATACTCCGTTTGGTTGTTAGTGCGTCGCTCACTGAGGCGAAAAGCAAATTCATATTGTGCCCCCCGAGGGGAGATAATAAGAAGCCCAACACCACAGCCAGCGTCGCACGCAGAACCATCAGAGAACAAAGCCCACGATGATATACCAACAAAATTTTGTTGTGGAGCCGATCGTTTAGTAATAAGATCGGCTAATGCTTGGCCTTTCACAGCCCTGGCTGGTTTGTACCTGATACCAAATACCGAGAGAGCAAACATCCATTTGCCGAGCTTCCCTTTAAGAATAGGGGCTGACAGCATATGCTTAATAACATCGGCTTTACATACTACCCAAGTTTCAACATTAAGCAAGTAATGTCACAATTTGGTGCATGTAAAGTATAAACATAAGCATAAACACTCAATCTCAGAGTACCTAGTTTCAGCGTCAAGTAATCGTCGGCTTAGATAATAGACGACCTGCTCCTTCCCATCAACTTCTTGGATCAGCACAGAGCCGATGGTTGTCTCGTCAGTCGAGAGATAGACAATAAACGGGATATTAAGACAAGGCGGAGCCATCATTGGTGGCGTTGTTAGGTACTTCTTCAAGTTATCAAACGCCAGCTGTTGATCAGGCCCCCATATGAATTCTTCATTCTTTTGCGTCCTGATCAACGACATGAATGCTTCAAGCTTGGCAGACAGATCAGGGATGAACCTTCTGATTAGTTAATCTTGCCAATCAGCTTCTGAAGCTCGTTCTTGGTCTTTGGTGGCATCATTGTCTCGATGGCGTCCTTACTTTTTGAGCCAATTTCGATTCGACTTTCATGGATCATAAAACCAAGAAATTGGCTAGCTGTGACACCATACGCTCACTTATCTAAGTTCATCCTCATCCCGTGCTTCCGAGTGCGCTCGAGAACTTGGCGAAGATTGGCTAAATGATTTTCTTGCAAGACCGATTTCACTACCACATCGTCGATGTAAACTTCGACAAGCCAGCCGATCAAGTCGCGAAAAATATAATTCATGGCTCGTTGGTAAGTAGCTCTAGCATTACGCAACCTAAAAGTCATAACCACAAACTCGAACAAACCTTGAGGGCAATGAAAAGCTGTCTTGTAGACGTCTTCTTCAGCCATGAATATCTGATTATACCCGGCATTACAATCGAGAAAGCTCATCATTTTGTGGCCGGCTGCAGCATCAACAAGTGATTCGGCAATGGGCATGGGATATTCATCTTTTGGGGTAGCTCTGTTCAAATCTTTGAAATCAATACAGATCTTGAGCTTTTCGTTTTTCTTCCACACAGGAACAATGCTCGATATCCAGGTGGCGTATCGGCAGGGACGAATAAACCTAGCACGAATCATCTTTTCTATCTCTTCTTTGACCGTGTCTACAATCTTCGCATCGATCTTTCTAGGGTGTTGTGCAAACGGACGAAACCCAAGCTTTGTTGGTAATCGGTGTTCGACGATAGATCAATCAAGACCAGGCATCTCATGGTACTCCCAGGCAAAATAATCAGGAAACTCCCTAAGCAGTTCTACCAATTTAGTCTTAAATTCTGGGTCAAGCTTCTTACTTACCCATGTTAGCCTAGGGCGATCGCCTGGACCGATGTCAACCGCTTCAAGCTCATCAGAAGGAGTAAAACCAAAGCCGAGTTTACCTTCCTCAGCAAATTCCTGGGTAGAGCTTGCTGATGCCGGGGATGGATGGGGAGGCGCGATCTCAGGTTTCTCATCATCGGGCGATTGATCATCGCATGTCAAAATATCTTTGTTAGAAAAAGTGTAAATTACATTGATGTTTTGCAGCCAATCACCTAGATTGGCCAATTCAGAATCGTTACAAAAAATATGATTACAAATTTTTTGGAGCCGATCACGCAGATCGGCCACTACGGCCTGTGCGTTCGTAGATACGCTACTAGCATCTGTTAGCTGATGAGGATCGGCCGATGCCATCGGCTGAAGTAGCCTACTGTCTACAGGTGAGTGCCGATTACCAGAACCGGCGTGACCACGTTTTTTGCCTCTTCTACGAAACTACAGTTCAACTCCTGCCTGTCCGACAGACACTCTGCTTTGTCTGATGTGGACGATTGTGCAATGCTGCGAGAATCATTCGCGGGCACTACCTCAATGTTGTCGCCATCCCACTGAATCAAGCATTGGTGCATCGAGGAAGGCACGCAGCAGTTGGCATGAATCTAGTCTCGGTCAAGGAGAGCCGAGTAAGGACCATGGTCGTCGACCACGAAAAAGGAAGTGTTCAACATCTTGTGGCCAACTGTTAGTTCGACATTAAGGACTCCTTTGACCTGAGACGAAGCGCCCTTGAAGTCGTTGAGGGTGACGTTGGTCTTCACAAGGTCGTCAACAGATCTCCCAATCTTGCGGCATAAGGAATATGGCATGATGTTGATAGTCGCACCCGCATCGACGAGCATCCCACCAACTGGCTTGCCGTTGATGAAACCCTTTATGTAGAGAGGCTTAAGGTGCCGATACTTCTTGTCAATCGGCTTTTCGAAAATCGCGGCAGTGGGGCCGAGGCTGAGCTGCGCCATTGACTCGGCCATCTGTTCGCTGCTGGGAGGACGAAAATCTGTAGGGAGGTAGAAGACCATGTTCATACCTCCTGCGGCCTTCTTGAACACCTCGTTGACCTCGTCTTCAATATCGTCGTCGTCGCTGGAGGAATCATCACCGACCATGCGCGACGAACCTTCTTGTGCGTCTTGTTTAGCCGGCTCAGCTGGTGCTGGCTTCGTCAATGTCTCAACACCGTCGGGTTGGGGCTTCCGCTTCCAAACAAGATTACATTCGGGGCATAAGCTTAGAATCTGCATGATGCCCCCAATCTTCTTGAGTTGCCAAAGATACTCCTCTTCGGCCAGTTCTAGACAGCGTAACCGCTGAACCCTATGCTTTTGGGTCTTTGTCAAACCCTCAGGGCACCAACTCTCTAGGTGACACTCTAGACGACGTTGAGTGTCCTTTGGGTCGTCCTGCTTCGCTAGAGGAGGCGAGCAGGCCGGCGGTGGAGACGTAGACCGCCGCTTTGGTGGTGGAGACGGAGGACGCCATGGCGGAGGAGTAGGGTCACGGCGACGGTGTGGCGAGGCCGTGAGCTGTCGTCACGATGATGGTGCGCGTTCCAATCGTTCAAACACAGACGCCTTGCCATGGTGACTCCTGCGGTCGGAACATTTTAGACAATCATCAAGGGTGGGGAGTCTCTCCATACCTTGCTTCCAGCAGAACTGAAAGTAGGGGCAGCGCCAGTGCTCCCCGCGGTTCATGGCGTCGCGGAGCGCTTTGTACCGCCGCTGTTCCTCGCGGCGCCGTTCCTCGCGCCATTGGTCTTGGCGACCTTGTTCTTCAAGACGATGGTAGGCTTCCTCCTCTTCAGCCCGACGCTGCTCCTCGTTGCGCTGATGATGGCGTGGGTACATGCCCATCAACACTCCCGAGTTGGGGCGACATTGCCAATTCCTCTGAATCGTTCTGACCGAAGTATGCTCTTTGGCCCTAAACTCTAGAGGGATGTCGTCGAGAGGATCCGCCTTGGCCTTTCCCTTCTCATCTTTGGATGCGTGAACCATGTTGATTGATGTGGTAGAACCTCGGAAGAGATGGAAATACTGATGTTGATTGCCCCGGTGCAGGATCCTGCCTGTAGAAATAGCCCTGCATAAGCGTGCTCAGCACATCGACTCAGATACGAACTCCGAGAAACAATCGTCGGGCAATGAACTTGTAGCGTAGATGGTGTTGACGGGGAAAGGCGTCGTATCTATCTTCATTAGAGTGTGGGCAAAAACCAGCCTCCCTTGCTCTATGGCCTTCTAGATTTCAGACCGCAGAACCCTGCAGTCACCTGTATTGTGCCCGTCTAGCTTGCTATGCCACTTGCAGTACTTGCGGCCACGCATCTCCTCAGTCGTCGAGGTTTGATGCCCAGGAAGTGGCACCAACAGCTTTTCCTTGACGAGCATGTCAAAGATGGCTTCGGTCTTTGAGACGTCGAAGTCATAGCCAGGAATAGGCTCAGGCTGTTTCACCCACTAGCACTGCAGAGGCTTGTTGGTCCTTACCCACTAAACGAGGTAGGCATCAGCATCATCCAAGGTGTCGTCTTCCTCAGCCTAGATACAGCCGATGCTTTGTCTTTGCCTTTCCTACAGAACCTCTGGATGGCTCCGCTCATACGTAGAAACTTTTGACACTAAGCGGCCGATGGAATCAAAATCGGTCGGCCCGTATACTACCTTGATAGCCCTGTTCAGCCCGTTGTATGCTATCTGGGCTAGGATCCTCTCATCAAGATGGAGATCGGTTCCTTCACTCGCGGAACCGTTGGATGTACTTGTGGACTGGTTCCCCTGGGAGCTGGTGGATGCTATTTAGGTCGCTGAACGTAGCTTCATCAGATCCAAAAAAGAACTGTGCGTTGAAACTCTCTTCTAGCTGTTTCCAAGTAGTGATGGACCCAGGGGCTAACGTAGTGTACCACCCGAAAGCTGGCCCGGTTAGTGATAGAGAAAAGAGCCGAATTTTCATATGTTTGGCCCTTGAAGCGATCCCTAGCTGTGCGTGGTATCGACTGACATGTTCCACGGTACTAGCCCCATCATTGCCACTGAACTTGGTGAAGTCAGGGATCTTGAACTTGGGGGGCGCCTCTAGATGATCATACACCTCCGGATAGGGCTTCGCGTAGGAGACGGCACCCCGCAGAGGTGTGATACCGTATTAGCTCTTCAAAATCTCAGAAAGGTCTTTCCGAGACATGGCGAGGCCAGTCCCTGTGGCGTAAATGGCCTGATCGCTATGGATCGGCCCAATCCCATAGGTATTTTGCCATTTGATCACCTCTTGGTCCGTCGTCTTTGCAGGTCGGTGTGGAATTGCCTCGTGCGTAGGCCTGGCTTCTGGCGGATTTTGCTTTGGCCCTCATGGTGTTTTAATGAGGACCGGGTTAGGGTACGGGGGAGGAGGTGCTTCCCCTTTCTCTAGCTGTCGGTATCTCAACTGGCATACAAAACCGTCAAGTATGACCAAAGGGGGAGTCGAGTATACCTTGGTCTCTAGAGGGAGCCTATCACGCGGAGGATGCATGATGAACTCTGCGATGTTATCCCCCTATACCTCGATGTAGATTGGCATGAGCGGCCTGGAGTAGAACATGGATTCTCCTACGTGGCCATTCAACTCGGGGCCGGTGATGTGAAGGGGCTCACCGGCCAACGCTGCTCTGACCGTCTTGACCACAATGTTATCCATGCAGTTTATGACCACCTCAGACTGTCTTATCAAAGCGTGTGCGGTAATCCTGTGTATCTCCTCGCAGAGCGCTTCAGTACGCTGCTGTGAGGGAGTCATGAGGTCGACTCCGTCGAGAAGCGATGAAGGGACTCCACATAGCAGCGAGCACTTTGGCCTTAATTTCGTCTATGATTTCAGTGTAGCGCCTTTGGTGAATCTCGGGAAGATCTTTAGGTTTGTCGATGGGGGTAAACTCTTCACCGTTCTCGTTGGTGCCGGTACCGCATCCTTTGCCAGCCATGCAGACGTATTTGGATGTGGTCTCACTTGGCGTGCCAAAAATGTGTTGCACCAGAAAACCGACGGGTAGTACCCTGGAGAGCTTCACACAATAGGGCCGGGAGGTGTATGTGGACCGTAGGGATCACACCTCCTTGCTGCGACCCATGATCAGCCGAACGGATCAGCCGATCGTCTCTAGCTTGGTGGTGGTTGGGCGTGCCACCTAGCTTATGACCTAGCCAGGGAGATTATGGTGATGGTGTTGGCGTTGGTTGACTCATGTTTTCCCTGTATAAGCAGATAAAACAGATTAAACGTTAAATACTAGCCGGATCGCTCGGATCGGCTCATCCTGGACCGGATCTTTTTCGTCGGCAAGGCCCTGCTGTCTTACCAATAATATATCCAGATATAACATGTAAAAGTACTTAAATAAAGGAAGAGGAAACATGACTAGATCTATTCTAGTCAGCTAAAACATCCAGATGAATGACATGCCTTGAATCTACTAATACGCCAAAGATTCTATAGGAACGATATGAAAACAGATGCATCTTTGATAAAGCGATAAAAGGCAAGACAGGGTATACATCGGTTCCTAGTAACACATGATCTGTAGATAAAGTTGTAAGGATAGATCTAACCTATGCCTCGAGCCTCGCTAATATGCTAATCTAATAACAAACCAGCAGTGTGATAGCATGCATCACAGGAGATATTAGCATAGCAGCAAGTTGTGCATGAGCCGACGTGTAAGCATATCGGCTCATACACATGATGGATCTCATGCCAAGCTAGGCTTAACATGAGATTCATCGGGATAACTAATGGATCTCGCGCTAGGCAAAGCTTGTCGTGAGATTCATCATGGTAACTAGCAAACTGTGCCATCAAAAACGCTTCTGTACACGATTTGCCAGGCGACTAACGTCGTAATGCCTATAACGAACTAAATCGTTAAGGCAGCATGACGATTACCTGAAGCTCTAGTCGCGAGGTGGCGATGCGCCGAGGGGATGTGGAGATAGCCGCTGCTTGATGAACGTATGCCGTCGACTTTATTTCAATAACAAGGGTACATATTTATAGTCCGAGGACTAGGGCGGCAAGCCTGCCCTTCTATAATTAATTTACAAACCCTAACTGAGTTAGACTGGACTCTCTAAACTACGATACAAGGCCCAATGGCCTATTTTACCATCCGTTGTCGCTTCCTTGGACAGCTTCTCTTTAGCTCAAAGCCGATCTTGGCCCGTTAACAGGGATGACCAAATTCCGTTGTCAACAGTGGCTCAGGGGAAAAACCAGGGAAAATGTGTTTTCTCCTCCACTGTAAATCGCATTTTTGACCTATTTAGAGCTTGATTTTCAAAGGGTATCCATTGGAAGAAATGTTGTACTCTTAGAGTTATATAACTTTGTCAAAAGGCATAATATCAAAATCTTCATGGAAATGTGATTAAAATTTGAATTTACCCTACAGCCCCCAATTTGGACAGTGTACCTTTATTGCTTGTGAAATTCAAAAGTCCTACTTCAGAGCATTATCACCCAAAGTGCCTTTTGAATATGTTCCTTAGAATATCAAGACCTACAACTTATCCAATTTGAGCATTGCATAAAAATGGCTGTAGGCTAGAGAAAATTGGAGATTACTAAACAGGTCAGTTTTGAACTGGTTTTCTGTGTTGGTAGAAAGTGACTCTAATCACCATGTAAACCTCAATATATGCTTAAGCCCCAATTAATAACGTTGTTCACCACATCCCTACCTACAATGTTTGTAATATAAGCTTCACCTATATCTTAATGGAATTGAAGTTATGACTACAACCATAGGGATAACACATACAAAAACAGGGTTTGGAAACTTGCATTTATATCAAGTTTGCTCATGATGCTCCAACATAGGCTATGACTATATGCTTTATGATGCATGTTCATGTATGAAAGATGATTATGCACTTGAGATGGCTGGGGCATCACACTACTCCTCGATCCGCAGCTTGTGCCGCGTGGTCAAGATGAGGCCAAGGCATTAAGGCTTTTGAACCAAAAGTCTTATGCCTTGACCAAATGCTTCGACGAGGACCTCCTCGTTGACACTAGCATGCGGGAGGAGTTCAACGAGGTGTTCCAGGCCATGGGCTGGAGCAACTTTGTAGAAATCCCAGAAGGAGGAATCGTTCTCCTCACCAAAGAATTCCTCATGACGCTCTGCACCGACACCCAAAGGGAAGGTATGTTTGTCTAGTTCCGTCTTTTCAATACTGATTATGAGCTTACTCTATGCCAATTTAGCAACTTACTGGATTTCTCGCCACAATGCACTGTGGGCGAGGATCTTGCAGGGTTTAATTCAGTAGAATTTTGGAAAGAACTGGTTGGCCCCGATGCTCCCAGGAAAAAGAGCATCGCGCACATTAGGCACCCCACTATGCGATTTTTAGCCCGCTGGCTCACCATGGTCGTTTTCCCACGGGATGACACCCACTGTGCCACAGTAGAAGATGTTAGGTGTCTCTATGCCATGTGGAAGAAAATCAAATTTTCTCCTGTGCTTAGCATGATCTGCCGCTGGCAAGGACTAGTTCATAGTGGTTATATAATCTCGATCACATCATTCGTGACACGGATCGCCAATGGGTTGGGCACGTTAGCAAGTGCCACCATATCCTTCATGCCTAATGACCCTGCACGAGAGTCAAAGATTCACACTTCATCCATTCACACTTTTTGCGAAAAGACACATAAGGCGACTATGAGCTGCCGCTTCCGGCGCCACAACTCAAGTTATACTCCATGAGATCACTAAACTTTTAGCTAGAACCTGAGCCACCAAGACAAAGTATCTCTAGAGTCATGACTCGCGCCCAACGACGTCGAGCAGAGGAGCAAATCCGCAGGGCCTATGAGGACGTACAACAGCTAGGCGTCAAGCCTACATGGGCTCATCCAAGCGCTGGATCTGCCTGGGAGAGCCAGAGCACCCCCGCTTGGGAGGCCAATCCACAGGGGTCATGGCACAGCTCATGGGACTCCATTGTTCCCTCCATTCACCCTACACAGTCAAGCCAGCACCTTAGCACAGGTGAGTACTCTTATGGCTATGGCGTAGGTCCATTCCATTCTTCGCGTTACACCGGCGAAGGGATAGACGGAAGCATCAACGCCCTCTTTGGAGCGCTAGACCTCCAGGAACATCGCACCCTGGGGATAATGGACAGCCTCGGCCACATCCAGGACTAGCAAGGAGCCACACACAACTTGGTCTTAGAGACCAGAGCAACTGTGGATCACATTCAGGAGCAGAACCTATAGTTCTACATCATGCACGGATACTACCCCAACTAGCTTCGTTGAAGCTTGGCGGAGGGGGGAGGGGGAGGGGGATCCAAATCACCAGTGGTACGCAAATCCTGACCCTTCTCATGTACCTTTCCCTAGCATGTCCTACCCTATCATTGTGCTAGTCTGCATCGCCATGAGAGAAGTAATGTATCTTTATTTTCATGTTTGTTTAGTTTAATTTCAGTTATATTAAAAAAACTCCCAAGCTTAATTGTTAAATTCACTTTCTAGCCTCATTTTGGAAATGATGAATAGTTTCTCTATCAAGTTAATGGTTTAATTCTTGCATGACAACTTATGCTTAGTTTAGTCCCATATTGGTGAATAAAAAGAAGTAAACCAAAGTTTTACCTTATGGATGCCATTTGTGATAACAAGCCTAAGTTGTTGGGAGAATAATGATATGACTTGAAAGTAGGATGATTCTTTCAAATTCCTAGTAAGATGGATATCTTAGATCTTTATTTTGAAAATGGCAAAATAAGCTCTGCGTCATTTAAAAATACCTACCAGAGCTAAATATGCTTCACATGTTCAAAATCAGCTACAAAGAGCTACTTTGATATGTTTTGAGCTTTGTCAAATTTTAAATCTCATTGAGTAGAAATATCATCTTTTGTTAATAGCTGGAGTACAAAAGAAATAAATGCAAGTGATCGATGCAGGACTTTGCATCCACCAAAAGTCTCCAAATACTTCTCATAATCCCCTAGCAAATCTCAAAGAGCAAGAGTATGGAGCTAAGAGAAAAATGCATGCAAAAGCATGGCAAAAAGAAAGAAAATGCGTGCAAAAGCACGACAAAATGAAAAGCATGCAAGTTCAAGCATGGCAAAAATATATAAAAAGCTCCATATCCACTCCAAATCCATAAAAGGCTATGAGGGATGAAAATTTAGAGAAGGAGACACTTTGTTCCACCGATCATACTCTAGTGATCAAACAGAAGAAACGATAGAATTAAACATTCTAAGTGTGCCACATTCTCCCCCACCTGAAGCTCCAAAAAAGCCTTAGTGTAGGAAAATATTGGCCAAAATCATGGCTCTTGGCGAGGAAACACCTCTGAGCGATCAAGAGTGCCGAGGGGAAGCTTATGTTTGTTTTGAAAAATCTTGAAAACACCTGAGAAGGACATCAAAAAAGGATGAGTTAAGATCACTCTTTAAAGTCGTTCTGTCTCTCAACCGCTCAAGGCAAGGTAAGCAAAAAGATGCACCATAGGTATTGCACATAGTAAACTTTGATTATTTTACTACTTGGGGCAAAATTTTGAGTGTTGAGTTCCATATAAGAATTTTCCTTCATCTCCGATACTGTAGCAACTCCTGATCCACTATCAGTCTTAGCTTTGCTCAGATACGAGCAAAGGTCTAAGCTTGGGGGGTGTTGACGGTCATAATCTCACGATATCAACCATCAATTACCCACTAAATGAGACTAAACTTGTGAATTATTTTGACTAACCCTTGCTACTAATGAGTTCCACAAGATGTACATGAATATTTGGATGCAAGTACCAAAATGCACACAAAATGGTTGAAAACACACCAAATACAAAAGATGGGCAACATTGGTGATAGGGCCATGGCCGCTTGGCCACCCCTAGTGGCCGCCCGGCCACCCACCAGTGGGGATTTGGACTCCTGACCACGTGGAATGGTCCCTTGACCACTTCACTTGCCACGTCTTCAATTCTGCGTGCAAACAAACACAAAATGGTGAAGATCCAACCACCCAAGAGAGCATCCATTGTATCCAATGGCCACAAAGTGTCGGGACAACAATTGGTGATGTCAAGGATCCGAGGGGAACAGCATGCAACAAATTGGAGCAAAACACGTGGCCGCCCGATCACTTAGTGTGGCCGACTGACCACCCCTCGGCGACATTTTCCACGTGCAACAACCGTTCCAACTGTCAACCGACTTGGGGAGGTCTTCTCAGCCGTCAGATGTACAAAGTCGGTGAATCAAGTGGTTGGCCGACCACTTGACTTTACCGACTTGCATGCAAACCGACATGGGAAGCTTCTAACCGACTTCCAGGGTAGAGATCAACCGTCGGATCTGCAAAGTCGGCACATCGGGTGGCCACTCAACCACCCCCTATGGTCGGCCAGCCACCGACGTTGCACCAAACCGACCTCCCTTGCCTACAAATGCCCCCCTCACGTGTACAAGCTATAAATAGGCCCCTGGAGCTCATTTGCAAGGTGTGGAGTTGAGTTGAGTTGAGAGTTCTATCTTAGAGTGCTTCATTCCTTCTTAGTAGTTAGGATAGTCCTGGGAGTTAGAGTTGAGTCGAGCTTTACCTCGGAGTCTCTGGAGTTATCTTCGAGTCTGTGGTAAAACTCTTGTATAATTCAATTATATTTTACTCTAGCTCTTCCTCCTACAAGTGTGGTGTACCTTTATTTTGCATACTTGTTAGGCCTAGATTGTGTTTTACTTAAATATTCAAGTCTTGTTATTCTTGCCAGTGCTATAACTCAACCCTAGACTTAGACGCTAGGCTTTGGCTAGATCCACTCCTCTGATCAAGGAAGATCTATCGTGTTCAAAGCTTGAACACGTTTATAGCTTGCCATCCTCTGCACGCAGCTTTGCTTGTTAGCCCTGTTGGCAGTTGTTATAATCCAATTTGGCCACCAACATTTCATGTTCCAAGGGTAAATTTATGCAAGCTTCAAACATATTAACTGGTTCCATGAGTTGTGCATAAAGATCTTGCAGGAACACATGCCATGATGAAAAATACAAACCCAGGGTGCAATATGGTGTACCAAAGGCATGGAAGGAGAAGGCCTGAAAACCCAGCCATCAGAGGCTAACGACCCAGGCTGACCGACCTGTGGGCCAGGCCGCCCGGCTTGCTTCTGGCTCCAAATACCATCATCTTCGACCTGCATGCAAGGAATGACGTGTCAAACACAATGTTAGCTTGGAATCCGAGAGCACATGTCACCACACCACGGAAGGCATCCACTTCGTCAATCCAGCCCACAGATTGGCTAAGTCAACAAACCAGGAGACATCCATCCAATGGCTAAGGAAGAAACACAAAGAGAATCTAATGGTTGAGGCAAAAACACACAAGATAACCGCCAACCGACCTATAACCACCTTGCAGGATCAACATGAGCCGTGGGATGGAGAGAGGCGGTGGATCCAAGGGTTACTCGGGCCGCCCGACTCAGGGTGGGGCCGCCTGGCCCCACACCCAAGCCGCCCGGCCTCCAACCGCCTCCAACTGCCACAACCGACCTCTTCACTCCCTTAGTGCTATAAATACCCCCCTTAAGAGCTCATTTGAGTGCGTGGATAGATGTAGCATAGTGGTATACTAGCACTTGAGAGTGTGAAGTTGTATAGTGTTGGAGAAGTGAAGCTTTCCCTTAGCTTGTAGAGAGAGGCGTTCCTCTTGTATCAAGGAGAGTTATGAGTATAGAGTGTGGGAGTTGGATTTCTCTTCTCTCCCAGACCTGTGTTCTCAAAGGAAGGATATTCAGTTCTAGGATTGAGTAAAGTTCCTTGTCTCTTACCGTTGTTATTTCATTCTTACTTTACTTTCATACTTAGTGATTTACTTGTCTGTTTACGGGAACCTTGTGCATGCTTATAGTGTTGGCTATAGAGTAGAGCTTGCTTTTTTGGCTCCTTACTAGTAAGTAGTAAACTCTTTGAGTGGCACGACGGTGTTTGTACTTAGAGTTTGCCTTGGTTGGTTGGCTATCCCATGTAGCTCTGGTTGGTAGACACACTAGGTTATAGCTTTTGTGTTCTCAGTATTCCAATCCCGTCGTTCAGATAGACTTGCTGACGATATAGACGAAACCTATAGCACCCACCTTTCTCGGATGGGTTTTCAGCACTCTGGTGCTTGGCAGTGGCTCTGCAGCTTTGGTGTCTATGTTTACATGACAAGTATCTTGCTTTGCATGCTTAGTATAGTAAAGTGATTTAACATCTGTTGGGAGCTTGCTTTCCTGTCTTTTATCCTCTACTTGTTAGTTTCACTAGTTTGGCCATTGTGTTGTGTCTTTATTATACTTCTCATTCCTCGTGGATTCGATACCCTGGAATACTCTCCGGTGAAAGGCTACAACGCGTTTTCCTTGCGCTTGCGGATTTATATCTAATAGGCTAAGGAACGCCAACAAGCTTTTCTGGCACCGTTGCTGGGGAACGGTAGCTATCTTAACATAGAACCAAGGTCATCTTATCTCGCACTATACCATCACTGTACCACTATACCACCATACCATCCCATGGATGACACGCCTATCTGTGAGTTATCGGCTCTAAAGGGTGATTTTCTAGAGCATCCACCATCATCCGCCCTATCATCACATATGGCTATCAGCTACGTCCCGACTTGATAGCCACGGTTCGGGACCAATCCTTCACAGGATTGGAATCAGAGAGTCCCTACACACACCTCCGAGAGTTCGAATAGATTTGCAGCTGCATCTCCATCTCGGGTATGCCTGGAGAAACCCTCTAATGGTTGCTGTTTCCGTTATCACTAACAGGAGCTGTGAAATCATGGTACAACCGAGCAGTCGGTGCAGTAGAAGGTAGTTGGGAGAGACTCCAAGTCAAATTGTGTCTACACTTCTTCCCACAAAATTGAGTTGTTGACCTACGATGTGAAGTTCTTAACTTTTGTCAACGAAGCGACAAGACTTTGGCAGTAGCCTGGTCATGTTTCACCGGTCTGGTCGCATCTGGCCCAGATCAGGCTATCCAAGGGTCCATGCTCTTGCAGCATTTCGTCAGAGGCGTTTCACCAGGCGCAGGACTATATTTGGACTTAGCTTGAAGAGGATCGTTTTCCCACCTATCTGCCCAGAAGGACGAAAAATCCTTAATAGAATCCTTGAAAAAGCTTCTGACGGCAGTAAGGTCGAGAAACCACGCTCACATCTAGAAAATCAACCTAAACCCATCTACCAAGAAGAGAGTCAGAACACGCATACCCCATCTCCACACACTCTCATGACCACAGATGTCCCCGAACCTAGCATGTCACAGGACACTGAGAGGGTCAGTGAATCCATGACAAATCCTCCGTTGGTTCCCCCATTCTCGTTCAATGACGAGCTACTAACCGGCTTTGGCAAAACATCTCGGTTGCCCAAAGATGGCCAACGCTTCAAAAGGACCTCTCAACCAGCATATCTACTCCCAGAACAAACACATCAAATGAGAGAGGACCTTCTCTGGCTTACAGTTGTGCTGAATCGGGAATGGCTAGAAGAGAGATGCTCGACACAAAAATGGTTAGGTTCTACCTAAGACCATGTGTGGCGGAACCGCCGATTTAATACGGGCTAAGTACACCTGCCACCACTGGCCCACAGTGCACTTAGTCCGAACTAACCTCGGTAGTCCGTCGAGCTACCCAGAAGGGCACTCGATGAAACCATCTCCCAGGAATGCCGACATCACACACGTTAAGCTCTCGGAAGAGCCACAACAATTACAACAACCCACCATTTCATACAAACATAATTTGATTGATTACAAATACTTTTGCTCAAAAGGAGTACAAGGTAGTGAAAAAGAACTTCAAAATAAACCTCGCAGCGGAATACATATCGTTACAAAGATGTAACGTGCAGCGGAAAGTAAACATCAAGTATGACCTCGAGCCCACCGTAGTCATCCTTGATCATAATCTGATATGCACCTAAAAGAAAAATATCAACAACAAACGGTGAGTTCGTGGGGAACTCGTAGGACTTACCCGTGGGCGGTTTCAGCCCGACACTTTTGAGATTATGCAAGGCTTTTTGGTGGACTGACTTCTAACCCGCATAAGCTTACTAGAAGTGGGTCCTTAGCCATTGATTGTTTATTTAAAACATGTTATCATAAGATAGCAGGATTTGACAGCTGCTACCCCTTAGTTATGATTATCAACAATATCATAGGGGGAAAAACTTGCAGAAAAAAAATAAAACATGAACGCATGCCCCGTCCCAAGATTCATAGAGCCCCCATCGAACTCTTGGGAGTAGCCGTCTCAGGAGCGATGCCCCTATACGTCGGGTCATCTCTCCCTCGACCTCGAAGCATCTCCCAAATCCATCAACCTCCTCTCAGTGGATGGGCAGCACTATGAATAGTCGGACGGATCATACTTATCCAAGCATGTTGTATATAAAACATGAATATAAGCATAAAGTATTTAAGTTGTTACTACGTTGCCCGTGTGCGATATCTGGCATTCTCACACCTGGTGAGCATCAGCGATTCGAATCGATTTTTAATTCCCGGGAATAACTAAAAATGCCAGGGGCCCATATGCTTACTGACACGACGGCTTTCCCACATACGGTCCCCCGCCTCCACTTGTCCCATCCCAAGTTCGATTCACTCCCGCCTGACCTCCGGGTTGTGCCCCCATGACGAGCCTGCCGGCATCCCGGTCTCCCCGTCATGAGTACCAAGCTCCCCCGGACCACCTTCCTCGCAACCAGTGGGTAGGAACGTGTCTCTGTTCTTTGGATGGCACAAGTAAGGTTTCACCGGTCCCATATACCGGATAAGCACTCTAGCAATGTTATGCCAATCAGCAGGCGAACAGCGGACGGGCCTTAATCGACTCGGGCGGAGTCCACCAACACATTATCACAATCTCATCATATCAAACCATATCTCCGCCCGGTCTCAACTTATCATCAAGTCATACCAGATTGCCTTTCGATCCAAGGATTTGTAAAAACAATTTGTAGGCCCTATCATCTCGCGAGTGAATACCTTCACTCGTCTTCTACCGTCTAAGCATGGCTAAGCATAGACTTCGTTTTATCCTTTCTACTTTGGGCATCAAGGATTTATGCATGTGGGGTTTCATAAAATCCCTAAACGTAATGCACAAACAAGCATAGGGTGGTGAGACTCCCTAGATAGGTGAAAATGCCTAAGGGGCCTACCTTTGTTGTTGACAACTTGAACAAACTAAGCTACTGTTAGTTTGTCGGGTTGTGAGGCTTTGCCCCAGGCAACCCCTTGAAACAGGGACGGTTTTATCAGCGACACGCCGTCTTCTGGCACCGGGTGCACGGGCTCGTCTTCTGGCTACTGGGTTTGTGACTGCTTCTGCGTTGGTCCTTCGTTCGCGGAATCTATATGCATGACATAGCGCAACATAAGCGTAACGAATGCAAAAGCGTGCATGATATGCGTAAAAGATATATTCATGGGAATTATTATCTAGGCAATTTACTTAAGTATTCCTTACGTAAAACTTGCTCCACACGAAAGGGACTCAGATTATTACTAGGAATCTGTACGAACCATCCCTGAGATGCACTACAACTATCACATATAAAAGGACATATGAACATGTATTGATTCTAAGGCCTGAACCATCGTATAAACCCTAATCCTCCTCACACTTGCGCATTTGTGAATTAAATTATGCACTTGAATTCTCGTAGTTACACAGCTCCATTATCATGAGGGACATGCACAAATATACTTTTTGGGTCCTATGTATCATGTACAAGCTACCAAAGTTCTCCTGAAATTTTCCTAGCCATTTAACCCCACTTTTTCCTATTTTCTTTCCTAGCTAGTGGCACTTTGTCCATTTCAAAACACCACTCAAACTTGACATGCACAATCTCATATTTTACCAGTGACTCTTATCAGTTATCTAGTGCATAGGAAAAATACCAGATGACTCATTCTAGCAGGTTTTGCATGGTGTTCACTTTTTAGTTAATAAAAAGGTACATTTTGCAAATATAATGGCAAAGCCTCACATAACAGCAAGCACTATGGCCATAAAGTTTGTCATAGTGTTCTCATGTGCTACAAAGCATACTGACCAAGTTTTACCATTTTAGAAGTTCATCTAGATCACTTTTTCTATTTATTTTCCTTTTACATACATGCACAAAACCGAGGGTAAAATGGTCATTTCACTCATCCACATCATACCCATTCGATAGATCTATTCAAGAGGAGTCTAATGCAACTTAGTTTGTCCATTTTGGATTTTTCTGTGATTTTATATGATTTTTCAAAGTTCAAAACCGAAATAATACATATTAACCCTAGATCCGGGACCTATACGTAATTAACCATAACCTCCAGGGGCTAGACTGTAAGGTTCTCAAGACTCAGTGCATAGTACAGAAATCGGGACGGAAATTACCAAAACTGCAGGGGGTTATTCACAAAAATGCGAGGTCTTCTTCTTCCTCCAGACCAGGGACGAACCGCGCGACGGGAGGGAGAAGATGGGGCTACGCCGGCGTGTTGGGGCCCAAACTTGAAGCCGTCGGGGTCTGGGGAGGCGTTCCCGGCGATGGGGCTTCGTTTCCCCCAGATATCGTCGCCCGGGGTGTAGAGGAAGAGCGGCGCGGCGGCGATGAACTGGAGCGACGAGAGCTCGGCGTGGCGTGGCGTGGCAGTTCGATTCCGGGCGGCTCGAGCTCGAGGAGAGGACGAGGGTGGGCGTGAGAGCTCCGCGGGGAGGTGGCACACCCGAAGAAGGCGGTTGGAGGCTCGGGAAGGCAGCGGAGCAGGGGTGTACGCGGTGGGGCTTAGGTCGCCACGGTGGCGTTCATGGCGGCGGCGGTGGAAGGCAGTGGGGAGGATGGCTCTGAGAGGCGAGCCCTTGGGGAAATAGTGGAGGAGATCGAGGCGAGCGCGTTGCGCGCGGAGGCTAGGGGAAAGAGGGCCGGAGATGGCCGGCGCGTGGAGCTCAAGCTCGCGGGGGCGGCCATGGTGGCCATGGTTCTGCCGCTGCTGTGCGCGAGGGAAAAGCGAGGGAGAGGCAATGAGAGTGAGCGGAATGAGGCCGGAACGACGTCTAGGTGAAGCCGGGGCTGAGGGCGCGGGGTGGGGCCGTCGATCCGCGGCGCGGCGTACGTTGCTGTACGCCGGCGCGCCACGGGGCGGCGTCGTACTGAGGTTGAAGGCGACCCTGACGGGTGGGCCCCACCTGTCAGTGAGAGAGTAAAATTTCCATTTATTTTGTGTTTTCTCCACTCCAGTAAATCGCTATTTTGACCCATTTAGAGGCCGAATTTGGAGAGACTCTAATTGGATGAAATGTTCCACTCTTTGATATCTACAACTTTGTAAAAAGGCTCAAGGCCTAAAAGTGTTTAGAACTATGAATTTCATTTGAATTTAGCTCTCAAATTTCATTTGGCCTACAGACCAGGGTTGCTTGGAAAATTCAAAACTCTTATTTCTGGGCCTTATCACCCAAGGAGCCTATTGACAATATTGTTTGAAATTTCAAAACCTACCATTTCTTCAATTAGGGCCTTGCATGAAAATGGATGTAGGTTAGAGTAAAACTCCATTTTCCAAACTGGACAGATTTAAAGTGTGTTTCTAGGCTGACAAAAATTGGTTCAAAACACCTATTATAATTCATTTTATGACCAGACTCAATTTGACAAAGTTGTTTCCTAGATCATTTCCTACAACTTTGATAATATGAGCCTTCTCTAAATCACAAAATATTTTGAAATACAACATACCCTTGTTTAGGGTTTTGGTAAAATAGCAGATTTATCCTAAGTAAAGCTTTTCTTGTTTTCATCTTTTGAAGTATCAAATGAAGTCCAAACACATCCATAATAGATGAATTTGAAAGGTGATGAGTGCAATTTCATTTCATAGAAAGGAATATTCTTAAGTGGTATAGTCAAATCAAAAGTAATTTCAGAATCAATTTGGGATGAGCTAAAAATTCAGATTCGAGAAATTTTGACTTAGTGGTTTATCTACCCATTCCTCATTACTCTCTTAAGCATGATTTAGTCTTAATTCATCATTAGCTTACATATAATTGTGTGTACGGCTTCTAAGATGCCAGGGGCATCACAACCCACCCCCCTTAAAGAAATCTCGTCCCGAGATTTTGAAAGAGGCAGGATTCTACGTCGTAAGGCGAAATGATACTATCCGCATCTTGGGGCTCGTGACTCTTTTCATGGTTGCAAACGCATTTTAACTCCTCCTTTATCCTTTGTTGGCTTTGTTAACGACCTGGTGAGGGGTTAGTTCCTTCCTAACACAAGGTAGTTACAAAGCATCCTTCGGCAGGCTAGGATGGTTCTTTTAAGGTACTCGACAACTCACATCACATATGAGAGGGAATGAACAACCCATGAAGACAATGTGGTGGTAGTGAGCAAATGGCACGATTGTTCAAGCACGATGAGGGGGTTACTTTCTGACTTTGACACCGAGTTTAGGAGCGTAATAAACCCTGATTTATTTGAACAATGAGAAGTAAATCATACGCAGTAGGGAGTTTGAATGAAGCGAAAATCTCGCGAGTTATAGAAAACAACAATGGATGTGTTGTTGGGAGGCACATTCATTCCATTTTGATGGGGACTGCGTACACATATAAGATATCAAATCCAAATATTTTCAAAGAGTAAGGTGTGGCGATGCATAGCACACACTACTCATCGTTTCGAGAAAGATGCCGTGGAAAGAGAATAGGACATATTCACCTAGATAAGGTGGTGGTTTGTATGATTTCATATAATTGATCAAGACTGACCAAGAAAAGCACAGGCAGAGGGCTTATGCTTACTAACAGATCACCAAGGTTAGTGAGCCCAACTTTGAGGATAACTTCAAAAGAAGAATGAAGCAACTCTTGAAAAGGACAATGCGATGAAAGCATTAGCCGAGAACAAAAGCTTAGTGCAGTGGATGATGCTGAAGTTCTTTAGGAGATAAGATTCAACATATATGCAGGAAGAAATCATAAGATAGAGTGGTGGAAACAGAGTTGATTGCTTCCCACAAATCAAGCGAGGCAAATTGGAAGAAAGCCATGGAATGATGTAGCAAAACAGTGGAAATGGAACCAAGCATTCCCACAGATACGGTCGTTAAAGCTGATCAAGGTAAGCATAGAGGAGTCCGAGAAAGATGTGGACGAGTGGAACCCTAGAGTCGATCCGTCTCCGCTGATCGAGAAGAACATGACTCAACAAGGCGAGGCAAAGGTGTGAACGATACGGGGATTGAGACGGATTTTTCCCACAGATCAAGAAAGGCGAGGTGAAACAAAGCAAAGAAACGATACTAGGCAGCAGTGGAAATAGAGTGAATTATTTCCACGAATTAGAGGGATAGAGGTCAACAAGGCGTTAAGAGTTGGATCGGAATGTTCCACAATTTCGGCGGTGTCATGCCTTTGCATGTCTTGATACCAGCGCGCCCCTAGTGGAACCGAGTGACGGCCGTACACACGGGACTCTAGGTTCCGTCGCGGCACCATAGACTGCTCGGGTAAACACCCCGTCAAGAGCGGTATTTCCATCCAACCTCAGAGGATATGCGAATACACAAGGTTATAGAAAGACATGAACAAGGAGTCTTACATGCCATAGCACAATGTTTTCAAAGGTATAATTTATCGGATTTATTTGAATCGGAAAACAGGGTAATCATAACTAAAGTGTCATGGATTACAAAAATTGAAGTGCCTGAATGACCAGAACATGAAGCGTGAGAGCTACAAGAGTTTGAAATGCTCCATTGAAAATAGGGTTACATTAATCATGAGGGTGGGACACATGCCGACTGCAAAGAGTTGGATATATGGGAACTCGAGAGTTATGAAAGTCAACCTCCTCTTATTACAACAGTTTGCGATGACTGCTAGCACACCAACTAGTATCTAGCTAATACTGCCTAAACGTAAGATTGATACGTCCAGGACGAATGCCCGTTTCTTCTTTCAACCAACTTGGTGCAGTGCCGGTCTTCACGTGGGAAACGCCATGAAATAACAATCTTGATTCTCCACCGAGTATGAGAACGTCACCAGATTCGAGGTTGATCTTGGTCGCTTGGTCTTTGTCTCTTGTGTTGCCGAACAAGAACTCGGCGGTGTCTCCTATGGAGATGGATATGAAAGGTAAACCTTTGGTAAGGCTACTCTCTGACTCGTCCTTGTCTTGGTGAAGTCCGAGCTTCCCGGAGTTGGTGTAGTAGTTGACGATGCATACGTCCGGGTTAATCTGAGGAAACTCGTTTGCAGTGGAGTTCGCAGTTTGAGCAATCATCTTGAAAGCATCTGGTATTGTCGGGGCTTGTGCTCCATCGAATGGACGCGTGGGTCCATATGAGCGTAACGTCGGATCCCAGTTCTTTCCTAGGGACATCATCCATAAGTTCAGCTTGGCACCATTCTTGAGGCTTGGCCTGTAAAATCCCCCTGGGCCCTTACCCAGTTGTCGACACATACTAACCATCCCGATTTGATCTTCAGGCTTGACAAATCCTTTTAACAGAACCATCCCAGGTCGCAGGTGTTGAACCGAAGCTGCATCGGTAGAGGGCTCTCCCGCTTTTCTCTTCATGCTGCCTTTAGGTATTATGGTTTTAGCTGTCATGGATTCATGGTGGCCAGGTCATAAGTCGAAAGGCGGTGTCGAGGGTTGCGACATCTGTAGCAGGAAGAATAAGGCTCCCGTCAATTTGATAGTTTCGAAGGCCAAATGTGGTCATAAGGCAATTTGTATTCATGTGCCAATTAAGTTACGTCCCGAACTTCATCTTCTAAATTTCGTACTTGCTACCTAGATGTAAGCTTGGACTTAAAATGGTTGTAAGTTAATGTCCAGAGTATTTTGCTGAAGGGTCGTTATAGATCAATGTGTTGGTTGAATTTTTCGCACTACAACTTTTATATATAATACTTGTTTTAAAAATGGACATAAGACACGCCCTAAACTGGTACCTCGCTCGTATTTACTTTCAGAGCAAGTAATCTATACATAAGTTGTTTAGAAATTTCTTGTACTACTAGGTTCTTATAATAAGTTTCTGTTGATTTTATTCGTAGTTTGAAATGCATCTTAAAACCGCAGACAGGATTCATATGTAAAATGCTACTACCCAACGAGTATACTTATAGATGCAGTAAGAAATCTAGTTATTTTCAAGCAAAAACAAGTAAAGCACATGAGATGAGATGGAATGATGTATGCCCGTCCTATCCGGTCTCACATCACACTTTCTAAGTATACAACTTAGCGATATTCGGTGACATATATGCACGTCTCTCCTTAATGCAACTAGTCGAGTCCTAGTCGTTCTTAGTTTCGCACGTGGTTAGTGTACCTGCAGAAAAATGCATGCTCATACATTACCACATAATGTGGCATCCACGCGTGACCGCTGCGTGGACAACGTTGGTGGGCCGCTGCACCTTTTCCTCAAAGCCTGACTTTCCACCAGTACTGGGGATTGTCGAGAAAAAGGTGGATCCCAAAACCGAATGTAAGTGTGGTGGGTATGAAAGCCTCAAACATGCCCACCACCCTTAAAGAGCTTTTACTTATACAGCATGAATGCAGAGATTACAACTATTCGCAAAACCCAATAGCTTCCACCAGTACTGGGGATAGCTATGGCCGAATAGTTGCTTCTCAAAGCGCCCAAAATGCATATGAATTCTATCTAGGTCAGAATGTTAGTGATGTCACCTGATATCTCCTAACATCCTTATAGTGGGCATATACGCGATATCTCTCATTTTCGCAAATACTCTGAAAAGATTTGGAAAATAGGCTTTTGAAATCAAAACGAAGTTGTTATAATTGTTGCTCGTGCATGATCGGCTCTGATACTAGCTGTGGCGGAACCGCCGATTTAATACGGGCTAAGTACACCTGCCACCACTGGCCCACAGTGCACTTAGTCCGAACTAACCTCGGTAGTCCGTCGAGCTACCCAGAAGGGCACTCGATGAAACCATCTCCCAGGAATGCCGACATCACACACGTTAAGCTCTCGGAAGAGCCACAACAATTACAACAACCCACCATTTCATACAAACATAATTTGATTGATTACAAATACTTTTGCTCAAAAGGAGTACAAGGTAGTGAAAAAGAACTTCAAAATAAACCTCGCAGCGGAATACATATCGTTACAAAGATGTAACGTGCAGCGGAAAGTAAACATCAAGTATGACCTCGAGCCCACCGTAGTCATCCTTGATCATAATCTGATATGCACCTAAAAGAAAAATATCAACAACAAACGGTGAGTTCGTGGGGAACTCGTAGGACTTACCCGTGGGCGGTTTCAGCCCGACACTTTTGAGATTATGCAAGGCTTTTTGGTGGACTGACTTCTAACCCGCATAAGCTTACTAGAAGTGGGTCCTTAGCCATTGATTGTTTATTTAAAACATGTTATCATAAGATAGTAGGATTTGACAGCTGCTACCCCTTAGTTATGATTATCAACAATATCATAGGGGGAAAAACTTGCAGAAAAAAAATAAAACATGAACGCATGCCCCGTCCCAAGATTCATAGAGCCCCCATCGAACTCTTGGGAGTAGCCGTCTCAGGAGCGATGCCCCTATACGTCGGGTCATCTCTCCCTCGACCTCGAAGCATCTCCCAAATCCATCAACCTCCTCTCAGTGGATGGGCAGCACTATGAATAGTCGGACGGATCATACTTATCCAAGCATGTTGTATATAAAACATGAATATAAGCATAAAGTATTTAAGTTGTTACTACGTTGCCCGTGTGCGATATCTGGCATTCTCACACCTGGTGAGCATCAGCGATTCGAATCGATTTTTAATTCCCGGGAATAACTAAAAATGCCAGGGGCCCATATGCTTACTGACACGACGGCTTTCCCACATACGGTCCCCCGCCTCCACTTGTCCCATCCCAAGTTCGATTCACTCCCGCCTGACCTCCGGGTTGTGCCCCCATGACGAGCCTGCCGGCATCCCGGTCTCCCCGTCATGAGTACCAAGCTCCCCCGGACCACCTTCCTCGCAACCAGTGGGTAGGAACGTGTCTCTGTTCTTTGGATGGCACAAGTAAGGTTTCACCGGTCCCATATACCGGATAAGCACTCTAGCAATGTTATGCCAATCAGCAGGCGAACAGCGGACGGGCCTTAATCGACTCGGGCGGAGTCCACCAACACATTATCACAATCTCATCATATCAAACCATATCTCCGCCCGGTCTCAACTTATCATCAAGTCATACCAGATTGCCTTTCGATCCAAGGATTTGTAAAAACAATTTGTAGGCCCTATCATCTCGCGAGTGAATACCTTCACTCGTCTTCTACCGTCTAAGCATGGCTAAGCATAGACTTCGTTTTATCCTTTCTACTTTGGGCATCAAGGATTTATGCATGTGGGGTTTCATAAAATCCCTAAACGTAATGCACAAACAAGCATAGGGTGGTGAGACTCCCTAGATAGGTGAAAATGCCTAAGGGGCCTACCTTTGTTGTTGACAACTTGAACAAACTAAGCTACTGTTAGTTTGTCGGGTTGTGAGGCTTTGCCCCAGGCAACCCCTTGAAACAGGGACGGTTTTATCAGCGACACGCCGTCTTCCGGCACCGGGTGCACGGGCTCGTCTTCTGGCTACTGGGTTTGTGACTGCTTCTGCGTTGGTCCTTCGTTCGCGGAATCTATATGCATGACATAGCGCAACATAAGCGTAACGAATGCAAAAGCGTGCATGATATGCGTAAAAGATATATTCATGGGAATTATTATCTAGGCAATTTACTTAAGTATTCCTTACGTAAAACTTGCTCCACACGAAAGGGACTCAGATTATTACTAGGAATCTGTACGAACCATCCCTGAGATGCACTACAACTATCACATATAAAAGGACATATGAACATGTATTGATTCTAAGGCCTGAACCATCGTATAAACCCTAATCATCCTCACACTTGCGCATTTGTGAATTAAATTATGCACTTGAGTTCTCGTAGTTACACAGCTCCATTATCATGAGGGACATGCACAAATATACTTTTTGGGTCCTATGTATCATGTACAAGCTACCAAAGTTCTCCTGAAATTTTCCTAGCCATTTAACCCCACTTTTTCCTATTTTCTTTCCTAGCTAGTGGCACTTTGTCCATTTCAAAACACCACTCAAACTTGACATGCACAATCTCATATTTTACCAGTGACTCTTATCAGTTATCTAGTGCATAGGAAAAATACCAGATGACTCATTCTAGCAGGTTTTGCATGGTGTTCACTTTTTAGTTAATAAAAAGGTACATTTTGCAAATATAATGGCAAAGCCTCACATAACAGCAAGCACTATGGCCATAAAGTTTGTCATAGTGTTCTCATGTGCTACAAAGCATACTGACCAAGTTTTACCATTTTAGAAGTCCATCTAGATCACTTTTTCTATTTATTTTCCTTTTACATACATGCACAAAACCGAGGGTAAAATGGTCATTTCACTCATCCACATCATACCCATTCGATAGATCTATTCAAGAGGAGTCTAATGCAACTTAGTTTGTCCATTTTGGATTTTTCTGTGATTTTATATGATTTTTCAAAGTTCAAAACCGAAATAATACATATTAACCCTAGATCCGGGACCTATACGTAATTAACCATAACCTCCAGGGGCTAGACTGTAAGGTTCTCAAGACTCAGTGCATAGTACAGAAATCGGGACGGAAATTACCAAAACTGCAGGGGGTTATTCACAAAAATGCGAGGTCTTCTTCTTCCTCCAGACCAGGGACGAACCGCGCGACGGGAGGGAGAAGATGGGGCTACGCCGGCGTGTTGGGGCCCAAACTTGAAGCCGTCGGGGTCTGGGGAGGCGTTCCCGGCGATGGGGCTTCGTTTCCCCCAGATATCGTCGCCCGAGGTGTAGAGGAAGAGCGGCGCGGCGGCGATGAACTGGAGCGACGAGAGCTCGGCGTGGCGTGGCGTGGCGTGGCGGTTCGATTCCGGGCGGCTCGAGCTCGAGGAGAGGACGAGGGTGGGCGTGAGAGCTCCGCGGGGAGGTGGCGCACCCGAAGAAGGCGGTTGGAGGCTCGGGAAGGCAGCGGAGCAGGGGTGTCCGCGGTGGGGCTTAGGTCGCCACGGTGGCGTTCATGGCGGCGGCGGTGGAAGGCAGTGGGGAGGATGGCTCTGAGAGGCGAGCCCTTGGGGAAATAGTGGAGGAGATCGAGGCGAGCGCGTTGCGCGCGGAGGCTAGGGGAAAGAGGGCCGGAGATGGCCGGCGCGTGGAGCTCAAGCTCGCGGGGGCGGCCATGGTGGCCATGGTTCTGCCGCTGCTGTGCGCGAGGGAAAAGCGAGGGAGAGGCAATGAGAGTGAGCGGAATGAGGCCGGAACGACGTCTAGGTGAAGCCGGGGCTGAGGACGCGGGGTGGGGCCGTCGATCCGCGGCGCGGCGTACGTTGCTGTACGCCGGCGCGCCACGGGGCGGCGTCGTACTGAGGTTGAAGGCGACCCTGACGGGTGGGCCCCACCTGTCAGTGAGAGAGTAAAATTTCCATTTATTTTGTGTTTTCTCCACTCCAGTAAATCGCTATTTTGACCCATTTAGAGGCCGAATTTGGAGAGACTCTAATTGGATGAAATGTTCCACTCTTTGATATCTACAACTTTGTAAAAAGGCTCAAGGCCTAAAAGTGTTTAGAACTATGAATTTCATTTGAATTTAGCTCTCAAATTTCATTTGGCCTACAGACCAGGGTTGCTTGGAAAATTCAAAACTCTTATTTCTGGGCCTTATCACCCAAGGAGCCTATTGACAATATTGTTTGAAATTTCAAAACCTACCATTTCTTCAATTAGGGCCTTGCATGAAAATGGATGTAGGTTAGAGTAAAACTCCATTTTCCAAACTGGACAGATTTAAAGTGTGTTTCTAGGCTGACAAAAATTGGTTCAAAACACCTATTATAATTCATTTTATGACCAGACTCAATTTGACAAAGTTGTTTCCTAGATAATTTCCTACAACTTTGATAATATGAGCCTTCTCTAAATCACAACATATTTTGAAATACAACATACCCTTGTTTAGGGTTTTGGTAAAATAGCAGATTTATCCTAAGTAAAGCTTTTCTTGTTTTCATCTTTTGAAGTATCAAATGAAGTCCAAACACATCCACAATAGATGCATTTGAAAGGTGATGAGTCCAATTTCATTTCATAGAAAGGAATATTCTTAAGTGGTATAGTCAAATCAAAAGTAATTTCAGAATCAATTTGGGATGAGCTAAAAATTCAGATTCGAGAAATTTTGACTTAGTGGTTTATCTACCCATTCCTCATTACTCTCTTAAGCATGATTTAGTCTTAATTCATCATTAGCTTACATATAATTGTGTGTACGGCTTCTAAGATGCCAGGGGCATCACACCATGTCTCGTCTCTGGTCATGTATCCGACATGCTCCCACAAGATATCTTGTACGACCCACGAGTTGGGGTGAACATCATTCCTAAATATGTTGTAGACACTCATTTCCCCACTCTCCCACGATCAAAATCTGACATTCGCTTGAAGTGGAACAAGAATGAATTGTTGGAAAATAATGGAGCTATCAAGGTCTTACCAGTAACCTTGCGAGACAAGCGGATGTTCTTAGATTTCCACATCTTTGGCATACCTGAGGAACCCATGCCACTCATACTGGTTGGGCTCCCTATTGCTATCCTAATCAAGATTACAGCAACTCCAGGGCAGCTACAGCTCCAGTTTAGCGAAGAAGTGTTCAAAGTTGGCACGAGTCGAGCACTAAACACCAAGACGGAAGCTAAGCCAGAGGTTGATCTCCTAGAAGAAGTAATGGGTATTTCACTTGGGGAAAAGGAAGATCAACAAAGCCTAGAGGAAGAGGCTAGCAACTTCAGTGCGGCAGAAGAGCCGCTTGAGTTTGAGAAACTGGGTGAATCCTTGCGGCCCGACCCCCTGAAAATTGAGCTTAAACAGCTACCGCCTGGCCTAAAGTATGCCTTCCTCAATAGGAATCTAGACACACCGGTAATCATCAGTGACAAGCTGACTGAGAATGAGAAGTACAGATGAGTGTTTGGTACTCACTCCAAGATCTGAAGGGAATCAGTCCGAACATGGGCACTCATCGCATCCTGATGGAGACCGAACACCGGGCCTCACGGGAACCTCAACGAAGACTCAATGAAGCGATGAGAGAGGTAGTTAAGAAGGAGGTTCTTAAACTCCTACACGCGAGTATCATCTGCCAGGTGCAAGATAGTGAATGGGTCAGTCTAGTCCAAGTTGTACCAAAGAAAGGAGGAATGACAGTTGTGAAGAACTAGAACAATGAGCTAATTCCTCAGCGCACTATCACCGGATGGCGTATGTGTATCGACTACAGAAAACTCAATGCAGCCACCCGAAAAAGATCACTTCCCCCTTCCACTCATTGATGAAATGCTTGAAAGGCTGGCCAATCACTCCCTCTTCTGCTATCTTGATGGCTACTCTAGTTATCACCAGATCCCCATTCACCCGGATGACCAGAGTAAGCCAACATTCACCTGTCCCTACGACACGTTTGCCTATCGACGAATGTCGTTTGGGCTATGCAATGCTCCAGCATTGTTCTCGCGTTGCATGATGGCCATATTCTCTGACCTGATAGAGAACATAATGGAAGTATTCATGGACGATTTCTCAGTCTCTGGCAAGACATTTGATGGATGTCTCCAGAACTTAGAAAAGGTTCTCCAGAGATGCAAAGAAGTATACATTGTCCTCAACTGGGAGAAATGTCACTTTTGTAGGATCGAGACGTGCGACTAGAGGGAGGTGAATAGGAGCACTTGAAAACTCAAAATCAATCCCGCGTAGTGCAAACTGAAACAACACCCACAACAAAGCTAGACACCGTCTACTGAGAGGATACATATCTAGCTCACAACACGTGCTTGGTACTATCCACTGAACAGATACGTACCAAGCACAAAGCGGAAGCAGACGCTCAAATGGCTAAGACAAAGAGTGCAAAAGGAACCAACTTCGGGAAACAGTAGATTTCAAACAGACAGGGCTGCAAAGGAAAATCTCAAAACCCTAGAAGCAAAGCTCCAAACGACCCCAAAAAATTACCACACCTTTACAAGACAATAAGGAACAGCTCCAGAAAAATTTAGACCAAATGGAGCAAGTTGTGATCACCGGACCATCCAGTGTTCACAGACTGACACTCCGAAAAGATTTCAATCAAAACCAAACCAAAACAACTCCACCAATTATGAAATTTTTACAGCATATTAAGAAGGGACCAAGGAACAACTCCACAAAATATCAGCTCAAAAGGAGAATAAATGAAACTCCAACACTCACCGGACCGTCCGGTGCTCAAAAACAGACAGACCTACCTCCAAAGAAAAATACGAAAACCTGGACAAAATACCTCCAAATATTCTGAAATTGTTATGGGAGCTTTATGATTCACAGGAAAAGAGGTCCACAAAATTTCAAGTCATTTGGAGCACATTTGGCCACTAAACTAAACACCGGACGAAATAGAAAACCACCGGACGTTATAGACAGACAGAAAAACAGCCACATGAAACTTGAACTTCTGAAGCCAAAACTTGACCAAACATTCACCAATCTTCACGAAATTTTGCACACACTAACCTAGCTCCATTCCAAAGCTATTCCCAAAAGATCTATTGAAAAAGATCAAGGGATTAGCAGGAATTTCAGATCTCATGAAGAGGTGAATATTTGGGCAAGAAAGGGGAAAGCTCAAGAACAACTTGCTCGTGACAATCCTTCGGGATTGAGATGTTCTAAGACATAATCTCCACGTCCTTTTAAGTCCAAAACACAAGAAAAACAAAGGATTCAACCTTGGCCAAAGCAAACATCCAAAAAACCAAGGATTGAAGCCAAAAACCAAAGCGAACAAGGGGAGGAGAAGCACACAAAATTGCTGCACGAAACCACTTTGATTATGAGCCTCAAAAGAGGTCTTAGGTCAAAATACAACAAAGGATTTCGTCCCAAGCAACCACCCTCACCTTCCCTCTTGATTTGGAGGCTAGATTTCACCCTAACCCTCCTAAACCTGGAGCACAAAGCTTGAGGACGAAAATTACCCTAAGGAAATTAAAACCTAGCTTCCAAGACACCCTCTAATGACCAGCTCTTAGGCTATTTATACACCGGTTCAGTTTTGGCATTTTTACACATAGACCCCTAACACTAGAGACGCCCGGAGGGGCTAAAACAGAAAAGAACCCGAAATATCGGGGACGGACGACCACGATGAAGACTTCATCTTCTTAGCTTCCACGCAATTTTCGGATGTCCTCCACGTGGCCAGTAGTCCAATCCACCTTTGCACCCCCGGTTTTGATGTCAGAAACCGGAAAACTTTAGGAAGTCTCCGTTTGGGCCAGACTTAGCCCATCTTCTCTATCATGGCAGTCGTGGCCCAACTCACCAAGCCTTGAATAGCTTGGGTGGCAGTTTTGAGCCGAAGCCGCCAAACCCTCCCTCGCACGCCTTCGCGCCATGCACTCGGGTTGGAGCACCACGGTGGCACCCGGCTTCTCCAGTCCATCGGAGTTGCCTCGCCGTCCATCGGAGGGCTTAGACAACCGTTGTCAAACCGCCCCTCCATATACCGAGCTCCTATGGCCGACTGACGCCAAGCATTGCCTCCGGTCCATTGGAGGTCTTTTGCCTCAGTCCATCGAGGTCTTCATCATCTACCTCCAGTCCATCGGAGGGCTTGAGCTCGTTGACAATCACTCATCACACCAGGAAAGCAATGAGGCTGGTCCATTGGCTCTCAATCTCCCCCTTGATGAGTGCATTGTCAACACCTTCAACCTGTAACCTGAAATAGAACAAAGACAAGAGAAAAGCGTAAAACCGAAAAAGAAAGAAAGAAAGAAGAAAGTTGCTCAAAATGCCCAAGAACCAAATACAAGCAAAGAAACAGGGCACAACGAGACAACAAAAGAAAACAAAGCATCGGCTCCTCAAGACAGAGGCAAAAGGCTCAACGCACCATTGCAAAGTGATGCTAAAAGCTCAAATCCCCCTGAAATGCATCCTTACAAATGCAAAAATGAATGCAAAGCTCCCCGTCAACTAAGTCTCTCTCGAGTCCCCCCTATGTCTTTCTCCCCCTTGTTGACAATGGACACATCAAGGGTTCATAGGACTCCCCCTGAACTTGACAACTCCCCCTCAAAATATGCCATGAGATGCAGAGAGTGTACCAGAAAGAGCTCAGAAGGGATGGAAAGCTAGTATTCACAAGTTCTAGCATACAGATCAAGTGAGGGCAAGGAAGTCTGCAACAAGCTCAAATGAATCTATCTTACACATATCAAGAGCTAGCATGTTTTTCAGGGTAGTTGAAAATAAAGCATCACCAACATGAATAGTACCTAGCAAGATAGGCATGAATAGCAAGATGCTAGCAATGCATACAAGGTGTGCTACTCTCAACCAAAGCATATACAACAAGCAATAAGCATTTCAGAGACTTGCATATTTCAGATTTAATGACTTGTATTACATGAGCAAGTTCCATATTGTGCTAGGGGTTATTTATTTGTCTTTTGCCACTTTTTACCAACCAATGCCAAGCCTAGGTTCAAAGAACCATCAGAAGCTTAAGACAAGGTTTTGGTCATACACAGCCTAGTCCAAGTTCATGCCAAAGTGCAAAGGCAAGCTGTCTCGAACTAGATCAGTGTGACAAGCAAACCCACCTGGATCTTTCTCATTTGGACACAAGAAACACCACTTATAAACATTATAAATCAGATTTCTCTTTAAGCAAGGTGTCACAAAAGATTAGCCATTAACTTAGCAAAGGCATACAACTAGCATATCTAGGTATGAAACGATAGCATAGCATTCAACACTCCTACACATGCTAGGCAGCCAAGTCAAGTGGTGATCATGTTTTTGGATTTTCAGGAAAGCAAAAGACTTAGCTCACAATTAGTATTCAACAGACTCAAGAGAACTTAGCCAACCATGATCAAGCAAGCATCTGTACAATTTAGCACAAGCAAGTACTAAGTCATCATTCCAAAGAGCTCTAGTGCTAGTGAAGTGAAAATGCATATGATACAATGCAATACATGATATGGTACAGAATGCAAAAGAACCAAGAAGGAAACAAAAACAAGGCAAACAAAAGTAAAACATAAACTACTAAAGTTATCCCTGACTAAAAGGGATAACACACTCCAAGCTCACCTCTCAAGCGACAAAAGCGCCAAACTCTAGGGGCTTGGTAGAGATATCGGCCAATTGGTTTTCAGATACTACATAGACTAAGTCTATGTCCCCCTTCTCATAGTGATCTCTCAGAAAGTGAAACCTCACGTCTATGTGTTTGGTTCTACAGTGCAAGACGGGGTTTTTAGCAACAGAAATAGCAGAAGTAGAGTCAATTAGAAGAGGGATTTTTCCAAACCTATGGCCAAAATCACTAAGGGTGGCTTTCATCTAAAAAAGCTGGGAGCAGCAGCAACATATTCTGCTTCAGTGGTGGAAAGGGCTACACCAGCTTGCTTGCGGGAGGACCAAGAGACAAGAAAAGTTCCTAAGAACTGGCATGTGCCAGAAGTTGACTTGCGATCTATCCAGCAGCCAGCATGGTCAGCATCTGAGAACCCTCTAAGAGAAAGAGAAAACCCCGAGGAATACCAAAGACCAAGCTCAGGAGTGAATTTTAGATACCTAAAAATGCGCTTCACCGCTTGACAGTGAGAAGTCCTAGGAGAAGCCTGGTAGCGCGCACAAAGGCAAACCGCAAACTAAATGTCCGGTCTGGTCACCGTCAGGTACAGAAGTGAGCCAATCATCCCTCGAAATTCCTTCTGGTCCACCGCCTCCCCATCTTCATCAGCATCAAGCGTCGTGTTTGTACTCATAGGAGTCGTCATGGGCTTGGAGTCATCCATCTCAAACTTCTTGAGTATGTCTCTTGTACACTTGGCTTGATGGACTAAAGTTCCTTCAGGGCCTTGCTTGATCTGCAGCCCGAGGAAGAACTGGAGCTCACCCATAAGACTCATCTCAAATTCCCTGCTCATCTATTCAGCAAAACAAAACACCAAAGCGTGAGATGAACCACCAAAGATTATGTCATCAACATATATCTGAACTATCAGGGTGTCACTGTCATGACTCAACAAAAACAAGGTCTTGTCTACTGAACCCATCACAAACCTAGACTTGAGAAGGAAACTCTTCAACCTAGCATACCAAGCTCTAGGAGCTTGCTTCAGACCATAAAGGTCTTTTCTCAACTTATACACCTAGTCTAGAAATCTAGCACTCTCAAAGCCAGGAGGTTGTCTCACATATACCTCCTCCTCTATGAACCCGTTTAGGAAAGCAGACTTGACATCCATTTGTTGTAGTTTGAAGCCTTTAGAGGCCGCAAAGGCAAGCAAAATCCTAATGGCTTCCAAACGAGCTACAGGGGCAAAGGTCTCCTCATAATCTATCCCCTCCTTCTGACAGAAACCCTAGGCTACCAATCTTGATTTGTTCCTCACAACCATCCCGTTGTCACACTGTTTGTTCTTCAAAACACACTTGGTACCTATAGGGCGACAGTTTGGTGGAGGCTCCACTAAATCCCAAACATGGTTTCTCTCAAAATTCTCCAACTCCTCATGCATGGCGTTCACCCAGTTAGAATCAGATAATGCATGTGACACATCCCGGGGTTCAAAAGTAGCAACATATGTAGAGTGGGAGAAAAAGGCTGGAGAGTTAACCGAAGAGCGTGTAACACGCTGGTGAATGTCTCTAATCATCCTGTGTGAAGGGTGATCCCGCTGGACCTGCCGAGATGGAACAATCTCGGAGGTCACCTCCCCTGCGTCCTCAGCGGGGCTAGCCTCTGCTTGAGCTTGCTGTCGGGGGAGTGAAGAGGAAGCCATGGACAAGGGTCCTCCTTCATCATCAGAGCTTGTAGCAGAGGGGGCAGGAGCTGCAGCCGGTGCAGTGGCTCCTGTATCACCAACATTATCTGCACCTTCCTCGTTTTCAAAGATGGGGGTGCATTCTTCATCATCACCTGGAAGCTCAAAGACAGGGGTTGTGCAAGGCATAGTTTTATCAAAAGAAACCTCACAAGTCTCAACAACTTGCTTGGTCTCCAAAATCCACACACAAAAAGCCCTAAAACTAGAAGCATACCCCAGAAAAATCCCATCCAAACAACGAGACTCAAACTTATCCAAATGCCCTGCCTTCTTAAGCACAAAGCAACTGCAGCCAAACGCTCCCAAATACTTGACGCTGGGCTGCCTACCAAACCGATGTTCATACGAGGTCTTCCCAAGGAAAGCTCGCAAGAAGATCCGGTTCGCAATGTAACAGGCCATATTCACTGCCTTAGTCCAAAAGCGCCTCGGAGTCCTGTGCTCATCGAGCATCGTCCGTGCCATCTCAATGAGTGTGCGGTTCTTGCGTTCCACAACACCGTTCTATGGTGGGGTATATGGAGAAGAAAATTGGTGCTCAAGACCTAGGTCACGACAGAAGTTTTCGAACCGAGAGTTTCTGAATTCTCCGCCACTGTCACTGCAGATAGCCCTCATGGCCTTATGACTCTCATTTCTCAACCTCAGTACTAGATCCCGAACAAAACCAAACGCCTCATCCTTAAACTCCATGAAATATACCCACGAGAGCCGTGAAAAGTCATCCACAACAACAAGCACATACCACTTCCCACTGACCGACGCTACCCGAGCGGGACCTAATGTATCCATATGGAGTAGCTCAGCCGGATAGGAGGTCATAACGTGAGACACAGGAGTGTGAGAAGCAGCAACCATCTTGCCATGACGACAGGGGTGGCACACTAAGTCCTTCTCAGCTTTCAATTTGGGCAAACCTCTGATTAGGCCCATTGAACTCAACCTGACTAGCAGATCAAAGCTCAAGGGACCAAGTCTCCTATGACACTTCCATATATCAGCAGAAGGACTAGCAACCAAATAGCGCACAGGGCCAGAAACAGATGTGAGGTCGACCCTAAAAACCTGACCAAAAGGTAGCAAAGAAAAATCACGGGTCTCCTCAGCATCAAGAACGCGACACGCACCCTTCTTAAACCGAACCTCAAATCCTTCTTCGAGAAGTTTTGAAACAGAGACCAAATTGAACCCCAGATTCCGAACAAAAGCAACTTCTCTCAGGGAAAGCTTAGCAGAGAGCGAAACAGAACCAACACCCAACACCTTACCTTGACCATTGTCCCCGAAAGTGATGTACTCCTTGGTGCTCATGGGGTTGAGGTTGGAGAACCACTTGCAGTGCCCTATCATGTACCTAGAGCAACCGGAATCCATGATCCACATGTCCTCCATGCCTTGATCCTGCAAAGTCAAGTAAAACGACGGTGAGCAAACGGTCCGGCACTAGGATTAGTATTAAAACTGTTGTACCAGTGCTGAGCCATCTGCTCAAAATGGGGTAAGCACAGTCAAGCAAATCACCACAACTGGAGTAACCACGACCCTCAAAGCGTGGCCTCTCAAGCTCTCTCACAAACCCTCGGCCACAAGATCCGTAGCCACGCTGAAAATGACTAGGAGCTCGACCGACAGAGCGTCTCTCACCACCAGGAGCACGGGCTTGAAAGCCGCCTTCTCTCTCACCACAAGCAAAGCGGTCTCTCATCTCACCGCGGTGGGGAGGATCTTGCCTACCACCCTGGTAGAACTGATCCTGGTTCCCCCAAGCTCTCTTCTGCCTCTCAACCCGCTTCCTCCTAAAGCAAAACTCCTCAAGGTGACCATTCCGCTAGTAGAACTCACAGTGGTAGATAGGCCTCCTAGGTGGTGTGGCCTTGGGTGGCTCAGGCTGCTAGACTAGCTTCTTGCCCTTGGACTTAAGCTCTTCCTCTATTATCTTGTCCAGCTTTGCCTTAGACGGCTTGGGTGTTCAGTACTGCTTCTTTGCGGCAGCCTTGGGTGGCTTATGGTAAACCCCATCAACAGTTTCACCTAGCTGGGTAGGTGCAGTCTTGATCTTAATTGGGGCACTCTTCTCACCCGAAGTACTGCACTCCCTAAACCCAAAACCACTCATATCACCCTTGGCTCTCTTGGTGCTCTCTATAATCATCTCTAGTTAGGGTTGCCTCGCATACACCCGACTCAGCACCTCTCTCAACCTATTGTTGTCATCTTGCAAAGACAACATCTCCTTCCTCAAATCCTTGAGAACTACAGTCTGGGCAACTCAAGTGTCACAGTCTAGGGAGGGTATCACAGCAGTACCTTTCTCCAACTTGTTAATGGTGGCAATCCTATCCACCAGCTGCATCCTAAGGGTTAGGCAGTTCTCACAAGTGTCAGTAGGTGCTAAAAGCACCTCAAAGTCAGCTCTCAACTGCTCTAACTCACCTTTCAAAGTAGGACAGACCATACACGCACCCAAAAGTGCAGGTCTAGCCCTAAGCTCCTCAAGCTCCATGAGCTACCCCTCAAACTTATCCTTCAACACAGCTAACTCTCTAGCTAAACTGGGGCAAGACTCACACTCAAACTCTCCACTCAAAGTAGGCTCATCCAGCTTGGACTGGAGTTTGCCTAACTCAACTTTCAGCCCATCTATCTCCTCTACCCGCTTGGCATACCTATCTCTCTGGTCACCAAGCTCCGTCATGAAAGACTCGCAGGTAGGGCACTCAAACTCACTGGGTTGGGGTCTCACACTCCTTAACCTCTCATTCTCCTCTAAAGCCTCAGCAAGTTGGGCTTTCAACGTCTGCAGCTTCTTAGCTGCCTTCTCCAGCATCTTATCCTGGGCTTGTAGCTCTCGGTTGTTCTGTTCTAGCATCTCAAGGATTTTGGCTTGCTCAGGAATTACCTCATCATCGGAGGAAGAGTTGATGCCGTCATCCTTGTTCTCCTTGTCCTCAATCGCCATAGAGCAAACCGAGCTCCTCTTGAACTTGTGCTTACGCTTGGACTTGGTGGAGACAAAGCACAAGCCAGCTGGACCTCCTTGATCGTTCCACTTGTCCTTCTTGTATGTGATCTCCTCATCACTTGAGCTCAATGAGGACGAAGAGGAAGAAGATCCGCTACTGCAGAACCTGATCTCGGCGAAGAACGCCTTGTCCCGCTTCCGGTTGTCCTTCTAGTAGCTCTTGAAAGCCTTCCGGAAGTTCTTCTTACCGAAGGGATGCTTGCCGAAGCTGTGCTTGCCGGAGCGGTGCTTGTCAGAGCTTGGCTTGCCAGAGTGGTACTTGTCGTAGTCGCGGGAGTAGCTCTTGCCCTTCTTTTAGTAGTCGTTCTTGTTGGGGCACTTGGCGATGAAGTGGCCAACCTCTCCGCACTCGAAGCACTTGGGCCTCTCGCCCCTCTTCTTGCTCATCCTGTTGTCATAGGCACGCTGAAAGCGACTACACACCAGACAAAGCTCATCATCCCCAAGCATCGCCAACTGCTCCTCTGTAACAGACATCAAAGCAGAAAACGAGAAGTTGTGTAATAGGGGGTTAGTAGCAGACTCACTAGAGGGGGTTGCCAAGGCCAGACTCTTGGAACCTGTACAAGCGAGGGAATCCCTCATCTTGTAATATACTTCTGTGGCCTTGAGCTTACTATAGAGCGCATCTACTCCTATCGTATCATACCCTGCCGACTCAATGATTGAGTTCACCTTGATCTCCCATACTTTTCTATCCAAAGCATACAACAATTTGACAGCCTACTAATGATCGGTGTATGGGAGCTCAGCGGGGGCAGAGTTGACACGCAACTTGTTAATGATCGACTGAAAGCGCCCAAACAAGTCGTCTACTGACTCTCCTGGCTTTTGGATGAAATTCTCATATTCTCGCCGGAAAGTCTCCACAAACCTCGCCTTAATGGTTGTGGTACCATCATGGTGTGCACTAAGCAGTGACCATATCTCATGCGCCATTTTGAGGTGACTCACTCTCTCATAAACCATGGGACCAAGCTTGGAAAAGAGAAAGTTAACAACCTTGGCATTCGTCTCATGCTAAGTCACAATCTCAGGCATAGTACGCTCAGCAACTGGACGCACCACAAAAGTCGTACTCTGAGTAGCATCCCATATGTCCTAACCCTGGCTAACAAGGAATGCCTCCATCCTACCCTTCCAGTAGGGATAGCCATCGGAGCCAAGGACCGAAATCTTCCCGGAGTAAGTCATCGTCGCTATGGTTTCGTCACCGGTTAAGGTATGACGAAACCTAACCGGCTTTGATACCACTTGTAGTACTGAGACGTGCGACTAGAGGGGGTGAATAGGAGCACTTGAAAACTCAAACTCAATCCCTCGTAGTGCAAACTGAAACAACACCCACAACAAAGCTAGACACCTTCCACTGAGAGAATACGTATCTAGCTCACAACATGTGCTTAATACTGTCCACTGAACAGATACGTACCAAGCACAAAGCTTGAGGACGAAAATTACCCTAAGGAAATGAAAACCTAGCTGCCAAGACACCCTCTAATGACCAGCTCTTAGGCTATTTATACACCGTTTCAGTTTTGGCATTTTTACACATAGACCCCTAACACTAGAGACGCCCGGAGGGGCTAAAACAGAAAAGAACCCGAAATATCGGGGACGGACGAAGACTTCATCTTCTTAGCTTCCACGCAATTTTCGGATGTCCTCCACGTCGACAGTAGTCCAATCCACCTTTGCACCCCCAATTTTGAAGTCAGAAACCGGGAAACTTTAGGAAGTCTCTGTCTGGGTCGGACTTGGCCCATCTTCTCTATCTTGGCGAGTCGTGGCCCAACTCACCAAGCCTTGAATAGCTTGGGTGGCAGTTTTGAGCCAAAGTTGCCAAAGCCTCCCTCGCACGCCTTCGCGCCGTGCACTCAGGTTGGAGCACCACGGTGGCACTCGACTTCTCCAGTCCATCGGAGTCGCTTCGCCGTCCATCGGAGGGCTTACACCACCGTTGTCGAACTGCCCCTCCGTGTACCGAGCTCCCATGGCCGACCGACGTCGAGCATTGCCTCCGGTCCATTGGAGGGCTTTTGCCTCAGTCCATCGAGGTCTTCATCATCTACCTCCAATCTATCGGAAGGCCTCCAGTCCATCGGAGGGCTTGAGCTCATTGAAAATCACTCATCACACCAGAAGAGCAACGAGGTCGGTCCATTGGCTCTCAACTTTATGGTTAGATAGGGGATTGTGCTAGGACACAAGGTTTTAGAAAGAGGCATAGAGGTGGACCGAGCAAAAATTGAAGTTATTGAGCAACTTCCACCTCCAGCAAACCTCAAGGCACTCCGACTTGGTCATGCTGGGTTTTATAGGAGATTCATCAAAAGATTCTCCTTTATTGCCCGACCACTGACCAACCTGTTGGCCAAGGATACACCCTTTGTGTTTGATGATGCCTGCTTAGAAGCTTTCCATACACTCAAGAAAGCTCTTGTCACAGCACCCATCATTCAACCAGCAGATTGGAATGCTCCATTTGAGATCATGTACGATGCCAGCGACTATGCTGTAGGAGCAGTCCTAGGCTAGGGCAAAGATAGAAAACATAATGCTATATCCTATGCTAGCAAGACACTAACTGGCCCGCAGCTGAACTACTCTACCACCGAGAAAGAGTTATTGGCCGTTGTCTTTGCCATTGACAAATTCAGATCGCACTTGGTGCGAGCCAAAGTCATAATATACACAGACCATGCGGCTCTCAAATACCTCCTCACCAAGAAAGATGCAAAACCTTGGCTGATAAGGTGGATCCAGCTACTTCAAGAGTTTGACATTGAGATCAGAGACAAGAAAGGAGTAGAAAATTCAGTTGCTGATCATCTCTCAAGAATGCAATTCGAAGAGACATCATCCTTGCCGATTGATGATTACATGAGAGATGACACACTTCTGAACGTTACGACATCCCAACCATGGTATGCTGATCAGGTCAACTACATGGTCACTGGATACGTACCTAAAGAAGCTGACAAGAGGAAACTAGTCCATGATAGCTGGTTCTATCTCTGGGATGACCCCTACCTGTACAAGCTCTACGCAGACAGGCTCTTGAGTTGCTGCATTACCGCTTGTGAAGCCCCCTAGATCCTTGACAGATGCCAATTATCATCGTAAGATAAATGCAAAGATTTCGCAAAGTGGATTCTACTGGCCGAATATGTACGATGATGCCAAGGAGTTCGTGAGAAGGTGTCCAAGGTGCCAATGACAAGGAAATATTAATCCAAGGTGCCAATAGACATCATGGGGCCATTTCGCAAGTGTTGAGACAAAGAGTACGTCCTCATCGCAGTGGATTATGTGTCAAACTGGATAGAGGCACTGCCGTGTTCCACGGCAGATTCAAGACATTCTATCAGAATGTTCTATGACACCATATTTCCTCGATTTGGTACACCAAGGGTCATTATCAGCGATGGAGGCCCACGCTTCATTGATAAAAGATTTGAGAGGTGCCTTAGAGAACTCGGTGTGGACCACCGTGTTGCCATTCCTTACCACCCGCAGACAAGTGGCCAAGCTGAGACATCAAATAAGCAGATCAAGAGTATCCTGCAGAAAAATGTCAAAGCTATGCGAAAATACCGGGTATCCAAGCTACCCGATGCTCTATTGGCATATCGCACATCATATAAAACTCCCATTGGCATGACACCATATTAGATGGTGTATGCCAAGACTTGTCACCTACCAGTAGAACTTGATTTCAAGTCGCATTGGGAGATAAGGAAGTGTAACATGGATCTCCAATCGGCAGGAGTTCGACGTCAAATCCAACTCGCTGAATTGAAGAAATAGAGGTAGAAAGCCTACCACGGTGCCAAGCTATACAAGGAGTGAACCAAAAGGCTGCACGACAAGTGTATCAAGATCAAGACATTCAAACTAGGAGACAAGGTACTAATGTTTAATTCTCTTGTTCATTTGTTTGGTCATGGTAAGCTTAGGAGTAAGTGGGAAGGGCCATTTTTGGTCCTTGATGCTGCCGATCACGGCGCTATCACCCTCCGGGACAATGATGGGAGGATCTTTAAATTGAATGGGCAATGCTTAAAAGTCTTCCTAGAGCCCGAAATGCCACAGCTCGAAGAAGTGGATGTCTACGAGCTAGAAGAAATGACATGATCACACGGCCATGGTCTAGCGATGACCCAAAACGAGCCATGTACACTACCATGCTTCCACATTGCCAAAATCTCATCAAGCAGCCAGCACAACACGATGAAAAAAGGGTTTTCAGTGCACCTATATGGGCAAAACCGACCTTTGGCCTGCCAAACCAAAGTTGGTGAGGGAAGTCAGGCCGCCCCACCCAGGTGGAGCCGCCCGGCTTAGACTCAAGCCACCCGGCTTCAGAGCCTTGCCGCCTGACGCCTCTTTCCGAAAATTTTCAAGTCGAATTGATCCCTAAGGCGCCAACACTTGATGAGTAGATGAGATTGTGCCGCTTCCTTAAACACGAGAGTCTCCTTCCGTCCGGTCACTCTCGTTCTTCCCATCTCATCTCCAGCGAAAATTCTAAGTCATGGCCTCCAACAACTCTCCATCCATAAGCCTAGCCATCACCTCTGGCACCACGGCGACCTATTCGCCACTTTCTGAAGAAGAACACATGCCAAGATGGGACATCCCCATCAGAAACGGCACGATGAAGGTGCTGGATGTTGAGCCCCTAGCCGTTCGACTGTTGGCGTTCCTTAGCCTATTAGACATAAATCCGCAAGCGCACGGAAAACGCGTTGTAGCTTTTCACCCGAGAGTATTCCAGGGTATCGAATCCATGAGGAACGAGGAGTATAATAATCACACAACACAATGGACAAACTAGCGAAGCTAGCAAGCAGAGGATAAAAGACAGGAAAGCAGGTTCTCAACAAATGTTAAAGCACCTTACTATACTAAGCATGCAAAGCACTATACTTGTCATGTAAACATAGACACCAAAGTTGCAGAGCCACTGCCAGGCACCAGAGTGCTGATAACCCAGCCGAGAAAGGTGGGCGCTATAGGTTTCGGCTATATCATCAGCAAGTCTATCCAAACCAACAGGATTGGAGTACTGAGAACACAATAGCTGTCACCTAGTGTGTCTACCAACCAGAGCTGCGTGGGATAGCCGACCAACCAAGGCAAACTCTAAGTATGAACACCGTCGTGCCACTCAAAGAGTTTACTACTTACTGGTAATGAGCTAGAAAAGCAAGCACTACTATATAACCAACACTATAAGCATGCACAAGGTTCTCGTAAATAGACAAGTATAAAACAAAGTATGAAAGTAAAGTAAGAATGAAATAACAAAGGTGAGAGACAAGGAACTGTGATGCTCCAGCATCTCAAGTGCATAATCATTCTTCATATGTGCAGCATTTGTCATGAAGCATCATACATTGGCATGCATTTGAACCCTAGTTCAAATTTGGTAGAAATGCAACTTATCGAAACCTGTTTTCTGCATATTTGTCTCTGTGATTGTGTCCATAACTTTGATTCTATTTAGATTTGGGTGAAACTCATATTGAAAAACTTGTAGATAATTTAATGATTGACAACTTTGGTAATTGGTGCTTTGACATGCATGAAGGTTTGCATAGAGTTTTGGGGCTTTTCCTATTAGCACGTGAATGCTGACCAAACTTGACTTGTTTTGTAATTTCAAATTTTAATTGGTCTACAGCCATAATCTTGCAAAACTCCAATTGAATAAGTTGTAGATCATGAAATTATAAACAACATTAGTGTAAAACTCCTTGGGTGAATGTGGCTAGAAATTAGACTTTTAGAATTTCTAAACTGGAAGGTTCTGTTGGTCAAACCTTGGTCAGCAGCTTAAATTCAAATTTAAACCATATTTTTGAGTATAACATGGTATACAAGTTTATAAAGAAAATGTATAGAAACAAATTTAGAACATTTCATCCAATTGAGGTATTCTCAAATTCGGCCTCTAACCTATTCAAAAACGCAAAATACAAACATGGGTTCCTGTAGTCAAAGCTGATTTTTCATTTTCGGAAATTTCCTTTTTCTCTCTGTCTCACTGACACGCGGGTCCCACACGCTAGACCGCCGTCGAATTCCCGCCCGCGGGATTGGAAACCCGGACTAGTGGGTCCCACCCCGCACGTTGCCCAGTGCACCCGGTCCAATAGACCTCTCTCTCTTTCCCGCCCCGACCCCACCTGTCATTGATTCCCGGTCCACGGACCGTGTCCACGCCGCGCCACCCCCTTCCTTCCCCCTTTCCCCAACGCGCACGCGGCGCACGGCGTCTACGCGCTCCCCGCCATGGCTGCCAGCGCGCCGGCCGCGCGCCGCACTCTCGCCCCGCACCTGGACGCCACTCTGGCCTTAAGGCCTCAGCGCCCGCAGCATCCGGCCGCCCTTAACCCGCCTCGCCCTCTCACTCGCCCCTCTCTCCCTCGCCTTTTCCCTCCCACTCCGAACGCCGCGGCCGCCATTGCCGAGCTCGGAGGCAAGCTCATGACGGTCGCTCCGCTCCTCCCCGCGCCTCCAGACCACCATCATCACCTCCGCCTCCACCTCCCGTGTCTACCCCGCTAGGCCTCGTCGCCTCCCTCCACCTCTTCCTCCATAAGCGCAGCACGCCCGCCGCCATTGCCGCCGCGGCGAGCTCACCCCACCGCCGCCTCGGGCCACCTCCATTCCTGTCCGACATGCGCAACACGTCCGCCTCGCCGTCCTCCACCACCCGGGGTGACTCTCGTTCACCCTCGGCGCCTCCAACCACCCTCCCCGCGCGCTGTCGCCATTGCTCAAGAACCGAGTTTGATCTCGCCATAGACAACCCTCCTTCGGCCTTTTCCTCGCCCCCACAACTCCACCCTCGCGACCGTCGCACCGCTGCGCAGCTCACAAGCCCAGCGGTGGCCCCTACCGCACCCTAACCCGACGGAATCAAGCCGTGCCGCCGCGCACGCCGCGCCGTGGCATCTTCCATTCACCGCCCCGTGCAACTCGCACGCGCCGTCTCCGGCGACGAGACCTACACCGAGGGGAAGCCCGTCGCCGGCGACACCAACCGCCGCCATCTCGGCTCCAAGACCCGGCCTCTACGCGCCGCGCCGCGCGCGTGAATGCCGACCCGCCGCACGGCTTTTCCCCTGCGCAAGGTAGACGATGGTTATTTAGCATTTGAGCCCCTGGAGTTTCGTGAAACTAATCCACTGTTTGTTGAGTCTTGCAGAAATTGCCGATAACCCCCTAGATTTATTAGGGTCTCGCATTTTAACTCGAGCCTTTGCATTTTGCATATCTAACCCCGGGCTTTAGGAGTATTCTCACGCGTTGTTCACTGAGTCTATGCAATCTTCCTTGTAGGCCCCTGGAGTCTACCGTTATTTAGGTATAGGTCCTTGGTCAGGGATATTTGTGATTTAAAAGCATTTTTCTTGATTTTGAACTTTGGAAAATCATATAAAATCATAGAAAAATCCAAAATAGACAAACTCAGTGGCTATGGATTCTTTGAGAGTAGATCTACATGATAGGCATTATGTGGAAGTGTAAATTGTCTATTTTGCCCTTGTTTAAATTGCATGCATGTGAGGGTAAATAAATGGCAAAAGTGGACTGAATGAACTCCAAAAATTATGAAACTTGGACAGTTACTTCCTTATGGCATTATGGCACTATGTGATTTTTGGTAGCCCTAGCATTGGCTGTTTGATTACTATTTTACCCTTATGCATGTGTTTTGTGTATTTAATTAACTTGGGAAATGAAGGCTACATAAAATATGCTTAAATATGACCTCTGGTATTTTTCCTTTACTCTATATAGTATGAGTAGCTCACTGGTGATGTAGGAAGTGTGCATGTATGTTTAAGCTGCTGTTTTAGAATTGACAAAATGATACTTGCTAGACTTGATAATTGGAAAAAGTGAATTTAGGATGCAAAGATAATTCTATGAAAATTTTGAGAAGCAATAGGGACTGTGTACACATATAAAACAATAATTTCTAATAACTTCAAAGATAAAATGTGGTGATGGTTTGTACGATTTCTTAGTGATGGGTTGTATGATTTCTTAGCAAAGTTGTTAAGTTTCCTAGTATGAGGTGTAATTGGACTAAGTATGCTTTAGTCATCTCGTCACTAGCTACTTGACATGCATTGTGTTTCATTTGCACCTCATGCATACATTTGCATTCATTGCACTCATGGTCGCACCATGTCATACTTATAACCTGTACCATATGCATGTATTTGCATTCTCTTGCACTCACTTGCATATTATACCATGCATATAGATTCCACGAAAGAAGAACCAACACAGGAGCCACTATTGATCGAGAAGCCGTACAACGGATTGCACCAGGAGTTGGTTCTTTCCCAACCTGAAGATGAAGGGTCGCTGATTACATCCGTACCTATTTCAAGGGGTTGCCTGGGGCAAAGCCTCACAACCCGGCAAATTGACTTAGATTAGTTTGTTGGTTTTCATACAAACAATCAAAGGTAGGCAGGACCATGCTTTACCCAGTAAATGTATTTGATGAATGCTTACGCATTTACATTAGGAGTTGTTTGGAACCAATTGCATTAGACTCCTTGGCCACCCTGGCCCTAGCACCTATATATTAGAGTTCGTAGGACGAGTTGCCTAGAATTGTTAGGTACGAGTAGACACGAGTGAATGGAGTCACTCGTCGCGTAGGTGTTTTCAAAACAGAAATCTTATGGAAGATTATTATATGCTATGTTTGAAATAGAGACCGGACGGAGTTATGGGAATATTATGAAATATGATGTGGCAAGGTATGGTGGACTCCGCTCGAGTCGTTTAAGGCCCTTCCGTTGTTCGCCTATTGGTCAGCATAGCATTGCTAAGGTGCTTATCCGGGATAATGGACCGGTGAAAGTCTTACTTGTGCCATCCGAAGAATAGAGACTTGTTCCTACCATGGAACTGGGGGCACTTATCTCATGGGAGGGCTGGACCCGGGAGGCCGTGGTAACGCTCCATGGGGGCTAAACCTGGGGAAGTGACGGGTTGGAATCGAACTTGGGATGGGGCAAGTGGAGATGGGGGCTATATGTGGGAACGCGATGGCTAGTAAGCATATACCCCTGGCATTTTTAGTTATTCCCAGGAATTAACAAATCGGTTCGAATCGCTGATGCTCACTAGGTGTGAGAATGCCAATGCCTTTGACGTCCAAACGTAGTAACTACTTGAATATTTACTGCTTGTTAATACATGCTTTCAAATTCCAACATGCTTGTATTGTATGTTTTACATTTATGCAAGATATATCATGGGTGCTATGATGAAAAGATATGAGATGATGGTTTGTGATACATGATGGAGTAGGCAGCTCATAAATCCTGCTACACATGGTTAATGTGATGTTTATTAAAATCAACGGCTAAGGATCCACGTGATAGTAAGCTAGCTTTGCGTCAGCCGTATGCCAATTCCATTAAGTCCTACTGAGTAATTAGTACTCAGGGTTTGCCCCCACTTTTGGCTTACAGGTACTGAAGACTTTTGGACAATCGCTTGAAGGAGGGTAGAACCAGTGGGCTCGGTGCTACTCACCTTGTTTATTTCTACATGAAGACTTTTGAGTTGTTTCCGCTGCGAGATGATTTGAAAATGCTTCCGCTATACCTGTATATTCTGAAATCGCTTCCGCTATAATTGAACTTGTATTTGATTACTTATCTTTGGTTTGTAAACTAAGTCTACCTATTCTCTACTTCAACTGTCTGTGATGATGTAATTGTTGTGGCTCTTTTGAGGGCCGAATGTGTGTGATGTCGGTATCCTCGGGCGATGGTTACATCGAGTGCCCTTTGGGTAGCTCGACGGACTACCGGGTTTAGTCTAGCCTAGGTGCACTGCGAGCCAAAGGTGGCAGGTATGCTTAGTCTGGATTAAATAGGGCGGTTCCGCCACAGCTGGTATCAGAGCTGATCATACATAAACAACAGTTATATCGTCAAGTTTTGGTTTACAAAACTACTTTCGAAAACCCTTTTTCAAGTACTTCAAAATGAGAGTATACGATATGCCCATATTAAGAATGTTAGTGTTATCCAGGTGACATCACTCACATTCTGACCTAGATAGAACTCATATTTATATTCGGCGCTTTGGGAGCAACTTTTCGGCCATAGCTATCCCCAGTACTGGTGGAAGCTATCAGGATTTGCGAATGGTTGTGCACTCTGCATTCATGTTGTATAAGTAAAAGCTCTTTAAGGGTGGTGGGCATGTTTGAGGCTTTCATGCCCACCACACTTACATTCGGTTTTGGGATCCACCTTTTTCTCGACAATCCCTAGTACTGGTGGAAAGTCAGGCTTTGAGGAAAAGGTGCAACAGCCCACTCAACGTTGTCCACGCAGCGGTCACGCGTGGATGCCACACTAGGTGGTAATGTATGAGCATGCATTTTTCTGCAGGTACACTAACCACGTGCGAAACTAAGAACGACTAGAGAACGACTAGTTGCATTAAGGAGAGATGTGCATATATGTCACTGAATTACCGCTAGCTATATATAAAATACATAGGATGTGTGATGTGAGACCGAATAGGACGAATCATGCATCATGTATCTTTTGATTCATTTTGAGGGACATTACTAAAAGACAAATGAAATAAATCGTGACTTAAGCAACTTTCTGCACATTTCACTCCCGCAATACAGTTAATTTTATGAAGAAGGGTCCCAAACGACATACACGAACAAACATCGGAATTCGACCGAGTTGCAAAAGGAGTTAGTTGGAACTCTAGGTAACAAAGATATAGAGCACGACATGTGGAATGACCTTGTTATAGATGATACTGCAAGAAATGCACGGAAGGAGAACAGTTTAAATTTTTCTTAAACAAGTGGCTGTCCCAGGGTGGGTTAAAAACCTGAGTGCAGCTTGTAAAACGACCTTGCACCGTGGTCCCAGTCAGATGGATAGGAGTGTTGTCCTGTATCCAAAACAACGCACAAGTTTTCCATTAGCAATGACGATTATCCAAACCTACAAGAGGATGGCTAACACTTTATGTGCAATCAAGTTGTTCTAATTCACCTACATGCTTTCATGTATTCAGAATATAATTATGGTGTTATGATCTTTTTATCACCGCATGCATCGCATTAAAGTTGTTGGACTAATCACAATTAGCCTCATTCATGTAGATGGTTACTCCACGGAAGACATCTGCACAAGGGGCTACCCATGGGGCACAATTTCCCCCTGAGTTGGCTGCTTTGGTCGCCCAGCAAGGTCAAATCATCGACATGCTCGTTCAAGAGCAACAACGGCGCAATCCGCAAGAGATCAGTTACACTGAATTTGCGGCACTCCAACTGCCAATCTTCACCACTACCATGGATCCCTTGGATGCTGATGACTGGCTTCGGATCATTGAGTCCAAGTTCAGTCTACTGCCCCAACTCACTGAGCAACAGAAGGCTCGCTTCGCGGCACAGTGTCTACATGGTCCCTCGGGGTCCTGGTGTGCTTCATTCCTGGCAATGCAACCAGCCGGGCACCAGGTCTCGTGGGATGAGTTTCTGTGGCTTTTCGGGCTCACTATCTCCCGCCTAGCCTCATCGAGCTCAAGCAACGAGAATTTCGTGCACTTCACCAAGGGGACATGTCGGTACTCGAGTACGTGCAGGCTTTCATCCGCTTGTCCCAGTACTCCCCTGAAGACGTCGACACCGACCCGCGTAGGGCTGCCCGTCTGTTGGGTGGGTTCGACCCCACTTTGCTGACTCACTTAGGGCGCCGCTACGACAGCTTCACCGAGTTGGTAGACGTCGCCATCGACATGGAGCAACGCCTCCGTCAGGCCCATGAGGACCAGCAGAGGAAAAGACTTGCAAGTACACCTCCATCAGGTTCATCTCAGCGGCAGCGGGTCGTACATCGCCCACCGCCGCACATATATTGTATTGACATGCCCCAGCAGCAAGAGCAACCTAGTGGGACCCAACAGCACCCATCACCCTACGACGTACCACAGCATCCACCTACTTCAGTGCCACCTGCAACTCGAGGCATCGGCTACCCATGCACCAAGTGTGGGAAAGCCGGGCATACCAGTCGAACTTGCCGCACACCACAAAAGACCCAGGGAGCAGTACCTCTGAGCGAAGGGAAGAAACCAGCCCCGAAGGTGGACCAATTGCAGTACAGTCAGCTGGAGCAAGTTCCAGAGAGTGAGCCTGTCCTGGCAGGCACATTTCTAGTCAACACTAACCCTACGGTTGTGTTGTTTGATTCAGGAGCATCCTTCACTATTATCAGCAAAGCATATGCACTGAAACAGGGGTAGGATATTATTGAGTTGAAGCAAGATTACCACATCACAGCTGCAGGATCAGCTATAATCACCAATCACATGGTGAGAGACTTATGTTTGCAAGTAGGAAGGGAGAGGTTGTTCATCAATTCTCTGGTACTCCCACAGCTAGGGATCGATATTATTCTTGGGATGAATTGGCTGAAGCAATACAATGCGAGGATAGATGTAGGAAGTAGAACAGTTCAGTTATGCTCAAGGAGCAGCACAGACGTAGTCATTCACGTGCCACTTCATAAAAATATGCCTCACACGGTGAATGTCACAGATGCTCAAGGGGACGCACAAGCACTTGCAAAGATCCCAGTAGTCTACGACTTTCCGGATGTGTTTCCAGAAGAACTTCTGGGACTTCCCCCGGATAGGGATGTTGAGTTCAAGATAGACCTAGTTCCAGGCACAGCACCTGTCTCTAGGAGACCATACAGAATGGCACCTGATGAATTAAGAGAATTGAAAGTACAACTGCAAGAACAGTTGGACAAAGGGTTTATTCGCCCGAGCTCTTCACCTTGGGGTTGTCCAGCCCTCTTTGTTGAAAAGAAGGACCAAGGTGGTAAAAGGCTATGTGTTGATTACTGGCCTTTGAATGCTGTCACCATCAAGAACAAATACCCTTTGCCACACATTGACATTTTGTTTGATCAGTTAGCTAGAGCTAAAGTCTTTTCAAAAATTGATCTAAGGTCTGGCTACTATCAAATAAAGATCAGAGAAGAAGACATACCCAAGACAGCTTTCTCGACCCGATATGGCTTGTACGAATATTTGGTCATGTCTTTTGAGTTAACCTGTGATGCCCCTGGCATCTCAAAAGCCTTAACACACATTTAGACATAAACTAATGAGGAATTAGGACTTGATCATGCTTAGGAAATAATGGGAACTAGATGGAGAAATCACTAAAGTCAAAATTTTCTATCCAACGTACAAACCCACACAATATTTCATTTGGTTAAGTCAGTTCCCAAAGTTGAATCTGAAATTACTTTTGATTTCACTTTATGACTTCAAATTCTCCCTTTATATGAAATGAAATTAAACTTATCACCTTTCAAATGCACCTATTGTGGAAGTGATTGGACTTCATTTGATACTTCAAAAGTCAGAAACAAGAAAGTCTCTACACAAAGCAAAATTTCTGTTGTAATAAACCTTGGAACATAATAGTGTCTATAATTCAAAATCTGTTGGGTTTCAAGCCAAAGTCATATTACCAAACTTGTTGATAAAATACTAGAGAACAACTTTGGGAACTAGAGTTTGATCACATATTGAAGTTTAAATGGAGTTTAGAGTCATTTTCTACCAACACAGAAAACCAGTTCAAATCAGCCCTATTTAGAAATCTCCAATTTGCTCTAGACTGCAGCCACTTTCATGCAAAACTCCAATTGAAAAAGTTGTAGGATTTAAAATTATAAACAACTCACTCAAAAGGCATTTTGGGAGAAAAGGCTTGGAAATAGGACTTTTTATTTTTCAAAGCAATATAGGTTTTCTGTCCATAACTAGGGCTGCTAGCAAATTTGAATTTAAATAATATTTGCACTTGGAATTTGGTGCTGAACCTTTTGACAAACTTGTAGATCTCTCTGAGTAGAACATTTCTTCAAATTGGACTTTTTCCAAATTCGGCCTCTAAATGGGTTAAAACAGCGAATTACCGAAGGGAGGAAAACACATTTCGATTTTTCCAAAACCCACAGTCACTGACACGTGGGCCCGCGATCCGCGTGCGCGTGCACGGCGCAAACCGCGCCGCGCCGCGTGGCTCGCCGGCGTACAGGGAGTACGGCGAGCCACCGGCCGGCCGCCCGCGCGCGTCAAAACGCGGCGCGCTCGCCCCTTTTCCAAACCCTAACCGGTCCTTCGCTTTTCGTCCCGTCTCCCCGCCGCGCGCCGCGCTTCAAGCCGAGCCACCATTGCCGGCCGCGAGCTCGGAGTCGAGCTCGCGCCGCCGCCGTCCGGCTGCCTCCCACCCCGAGACCGCCACCGTTGCAACCACCGTTCCACCGCGCACCCGTAGCCCTTGACCTCGCCGCCTCTCCCCCACCCGGCGCCGAGATCCACCTCCGCTCGACGTCAAGCCCGCGCCGCCGTCGCTCCGGTTCACCGTCGGTTCACCCCGTCGCGCACCACCCTCCACCGCCTCTCGGTGCCCCAGACTCTCACCGCCAGCTCCACCTCGGCCTCGCGCACCCAACGCGCTAGATATCTCCACCGCCATCGCCTCCTCCACCTCTCCCCGCGCACGCCGCCCGCGCGCACCAGCGCCACCCACGGGCTCGTCGCGGAGAACCCCTTTTGGGCCACCACCGCGCCTCCACTCCACCACCGCCGGCTTTGCCACCCCACCGCGCACCTCACGAGCCCACCCTCGCCGCCTCTCGGTGCCCGAGCTGTCGGAATCGGAGCAGCGCCGTCGCGCCGCGCCGATTCATCGCCGCCGCGCCGCCTCCCCACTCCACCCCGGGCGACGACGTCTAGGGGGAAAGGTAGCCCGCGGGCGGGAACGCCTCCTCGGCCCCGATCGGCTCCAAGGCCGGCCCCGCCGCCACCGGCGCAGCCGCGCCTCTCCCCTCGTCGCGCGTCATTCCACTTCGGCCCGAGGAAGAAGAAAGGAGGTTTTGCAATATAGCCCCCGGCCTTTTGAAGTTTCGCAGATTCGTTCATGCACTGTGCTATGAGTCCAGCGATTTTTACCCGCTAGCCCCTGGAAACTATGGTTAATTACGTTCGGGTCCTTAGTCTGAGTAATTTTCTATTTAGATGCATTTAAATTAACTATGAATTTTGGAAAATCATATAAAATCACAGAAAAATCCAAAATGGGCAAACTCAGTTGCGTTAGACTCCTCTTGAGTAGATCCACATGATAGGTATGGTGTGGAAGTGTGAAATGTCTGTTTTACCCTTGGTTTGTTGCATGCATGATTAATTAGGATAAATGACAAAAGTGGACTAGATAAACTCCAAATGGCATGAAACTTGGACAGTAGGTTTCTTGGGGCATTATAGCACTATGTAAGTTTTTGTAGCCGTAGCACTTACTGTTTAATTACCCTTTTACCCTTATACATGTGTAGGGTGCATTATTTTAACTTAGAAAGCGGAGACCACAAGGAATATGCTCAAATTGACTCTCTAGCATTTTTTCTATACTTTAGGTAGTATGAGTGTCTCACTGGTACAATATGAGCCCCTGCATGTTAAGTTTTAATGGTAATTTGAAAATAATAAAAGGCTACACGTTAAAAGAGATAATTAGGAAAAGTGGTCGTAAATGGCTAGGGAAATTCTCTGGAAAATATGGTAACTTAATGTTGGTGCATGGATTCTAGAACGTATATTCGAGAGAGCTATTTACGCTGGTCATATGTACCTCTTAAATTCACATAGGATTAATATATGGAAAACAGGTGTCCCGTCAAACCTGAGGGGGTGTTTTGTCTACATATGCAATGATAACAAACAATCTAAATTGATGTCTTGCTCATGCATTAGTCCGAGTGTTGTATTACGTGTCTCAACTTATATGGGATATGTTAGCTTTATGTCCACGAGGGTGATCTCGTTTAAATGGTTGTCAATCACTTTTCTGCCTAACCATGCAATGACTGTTCAACGTGGTGTTTGATGTTCGTGCACCTCATACACTGCATCATGCATGTCAATCATACAGTGACGCTTATTTCAGATACGTGATCAAGAAATAAGCACGTGGAACTACTTCAACCAACGGTCATCCAAAAGACCAACTAAGACCCACTCACGACCTGGAGAGCCCATCAGTCGTGTTTGAAAGAAGGAGTTGTCCAAGGGATCAAGGGGTTGCCTGGGGCGAAGCCTCACAACCCGGCAAACTAACAGTAGCCTAGTTTGTTGGTTTTATTAAAGTGAATCAAAGGTAGCCAGGACCATACTTTCCCAGCTAATGATTTAAATAATGTCTACGCATATGCATTAGGAGTTGATTGAAACCAATTGCACTAGACTTCCCGGCCGCCCTGGCCCTAGCACCTATACTAGGTACGTAGGACGAGTTGCCTAGAAATGCTAGGCTCGACTAGGTACGAGTGAGATGTCATTCGTCACGTAGGTGTTTCGAAAAGAAAGGGAACACTGTCTATGCCAAGATGCTTTATTATGCTGAGGATTACTTGAAGACTGGGCGGAGATTAAGTTTACTTTTCGCGGTGTGCGTTGTTGCGGTGTAATGGCTCCGCCCGAGTCGCATAAGGCCCGTTCGCTGTTCGCCTGCTGATCGGCATAACATTGCTAGAATGCTTATCCGGTTAATGGGGCCGGTGAAACCTTACTTGTGCCATCCAGAGAACAGAAACACATTCCTACCCACTGGTTGAGAGGAAGGTGGCCCGGGGGAGCTTGGTACTCATGATGGGGAGACCGAGATGTCGGCAGGCTCGTCATGGGGGCACAACCCGGGAGTCAGGTGGGAGTGAATCGAACTTGGGATGGGACAAGTGGAGGAGGGGGACTATATGTGGGAAAGCCGTCGTGTGAGTAAGCATATGGGCCCCTGGCATTTTCTAGTTATTCCTGGGAATATAAAAATCGATTCGAATCACTGATGCTCACCAGGTGTGAGAATGCCAATATCACTGACGGGCAACGTAGAACTGTTTGAGGCAAGATGTTTTATGGAATTGATGATTTGATACGACACAATGGTTATACATGCTTTACTTCATGCAAATTACTCGCTTTATATTACCAGTGAGATTCAGGATAAGGACTAGCGGCTGTCAAATCCCGCTATAGCATGACATTAAAACATAGTGGATAGTCATGATTAAAGGATAGCGACTGTCAAATCCCGCTATCCTATGGCAACATTTTACAGTTTAAAACCAATGGCTAAGGACCTACTCGCTAGTAAGCTGAGCTTTGCGTCAGCCGTAAACCCTGTCCATTAAGTCCTACTGAGTAATTAGTACTCAGGGTTTGCCCCCACTTTTGGCTCACAGGTACTGGCGGCATTTGGATAGCTGCTTGGAGAAGGGTAGCACCGGTGGGCTCGGTGCTTCTCACCTCATTCATCTGTATGAAGACTTCTTAAGTATTTGGTTTTCGCTGCGAGATGTTTGGAAAACGCTTCCGCATTATATATATTTTGGACATGTATTTGACTATATACATTCTCGGTTTGTAACTAAGTCTATCTATTCTATATTTCAACTGCCTGTGATGATGTAACTGTTGTGGCTCCATCGCGAGTCGGATGTGTGTGATGTCGGTTCCTTTGGGATTTGGTGCAAATCGAGAGCCGAGGGCTTCTCGACGGACGACCGGGTTTAGTACGGTCTAAGTACACTGTAAGCTAATGGTGACAGGTGTACTTAGCCCGTACTAAATCGGCGGTTCCGCCACAGCTGGTATCAGAGCCGATCATACACAGACAACAGTTATATCATTCAGTTTTGGTTTACAAAACTATTTTCGAAAGCCCTTTTCAAGTAATTCAAAAATGAGAGTATACGATATGCCCATATTAAGGATGTTAGTGCTATTCAGGTGACATCACTGACATTCTGACCTAGATAGACCTCATATGCATATTCGGCGCTCTGACAACTTTTCGGCCATAGCTGTCCCCAGTACTGGTGGAAGCTATTGGGTTTTGCGGACAGTTGTAACCTCTGCATTCATGCTGTATAAGTAAAAGCTCTTTAAGGGTGGTGGGTATGTTTGAGACTTTCATACCCACCACACTTACATTCGGTTTTGGGATCCACCTTTTTCTCGACAATCCCCAGTACTGGTGGAAAGTCAGGCTTTGAGGAAAAGGTGCAGCGGCCCACCAACGTTGTCCACGCAGCGGTCACGCGTGGATGCCACACTATGTGGTAATGTATGAGCATGCATTTTTTCTGCAGGTACACTAACCACGTGCGAAACTAAGAACGACTAGGACTCGACTAGTTGCATTAAAGAGAGACGTGCATCTATGTCACCGAAATATCGCTAGTTGTATACATAGGAAGTGTGATGTGAGACGGATAGGACGAGCATACATCATTCCATCTCACCTCATGTGCTTTACTTGTATTTGCTTAAAGGCAACTAGATTCTTACTGCATCTATAAGAATACTTGTTGGGCAGTAACAATTTGCATATGAATCCTGTCTGCTGTTTTAAGATGTATTTCAAATTGCAAATAGAATCAACAAAAACTTATTATAAGAACCTAGTAGTACAAGAAATTTCTAACAACTTATGTATAGATTACTTGCTCTGAAAGTGAATACGAGCGAGGTACCAGTTTAGGACGTGTCTTATATCCATTTTAAAACGAGTATTATGTATAAAAGTTGTAGTGGGAAAAATTCAACCAAACAAACTTATCTATACTGACCCTTTGGCAAAATACTCTGGGCATTAACTTACAATCATTTTAAGTCGAAGCTTAAATCTAGTTAGCAAGTAAGAAGTTTAGAAAATGAAGTTCGGGACGTAACCTAATTGGCACATAAATACAAATTGCCATATGACCACATTTGGCCTTTGGAACTATCGAATTGACGGGAGCCTTATTCTTTCTGCTACAGATGTCGCAGCCCTCAACGCAGCCCTTCGACTTATGCCCTAGTTACCAAGAGTCCACAAAAGCTAAAACAATAATACCTCGAGAACAAAAGAAGAGAAAAGTGGGAGAATCTTCCACCGAAGCAGCCTCAGTTCAACATCTGCGACCTGGGATGGTCCTATTAAAAAGATTTGTCAAGCCTGAAGATCAAATCGGGATGGTTAGTATGTGTCGACAATTGGGTAAGGGCCCAGGGGGATTTTACAGGCCAAGCCTCAAGAATGGTGCCAAGCTGAACTTATGGATGATGTCCCTGGGAAAGCACTGGGATCCGACCGCACGCACATATGGACCCACGCGTCCATTCGATGGAGCACAAGCCCCGACAATGCCAGATGCTTTCAAGATGATTGCTCAAACTGCGAACTCCACTGCAAGCGAGTTTCCTCAAATTAACCCGGACATATGCATCGTCAACTACTACACCAACTCCGGAAAGCTCGGACTTCACCAAGACAAGGACGAGTCAGAGAGTAGCCTTACCAAAGGTTTACCTTTCATATCCATCTGCATAGGAGACACCGCCGAGTTCTTGTTCGGTGACACGAGAGACAAAGACCAAGCAACCAAGATCAACCTCGAATCTGGTGACGTTCTCATACTCGGTGGAGAGTCAAGACTGTTATTTCATGGCGTTTCCCACGTGAAGACCAACACTGCACCAAGTTGGTTGAAAGAAGAAATGGGCATTCGTCCTGGGCGTATCAATCTTACGTTTAGGCAGTACTAGCTAAATACTAGTTGGTGTGCTAGCAGTCATCGCAAAAACTTTTGTAATAAGAGGGGGTTGACTCTCACAACTCTCGAGTTTCCCATGTATCCAACTCTTTGCAGTCGGCATGTGTCCCACCCTCATGATTAATGTAGCTCCATTTTCAATGGAGCATTTCAAACTCTTGTAGTTCCCACGCTTCATGCTCTTGTCATTCAGTCACTTTAGTCTTTGTAATCCATGACACTTCAGTTGTTGTTACCTTGTTTCTGACTCAAATAAATCTGATGAATTGTACCTCCAAAAACATTGTGCTATGGCGTGTAAAACTCTTTGTTTATGTCTTTCTATAACCCTGTGTTATTCGCATATCCCCTGAGGTTGGATGGAAGTACCGCTCTTGACGAGGTGTTTACCCGAGCAGTCTATGGTGCCGCGACGGAACCTAGGGTCCTGTGTGCACGGCCTTCACTCGGTTCCACTAGGGGCGCGCTGGTATCAAGACATGCAAAGGCATGACACCGCTTCAATTGTGAAACATTCCTATCCATCTTCTAACGCCTTGTGGACCTCTATACATCTCATTCGTGGAGATAATTTATTTCCACTGCCACCTTGTATCATTTCATTGCTTTGTTTCACCTTTCCCTTCTTGGTCTGTGGGGAAAGATCCACCTTAATCCCACTGTCGTTCACACCTTTCCCTTGCCTTGTTGAACCATGTCTTCTCGATCCGTGAAATGAGTCAAATCTATGGTTCCACTCGTCCACTTCTTTTCGTTGACTTTGTTTATTCTTGCTGGTCGTGCTTCACGGGGATGAGCAATTCTATTCTCCACGATACATTTACACCCATTGGTCCAAATCTATCTCTGCGCCTACCCTGATTTTCTTTAACGTCTTATATGTGTGGAAATGCTCGATTTCATTCCCACTGTCTTGCTACATCATTCCATTTCTTCTTCCAACTTGCCACTCTCTGAATTGTGGAGACAGTCAAACTCTGTTTCCACTGCCTTCTCCTACGATCCTTTCTGGTATATATTGAACCTTATCTTCTGAACATGAACTTCAGCACCATCCACCGCGGCTAGCGCTTTTGTCATATCGTCCTTTTCAAGAAGTTGCTTCGCACTTCTTTGAAAATCATCTTCAGTTAAGCTTACTAATACTGACTATTGTTTCATTAGTAAGCGCACATCATGCCTATACTTCTCTTGGTCAGTCTTGATCAATTCTATGAAATCATACAAACCATCACCTTGTCTAGGTGAATATGTCCTATTCTCTTTCCACAGCATTCTTTCTCGAAACAATGAGTAGAATGTGCTATGTATCACCACATCTTACTCTTTGAAGAATGTTCGGATTTAATATTGTATATGTGTACACAGTCCCTATCAAATGAAATGAATGTGTCTCTCAAAAGCACATCCATAGATAACCCTTAAATCCCAAGAGCCTTCGTGGTTCGGTCTTCCGATTTTGTACACCTTGCTTCTGATTGTTCTAAGACCTATATATTCATCACGTTTCTAAATCTTGGTGTCAAAGTCAGGGAGTAACCCTGTTCCAATATCCGAGTAAATCACTGTCGTTTTCGCGTCGGCCACACCATCTTTGCGGTTTGTTCATTCGCTCTCATAAAAACCACGACTTGCTGAGCACCTGGGAAAGACCACCTTAGACGTATTTAAAAGATTTGTAACTATCTTGTGTTAAAGAGGCACTAACCATTCATGAGCCAGTTAACAAAGCAAATGGATGAAGAATTAAGTGTTACCATGTATGACAGAAGCACACGAACAACGATGCCCAAAACAATTTGCATTTCGCAGTAAGCCGTAGAATCCCGTTTCCTCCAAATCTCGGGACGAGATTTCTTTAAGGGGGGTGGGTTGTGATGCCCCTGGCATCTCAAAAGCCTTAACACACATTTAGACATAAACTAATGAGGAATTAGGACTTGATCATGCTTAGGAAATAATGGGAACTAGATGGAGAAATAACTAAAGTCAAAATTTTCTATCCAACATACAAACCCACACAATATTTCATTTGGTTAAGTCAGTTCCCAAAGTTGAATCTGAAATTACTTTTGATTTCACTTTATGACTTCAAATTCTCCCTTTCTATGAAATGAAAATAAACTTATCACCTTTCAAATGCACCTATTGTGGAAGTGATTGGACTTCATTTGATACTTCAAAAGTCAAAAACAAAAAAGTCTCTACATAAAGCGAAATTTCTGTTGTAATAAACCTTGGAACATAATAGTGTCTATAATTCAAAATCTGTTGGGTTTCAGGCCAAAGTCATATTACCAAACTTGTTGATAAAATACTAGAGAACAACTTTGGTAACTAGAGTTTGATCACATATTGAAGTTTTAATGGAGTTTAGAGTCATTTTCTACCAACACAGAAAACCAGTTCAAATCAGCCCTATTTAGAAATCTCCAATTTGCTCTAGACTGCAGCCACTTTCATGCAAAACTCCAATTGGAAAAGTTGTAGGATTTAAAATTCTAAACAATTCACTCAAAAGGCATTTTGGGAGAAAAGGCTTGGAAATAGGACTTTTTATTTTTCAAAGCAATATAGGTTTTCTGTCCATAACTAGGGCTGCTAGCAAATTTGAATTTAAATCATATTTGCACTTGGAATTTGGTGCTGAACCTTTTGACAAACTTGTAGATCTCTCTAAGTAGAACATTTCAATTGGAATTTTTCCAAATTCGGCCTCTAAATGGGTCAAAACAGCGAATTACCGAAGGGAGGAAAACACATTTCGATTTTTCCAAAACCCACAGTCACTGACACGTGGGCCCGCGATCCGCGTGCGCGTGCACGGCGCGAACCGCGCCGCGCCACGTGGCTCGCCGGCGTACAGGGAGTACGGCGAGCCACCGGCCGGCCGCCCGCGCACGTCAAAACGCGGCGCGCTCGCCCCTTTTCCAAACCCTAACCGGTCCTTCGCTTTTCGTCCCGTCTCCCCGCCGCGCGCCGCACTTCAAGCCGAGCCGCCATTGCCGGCCGCGAGCTCGGAGTCGAGCTCGTGCCGCCGCCGTCCGGCCGCCTCCCACCCCGAGACCGCCACCGTTGCAACCACCGTTCCACCGCGCACCCGTAGCCCTTGACCTCGCCGCCTCTCCCCCACCCGGCGCCGAGATCCACCTCCGCTCGACGTCAAGCCCGCGCCGCCGTCGCTCCGGTTCACCGTCGGTTCACCCCGTCGCGCACCACCCTCCACCGCCTCCCGGTGCCCCAGACTCTCACCGCCAGCTCCGCCTCGGCCTCGCGCACCCAACGCGCTAGATATCTCCACCGCCATCGCCTCCTCCACCTCTCCCCGCGCGTGCCGCCCGCGCGCACCCGCGCCACCCACGGGCTCGTCGCGGAGAACCCCTTTCGGGCCACCACCGCGCCTCCACTCCACCACTGCCGGCTTCGCCACCCCGCCGCGCACCACACGAGCCCACCCTCGCCGCCTCTCGGTGCCCGAGCTGCCGGAATCGGAGCCGCGCCGCCGCCTCCGCGCGCCGTCGCGCCGCGCCGGTTCATCGCCGCCGCGCCGCCTCCCCACTCCACCCCGGGCGACGACGTCTAGGGGGAAAGGTAGCCCGCGCGCGGAAACGCTTCCTCGGCCCCGATCGGCTCCAAGGCCGGCCCCGCCGCCGCCGGCGCAGCCGCACCTCTCCCCTCGTCGCGCGTCGTTCCCCTTCGGCCCGAGGAAGAAGAAAGGAGGTTTTGCAATATAGCCCCCGGCCTTTTGAAGTTTCGCAGATTCGTTCATGCACTGTGCTATGAGTCCGGCAATTTTTACCCGCTACCCCTGGAAACTATGGTTAATTACGTTCGGGTCCTTAGTCTGAGTAATTTTCTATTTAGGTGCATTTAAATTGACTATGAATTTTGGAAAATCATATAAAATCACAGAAAAATCCAAAATGGGCAAACTCAGTTGCGTTAGACTCCTCTTAAGTAGATCCACATGATAGGTATGGTGTGGATGTGTGAAATGTCTGTTTTACCCTTGGTTTGTTGCATGCATGATTAATTAGGCTAAATGACAAAAGTGGACTAGATAAACTCCAAATGGCATGAAACTTGGACAGTAGGTTTCTTGGGGCATTATAGCACTATGTAAGTTTTTGTAGCCGTAGCACTTACTGTTTAATTACCCTTTTACCCTTATACATGTGTAGGGTGCATTATTTTAACTTAGAAAGCGGAGACCACAAGGAATATGCTCAAATTGACTCTCTAGCATTTTTCCTATACTTTAGGTAGTATGAGTGTCTCACTGGTACAATATGAGCCCCTGCATGTTAAGTTTTAATGGTGATTTGAAAATAATAAAAGGCTACATGTTAAAAGAGATAATTAGGAAAAGTGGTCGTAAATGGCTAGGGAAATTCTCTGGAAAATATGGTAACTTAATGTTGGTGCATGGATTCTAGAACGTATATTCGAGAGAGCTATTTACACTGGTCATATGTACCTCTTAAATTCACCTAGGATTAATATATGGAAAACAGGTGTCCCGTCAAACCTAAGGGGGTGTTTTGTCTACATATGCAATGATAACAAACAATCTAAATTGATGTCTTGCTCATGCATTAGTCCGAGTGTTGTATTGCATGTCTCAACTTATATGGATTATGTTAGCTTTATGTCCACGAGGGTGATCTCGTTTAAATGGTTGTCAATCACTTTTCTGCCTAACCATGCAATGACTGTTCAACGTGGTGTTTGATGTTCGTGCACCTCATCCACTGCATCATGCATGTCAATCATACAGTGACGCTTATTTCAGATACATGATCAAGAAATAAGCACGTGGAACTACTTCAACCAACGGTGATCCAAAAGACCAACTAAGACCCACTCACGACCTGGAGAGCCCATCAGTCGTGTTTGGAAGAAGGAGTTGTCCAAGGGATCAAGGGGTTGCCTGGGGCGAAGCCTCACAACCCGGCAAACTAACAGTAGCCTAGTTTGTTGGTTTTTATTAAAGTGAATCAAAGGTAGGCAGGACCATACTTTCCCAGCTAATGATTTAAATACTGTCTACGCATATGCATTAGGAGTTGATTGAAACCAATTGCACTAGACTTCCCGGCCGCCCTGGCCCTATCACCTATACTAGGTACGTAGGACGAGTTGCCTAGAATTGCTAGGCTCGACTAGATACGAGTGAGATGTCACTCGTCACGTAGGTGTTTCGAAAAGAAAGGGAACACTGTCTATGCCAAGATGCTTTATTATGCTGAGGATTACTTGAAGACCGGGCGGAGATTAAGTTTACTTTTCGCGGTGTGCGTTGTTGCGGTGTAATGGCTCCGCCCGAGTCGCATAAGGCCCGTTCGCTGTTCGCCTGCTGATCGGCATAACATTGCTAGAATGCTTATCCGGTTAATGGGGCCGGTGAAACCTTACTTGTGCCATCCAGAGAACAGAAATACGTTCCTACCCACTGGTTGAGAGGAAGGTGGCCCGGGGGAGCTTGGTACTCATGATGGGGAGACCGAGATGTCGGCAGGCTCGTCATGGGGGCACAACCCGGGAGTCAGGCGGGAGTGAATCGAACTTGGGATGGGACAAGTGGAGGAGGGGGACTATATGTGGGAAAGCCGTCGTGTGAGTAAGCATATGGGCCCCTGGCATTTTCTAGTTATTCCTGGGAATATAAAAATCGATTCGAATCGCTGATGCTCACCTGGTGTGAGAATGCCAATATCACTGACGGGCAACGTAGAACTGTTTGAGGCAAGATGTTTTATGGAATTGATGATTTGATACGACACAATGGTTATACATGCTTTACTTCATGCAAATTACTCGCTTTATATTACCAGTGAGATTCAGGATAAGGACTAGCGGCTGTCAAATCCCGCTATAGCATGACATTAAAACATAGTGGATAGTCATGATTAAAGGATAGCGACTGTCAAATCCCGCTATCCTATGGCAACATTTTACAGTTTAAAACCAATGGCTAAGGACCTACTCGCTAGTAAGCTGAGCTTTGCGTCAGCCGTAAACCCTGTCCATTAAGTCCTACTGAGTAATTAGTACTCAAGGTTTGCCCCCACTTTTGGCTCACAGGTACTGGCGGCATTTGGATAGCTGCTTGGAGAAGGGTAGCACCGGTGGGCTCGGTGCTTCTCGCCTCGTTCATCTGTATGAAGACTTCTTAAGTATTTGGTTTCCGCTGTGAGATGTTTGGAAAACGCTTCCGCATTATATATATTTTGGACATGTATTTGACTATATACATTCTCGGTTTGTAACTAAGTCTATCTATTCTATATTTCAACTGCCTGTGATGATGTAACTGTTGTGGCTCCATCGCGAGTCGGATGTGTGTGATGTCGGTTCCTCTGGGATTTGGTGCAAATCGAGAGCCGAGGGCTTCTCGACGGACGACCGGGTTTAGTACGGTCTAAGTACACTGTAAGCTAATGGTGACAGGTGTACTTAGCCCGTATTAAATCGGCGGTTCCGCCACATAACCAATGCACCGGCTTTCTTCATGTACATGATGAATTCGGTGTTCATGAATGAACTTGACAAGTTTGTGGTAGTTTTCATCGATGACATACTAATTTATTCCAAGAGTGAAAAAGAACACGAAGAGCACTTGAAGATTGTACTCACGCGGCTTAGAGAGCACAAGCTCTATGCCAAATTTAGCAAGTGTGCTTTTTGGCTGAAGGAAGTGAGTTTCTTAGGTCACATTATGTCTGAGAAAGGGGTAGCAGTTGGTCCTAGCAAGGTAAAGGATGTTCTAAATTGGAAGCAACCCGAGACAGTGACTGAGGTTCGAAGCTTCCTTGGTTTAGCAGGCTACTACCGCCGCTTCATTAAGGACTTCTCCAAAACTGCAAAGCCAATGACCTCACTAACGAAGAAAAATGCAAAATACCTATGGAGCTCGAATTGTGAAGAAGCCTTTCAAACCTTGAAAAAGTAGTTAACATCAACGCCAGTGCTAGCACAACCGGACGTCACTAAGCCATTTGATGTGTATTGTGATGCCTCTGGCAATGGGCTGGGCTGTGTTTTGATGCAAGAAGGGAGAGTAATTGCCTACGCCTCACGCCAATTGAGGAAACATGAAGCCAACTACCCGACACATGATCTTGAGTTTGCAGCAGTTGTGCACGCATTGAAGATCTGGAGACACTATCTGCTAGGCAACATCTGTCACATCTACACGGACCATAAGAGCCTCATCAAATACATTCTCACACAACCTGAATTGAATATGAGGCAACGACGGTGGTTGGAATTGATAAAGGACTACGACTTAGAGATTCATTACCATCCTGGCAAAGCAAATGTGGTAGCAGACGTGTTAAGCCACAAGGCTCATTGCAACTTCATCGAGGCTCGTCCAACAGTGAGAGTGCTATGTTGTGAGATGGATGAAGTCGAGATACCTGCAGAGCAGCCTGCTGAGCTATATAGCCTCATTATTGAACCAACAATAAAAGATCTAGTCATTGCAGCACAAAAACAAGATAAGGGCACGGCACATATCCGTGAAGGCATAAGTGATAAGCAGAAAGCCTGTTTCATGCTTGATGAGCAGGGTGTCCTTTGGTTTAAGAATCGCTTAGTTGTACCTAAGGACATGGAATTAAGAAAGAAGATACTCGATGAAGCCCACACATCCCTGTTCACCATGCACCCAGGCAGTAATAAGATGTACCAAGAGCTGAAACAGAAATTTTGGTGGACCCACATGAAGCGGGAGATCGCTAAATATGTGTCCGAGTGCGACGTATGTTAGAGAGTTAAAGCTGATCACCTAAAGCCTGCTGGTATGCTCTAGCCACTAGAGTCCCAGCATGGAAGTGGGAAGATGTACATATGGATTTCATTGTAGGTCTACCTCGCACACAGAAGGGGTATGATTCCATATGGGTGATTATTGACCGGTTCACAAAGTCAGCTCACTTCATTCCGGTAAAAACAATTTATCATGCCAAGACCTATGCTTAACTTTACATAGCAAGAATTGTCTCCTTGCACGGTGTTCCACTAACTATCACATCAGACAGAGGCTCGGTGTTTGCGTCTCGTTTCTGGGAGCAACTGCAACTTGCTCTAGGAACCAAATTGATTCGTAATTCGGCATACCACCCTCAAACCAGTGGCCAAGTAGAAAGAGTAAATTAGGTACTAGAGGGTATGCTGAGAGCTTGCGCTTTGACCTATTCCACCAAGTTGGATGAGTGCCTTCCCTTGGCGGAATTTGCTTACAACAACAGCTATCAAAAGAGCTTAGAGATGGCTCCTTTCGAAGCCTTTATGGTAAAAGATGTAGAACTCCACTCAACTGGTCTGAACCTGGAGAGCGTGTCACTTTTGGCCCGGATTTGGTAACACAAGCTGAAGCACAAGTAAAGATGGTACACAGCAATTTGAAGAGAGCCCAGTCGTGATAGAAAAGCTACTCTGATAAGAGGAGAAGACCCTTAGTTTTTGAAGAGGGCGATCACGTGTACCTTCGGGTGTCACCAATGAAAGGCATACACCGGTTTGGAGTAAAAGGAAAGTTAGCACCAAGATACATTGGTCCATTCAAGATCACGGAACGATGTGGATCAGTTGCTTACCGATTAGAGCTACCACCACATCTTGCTGCGGTTCATGACGTGTTTCATGTCTCGGAACTCAAGAAGTGCTTACGAGTGCTAGAGGAAGTGATTGATACATCTCAAATTCAGATTGAACCGAACCTCACTTATGAAGAGCACCCCATAAAAATCCTTGACCAAAAGCAAAGATCGACATGACGAAGAAACATTAACTTCTACAAGGTGCAATGGAGTAACCACTCCGAAGAGGAGGCAACTTGGGAACAAGAAGGATTTTTGAAAACTAGATACCCCGGATTTCTTCCATCCACTACAAATTGAGTACGTCACCGCAGTTTAAAAGTTTCATATTCATACACTATGCACTTTCTCCTCATTTAACTTATCCACCCACATCACATCAAAATCTCGGGACGAGATTTCTTTAAGGGGGGTGGGTTGTGACGCTCTAGCATCTCAAGTGCATAATCATTCTTCATATGTACAACATTTGTCATGAAGCATCATAAATTGGCATGCATTTGAACCCTAGTTCAAATTTGGTTGAAATGCAACTTGTCGAAACCTGTTTTCTGCATATATGTCTCGGTGATTGTGTCCACAAGTTTGATTCTATTTAGATTTGGGTGAAACTCGTATTGACAAAATGCAGAGTGGGAGAAAAAGGCTAGAGAGTTAACAGAAGAGCGTGTGACACGCTGGTGAAGATCTCCAATGATCCTGTGTGGAGGGTGATCCCGCTGGACCTACCGAGATGGAACAATCTCGGAGGTCACCTCCCCTGCGTCCTCAGCGGGGCCAGCCTCTGCTTGAGCTTGCTGTCGGGGGAGTGAGGAAGAAACCGTGGGCAAAGGTCCTCCTTCATCATTAGAGCTCGTAGCAGAAGGGGCAGGTGCTACAGCCGGTGCAGCGGCTCCTACATCACCAACATCATCTGCACCTTCCTCATCTTCAAAGATGGGGGTGCCTTCTTCATCATCACCTGAAAGCTCAAAGACAAGGATTGTGCAGGACATAGTTTCATCAAATGAAACATCACAAGTCTCAACAACTTGCTTGGCCTCCAAAATCCACACACGAAAAGCCCTAGAACTAGAAGCATAACCCAGAAAAATCCCATCCAAACAATGAGACTCAAACTTGTCCAAATGCCCCGCCTTCTTAAGCACAAAGCACCTGCAGCCAAACGCTCGCAAATGCTTGACGCTGGGTTGCCTACCAAACCGAAGTTCATACGAGGTCTTCCCAAGAAAAGCTCGCAAGAAGATCCGGCTCGCAATGTAACATGCCGTATCCACTGCCTCAGCCCAAAAGCGCCTCGGAGTCCTGTGCTCATCGAGCATCGTCCGTGCCATCTCAACAAGTATGCGGTTCTTGCGTTCCACAACATCGTTCTGTGGTGGGGTATATGGAGAAGAAAATTGGTGCTCAAGACCTAGGTCACGACAGAAGTTTTTGAACCGAGAGTTTCTGAATTCGCCGCCATTGTCACTGCGGATAGCCCTCATGGCCTTTATGACTCTCGTTTCTCAACCTCAGTACCAGATCCCGAACAAAACCAAACGCCTCATCCTTAAACTCCATGAAAAATACCCATGAGAACCGCGAAAAGTCGTCCACAATGACAAGCACGTACCACTTCCCACTGACCGACGCTACCCGAGCGGGACCTACTGTATCCATATGGAGTACCTCACCCAGATAGGAGGTCATAACCTGAGACATATGAGTGTGAGAAGCAGCAACCATCTTGCCATGACGATTGGGGTGGCACACTAAGTCTTTCTCAGCTCTCAATTTGGGCAATCCTCGGATTAGGCCCATTGAACTCAACCTGACTAGCAGATCAAAGCTCAAGTGACTAAGTCTCCTATGCCACTTCCATATATCAGCAGAAGGACTAACAACCAAACAACGCGCTGGGCCAGAAACAGATGTGAGGTTGACCCTAAAAACCTGACCAAAAGGCAGCAAAGAACAAACAAGGGTCTCCTCAGCATCAAGAATGCGGCACGCACCCTTCTTAAAATAAACCTCAAAACCTTCATCGAGAAGTTGCGAAACAGAGACCAAATTGAACCCTAGATTCCGAACAAAAGCAATTTTTCTCAGGGAAAGCTTAGCAGAGAGCGAAACAAAACCAACACCCAACACTTTACCTTGACCATTGTCCCCGAACGTGATCCACTCCTTGGTGCTCACAGGGTTTGTCGGAGTTTTAATCCGGTAATGCACCACGGGGTGTGTCTCGTGATGCTTTTGGGGTGGCAAGATCGGCGTAGCTCGATGGTTTGCGTCGAGATGCAACAAAACACGAGGGTTTATACAGGTTCGGGCCGCAATAAGCGTAACACCCTACATCCTGTTTGGGGCGAGTTGTATTGATCTGGGTTCCCGAGGTTACAACGAGGGTCTCGAGGTTTGGTGCCTGGTGTGCGATGAGATGATAGATGTTCTACGTAAGGGTCCCTCACCCGCCTTATATAATCCGGCCAGGCTTGGGTTACAAGTCAAGTTCTATCTATGAGTCCTACTCTATTTGGAAGCCTAAAGAGTATACGGAATCTACGATTACATGTTTCCTTCCTTGAGTCCTGCTGCTCCCGTAATACAGAGTCCAAACCAACTCCCTTGAGTCTTTCCTGAATTATAGTGCCTTTTGTCTTGGTCTTCAAGTTCGCCATCCGTTCTCGGGCCCATGAGACCAGTCGGCACCCCGAGAAGGGCTTGCTGTCTCTACAGGGCCCTCCAATGGCCCATGTACTGAATCCGCACCGTGAGGGCCCAGGGGATATCTATCCCCCACAAGCCCCCGAGGCTCGAGTTAATTTAGAGATTAATTGACTCGAGACTCCAGAAAAAACAACATACTGCTCATGAGTTCCTCACCTGAATCCACACTGTCTCTCATGGTGCACCACTAGGTGCACCCCATGGGGTAGCCCCCGAGCTTCAAGTTGACTTGAGTATCAATCAGCTTGAAGATCTAAACTTTCTGATCAGGCTTTATAGGATGCAATCCTCGAGCGCTGAGTCAACTTAAGGAATAGCAAATCCTCTTATCTGAGTTATCATCTTAAAACCGACTCAAACTTTCCGCTTTCTCAGATTTTAGGAAAAAGAATAATTTTCCACAAATCCTGCACCCCATGGGGTTAACCCAACAGGAACAAGCAGAGGGACCGAGGAGTTACCCCAAAAAGGCCCTAGAAAACAGGAAACTTCCGTACACGCAACAGCCATTACCCTCCCACGCAATAATTGACGCGTGGAAGAAGTGGAAACGACGCGGCCTATTATCTTGTTTGCACAGAGATCGAAGCGAAGTGGCCGTGCTATAAGAGCAAAGCCACCGCTCATCCATCCATTACGCCTCCACTGAGTACCAGTTCTTCAAGAAAACCCCAGAAACTCCCCACTCCCTCACTTTCAGCCATGGCCGGAGGGAAGGGCAAGAAGCGCTCGCGCTCTCCACCGCCATCGGAGTATGAGGACTCCGACGACGCGTTGTTTGGCGGCGCGTACGATGAGCCCTCGGAGGACTTCTCCAGCGAGGAGGAGAAAACCCCCAAGGAGGCGCCGCCACAGGAGTACGAGTCGGAGCCCAACACCGACGACTCCCAAGGCTACAGCGCCAAGGAGCGCACCATGCTCCGGAGCCTCCGTCGCACCGCGTTCAAGGACTCCACCGATGAGGAGGAGGAAGACAGCAAGGAGGAGGACTCCAACGACGACGAGGTCAACGATGGCCCCGGCAGCCATGATGGCCCAGGCGGTCACGACGGCGGCGACGGCGGCCACGATGGCGACAACGGCGATCACGACGGCAGGGATGAGGCCGATGCTCCGGCCTCCAAGCGCCGCCGCGTCACCGGGTCCCCGACCGGGCCATCCACCGGCGTGTAGGCCACCACCACCACCACCATATTAGTAGTAGTAGTTAGTAGTAGGTTAGGATAATCTCCCCTCTTATATGTAATCCACCTTGACGAACTATATATATTATATAATGAAATCCATCTATTATCCTTCATTCCTGAGTTCTTCTGTGTGCTCTTATCTTGAAAATCTTGCATCCGAATCAAATGCCCCTTTGAATTCTTTGAACTAAGACCAAGAGCGTCATACAGTAAAAGAAACCACGCTTTGCCTATGCCCAGAGTTCAGGCAAGTCTTAAATTGCTAGGTCCGATTGGATAACTCGTTCTCCGAGTAATAGAGAACATGAACCTGTACTTTGTGAATACCGACTGAATAACTATGCTTAAGAAATCATACCGACTGAAATAGACGACTTAATTCCAGTGCAATCCGACTCAAATATCACTGTCAAGAGATCCGAGTTAATCTTAACGATATTCGCCAATTCCGTCAGCTCACGTGAACTATTACTAACAGCGTCAGGGTTATTTTGAGATCTATACCCTGAACTGAAAGTTCTCTTATCCAAGATCTGAACTGCCGTTCTTTCCCACTGAGACTACCGCCGTTGCTGTTTTGAAAATCGAAGTTCCACTACATCCACTTCTTCTCGAATCCCCATCCAAACAGACGCATCCACCTCCATGGCCCCCAAGAAGAAAACCTCAAGCGAGCACGGAAACACCACTGAGGGCATGCCGCACAATGAGAACCGGTAGATACCTTCACCATACCTGGCGTACCGCCCCTCCATTGTCACTGAACCCATGCTACAATCTTTGGTGTGTAGGACCGAGACGTGCGACTAGAGGGGGGTGAATAGGAGCACTTGAAAAACTCAAACCCCCAAAGTGCGCTCTCACGAAAACACACGCACACCCGATACCGTCCACTGAACAGATACGTATCGGGTAGAAAGCGGAAGCACTCGAATTAACGCCCAACGAACCGGACGTAAGACGAGCAACCAAAAAGAAACAAGAATCTCGACACACACTAGCTAGAACACACTAACAAAGACACTAGTGCAAACAAAAACTACTCTAGTGTGCAAGGTTGCGTAGCATGAAAGGCTACCAACCCTAGGACACACTAGTGACCTATTAAAACAAGAAACACAAAAGAACGGAAAGAAGCCAGCTGAACACAAAGGAGAACAAACTGAAAACAGCAAATAAACCTAAGACAGGAAAAACATACAAAAACTAACGCACAAAAGAGCACATAAGCACGGAAAGAAAAGCAACAAGAAACGAACTAAAGGAAAGCAACTAAAACCAACTCCAAACAGGCCTAACATTTAACCGGCAATCGCTGCAAAGAAAAGAGACTAAACTAGACAAAGCCCGAAACAAAGAAACCAAGAACCAGCAGAAGAGCAGACCAAACGAACAGAAGAACTGACCTGACTGGTCATGGCACAAAGGCCTGACCGGACAAACAGAAGAGGAAGGAACCACACGCAGCAGCAAAAACAAACCACAGACCTGACAGTCAGGTCTCTCCTTGAGAACCTGACCGGACAAATTGAGCAAGGAAGAAAACTGCGCGACAAACAAAGGAAACCGGACAGTCAGTACACCCTACTTCGGACAAAAGAGCGGACAAAACAACCTGAAAGGAGGCTGCACGAAGAATTCTCGGCAACGCAGACCGGACAGTCAGGTTTGAGGGGATCGGACAAATAACCTGACTGTCAGGTCAGTTATTCGCGCGCGCCCAACCCTGAAACTGAAAAACTGCACGCAGGCACTCCAAAAACCGAACCAAAACCGGGTCAAATCTCAACGAAACTTCACGAAAATTTGCATGCATGATCCTAAGGACCTTCCCTAGCAAATCCCAAAAGATCCACTTGAAAAGATCAAGGGTTGCACGGGAATTGCAGATCTCGTGAGGTAGGTGAGTTGAACCCAAAAAACTTAGAAACGTCAAGTACGGCCCTTGCTCGTGGTTGGATGATTCTAGCACTTGGCTAGTGAGATGCACCACATCCTATCAAGGCAAAATACTGGCAAAAGAAAGGTCTCATCCTTGGACAACACAAAACGAGCCAAAATCCAAGAAACGGGACCAAAAACGAGACTAGAAAGGGGGCAAAGAGGGAGGGACGAAATTGCTGCTCTAGGACATGGAATTTCTCAACAAGGAACCTTGGATTAATTCATGAAATCAGATTACAAAAGTTCCCTAGAGCCTACCTCCCTTCATCCTCCCACTAATGACAAGATTAGACTAAACTAGGCACTCATCTCCTAGCTAATCTCCTCTCTTTCCTCTCTTTGGACCTTGGCTGCTAGGGTTAGGAAAACTAGGGTTTGTGGCTGCCAAGATGAGCTCCAAGGGAGCCTCTCAAGTCTATTTATACCCTAGGCCCTAAACGACACAAGTCTAAAAATGCCCGGAGGGGGCCAAACCGAAAAGATACAATCGGACGACTACGATGACGACTTGATCTTCTTCTTCTCCACGCCTCGCTTGGATGTGCGCCACGTAGCCAGTAGTCCGGAAGCTTCACCTGGTTTTGAAGTCAGAAACCGGGAAACTTTATTCTGCGGGCTTCCTGGGCCAGGTCTTGGCCCAATCTTCTATCTTGGCGAGTCGGAGCCCAACCCACCAAGTCATTTGAACTTGGGTGGCGGTTTTGAGCCGAAGCCGCCAAAGCCTCCCTCGCACGCCTTTGCGCCATGCACTCGGGTTGGAGCACCATAGTGGCACCCGGCTTCTCCAGTCCATCGGAGTTGCCTCGCGGTCCATCGGAGGTCTTACACCACCGTCGCCGAACCGCCCCTCCGTGTACCGAGCTCCCATGGCTGACCGACGCCGAGACTTGCCTCCGGTCCATTGGAGGGCTTTTGCCTCAGTCCATCGAGGTCTTCATCTCCTCTACCTCAAGTCCATCACAGGGCCCCCACTCCATCGGAAGACTTGTGCCGTTGACAATCACTCATCACACCAGGAGAGCAATGAGGCCGATCCATTGGCTCTCAATCTCCCCCTTGATGAGTGCATTGTCAACACATTTCCAACCTGTAACCTGAAATACAACAAAGACAAAAGAAAAGCGTAAAACTGAAAAAGAAAGGAAAAAGAAAAGAAACGCTCAAGCTGCCAAAAACCAAACAAAGGCAAAACACAAGGCAGCTTGAAGCAAAACGAAAAGCAAAACATCGGCTCCTCAAGACAGAGACAAAAGGCTCAACGCACCGATGCAAAGAGCATGCTAAAAACTCAACTCCCCCTGAAATGCATCCTCACAAATGCAAAATAAGTGCAAAGCTCCCTCTCAACTAAAACTCTCCTGAGTTCTCCCCCTTTGTCCATATTTTAAGACTTCTCCTCTTGGAAGTACACTAATTTCTCCCCAAACTTCTCCCCCTTGTTGACAATGGACACATCAAAGGTTCTTTGAACTCAACTCCTCCTGAACTAGACAACTCCCCCTCAAAATATGCCATAAAATGCAAGGAGTGTAACTGAAAGAGCTCAGAAGGGATGTAAAGCTAGTAATCACGAGTTCTAGCATACAGAGCAAGTGAGGGCAAGGAAGCATACAACAAGCTCAAATGAATCTATCTCACACATATCAAGCGTAAGCTTGTTTTTCAGGGTTAATGAAAAGAAGGCATCACCAATATGAATAGCACCAAGCAAGATAGGCATGAACAACAAGATGCTAGCAGTGCATACAATGTGTGCTACTCTCAACCAAAGCATATACAACTAGCCATAAGCATTTTAGAGACTTGCAAATTTCAGATTTAGACATTTGTATTCATAAGCAAGTTCTTTTTGTGCCAGGGGTTATTTACTTGTCTTTTGCCACTTCTTACCAACCAATGCCAAGCCTAGGTTATATAACCATCAGAAGCTTAAGACAAGGTTTTGGTCATACACAGTCTAGTCCAAGTTCATGCCAAAGTGCAAAGGCAAGCTGTCTCGAACTAGATCAGTGAGACAAGCAAACCCACCTGGATCTTTCTCAATTCAGCACATAAGACACCACTTGTAAGCATTTTGATTTAGATTTCAATTTAAGCAAGATGTCATAAAAGCTTAGGCATAATCATAGCAAAGGCATACAACTAGCATATCCAGGTATGAAAAGATAGCATAGCATTCAACATTCCTACACATGCTAGGTAGCCAAATCAAGTGGTGATCATGGTTTTTGATTTGCAAAGAATAAAATGACTTAGCTCACAATTAGTATTCAACAGACTCAAGAGAGCTTAGCCAACCATGATCAAGCATGCATCTGTACAATCTAGCACAAGCAAGTACTAACTCATCATTCCAAAAGAGCTCTAGTACTAGTGAAGTGAAAATGCAAATAATACAATGCGATGCATGATATGATACAATATGCAAAAGAAGCAAAGAGAAATAAAAGCAAATTCTAGACTGTGGAAGCTATTCCTTACTAAAAGTAATGGCGTATTATCCCTGACTAAAAGGGATAGCACACTCCAAGCTCACCTCTCAAGCGCACAAAAGCGCCAAACTCTAGGGGCTTGGTAAAGATATCGGCCAACTGGTTTTCAGATGCTACGTGGACTAAGTCTATGTCCCCCTTCTCATAGTGATCTCTCAGAAAGTGAAACCTCACGTCTATGTGTTTGGTTCTAGAGTGCAAGACGGGGTTCTTAGCTACAGAAATAGCAGAGGTAGAATCAACTAAAAGAGGGATTTTTCCAAACCTAAGGCCGAAATCACTAAGGGTGGCTTTCATCCATAAAAGCTGGGAGCAGCAACTAGCAGCAGCTATATACTCTGCTTCTGTGGTAGACAAGGATACGCTAGCTTGCTTGCGAGAGGACCAGGAGACAAGTGAGGTTCCTAAGAGTTGGCATGTGCCGGAAGTTGACTTGCGATCAATCCGGCAGCCAGCATGGTCAGCATCTGAGAACCCTCTAAGAGAAAGAGAAGAACCCGAGGAATACCAAAGACCAAGCTCAGGAGTGAATTTCAGATACCTGAAAATGCGGTTCACCGCTTGACGGTGAGAAGTCCTAGGAGAAGCCTGGTAGTACGCACAGAGGCAGACTGCGAACTGAATGTCCGGCCTGGTCACCGTCAGGTACAGAAGTGAGCCGATCATCCCTCAAAATTCCTTCTGGTCCACCGCCTCCCCATCTTCATCAGCATCAAGCGCCGTGTTTGTACTCATAGGGGTTGTCATGGGCTTGGAGTCACCCATTTCAAACTTCTTGAGTATGTCTCTTGTATACTTGGCTTGATGGATGAAGGTTCCTTCAGGGCCTTGCTTGATCTGCAACCCGAGGAAGAACTGGAGCTCACCCATGAGACTCATCTCAAATTCCCTGCTCATCTGTTCAGCAAAACTAGACACCAAAGCGTGAGATGAACCACCAAAGATTATATCATCAACATATATCTGAACTATCAGGGTGTCTCCGCCACGACTCAACAAAAACAAGGTCTTGTCTACTGAACCCATCACAAACCCAGACTTGAGCAGGAAACTCTTCAACCTAGCATACCAAGCTCTAGGAGCTTGCTTCAGACCATAAAGGGCTTTTCTCAACTTATACACCCGGTCTGGAAATCTAGCACTCTCAAAGCCAGGAGGTTGTCTCACATATACCTCCTCCTCTATGAACCCGTTTAGGAAAGCAGACTTGACATCCATTTGCTGTAGTTTGAAGCCTTTAGAGGCCGCAAAGGCAAGCAAAATTCTAATGGCTTCCAAACGAGCTACAGGGGCAAAGGTCTCCTCATAATCTATCCCCTCCTTCTGACAGAAACCCTGGGCTACCAATCTCGCTTTGTTCCTCACAACCATCCCATCCTCACCCTGTTTGTTCTTAAAAACCCACTTGGTACCTATAGGGCGACAATTTGGTGGAGGTTCAACTAAATTCCTGACATGGTTTCTCTCAAAGTTCTCTAACTCCTCATGCATGGCGTTCACCCAGTTATGATCAGATAATGCATGTGACACATCCCGGGGCTCAAAAGAAGCAACATATGCAGAGTGGGAGAAAAAGGCTAGAGAGTTAACCGAAGAGCGTGTGACACGCTGGTGAATATCTCCAATCATCCTGTGTGGAGGGTGATCCCGCTGGACCTGCCGAGAGGGTACAATCTCGGAGGTCACCTCTCCTGCGTCCTCAGCGGGTCCAGCCTCTGCATGAGCTTGCTGTCGGGGGAGTGAGGAGGAAGTCATAGGCAAGGGTCCTCCTTCATCATCTGAGCTCGTAGCAGAGGGGGCAAGAGCTGCAGCCGGTGCAGTGGCTCCTGCATCACCAACATTAACTGCACCTTCCTCATCCTCAAAGATGGGGGTGCCTTCTTCATCATCATCTGAAAGCTCAAAGGCAGGGGTTGTGCAGGGTATAGTTTCATCAAAAGAAACCTCACAGGTCTCAACAACTTGCTTGGCCTCTAAAATCCACACACGAAAAGCCCTAGAACTAGAAGCATACCCCAGAAAAATCCCATCCAAACAACGAGACTCAAACTTGTCCAAATGCCCCGCCTTCTTAAGAACAAAGCACCTGCAGCCAAACGCTCGCAAATGCTTGACACTGGGCTGCCTACCAAACCGAAGTTCATACGAGGTCTTCCCAAGGAAAGCTCGCAAGAAGATCCGGTTCGCAATGTAACAGGCCGTATTCACTGCCTTAGCCCAAAAGCGCCTTGGAGTCCTATGCTCATCGAGCATCGTCCATGCCATCTCAACAAGTGTGCGGTTCTTGCGTTCCACAACACCGTTCTGCGGAGGGGTATATGGAGAAGAAAACTGGTGTTCAAGACCTAGATCACGACAGAAGTTTTCAAAATGAGAGTTTTTGAATTCCCCGCCATTGTCACTGCGGATAGCCCTTATGGCCTTATGACTCTCGTTTCTCAACCTCAGTACCAGATCCCGAATAAAACCAAACGCCTCATCCTTAAAATCCATGAAAAATACCCACGAGAACCGCGAAAAATCGTCCACAACGACAAGCATGTACCACTTCCCACTAACCGACGCTACCCGAGCGGGACCTACTGTATCCATATGGAGAAGCTCACCCGGATAGGAGGTCATAACCTGAGACACAGGAGTGTGAGAAGCGGCTTCCATCTTGCCATGACGACAGGGGTGGCATACTAAGTCCTTCTCAGCTCTCAACTTGGGCAATCCTTGGATTAGGCCCATTGAACTCAATCTGACTAGCAGATCAAAGCTCAAGTGACCAAGCCTCCTATGCCACTTCCAAATATCAGCAGAAGGACTAGCAACCAAACAGCGAGCAGGGCCAGAAACAGATGTGAGGTCAACCCTAAAAACCTGACCAAAAGGCAGCAAAGAGCAAACAATGGTCTCCTCAGCATCAAGAACACAGCACGCACCCTTCTTGAAACGAACCTCATATCCTTCATCGAGAAGTTGCGAAACAGAGACCAAATTGAACCCCAAATTCCGGACAAAGGCAACTTCTCTCAGGGAAAGCTTAGCAAAGAGCGAAACAGAACCAACACCCATCACTTTACCTTGACCATTATCCCCGAATGTGATGTACTCCTTGGTGCTTACGGGGTTGAGGCTGGAGAACCACTTGCGGTGCCCTATCATGTGCCTAGAGCAACCTGAGTCCATGATCCATACGTCCTCCATGCCTCGATCCTGCAAAGTCAAGTAAAGCGACGGTGAGCAAACGGTCCGGCACTGGGGTTAGTCCCAAAACTACTGTACCAGTGCCGAGCCATCTGCTCAAAAGTGGGGTAAGCACAATCAAAGAAATCATCACGACGATCAGGGTAACTACGACCTCCAAAGCGTGAACCCTCGAAAGCTCTCTCAAAGCCTCAGTCACGAGGTCCATAGCCGCGCAGAAAACGACTAGGAGCTCGGCCGGTAAAGCGTCTCTCACCACCAGGAGCACGAGCCTGAAAGCCGCCTCCTCTCTCACCACCGGCAAAGCGGTCTCTCATCTCACCGCGGTGGGGAGGATCTTGCCTACCACCCTGGTAGAACTGAGCACCTCTCTCAGCTCTCTTGGTGCTCTCTATGATTATCTCTAGTTAGGGTTGCCTTGCATATACCCAACTGAGCACCTCTCTCAACCTATTGTTGTCATCTTGCAAAGACAACACCTGCAACCTTAGATCTTCCAGAACTACTGTCTGGGCAGCACATGTATCACAGTCTAGAGAGGGAAACATAGGAGCAGCTTTCTCCAACTTTTTAATAGTGGCTTCCCTATCTACCAGCTGCATCCTAAGGGTCAGACAGTTCTCACAAGTGTCAGTAGGTGCTGAAAACACCTCAAAGTCAGCTCTCAACTGCTCTAACTCACCTCTCAGGGTAGGACAGACCACACACACCCAAAAGCGTAGGTCTAGCCCTAAGCTCCTCAAGCTCCATGAGCTGCCCCTCAAACTTCTCCTTCAGAACAGCTAGCTCTCTAGCTAGACAGGGGCAAGACTCACACTCAAGCTCTCCACTCAAAGTAGGCTCATCCAGTTTGGACTGGAGTTTGCCTAGCTCAGCCTTCAGCTCATCTATCTCCTCTACCCGCTTGGCATACCTATCTCTCTGGTCACCAAGCTCCGTCATGAAGGACTCGCAGGTAGGGCACTCAATCTCACTAGGTTGGGGTCTCACACTCCTCAACCTCTCATTCTCCTCTAAAGCCTCAGCAAGTTGGGCTTTCAACTTCTGCAGCTTCTTAGCTACCTTCTCCAGCATCTTATCCTGGGCCTTAAGCTCCCGGCTGTTCTGCTCTAGCATCTCAAGGATTTCGGCTTGCTCAGGAGTTACCTCATCATCGGAAGAAGAGTTGCTGCCGTCATCCTTGTTCTCCTTGTCCTCAAGCGCCATGGAGCAAACCAAGCTCCTCTTATCCTTGTTCTTGCACCTGGACTTGGTGGAGACGAAGCACAAGCCAGCTGGACCGTCTTGATTGTTCCTCTTGTCCTTCCTGTACGTGATCTCCTCATCGCTTGAGCTCGACGAGGACGAAGAGGAAGAAGATCCGCTGCTGCAGAACCCGATCTCGGCGAAGAAGGCATTGTCCCGCTTCCGGTTGTCCTTCTGGTAGCTCTTGAAAGCCTTCCGGAAGTTCTTCTTGCCGAAGGGGCGCTTGCCGGAGCCGTGCTTGCTGGAGCGGTGCTTGTCAAAGCCTGCCTTGCCGGAGTGGTACTTGTTGGAGTCACGGGAGTAGCTCTTGCCCTTTTTGTAGTAGTCGTTCTTGTTGGGGCACTCTGCGATGAAGTGGCCGACCTCTCCGCACTCAAAACACTTGGGCCGCTCTCTCCTCTTCTTGCTCATCCGGTTGTCATAGGCGCGCTGAAAATGACTAGACACCAGACACAACTCATCATCCCCAAGCGTCGCTAGCTGCTCCTCTGTAACAGACATCAAAGCAGAAAACGAGAAGTTGTGTAACATGGGGTTAGTGACAGACTCACTAGAGGGGGTAGCCAAGGCCAGACTCTTAGAACCTGTACAAGCGAGGGAATCCCTCATCTTGTAATCTACCTCGGTGGCCTTGAGCTTACTATAGAGCGCCTCTACTCCAATCGTATCATACCCTGCCGACTCAATGATTGAGTTCACCTTGATCTCCCATATTTTTCTATCCAAAGCATACAGCAACTTGACAGCCTGCTGATGATCGGTATATGGGAGGGCAGCGGGGGCAGAGTTGACACGCAACTTGTTGATGATCGACTGAAAGCGACCAAACAAGTCGTCTACTGACTCTCCCGGCTTCTGGACGAAATTCTCATTTTCGCGCCGGTAAGTCTCCACAAGTCTAGCCTTAATTGTCGCAGTACCCTCATGGTGTGCACTAAGCAGTGACCATATCTCACGCACAGTCTTAAGGTGACTCACTCTCTCATAATCCATGGGACCAAGCCCGGAGAAGAGAAAGTTAACAGCCTTGGCATTCGCCTCATGCTGAGCCACGATATCCTGCGTAGTACGCTCAGCAACTGGAAGCACCACAAAAGTCGTACTTTGAGTAGCATCCCATATGTCCTGACTCTGGCTAACAAGGAACACCTCCATCCTACCTTTCCAGTAAGGATAGCCATCGGAGACAAGGACGGGAATTTTCCCAGAGTAAGTCATCGTCGCTACGGTTTCGTCACCGGTTAAGGTATAGTAAACCTAACCGGCTCTGATACCACTTGTAGGACCGAGACGTGCGACTAGAGGGGGGGTGAATAGGAGCACTTGAAAAACTCAAACTCAAACCCCCAAAGTGCGCTCTCACGAAAACACACGCACACCCGATACCGTTCACTGAACAGATACGTATCGGGTGGAAAGCGGAAGCACTCGAATTAACGCCCAACGAACCGGACGTAAGACGAGCAACCAAAAAGAAACAAGAATCTCGACGCACACTAGCTAGAACACACTAACAAAGACACTAGTGCAAACAAAAACAACTCTAGTGTGCAAGGTTTTGTAGCATGAAAGGCTACCAACCCTAGGACACACTAGTGAACTATTAAAACAAGAAACACAAAAGAATGGAAAGAAACTAGCTGAACACAAAGGAGAACAAACTGAAAACAGCAAATAAACCTAAGACAGGAAAAACATACAAAAACTAACACACAAAAGAGCACATAAGCACGGAAAGAAAAGCAACAAGAAACGAACTAAAGGAAAGCAACTAAAACCAACTCCAAACAGGCCTAACATTTAACCGGCAATCGCTGCAAAGAAAAGAGACTAAACTAGACAAAGCCCGAAACAAAGAAACCAAGAACCAGCAGAAGAGCAGACCAAACGAACAGAAGAACTGACCTGACTGTCAGGTCATGGCACAAAGGCCTGACTAGACAAACAGAAGAGGAAGGAACCACACGCAGCAGCAAAAACAAACCACAGACCTGACAGTCAGGTCTCTCCTTGAGAGCCTGACCGGACAAATTGAGCAAGGAAGAAAACTGCGTGACAAACAAAGGAAACCGGACAGTCAGTACACCCTACTTCGGACAAAAGAGCGAACAAAACAACCTGAAAGGAGGCTGCATGAAGAATTCTCAGCAAGGCAGACCGGACAGTTAGGTTTGAGGGGATCGGACAAATAACCTAACTGTCAGGTCAGTTATTCGCGCGCGCCCAACCCTGAAACTGAAAAACTGCACGCAGGCACTCCAAAAACCGAACCAAAACCGGGTCAAATCTCAACGAAACTTCACGAAAATTTGCATGCATGATCCTAAGGACCTTCCCTAGCAAACCCCAAAAGATCCACTTGAAAAGATCAAGGGTTGCACGGGAATTGCAGATCTTGTGAGGTAGGTGAGTTGAACCCGAAAAACTTAGAAACGTCAAGTACGGCACTTGCTCGTGGTTGGATGATTCTAGCACTTGGCTAGTGAGATGCACCACATCCTATCAAAGCAAAATACCGGCAAAAGAAAGGTCTCATCCTTGGACAACACAAAACGAGCCAAAATCCAAGAAACGGGACCAAAAACGAGACTAGAAAGGGGGCAAAGAGGGAGGGACGAAATTGCTGCTCTAGGACATGGAATTTCTCAACAAGGAACCTTGGATTAATTCATGAAATCAGATTACAAAAGTTTTCTAAAGCCTACCTCCCTTCATCCTCCCACTAATGACAAGATTAGACTAAACTAGGCACTCATCTCCTAGCTAATCTCCTCTCTTTTCTCTCTTTGGACCTTGGCTGCTAGGGTTAGGAAAACTAGGGTTTGTGGCTGCCAAGATGAGCTCCAAGGGAGCCTCTCAAGTCTATTTATACCCTAGGCCCTAAACGACACAATTACACTAAGACCCCTAGTCTAAAAATGCCGGAGGGGGCCAAACCGAAAAGATACAATCGGACGACTACGATGACGACTTGATCTTCTTCTTCTCCACGCCTCGCTTGGATGTGCGCCACGTAGCCAGTAGTCCGGAAGCTTCCCCTGGTTTTGAAGTCAAAAACCGGGAAACTTTATTCTGCGGGCTTTCTGGGCCAAGTCTTGGCCCAATCTTCTATCTTGGCGAGTCGGAGCCCAACCCACCAAGTCATTTGAACTTGGGTGGCGGTTTTGAGCCGAAGCCGCCAAAGCCTCCCTCGCACGCCTTCGCGCCATGCACTCGGGTTGGAGAACCACGGTGGCACCCGGCTTCTCCAGTCCATCGGAGTTGCCTCACGGTCCATCGGAGGGCTTACACCACCGTCGCCGAACCGCCCCTCCATGTACCGAGCTCCCATGGCCGACCGACGCCGAGACTTGCCTCCGGTCCATTGGAGGGCTTTTGCCTCAGTCCATCGAGGTCTTCATCTCCTCTACCTCCATTCCATCAGAGGGCCTCCAGCCCATCGGAGGACTTGTGCCGTTGACAATCACTCATCACACCAGGAGAGCAATGAGGCCGATCCATTGGCTCTCATGGTGAATATGGGCATCCTGCCTCTAAAGGAAATGGCAAACTGGAGGGTGTGCGAGAAGAAGGATGACGCTGCTCCAACTGAGGATACTTACGAGAGAATGGTGTTCAAGCTGTTCTTCATCCGCGGGTTAGGTCTCCCCATCTGCTCCTTCGCGCGAGGCCTTTTGCAATTCTATGCCATTAATCTGACCCATCTGAATCCCAATTCAATTCTTCAACTTTCAATTTTCATCCACCTCTGCGAGGCATTTCTTGGGATCGTCCCACACTTTGGCTTGTGAAAATATCTTTACCACTGCAAAGCCGGTCTGAGAGACGGAGTGCTACAAGTGACTAGAGGGGCTAGCTTTGAGCTGTGGAAGAATCGCAAAGCTGTTTATTTGGATATCCCCCTCCCAAATAACAACAGAGGATGGCACTCCGAGTGGTTTTATATTGAAAATCATGGAAACTCTCTCCCCCCGAGGTCTGGGAGACAACCTGACAGCAAGCTACCCTACTGGGAAGAAGGTCCAACTATTGAGGAGCAGGCCGAGGTCGACACACTGCTGGAAGGAATAGCCACTCTGAAGGAAAGAGGCCTCACTGCCCATGTCGTGGTGATAGATTTTGTCTACCGCTGCATTCAGCCTCTAAAGGATAGGATCTACCCCGCCTATCTATATATCGGAGCGAGTGATCCAACTAGAGAAACAGCTCGATCTATGAGTGAGGATGATGTCAAAGCCCGAGTGGAGTTGATACTGAGAGGTGAAGCTTACAACGAGGGTACTCCCAGACCATATTCTGCATGGAATCCAACTCCCACTGTAAGTAACCTTACTGTGATTTCCTTAAGTATCCTTGCGCATAATCACATTCATAATCACATTCTGATTCATGAGATGACTGTAGAGCAACATATCCAAATTTCTGTCAGACCCTACAATCTCTGGAGCTATCGGGCTATCAAAGCGACAATCCGAGTTATCCACTGAAGAGATGGAAGCTGTTGTTGCTGCTGCCCATGGTGCAGGAAACAATGAAGAGTATACATTCATTGTGATACCACGTACAGCTCAGGCCGCTCAAGGGCTCAATGTGAGCGACATCGCCAAAGCAGCCCCCGAGCTAACAGCTGCTCCAAGCGGTGTGAGGACACGAGCTGCAACTGGTCAGAAGCGCGTTAAGGTGAAAGCAACTTGCACTATGGTGACACGTAGACAGAGGACACACAAGAGGACGATCAAAGATCTGACAAGCTCTCCAGAATCAGCTGTCAAGGCTAAGAAATCCAGATACTCCTCCCATACCGCAGCCAAAACTGACAACACCGCAACTGGAGTTGACTGGAGTAGCTTGGTTGATGAGCACGAGGGAGAAGAAGAAGAGCAAGCTCAGTTGTCTCATCGTGAGAGGCGATCCAAAAATCATCATGATGACACTATATCAACCCCTTCTGCATCCATACTACCGCCTGAGGAGGATGAACTTGATCTGACGGCAGAAGATATAGATCTAGACCAAATTATCAGAGATACATGCAAACTCCCCTTCACCATCTGCTTTGATGAAGATATAGAGTCACTGTCAACATGCACCAGGGGAAAACAAACTAAGACCACAAGCCCCCAAGAGAAAACAGAGTTAGGATCAAAGAGTTTAGAGCCTGAAAACCCTGCAAGCCCAACATCAGTAGATATTCCTGAGGATGAAACCACTCATACGAGTAAAGCCACTGAAACTGTGCATGAGGTATGCCATCTGAGAACTGGCAACAGGCATTAACCAGGACAGCGTCAGAAGAGAAACAACAAGAACCTGCAACTGAGCCATTGCCCAAAGCTACTAGCTCTCAAGAACACCTGACTAAGATCGATATAGGCGGTACTTCTCATCACCCGTCTGAAGTTCATGAGTTGGCCCAAGAGAAAGAAACGGGAGAATCAGAAGATGCTGATCAAGTCGAAAAAGGACAATCAGACTCCCTAACCACAACTGAACCAGGCAACACCTAACCCCCTCCAATTGAGGTAGGTGATAACAGTCACCAAATAGTACCAGCACCCCCAAGCTCTGGGCTGCTAACAGCTTTTGAGGTATGCTAATTGTGCACATAACCTGTACAGACTTTACTGTTGCTTGAACAACTCGAATTGCTCTCTGCAGGCTATGTTAAAGACGCTCCAAGGTGGGGTGCAGCAAGCCAACTTGATCCATGAGAAGATTGCCGCACTATCCAGCTTGGAGGTTACGAGTCTGAGGCAACAACTGGCTGACTCTGAGGCTGCACAAAAAGCTGAAACAACAGGTACGTATGCAACTGTTCCATATTCCAGTATCTGAGGTTTCAAACTGAATTGTGGACTTGCTGTCAGCTGCTGCTGCTGAGATTGCTCGCTTGAAACAAACGGCTATGACTCGAGAGACAGAGCACCGTAATGCTATTGCCGACAGAGATCAAGCCAGAGACCTAGTAGCAGATCTGCGCAGACAGCTGGACATTGAGAAGAAAAACCATGAGGGTTCCCAACTAGCCTATTCTTTGCTCACAGAAGCATATGAACTGTATCATTCCACAGGAGAAGATGCGCCGATGAAATGATGAGTATCAACAGTTACAGAAATCGCAAGATGGCTTTAAGAAGTCATTCCGTGAGACTGCCAGCTCCTTGGAGTCTTTGAAGAATAGCCACTCCTTAACACGCCAAGCGCTTAAGGACAAAGAAATTGAACTAGCTGAATCTCAAAGCGCCCATGAGAGAATGAAGAAGGTACTAGCCTCCACAAGGTCTGCACTTAAAGAATCCCAAGACTATGCTGTCCATCATGCTCAAGTATCAGAGGTCTTAAAAAAAGAACTATGAGACTAGCAAGAGGAACTGCAACAAGCTGAAAGACACCTTGAGAAGGCAAAGGAGGCTGCCTTGAATGCCAATACTACCTTGATCAAGATCCTGGACATCTGTGTGCCAGAAAAAACTGCACCTCGGCCTCTGGGCGATCGAATAACAACCTTCATGGATGATATGAAGTCCAAGGTGTCTGAGCGAGTAAAAACCGTACTTACTCGCGTCCTTATGGTCATCAAGAGTTCACAACCTGAGATTGACTTGGCAGCTTTACTAGGAAAGATAGTAAACGAGAACCAGGGTGTTGAGCATGAAGATGAGGCCCGAGTGATTGCTGAGCTCCTTGTTGGTGACAATGAGTAAACAATGATCCCCTATGTAACGTAATGAACTGAATGCTCTGTGTATGTATTTTACATCTTGTGTCGACGATCTTGACTCTTTGTTCTGCAAAACCAAGTTAATTTAAAAAACAAATCGAAGTATTTCATACGTACTTGAGAGTTATTCTTGTGTAGAGAAGACAAGCGACATTATCATGATCTGAGTTTGAACTGAATATAAGAAAAACGACATATAACAGTAAAAAACACGAATACTGTAAGATACAGTATGGTGATGAAGCAAAGACATGCAGTAACGAGCTGTAGGTCGTCAAAACCTAGGCCCTTATGTCTTTGTTCGGTCGGGGCCTTGAATGTTCCCCAATTATGAGGTCCTGCAAAGGCATGTAGCACCGTGCTGTCGGTCGACTGACCTAGGCCGATTGCCTTTGTTTTGTTAGGGCCCTGAGTGCTCCCCTGTTATGAGTTCGAACGAGAGCATGTAACATCGTGCTGTCGGTCATCTGACCTAGGCCGATTGCTCTCGTGGTTGGGGCCGGAGATATCCCCGTCAAGAGTAAGAGTGGGCATGTAGCACCGTACTGTCGGTCATACGACCTAGGTCGATTGCCCTTATACGTCGAGTGAACATCACGAGTAAAAAGTCGGAAAGAAAACACTGAATACTTTGTCTCAAGAGTACGTTTATTTATAGAGCATGACTAAGGACAGAGTACAAAAGATGATACTGACCGCTAACTCTAAAAATCATAGAGAAAGAAAAAAGACTATGCGTAGAATCTGCGCAGATGTTCTATATTCCAGGAGTTCTCGACTTTTTGTGTCCCATCCATTTGAGACAGACGATATGATCCTGGACGAGTAACCTCCGTCACGATGTATGGGCCTTCCCAAGGAGGAGATAACTTATGCTGTCCCGCAGTTTTGAGCACCCTGCGCAGCACCAGGTCCCCAATTGAGAAGGAACGAGGCCTTGTATATCGATCATGATAACGACGTAAAGTCTGCTGATATCGAGCCGACTGAATAACAGAGTTAAGACGCTCCTCCTCAAGTAGGTCGATCTCCTCGAGTCGGGTTGCTTCAGCCTCAGCAATGCTATTGAAAACCAAACGTAGGGCTCCAAACTTGAGATCAGCGGGTAAGACTGCTTCTGATCCATATACAACAAAGAAGGGCGTGTTCCCTGCGAGAGCTTTGCTAGGTTGTGTTCGAAGGCTCCAGACCACATACGGTAATTCGCGTATCCACTTCCCAGCCAGCTCCTTATCTTTATCGAAGATCTTCTTCTTGAGTGCGTCCAGTATCATGCCATTGGCCCACTCAACATGCCCATTAGCTCTGGGGTGAGCCGCCGAGACATACTTGACACGGATGGACCTTTGTTTGCAGAAATCGAAGAATTCAGAGCCTGTGAAGTTGGACCCTAGATCTGTGATAATGGAATTCATGATCCCAAAGCGAAAAATGATGTCCTGAATGAACTCCACCGCTTTGGCAGACGTTAAAGAAGCAATGGGCCTGAACTCGATCCATTTGGTGAACTAGTCGATGGCAACCAGTACATGAGTGTATCCACCTTGAGCTTTCTTGAAAGGCCCAATCATATCTAGCCCCCAGCATGCAAAAGGCCAAGAAACCGGTATATTCTGCAACTGCTGTGCGGAAGGTGATGCTGCTTGGCGAGGAACTGACAAGCTTCACAGTACTGCACTAACTCGGCAGCGTCTTTCTTCGCTGTGGGCCAATAGAAACCAGCCCTGAACGACTTCCCGACCAATGTGCGTGAGGCGGCATGAATTCCACAGATTCCGGCGTGTATCTCTTTTAATAAACTCTGCCCTGATGAGGTACTTAGGCATTTCAGCAAAACTCCTGAGGCAGCCCGCTTGTATAACTCGTTATTGGTCAGAGTATAGCTAGAAGACCATCTCGCTATTCGCTCGGCCTCTGCTTTGTCCTCTGGAATTTCTTCGTTCAGGATGTACTTGATGAGGGCTCTCCAATCAGTCGGCGCATCCAGAGTTAAGATATGCCGGTCGGGAGGCATGCTCAGCTCGTCTAGCTGAACGGAAGGATGATGAAGCTCTTGGACAAAGATGCTAGAGGGTACCTTGGCACGTGACGAGCCGAGCTTGGACAGAATGTCAGCATCCACATTGCGATCCCGATCGACATGAATGTACTCGAGGCCCTGAAATCTGCCTTCCAGTTTACAAGCTGCCTCGCAGTATTTGTCCATGCTTTCTGTGGAGCGATCCCACTCCTTGTTGACTTGATTGATGACCACCAAGGAATCTCCGTAGGCCATTAAACGCTGGATCCGAGTGATATGGCGATGCGCAGGCCATGGAGGAGGGCCTCATATTCAGCTGCGTTGTTGGAGACCTAGAAAAGAATCTGTAACACATACTTGAGTTTTTCCCCTGCTAGCGAGGTGAAGACGACGCCAGCGGCAGCCCCTTCCAACTTCAACGAGCCGTCAAAATACATCTTCCAAACTTCCATGACTTCTGGCTTCTTAGGCACTTGATGCTCAGTCCACTCGGAGACGGAATCGACTAGTGCTTGAGTCTTGATTGCAGTACGAGGACGGAATTCGATGTCATGAGGCCCCAGTTCGCAAGCCCACTTGGCAATACGCCCTGTGGCCTCTCGATTACGCAAGACCTCTCCGATTGGGAACTCCGTAACCACTATGATTTTATGTTCCTCAAAGTAATGACGCAGTTTGCGTGCGGTAATGAGAACTGCGTATAGTAACTTCTGTACTTGAGGATACCTGATTTTGGAGGGGCTAAGAACCTCGCTGATGAAGTAGACCAGGTGTTGCCTGGGTACCGTGTGCTGTCCATCCGGTCGCTCGACCACCAATGCGGTACTGACCACGTGAGTCGTACAGGAGATGTAGAGGAGCAAATCTTCTGCCGGTGAGCCGGCAGTGGCACGATTAGGAGACTTGAGTACAGGAGGTGACGTTAGGAACTTTTTCAAAGCGTCCAACACTTCCTGAGCCTTTGTAGTCCACTGAAACTTGTCTACTTTTTTGAGGAGCTTGTAGAAGGGCATGCCACGCTCCCCGAGCTGTGATATGAATCGGCTCAAGGCTGCCATGCATCCAGTCAGCGTCTGAGCGTCCTTCTGCGATCTGGGAGGGTGCATGCGCAGAATAGCCTTGATCTTCTCGGGGTTGGCTTCGATTCCTCTGTTGCTGACAACAAAACCGAGCAACTGACTTGCGGGGACGCCGAAGACACACTTGGTGGGGTTGAGCTTCCACCGGAATTTCCTCAGGCTGTCAAACACCCGGCGCAGATCGTCGATGAAATCCTCTTCGTTCTTGGTCTTGATTACAACATCATCAACGTAAGCCTCGACACGCTCTCCCTAGTGATCGGCAAGGCAAGTTTGAATCGCCCTTTGGTACGTTGCTCCCGCATTCTTCAACCCGAAAGGCATTGAGGTATAACAATAGGCACCGAAAGGCGTTATGAACGCTGTTTTCTCCTGATCTTCGGCTGCCAGGCTAATCTGATGATAGCCCGAGTAACAATCGAGGAAGGAGAGCAAAGCGCATCCGGCCGTAGAGTAAACGACCTGGTCAATGCGAGGCAACCCGAACGGGTCCTTAGGGCAGTGCTTATTGAGATCGGTATAATCAACACACATCCGCCAGTCCTTTTTATTCTTCTTGAGAACGAGTATAGGATTTGCAAGCCACTCGGGATGCATGACCTCTCTAACAAAGCCGGCAGCCTTCAGCCGGGTTAACTCTGCCCTAATGGCCTCTCGCTTTTCTGGAGTGAATCGTCGCAGCCTCTGCTTTATGGGTTTGGCATTGGGGAACACTTTGAGTTGGTGCTCTGCCAATTCCCTTGGGACCCCAGGCATATCTGCTGGCTTCCATGCAAATATGTCGCGGTTGGCCCTCAGGAACTGGACGAGCGCGCCTTCCTATTTGGGAGGAAGGAGAGCGTTGATGGCGGTCGTCTTGGTCGCGTCCAAGGGGTCGAGAGTTATCTCTTTCATTGGAACGGCCGGTTGAATTGCTGCGCTAGAGGCCGCCTCTTGAGTCGGAATCTGGAGGTCTTCCTGCGACATGCCGTCCTCGTCCGCCTTGAACTTCTTCTATGCCACCATATGATTCTGCTCAAGGGCCATTTGCATGGCCTCTTGTACGCACTCCGAGGCTCCCTTGAAGTCGGCGCGTATGGAGAGAGTACCACCCGGGGCAGGCATCTTGAGAACGAGGTATGGATAATGTGGGATAGCCATGAACTTGGCTAGCCCTGGACGCTCGATGATGGCATTGTAGACGCAGTTGAAGGTTAGGACTTCAAACCTCAATGTCTCGATGCGAAAGTTCTCTGCCGTGCCAAAAGCGACCGGCAGATAGATGTGTCGGAGCGGGTATTCGCCTACGCCCGGGACAATCCCAAAAAACGGGGTATCCGATCTCTTGAGATCGCTGAGTGAGATCCCCATCTCTTGCAGAGCCCTGGGAAACACCACGTTGATGCTGGCCCCTCCGTCGATCAGAACCTTCTTGAGTCGGGTGTCGCCGACTATGGGGGTTACCAGCAGCGGGTACTTACCCGGCTCATCGAAGTTGAGCCATTGGTCTGCCCGACTGAACGAGATCGGCTCGTGAGACCAGTCATATGGCTGCGGTGGCTCTGAGGTGGCCGCATTGATCCACCGATCCTCTAGCTTCTGCTGGCGCTTGCTTGGGTACGCTCCAGCCGGCCTCTCCAGCGGCTAGTTCCGTGGTGGAAGGGGCGGCGGAGGAGCTTGCACCGTCGGAAACTGGCCGCGGTTCAGGATGGCTCTGAAGTCGCGGCAATGTCTGAGAGTATGGCGCATATCCTTATGCACTGGGCATGGCTCGTCGAGGAGTTGATCAAGGGTTCGAGCCTGGGCTGGAGGTGGGCCGCGTGGTCGTACCGGAGCTGGAGCCATGGCACGGACCTCCTCCCGAGGCCTTTTGTCCCAGCGTCGATCTTGCCGCGGGGGTTCTTCATGCCTCTCCTGCTTGCCCTTGCCCCAGTCGTCTTGCCGGGGGCGAACGAGGTCGCGTGCTCGTTCGTCCGCCGTGATGTAGCAGTCCGCTTCCTGGAAGAGACGCTCCGAGGTGGTGGGCGGCCTCTCCAGTATGTACTTGACGAAGACCTGGTCGTTGGTGCCCTGGAGGAAGTCGTCAATCACCGTTTCCTCAGATACGTCGGGGATGTGGTTTCTGAGAGCCTGGAACCACTTGAGGTACGATCGCAGGCTCTCCGAATCCTTGCGCCTGATGGTTTTGAGGTCCCACCGTTGCGCCGGCTTGTCGGAAAGTGACTGGAAGTTGGCGATGAACAGGCGTCGGAAGTCGCCCCAGTCCTCAATGCTGCCACGCCTGAGGTGGCAAAGCCATTGAAGCGCGTCCTGCCCCAACTTGATTGGCACATAAGCCGTCATGAGATCTTCCGAGGCATTGGCCGCTCGGGCCGCGGTAGTGTATACGGCCAGCCAGTTCCGCGGATCCATCTTCGTCTCAAATTTTTCAATGTTCGAGATTTTGAAGTTGGGTGGCCATTCGACATCTTGAATTCTCCGGCCAAAGGCTGCTATAGCAGCTTCTGCGATGCCAGCTGGGTTACCGCGGTCCTCTATGGGGCGGCGAGGCGGGGACTGAGGTTGATGATCCCGCTCAGATCTGACTCGGGGGGCGGAGCTGTTTACGGAGACAGCCCCCGAGTGACACCTGGCGGTTGGAGCGCGCTGTGGGGGGCCGTAGTCTCGGTCGTAGTTCGCGCGTCGGTCTATCTCGAGCTGGTGCCTCTGAGAACGAGATTGCTCAATGCTGTGACGTGCGTCGCGGTTGCCGTTGATGACCTGTCGGGCGTCGGCAACCTCTTGCTACCCGGGCACGAGGTGGTCTACTGCCCGGGCGAGAACGGTCTTGATGGCCACCCCATCTTCGTTGTTGGGGATGAGTTCGCAAAGCTTGACCAATGCCCCTCCTGCTTGACTCGGAGTTTCCATGCCTTCCTCGAACTCCTTCAGAAGATTGAACGCAGGGAGCGCTGCCGCGTGCTGTCGCCTGGCTTGAGCAGCCTGCCAATTGCGGCGCCGCTGCCGCGTCTGGTTCCTGCGTCGGTGGCTCTGTACTTCCTCCTCATTCTCGCTCGCCCGAGTTACCTCGTCTATTGAGACAGGCAGCGTAGGATCCTTGTTCCCCAGGATGTGGCGGCGCCGGATGTTATGGATGTGGTTCGCCCTCTCCTTTCTGTGGCGATCTTGCGAGGTTTCGGCGAGGACGGATTGCTCATTATCCGAGACCACTTCATCGATTTCGTTCCCCGCACTGCTGATTACGAAGATCTTAGGTAAGCAGAGAGTGCAGCCGGAAAACGATCCCTGGGGCCTGCTGATGGTCGTGGCCGCCACCCCCACGCTGGCGTCCGAGGCAGGGACCGTGGACGCCGTGGTCGTTGCGGTAGTTGCAACGTGTCCAGAGACCGTAGGAGTATCGATGCTGTAGATCATATGAGGGCGCCCCGAGTTACAAGCCTTCTAGTGTTCACCGGGCGATGGCGAGCCTCGCCAGTCGGTGAGGTGCTTCGGCGAACAGATCTTTTCTCCGGCGTGGGATTGATGACGAGTCGTGGGCGATGACTCACCGGCAGCGCGTCGGGCCTACAGTAGATGCGATCATCCGGAAGAGGCACGGACTGTCTTGAGCTGGGCGCCCCACGCGCACCCTCGTCGTTGTTGAGGGGAGCCGAGGCACGGGAGAGAAGCCCCTGGTACGTGGCAGCAGAGTTGCGGAGTCTGAACGGGATGGAGGGGACGACAGGCTCCACCCGAGTCTTCTTTCGGCCGTGGGCGGGCGACGCCAGCCGAGCTCGCTTCAATGCTGGCGGAGGTGGTGGGACCCGTAGCGGACGTGGGACCCAGGAATTAATATCAACAGGGACTCGCCCCGGGCTCTGTGTAGTGCTGCCTGAGGCGCGAGTCCGCTGCGGACTTCGTGAGGGGTTCCCTGAGGAACCTGGTCTCGGCCCCGACTGATCCGAGTCCAGATTTGAGTCGGGGAGGTTGAGAGCGCCGTGCGACGGGTCGGAGTCAGAGTGGTGGCGGTCGCAGGTTCCGCTCGGGCTGGCGTGGTCGATGTAGATCCAACCCTGAAGGAGACCCTGCGGTTGGCTCGCGCTCCTGAGTCATGGTGACCACGAGGAGCCCAATCTGACTCAGCACGACGCGGAGTAGGATTTTGGTGAGAGGCCAGCGCCTCGCGCCGAGATGCTGGAGCTTGGCGCGGAGTTGGCGGATGCTGATGAGGCGCTAGTCCCTGGTGACGATCTGATGATGCAGGCCGTCCTAGAGTGGTTGATGGTTCCACGACGATGCGTGGTCGCACTGGCGTACTGCGAAGCTGGTGGAGGTCGCCGCTCCGATCGGCGATGAAGGTGATTGATCCGAACTGTATCATGTCGCCTGGGGTGAAGCCATTGACGAGACGATTGGCCATGGAGCTAGCTGATGCTGATTTCGCCGCACCCTACCTGGCGCGCCAACTGTCGGGGTTTTAATCCGGCAATGCACCACGGGGTCTGTCTCGTGATGCTTTTGGGGTGGCAAGATCGGCGTAGCTCGATGGTTTGCGTCGAGATGCAACAAAACACGAGGGTTTATACAGGTTCAGACCGCAATAAGCGTAACACCCTACGTCCTGTTTGGGGCAAGTTGTATTGATCTGGGTTCCCGAGGTTACAAGGAGGGTCTCGAGGTTTGGTGGCTGGTGTGCGATGAGATGATAGATGTTCTACGTAGGGGTCCCTCACCCGCCTTATATAATCCGACCAGGCTTGGGTTACAAGTCAAGTTCTATCTACGAGTCCTACTCTGTTTGGAAGCTTAAAGAGTATATGGAATCTACGATTACATGTTTCCTTCCTTGAGTCCTGCTGCTCCCGTAATACAGAGTCCGAACCAACTCCCTTGCGTCTTTCCTGAATTATAGCGCCTTTTGTCTTGGTCTTCAAGTTCGCCATCCGTTATCGGGCCCATGAGACCAGTCGGCACCCCGAGAAGGGCCTGCGGTCTCTACTGGGCCCTCCAACGGCCCATGTACTGAACCCGCGGCGTGAGGGCCCAGGGGATATCTATCCCCCATAAGGTTGAGGCTGGAGAACCACTGCGGTGTCCTGTCATGTGCCTAGAGCAACCGGAATCCTTGTTCCACACGTCCTCCATGCCTCGATCCTGCAAAGTCAAGTAAAGCGACGCTGAGCAAACGGTCCAGCACTGGGATTAGTACCAAAACTGTTGTACCAGTGCCGAGCCATCTGCTCAAAAGTGGGGTAAGCACAGTCAAAAGAAATCACCACAGCTGGAGTAACCACGACCCTCAAAGTGTGGCCTCTCAAGCTCTCTCACAAACCCTCGGTCACGAGGTCCGTAGCCGCGCTGAAGACGACTACGAGCTCGACCAACAAAGTGTCTCTCACCACCAGGAGCGTGGGCTTGAAAGCCGCCTCCACGCTCACCACCAGTAAAGCAGTCTCTCATCTCACCGCGGTGGGAAGGATCTTGCCTACCACCCTGGTAGAACTGATCTTGGTTCCCCCAAGCTCTCTCCTGCCTCTCAACCCGCTTCCTCCTGAAGCAAAACTCCTCTAGGTGGCCATTTCACTGGCAGAACTCACAGTGGTAGACATGCCTCCTAGGAACTGGGTTAGGCTGGGACTTGGGCTTAGGTGGTTTGGCCTTGGGTGGCTCAGGCTGCTGGACTGGCTTTTTGCCCTTGGGCTTACGCTCTTCCTCAACAATCTTACTTAGTTTAGCCTGAGGAGGCTTGGGTGTCCAGTATTGCTTCTTTGGGGCAGCCTTGGGTGGCTCATGGTAAACCCCATCAACAATCTTACCTGGCTGGGTAGGTGCAGTCTTGATCTTAATTGGGGCACTCTTCTCACCCGAGGTACTGCATTCCCCAAACCCAAAACCACTCATGTCATCCTCAGCTCTCTTGGTGCTCTTTATAATCATCTCTAGTTGGGGTTGCCTCGCATACACCCAACTCAGTAGCTCTCTCAGCCTGCTGTTGTCATTTTGTAAAGACAACACTTCCTCCCTCAGATCCTCAAGAACTACAGTCTGGGCAGTACAAATGTCACACTCTAGGGAGGGTATCATGGGAGTACCTTTCTCTAACTTCCTAATGGTGGCATCCCTATCCACCAGCTGCATCCTAATGGTCAGGTAGTTCTCACAAGTGTCAGTAGGTGCTGAAAGCATCTCAAAGTCAGCTCTCAACTGCTCTAACTCACTTCTCAAAGTAGGATAGACCATACACGCACCCAAAAGCGCAGGCCTAGCCCTAAGCTCCTCAAGCTCCTTGAGATGCCCATCAAACTTATCCTTCGGCACAGCTAGCTCTCTAGCTAAACAGGGGCAAGACTCACACTCAAGCTCTTCACTCAAAGTAGGCTCATCCAGCTTGGACTGGAGTTTGCCTAACTCAACTTTCAGCCCATCTATCTCCTCTACCCGCTTGGCATACCTATCTCTCTGGTCACCAAGCTTCGTTATGAAAGACTCGCAGGTAGGGCACTCAAACTCACTGGGTTGGGGTCTCACAACTCCTCAACCTCTCATTCTCCTCTAAAGTCTCAGCAAGTTGGGCTTTCAACTTCTGCAGCTTCTTAGCTGCCTTCTCCAGCATCTTATCCTAGGCTTTTAGCTCTCGGCTGTTCTGCTCTAGCATCTCAAGGATTTCGGCTTTCTCAGGAGTTATCTCATCATCAGAGGAAGAGTTGCTGACGTCATCCTTGTTCTCCTTGTCCTCAAGCGCCATGGAGCAAACCGAGCTGCTCTTGAACTTGTGCTTGTGCTTGGACTTGGTAGAGACAAAGCACAAGCTAGTTGGACCTCCTTGATCGTTCATTTGTCCTTCTTGTATGTGATCTCCTCATCACTTGAGCTCGACGAGGACGAAGGGGAAGAAGATCCGCTGGTGTAGGGATCTCGGCGAAGAACGCTTTGTCCCGCTTCCAGTTGTCCTTCTTGTAGCTCTTGAAAGCCTTCCGGAAGTTCTTCTTGCCGAAGGGACGCTTGCCGAAACTGTGCTTGCTGGAGCGGTTCTTGTCAAAGCTTGGCTTACCGGAGTGGTACTTGTCGGAGTCGCGGGAGTAGCTCTTGCCCTTCTTGTAGTAGTCATTCTTGTTGGGGCACTCGCGATGAAGTGGCCGACCTCTCCGCACTTGAAGCACTTGGGCCTCTCTCCCCTCTTCTTGCTCATCCAATTGTCATAGGCACGCTGAAAGCGACTAGACACTAGACAAAGCTCATCATCCCAAGCATCGCCAACTGCTCCTCTGTAACAGACATCAAAGCAGAAAACGAGAATTTGTGTAACAGGGGGTTAGTAGCAGACTCACTAGAGGGGGTAGCCAAGGCCAGACTCTTGGAACCTGTACAAGCGAGGGGATCCCTCATCTTGTAATCTACTTCGGTGGTCTTGAGCGTACTATAGATCGCCTCTACTCCTATCGTATCATACCCTGCCGACTCAATGATTGAGTTCACCTTGATCTTCCATACTTTTCTATCCAAACCATACAGCAATTTGACAGCCTGTTGATGATCGGTGTATGGGAGCTCAGCGGGGGCAGAGTTGACACGCAACTTGTTAATGATCGACTGAAAGTGACCAAAAATATTGTCTACTGACTCTCCCGGCTTTTCGACGAAATTCTCATATTTGCGCCGGTAAGTCTCCACAAGCCTAGCCTTAATCGTCTCGGTACCCTCCTGGTGTGCACTAAGCAGTGACCATATCTCACGCGTCGTCTTGAGGTGACTCACTCTCTCATAATCTATGGGACCAAGCCCGGAAAAGAGAAAGTTAACAGCCTTGGCATTTGCCTCATGTCGAGCCACGATCTCAGGCATAGTACGCTCATCGACTGGAAGCACCACAAAAGTCGTACTCTGAGTAGCATCCCATATGTCCTCACTCTAGCTAACAAGGAATGCCTCCATCCTACCCTTCCAGTAGGGATAGCCATCGGAGCTAAGGACGGAAATCTCCCCAGATTAAGTCATAGTTGCTACGGTTTCTTCACCGGTAAAGGTACGGAAACCTAACCGGCTCTCATACCACTTGTAGGACTGAGACGTGCGACTCGAGGAGGGGTGAATAGGAGCACTTAAAACTCAAACTCACAACCCCATGGTGCAAACTGTCACACTTCACACAACAACCGCTAGATACCGTCCACTGAAAGGAAACGTGTCTAGCAAGCACTTGGTGTTGCCCACTGAACGGGAACACACCAAGCGAGCGGAAACACACAACTCAACGATGACGAGATCGCAAGTCAAGTGAAACAACGACTCACGCACTAGCGTCTTGCTTGCCACTCAACGCACCTAAATGCACATCGCTGGTTCACAGCAAGTTGAGAGTATGGGCAGCAGCAAGGAACACTAAACGAGAGGTCGAAGCAAAGAACCGATCAGCAAAACACTAACTAAAACCAAACAGCCAGCAACACGCCGGATAGTCCGGTGCACCTCACCGGACAGTCCGGTAAAAACCGAATAGTACAGTGACTGGCACCGGATAGTCCAATGATGGCTGAACCGAGTGTTGGAGCCGGATTGTCCGGCGCACGCCGTCGGATTATCCAGTGGAGGACCGGATAGTCTGGTGGTTGCACCGGATTGTCCGGTAAAACCCTGGAACTTGAGTTCTCAATCCCAAATCCTGACCAAACCTTGTCCAATCTTCACAAAAATTGACACAGGCTATCTGAGCACTATTCCAAAGCTATTCCGAAAAGATCTATGGAAAAAGATCAAGGGATTAGCAGGAATTTCGGATCTCATGAAGAGGCAAGCCTTAGGCAAGAAAAGGGGAAAACTCAAATTCGGCTTGCTCGTGGCAAACCTGCAGGTTTGAGATGATCTAAATCATGATCTCCACGTCCTTGCAAGTCCAAAACACCAAAAGAAGTGAGGAAAACTCGTAGGCAAAGAAAAGCACCAAAAGCCTTTGAGAATTCACCCAAAACCAAACTAGAGAGAGGGAAGGGAAAGGGCTGCATATAAGCACTCCAATTTCTGAGGAATATTGCTAGATTAATCACGAAATTAAGTGCATACAAAGGTTCCTACAACCTACCACCCTTCATCCTCCCTCTTGATGAGAAGAACCCTAGCTAGGGGACTCAAAACCTAGCCTCAAGCTCTCCTTTCTCTCTTTGGCACATGGCTGTATGGAAACTAAGCCTAGGGTTTTCTAATGGTGGAAGAGTCACTTAGATGACCAGCCACTTAGGTATATATAGCCCAGGCCTAACGACACCATTTAACACTAAGACCCCTACTCTAGAAAGCCCGGAAGGTGCTGAAATGAAAATGATACAATCGGACGACTACGATGACGCTTTGATCTTCTTCTTCTCCATGTACGGCACGTAGCCAGTAGTCCGAAAGCCTCCCCGAGTTTTAAAGTCAAAAACCGGAAAACTTTATTCTGCGGGCTTCATGGGCCGGGTCTTGGCCTAATCTTCTACTTGGCGAGTCGGAGCCTAACCCACCAAGTCATTTGAACTTGGGTGGCGGTTTTGAGCGGAAGCCGCCAAAGCCTCCCTCGCACGTCTTCACGCGATGCACTCGGGTTGGAGCACCATGGTGGCACCTGCCTTCTCCAGTCCATCGGAGTCGCCTCGCGGTCCATCGGAGGGCTTACACAATCGTTGCCGAACCGTCCCTCCGTGTACCGAGTTTCCATGGCCGACCGATGCCGAGCATTGCCTTCGGTCCATTGGAGGGCTTTTGCCTCAGTCAATCGAGGTCTTCATCATCTACCTCCAGTCCATCGGAGGGCCTCCAGTCCATCGGAGGGCTTGAGCTCGTTGACAATGACTCATCACACCAGGAGAGCAATGAGGCCGGTCGACCCTCGCGCTCTACAGCGACTTATTCAGCCCCGCTCCACGGCCATTAGGGGCCTCGCCAGGCCTAAAGCCCGGGGGCTAACACCATGACACAGCGGCACTTGAGGTTCTACGGCGCCACATAAGGGCCGCCGTCATCGTCGTCGTCGTCGGAGCTGCCGCTGCTCTTGTCGTCGCTGCTGCAGTCGTCGCTGTCCTCGTCGCCGTCGTCGCCGCTCTCAACGTCGGCCTCGCCACCGTCATCCTCGTTGCCACCCCCGGCGACGGCGTTAGTGCCACCGTCGCCATCGCCGGCCGTGCCTCCGCCCGCGCCGTTGACAGGCACGTCAACGCGGCCCGCGCAGGCTGCTCCTCCGCCGGCACCATCCCCGTCGTCTTCGCCGCCGCCTGTGCCGGTGCCCCAGTCGTCGTCCTCCTCGTCCTCATCCTCGTCATCGTCGTCGCCCTCTGGCTCGTCTTCCTCGGTGCTACTGTCGTCCGGGCCACCGAGGCCGGGGTGCTCAGTGCCCCGGCGAATGGCGTGCTCCTCGGTGTTATAGCCCTCGGAGTCGGTCTCCTCTGGCTCCTCCTGCATGTCCTAGTCTGACGAGACGGGCTCGCTGTCGCAGCTGCTGGGCTCCGAGGCGGGCTCGTCATCGTCGCCAGCCCATATCTCGTCCTTCTCGTCGTCGTAGCGACGACGCTTCTGGCCCCTACCCCCGGCCATGGCAACTGCTTGGGAGTAAGGGGTGGGAGAAGGATGTGGTCGACAGAAAAACAGGAGAAGGCTTTCGCTCAGATGCGTTGGATCGGGGACGGACTCATCCCCTCTTTTTATAACATTGAAGCGCGGCGGTTCGACTCCGGCACAGTACGGATATGGAGGAGGGCGTCGTTCCGCATTCCAGGTGCAGTACGTGGCACTTTCCCGATGGGCGTCGTTTTAGGAAAAGTAAATCCAGCAGAGATTGTGTTCACACAAGTTCCAGCTTTCGGGTGAGCGCGACCCTTTGGATTCTTGGCAGTTTGTGGATTCATGTTAGAGGCACTTGGACGGAACCACTCAGATCCAAGGCGAAATATTGACAGATGTCAACCACTCTGAACAAGCTCCAAGACGCATCTCCGATACATCTTGAATCTTGGGGGCTACGTGAGTGGTCAGGAAAGGCATTTCTGAATATTTGACGGCAGTCTCGGAACGGGATTTTGAAAGCTTCAAGCCAATTGAAACTCAAGTCGACCTAAACCTTGGGGGCTACTCCATATGGAGTCCATCTCGCGATGGTCTTTGTAGAATGTTTGACGGCGTGACTCCATGATAACCTCCAAGACGATTTCTGCAAAATCATCGTGAAGCTTAGGGGCTTGTGGGAGTCATGTATCACTGGGTCCCTCATGACGACTGTTTATGTCACCCTGACAGGTGGGCCGCGTGGTTTGGCTTCGAGCTCAAGGCAGCGGATGGTGTGGAGCCCAAGCGAACCACTCGGGCGGCCGCAGATAGGGATCTGTTAGAGTATTTTTCTTGTAATCTCGGGATGCAGCCCCAAAAACCTCTCGGCAAGTAAACTTCCGGAGGATCTGTTGTAACCCTAGCCCCTCGGCCTATATAAGGAGGGCTAGGGACTACGGGGGAACTCTCTGAAACCCTTGCATTCTCAGCAATACAATCCACCGACCCCCATACAGGACGTAAGGTATTACGCTCAGCAGCGGCCCGAACCTGTCTAAACTCATGCCCCTGCGTTCTGTACACCATTATCAATCTGCTTGCCACCCCTTCCGATCTCGAAACCATCGCAGGTCCTACCATATGGTGGGCTGCCGGGACTAAACCCCGACAAGTCTCGAGTTAATTATTCTCAAAATTAACTCGACCCTCGGGGGCTTGTGGGGGATGGATATCCCCTGGCTCCTTATGGTGTGGATCCAGGATGTGGGCCACTGAAGGGCCTAAAGAGGTCAGACAGTTGATTTCGTGGGCCGACCGACCGACTTAGGCCCAAAGGTGGAGACTGTTGACGTCTCTTAGCGTAACAGATTTTACTCCGCAAGCGCACAAAGATTCGCTGTAGCTTTTTCACTCAGAGTATTCTGAGTACCGTAAAAATCCACAGGGAAGCAAGGGCGAATAGGTGGAATGAAATGTCGAACTTTCAAGCAGTACTATAACTTAGATAAAATACCAGCTAAACTTACAACGGGGGTAAGATATAAAGATAGTGTATGGTGGAAAGAGTAAAACATGGACTAAAGAAGCCTAACACTTAGGTAGTTGCCTGGGAGGACAACGAGTGAGATTAAATTTCCAAACTCTACTACTTAACCGCTGTAGAGGAGTATTCGCGATTGAACTAAGTTAACTGGATACAAGCTAGGATCTTGCGTCGAACGAAATTCCGGCGCCTCGAGGGGTCAAGGGGTAGATAGTAGACCTCCGAAGGAGACCCGGCTAACGCCTACGGGCTTACCGAACGACGGGGTGGATTACTGAGACCTCTAGAGCTGTCACCTAGAGAGGCTACTGACCAAATCTGCGTAGGTAAGATGGCACACTATACTAGTGTTCAAGTGAGAACTTGGACACTAAAGCTCTTCCTTGATCAGAGGGTGAGAACTAACTTAATCTTAGATCAAAAGCCTAAGACAAGCTTATAGCACCAGCAAGTCTAACAAGATTCAAAAAATTTAAGAACAACACAAACCTAAGCCTTGGATTTAGTGTGCAATAAAGGTACACCACACTAGGCAAGCGTTAAGAAGTAAAGTAAAGTATAACAGAAGATAGAACAATGATAAATATTATACTGGAGTAACGAGTACAAAGATAGAAAGATACAAGAGCTTTACCGAGACTCGAAGAAGACTCCGGAATCCCTGAGGCAAAAGCTCAGACTCAACTCTAACTCTCAGGACTAACCTAGTGATACAAGACTAAGCGATAGTGTGAGCTACTCAAATTCCACACTCTACAAGTGAAGTCTAGGGGGGTATTTATAGGTTCTAAGGTCGGTGAGGCAGTTGGAGAGGCGGTTACAACCGGAAGGCGCCGAGGTGGGGCCGGACGGCTCCAGGTGGGGCCGAGCGGCTCCACCCCAAGCTGGGCGGCCCGGGTGGCCGTCGGATCCACCGCTTTTCTCCATCTTGTGGCTCATATTGCCTCCCCAGGTCGGTTGCATGGCGGTTATGGCGGTTAGAAGTGTGCTTTTCCCTCAATCGTTGATCTTCACTTGTGTTTCTTCCTTAGCCGCAGGATTGAAGTGCCCAGGATTGCTGACTTCACCAATCCAAGTGTTGGATCGGTGATGTGGCAAGCCTTCCGGTACTTGATGTGGTGCATTCGGCATTTGAACTTCACAAGTGTGTTGACACGTCACTTAAGCACATGCAGGTCGAAGATGAGCTGATTTGGCTCCTAAGTCAGGCCGGGCGGCTTGGCATGGTGCCGGGCTGCCGGGCTTGGAGCCGGGCGACCTAGCCCACTGGCCAGTGACCCTGTGACTTAGCCAAATTTGCCTGTTTTCTGCTGATTTTTGTACCTACAATCAAATACTCAACACAACTTGTGGAAATATGTTAGTAGCACATGTTTATCCATACTTTGGTATGTTTTCCTCCATGTTCATGGATAGTTGACGGTCATTGGTAGTGCAATAACGACCGTCAACAAAGACGGCAAGCATAACTTGGCAATCAAGGCAAAAGACTCGTAATTCAGGAAGGAACTCGTGACTTGGATTAGAACTCCGGATCATGCGGGACTCGAAGGAAAGAAGGATATGCTCGCGGATTCTATGCGATCTGTTGTAATCAAAACCGACTAGGAGAATTAAAAGGAAACCTGACTTGTAACCCAAGAACCCGACGTCCTATATAAGGCAGGTGAGGGACCCTACTAAGCTCTCTAATCTCTCTCTCGCAGCATCACATACCAAAGCCCTAGCGGTCATTGTAACCTCAAACTCGCAGCAATATAATCTCGCCACAAACAGGACGTAGGGTGTTACGCTTTCGGGCGGCCCGAACCTGTATAAACCTCGTGTCTTGTTGCATTCCGTGCAAACCATCGAGCTACAGTCGATCTCGCCGACCACCAAAAGCACTACATGAGGCATCCCGTGGTGCACTGCCGGTACAAAACCCCGACAGGAAGCACATAATATTGAACGGGACATGAAGAGTTCATGCAACTCACGCTCTTCGGAATGCACGACGGTCGTACATGCGATTTGGGTCGAAGTAGTCCTGCCCTATACGCACTTCGCCCTCCCGCAGACCGCACAAAACAACCTTGCAGCCATGCATCGAGCCTTTCCGTCTCTTTGGCTGGTCTTGGTCCTCGAGTTCGGCGAGCACCATGGGGTCTAACATTAACATGTCCTATATGACCTCATCTACCGACGACGACAAAAAAGGCAAGTTGCGCAACACATACTTGCAAAACAATCGCGCCATTCCCTTCGCCGGCCTACAACAAAGGTATGGCTCAAGTAAATACATAGTAGTAGCTGCATTAGTAATAAAACAAACTCATACTCCTGTAAGAGTTGAACCTTGCAAAAGAAAAAGAAAGATGGTATGCACTATGTAGATTGTTCTTGGTTGTTGGCCTTGGTGAATCCCAACCGATCCAGCCGCAATGGACGCAAACATATGAAGCAAATCATTTACCACTCACGGGCTTTATAATCTCTCTTCAGTACACCCAAGAAACCCAAGAAATTAAATTTGCAAGCACTCAACAATCCTATTCGTATAGAGTTACATATATGAACTGCTTTTCCTTTCACTTTGCAAATGGAATGTGAAGGCAGCTATGTACTGAATAAAGACAGTGAACTTCACTAGCTGCTCTACTTGTGCAAGCTGCAAAGCCGACGGGTTCCCGGCTGCCATGGGCATCACTCGTGCGACATTGGCCCGAAACAACACTGCGATTGTTGAAGCCAGCCATTTCACTGTATTGTAGAAATGACATGCCGATTGGGTTCCACCACCTCGCGATGCCGGTCGAGGCAACCTCGGCATGGCGAGCACACACATTTTGAATCGGACCCTACCGTAGCTAGGGTTGTGATTTGGAGAATGCAGTACTCGGAGGACTCACCAGGTGCGGAGGGAGACGCGGGGCCTATGCGGAGGGAGCTGAGGGAGCTGGGGATGCCGGACCCGACGCCGGGAGCGCGGCGTCCATCACGGCGACGCAATGTTTGCCACCGACACAGGGTCGGAGGCGCCGTGCCTAGGGAGCAGCGCAGCAACCGAGTTCATGGATGCACGTTGTCGCCGACCTATCTGTGCTGCCACACCGACGACATAGAGTCGGCCGCCAGGGAGGAGCACGGGTGAGGGAGACCGGCAAGCTTGAGATGTGTGAGGAAGACGTAGGGCTTGTTTGCTTTCTGTCCAGGGCTGTGTTTAGATCCACTGCACTGTAGCGCTGAAAAATACACTGTAGCACTTTTCGTTTGTTTGTGGTAAATATTGTCCTACTATGGCCTAACTAGGCTCAAAAGATTCGTCTCGTAAAGTACATCTAAACTGTGCAATTAATTTTTTATTTCATCTACATTTAGTTCTTCATGCATGTGCCGGCATTTTGATGTGATGGGGAATCTTCTTTTTCATAGTGAAATTTGAAAGGAAATTTTGGATCTAAACATGCCCAGGAAGACTTGCCAGGCTCGAGGGGCGATTCCAGACATCCAAATCGGTCGCCTGGCGTCAGGATGGTTGCCTCGCGCCGGGGCATCAACAAAACTAGCCCGTAGCTCGCGGGAGGCCGAGAGGTAAGTCAGTTTTTTCCTTTCGGCCGCCGGGGAAAGGTCGAGCGGGGGCTGCTGGGCGTCTTCCGCGCCGACGGGCCAAAGGCCAACGGCCCGGTAGGCAATCCAGGATAGGCAAGCCGGCCCGATGGACATTTCGAGGGCCACTTCATTAAATGTTTGGACAATCTACAGCGCGTTGATCCGGATACACAGCCCGTTGGAGCTGGTCTTTGGCCTCCTTTGCCTCTGTACTCGGCTACTCGCTACCCTCAAAGCAGCCGCTGCAGCAAAGCTCGAACTCCAAGCGGCAGTCAAGAGAGCCAATTCCCCAAATCGCCGCTCCTAAATGCGAACCCTCGCCTGAGGGAGCCCATCCTGACCTCTTCGTGCTCCCCGCCGCTGCCGCCATGTCGCCGCCAGCGGTGGAGACGCCGGAGTGGCTGCGCAACCTTCCCGTGGCGCCGGAGTTCCGCCCTACAGCCGCCGAGTTCGCGGACCCCATAGCCTATATCCTCAAGATCGAGGCCGAGGCCTCCCGTTACGGCATCTGCAAGATCGTGCCTCCGCTCGCGGCGCCGCCGCGGGAGGCCACGCTCGAGCGCCTCAAGGCGTCCTTTGCTGCCAATGCGGACGCCGGCGGCGCGAACCCGGCGCCCACCTTCCCGACGCGGCTCCAGCAGGTGGGCTTTTCCACCAAGAATCGTCGCCCCGCGAGCCGCCGCGTCTGGGAGAGCGGCGAGCGCTACACGCTGGAGGCCTTCCGCGCCAAGGCGCGGGACATCGAGCTCCCGAGGCACGCGGTGCCGCCCAAGCAAGCGACGCAACTTCAGCTGGAGGCGCTCTTCTGGGGCGCCTGTGCCGCGAGGCCGTTCAACGTCGAGTACGGCAACGACATGCCGGGCTCCGGATTCGCAGCGCCGGAGGAGCTGGACCTGGACCTGGAGAGCGGCGGCGGCAATGCATCCCTGGCGGCGAGGGACGTGGGGGAGACGGAGTGGAACATGCGGCTGGCCCCCCGCGCACGGGGCTCGGTGCTGCGGGCGATGGGGCGGGACGTGGCCGGCGTAACAACGCCGATGCTGTACGTTGCGATGCTGTACAGCTGGTTCGCTTGGCATGTGGAGGACCACGAGCTGCACAGCCTTAACTACCTCCACTTTGGCAAGCCCAAGACCTGGTACGGCGTTCCCCGTGATGCCATGCTCGCCTTCGAGGACGCCGTCCGCATTCATGGCTACGCCGAGGACCTCAACGCTATCAGTGCGTGTGCCCCCATCTTTTGCCCCTTTTACTATTGGCATGAGTTTTTTCTGCTTTCTTCTTTACTGGCAAGTCAAACTTTTTTTGTCCAGGGTCCAGGGCACCATATGTATATACTACTGCCAAATTGTTTCTTCAACAACATGGAAAAAAGAACTGAAATGGTGTTAGAACTCCAAATGATGCATTCTACATTCACGTAAAGTAAACAGAAATCATTGCCTTTAGAAATGCAAGTATAAGAGGAAATTTAGGACGAATTAGTCAGCTCACCATTTTGGGTACTGGAGTTTCTGACTGGCATGTTGATCGAATTTGAAAACTGAATTGAGCTGTGGCAAATTTGATCAGCATAAGACACTCTACTTCTGTATTCCTAACATGGGAGGGAAGGGTCATAGCAGTGAAGATTTTATGGGGGAAACTGGAACACATGGGACAGGTTTTCACAAGAGAAGTGAACTTTCTCGTTTTCTGTTCTTTTTTGTCTAGCTGACCTTCGCTTCAGGATGACTTAGTGAAGTATATATAAGAATTCAGAGCATACTGCCTGTACAAAGATGTGTCAATAAGTTTTTTAGTTTTTTGGGGTGCTATGCTTCAGTAGACTACCAAAATGCCACTGCAATGTCACCCTTAACATATGGGTCCCAACTGTCACTGGATCATTACTGTTAGTGTTATGTAATGGCCTAGGTCCAAAGGATCCCACAATAAACTAATGCAATGGATCTAAGTCAACACAAAAGACTAGACCCGCAGGCATGGGTTGTCTTATATGTTGTGCTCCCTCACAATCAATTTGCAATGTGGGACTAAACCTAACAATCTCCTCCCTCACACAATGGTGGGCCCAAATCATCCACCCAATATGTTATACTAGGGTTCGAGTTCTAACTCCAATATTACACATCACCCATGTGACCCCAATGGAGAGATTCATAAAAGCCATCACAATGTCATCCTTAACATATCCCAACTGTCACCAGGGTTCACCTTTTCGTTTTACTGTAGCAAAAATTTCGGTTTGACCAAAAAATTTGACCTTCATATCTTAGGGTTAGGGTTAGGAACCAGAAAACACCGCTTTCCGGACCGAAATCCGCTTCCTGGTGTGGTCCGGAAACGGAATTCCGGTCCGGTTTTCCGGACTTTCCGTCCAGAAAGGTATTCCCTGACTGTCACTGGATCATTTCGGTTACTGTTATGTAACGGCCTTGGTCCAAAGGAACCCACAACAAGCTTAAGCAATGGGTCTAAATCCAAAAGACTAGCCTCACAGGTATGGTCTCTCTTATATATTGTGCTCTCTCACAATCAATTTCTAATGTGGGACTAAACCTAACAATCTCCACCATCACCCAATGGGCCCAAATCATCCACCCAAGAGGTAATACTAGGGTCCTAGTTCTAACTCATTACACATCACCCATGTGACCCAACAAAGATGTTCATGGAATCCCCCATCACTAGTTTTAACTCTCCAATGTGACATATAACCCATGCGACGAACAAAGATATTAGGCCATTCTTAGGGATGAGTTTTTCATTGTGCAGTTTTCAAGAGTGCCATATCAGCTTTCCAGGCTTGTGAAACATCCTGTCTTAGTGGTGGGTTTCATTTCACAGTTTCATAGGCTATCCAAACATTCAATTCTTTCACGGCGTTATGATCAATTGTGGCATGTGAATTATGTAGGCACTTGTAATGTGTCTACGGTTTACACACTAATTAAACGCAGTAAGCTTTCACGCTATAGTGCAAGCATCAGTAGCTTCGACATTGATAGTTTACTGTAGATAACAGTGAAATCAAACATCATAGATCGCAATTTAATCAACTTTCATCATCCAAAAGATAGTTCAACTAGTGTCTGAGTATAATACAAATAACTCACAGAACATGATAACAGATAAATTTGAATCATTAGTAGAAAGTAAGTCTCAACATCCCACACGAGCATCTCTTTGGTTCTCTCCTTCCTGCACAAAATAGCATCAGGTACATTTTCTGCTCTTTTCATTCAGCCGTGTTCCAGCAATGCAGACAAAACAAAATTCAACGATCTGTACATTCCCTAGAGTTCAGTAACGATGTTGCCATCATCGTAGTTCATTCTGCAATCAATCTGCTGTAGGTAATTCTCTACTATCTGCAATCTGCAGTTCTCAACAAGTAGGACATCAGGACATGTACAAAATGAACCACATCGATCGATTTACCATGGATGGGAGGGATTTCCTGGAGAGGGAACAAATGTCCCATCGCTGTTTCCTGGAGCTCCTTTCTTCTCTTGGTGAGCCATCAAGTTTTGGGAAGTGCTCTCCTCTGCTGCTAGCCTATGCTTGCGGGCGGATGCTCTTCCACTGCCAGCCTGCACTGGGGATCAATCTGCTGCTGCAACTTGCGAAAGTGAAAGATGCCACAACACTGCATGGGAAAGAGAGGCCATCCAGCGGGAGATGGCAGGGGCAGGCGGGATTATGCGGGGAAGGGCAAGATTTTGCGTGGGGAGGAAAGGGAGGTGCGGTAGCATGGAGGTTGGTGTACAGGATCAGAAGAAAGCTTGCGGATGAAACGCCGGCGTCCTAGTGGGAGTTTCATACGGTTTCCAAGGTGTTGGAAACGGTGAGCTCCAGTTTCATCTTGAGGAAACTCTGCTAATCTCTCTCCTCATAAAAACATTGCTGAGTCATCGAATCAGTTGATGCGGCAGCTTATTTAATGGGAATGAAATTCCCACGGAGACTGGCCTTACGGATTTTTGATCTTGGGCCGCGGGCGCTGGCGTGGTTGCCCTCGGCCGCGGGTGGACGCGCGCTACGCCATCGCCTCTTCTCACCGGGCGCGGGCCGCGCCGCCGCTCCCCCACGCCTCTCCCTGCGCCGCCTCGTCTGGGGGCTAGGGGCCGCGTCGCCGAGGTCGCCGTCGCCTCCCTGCGCCGCCTCGTCTAGGGGCTGCGGGTGGCGCCATCGCTCCCCCGCGTCTCTCTCTGGGCCGCCTCGTCAGGGGGCTGCAGGCCGCGTCGCCGTCGTCTCCCCGCGCCGTCTCGTTCGGGGGCCACCGCCCTCTTCCTTGCGCCGCCACGGATCCGAAGATGGCGGACCTTGCCGCTGCTTCTCCGCGCCGCCGTGGATCTGGGTGTGGAGACGCGGTCTGGTTGCTGCGAGCACGGCAACACCCCCGCCCCTGCCATTATACTCTGTGTTCTCCCTCTTTCTCTTGCTCAGGGACACGGGGGGAAGTGGGGAAGTTGAGCCAGGCGACCGGCTCTGCTCTTCTATTTTGTTCCTTCGCTATGAGACAGAGGGGTTGAGATGCGTCTGGCTACGGTACCCGGTGATGTGCCAGATTTGTTGCTGCTGTGTTCCTTTTCGGTTTTCCGATCTACGATCGGTTTGCGTCCCCATCGCCCGTCGGCTCGCGCGTCAGACATCGGCTTCGACAAATCGGCTCCTTCCTCTTCATCGATACCGTGCGGCATGGCGCGGCTCGCGGCGTGCCAGGGGACGCCCGCATGCTGCTCTGCGCCGCACCCCGCCTGCACGTCGTCGACTTACGCCGGTTCATCGTTGCCACTACTAATCGAGAGGTTCCGCCATCGACATTGTCATCTTCGCCTCGCACGCCGTCGGTCTGGCCAACCGATCGTGCGCGACACCACCCTCCCGTGACGTCTGTCGTATGCCACGAGTTTCTTCACCAAGCACGAGGGTTGCCGCTGCATCGCCTTCTCGGGCAGCAGCGCGGCCTATTGTCGACTCTGCCGCTGCAGCGCCTCCGTGGTCGCAGCGCGGCTTGTCGCCGTCCCTGCCGCTGCGTCGCCGTTTGTCGTCGACCCCCGCCATTGCATCTACATCGCCGTCGACTCTATCGGTGCGCGTCTCCCAGACACGGTCTGAACAAGCTGTTCGACCTCTGCGAGCTGCGCCGGCACACCCGTTGTTCTGGGCTGCATCAGCATGCTGCATCGACACCCTGTCGCCGGTTTGCACCGCATTCGTCATCGAGTTCTTTGCCAACAAGCATCGCCGTCGCGCTCCACTGGCGCCGTTGAGTCGTCTTCCTATGCGTCGTGGCTCTCACCGCCGCGACTCCAGGAACCTCGATGTGCTGCCTCGCCTACCTCTTCGCTTCGTCCAGCACAACCTCGTCGCCGGCGTCGTCGTCTCGTCCTCGACTACTTCGTCTACTCTGCTCTGACAACCGTGCATTGCGATGGCACTCCCGCCGCGCCGCACCACAATCGTTGCGGAGGTCTTCTTTGCTGGTCCCCTTCAGGCGCTGTCACATGGTTGGGGCCCTCTACCTAGTATGCCCGGTACTGGCAACACCAACGCGTGCTTTCGTCCCCGACACATTCCAGGACTTGGCAACTTCGGGCGTCTTGGCTTCTTGACGCGTCGTCCCTGGCATCGACACCCTCATCTGCCCCGACGCGTCGTTGCCTTCGTCTACGGCTGCTTCTTAGCACCGCCTTCACCCTGGCGTGGCGCACTGCGGGCCTCCCCGCGTGCTGAGCCCGCACCCGCGACTTGTGCGGCTTGTCTCCTTCGGCGTCCTCGACAGTTTCATCGACCACAGCTACTCTACGCACGGCACTACTTCGACAACGGCTCTGCATCCTCGTACTTGGCTACCTCGACTATCGACACAAGGGCTATCATCTGCATGAGTTCCTTTTGGGTTTCTTCTCCAGTCGTTGCCTCTGCACCGCGACACAATTACGACTGAGGGGAGGAATGTCAAGTTCTTCGGGTTCTTCGGCTTCTCCAGTCCGACTGTCTGCGATGCGACAGCTACGACTGTGGGGGGATATAGAGAGTACAATTGGCAGTATTAGATATCGTGTATGTTTAGGAGTCTTAGTCTTATCTATCTAGGAGTCTTATCCATCTAAGACTGCCATATGTATCTGGGGTGGTGCCTTGCCCCCCAAGTCTTGTACTCCTATATATTCGCCCCAAGGGCTCAATGCAATACATCCAATCATTATACGCAATCCTGCCTTTCTGCAGTTAGGTTTATTTAATGGCTCATGTCCAACGGAGCCTACAATAAATTAAGGCAATCGGGCCACCCCTCACCTATCAATTTCCAACGTGGGACTAAACCTAACATTTTCCCCATCTACTACCCTTCCTCCTCTTGCATCATCTACCTCTCCCCACCTCTGCGTTGTCGGGACCACCGCTGCCATCCAGTGAAAAGAAGTTTCTGTCCATGACGTTGATGTGGGTCAGCAAGATACCTGCACACAGTGGCAGCGGCAGGATGTTGGGCCCTGGTGGTGGTGCCATGGGGAAGCATCTGGAGTGAAGAAGGCAGCACTGTCCACAAAGAAGCCCCTGGGCAAAGCCTGACTGCATGGTGGTCGAACTAGAGGCCATGGCACTGGCAATGAAGTCGCCATTGCATTGAGGTCTAAGTGGGCTTCGTCAACAATGTCCCCGATAAATCCCCTACTGATTAGCATATACAAAGAGACTGTGATGGAGGAGGATGGTTGGACGTGGGAGGATGTCTCAGGGAGTAACCGTGAGAGGTAGAGGGTCGAGGACCAGGACCGCGAGGCCTGGGCTTGGGAGCCAGCGATGGCTGCTGGTAGAATTGATCTATTAGATTGATTGAGTGTTCCAAATAACATAGCCTTCATATAGGCTTGTCTCACAGCGTCCCTCAACCAACTAGACTTCCATCTCCTATTTTCTAGGCAAGAATAAGCCTATCTCATCTGGACTCTTATCTAATCCTAACTAACTTAACAACTTGACTCTGGATACAAGACCTGATGGCCACCGTCGACCACTACTCCACGGCCTTCTTGTGCCGGCGATGGTACTGCTGTCCCCACATGACATCTCTCCCCGCCTGGAGAATCAGCTCGTCCTCGAGCTGAAACATGGGGTACAGGCGACGAAACTCCTCCAGGGGTATCCAAGATGCATCAGCCGCCGAATGACCCTGCCACTGTACCAAAACTTCAAAGACGCCACGAGCCAGGCGGCCACGCACCACCTTTTGAGGTGTCTGGCATACACGACCATGACGGAGCGGGGGAAGGTCGGGAATGGTTGCAGGCGCGTCCCCCTTGTAAGGCTTTAACAGCCCCACATGAAAGACATCATGAATCTTGGCACTCTTTGGCAGCTGCAGGCGGTACGCGACGTCGCCCACCCGTTCCAGCACCTAGAAAGGCCCAAAGAACCACGAACCAAGCTTGCTGCGACCATGAACATCGAGCGAGGCCGCCGGCCTATGCAGCAGCCGGAGCCAAACCCACTGGCCCGGAGTAAAACTGACCTCTCGATGCCTTTTGTCATGCTGCACTTTCTGATACTGCTGCGCTTGCTCAAGACGATCCCGAATTTCAGGCAAAAATTCATCCCGATCCTTCAGTTGCTGGTCCACCGCCGGAAGGGTAGCTGAGGTACCATCATATGGTCTGAGTGAAGGTGGGTCACGACCATAGACCACCCTAAATGGTGATGTACCCAGTGATGCTTGGAAAGAGGAATTATAACAATATTCTGCCCAAGCAAGCCATTGCAGCCACTGCCGTGGTCGATCTCCTGTCATGCAACGGAGATACATGGCAATGATCTTATTAGTTGCTTCGGACTGCCCATCGGATTGTGGATGATAAGCGGAGGACATATTCAGCTGAACCCTGGAGAGGCGAAACAGCTCGCGCCAAAAAGCACTGGTGAAAACCGGGTCACGATCGCTGACAATAGAAGAAGGGATGCCATGTAATCTCACAATTTCATCAAAGAAAGCTCGTGCCACCGTTGTCGCTGTATACGGATGAGCCAAAGGAATGAAGTGAGCGAACTTTGAAAATCTGTCAACCACGGTAAGGATCACTGTCTTGCCATTGACGCGGGGCAACCCTTCAACAAAATCCATAGCAATGTCAGACCACACTGCTGATGGAACGTGCAAGGGCTGTAAGAAGCCAGCCGGCTTGAGCTGCTCGGACTTGTTCTGCTGGCAGACGCGGCATGCTGACACATGATCACGGACACGACCCCGATCCCTCGGAATATAGAAAGAAGCCCGAACACGGTACAGCGTCTTCTGAATACCTTCGTGTCCCGTGCGGTGTGCGGTATCAATAATGGTGGCAACGAGGGGGGAGTCCGGGGGAACAAACACCCTGCCATCTTTGATCAACAAGCCATCAGCCCATGCCCAACCTCCTGTGGCTGCCTGAGCCTGTGTGCGTTCTTGTTCCAAACCGGCCGTCTGGTCGATTTCTGCTTTGAGCTCATCGAACAAATAAAAGGACGGCCCCGAAATCGCAGCACACGAGGCTTGGTCCATCAGCTCATCTGCATCCCGGCGAGACAGTGCATCGGCCACCACATTAGCATACCCCGGCTTGAACTCCATTGTGAAATCAAACCCCATCAACTTACTTGCCCATTGATGCTGCGGAATGGTGGCCAAACGTTGATCCAGCAAAAATTTCAGACTATAGTGATCTGTCTTGACGATGAACGGTCGTCCCCACAAGTATGGTCACCAATGTCTGACAGCCTGGACAAGACCAATAAGTTCGCGCTCGTACGCTGCAAGCTTGGCATGTCTAGGAGCAATAGGCTTGCTGAAGAACGCCACTGCACCACTGCCTTGGTGAAGGACAGCACCGAACCCCGATCCAGATGCATCACACTCCACGATGAATGGCTGCTGAAAATCAGGGAGCTGAAGGACCGGCGCTGTTGTAATTGCTGTACGGAGAGTCTGAAATGCTGCTTCTGCCTCAGGCGTCCAGCGAAACCCCTCCTTACGTAGCAATCTGTTGAGTGGTGCAGCGATGGTCCCAAAATCCTTGATGAAGCGCCTGTAATATCCGGCGAGACCCAAGAATCCCCGCACTGCCCTGACTGTTTTGGGTACGGGCCAAGAGAGGACTGCCTGGACCTTGTCGTTATCCATGGCTCCGCCCTGGGCACTAATCACATGGCCGAGGTAGGCCACGGATGTTGCTGCAAAGGAGCACTTGGACTGCTTGAGGAAGAGGCTATGATCTGCCATGGTCTGCAACACCAAATGAATATGCTGCAAGTGCTCGGCCAATGAAGAACTGTAGATGAGGATGTCATCGAAAAAGACCAGGACGAAGCGGCGTAGGAACTTGTGCAGTACTGTGTTCATCAGTGCTTGAAAAGTGGCCGGTGCGTTGGTAAGACCGAAAGGCATAACTAGGAATTCAAACAAACCCTGGTGGGTGCGGAAGGCTGTCTTGTGAATGTCGCCTGGGTGCATCAGCACCTGATGATACCCAGGTCCAGCTTCGTAAAATAACGCGCACCCCGCAACTCATCCAGCAGTTCTTCGACCACCGGAATTGGATACTTATCCTTCACTGTCTTCGCGTTTAATGCCCTGTAATCTATGCACAAGCGCCATGATCGATCCTGCTTGCGAACCAGAAGAGCTGGGGACGAGAATGCCGAGGAACTTGGTCGAATGACGCCCTGGTGAAGTAAATCTCGGCACTGTCTCTCAAGTTCATCTTTCTGGATGTGTGCATATCGATATGGCCGAACGGCTACCGCATTCGTGCCTGGTAGTAGTCTGATGCGATGACTGATAGCTCATTGAGGTGGTAGCCCGGTTGGTTCTTGGAAAATGTTGCTAAATTTGTCCAGTAGACTACCAAGCATATTGTCGCCAGCAGCAGTAAGGGAGTGCAGGGCTGGTGGCATTGCCCGGTCGATGCCCGCCCACAGAACGCGGCGATCATCCAGCTGGAAGCACAATGTTTGCTCACCGAAGTCCCATAGTATTGGCCCGAGTGCTCCCAAGAATCCAACGCCCAGGACCAAGTCATAACCCCCGACCGGCATAGCGTAGAAGTCCTCCACAAAGTGTGCACAGCCCACCATGAACTTAACGTCAGGGAACACGCAGGAGCAAGGAACTTGGTCACCATTGCCCACAGTGACGCGCATGGTGGTGCGCTCCTTGGCAGGAAGGCGAAGGTTGGCAGCTACGTCAGGATGAATGAAGTTATGTGTTGATCCTGAGTCCAACAGAGCTGTCAAGCGAATCTTGCCCACATGCACCCATATTCTCATGGTGTGGTACGTGGTGGAGCGGATTCCTGTGATGGCATTGAGGGAGATTGCCAAGTTCTCCAGAGGTGTCTCAAGATCTTGTGCTCCCTCTGCTTCCTCATCAGCCTCCGGGGCAATTTCCAGAATAAACATCTTCTTGCACTTGTGTCCGTAGACAAACTTCTCATCGCAATTGTAGCACAGACCGGCTGCGCGGCGCTGCGCCATCTCTGTTGGGTTTAAGCGGCAGCGGCCTGGTGTTGATCCCATTGGAGCGGACGTCGTGGACGCTGATGAGTCCACTAACTGGACAGAGGGCGTGCTCCCAGCTCCCGACGCGGCGGCTCCTGTGCTGATCTGAGGACGATAGGTCGAACGTGGGATTGTCCGTGGCGGCTGGAGTTCCGGTAGGAGGAGGCGCTGCTCAAATGCCCGGGCGAGTGTGATGGCTTCATTCAGAGTAGATGGCTTCCGAAGAGCGACATCAATCTGTAATGGGTTCTTGAGGTCCGCAATAAACAACTGCACCTGTTGCGGCTCCGAGAGTTCCGCGTCGCGGCACGCCAGGGACATGAATTTCTCGCAATAATCCTCAACCGATGTGGTTCATTGCAGAAGCTTCAAGGCACCCAGGGGCGAGTCCGTCATGGGAGGACCGAAGCGATTTTGTACCAAACGAACGAAGCTGCGCCACGGCGGTGCGCCTGAGTTGAGCTCCAAGCGAAGGTACCAGAATTGGGCTGGCCCCGTCATGTGAAGTGAAGCCCACCAAACTCGGCGATCATCAGGCGTGTGCTGTCCCCGAAAGAACGTCTCGCACCGATTGAGCCACGGGAGCGGATCTTCACGGCCATCATAGGTGGGAAATTCCAGCTTGGGGCGGGGCTGAAGGTAGTCGTCGTTGGAGGCAGAGCGGTGGACGGGCACATGCACCACCGTGCTGGCCGGCGTCTTCCCTGCCGCCGCGGACGCTTCCGCCGATGGTTGGAGGGGATCGCCGTCAGTCTTGTCGGAGGGTTCCTCATCTGCGATGTCCTTGCCCAACGCCGCAGGGTCGAGCTGGGTAATCGCTGCTGATAGACGTTTCAATTGGTCGCTGTGTTGCTGGAGCGTCGCGCGAACGTCCTTCTGATTAGCATCCAGCCGGGCGTCCAGGCGCTTGGCCATGTCGTCAAGGCGAGCAGCAAGGTCGTTGATGGTGAGGTCTTTGGCCATAGGATCGGTACCAAAGCAGTCTGATACCAGATGTGATGGAGGAGGATGGTTGTACGTGGGAGGATGTCTCAGGGAGTAACCGTGAGAGGTAGAGGGTCGAGGACCAGGACCGCGAGGCCTGGGCTTGGGAGCCAGCGATGGCTACCGGTAGAATTGATCTATTAGATTGATTTGAGTGTTCCAAATTACATAGCCTTCATATAGGCTTGTCTCACAGCGTCCCTCAACCAACTAGACTTCCATCTCCTATTTTCTAGGCAAGAATAAGCCTATCTCATCTGGACTCTTATCTAATCCTAACTAACTTAACAACTTGACTCTGGATACAAGACCTGATGGCCACCGTCGACCACTACTCCACGGCCTTCTTGTGCCGGCGATGGTACTGCTGTCCCCACATGACAGAGACATTGGTGAATGAAAAATAGAAGTTGCCCAGATTCAGATCCATTATTGGGTGAACCGAAAATTGATCCAGCGGGCTATCACTTGCTGCTGCAAAACCTGCTGCATTCTTTCACTGGTGAGAAGATGTCCATGATTCTGCCAACCGCTGAGGATGAGCTCGCCGGTGAATTGAAAGGAGGCAGGTGAACACCTGCCGAAAAAGATAAGCTAGTTGTGGGATTCGTGAGAAGGGTGGGTCGGAAGTCTCCTTGTGTTGGAGCACCAGAAACAATGTTGATAGTTTTTCCTCATTGGTGTTTGGATTCTCCTTTGGAAGTACATTTTTTATCACCGAACTATCACGCGAGTCCGGATTTGACCATTGAACTTCAAAACCGGGTATAATTGGCCATCGAACTATCTAAATGATTAAATTGGACACATTTGGTGCACTCAGTGGTTTTGAGGGTAGTTTTCTATTATCTGAAACTAATAAAAGAACAATTAATACATAAGAATTTGTAATAATTCATTTTGAATCAGGAAAATACGAAAGTAGAACCCACAAACTTTTTCTAAAAAATACAATCTATCCATTGTACTCTACTTAATAATTATTTGTATTTCAATTATTATCGTTCCTAGTAAATTACAACAAAACACCTGGAGAGGTAATTAATGAGATCCAGATAACTCTATGTAGAGTAATAACTTATAGATTATATTTTTAGAAAAACTTTGGTACTCATTTCATATTTTCCCGATTTAAAACGAATAAATTATGATTTTTTTAGATATTAAATCTAATTTTTATTATTAAAAAAAATAAAAAAACTACCCTAAAAACCACTGATGGACCAAATATGTCCGGTTTTAATAGTTCGATGGCCGATGATACTAGGTTTTGAAGTTGAACTGGTTAAATCCAGACTCGGGTGATAGTTCGATGGTCAAAAATGGACTTCTTCCTTCTCTTTTTGCTGGAGATACTCTTGGAAGGAAAGAGATGAAGTGACTGTGAGCATTGCAGTAGCTCCAAATGAGCTTCTGATATTACAATGGCATATAAACAAACCAGAAATCGGTGGTCTCTAGCATGAAAATCTTTGGCTGGAGAAAACTTTTGTACTTTGGGTTTTCTCTTTGACCAGCAAAGTCAAACCTCAACCTGTTATTTAGGGTATGCTGTTTAGTGTCACCGACCCAAAATGGGAATGTTCAAATGTTACGGCTTCGGTAGTAACCAGTCAATGGCAGCACCGGAGAAGGGCCGCGGCTGCGCAATAGGTAGGCGTGGTCGTCGGCTGGCGGCTGTCGACCTATACTGGAGGAGCAGGAGGGAGACTAGAGGAGTAGGAGGGAGGGTTAGTAGATCAATCTTAATGCTTAACCTTCACCAAAGGGCCAGTTCAGCTTACATAGGCCAAGGGCTGGCATGTGACTAATAAATCCCTAAATTTCCTCAACTAACTGAGCTAAGATAACCCTGATCGACAAGCCAACTAATTCCTGCACTAACTCTGATCGGCCCTGGCCTCTTTGTGCCAGCGCCGATAGACATTGCCCTACATGGGCATCAAAGGGGAAAACTGAATCGATTAAGTGATCCAAATTAACATGGCATATCATGCTGAAGTCCCTGAACTTATTTTCTGTGTTTGATTACCTATCTTACTGTTTTGTGGACATGGGTTCTGGCAGCAGCAGTCACCTAGCAATTAATGGGTGCAGTTTCTGAGATACAAGGCAGTGGCAGCAGATTAGATTGTGCACTAGTTCATTCAAATGCATTAGTTCATTCAAGTTTTAGTCAATTTGATCTGACATTTAAATTTAGAGGTTGAAGTAGACTCATAATCTTATCTGTGATGGTTTCATGGTTTCTTTAAGTTGACTTGTTAGAGATATATTTACATTCTGCGTGGACAAGGCAACCTAGTCCTCTGAAAAGGTGCATGTTGTAGTTGTAGATTCAAGCAAACTTGAGATGGTCTTTTTCTTCCCTAAAATTTCTAATCACATCCTATAGTTGATTTCTTTTTGTAAATAGGAAATTGAATTTGTGGCAACAGAGTTTAGAATCCAAAAGCTTATATACTTAGTAGAACTAAAACTGATTATATGATGTGCGACTCGATGCTATCAGACATGAGGATGGACACGGTAGTATGGAAGCTCAGGTACTGGCCAAGGATACCTTTCGGTATTTGGGATCAATGCTAGACATCTGCCATTCTTTGTAATAAGAAAGTGCCACTGCCAGTGAAGGTAGACATCTGGCATTCTTCGTAACAAGAAGGGGCCAGTGAAGCTAAAGGGTAAGTTCCATAAAGGGCGGTTAGACCTGTGATGTCGTATAGTGCAGAATGCTGGTTTACTACAAGGAGATATGTTCAACAGAGTTGTGTATATTGTGTTAGTTTTTTTGGTAGTACAGGTTAAGATCGAGTCTGAAATGCCGATATACATGATAGGATAGGGCTATACTAATTGAAGAAAAAGTTGACCATCTCCTGCCAAGATGGTTGGACATATCCAGTGGAGACCTCCAGAAGCACTTGCTAGCAGAGTTGCAAGGTACAGAAGTAGTGTAAGGAGACAGAGAGAGGCAGGGGTCGACTGAACCTAACATGCTGTTTTGTAATTGAAGTTTGAAAGAGAAATTAGTGATTACAGCTGTTTGGTAGTAATTAGTCTTAGTATTACTTTTTAACGTGAATTTTCTTAACTCTGAAGAGATATGCTGATGGATTGATTATCTGGTGCAGTGGCCTTTCAAACACTAAATGAGAAGACAACTGTCTTGTCTCCTGAAGTGCTTCTCTCCGCTGGTGTTCCTTGCTGCAGGTGTTACTGCATTTCTTAACATTATCTTTTGCAGCATTTATTCTTGACCATTATTTTGAGTATTGGGTATAATGATTGATAGATACTTCTCCAAAGCAGATTGGTTCAAAACCCTGGTGAATTTGTTATCACGTTCCCTGGAGCATATCATTCTGGTTTTAGCCATGGTATACCATCAAATCCATATTTGTATAATGCACTTATTTTGTTAGTATGATTTATCTTGGACATGATTTTTTTTTATCATGTATGCTCAGTGTGAAGAAGGGTTATAATTTTCAGGAAGGCATAAGAAGCGAAGTGCTATGCTTGCAAGTCCACATATATGATACAATGTGTTCATGTCCAAACAGTTTTTTTTTTTTTGTGTTAATCACCACTAATTAAAAAAACCCAAGTTATTGTTGGGGGTCGTGGTGGTAGGTTGCGCACTTATGCCACCTCTTGGAAGATCTTCTGTGAACTGATCTTTGTAAATTCCTTTGCTTTATCCCCTGTACGTATCTCCGGAAGCCTACCAAGGCTGACCTTATGCCGTTGATTGATAAGATTGCGGATAAACTCCCTGGCTAGAAGGCCCCTCTTTTGAACAAAGTTGGGCAACTTGTGCTGGTCAAATCTGTGCTAACTGCAGCCACTATTTACACGTTGATCACACAGGATCTACACAAATGGGTGATCAAAGCAATAGACAAGAGGAGGGGTTTTCTATGGAAGGGTCAAGAGCAGGCAAATGGTGGAAATTGCTTGGTGGCCTGGGATCGAGTTCAGCAGCCTCTATGCTATGGTGGGCTAGGTGTGCATGATCTGGATCGCTTGGGGTGTGCTCTACGCATCCGTTGGCTTTTGGTTGCAAAAGACAGATGTCTCTCGCCCTTGGGCTGGTCTGCCTGTACAGGTCCCATGGAAGGCGCGGGCTTTGTTCAATATGGCAGTAGCTACCAGAGTGGGAAATGGAGTTTCCACACTTTTTTGGACTAACCGATGGCTGGAGGGTAAAACTGTGGCTGAGATAGCCCCCAATCTTTTCAGTTTGATCCCCAAGGGTGTTGTGAAACGGCGTACAGTGAGTCAGGCACTTGATAATAGGAGATGGGTGGAAGGTATAAGAGGAGCTCTGTCTGTACAAGTGCTGCTTGAATACTTGATCATTTGGGACCTGGTGGATGGATTGGTTCTGCAGCATGATGTCCCAGACCAACACTTTTGGAAGCTCTATTGTTCAGGGTACTTATAGCAGCAAATCTGCGTACAACGCCATGTTTGTTGGAACTATCAAGTTCTCTCCCTGGAGAAGGGTATGGAAGAGCCTGGCGCCTCCTAAATGCAAGTTTTTCATGTGGCTCGCCGTTAATATTCGCTGCTGGACCTTAGACCGCCTAGCAAGGCGTGGATTGCCCCACCAACCAGCATGTCCCTTCTGCGATCAGGCCGATGAAACTATACACCATATTCTTGGCTCATGCATGCTGGCAAGAGAAGTTTGGGTCGAGGTGTTGAAACCTCCAGGTTCCTCCTGCACTAAAGCGCTTCCTAATGTCATGGGACGGCAACCCAGGGCCCGGAGGGCCATAGGGATAGGCTCAGGGTTAGGATTAGTTGGATAAGGATTAGATTAGATATAAGATTGAGTTAGTTACTTGGGGGTCAAGTCTTCCCATCTATATAAGAATGGGCTGTACCTCCTTGAGGAAGGAATCAATCAATCAATGAAGAAGAATTAGCCCTAAATCTCTCTAATAGTCTAGTCCCCTCCAAGCCAACTCCGCCCACCTTTCTTCGCGGCACTGTTTATCCCCTCTATGAACTAGGTTTCATAACATCTGGTATCATGAGTCAGGCATCCTTTCCCATGACTTCTGCTGCGGACGATCTCCGCATCTTGCGTGAGGGCAGCCAGCAAATCTCTAAGGAACTCGCTCAACTCAGGGCAGTGTTTGAGGAGGTTGAGAATGCTCGATCTGCTATCCTCTAGCTCCGTGATCAGTTCGCGGCAAAGGTCGTCGGACCATCGATCAGCGGCGGCAACGCGGATGCAAGCGGCTGCATGCGGCTTCCTGGCGTGGCGTCAAGCACAGCAAGTGGCGGCAGCGGCACGGCTGCAGTGCCGCCTTCAGGCTGCGGCCCGCGGCTTCCTGGCATGGCGTCAAGCACGACAAATGGCGGCAGTGGCGCGGCTGCAGGCTGCGGTCCGCTGTTCCCTGGTGCGGCGACTTGCGTCGATATTTCGCGCTGAACAACACGTGGCACAAGTGGCGGCAAGGCCTTCAGCAGGGTTGGCCGATCCTCCACTCCAGTTCACCGTCCTGATCCATGGCCAAGTGGACAGCAAGAACACGTCTGGTTGGGCGGCGCCGTCTCCACTGGGACTCGCGGCAGCTGTTGCAGACAACCTTGTGTGTGCAGGGCAGGTTGTAGGACTAGTGAGCTGCCATGTCTTGGCCTTTGCAGCCTGGCGAGGTTGTTCCCATGGGATCCAGGAGGTTGAACCTTGGCATATGTTAGGTTCTTTTTTTTTATTTGCAAATAAATTAAAGCCGAGATGTAAAGGGCTTCTAGTTAGGGTTGCACTTTCACATGCAGATCAGGTTAGGCAGCAAGGGTGTTGCCATGAACTCCACTACAGCTCGAGGACGAGTTGTCTTCGAAGGGTGGGGGAATGTCATGGGGCGGTAGCCCAGGGCCCGGAGGGCCATACGGATAGCTTCAGGGTTAGGATTAATTGGAGGATTAGATTAGATAAGATTGAGTTAGTTACTTGGGGGCTAAGTCTTCCCATCTATATAAGGATGGGTTGTACCTCCTTGAGGAGGCAATCAATCAATCAATGAAGAAGAATTGAAGAATTAGCCCTAATTCTCCCCAATAGTCTAGTCCCCCTCCAAGGCGACTCCGCCCGGCTATCTTCTCGGCGTTGTTTATCTCTCTATGAACTAGGGTTCATGGGGCGGCAGCCCAGGGCCCGGAGGCCATACGGATAGGCCTAGGGCTAGGATTAGTTGGATGAGGATTAGATTAGATAAGATTGAGTTAGTTACTTGGGGGCTAAGTCTTCCCATCTATATAAGGATGGGCTGTACCTCCTTGAGGAGGCAATCAATCAATCAATGAAGAAGATTAGCCGTAAATCTCCCCAATAGTCTAGTCCCCCTCCATGCCGACTCCACCCAGCTATCTTCCCGGCGCTGTTTATCTCCCTATGAACTAGGGTTCATAACATCTGGTATCATGAGTTAGCGATCCCTTCCCATGAGTTCTGCTGCGGAATTGCCTACGGACGTGCAGGAGGCGTTTGCATAGCTTAGGGAAGCCCGATATACTGTCATCTAGCTTCGTGATCTGATCGTTGCGCTGTTGGAGTATGACTGCCGAGCGGCGGCGGCAACGCGGCTTCAGGCTGCAGCGCGTGGCTTCCTAGCGCGACGTCAAGCGCGGCAAGAGGAGGCAGCGACGCGACAGCAGGCTGCAATCCGACATCTTCAGGCTGCGGTGCGCGGCTTCCTAGCGCGTCGTCAAACACGGCAAGTGGCGGCTGCGGCGCGGCTGCAGTCCGCGGGTTCCTGGCACGGCGACATGCTTTGATGTTGCGCGCTGAACATCATGCGGCACAAGGGGCGGCAAGGTGATCAGCTAGGCTGTCCGATCCTTCAATGCAGTTCGGCTCCCTGATCTACGTCCATGCAGTCCACAGAATCGAGTTTGGTGGTCAGTCGCCAAGGGCTTGCCTCCACAGGCTGCAGCGGCCGCTCGTTCAAGAGCCACATCCTGTGTGTGCAGGGCAGAGATGCCTTGTCTTGGCCTTTGCAGCTTGGACGACATTTTTTCCATGGGATCCAGGAGGACCACCCCTAGCAAATATTAGGTTCTTTATTTTAGTTACAAATAAATTAAAGCCGAGATGTAAAAGGCTTCTAGTTAGGGTACTTGCACGTGCAGATCAGGTTAGGCGTCAAGTGTGCTGCCATGCACTCCATTACAGCTCGAAGACGAGTTGTCTTCGAAGGGTGGGGAAATGTCATGGGGCGGCAGCCCAGGGCCTGAAGGGCCATAGGGACAGGCTCAGGGTTAGGTTTAGTTGGATAAGGATTAGATTAGATAAGATTGAGTTAGTTACTGTCAAGTCTTCCAATCTATATAAGGATGGGTTGTACCTCCTTGAGGAAGGAATCAATCAATCAATCAAGAAGAATTAGCCCTAAATCTCCCTAATAATCTAGTCCCCCTCCAAGCCGACTCCGCCCGCCTATCTTCGTGGCGCAGTTTATCCCCTCTATGAACTAGGGTTCATAACACCCAAGGACCTGCAGAAGGGGTTTAACACCCTGTTCATCCTAGTTTCTTGGGAACTTTGGAAGCACAGGAATGAGTGTGCTTTTCAGGGAGCTCGTCCTGCTGTGCAGGCTGTGCTCCAATCTATAGGTGCAGAGGGTCACTTGTGGTGCTTGGCTGGTGCCCTGGGTCTCCAGGAGCTCATCCAGATGGCCACTCCGTTCCTTTTCTTCGTGAGGTGTTATTGTGAATTTGAGTGTTGGTCGGAGGGTTAGTCCAACCTCTCTGGTGTACTGTCCTATTTTTCTTCTTAATGAAATGACGCGCAGCTCTCCTGCGTTGTTCAAGAAAAAAATGATATGGAATTTTGCTGCTTGATGAATTCCACAACTAGATTAAATAGAGTTAGCGAACAATTATAGAGTTACCAGATAGAGACTGGAACTTGCACATTATTTTAAATCCATGGCAATACATGGGTACCCAAGTAGTTATAGTGGGAAATAGTACTTTTAAGTTCTAACAAAAGTCACATTTTCATGGTACATGAAGAGAATCGCCCTAAATTATTGAAAAGAATGTGCAGAAGGCCCATTGCTTTTTCTCTCTACGCACAGGACAACTGCGCATCTTTAATATTAAAGAGAAGAGGAAGCCAGCCATACACATGGTCTATATATCTCGATCATAACATGTCCTGAAGACGACCTAACCCTCTCTAATGCCCAAGCCTTAAGTTTCTGGGCAACTGCAAGACCCCAGCACTTCATCTCCTCTAGGAAGAAATGCTGGGCCAATAAAAGAGAGGGAAGGTCCCTCAAAAACACATTTGCTCCTATGAATCCATAAGCTCCAGGATCCTAAGATCACTGCACTATAGAACCCCTTGCGTCTAGAGAGGGCCCAGTGCTATGGTGTACTATTTCATTTCTGCAAGTTGATGTTATCCAAGCTACCAGATAACTGTTGTATTCTATAGATTGCAATTTCATGTGCATTCTGATCACGCTGAATGCGACAATTAATTTCTCAATATACCTTTTTGACAGGATTTAATTGTGGAGAAGCAACTAATATTGCTACACCTTGCTGGTTGCAAGTTGCTAAAGAAGCTGCAATCAGAAGGGCTTCCACAAATTCAGGCCCAATGGTGTCTCATTATCAACTGCTTTATGAGATAGCACTGTCATTGCGTCCAAGGTGTGCCTGCAATAAATATAATCAAAATCCTTGTTATTGAATTATTTAATTGTACAAGAACATTGGAGAGGGTGCTATCCACGTCATATATTTGGCATAGTTAACTTGCCAAATGTCTTCTCATTTGAGCTAGACTCATCAGTAACCATACAACCTCAAAAAATATATATCAATAGAAATTCTGTTTGTGTTATTCCCTCAATTATCATGTCAGTGCAGATGAATTTAAATGATATTTGTGTTTTATAGGGAGCCTAAGGATTCTTATGTCATGCCAAGAAGTTCTCGTCTAAGGGACAAGAAGAAAAATGAAGGTGAAATAATGATCAAAGAAGCATTTGTTGGAAGTGTGATTGAAAACAACAATTTTCTTAGCATCCTTCTTGATAAGAGTTCTTGTGTTATTATCCCGGAGATTGAATTTCCCCTTCCATCCTTCCCTTCAATGATGACACCTGAAGTCATTGTTAAGCAAGGCTTGATTGCTGGTCCCTGTGGTATTAGCCAGCAAAAAACTGATGATATGCCTTTTTGTGGAGATGCAATAGATAAAATCACTGAGGTTGAGAACATTAGCGAGTCAACCACTCTCTCAGCATGTAACCGAAGAAAGCTCTACGAAACTAAATTTGGAACAGTTAAGAGTACTGCTTTCTACTTATCAACTTCAGAGATTCAGAGTGGAAAGATTGAAAAGGATAGATCACATCATGGAGGTGGGCTCTTAGATCAAGGGTGGTTGCCATGTGTTCAGTGTGGCATATTAAGTTATGCTTGTGTAGCCATCATTCAGCCGAAAGAAACAGCAGTCGAATACGTCATTTCCAGGGAGTGCATGTCATCAAGTGCAACACGTGGAGAAATTATGAAAGCAGATAATAACTCAAATTGGATAACGATAGTTCCTCCACATGGTTAGCAAGACTTGGATCTTATATTATTAATCCCTTTTTCTAAATGTTTCCCTTTTACATTATATCATTATCTAGCATCCCCATTTTTCTTATTTGTTTCAAATAGTGACACTGATAGCCTTTCCTTTTGATGTGGTATATATATCATTCTAATATACTATTCCGCTTTTATACTTCTGGTCAAACAGCAGGTAAAAAGAGAAATTTCATGAATCAGTTATTACTGTCATGCACTTGTGCATTATGAAAGGTCATCTATCTGCCAAATTGTTCTAGTACAATAACCCTCCAGTCACAACTCAGAATCTAGAGATGCTCTTGTCAAAACATAACTTTGATCATGGTTCTGTAGCATTCATAAAGTTCTATAAAGTAGTGCATTGTTAAAGTAATTTCTGAGATAAAACCTACTAGATAGTAATATCATTTTCATATGGGCAATCTTAATATTCATAGAATATTGATGATCAAAGGTTAAATTTTTGTTGATTGGTGTATATTTCTGTTGCATCTTGTTTTTAAGATGGTTTTCTTTTGAGTAATCATAGGGTAATTTTTTTAGTGAACTGCATTACTTGTTTCCGAATTATTTATTTGTTTAATGAGTTCAATTCATCCGCAAGTGGGCTGCCCTTTAATGAGTTCAATTCATTTATCATCACTTTTCTATGTGATGCGACTCAGCAGCTATATATTTTAATTTTTAGGAAAAATTGCTATATGACATTGCTCCTTCAATATTGTAACAAAATTCTTCTGCATATTTTTGGAGGCCATGGTATAAATATTGTATTTTTGAAACAGGACATGCTTCTGAAACAGATGATTATACAATACATTATGGGAGTTCAGCCCAAGTTTCTGATCGGTGTCGACAACTATACAGCAGCAATACCCATGGATGCACTTCTGCTCTTGGGCTTCTAGCTTCTGCTTATGAATCATCAGATTCTGACGAGGAAGCAGAAGCACCTAACATTATATTACAGAATAGTGAAAAAATTGATGCAGTAAATGGTGTTGCAAATATTCAGTCCTCAGGAGCATCAGTTCAGCATCAAAATACAAATTTGCACTTGGATGAAGAGGAATATGACTCCAGAACAACAGCGTCTCTCGTGCAACCAGTGGAGAACAGGAGTATTGCTATGCCTCAGGCTAGTACAGAAGTAAATATGAGCCATCTTGCAGATCTTGGAGAATCAGTAACCTTGTATGAGCAACGGGCTGCATATCTTGAGTTGGATGATGATCTACCTGCATCAGGTGTAAAATCCTCATCAAATGCTAGTTTGAGCACAGCTAAAGGCACAGTGGAACCAGGTGCGCTGACTTTGCTCAAGTACAGCAAGGATTCCTGTCGGATGCACGTGTTTTGTCTAGAACATGCTTTGGAGACTTGGACACGACTTCAACGAATTGGTGGTGCTAATATCATGCTTTTATGCCATCCAGGTATTTGCACTATTCCTAATTTCCACAAAGTCCCTTGGGCATTTCCTTTGTTATTGATCATTAAAGTATTACTCTTAGTATCCTGTTTGCTTGTTAGACTTATTAGCTATATTGCAGTTTGATAATTATGACAATGACACAGTTTTAATCCTGCAACCTTCACAAGGAATTTCTTCATAGCTAATTCACGATGCATTTGCAGAATACCCTAGAGCAGAGACAGCGGCAAAAGTTATAGCAGAAGAACTTGGTATGAAGCATGCTTGGAAAGATATCACTTTCAAAAAAGCAACAGATGAAGACATTGGAAGAATTCGATTGGCTCTGCAGGATGAAGATGCTGAACCCACAAGCAGTGACTGGGCAGTAAAAATGGGTATCAACATATATTACAGTGCCAAACAGAGCAAATCTCCACTTTACAGCAAGCAGGTACCATACAATTCCATCATTTACAAGGCATTTGCCCAAGAAAATCCAGACAACTTCGCAGATGAAGGACAACGATCAGGCACAACCAAAAAGAAGGTGGCTGGATGGTGGTGTGGCAAAGTTTGGATGTCAAACCAAGTCCATCCGCTTTTAGCTCATGAGTATGGAGATAAGAACCATGACACGATTTACACCAAAGCAATGTTCTCTACTAGTTCCTATGACAGAATACAGGAACAGTCAACAAGACCTAGTACCATGATCAACCGAAGTTTATCGAAAAGAATGTCCAGAAGAAAAGAGGGGGACCCTGTTGCGAAATCTAGAGCCATAAAGAAAAGATGCACTGCTTCTGATGAAGCTACTTTGTACCACAGTGGGTGTGAGCAGCCTGGAAGTTTTGATAATCATGCCAGACATGAAGATGAAGATGAAAGTGAGAGGGTAGAAGCACAGAGCACTCAGCGAGATCAACAACATGAATTGCAGAACGTGAACAAAAGATCAAGTTCTAAGAGGCGAAAGGATGATAAAGGAAGCAACAACTTTTATGAGCTACACAATGAGAATGATGGCATTGACAATAACGGTAGCATAGAGGACACCTCAATACATCACTGGGATAACAGTCCACCACTAGGCCGAGATGTTCTGGAAATGAAATCTGGTACTCAGTCGCATGGTAGTAAGAGAAAGTTCAGCAAGGGTAAGTCAAGTGATGATTTGTCTAATGTAAGCAAGAAATTGCAAAAGATGGGTAAGAAGAGTATTAAGAAGCAAAAGAATGATAAGGCAAATAAGCAGTTTCAAGAAAATCACAACAAAGATAGTGTCATGGATTTGCTTGATGAAGATAATGAAGCCACACACACAAACTGGAATGAAATTCAAAAACGAAAAACAGGTGAAGTGAAAGTAAAATGTAGAGGCAAAATGCAAAGTGGCAAGAAAAAAGCCAGCAAATATCAGGCAAGTGATGTTTTGCAGAATGGAGGTAAGGAAGCAAAACTGTCAAATGACATAGAATTGTGCAATAGAGGGGACGGGGCAACAAGAGACAACTGGGAAGAAATTCCAAAACCAAAGGCGGATGATGTGAAATTGAAACTCGAGATGCAATGTGGTAAGAAAAAAGGTATACGGCAGGCAAGTGATGGTTTGCGTGATGGAGATAAAGGAGTAAAGTTTTCCTGTGACATAGAAGGGTGCGACATGAGCTTCAGCACCCCGCAGGATTTGTCGCTGCACAAGCGAGATATTTGCCCTGTTAAAGGATGCAAGAAGAAATTCTTCTGCCATAAGTATTTACTTCAGCACCGCAAAGTGCACCTTGACGAAAGGCCGCTCATGTGTTCATTTGCAGGCTGCAAGAAGACATTCAAGTGGCCATGGGCGAGGACAGAACACATGAGGGTGCATACAGGGGTGCGCCCATACGCATGCACTGAACCTGGCTGCACTCAGACATTCCGGTTTGTGTCGGACTTCAGCCGTCACAAGAGGAAGACTGGCCATTCATGTGATAAGAAAAAGAAGAATAGTACATAACTTCTAACTGCTTATGCAAGTACAGGTTTCTTCTTTTGACGGCATTTTGAATGGGATGCTAATCGAATAATTGCATCAGATTCCATTGATTGCGGAATTAGTCCGCATTAGGAATCTAATTCATTTCATTGACCACCTCTCCATAGCAGCCGATTTCTGTTGCTTAGGTCCAACTGGCCTGTTTAATGGAATTATCATGTCAATTGTATTGTCCTTTCGCTCATCCTGAGAAATTAGAAAATTTCTGTTGTCAGCAAGTTTAAATTGAGTGCACTTCCCTTCAAAGGTATTTTAATACGAGGTTGAGTGCTCTTTTCTGGGAAAGTAGATGTCAACCCGGGGTAACTATGGCTATACTCACAATAGTTAGGTTTGGTATGACGAAATTCGATGTGATCTCAGCTATATGTATCCTTCATCTCAATGCTACGGTCAGTTGCAACTTGTTGAAAAACTTTTGAATAGTGCACTTATGACTCGAATTGCTAAATATAAAATCTGTCCTACTCACGTCAATTGAGTATAGCATGCCCCTGTTTGTATATATAATATATCGTATAAATTATTTCAGTAATATTGATATGCTATGCAGAAAGGCGGTACTCGGACCGGGATATTGTCCTCATAAAATATTCTGCTGAGTAAAATATTCTGGTTCGTCCTCTTGTGATTAGGGAGAGGGCTAAAATATTGCTTGATTAAGAAATGTAAGCTGCGTATGAGAATATGGTTATTAAATAACCTTTCGTCTTTGTATGTTTATGGAAAGAATCTAATTATTGAGGATTTTGGCTTATATGATTATCAGATTCGGATATAATATGTGGCGATTATTGCGGATTAGTGGATATTATTTGTGTTCTATAACCTCATGACCTTCTCGGGCTGGCGGGGCTATCCTGGACTGTTGGTTGTTTTTTGTGGTTGCGTGATTCTACTCGGTACTCGCCATACTCATCGTATGCACGCGCCAAAGAGCATGGACACTCTCTCTTTCCCCCAGACTCCTATGAACACGGGCACACAAACGCAAGCGGCTCGTTTTTCCAGGCAGTTCCATCCAAAGGGAACACTTTTTGGCGGATAATATGCTCTCCAACACGCTACACTCCGGGCTAAACGAGAGAACCAAACATCAGAGGTTCTCCTATAGGGTCCTAGCATAGACGTTCGCACCGCATAACCATGCCATAGCAAATACAGGAAAGAACAAAGTGAAGCTATTCCATTAACTTATGCATGCTTACCGATAGCTTTCCCTTCTGGGAAGCCCGGACGGACGGGGGATTACCTTACAACGACGCCCGTGGCGTCAGACTCGGACTCGAACACGAACAAGATATGGTACAGTGGACTGGGGACTCACGCACACACTCTCGCTGCTGGTGGCTACTGTTGCTTGCTCTGGTTGCTGATGTTCTTCGATGCTCTTCTGGTCTGCAACTCCGTTTCCTTTTTTATAGGCTCAGCAGTGTGCGTACTTTATTTAGTATCCGCCGGGCAGGGCTAAGGATGCGGGTCCTTATCCAGCCAAGCACTGAGCGCTCGGCGCGCTCTTGTTTTCACGCGGCCTAGTGACTTGGACTTCCTTGTCACTTGGAGCGTCTTGGACTAGAGTCAGGCCCATGCTGCGCTGTTGCGGATGAGGGAGCGGTCTTTTTACATTTTTTTGACTGCTGCCAGGGTCTTCCACGCCCGAACAATTGATAGGGTATCAATTCTCCGCGCACGCATATGTATCCGAGTGGGTATTCCACGCCCGAATTATTGATAATCCAATATTTTTCATATCTTTTACCTCGATATTTTATTTTGTGCCCTATTATATTTCTGGCTCTTGGCTGAACTGCATATTCATTGGATCAATGCTATCTTTATTATCTTCGGTTTCTGCTATATTCTCTTGCTACCTTGGATTTTATTTATCCATTCGTGTTTATTCGGAATATTGTATGCATCATCTATAGTATTATCATTAAGCCTTTTTATAATTTATCACCATTCTTGTTTTTCCCCTAGCAATTTCATTATGATTTCTAACTATAATGTCAGTGGATCTATGCGGACTTCTACTTTCTCTTATTGCCTTTAGTTTTAACAATTATTCAATATACATTTTGAATTCTTCTATATCTTTAGGAGTAGCTTCTATTGGAGCGGTTTTGATTATATAATCTAGATTTATAATATTTATTTTGCATATTATAGCATTATTTTCCCAATGTTTTATTGGAATTTCTCCAATTATTTGGATATCTTCTAACCTTTGAACTATTCTTTCAATATCTTTTTTGGATTTTATATTTCTATACCAGTTTGGGGCGAAAGATTGCAACCCAATGCATTCTATATGAGATTTTTCTGTATAGTAATCTTCAATATTTTCGCTAAGATCTATTATTTCTAAAGCTTCTCTACTATGACTAGCTTCAGGTTTTATTTCTTCTATTTGCAAGCATTGATTTTTAATCTTCTTTACTTCAAAGACAAATGGAACATTGTCATGGTATGGAATAAATGTTACACCTTGTTTTGTTATTATTGAAGCACTTATGGAATATTGCAAGAACCTTAGACCTATGATCATATCATCTTTTATAACAGATAGATTCCTTATTGTCATTTCGTCTATTATATATTTTGTGCCATTTATATATGATTCAATATTATATGCAATTTGGTTATTTATCTTTTTCATTCCTGACATGTCTGTAGATATATGAGCCTCATCATCTTCTATGGTTGTTACTAGTTTAGGACAGTTTGCAAAGTATTTGTCATGGATATTATTTTTCGTAGAACCTGTGTCTAATAATGCTAAAATTTGATATGTAATGTTTGGTTTTAATAATATTTTTATTGGAATTATGATACCTAATATATCTTTAAATGGAAACTTAACTATATATTTATTTCCAAAACTTGTAATTGCATCTTTTAATTGTATTAGTTTATCTCTTTTTTGAAAGTAGGGCAATTGAATACCGATTGATTGGTAGAATAGGGGTACATGTACATATATATATATATACACCGAAGGAGAAGAGTTCTATCTCTACCAGACTTGAGTCCTTGGCCTATTCTATCACAGAGGGCGACGCCCATATTGGGTCTGCCAGCCATGCCATACCCTAGGCCCAATGGGCAGTCAGAATACAAAGGCCTTGAGCCTTAAAATTTGCTATTACCCCCCTCCCCCCCAACAGTTGGAACGGCAGCATGATGAACGTTCAGACTGGTCCTAAACTCCGTGAACATCGGCGATGGTAACCCTTTGGTGAATATGTCTGCAAACTGCATGTCACACCCTAAATTTTCCAATTTGGAATGTGACATTTTTGGCTCAAATGAATACAATGAATTTCACGACTATTTAAAAATTTTGTCCAACCATTATATAATTATCAAGATATTTACTGTAAGAAATAATTATTTTACGAATCAAACGAATACGACCTAGGTTATACTATGTGTGTTGCATTCATGGTGTTTTTTTGGGTGCTACAAGTTTTTTAAATGCATTTATCCAAGTAGCCTTTTCCGAGAACCTTTTGGATTTTCCAGAAGCTTTTCCCATTTTTCCCTAGAGCAAAATCCATTTATCAGACGCTCTTTAAAATCTTTCCCTGAGCTTCAAATATTTTATTTGGGTTCATTAGGTCCAAAACTATTCCTAAGATTTTTTTAGAATTTTTGAGACAATTGGGATATCTTTCGGACCTTAAATATTCATTCTAGACTTTTCTAGAATTGTTTTAATTTCGAAAATTATAAATTCAGAATTTTCATGGGCTTTGTCCATTTAAATATTCTGGAATTCCAGTAAATTTCAAAGGCCCGTTTAAGGGTTCTCTAATGGCCTTTAAACTCACTAAGCCCATTAGTTTTGGATCTAAAGTAGTGGAATGGGCATATTCGTTGCGAAAAAACAACAAATGGTTTCACTGGCACAAACTCATGCCTTGTATGCACCCCTATACCAGTTTTCGCAATGGATCATGTGCGGCAACGAAATGGTGCGAAACCACCCTAAACATGAGTTTTTGACTATACAGTGGATTGGGCATATTCGTTGTGAAAAAAAAACAAGAAATGGTTCCGGTGACACAAACTTAATGGTGCGAAACCACACCAAATATGAGTTTTGGAACTAAAGTAGTGGATTGGGCACGTTCGTTGTTAAAAACAAGAAATGATTCCGGCAGCACAAACTCAAACATTATATGCATCGCGATATTTATTTTCGCAATGGGTTACGTGCGGCAACGAAATGCGCGAAACCACCCTTGACATGAGTTTTGGACTTAAAGTAGTGGATTGGGCATGTTTGTTGCGAAAAAAAAAGAAATGGTTCTGGTGGCACAAACTCATGCCTTATATGCGGCCCGATATCAGTTTTCGCAATGGGTCACGTGCGGCAATGAAATGGTGCGAAACCACCCCAAACAAAAGTTTTGCACATAAAGTAGTGGATTGGGCATGTTCGTTGTGAAAAAAGTAAAAAATGGATAGGGTAGCAGAAACTCAAACCTTGTATGCACCCCGATACTCTTTTTTGCAATGGGTCACGTGCAGCAATGAAATGGCGCGAAACCACCCTAAACATGAGTTTTTGACCTAAACTAGTTGATTGGGCATGTTCGTTGCAGAAAAACGAGAAATGGTTCCGGTGGTACAAACTCATGCTCTGTATGCAGCCCGATACCCGTTTTCGCAATGGGTCATTTGCGGCAATGAAATAGTGCGAAACCACACACAACATGAGTTTTGGAGCTAAAGTAGTGGATTGGGCATGTTTCTTGTGAAAAGCAAGAAATAGTTGCAGTAGCATAAACTCAGCTTGTATGCACCCTGATATTCATTTTCACAATGGGTCACGTGCGGCAATGAAATGACGCGAAACCACCCCAAACAAGAGTTTTGGACCTAAACTAGTTGATTGGGCATGTTCGTTGCGAAAAAAAAGGAAATGGTTCCGGTGGCACAAACCTTGTATGCACCCCGATACCAGTTTTCGCAATGGGTCACATGCGGCAACGAAATTGCGCGAAACCACCCCAAAGATCAGTTTCGAAGCTAAACTAGTTGATTGGGCTTGTCCGTTGCGAAAAAAAGAAAAAATTGTTCCGGTGGCACAAACGCATTCCCTTTATGCACTCCGATACTAGCTTTCGCAATGGGTCACATACAGCAACGAAATGGGGCAAAACCACGCCAAACATGAGTTTTGGAGCTAAACTAGTTGATTGAGTATGTTCGTTGCGAAAAAAAGAAAATGGTTTCGGTGACACAAACTCAAGCCCTATATGCGCCCCGATAACCGTTTTCGCAATGGGTCACGTGCAACAACGAAATGGCACGAAACCACCCCAGACATGAGTTTTGAACCTAAAGTAGTGGATTGGGCTTGTTCGTTGCGAAAAAACAAAATTGATTTCGATGGTACAAACTCATGCCTTGTATGCATCGCGATACCATTTTTTGTAATGGGTCACGTGCGGCTACGAAATGGTGCGAAACCATCCCAAACATGAGTTTTGGACCTAAAGTTGTATATTGGGTATGTTCGTTGTCAAAAAAGAAGAAATGGTTTCGGTAGCACAAACTCAAACCTTGTATGCACCCCGATACTCGTTTTCGCATGGGGTTACGTGCGGCAACGAAAGGTGCGAAACCACCCCAAACATGAGTTTTGGAGCTAAACTATTTGATTGGGCCTGTTTGTTGGGATAAAACAAGAAATGGTTCCGGTGGCACAAACTCATGCCCTGTATGCACCCCGATACCCGTTTTCGCAATGGGTCACGTGCGACAACGAGATGGCACGAAACCACCCAGGACATGAGTTTTGCACTTAAAGTAGTGGATTGGGCATGTTCATTGAGAAAAAACAACAAATGGTTCTGCTGAAACTCATGCCTTGTATGCACCCCGATACCAGATTTCGCATTGGGTCACGTGCGGCAACAAAATGGCGCGGAGCCACCCCAAACATTAGTTTTGGAACTATACCAGTTGATTGGGTATGTTCATTGAGAAAAACAAGAAATGGTTTCGGTGGCACAAAATTATGCCCTATATGCACCCCGATACCCGTTTTCACAATGGGTCACGTGCGGCAACGTAATGGTGCGAAACCACTCTTCACATGAGTTTTGGACCTAAAGTAGTGAATTGGGCAAGTTCGTTGTGAAAAAACAAGGAATGGTTCCGATAGCACAAACTCAAACATTGTATGAACCCGATACTCATTTTCGAAATGGATTACGTGCGGCAACGAAATGGCGCCAAACCACCCTTGACATGAGTTTTGGACCTAAAGTAGTGGATTGGACGTGTTCGTTGCGAAAAATCAAGAAATGGTTCTGATGGCAGAAACTCATGCCTTGTAAGCACCCAAATACTAGTTTGCACAATGGGTCACGTGCGGCAACGAAATGGTGCGAAACCACCCAAAACAAGAGTTTTGGATTGGGCATGTTCGTTGCGAAAAAAACAAGAAATGGTTCTGGTAGCACAATCTCAAACCCTGTATGCACCCCAATACTCGTTTTCGCAATGGGTTACGTGCGGCAACGAAATGTCACGAAACCACCCTAAAGATGAGTTTTGGAGCTAAACTAGCTGATTGGGCTTGTTCGTTGCAAACAAGAAATGGCCAGTGGCACAAACTCATGCCTTGTGTGCACCCCGATACCAGTTTTCGCAATGGGTCATGTGCAGCAATGAAATGGTGTGAAACCACCCCAAACATGAGTTTTGGACGTAAAGTATTGGATTGGGCATGTTCGTTGTGAAAAAACAATAATTGGTTCCGATGGCACAATCTCATGCCTTGTATGCACTCTGATACTAGTTTTCACAATGGGTCACTTGCGGCAATGAAATAGTGCGAAACCACACCAAACATGAGTTTTGGACCTAAAGTAGTGGATTGGGTATGTTCGTTGTGAAAAGTAAGAAATGGTTCCGGTAGCATAAACTCAAACTTTGTATCCACCCCGATATTCGTTTTCTCAAATAGTTACGTGCGGCAATGAAATGGCACGATACCACCCTAAAGCTGAGGTTTGGAGCTAAACTATTTGGTTGGGCTTGTTCATTGCGAAAAAACAAGAAATGGTTCTAGTGGCACAAACTCATGCCTTGTGTGCACCCCGATACTAACTTTCGCAATGGGTCACGTGCGGCAACGAAATGGCGCGAAACCACCCCAAACATGAGTTTTGGACCTAAAGTAGTGGATTGGGCATGTTAATTGTGAAAAAACAAGAAATGATTCCGGTAGCACAAACTCAAACCATGTATGCATCCCGATACTCGTTTTCGCATTGGGTTACGTGTGGCAACGAAAGGCGCGAAACCACTCTAAACAAAAGTTTTGGAGCTAAAGTAGTTGATTGGGCTTGTTCGATGCGATAAAACAAGAAATAGTTCCGGTGGCACAAATTCATGCCCTGTATGCACCCCGATACCCGTTTTCACAATGGGTCACGTGCGACAACTAGATGGCACGCAACCACCCTTGACATGAGTTTTGGACCTAATGTAGTATATTGGGCATGTTCATTGCGAAAAAACAACAAATGGTTGCGCTGGCACAAACTCATGCCTTGTATGCACACCGATACCAGTTTTCGCATTGGGTCGCGTGCGGCAACAAAATAGCGCGGAACCACCCCAAACTTTAGTTTTGGAACTATACCCGTTGATTGGGCATGTTCATTGCGAAAAAAAGAAATGGTTTCGGTGGCACAAAATTATGCCCTATATGCAACCCGATACCCATTTTCGCAATGGGTCACGTGCGGCAGCGTAATGGTGTTAAACCACTCTTGACATGAGTTTTGGACCTAAAGTAGTGGATTGGGCAAGTTCGTTGCGAAAAAACAAGAAATGGTTCCGGTAGCACAAACTCAAACATTGTATGCACCCGATACTCATGTTCGCAATGGGTTACGTGCGGAAATGGCATCAAACCACGCTTGACATGAGTTTTGGAACTAAAGTAGTCGATTGGACATGTTCGTTGCAAAAATACAACAAATGGTTCCGCTAGCACAAACTCATGCCCTGTATGCACCCCGATACCAGTTTTCGCAATGGATCACGTGCGGCAACGAAGTTTTCGCAATGGATCACGTGCGGCAACGAAATAGTGCGATACCACCCGAAACATGAGTTTTGGACCATGAAGTGGATTGGGCATGTTCGTTGTGAAAAAAACAAAAAATGGTTCCGGTGGCACAAACCCATGCCTTGTATGCACCCCGATACCAGTTTTCGTAATGGGTCACGTGCGGCAACGTAATGGTGCGAAACCACCCCAAACATGAGTTTTGGAACTAAAGTAGTGGATTGGGCATGTTCGTTGTGAGAAACAAGAAATGGTTCCGGTAGCACAAACTCAAACATTGTATGCACCCCGATACTCGTTTTCGCAATGGGTTACATGCGGCAATGAAATCGCGCGAAACCACCCTTGACATGAGTTTTGGACCTAAAGTAGTGGATTGGGCAAGTTAATAGCGAAAAAACAAGAAATGGTTCCGGTGGCACAAACCCATGCCTTGTATGCAGCCCGATACCAGTTTTCGCAATGGGTCACGTGCGGCAAAGAAATGGTGCGAAACCACCCCAAACATGAGTTTTTCTCCTAAAGTAGTGGATTGGGCATGTTAGTTGTGAAAAAAAATAAGAATTGGTTTAGGGTAGATGAAACTCAAACCTGATGCACCCCGATACTTGTTTTTGCAATGGGTCACGTGCTGCAATGAAATGGCATGAAACCACCCCAAACATGAGTTTTGGACCTAAACTAGCTGATTAGGCATGTTCATTGCAAAAAAAACGAGAAATGGTTCCGGTGGCACAAACTCATGCCCTGCATGCAATGGGTCACGTGCGGCAACGAGATGGCATGAAACCACCCTTGACATGAGTTTTGGACCTAAATTAATGGATTGGGCATGTTCGTTGCGAAAAAACAAGCAATGGTTCAGGGGCACAAGCTCATGCCTTGTATCCACCCCGATACTCGTTTTCGCAATGGGTCACGTGGCGCAACGAAATGGCGCGAAACCACCACAAACATGAGTTTTGGACCAAAAGAAGTGGTATGCACCCCGATACCCGTTGGCACAAACTCATGCATTGTATGCAGCCCGATACAGTTTTCGCAATGGGTCACACGCAGCAATGAAATAGTGTGAAACCACACCAAACATGAGTTTTGGACCTAAAGTAGTGGATTTGGCATGTTCGTTGTGAAAAAACAAGAAATGGTTCTGGTACCATAAACTCAAACCTTGTATGCACCCCCATATTCGTTTTCACAATGGGTCACGTGTGGCAACGAAATGGCGCGAAACCACCCCAAACATGAGTTTTGGACCTAAACTAGTTGATTGGGCATGTTCATTGTGAAAAAAAATGAAATGGTTCCGGTGGCACAAACTCAAGCCCTGTATGCACCCCGATACCCGTTTTCGCAATGGGTCACGTGCAGCAACTAAATGGTACGAAACCACCCCAGACATGAGTTTTGGACCTAAAGTAGTGGATTGGGCATGCTCGTTGCGAAAATACAACAAATGGTTCCACTAGCACAAACTCATGTCCTGTATACACCCCCATACCAGTTTTCCCAATGGGTCACGTGCGGCAACGAAATGGTGCGAAACCACCCCAAATATGAGTTTTGGACCATGCAGTGGATTGGGCATGTTCGTTGTGAAAAAACAAGAAATGGTTCTTCCGGTGGCACAAACTCATGCCTTGCATGCCCCCCGATACCAGTTTTCGCAATGGGTCACGTAAGGCAACGTAATGATGCGAAACCAGCCCAAACATGAGTTTTGGAACTAAAGTAGTGGATTGGGCAAGTTCGTTGCGAAAAAACAAGAAATGGTTCCGGTAGCACAAACTCAAACATTGTATGCACCCCGATTCTCGTTTTCGCAATGGGTTACGTGCAGTAACGAAATGGCGCGAAACAACCCTTGACATGAGTTTTGGACCTAAAGTAGTGGATTGGGCATGTTCGTTGCGAAAAAAACAAGAAATGGTTTGGGTGGCACAAACTCATGCCTTGTATGCACCCCAATACTGGTTTGCACAATGGGTCACGTGCGGCAACGAAATGGTGCGAAACCCCCAAAAACATGATTTTTAGATCTAAAGTGGTGGATTGGGGATGTTCGTTGCGAAAAAACAACAAATGGTTCTGGTAGCACAAACTCAAACCCTTTATGAACCCCAATACTCGTTTTCGCAATGGTTTACGTGCGGCAACGAAATGGCACGAAACCACCCTAAAGATGAGTTTTGGAGCTAAACTATTTGATTGGGCTTGTTCGTTGCGAAAAAATAAGAAATGGTTCCGGTGGCACAAACTCAAGCCTTTTATGCACCCCGATACCAGTTTTCGCAATGGATCATGTGCCGCAACGAAATGGTGCGAAACCACCCCAAACCTGAGTTTTGGACCTAAAGAAGTGGATTGGGCATGTTAGTTGCGAAAAAACATGAAATGGCTCCTAGGGCCCAAACTCATGCCTTGTATCCACCCCGAAACTCGTTTTCGCAATGGGTCACGTGCGGCTACGAAATGGCGTAAAACCACTCCAAATATGAGTTTGGACCTAAAGAAGTGGATTGGGCATGTTCATTGCAAAAAAAAGCAAGAAATAGTTCTGAGGGAACAAACTCATGCCTTGTATCCACCCCGATACTCGTTTTCGCAATGGGTCACGTGCGGCAAAGAAATGGCGCGAAACCACCCCAAACCTGAGTTTGGACCTAAAGAAGTAGATTGGGCATGTTCGTTGCGAAAAAACAAGCAATGGTTTAGGGGCACAAACTCATGGCATGTATCCACCCCGGTACTCGTTTTCGCAATGGGTCACGTGGCGCAACGAAATTGCACGAAACCAGCCCAAACCTGAGTTTACGACCTAAAGAAGTGGATTGGGCATGTTCGTTGCGAAAAAACACGTAATGGTTCCGGGGGCACAAACTCATGGCATGTATCCACCCCGATACTCGTTTCCGCAATGGGTCACGTGCGGCAAAGAAATGGCGCGAAACCACCCCAAACATGAGTTTTGGACCTAAAGAAGTGGATTGGGCATGTTCGTTGCGTAAAAACAAGCAATGGTTCAGGGGCACAAACTCATGGCATGTATCCACCCCGGTACTCGTTTTCGCAATGGGTCACGTGGCGCAACGAAATTGCACGAAACCAGCCCAAACCTGAGTTTACGACCTAAAGAAGTGGATTGGGCATGTTCATTGCAAAAAAACACGTAATGGTTCCGGGGGCACAAACTCATGCCTTGGATCCACCCCGATACTCGTTTTCGCAATGGGTCACGTGCGGCAACGAAATGGCGCGAAACCAGCCCAAACCTAAGTTTTGGACCTAAAGAAGTGTATTGGGCATGTTTGTTGCGAAAAAAAAAATGGTTTCGGGGACACAAAATTATGTCTTGTATCCACCCCGATACTCGTTTTCGCAATGGGTGACGTGGAGCAACGAAATGGCGCGAGACCACCACAAACATGAGTTTTGGACCTAAAGAACTGGATTGGGCATGTTTGTTGCGAAAAAACATGAAATGGCTCCTAGGGCCCAAACTCATGCCTTGTATCCACCCCGAAACTCGTTTTCGCAATGGGTCACGTGCGGCTACGAAATGGCGTAAAACCACTCCAAATATGAGTTTGGACCTAAAGAAGTGGATTGGGCATGTTCATTGCAAAAAAAAAAGCAAGAAATAGTTCCGAGGGAACAAACTCATGCCTTGTATCCACCCCGATACTCGTTTTCGCAATGGGTCACGTGCGGCAAAGAAATGGCGCGAAACCACCCCAAACCTGAGTTTTGGACCTAAAGAAGTAGATTGGGCATGTTCGTTGCGAAAAAACAAGCAATGGTTTAGGGGCACAAACTCATGGCATGTATCCACCCCGGTACTCGTTTTCGCAATGGGTCACGTGGCGCAACGAAATTGCACGAAACCAGCCCAAACCTGAGTTTACGACCTAAAGAAGTGGATTGGGCATGTTCGTTGCGAAAAAACACGTAATGGTTCCGGGGGCACAAACTCATGGCATGTATCCACCCCGATACTCGTTTTCGCAATGGGTCACGTGCGGCAACGAAATGGCGCGAAACCACCCCAAACCTGAGTTTTGGACTTAAAGAAGTGGATTGGGCATGTTTGTTGCGAAGAAACAAGCAATGGTTCAGGGACACAAACTCATGCCTTCTATCCACCCTGATACTCGTTTTCACAATGGGTCACGTGGCGCAATGAAATGGCGCGAAACCACCACAAACCTGAGTTTTGGACCTAAAGAAGTGGATTGGGCACGGTCGATGCAAGAAAACAAGAAATGGTTCCGAGGGCACAAACTCATGCCTTGTATCCACCCCGATACTCGTTTTCGCAATGGGTCACGTGCGGCGACGAAATCGCGCGAAAACACCACAAACATGAGTTTTGGACCTAAAGAAGTGGATTGGGCATGTTTGTTCCGAAAAAACAAGAAATGGTTCCAGGGGCACAAACTCATGCCTTGTATCCACCCTGATACTCGTTTTCGCAATGGGTCACGTGCGGCAACGAAATGGCTCGAAACCAGCCCAAACCTAAGTTTTGGACCTAAAGAAGTGTATTGGGCATGTTCGTTGCGAAGAAACAAAAAATGGTTCCGGGGACACAAAATTATGTCTTGTGTCCACCCCGATACTCGTTTTCGCAATGGGTCACGTGGCGCAACGAAATGGCGAGAGACCACCACAAACATGAGTTTTGGACCTAAAGAAGTGGATTGGGCATGTTTGTTGCGAAAAAACAAGAAATGGTTCCAAGGGCACAAACTCATGCCTTGTATCCACCCCGATACTCGTTTCCGCAATGGGTCACGTGCGGCAACGAAATGGCGCGAAACCAGCCCAAACCTAAGTTTTGGACCTAAAGAAGTGTATTGGGCATGTTTGTTGCGAAAAAAAAAAATGGTTTCGGGGACACAAAATTATGTCTTGTATCCACCCCGATACTCGTTTTCGCAATGGGTGACGTGGAGCAACGAAATGGCGCGAGACCACCACAAACATGAGTTTTGGACCTAAAGAAGTGGATTGGGCATGTTTGTTGCGAAAAAACAAGAAATGGTTCTAAGGGCACAAACTCATGCCTTGTATCCACCCCGATACTCGTTTTCGCAATGGGTCACGTGGCGCAACGAAATGGCGCGAAACCCCCACAAACAAGAGTTTTATACCTAAAGAAGTGGATTGGGCATGTTCGTTGGGAAAAAACAAGAAATGGTTCCGAGGGCGCAAACTCAAGCCTTGTATCCACCCCGATACTCGTTTTCGCAATGGGTCACGTGCGGCAACGAAATGGCGTGAAAGCACCGCAAACACGAGTTGTGGACTTAAAGAAGTGGATTGGGCATGTTTGTTGCGAAGAAACAAGCAATGGTTCAGGGACACAAACTCAGGCCTTCTATCCACCCCGATACACGTTTTCGCAATGGGTCACGTTGCTCAATGAAAAGGCGCGAAACCACCACAAACTTGAGTTTTGGACCTAAGGAACTGGATTGGGCACGTTCGTTGCGAAAAAACAAAAAATGGTTCCGAGGGCACAAACTCATGCCTTGTATCCACCCCGATACTCGTTTTCGCAATGGGTCACGTGCGGCAACGAAATGGCGCGAAACCACCCCAAACTTGAGTTTTGGACCAAAAGAAGTGGATTGGGCATGTTCGTTGCGAAAAAACAAGAAATGGTTTTGAGGGCACAAACTCATGCCTTGTATCAACGCCGATACTCGTTTTCGCAATGGGTCACGTGGCGCAACGAAATGGCGCGAAACCACCACAAACATGAGTTTTGGACCAAAAGAAGTGGATTGGGCATGTTCATTGGGAAAAAACAAGAAATGGTTCCGAGGGCACAAACTCAAGCCTTGTATCCACCCCGATACTCGTTTTCGCAATGGGTCACGTGCGGCAATTAAAGGCGCGAAACAACCCTAAACATGAGTTTTGGACCTAAAGAAGTGGATTGGGTATGTTTGTAGTGAAAAAACAAGCAATGGTTAAGGAGCACAAACTCATGCCTTGTATCCACACCGATACTCGTTTTCGCAATGGGTCATGTGGCGCAACGAAATGGCACGAAACCACCACAAACATGAGTTTTGGACGTAAAGAAGTGGATTGGGCATGTTCGCTGCGACAAAACAAGAAATGGTTCCAGGGGCACAAACTCATGCCTTGTATCCACCCTGATACTCGTTTTCGCAATGGGTCACGTGCGGCAACGAAATGGCTCGAAACCAGCCCAAACCTAAGTTTTGGACCTAAAGAAGTGTATTGGGCATGTTCGTTGCGAAGAAACAAAAAATGGTTCCGGGGACACAAAATTATGTCTTGTGTCCACCCCGATACTCGTTTTCGCAATGGGTCACGTGGCGCAACGAAATGGCGAGAGACCACCACAAACATGAGTTTTGGACCTAAAGAAGTGGATTGGGCATGTTTGTTGCGAAAAAACAAGAAATGGTTCCAAGGGCACAAACTCATGCCTTGTATCCACCCCGATACTCGTTTCCGCAATGGGTCACGTGCGGCAACGAAATGGCGCGAAACCAGCCCAAACCTAAGTTTTGGACCTAAAGAAGTGTATTGGGCATGTTTGTTGCGAAAAAAAAATGGTTTCGGGGACACAAAATTATGTCTTGTATCCACCCCGATACTCGTTTTCGCAATGGGTGACGTGGAGCAACGAAATGGCGCGAAACCACCACAAACCTGAGTTTTGGACCTAAAGAAATGGATTGGGCACGGTCGATGCAAGAAAACAAGAAATGGTTCCGAGGGCACAAACTCATGCCTTGTGTCCACCCCGATACTCGTTTTCGCAATGGGTCACGTGCGGCGACGAAATCGCGCGAAAACACCACAAACATGAGTTTTATACCTAAAGAAGTGGATTGGGCATGTTCGTTGGGAAAAAACAAGAAATGGTTCCGAGGGCGCAAACTCAAGCCTTGTATCCACCCCGATACTCGTTTTCGCAATGGGTCACGTGCGGCAATGAAATGGCGTGAAAGCACCACAAACACGAGTTGTGGACTTAAAGAAGTGGATTGGGCATGTTTGTTGCGAAGAAACAAGCAATGGTTCAGGGACACAAACTCAGGCCTTCTATCCACCCCGATACACGTTTTCGCAATGGGTCACGTTGCTCAATGAAAAGGCGCGAAACCACCACAAACTTGAGTTTTGGACCTAAAGAACTGGATTGGGCACGTTCGTTGCGAAAAAACAAGAAATGGTTCCGAGGGCACAAACTCATGCCTTGTATCCACCCCGATACTCGTTTTCGCAATGGGTCACGTGCGGCAACGAAATGGCGCGAAACCACCCCAAACTTGAGTTTTGGACCAAAAGAAGTGGATTGGGCATGTTCGTTGCGAAAAAAACAAGAAATGGTTCCGAGGGCACAAACTCATGCCTTGTATCAACGCCGATACTCGTTTTCGCAATGGGTCACGTGGCGCAACGAAATGGCGCGAAACCACCACAAACATGAGTTTTGGACCAAAAGAAGTGGATTGGGCATGTTCATTGGGAAAAAACAAGAAATGGTTCCGAGGGCACAAACTCAAGCCTTGTATCCACCCCGATACTCGTTTTCGCAATGGGTCACGTGCGGCAATTAAAGGCGCGAAACAACCCTAAACATGAGTTTTGGACCTAAAGAAGTGGATTGGGTATGTTTGTAGTGAAAAAACAAGCAATGGTTAAGGAGCACAAACTCATGCCTTGTATCCACACCGATACTCGTTTTCGCAATGGGTCATGTGGCGCAACGAAATGGCACGAAACCACCACAAACATGAGTTTTGGACGTAAAGAAGTGGATTGGGCATGTTCGCTGCGACAAAACAAGAAATGGTTCCAGGGGCACAAACTCATGCCTGGTATCTACCCCGATACTCGTTTTCGCAATGGGTCACGTGCGGCAACGAAATGGCGCGAAACCACCCCAAACCTGAGTTTTGGACTTAAAGAAGTGGATTGGGCATGTTTGTTGCGAAGAAACAAGCAATGGTTCAGGGACACAAACTCATGCCTTCTATCCACCCTGATACTCGTTTTCACAATGGGTCACGTGGCGCAATGAAATGGCGCGAAACCACCACAAACCTGAGTTTTGGACCTAAAGAAGTGGATTGGGCACGGTTGATGCAAGAAAACAAGAAATGGTTCCGAGGGCACAAACTCATGCCTTGTATCCACCCCGATACTCGTTTTCGCAATGGGTCACGTGCGGCGACGAAATCGCGCGAAAACACCACAAACATGAGTTTTGGACCTAAAGAAGTGGATTGGGCATGTTTGTTCCGAAAAAACAAGAAATGGCTCCAGGGGCACAAACTCATGCCTTGTATCCACCCTGATACTCGTTTTCGCAATGGGTCACGTGCGGCAACGAAATGGCTCGAAACCAGCCCAAACCTAAGTTTTGGACCTAAAGAAGTGTATTGGGCATGTTCGTTGCGAAGAAACAAAAAATGGTTCCGGGGACACAAAATTATGTCTTGTGTCCACCCCGATACTCGTTTTCGCAATGGGTCACGTGGCGCAACGAAATGGCGAGAGACCACCACAAACATGAGTTTTGGACCTAAAGAAGTGGATTGGGCATGTTTGTTGTGAAAAAACAAGAAATGGTTCCAAGGGCACAAACTCATGCCTTGTATCCACCCCGATACTCGTTTTCGCAATGGGTCACGTGGCGCAACGAAATGGCGCGAAACCCCCACAAACAAGAGTTTTATACCTAAAGAAGTGGATTGGGCATGTTCGTTGGGAAAAAACAAGAAATGGTTCCGAGGGCGCAAACTCAAGCCTTGTATCCACCCCGATACTCGTTTTCGCAATGGGTCACGTGCGGCAACGAAATGGCGTGAAAGCACCACAAACACGAGTTGTGGACTTAAAGAAGTGGATTGGGCATGTTTGTTGCGAAGAAACAAGCAATGGTTCAGGGACACAAACTCAGGCCTTCTATCCACCCCGATACACGTTTTCGCAATGGGTCACGTTGCTCAATAAAAAGGCGCGAAACCACCACAAACTTGAGTTTTGGACCTAAGGAACTGGATTGGGCACGTTCGTTGCGAAAAAACAAAAAATGGTTCCGAGGGCACAAACTCATGCCTTGTATCCACCCCGATACTCGTTTTCGCAATGGGTCACGTGCGGCAACGAAATGGCGTGAAAGCACCACAAACACGAGTTGTGGACTTAAAGAAGTGGATTGGGCATGTTTGTTGCGAAGAAACAAGCAATGGTTCAGGGACACAAACTCAGGCCTTCTATCCACCCCGATACACGTTTTCGCGACCACGTTGCTCAATGAAAAGGCGCGAAACCACCACAAACTTGAGTTTTGGACCTAAAGAACTGGATTGGGCACGTTCGTTGAGAAAAAACAAAAAATGGTTCCGAGGGCACAAACTCATGCCTTGTATCCACCCCGATACTCGTTTTCGCAATGGGTCACGTGCGGCAACGAAATGGCGCGAAACCATCCCAAACTTGAGTTTTGGACCAAAAGAAGTGGATTGGGCATGTTCGTTGCGAAAAAACAAGAAATGGTTCCGAGGGCACAAACTCATGCCTTGTATCAACGCCGATACTCGTTTTCGCAATGGGTCACGTGGCGCAACGAAATGGCGCGAAACCACCACAAACATGAGTTTTGGACCAAAAGAAGTGGATTGGGCATGTTCATTGGGAAAAAACAAGAAATGGTTCCGAGGGCACAAACTCAAGCCTTGTATCCACCCCGATACTCGTTTTCGCAATGGGTCACGTGCGGCAATTAAAGGCGCGAAACAACCCTAAACATGAGTTTTGGACCTAAAGAAGTGGATTGGGTATGTTTGTAGTGAAAAAACAAGCAATGGTTAAGGAGCACAAACTCATGCCTTGTACCCACACCGATACTCGTTTTCGCAATGGGTCATGTGGCGCAACGAAATGGCACGAAACCACCACAAACATGAGTTTTGGACGTAAAGAAGTGGATTGGGCATGTTCGCTGCGACAAAACAAGAAATGGTTCCAGGGGCACAAACTCATGCCTTGTATCTACCCCGATACTCGTTTTCGCAATGGGTCACGTGCGGCAACGAAATGGCGCGAAACCACCCCAAACCTGAGTTTTGGACTTAAAGAAGTGGATTGGGCATGTTTGTTGCGAAGAAACAAGCAATGGTTCAGGGACACAAACTCATGCCTTCTATCCACCCTGATACTCGTTTTCACAATGGGTCACGTGGCGCAATGAAATGGCGCGAAACCACCACAAACCTGAGTTTTGGACCTAAAGAAGTGGATTGGGCACGGTCGATGCAAGAAAACAAGAAATGGTTCCGAGGGCACAAACTCATGCCTTGTATCCACCCCGATACTCGTTTTCGCAATGGGTCACGTGCGGCGACGAAATCGCGCGAAAACACCACAAACATGAGTTTTGGACCTAAAGAAGTGGATTGGGCATGTTTGTTCCGAAAAAACAAGAAATGGTTCCAGGGGCACAAACTCATGCCTTGTATCCACCCTGATACTCGTTTTCGCAATGGGTCACGTGCGGCAACGAAATGGCTCGAAACCAGCCCAAACCTAAGTTTCGGACCTAAAGAAGTGTATTGGGCATGTTCGTTGCGAAGAAACAAAAAATGGTTCCGGGGACACAAAATTATGTCTTGTGTCCACCCCGATACTCGTTTTCGCAATGGGTCACGTGGCGCAACGAAATGGCGAGAGACCACCACAAACATGAGTTTTGGACCTAAAGAAGTGGATTGGGCATGTTTGTTGCGAAAAAACAAGAAATGGTTCCAAGGGCACAAACTCATGCCTTGTATCCACCCCGATACTCGTTTTCGCAATGGGTCACGTGGCGCAACGAAATGGCACGAAACCACCACAAACATGAGTTTTGGACGTAAAGAAGTGAATTGGGCATGTTCGCAGCGACAAAACAAGAAATGGTTCCAGAAGCACAAACTCGTGCATTGTATCCACCCCGATACTCGTTTTCACAATGGGTTACGTGCGGCAACGAAATGGCGCGAGACCACCACAAACATGAGTTTTGGACCTAAAGTTGTGGATTGGGCGTGTTCGCTGCGACAAAACAAGAAATGGTTCCAGGGGCACAAACTCATGCCTTGTATCTACCCCGATACTCGTTTTCGCAATGGGTCACGTGCGGCAACGAAATGGCGCGAAACCACCCCAAACCAGAGTTTTGGACTTAAAGAAGTGGATTGGGCATGTTTGTTGCAAAGAAACAAGCAATGGTTCAGGGACACAAACTCATGCCTTCTATCCACCCCGATACTCGTTTTCGCAATGGGTCACGTGGCGCAATGAAATGGAGCGAAACCACCACAAACCTGAGTTTTGGACCTAAAGAAGTGGATTGGGCACGGTCGATGCAAGAAAACAAGAAATGGTTCCGAGGGCACAAACTCATGCTTTGTATCCACCCCGATACTCGTTTTCGCAATGGGTCACGTGCGGCGACGAAATCGCGCGAAAACACTACAAACATGAGTTTTGGACCTAAAGAAGTGGATTGGGCATGTTTGTTCCGAAAAAAACAAGAAATGGTTCCAGGGGCACAAACTCATGCCTTGTATCCACCCTGATACTCGTTTTCGCAATGGGTCACGTGCTGCAACGAAATGGCTCGAAACCAGCCCAAACCTAAGTTTTGGACCTAAAGAAGTGTATTGGGCATGTTCGTTGCGAAGAAACAAAAAATGGTTCTGGGGACACAAAATTATGTCTTGTGTCCACCCCGATACTCGTTTTCGCAATGGGTCACGTGGCGCAACGAAATGGCGAGAGACCACCACAAACATGAGTTTTGGACCTAAAGAAGTGGATTGGGCATGTTTGTTGCGAAAAAACAAGAAATGGTTCCAAGGGCACAAACTCATGCCTTGTATCCACCCCGATACTCGTTTTCGCAATGGGTCACGTGGCGCAACGAAATGGCACGAAACCACCACAAACATGAGTTTTGGACGTAAAGAAGTGGATTGGGCATGTTCGCAGTGACAAAACAAGAAATGGTTCCAGAAGCACAAACTCGTGCATTGTATCCACCCCGATACTCGTTTTCGCAATGGGTTACGTGCGGCAACGAAATGGCGCGAGACCACCACAAACATGAGTTTTGGACCTAAAGTTGTGGATTGGGCATGTTCGCTGCGACAAAACAAGAAATGGTTCCAGGGGCACAAACTCATGCCTTGTATCTACCCCGATACTCGTTTTCGCAATGGGTCACGTGCGGCAACGAAATGGCGCGAAACCACCCCAAACCTGAGTTTTGGACTTAAAGAAGTGGATTGGGCATGTTTGTTGCGAAGAAACAAGCAATGATTCAGGGACACAAACTCATGCCTTCTATCCACCCCGATACTCGTTTTCGCAATGGGTCACGTGGCGCAATGAAATGGCGCGAAACCACCACAAACCTGAGTTTTGGACCTAAAGAAATGGATTGGGCACGGTCGATGCAAGAAAACAAGAAATGGTTCCGAGGGCACAAACTCATGCCTTGTGTCCACCCCGATACTCGTTTTCGCAATGGGTCACGTGCGGCGACGAAATCGCGCGAAAACACCACAAACATGAGTTTTGGACCTAAAGAAGTGGATTGGGCATGTTTGTTGCGAAAAAACAAGAAATGGTTCCAGGGGCACACACTCATGCCTTGTATCCACCCTGATACTCGTTTTCGCAATGGGTCACATGCGGCAACGAAATGGCGCGAAACCAGCCCAAACCTAAGTTTTGGACCTAAAGAAGTGTATTGGGCATGTTCGTTGCGAAAAAACAAAAAATGGTTTCGGGGACACAAAATTATGTCTTGTATCCACCCCGATACTCGTTTTCACAATGGGTGACGTGGCGCAACGAAATGGCGCGAGACCACCTCAAACATGAGTTTTGGACCTAAAGAAGTGGATTGGGCAAGTTCGTTGCGAAGAAACAAGAAATGGTTCCGAGGGCACAAACTCATGCCTTGTATCCACCCCGAAACACGTTTTCGCAATGGGTCACGGTCGGCAACGAAATCGCGCGAAAACACCACAAACATGAGTTTTGGACCTAAAGAAGTGGATTGGGCATGTTTGTTGCGAAAAAACAAGAAATGCTTCCAGGGGCACAAACTCTAGCCTTGTATCCACCCCAATACTCGTTTTCGCAATGGGTCACGTGCTGCAACGAAATGGCACGAAACCACCCCAAACCTGAGTTTTGGACCTAAAGAAGTGGATTGGGCATGTTCGTTGGGAAAAAACAAGAAATGGTTCCGAGGGCACAAACTCAAGCCTTGTATCCACCCCGATACTCGTTTTCGCAATGGGTCACGTGCGGCAATTAAAGGCGCGAAACAACCCTAAACATGAGTTTTGGACCTAAAGAAGTGGATTGGGTATGTTTGTAGTGAAAAAACAAGCAATGGTTAAGGAGCACAAACTCATGCCTTGTACCCACACCGATACTCGTTTTCGCAATGGGTCATGTGGCGCAACGAAATGGCACGAAACCACCACAAACATGAGTTTTGGACGTAAAGAAGTGGATTGGGCATGTTCGCTGCGACAAAACAAGAAATGGTTCCAGGGGCACAAACTCATGCCTTGTATCTACCCCGATACTCGTTTTCGCAATGGGTCACGTGCGGCAACGAAATGGCGCGAAACCACCCCAAACCTGAGTTTTGGACTTAAAGAAGTGGATTGGGCATGTTTGTTGCGAAGAAACAAGCAATGGTTCAGGGACACAAACTCATGCCTTCTATCCACCCTGATACTCGTTTTCACAATGGGTCACGTGGCGCAATGAAATGGCGCGAAACCACCACAAACCTGAGTTTTGGACCTAAAGAAGTGGATTGGGCACGGTCGATGCAAGAAAACAAGAAATGGTTCCGAGGGCACAAACTCATGCCTTGTATCCACCCCGATACTCGTTTTCGCAATGGGTCACGTGCGGCGACGAAATCGCGCGAAAACACCACAAACATGAGTTTTGGACCTAAAGAAGTGGATTGGGCATGTTTGTTCCGAAAAAACAAGAAATGGTTCCAGGGGCACAAACTCATGCCTTGTATCCACCCTGATACTCGTTTTCGCAATGGGTCACGTGCGGCAACGAAATGGCTCGAAACCAGCCCAAACCTAAGTTTCGGACCTAAAGAAGTGTATTGGGCATGTTCGTTGCGAAGAAACAAAAAATGGTTCCGGGGACACAAAATTATGTCTTGTGTCCACCCCGATACTCGTTTTCGCAATGGGTCACGTGGCGCAACGAAATGGCGAGAGACCACCACAAACATGAGTTTTGGACCTAAAGAAGTGGATTGGGCATGTTTGTTGCGAAAAAACAAGAAATGGTTCCAAGGGCACAAACTCATGCCTTGTATCCACCCCGATACTCGTTTTCGCAATGGGTCACGTGGCGCAACGAAATGGCACGAAACCACCACAAACATGAGTTTTGGACGTAAAGAAGTGAATTGGGCATGTTCGCAGCGACAAAACAAGAAATGGTTCCAGAAGCACAAACTCGTGCATTGTATCCACCCCGATACTCGTTTTCACAATGGGTTACGTGCGGCAACGAAATGGCGCGAGACCACCACAAACATGAGTTTTGGACCTAAAGTTGTGGATTGGGCATGTTCGCTGCGACAAAACAAGAAATGGTTCCAGGGGCACAAACTCATGCCTTGTATCTACCCCGATACTCGTTTTCGCAATGGGTCACGTGCGGCAACGAAATGGCGCGAAACCACCCCAAACCAGAGTTTTGGACTTAAAGAAGTGGATTGGGCATGTTTGTTGCAAAGAAACAAGCAATGGTTCAGGGACACAAACTCATGCCTTCTATCCACCCCGATACTCGTTTTCGCAATGGGTCACGTGGCGCAATGAAATGGAGCGAAACCACCACAAACCTGAGTTTTGGACCTAAAGAAGTGGATTGGGCACGGTCGATGCAAGAAAACAAGAAATGGTTCCGAGGGCACAAACTCATGCTTTGTATCCACCCCGATACTCGTTTTCGCAATGGGTCACGTGCGGCGACGAAATCGCGCGAAAACACTACAAACATGAGTTTTGGACCTAAAGAAGTGGATTGGGCATGTTTGTTCCGAAAAAAACAAGAAATGGTTCCAGGGGCACAAACTCATGCCTTGTATCCACCCTGATACTCGTTTTCGCAATGGGTCACGTGCTGCAACGAAATGGCTCGAAACCAGCCCAAACCTAAGTTTTGGACCTAAAGAAGTGTATTGGGCATGTTCGTTGCGAAGAAACAAAAAATGGTTCTGGGGACACAAAATTATGTCTTGTGTCCACCCCGATACTCGTTTTCGCAATGGGTCACGTGGCGCAACGAAATGGCGAGAGACCACCACAAACATGAGTTTTGGACCTAAAGAAGTGGATTGGGCATGTTTGTTGCGAAAAAACAAGAAATGGTTCCAAGGGCACAAACTCATGCCTTGTATCCACCCCGATACTCGTTTTCGCAATGGGTCACGTGGCGCAACGAAATGGCACGAAACCACCACAAACATGAGTTTTGGACGTAAAGAAGTGGATTGGGCATGTTCGCAGTGACAAAACAAGAAATGGTTCCAGAAGCACAAACTCGTGCATTGTATCCACCCCGATACTCGTTTTCGCAATGGGTTACGTGCGGCAACGAAATGGCGCGAGACCACCACAAACATGAGTTTTGGACCTAAAGTTGTGGATTGGGCATGTTCGCTGCGACAAAACAAGAAATGGTTCCAGGGGCACAAACTCATGCCTTGTATCTACCCCGATACTCGTTTTCGCAATGGGTCACGTGCGGCAACGAAATGGCGCGAAACCACCCCAAACCTGAGTTTTGGACTTAAAGAAGTGGATTGGGCATGTTTGTTGCGAAGAAACAAGCAATGGTTCAGGGACACAAACTCATGCCTTCTATCCACCCCGATACTCGTTTTCGCAATGGGTCACGTGGCGCAATGAAATGGCGCGAAACCACCACAAACCTGAGTTTTGGACCTAAAGAAATGGATTGGGCACGGTCGATGCAAGAAAACAAGAAATGGTTCCGAGGGCACAAACTCATGCCTTGTGTCCACCCCGATACTCGTTTTCGCAATGGGTCACGTGCGGCGACGAAATCGCGCGAAAACACCACAAACATGAGTTTTGGACCTAAAGAAGTGGATTGGGCATGTTTGTTGCGAAAAAACAAGAAATGGTTCCAGGGGCACACACTCATGCCTTGTATCCACCCTGATACTCGTTTTCGCAATGGGTCACATGCGGCAACGAAATGGCGCGAAACCAGCCCAAACCTAAGTTTTGGACCTAAAGAAGTGTATTGGGCATGTTCGTTGCGAAAAAACAAAAAATGGTTTCGGGGACACAAAATTATGTCTTGTATCCACCCCGATACTCGTTTTCACAATGGGTGACGTGGCGCAACGAAATGGCGCGAGACCACCTCAAACATGAGTTTTGGACCTAAAGAAGTGGATTGGGCAAGTTCGTTGCGAAGAAACAAGAAATGGTTCCGAGGGCACAAACTCATGCCTTGTATCCACCCCGAAACATGTTTTCGCAATGGGTCACGGTCGGCAACGAAATCGCGCGAAAACACCACAAACATGAGTTTTGGACCTAAAGAAGTGGATTGGGCATGTTTGTTGCGAAAAAACAAGAAATGCTTCCAGGGGCACAAACTCTAGCCTTGTATCCACCCCAATACTCGTTTTCGCAATGGGTCACGTGCTGCAACGAAATGGCACGAAACCACCCCAAACCTGAGTTTTGGACCTAAAGAAGTGGATTGGGCATGTTCGTTGGGAAAAAACAAGAAATGGTTCCGAGGGCACAAACTCAAGCCTTGTATCAATGCCTATACTCGTTTTCGCAATGGTCACGTGGCGCAACGAAATGGCGCGAAACCACCACAAACATGAGTTTTGGACCAAAAGAAGTGGATTGGGCATGTTCGTTGGGAAAAAACAAGAAATGGTTCCGAGGGCACAAACTCAAGCCTTGTACCCACCCCGATACTCGTTTTCGCAATGGGTCACGTGCGGCACCGAAATGGCGCGAAACCACCCCAAACTTGAGTTTTGGACCAAAAGAAGTGGATTGGGCATGTTCGTTGCGAAAAAACAAGCAATGGTTAAGGAGCACAAACTCAAGCCTTGTATCCACCCCGATACTCGTTTTCGCAATGGGTCACGGTCGGCAACAAAATCGCGCGAAAACTCCACAAACATGAGTTTTGGACCTAAAGAAGTGGATTGGGCATGTTTGTTGCGAAAAAACAAGAAATGGTTCCAGGGGCACAAACTCATGCCTTGTATCCACCCTGATGCTCGTTTTCGCAATGGGTCACGTGCGGCAACGAAATCGCGCGAAACCACCACAAACATGAGTTTTGGACCTAAAGAAGTGGATTGGGCATGTTCGTTGGGAAAAAACACGAAATGGTTCCGAGGGCACAAACTCAAGCCTTGTATCCACACCGATACTCGTTTTCGCAATGGGTCACGTGCGGCAATGAAATGGCACGAAACCACCCCAAACCTGAGTTTTGGACCTAAAGAAGTGGATTAGGCAAGTTCGTTGCGAAGAAACAAGAAATGGTTCCGAGGGCACAAACTCATGCCTTGTATCCACCCCGATACTCGTTTTCGCAATGGGTCACGGTCGGCAACGAAATCGCGCGAAAACACCACAAACATGAGTTTTGGACCTAAAGAAGTGGATTGGGCATGTTGGTTGCGAAAAAACAAGAAATGGTTCCAGGGGCACAAACTCATGCCTTGTATCCAACCTGATACTCGTTTTCGCAATGGGTCACGTGCTGCAACGAAATGGCACGAAACAACCCCAAACCTGAGTTTTGGACCTAAAGAAATGGATTGGGCATGTTCGTTGGGAAAAAACAAGAAATGGTTCCGAGGGCACATACTCAAACCTTGTATCCACACCGATACTCGTTTTCGCAATGGGTCACGTGTGGCAATGAAATGGCACGAAACCACCCCAAACCTGAGTTTTGGACCTAAAGAAGTGGATTGGGCAAGTTCGTTGCGAAGAAACAAGAAATGGTTCTGAGGGTACAAACTCATGCCTTGTATCCACCCTGATACTCGTTTTCGCAATGGGTCACGGTCGGCAACGAAATCGCGCGAAAACACCACAAACATGAGTTTTGGACCTAAAGAAGTGGATTGGGCATGTTTGTTGCGAAAAAACAAGAAATGGTTCCAGGGGCACAAACTCATGCCTTGTATCCAACCTGATACTCGTTTTCGCAATGGGTCACGTGCTGCAACGAAATGGCACGAAACAACCCCAAACCTGAGTTTTGGACCTAAAGAAGTGGATTGGGCATGTTCGTTGGGAAAAAACAGGAAATGGTTCCGAGGGCACAAACTCAAGCCTTGTATCCACCCCGATACTCGTTTTCGCAATGGGTCACGTGCGGCAATGAAATGGCACGAAACCACCCCAAACCTGAGTTTTGGACCTAAAGAAGTGCATTGGGCAAGTTCGTTGCGAAGAAACAAGAAATGGTTCCGAGGGCACAAACTCATGCCTTGTATCCACCCCGATACTCGTTTTCGCAATGGGTCACGGTCGGCAACGAAATCGCGCGAAAACACCACAAACATGAGTTTTGGACCTAAAGAAGTGGATTGGGCATGTTTGTTGCGAAAAAACAAGAAATGGTTCCAGGGGCACAAACTCATGCCTTGTATCCAACCTGATACTCGTTTTCGCAATGGGTCACGTGCTGCAACGAAATGGCACGAAAGAACGCCAAACCTGAGTTTTGGACATAAAGAAGTGGATTGGGCATGTTCGTTGGGAAAAAACAAGAAATGGTTCTGAGGGCACGAACTCAAGCCTTGTATCCACCCCGATACTCGTTTTCGCAATGGGTCACGTGCGGCACCGAAATGGCGCGAAACCACCCCAAACTTGAGTTTTGGACCAAAAGAAGTGGATTGGGCATGTTCGTTGCGAAAAAACAAGAAATGGTTCCGAGGGCACAAACTCATGCCTTGTATCAACGCCGATACTCGTTTCCGCAATGGGTCACGTGGCGCAACGAAATGACGCGAAACCACCACAAACATGAGTATTAGACCAAAAGAAGTGGATTGGGCATGTTCGTTGGGAAAAAACAAGAAATGGTTCTGAGGGCGCAAACTCAAGCCTTGTATCCACCCCGATACTCGTTTTCGCAATGGGTCACGTGCGGCAACGAAATGGCGGGAAAGCACCACAAACACGAGTTTTGGACTTAAAGAAGTAGATTGGGCATGTTCGTTGCGAAGAAACAAGAAATGGTTCTGAGGGCACAAACTCATGCCTTGTATCCACCCTGATACTCGTTTTCGCAATGGGTCACGGTCGGCAACGAAATCGCGCGAAAACACCACAAACATGAGTTTTGGACCTAAAGAAGTGGATTGGGCATGTTTGTTGCGAAAAAACAAGAAATGGTTCCAGGGGCACAAACTCATGCCTTGTATCCAACCTGATACTCGTTTTCGCAATGGGTCACGTGCTGCAACGAAATGGCACGAAAGAACGCCAAACCTGAGTTTTGGACATAAAGAAGTGGATTGGGCATGTTCGTTGGGAAAAAACAAGAAATGGTTCCGAGGGCACGAACTCAAGCCTTGTATCCACCCCGATACTCGTTTTCGCAATGGGTCACGTGCGGCACCGAAATGGCGCGAAACCACCCCAAACTTGAGTTTTGGACCAAAAGAAGTGGATTGGGCATGTTCGTTGCGAAAAAACAAGAAATGGTTCCGAGGGCACAAACTCATGCCTTGTGTCAACGCCGATACTCGTTTCCGCAATGGGTCACGTGGCGCAACGAAATGACGCGAAACCACCACAAACATGAGTTTTAGACCTAAAGAAGTGGATTGGGCATGTTCGTTGGGAAAAAACAAGAAATGGTTCTGAGGGCGCAAACTCAAGCCTTGTATCCACCCTCATACTCGTTTTCACAATGGGTCACGTGCGGCAACGAAATCGCGCCAAACCACCACAAACATGAGTTTTGGACCTAAAGATGTGGATTGGGCATGTTCGTTGGGAAAAAACACGAAATGGTTCCGAGGGCACAAACTCAAGCCTTGTATCCACACCGATACTCGTTTTCGCAATGGGTCACGTGCGGCAATGAAATGGCACGAAACCACACCAAACCTGAGTTTTGGACCTAAAGAAGTGGATTAGGCAAGTTCATTGCGAAGAAACAAGAAATGGTTCCGAGGGCACAAACTCAAGCCTTGTATCCACCCCGATACTCGTTTTCGCAATGGGTCACGTGCGGTAATGAAATGGCACGAAACCACCCCAAACTTGAGTTTTGGACCTAAAGAAGTGGATTGGGCAAGTTCGTTGCGAAGAAACAAGAAATGGTTCCGAGGGCACAAACTCATGCCTTGTATCAACCCCGATACTCGTTTTCGCAATGGGTCACGGTCGGCAACGAAATCGCGCGAAAACACCACAAACATGAGTTTTGGACCTAAAGAAGTGGATTGGGCATGTTTGTTGCGAAAAAACAAGAAATGGTTCCAGGGGCACAAACTCATGCCTTGTATCCACCCGGATGCTCGTTTTCGCAATGGGTCACGTGCGGCAACGAAATCGTGCGAAACCACCACAAACTTGAGTTTTGGACCAAAAGAAGTGGATTGGGCATGTTCGTTGGGAAAAAACACGAAATGGTCACGAGGGCACAAACTCAAGCCTTGTATCCACACCGATACTCGTTTTCGCAATGGGTCACGTGCGGCAATGAAATGGCACGAAACCACCCCAAACCTGAGTTTTGGACCTAAAGAAGTGGATTAGGCAAGTTCGTTGCGAAGAAACAAGAAATGGTTCCGAGGGCACAAACTCATGCCTTGTATCCACCCCGATACTCGTTTTCGCAATGGGTCACGGTCGGCAATGAAATCGCGCGAAAACACCACAAACATGAGTTTTGGACCTAAAGAAGTGGATTGGGCATGTTTGTTGCGAAAAAACAAGAAATGGTTGCAGGGGCACAAACTCATGCCTTGTATCCAACCTGATACTCGTTTTCGCAATGGGTCACGTGCTGCAACGAAATGGCACGAAACAACCCCAAACCTGAGTTTTGGACCTAAAGAAGTGGATTGGGCGTGTTCGTTGGGAAAAAACAGGAAATGGTTCCGAGGGCACAAACTCAAGCCTTGTATCCACCCCGATACTCGTTTTCGCAATGGGTCACGTGCGGCAATTAAAGGCGCGAAACAACCCTAACCATGAGTTTTGGACACAAAGAAGTGGATCGGGTATGTTTGTAGTGAAAAAACAAGCATTGGTTAAGGAGCACAAACTCATGCCTTGTATCCACACCGATACTCGTTTTCGCAATGGGTCACGTGGCGCAACGAAATGGCACGAAACCACCACAAACATGTGTTTTCGAAGTAAAGAAGTGGATTGGGCATGTTCGCTGCGACAAAACAAGAAATGGTTCCAGAAGCACAAACTCATGCATTGTATCCACCCCGATACTCGTTTTCGCAATGGGTTACGTGCGGCAATGAAATGGCGCGAGACCACCACAAACATGAGTTTTGGACCTAAAGTTGTGGATTGGGCATGTTCGCTGCGACAAAACAAGAAATGGTTCCAGGGGCACAAACTCATGCCTTGTATCTACCCCGATACTCGTTTTCGCAATGGGTCACGTGCGGCAACGAAATGGCGCGAAACCACCCCAAACCAGAGTTTTGGACTTAAAGAAGTGGATTGGGCATGTTTGTTGCAAAGAAACAAGCAATGGTTCAGGGACACAAACTCATGCCTTCTATCCACCCCGATACTCGTTTTCGCAATGGGTCACGTGGCGCAATGAAATGGCGCGAAACCACCACAAACCTGAGTTTTGGACCTAAAGAAGTGGATTGGGCACGGTCGATGCAAGAAAACAAGAAATGGTTCCGAGGGCACAAACTCATGCCTTGTATCCACCCCGATACTCGTTTTCGCAATGGGTCACGTGCGGCGACGAAATCGCGCGAAAACACCTCAAACATGAGTTTTGGACCTAAGGAAGTGGATTGGGCATGTTTGTTGCGAAAAAACAAGAAATGGTTCCTGGGGCACAAACTCATGCCTTGTATCCTCCCCGATACTCGTTTTCGCAATGGGTCACGTGCGGCAACGAAATGGCGCGAAACCACCCCAAACTTGAGTTTTGGACCAAAAGAAGTGGATTGGGCATGTTTGTTGCGAAAAAATAAGAAATGGTTCCGAGGGCACAAAGTCATGCCTTGTATCAACGCCGACACTCGTTTTCGCAATGGGTCACGTGGCGCAACGAAATGGCGAGAGACCAGCACAAACATGAGTTTTGGACCTAAAGAAGTGGATTGGGCATGTTTGTTGTGAAAAAACAAGAAATGGTTCCAAGGGCACAGACTCATGCCTTGTATCCACCCCGATACTCGTTTTCGAAATGGGTCACGTGGCACAACGAAATGGCGCGAAACCACCACAAACAAGAGTTTTAGACCTAAAGAAGTGGATTCGGCATGTTCGTTGGAAAAAAACAAGAAATGGTTCCGAGGGCGCAAACTCAAGCCTTGTATCTACCCCGATACTCATTTTTACAATGGGTCACGTGCGGCAACGAAATGGCGCGAAAACACCACAAACATGAGTTTTGGACCTAAAGAAGTGGATTGGGCATGTTTGTTGCGAAAAAACAAGAAATGGTTCCAGGGGCACAAACTCATGCCTTGTATCCAACCTGATACTCGTTTTCGCAATGGGTCACGTGCTGCAACGAAATGGCACGAAACCACCCCAAACCTGAGTTTTGGACCTAAAGAAATGGATTGCGCATGTTCGTTGCGAAAAAACATGAAATGGTTCCGACGGCACAAACTCATGCCTTGTATCCACCCCGATACTCGTTTTCGCAATGGGTCACGTGCGGCAACGAAATCGCGCGAAAACACCACAAACATGAGTTTTGGACCTAAAGAAGTGGATTGGGCATGTTTGTTGCGTAAAAACAAGAAATGGTTCCAGGGGCACAAACTCATGCCTTGTATCCACCCTGATACTCGTTTTCGCAATGGGTCACGTCCGGCAACGAAATGGCGCGAAACCAGCCCAAACCTAAGTTTTGGATCTAAAGAAGTGTATTGGGCATGTTCGTTGCGAAAAAACAAAAAATGGTTCCGACGGCACAAACTCATGCCTTGTATCCACCCCGATACTCGTTTTCGCAATGGGTGACGTGGAGCAACGAAATGGCGCGAGACCACCACAAACATGAGTTTCGGACCTAAAGAAGTGGATTGGGCATGTTTGTTGCGAAAAAACAAGAAATGGTTCCAAGGGCACAAACTCATGCCTTGTATCCACCCCGATACTCGTTTTCGCAATGGGTCACGTGGCGCAACGAAATGGCGTGACACCACCACAAACAAGAGTTTTAGACCTAAAGAAGTGGATTGGGCATGCTCGTTGGGAAAAAACAAGAAATGGTTCCGAGGGCGCAAACTCAAGCCTTGTATCCACCCCGATACTCATTTTCGCAATGGGTCACGTGCGGCAACGAAATGGCGTGAAAGCACCACAAACACGAGTTTTGGACTTAAAGAAGTGGATTGGGCATGTTTGTTGCGAAGAAACAAGCAATGGGTCAGGGACACAAACTCATGCCTTCTATCCACCCCGATACTCGTTTTCGCAATGGGTCACATTGCTCAATGAAATGGCGCAAAACCACCACAAACCTGAGTTTTGGACCTAAAGAACTGGATTGGGAACGATCGTTGCGAAAAAACAAAAAATGCTTCCGAGGGCACAAACTCATGCCTTGTATCCGCCCCGATACTCGTTTTCGCAATGGGTCACGTGCGGCAACGAAATGGGGCGAAACCACCCCAAACTTGAGTTTTGGACCAAAAGAAGTGGATTGGGCATGTTCGTTGCGAAAAAACAAGAAATGGTACCGAGGGCACAAACTCATGCCTTGTATCAACGCCGATACTCGTTTTCGCAATGGGTCACGTGGCGCAACGAAATGGCAAGAGACCACCACAAACATGAGTTTTGGACCTAAAGAAGTGGATTGGGCATGTTTGTTGCGAAAAAAACAAGAAATGGTTCCAAGGGCACAAACTCGGCATCCACCCCGATACTCGTTTTCGAAATGGGTCACGTGGCGCAACGAAATGGCGCGAAACCACCACAAACAAGAGTTTTAGACCTAAAGAAGTGGATTGGGCATGTTCGTTGGAAAAAAACAAGAAATGGTTCCGAGGGCGCAAACTCAAGCCTTGTATCTACCCCGATACTCGTTTTTGCAATGGGTCACGTGCGGCAACGAAATGGCGTGAAAGCACCACAAACATGAGTTTTGGACCTAAAAAAGTGGATTGGGCATGTTTGTTGCGAAAAAACAAGAAATGGTTCCAGGGGCACAAACTCATGCCCTGTATCCACCCTGATACTCGTTTTCGCAATGGGTCACGTGCGGCAACGAAATCGCGCGAAACCACCACAAACATGAGTTGTGGACCTAAAGAAGTGGATTGTGCATGTTTGTTGGGAAAAAACAAGAAATGTTCCGAGGGCACAAACTCAAGCCTTGTATCCACCCCGATACTCGTTTTCGCAATGGGTCACGTGCGGCAATGAAATGGCACAAAACCACCCCAAACCTGAGTTTTGGACCTAAAGAAGTGGATTGGGCAAGTTCGTTGCGAAGAAACAAGAAATTGTTCCGAGGGCACAAACTCATGCCTTGTATCCACCCCGATACTCGTTTTCGCAATGGGTCACGGTCGGCAACGAAATCGCGCGAAAACACCACAAACATGAGTTTTGGACCTAAAGAAGTGGATTGGGCATGTTTGTTGCGAAAAAACAAGAAATGGTTCCAGGGGCACAAACTCATGCCTTGTATCCACCCTGATACTCGTTTTCGCAATGGGTCACGTGCGGCAACGAAATGGCGCGAAACCAGCCCAAACCTAAGTTTTGGACCTAAAGAAGTGTATTGGGCATGTTCGTTGCGAAAAAACAAAAAATGGTTTTGGGGACACAAAATTATGTCTTGTATCCACCCCGATACTCGTTTTCGCAATGGGTGACGTGGCGCAACGAAATGGCGCGAGACCACCACAAACATGAGTTTTGGACCTAAAGAAGTGGATTGGGCAAGTTCGTTGCGAGGAAACAAGAAATGGTTCCGAGGGCACAAACTCATGCCTTGTATCCACCCCGAAACTCGTTTTCGCAATGGGTCACGGTCGGCAACAAAATCGCGCGAAAACACCACAAACATGAGTTTTGGACCTAAAGAAGTGGATTGGGCATGTTTGTTGCGAAAAAACAAGAAATGGTTCCAGGGGCACAAACTCAAGCCTTGTATCCACCCCGATACTCGTTTTCGCAATGGGTCACGTGCTGCAACGAAATGGCACGAAACCACCCCAAACCTGAGTTTTGGACCTAAAGAAATGGATTGGGCTGTTCGTTGCGAAAAAACAAGAAATGGTTCCGAGGGCACAAACTCATACCTTGTATCAATGCCGATACTCGTTTTCGCAATTGGTCACGTGGCGCAACGAAATGGCGCGAAACCACCACAAACATGAGTTTTGGACCAAAAGAAGTGGATTGGGCATGTTCGTTGGGAAAAAACAAGAAATGGTTCCGAGGGCACAAACTCAAGCCTTGTATCCACCCCGATACTCGTTTTCGCAATGGGTCACGTGCGGCAATTAAAGGCGCGAAACAACCCTAAACATCAGTTTTGGACACAAAGAAGTGGATTGGGTATGTTTGTAGTGAAAAAACAAGCAATGGTTAAGGAGCACAAACTCATGCCTTGTATCCACACCGATACCCGTTTTCGCAATGGGTCACGTGGCGCAACGAAATGGCACGAAACCACCACAAACATGAGTTTTCGACGTAAAGAAGTGGATTGGGCATGTTCGCTGCGACAAAACAAGAAATGGTTCCAGAAGCACAAACTCATGCATTGTATCCACCCCGATACTCGTTTTCGCAATGGGTTACGTGCGGCAACGAAATGGCGCGAGACCACCACAAACATGAGTTTTGGACCTAAAGTTGTGGATTGGGCATGTTCGCTGCGACAAAACAAGAAATGGTTCCAGGGGCACAAACTCATGCCTTGTATCTACCCCGATACTCGTTTTCGTAATGGGTCACGTGCGGCAACAAAATGGCGCGAAACCACCCCAAACCTGAGTTTTGGACTTAAAGAAGTGGATTGGGCATGTTTGTTGCGAAGAAACAAGCAATGGTTCGGGGACACAAATTCATGCCTTCTATCCACCCCAATACTCGTTTTCGCAATGGGTCACGTGGCGCAATGAAATGGCGCGAAACCACCACAAACCTGAGTTTTGGACCTAAAGAAGTGTATTGGGCACGGTCGATGCAAGAAAACAAGAAATGGTTCCGAGGGCACAAACTCATGCCTTGTATCCACCCCGATACTCGTTTTCGCAATGGGTCACGTGCGGCGACAAAATCGCGTGAAAACACCACAAACATGAGTTTTGGACCTAAATAAGTGGATTGGGCATGTTTGTTGCGAAAAAACAAGAAATGGTTCCAAGGGCACAAACTCATGCCTTGTATCTGCCCCGATACTCGTTCTCGCAATGGGTCATGTGCGGCAACGAAATGGCGCGAAACCACCCCAAACTTGAGTTTTGGACCAAAAGAAGTGGATTGGGCATGTTTGTTGCGAAAAAACAAGAAATGGTTCCGAGGGCACAAACTCATGCCTTGTACCAACGCCGATACTCGTTTTCGCAATGGGTCACGTGGCGCAACGAAATGGCGAGAGACCACCACAAACATGAGTTTTGGACCTAAAGAAGTGGATTGGGCATGTTTGTTGCGAAAAAACAAGAAATGGTTCCAAGGGCACAAACTCATGCCTTGTATCCACCCCGATACTCGTTTTCGAAATGGGTCACGTGGCGCAACGAAATGGCGCGAAACCACCACAAACAAGAGTTTTAGACCTAAAGAAGTGGATTGGGCATGTTCGTTGGAAAAAAACAAGAAATGGTTCCGAGAGCGCAAACTCATGCCTTGTATCTACCCCGATACTCGTTTTTGCAATGGGTCACGTGCGGCAACGAAATGGCGCGAAAACACCACAAACGTGAGTTTTGGACCTAAAGAAGTGGATTGGCATGTTCGTTGTAGAAAAACAAGAAATGGTTCCAGGGGCACAAACTCATGCCTTGTATCCAACCTCATACTCGTTTTCGCAATGGGTCACGTGCTGCAACGAAATGGCACGAAACCACCCCAAACCTGAGTTTTGGACCCAAAGAAATGGATTGGGCATGTTTGTTGCGAAAAAACAAGAAATGGTTCCGAGGGCACAAACTCATGCCTTGTATGCACCCCGATACTCGTTTTCGCAATGGGTCACGTGCGGCAACGAAATCGCGCGAAAACACCACAAACATGAGTTTTGGACCTAAAGAAGTGGATTGGGCATGTTTGTTGCGTAAAAACAAGAAATGGTTCCAGGGGCACAAACTCATGCCTTGTATCCACCCTGATACTCGTTTTCGCAATGGGTCACGTGCGGCAACGAAATGGCGCGACACCACCACAAACAAGAGTTTTAGACCTAAAGAAGTGGATTGGGCATGTTCGTTGCGAAAAAACAAAAAATGGTTTCGGGGACACAAAATTATGTCTTGTATCCACCCCGATCCTCGTTTTCGCAATGGGTGACGTGGAGCAACGAAATGGCGCGAGACCACCACAAACATGAGTTTTGGACCTAAAGAAGTGGATTGGGCATGTTTGTTGCGAAAAAACAGGAAATGGTTCCAAGGGCACAAACTCATGCCTTGTATCCACCCCGATACTCGTTTTCGCAATGGGTCACGTGGCGCAACGAAATGGCGCGACACCACCACAAACAAGAGTTTTAGACCTAAAGAAGTGGATTGGGCATGTTCGTTGGGAAAAAACAAGAAATGGTTCCGAGGGCGCAAACTCAAGCCTTGTATCCACCCCGATACTCGTTTTCGCAATGGGTCACGTGCGGCAACGAAATGGCGTGAAAGCACCACAAACACGAGTTTTGGACTTAAAGAAGTGGATTGGGCATGTTTGTTGCGAAGAAACAAGCAATGGGTCAGGGACACAAACTCATGCCTTCTATCCACCCCGATACTCGTTTTCGCAATGGGTCACATTGCTCAATGAAATGGCGCGAAACCACCACAAACCTGAGTTTTGGACCTAAAGAACTGGATTGGGAACGTTCGTTGCGAAAAAACAAAAAATGGTTCCGAGGGCACAAACTCATGCCTTGTATCCGCCCCGATACTCGTTTTCGCAATGGGTCACGTGCGGCAATGAAATGGCGCGAAACCACCCCAAACTTGAGTTTTGGACCAAAAGAAGTGGATTGGGCATGTTCGTTGCGAAAAAACAAGAAATGGTACCGAGGGCACAAACTCATGCCTTGTATCAACGCCGATACTCGTTTTGGCAACGGGTCACGTGGCGCAACGAAATGGCGAGAGACCACCACAAACATGAGTTTTGGACCTAAAGAAGTGGATTGGGCATGTTTGTTGCGAAAAAACAAGAAATGGTTCCAAGGGCACAAACTCATGCCTTGTATCCACCCCGATACTCGTTTTCGAAATGGGTCACGTGGCGCAACGAAATGGTGCGAAACCACCACAAACAAGAGTTTTAGACCTAAAGAAGTGGATTGGGCATGTTCGTTGGAAAAAAAAACATGAAATGGTTCCGAGGGCGCAAACTCAAGCCTTGTATCTACCCCGATACTCGTTTTTGCAATGGGTCACGTGCGGCAACGAAATGGCGTGAAAGCACCACAAACATGAGTTTTGGACCTAAAGAAGTGGATTGGGCATGTTTGTTGCGAAAAAACAAGAAATGGTTCCAGGGGCACAAACTCATGCCCTGTATCCACCCTGATACTCGTTTTCGCAATGGGTCACGTGCGGCAACGAAATCGCGCGAAACCACCACAAACATGAGTTGTGGACCTAAAGAAGTGGATTGGGCATGTTTGTTGGGAAAAAACAAGAAATGGTTCCGAGGGCACAAACTCAAGCCTTGTATCCACCCCGATACTCGTTTTCGCAATGGGTCACGTGCGGCAATGAAATGGCACGAAACCACCCCAAACCTGAGTTTTGGACCTAAAGAAGTGGATTGGGCAAGTTCGTTGCGAAGAAACAAGAAATGGTTCCGAGGGCACAAACTCATGCCTTGTATCCACCCCGATACTCGTTTTCGCAATGGGTCACGGTCGGCAACGAAATCGCGCGAAAACACCACAAACATGAGTTTTGGACCTAAAGAAGTGGATTGGGCATGTTTGTTGCGTAAAAACAAGAAATGGTTCCAGGGGCACAAACTTATGCCTTGTATCCACCCTGATACTCGTTTTCGCAATGGGTCACGTGCGGCAACGAAATGGCGCGACACCACCACAAACAAGAGTTTTAGACCTAAAGAAGTGGATTGGGCATGTTCGTTGCGAAAAAACAAAAAATGGTTTCGGGGACACAAAATTATGTCTTGTATCCACCCCGATCCTCGTTTTCGCAATGGGTGACGTGGAGCAACGAAATGGCGCGAGACCACCACAAACATGAGTTTTGGACCTAAAGAAGTGGATTGGGCATGTTTGTTGCGAAAAAACAAGAAATGGTTCCAAGGGCACAAACTCATGCCTTGTATCCACCCCGATACTCGTTTTCGCAATGGGTCACGTGGCGCAACGAAATGGCGCGACACCACCACAAACAAGAGTTTTAGACCTAAAGAAGTGGATTGGGCATGTTCGTTGGGAAAAAACAAGAAATGGTTCCGAGGGCGCAAACTCAAGCCTTGTATCCGCCCCGATACTCATTTTCGCAATGGGTCACGTGCGGCAACGAAATGGCGTGAAAGCACCACAAACACGAGTTTTGGACTTAAAGAAGTGGATTGGGCATGTTTGTTGCGAAGAAACAAGCAATGGGTCAGGGACACAAACTCATGCCTTCTATCCACCCCGATACTCGTTTTCGCAATGGGTCACATTGCTCAATGAAATGGCGCGAAACCACCACAAACCTGAGTTTTGGACCTAAAGAACTGGATTGGGAACGTTCGTTGCGAAAAAACAAAAAATGGTTCCGAGGGCGCAAACTCATGCCTTGTATCCGCCCCGATACTCGTTTTCGCAATGGGTCACGTGCGGCAATGAAATGGCGCGAAACCACTCCAAATTTGAGTTTTGGACCAAAAGAAGTGGATTGGGCATGTTCGTTGCGAAAAAACAAGAAATGGTACCGAGGGCACAAACTCATGCCTTGTATCAACGCCGATACTCGTTTTCGCAACGGGTCACGTGGCGCAACGAAATGGCGAGAGACCACCACAAACATGAGTTTTGGACCTAAAGAAGTGGATTGGGCATGTTTGTTGCGAAAAAACAAGAAATGGTTCCAAGGGCACAAACTCATGCCTTGTATCCACCCCGATACTCGTTTTCGAAATGGGTCACGTGGCGCAACGAAATGGTGCGAAACCACCACAAACAAGAGTTTTAGACCTAAAGAAGTGGATTGGGCATGTTCGTTGGAAAAAAAAACATGAAATGGTTCCGAGGGCGCAAACTCAAGCCTTGTATCTACCCCGATACTCGTTTTTGCAATGGGTCACGTGCGGCAACGAAATGGCGTGAAAGCACCACAAACATGAGTTTTGGACCTAAAGAAGTGGATTGGGCATGTTTGTTGCGAAAAAACAAGAAATGGTTCCAGGGGCACAAACTCATGCCCTGTATCCACCCTGATACTCGTTTTCGCAATGGGTCACGTGCGGCAACGAAATCGCGCGAAACCACCACAAACATGAGTTGTGGACCTAAAGAAGTGGATTGGGCATGTTTGTTGGGAAAAAACAAGAAATGGTTCCGAGGGCACAAACTCAAGCCTTGTATCCACCCCGATACTCGTTTTCGCAATGGGTCACGTGCGGCAATGAAATGGCACGAAACCACCCCAAACCTGAGTTTTGGACCTAAAGAAGTGGATTGGGCAAGTTCGTTGCGAAGAAACAAGAAATGGTTCCGAGGGCACAAACTCATGCCTTGTATCCACCCCGATACTCGTTTTCGCAATGGGTCACGGTCGGCAACGAAATCGCGCGAAAACACCACAAACATGAGTTTTGGACCTAAAGAAGTGGATTGGGCATGTTTGTTGCGAAAAAACAAGAAATGGTTCCAGGGGCACAAACTCATGCCTTGTATCCACCCCGATACTCGTTTCGCAATGGGTCACGTGCTGCAACGAAATGGCACGAAACCACCCCAAACCCGAGTTTTGGACCTAAAGAAATGGATTGGGCATGTTCGTTGTGAAAAAACAAGAAATGGTTCCGAGGGCACAAACTCTTGCTTGTATCCACCCCGATACTCGTTTTCGCAATGGGTCACGTGCGGCAACGAAATCGCGCGAAAACACCACAAACATGAGTTTTGGACTTAAAGAAGTGGATTGGGCATGTTTGTTGTGAAAAAACAGGAAATGGTTCTAGGGGCACAAACTCATGCCTTGTATCCACCCTGATACTCGCTTTCACAATGGGTCTCGTGCGGCAACGAAATGGCGCGAAACTACCCCAAACCTAAGTTTGGACCTAAAGAAGTGTATTGGGCAAGTTCGTTGCGAAAAAACAAGAAATGGTTCCGGGGACACAAAATTATGTCTTGTATCCATACCGATACTCGATTTCGCAATGGGTCACGCGGCACAACGAAATGGCGCGAGACCACCACAAACATGAGTTTTGGACCTAAAGTTGTGGATTGGGCATGTTCGCTGCGACAAAACAAGAAATGGTTCCAGGGGCACAAACTCGTGCCTTGTATCTACAACGATATTCGTTTTCGCAATGGGTCACGTGCGGCAACGAAATCGCGCGAAACCACCCCAAACCTGAGTTTTGGACTTAAAGAAGTGGATTGGGCATGTTTGTTGCGAAGAAACAAGCAATGGTTCAGGGACACAAACTCATGCCTTCTATCCACCCCGATACTCGTTTTCGCAATGGGTCACGTGGCGCAATGAAATGGCGCGAAACCACCACAAACCCGAGTTTTGGACCTAAAGAAGTGGATTGGGCACGGTCGATGCAAGAAAACAAGAAATGGTTCCGAGGGCACAAACTCATGCCTTGTATCCACCCCGATACTCGTTTTCACAATGGGTCACGTGCGGCAAAGAAATGGTGCGAAACCACCCCAAACCTGAGTTTTGGACCTAAAGAAGTGGATTGGGCATGTTCATTGCAAAAAAAAACAAGAAATGGTACCCAGGGCACAAACTCATGCCTTGTACCCACCTCGATACTCGTTTTCGCAATGGGACACGTGCGGCAACGAAATGGCGTGAATCCACCCCAAAACCTGAGTTTTGGACCTAAACAAGTGGATTGGGCATGTTTGTTGCGAAGAAACAAGCAATGCTTCAGGGGCACAAACTCATACCTTCTATCCACCCCGATACTCGTTTTCGCAATGGGTCACGTTGCTCAATGAAATGGCGCGAAACCACCACAAACCTGAGTTTTGGACCTAAAGAACTGGATTAGGCACGTTCGTTGCAAAAAAACAAGAAATGGTTCCGGGGACACAAACTCATGCCTTGTATCCACTCCGAAACTAGTTTTCGCAATGGGTCACGTGAGGCAATGAAAGGCGCGAGACCACCCCAAACCCGAGTTTTGGACCTAAAGAAGTGGATTGGGTATGCTTGTTGCTAAGAAACAAGAAATTGTTTAGGGACACAAACTCATGCTATGTATCCACCCCGATACTCGTTTTCGCAATGGGTCATGTGCGGCAACGAAATGGCGCGAAACCACCCCAAACATGAGTTTTGGACCTAAAGAAGTGGATAGGGCATGTTTGTTGCAAAAAAACAAGAAACGATTCCAGGGGCACAAACTCATGCCTTGTATCCACCCCGATACTCGTTTTCGCAATGGGTCACGGTCGGCAACGAAATCGCGCGAAAACACCACAAACATGAGTTTTGGACCTAAAGAAGTGGATTGGGCATGTTTGTTGCGAAGAAACAAGCAATGGTTCAGGGACACAAACTCATGCCTTCTATCCACCCCGATACTCGTTTTCGCAATGGGTCACGTGGCGCAATGAAATGGCGCGAAACCACCACAAACCTGAGTTTTGGACCTAAAGAAGTGGATTGGGCACGGTCGATGCAAGAAAACAAGAAATGGTTCCGAGGGCACAAACTCATGCCTTGTATCCACCCCGATACTCGTTTTCGCAATGGGTCACGTGCGGCAACGAAATCGTGCGAAAACACCACAAAGATGAGTTTTGGACCTAAAGAAGTGGATTGGGCATGTTTGTTGCGAAAAAACAAGAAATGGTTCCAGGGGCACAAACTCATGCCTTGTATCCACCCTGATACTCGTTTTCGCAATGGGTCACGTGCGGCAACGAAATGGCTCGAAACCAGCCCAAACCTAAGTTTTGGACCTAAATGAAGTGTATTGGGCATGTTCGTTGCGAAGAAACAAAAAATGGTTCCGGGGACACAAAATTATGTCTTGTATCCACCCCGATACTCGTTTTCGCAATGGGTCACGTGGCGCAACGAAATGGCGCGAGACCACCACAAACATGAGTTTTGGACCTAAAGAAGTGGATTGGGCATGTTTGTTGTGAAAAAACAAGAAATGGTTCCAAGGCCACAAACTCATGCCTTGTATCCACCCCGATACTCGTTTTCGCAATGGGTCACGTGGCGCAACGAAATGGCGCGAAACCACCACAAACAAGAGTTTTAGACTTAAAGAAGTGGATTGGGCATGTTCGTTGGAAAAAAACAAGAAATGGTTCCGAGGGCGCAAACTAAAGCCTTGTATCCACCCCGATACTCGTTTTTGCAATGGGTCACGTGCGGCAACGAAATGGCGTGAAACCACCACAAACATGAGTTTTGGACCTAAAGAACTGGATTGGGCATGTTTGTTCCGAAAAAACAAGAAATGGTTCCAGGGGCACAAACTCATGCCCTGTATCCACCCTGATACTCGTTTTCACAATGGGTCACGTGCGGCAACGAAATCGCGCGAAACCACCACAAACATGAGTTGTGGACCTAAAGAAGTGTATTGGGCATGTTTGTTTGGAAAAAACAATAAATGGTTCCGAGGGAACAAACTCAAGCCTTGTATCCACCCCGATACTCGTTTTCGCACTGGGTCACGTGCGGCAATGAAATGGCACGAAACCACCCCAAACCTGAGTTTTGGACCTAAAGAAGTGGATTGGGCAAGTTCGTTGCGAAGAAACAAGAAATGGTTCCGAGGGCACAAACTCATGCCTTGTATCCACCCCGATACTCATTTTCGCAATGGGTCACGGTCGGCAATGAAATCGCGCGAAAACACCACAAACATGAGTTTTGGACCTAAAGAAGTGGATTGGGCATGTTTGTTGCGAAAAAACAAGAAATGGTTCCAGGGGCACAAACTCATGCCTTGTATCCACCCCGATACTCGTTTTCGCAATGGGTCACGTGCTGCAACGAAATGGCACGAAACCACCCCAAACCTGAGTTTTGGACCTAAAGAAATGGATTGGGCATGTTCGTTGCGAAAAAACAAGAAATGGTTCCGAGGGCACAAACTCATGCCTTGTCTCCACCCCGATACTCGTTTTCACAATGGGTCACGTGCGGCAACGAAATCGCGCGAAAACACCACAAACATGAGTTTTGGACCTAAAGAAGTGGATTGGGCATGTTTGTTGCGTAAAAACAAGAAATGGTTCCAGGGGCACAAACTCATGCCTTGTATCCACCCTGATACTCGTTTTCGCAATGGGTCACGTGCGGCAATGAAATGGCGCGAAACCAGCCCAAACCTAAGTTTTGGACCTAAAGAAGTGTATTGGGCATGTTCGTTGCGAAAAAACAAAAAATGGTTCCGGGGACACAAAATTATGTCTTGTATCCACCTCGATACTCGTTTTCGCAATGGGTCACATGGAGCAACGAAATGGCGCGAGACCGCCACAAACATAAGTTTTGGACCTAAAGAAGTGGATTGGGCATGTTTGTTGCGAAAAAACAAGAAATGGTTCCAAGGGCACAAACTCATGCCTTGTATCCACCCCGATACTCGTTTTCGCAATGGGTCACGTGGCGCAACGAAATGGCGCGACACCACCACAAACAAGAGTTTTAGACCTAAAGAAGTGGATTGGGCATGTTCGTTGGGAAAAAACAAGAAATGGTTCCGAGGGCGCAAACTCAAGCCTTGTATCCACCCCGATACTCGTTTTCGCAATGGGTCACGTGCGGCAACGAAATGGCGTGAAAGCACCACAAACACGAGTTTTGGACTTAAAGAAGTGGATTGGGCATGTTTGTTGCGAAAACACAAGAAATAGTTCCAGGGGCACAAACTCATGCCTTGTATCCACCCTGATACTCAATTTCGCAATGGGTCACGTGCGGCAACGAAATGGCGCGAAACCACCCTAAACCTAAGTTTGGACCTAAAGAAGTGTATTGGGCAAGTTCATTGCGAAAAAACAAGAAATGGTTCTGGGGACACAAAATTATGTCTTGTATCCATCCAGATACTCGTTTTCGCAATGGGTCACGCGGCGCAACGAAATGGCGCGAGACCACCACAAACATGAGTTTTGGACCTAAAGAAGTGGATTGGGCATGTTTGTTGCGAAAAAACAAGAAATGGTTCAAAGGGCACAAACTCATGCCTTGTATCCACCCCGATACTCGTTTTCGCAATGTCGTGGCGCAACGAAATAGCGTGAAACCACCACAAACATGAGTTTTGGACCAAAAGAAGTGGATTGGGCACGTTCGTTGGGAAAAATCAAGAAATGGTTTCGAGGGCACAAACTCAAGCCTTGTATCCACCGCGATACTCGTTTTCGCAATGGGTCACGTGCGGCAATTAAAGGCGCGAAACAACCCCAAACATGAGTTTTGGACATAAAGAAGTGGATTGGGTATGTTTGTTGTGAAAAAACAAGCAATGGTTCAGGAGCACAAACTCATGCCTTGTATCCACCCCGATACTCGTTTTCGCAATGGGTCACGTGGCGCAACGAAATGGCACAAAACCACCACAAACATGAGTTTTGGACGTAAAGAAGTGGATTGGGCATGTTCGCTGCGACAAAACAAGAAATGGTTCCAGAAGCACAAACTCGTGCATTGTATCCACCCCGATACTCGTTTTCGTAATGGGTTACGTGCAGCAACGAAATGGCGCGAGACCACCACAAACATGAGTTTTGGACCTAAAGTTGTGGATTGGGCATGTTCGCTGCAACAAAACAAGAAATGATTCCAGGGGCACAAACTCATGCCTTGTATCTACCCCGATACTCGTTTTCGCAATGGGTCACGTGCGGCAACGAAATGGCGCGAAACCACCCCAAACCTGAGTTTTGGACTTAAAGAAGTGGATTGGGCATGTTTGTTGCGAAGAAACAAGCAATGGTTCAGGGACACAAACTCATGCCTTCTATCCACCCCGATACTCGTTTTCGCAATGGGTCACGTGGCGCAATGTAATGGCGCGAAGCCACCACAAACCTGAGTTTTGGACCTAAAGAAGTGGATTGGGCATGGTCGATGCAAGAAAACAAGAAATGGTTCCGAGGGCACAAACTCATGCCTTGTATCCACCCCGATACTCGTTTTCACAATGGGTCACGTGCGGCAAAGAAATGGTGCGAAACCACCCCAAACCTGAGTTTCGGACCTAAAGAAGTGGATTGGGCATGTTCGTTGTAAAAAAAACAAGAAATGGTACCCAGGGCACAAACTCATGCCTTGTATCCACCTCGATACTCGTTTTCGCAATGGGTCACGTGTGGCAACGAAATGGCGTGAAACCACCCCAAAACCTGAGTTTTGGACCTAAAGAAGTGGATTGGGCATGTTTGTTGCGAAGAAACAAGCAATGGTTCAAGGGCACAAACTCGTGCCTTCTATCCACCCCGATACTCGTTTTCGCAATGGGTCACGTTGGTCAATGAAATGGCGCGAAACCACCACAAACCTGAGTTTTGGACCTAAAGAACTGGATTAGGCAGGTTCGTTGCAAACAAACAAGAAATGGTTTCGGGGACACAAACTCATGCCTTGTATCCACTCCGAAACTCGTTTTCGCAATGGGTCACGTGAGGCAATGAAATGCGCGAGACCACCCCAAACCTGAGTTTTGGACCTAAAGAAGTGGATTGGGTATGCTTGTTGCTAAGAAACAAGAAATGGTTCAGGGACACAAACTCATGCTATGTACTGAAGAAGTGGATTGGGCATGTTTGTTGCGAAGAAACAAGCAATGGTTCAGGGACACAAACTCATGCCTTCTATCCACCACGATACTAGTTTTCGCAACGGGTCACGTGGCGCATTGAAATGGCGCGAAACCACCACAAATCTGAGTTTTGGACCTAAAGAACTGGATTGGGCACATTCGTTGCGAAAAAACAAGAAATGGTTCCGAGGGCACAAACTCATGCCTTGTATCCACCCCGATACTCGTTTTCACAATGGGTCACGTGCGGCAACGAAATGGCGTGAAACCACCCCAAAACCTGAGTTTTGGACCTAAAGAAGTGGATTGGGCATGTTCGTTGCGAAAAAACAAGAAATGGTTCCGAGGGCACAAACTCATGCCTTGTATCCACCCCGAAACTCGTTTTCGCAATGGGTCACGTGCGGCAATTAAAGGCGCAAAACAACCCCAAACATGGGTTTTGGACATAAAGAAGTAGATTGGGTATGTTTGTTGCGAAAAACAAGCAATGGTTCAGGGGCACAAACTCATGCCTTGTATCCTCCCCGATACTCGTTCTCGCAATGGGTCACGTGGCGCAACGAAATGGCACGAAACCACCACAAACATGAGTTTTGGACCTAAAGAAGTGGATTGGGCATGTTCGCTACGACAAAACAAGAAATGGTTCCAGAAGCACAAACACGTGCATTGTATCCACCCCGATAATCGTTTTCGCAATGGGTCACGTGTGGCAACGAAATCGCGCGAAACCACCCCAAACCTGAGTTTTGGTATTAAAGAAGTGGATTGGGCAGGTTTGTCGTGAAGAAACAAGCAATGGTTCAGGGACACAAACTCAAGCCTTCTATCCACCCCGATACTCATTTTCGCAATGGGTCACGTTGCTCAATGAAATGGCGCGAAACCACCACAAACCTGAGTTTTGGACCTAAAGAACTGGATTGGGCTCGTTCGTTGCGAAAAAACAAGAAATGGTTCCGAGGGCACAAACTCATGCCTTGTATCCACCCCGATACTCGTTTTCGCAATGGGTCACGTGCGGCAACGAAATGGCGTGAAGCCACCCCAAACTTGAGTTTCGGACCAAAAGAAGTGGATTGGGCATGTTCGTTGCGAAAAAACAAGATATGGTTCTGAGGGCACAAACTCATGCCTTGTATCCACCCCGAAACTCGTTTTCGCAATGGGTCACGTGCGGCAATTAAAGGCGCGAAACAACCCCAAACATGAGTTTTGGACATAAGGAAGTGGATTGGGCGTGTTCGCTATGACAAAACAAGAAATGGTTCCAGAATGACAAACTCGTGCATTGTATCCACCCCGATACTCGTTTTCGCAATGGGTCACGTGCGGCAGCGAAATGGCGCGAAACCACCCCATACCTGAGTTTAGCACCTAAAGAAGTGGATTGGGCATGTTCGTTGCAAAAAAACAAGAAATGGTTCCGGGGACACAAACTCATGCCTTGTATCCACTCCGAAACTCGTTTTCGCAATGGGTCACGTGCGGCAATGAAAGGCGCGAGACCACCCCAAACCTGAGTTTTGGACCTAAAGAAGTGGATGGGGTATGTTTGTTGCTAAGAAACAAGAAATGGTTCAGGGACACAAACTCATGCCTTCTATCCACCCCGATACTCGTTTTCGTAATGGGTCACGTGGCGCAATGAAATGGCGCAAAACCACCACAAACCTGAGTTTTGGACCTAAAGAAATGGATTGGGCACGTTCGATGCAAGAAAACAAGAAATGGTTCCGAGGGCACAAACTCATGCCTTGTATCCACCCCGATACTCGTTTTCGCAATGGGTCACGTGCGGCATTGAAATGGCGCGAAAGCACCACAAACCTGAGTTTTGGACCTAAAGAAGAGGATTGGGCACATTCGTTGCAAAAAAACAAGAAATGGTACCGAGGCCACAAACTCATGCCTTGTATCCACCTCGATACTCGTTTTCGCAATGGGCCACGTGCGGCAACGAAATGGCGTGAAACCACCCGAAACCTGAGTTTTGGACCTAAAGAAGTGGATTGGGCATGTTCGTTGCGAAAAAACAAGAAATGGTTTCGAGGGCACAAACTCATGCCTTGTATCCAACTCGATACTCGTTTTCGCAATGGGTCACATGCGGCAATGAAATGGCGCGAAATCACCCCAAACATGAGTTTTGGACATAAAGAAGTGGATTGGCATGTTCGTTGTAGAAAAACAAGAAATGGTTCCATGGGCACAAACTCATGCCTTGTATCTATCCCGATACTCGTTTTCGCAATGGGTCACGTGCGGCAACGAAATGACAAGAAACCACCCCAAAAATGAGTTTTGGTTCTAAAGAAGTGGATTGGTCATGTTTTTTGCGAAGAAACAGGCAATGGTTCAGGGACACAAACTCATGCCTTCTATCCACCCCGATACTAGTTTTCGCAATGGGTCACATGCGGCAACGAAATGGTGCGAAACCACCACAAACCTGAGTTTTGGACCTAAAGAACTGGATTGGGCACGTTCGTTGCGAAAAAACAAGAAATGGTTCAGAGGGAACAAACTCATGCCTTGTATGCACCCCGAAACTCGTTTTTGCAATGGGTCACGTAAGGCAATTAAAGGCGCAATACAACCCCAAACATGAGTTTTGGATATAAAGAAGTGGACTGGGTATGTTTGTTGCGAAAAAACAAGCAATGGTTTAGGGGCACAAACTCATGCCTTGTATCCACCCCGATACTCGTTTTCGCATCGGGTCACGTGGCGCAACAAAATGGCACGAAACCACAACAAACATGAGTTTTGGACATAAAAAAGTGGATTGGGTATGTTCGCTGCGACAAAATACGAAATGGTTCCAGAAGCACAAACTCGTGCATTGTATCCACCCCGATACTCGTTTTCGCAATGGGTCACGTGCGGCAACGAAATGACGCGAGACCACCAGAAACATGAGTTTTGGACCTAAAGTTGTGCATTGGGCATGTTCACTGCGACAAAACAAGAAATGGTTCCAGGGGCACAAACTCATGCCTTGTATCTACCCCGATACTCGTTTTCGCAATGGGTCACGTGCGGCAACGAAATGGCGCGAAACCACCCCAAACCAGAGTTTTGGACCTAAAGAAGTGGATTGGGCATGTTCGTTGCAAAAAAAACGAAATGGTTCCAGGGGCACAAACTCATGCCTTGTATCTACCCCGATACTCGTTTTCGGAATGGGTCACGTGCGGCAACGAAATGGCGCGAAACCACCCCAAACCTGAGTTTTGGTACTAAAGAAGTGGATTAGACATGTTTGTTGCGAAGAAACAAGCAATGGTTCAGGGACACAAACTCATGCCTTCTATCCACCCCGATACTTGTTTTCGCAATGGGTCACGTGGCGCATTGAAATGGCCCGAAACCACCACAAATCTGTGTTTTGGACCTAAAGAACTGGATTGGGCACGTTCATTGCGAAAAAACAAGAAATGGTTCCGAGGGCACAAACTCATGCCTTCTATCCTCCCCGATACTCGTTTTCGCAATGCGTCATGTGCGGCAACGAAATGGCGCGAAACCACCCCAAACTTGAGTTTTGGACCAAAAGAAGTGGATTGGGCATGTTCGTTGCGAAAAAACAAGAAATGGTTCCGAGGGCACAAACTCATGCCATGTATCCACCCCGAAACTCGTTTTCGCAATGGGTCACGTGCGGCAATTAAAGGCGCGAAACAACCCCAAACATGAGTTTTGGACATAAATTAGTGGATTGGGTATGTTTGTTGTGAAAAAACAAGCAATGGTTCAGGGGCACAAACTCATGCCTTGTATCCACCCCGATACTCGTTTTCGCAATGGGTCACGTGGCGCAACGAAATGGCACGAAACCACGACAAACATGAGTTTTGGACCTAAAGAATTGGATTGGGCATGTTCGCTGTGTCAAAACAAGAAATGGTTCTAGAAGCACAAACTCGTGCATTGTATCCACCCCGATACTCGTTTTCGCAATGTGTCACGTGCGGCAACGAAATTGCACGAAACCACCCCAAACCTGAGTTTTCATACTAAAGAAGTGGATTGGGCATGTTTGTTCCCAAGAAACAAGCAATGGTTCAGGGACACAAACTCTTGCCTTCTATCCACCCCGATACTCGTTTTCGTAATGGGTCACCTGGCGCAATGAAATGGCGCGAAACCACCACAAACCTGAGATTTGGACCTAAAGAAATAGATTGGGCACGTTCGATGCAAGAAAACAAGAAATGGTTCCGAGGGCACAAACTCATGCCTTGTATCCACCCCGATACTCGTTTTCGCAATGGGTCACGTGCGGCAATGAAATGGCGCGAAACCACCACAAAGCTGAGTTTTGGACCTAAAGAAGTGGATTGGGCTCATTCGTTGCAAAAAAACAAGAAATGGTACCGATGCCACAAACTCATGCCTTGTATCAACCACCCGAAACCTGAGTTTTGGACCTCAAGAAGTGGATTGGGTATGTTCGTTGCGAAAAAACAAGAAATGGTTCCGAGGGCACAAACTTATGCCTTGTATCCAACCCGATACTCGTTTTCGCAATGGGTCACGTGCGGCAACGAAATGGCACGAAACCAACCCAAACCTGAATTTTGGAACTAAAGAAGTGGATTGGGTATGTTTGTTGCTAAGAAACAAGAGATGGTTTAGGGACACAAACTCATGCCATGTATCCACCCCGATACTCGTTTTCGCAATGGATCACGTGAGGCAACGAAATGGCGCCAAACTACCCCAAACCTGAGTTTTGGACCTAAAGAAGTGGATTGGGCATGTTCGTTGCGAAAAAACAAGAAATGGTTCCGAGGGCACAAACTCATGCCTTGTATCCACCCCGAAACTCGTTTTCGCAATGGGTCACGTGCGGCAATTAAAGGCGCGAAACAACCCCAAACATGAGTTTTGGACATAAATTAGTCGATTGGGAATGTTTGTTGCGAAAAAACAAGCAATGGTTCAGGGCCACAACTCATGCCTTGTATCCACCACGATACTCGTTTTCGCAATGGGTCACGTGGCGCAACGAAATGGCACGAAACCACGACAAACATGAGTTTTGGACCTAAAGAATTGGATTGGGCATGTTCACTGTGACAAAACAAGAAATGGTTCCAGAAGCACAAACTCGTGCATTGTATCCACCCCGATACTCGTTTTCGCAATGTGTCAAGTGCGGCAACGAAATTGCACGAAACCACCCCAAACCTGAGTTTTCGTACTAAAGAAGTGGATTGGGCATTTGTTCCCAAGAAACATGCAATGGTTCAGGGACACAAACTCATGCCTTCTATCCACCCCGATACTCGTTTTCGTAATGGGTCACGTGGCGCACTGAAATGGCGCGAAACCACCACAAACCTGAGTTTTGGACCAAAAGAAATGGATTGGGCACGTTCGATGCCAGAAAACAAGAAATGGTTCCGAGGGCACAAACTCATGCCTTGTATCCACCCCGATACTCGTTTTCGCAATGGGTCACGTGCGGCAATGAAATGGCGCAACGAAATGGCGCGAAACCACCCCAAACCAAAGTTTTGGACCTAAAGAAGTGGATTGGGCTTGTTCGTTGTGAAAAAACAAGAAATGGTTCCGAGGGCACAAACTTATGCCTTGTATCCAACCCGGTACTCGTTTTCGCAATGGGTCACGTGCGGCAATGAAATGGCACGAAACCACCCCAAACCTAAATTTTGGACCTAAAGAAGTGGATTGGGTATGTTTGTTGCTAAGAAACAAGAGATGGTTTAGGGACACAAACTCATGCCATGTATCCACCCCGATACTCGTTTTCGCAATGGGTCACGTGCGGCAACGAAATGGCAAGAAACCACCCAAAACCTGAGTTTTAGTACTAAAGAAGTGGATTGGGCATGTTTTTTGCGAAGAAACAAGCAATGGTTCAGGGACAAAAACTCATGCCTTCTATCCACCCCGATACTAGTTTTCGCAATGGGTCACGTGCGGCAACGAAATGGTGCGAAACTACCACAAACCTGAGTTTTGGACCTAAAGAACTGGATTGGGCACGTTTGTTGCGAAAAAAAAGGAATGGTTCCGAGGGCGCAAACTCATGCCTTGTACGCACCCCGAAACTCGTTTTCGCAATTAAAGGCGCGAAACAACCCCAAACATGAGTTTTGGACATAAAGAAGTGGACTGGGTATGTTTGTTGCGAAAAAACAAGCAATGGTTCAGGGGCACAAACTCATGCCTTGTATCCACCCCGATACTCGTTTTCGCAATAGGTCACGTGGCGCAACAAAATGGCACAAAACCACCACAAACATGAGTTTTGGAACTAAAGAAGTGGATTGGGTATGTTCGCTGCGACAAAACATGAAATGGTTCCAAACCACAAACTCGTGCATTGTATCCACCCCGATACTCGTTTTCGCAATGGGTCACGTGCGGCAACGAAATGGCGCGAGACCACCAGAAACAAGAAATGGTTCCGAGGGCACAAACTCATGCCTTGTATCCACCCCGATACTCGTTTTCGCAATGGGTCACGTGCGGCAATGAAATGGCGCGAAACCACCACAAAGCTGAGTTTTGGACCTAAAGAAGTGGATTGGGCTCGTTCGTTGCAAAAAAACAAGAAATGGTACCGATGCCACAAACTCATGCCTTGTATCCACCTCGATACTAGTTTTCGCAATGGGTCACGTGCGGCAACAAAATGGCACGAAACCACCCGAAACCTGAGTTTTGGACCTCAAGAAGTGGATTGGGCATGTTTGTTGCGAAAAAACAAGAAATGGTTCCGAGGGCACAAGCTCATGCCTTGTATCCACCCCGAAACTCGTTTTCGCAATGGGTCACGTGCGGCAATTAAAGGCGCGAAACAACCCTAAACATGAGTTTTGGACATAAAGAAGTGGATTGGGTATGTTTGTTGCGAAAAAACAAGCAATGGTTCAGGGGCACAAACTCATGCCTTGTATCCACCCTGAAACTCGTTTTCGCAATGGGTCACGTGGCGCAACGAAATGGTACGAAACCACGACAAACATGAGTTTTGGACCTAAAGAAGTGGATTGGGCATGTTCGCTGCGCAAAACAAGAAATGGTTCCAGAAGCACAAACTCGTGCATTGTATCCACCCCGATACTCGTTTTCGCAATGTGTCACGTGCGGCAACGAAATTGCACGAAACCACCCCAAACCTGAGTTTTCGTACTAAAGAAGTGGATTGGGCATGTTTGTTGCGAAGAAACAAGCAATGGTTCAGGGACACAAACTCATGCCTTCTATCCACCCCGATACTAGTTTTCACAATGGGTCACGTGGCGCATTGAAATGGCGCGAAACCACCACAAATCTGAGTTTTGGACCTAAAGAATTGGATTGGGCACGTTCGTTGCGAAAAAACAAGAAATGGTTCCGAGGGCACAAACTCGTGCATTGTATCCACCCCGATACTCGTTTTCGCAATGTGTCACGTGCGGCAACGAAATTGCGCGAAACCACCCCAAACCTGAGTATTCGCAATGGGGTCACGTGAGGCAACGAAATGGCGCGAAACTACCCCCTACCTGAGTTTTGGACCTAAAGAAGTGGATTGGGCATGTTCGTTGCGAAAAAAACAAGAAATGGTTTCGAGGGCACAAACTCATGCCTTGTATCCAACTCGATACTCGTTTTCGCAATGGGTCACATGCGGCAATGAAATTGCGCGAAACCACCCCAAACATGAGTTTTGGACCTAAAGAAGTGGATTGGCATGTTCGTTGTAGAAAAACAAATCAAACTCATGCCTTGTATCTACCCCGATACTCGTTTCCGGAATGGGTCACGTGCGGCAACGAAATGGCGTGAAACCACCCCAAACCTGAGTTTTGGTACTGAAGAAGTGGATTAGACATGTTTGTTGCGAAGAAACAAGCAATGGTTCAGGGACACAAACTCATGCCTTCTATCCACCCCGATACTTGTTTTCGCAATGGGTCACGTGGCGCATTGAAATGGCGCGAAACCACCACAAATCTGTGTTTTGGACCTAAAGAACTGGATTGGGCACGTTCGTTGCGAAAAAACAAGAAATGGTTCCGAGGGCACAAACTCATGCCTTCTGTCCTCCCCGATACTCGTTTTCACAATGCGCCATGTGCGGCAACGAAATGGCGCGAAACCACCCCAAACTTGAGTTTTGGACCAAAAGAAGTGGATTGGGCATGTTCGTTGCCAAAAAACAAGAAATGGTTCCAAGGGCACAAACTCATGCCTTGTATGCACCCCGAAACACCGTTTTCGCAATGGGTCACGTGAGGCAATTAAAGGCGCGACACAACCTCAAACATGAGTTTTGGACATAAAGAAGTGGACTGGGTATGTTTGTTGCGAAAAAACAAGCAATGGTTCAGGGGCACAAACTCATGCCTTGTATCCACCCCGATACTCATTTTCGCTTTGGGTCACGTGGCGCAACAAAATGGCACGAAACCACAACAAACATGAGTATTGGACCTAAAAAAGTGGATTGGGTATGTTCGCTGCGACAAAATACGAAATGGTTCCAGAAGCACAAACTCGTGCATTGTATCCACCCCGATACTCGTTTTCGCAATGGGTTACGTGCGGCAACGAAATGGCGCGAAACCACCTCAAACCTGAGTTTTGGACCTAAAGAAGTGGATTGGGCATGTTCGTTGCAGAAAAAAACGAAATGGTTCCAGGGGCACAAACTCATGCCTTGTATCTAGCCCGATACTCGTTTTCGGAATGGGTCACGTGCGGCAACGAAATGGCGCGTAACCACCCCGAACCTGAGTTTTGGTACTGAAGAAGTGGATTAGACATGTTTGTTGCGAAGAAACAAGCAATGGTTCAGGGACACAAACTCGCCTTCTATCCACCCCGATACTCGTTTTCGCAATGGGTCACGTGGCGCAACGAAATGGCACGAAACCATGACAAACATGAGTTTTGGACCTAAAGACTTGGATTGGGCATGTTCGCTGTGACAAAACAAGAAATGGTTCCAGAAGCACAAACTCGTGCATTGTATCCACCCCGATACTAGTTTTCGCAATGTGTCACGTGTGGCAACGAAATTGCACGAAACCACCCCAAACCTGAGTTTTCGTACTAAAGAAGTGGATTGGGCATGTTTGTTCCCAAGAAACATGCAATGGTTCAGGGACACAAACTCATGCCTTCTATCCACCCCGATACTCGTTTTCGTAATGGGTCACGTGGCGCAATGAAATGGCGCAAAACCACCACAAACCTGAGTTTTGGACCTAAAGAAATGGATTGGGCACGTTCGATGCAAGAAAACAAGAAATGGTTCCGAGGGCACAAACTCATGCCTTGTATCCACCCCGATACTCGTTTTCGCAATGGGTCACGTGCGGCAATGAAATGGCGCGAAACCACCACAAAGCTGAGTTTTGGACCTAAAGAAGTGGATTGGGCTCATTCGTTGCAAAAAAACAAGAAATGGTACCGATGCCACAAACTCATGCCTTGTATCCAACCCGATACACGTTTTCGCAATGGGTCACGTGCGGCAACGTAATGGCACGAAACCAACCCAAACCTTAATTTTGGACCTAAAGAAGTGGATTGGGTATGTTTGTTGCTAAGAAACAAGAGATGGTTTAGGGACACAAACCTATGCCATGTATCCACCCCGATACTCGTTTTCGCAATGGGTCACGTGAGGCAACGAAATGGCGCCAAACTACCCCAAACCTGAGTTTTGGACCTAAAGAAGTAGATTGGGCATGTTCATTGCGAAAAAACAAGAAATGGTTTCGAGGGCACAAACTCATGCCTTGTATCCAACTCGATACTCGTTTTCGCAATGGGTCACATGCGGCAATGAAATGGCGCGAAATCACCCCAAACATGAGTTTTGGACCTAAAGAAGTGGATTGGCATGTTCGTTGTAGAAAAACAAGAAATGGTTCCATGGGCTGTAACTCATGCCTTGTATCTATCCCGATACTCGTTTTCGCATTGGGTCACGTGCGGCAACGAAATGACAAGAAACCACCCCAAAAATGAGTTTTGGTTCTAAAGAAGTGGATTGGCCATGTTTTTTGCGAAGAAACAAGCAATGGTTCAGGGACGCAAACTCATGCCTTCTATCCACCCCGATACTAGTTTTCGCAATGGGTCACGTGCGGCAACGAAATGGTGCGAAACCACCACAAACTTGAGTTTTGGACCTAAAGAACTGGATTGGGCACGTTTGTTGCGAAAAAACAAAAAATAGTTCCGAGGGCACAAACTCATGCCTTGTATCCACCCCGAAACTCGTTTTCGCAATGGGTCACGTGCGGCAATTAAAGGCGCGAAACAACTCCAAACATGAGTTTTGGACATAAATTAGTGGATTGGGTATGTTTGTTGCGAAAAAACTAGCAATGGTTCAGGGACACAAACTCATGCCTTGTATCCACCACGATACTCATTTTCGCAATGGGTCACGTGGCGCAACGAAATGGCACGAAACCACGACAAACATGAGTTTTGGACCTAAAGAATTGGATTGGGCATGTTCGCTGTGACAAAACATGAAATGGTTCCAGAAGCACAAACTCGTGCATTGTATCCACACCGATACTCGTTTTCGCAATGTGTCACGTGCGGCAATGAAATTGCGCGAAACCACCCCAAACCTGAGTTTTCGTACTAAAGAACTGGATTGGGCATGTATGTTGCGAAGAAACAGGCAATGGTTCAGGGACACAAACTCATGCCTTCTATCCACCCCGATACTAGTTTTCGCAATGGGTCACGTGGCGCATTGAAATGGCGCGAAACCACCACAAATCTGAGTTTTGGACCTAAAGGACTGGATTGGGCACGTTCGTTGCGAAAAAACAAGAAATGGTTCCGAGGGCACAAACTCGTGCATTGTATCCACCCCGATACTCGTTTTCGCAATGTGTCACGTGCGGCAACGAAATTGCGCGAAACCACCCCAAACCTGAGTTTTTGTACTAAAGAAGTCGATTGGGCATGTTTGTTCCGAAGAAACAAGCAATGGTTCAGGTGCACAAACTCATGCCTTCTATCCACCCCAATACTCGTTTTCGTAATGGGTCACGTGGCGCAATGAAATGGCGCAAAACCACCACAAACCTGAGTTTTGGACCTAAAGAAATGGATTGGGCACGTTCGATGCAAGAAAACAAGAAATGGTTCCGAGGGCACAAACTCATGCCTTGTATCCACCCCGATACTCGTTTTCGCAATGGGTCACGTGCGGCATTGAAATGGCGCGAAACCACCACAAACCTGTGTTTTGGACCTAAAGAAGTGGATTGGGCACGTTCGTTGCAAAAAAATAAGAAATGGTACCGAGGCCACAAACTCATGCCTTGTATCCACCTCGATACTCGTTTTCGCAATGTGTCACGTGCGGCAACGAAATGGCGCGAAACCACCCCGAACCTGAGTTTTGGTACTGAAGAAGTGGATTAGACATGTTTGTTGCGAAGAAACAAGCAATGGTTCAGGGACACAAACTCGCCTTCTATCCACCCCGATACTTGTTTTCGCAATGGGTCACGTGGCACATTGAAATGGCGCGAAACCACCACAAATCTGTGTTTTGGTCCTAAAGAACTGGATTGGGCACGTTCATTGCGAAAAAACAAGAAATGGTTCCGAGGGCACAAACTCATGCCTTCTATCCTCCCCGATACTCGTTTTCGCAATGCGTCATGTGCGGCAACGAAATGGTGCGAAACCACCCCAAACTTGAGTTTTGGACCAAAAGAAGAGGATTGGGCATGTTCGTTGCGAAAAAACAAGAAATGGTTCCGAGGGCACAAACTCCGGCCTTGTATCCACCACGATACTCGTTTTCGCAATGGGTTACGTGGCGCAACGAAATGGCACGAAACCATGACAAACATGAGTTTTGGACCTAAAGAATTGGATTGGGCATGTTCGCTGTGACAAAACAAGAAATGGTTGCAGAAGCACAAACTCGTGCATTGTATCCACCCCGATACTAGTTTTCACAATGTGTCACGTGTGGCAACGAAATTGCACGAAACCACCCCAAACCTGAGTTTTCGTACTAAAGAAGTGGATTGGGATGTATGTTGCGAAGAAACAGGCAATGGTTCAGGGACACAAACTCATGCCTTCTATCCACCCCGATACTAGTTTTCGCAATGGGTCACGTGGCGCATTGAAATGGCGCGAAACCACCACAAATCTGAGTTTTCGTACTAAAGAAGTGGATTGGGCATGTTTGTTCCCAAGAAACATGCAATGGTTCAGGGACACAAACTCATGCCTTCTATCCACCCCGATACTCAATTTCGTAATGGGTCACGTGGCGCAATGAAATGGCGCAAAACCACCACAAACCTGAGTTTTGGACCTAAAGAAATGGATTGGGCACGTTCGATGCAAGAAAACAAGAAATGGTTCTGAGGGCACAAACTCATGCCTTGTATCCACCCCGATACTCGTTTTCGCAATGGGTCACGTGCGGCAATGAAATGGCGCGAAACCACCACAAAGCTGAGTTTTGGACCTAAAGAAGTGGATTGGGCTCGTTCGTTGCAAAAAAACAAGAAATGGTACCGATGCCACAAACTCATGCCTTGTATCCACCTCGATACTAGTTTTCGCAATGGGTCACGTGCGGCAACAAAATGGCGCAAAACCACCCGAAACCTGAGTTTTGGACCTCAAGAAGTGGATTGGGCACGTTCGTTGCGAAAAAACAAGAAATGGTTCCGAGCGCACAAACTTATGCCTTGTATCCAACCCTATACTCGTTTTCGCAATGGGTCACGTGCGGCAACGAAATGGCACGAAACCAACCCAAACCTTAATTTTGGACCTAAAGAAGTGGATTGGGTATGTTTGTTGCTAAGAAACAAGAGATGGTTTAGGGACACAAACTTATGCCATGTATCCACCCCGATACTCATTTTCGCAATGGGTCACGTGAGGCAACGAAATGGCGCCAAACTACCCCAAACCTGAGTTTTGGACCTAAAGAAGTGGATTGGGCATGTTCGTTGCGAAAAAACAAGAAATGGTTTCGAGGGCACAAACTCATGCCTTGTATCCAACTCAATACTCGTTTTCGCAATGGGTCACATGCGGCAATGAAATGGCGCGAAATCACCCCAAACATGAGTTTTGGACCTAAAGAAGTGGATTGGCATGTTCGTTGTAGAAAAACAAGAAATGCTCCATGGGCTGTAACTCGTGCCTTGTATCTATCCCGATACTCGTTTTCACAATGGGTCACGTGCGGCAACGAAATGACAAGAAACCACCCCAAAAATGAGTTTTGGTTCTAAAGAAGTGGATTGGTCATGTTTTTTGCGAAGAAACAAGCAATGGTTCAGGGACGCAAACTCATGCCTTCTATCCACCCCGATACTAGTTTTCGCAATGGGTCACGTGCGGCAACGAAATGGTGCGAAACCACCACAAACTTGAGTTTTGGACCTAAAGACCTGGATTGGGCACGTTTGTTGCGAAAAAACAAAAAATGGTTCCGAGGGCACAAACTCATGCCTTGTATCCACCCCGAAACTCGTTTTCGCAATGGGTCACGTGCGGCAATTAAAGGCGCGAAACAACTCCAAACATGAGTTTTGGACATAAATTAGTGGATTGGGTATGTTTGTTGCGAAAAAACTAGCAATGGTTCAGGGACACAAACTCATGCCTTGTATCCACCACGATACTCATTTTCGCAATGGGTCACGTGGCGCAACGAAATGGCACGAAACCATGACAAACATGAGTTTTGGACCTAAATAATTGGATTGGGCATGTTCGCTGTGACAAAACATGAAATGGTTCCAGAAGCACAAACTCGTGCATTGTATCCACCCCGATACTCGTTTTCGCAATGTGTCACGTGCGGCAATGAAATTGCGCGAAACCACCCCAAACCTGAGTTTTCGTACTAAAGAACTGGATTGGGCATGTATGTTGCGAAGAAACAGGCAATGGTTCAGGGACACAAACTCATGCCTTCTATCCACCCCGATACTAGTTTTCGCAATGGGTCACGTGGCGCATTGAAATGGCGCGAAACCACCACAAATCTGAGTTTTGGACCTAAAGAACTGGATTGGGCACGTTCGTTGCGAAAAAACAAGAAATGGTTCCGAGGGCACAAACTCGTGCATTGTATCCACCCCGATACTCGTTTTCGCAATGTGTCACGTGCGGCAATGAAATTGCGCGAAACCACCCCAAACCTGAGTTTTCGTACTAAAGAAGTCGATTGGGCATGTTTGTTCCGAAGAAACAAGCAATGGTTCAGGGACACAAACTCATGCCTTCTATCCACCGCAATACTCGTTTTCGTAATGGGTCACGTGGCGCAATGAAATGGCGCAAAACCACCACAAACCTGAGTTTTGGACCTAAAGAAATGGATTGGGCACGTTCGATGCAAGAAAACAAGAAATGGTTCCGAGGGCACAAACTCATGCCTTGTATCCACCCCGATACTCGTTTACGCAATGGGTCACGTGCGGCATTGAAATGGCACGAAACCACCACAAACCTGAGTTTTGGACCTAAAGAAGTGGATTGGGCACGTTCGTTGCAAAAAAATAAGAAATGGTACCGAGGCCACAAACTCATGCCTTGTATCCACCTCGATACTCGTTTTCGCAATGGGTCACGTGCGGCAACGAAATGGCACGAAACCACCCGAAACGTGAGTTTTGGACCTAAAGAAGTGGATAGGGCATGTTCGTTGCGAAAAAACAAGAAATGGTTTCGAGGGCACAAACTCATGCCTTGTATCCAACTCGATACTCGTTTTCGCAATGGGTCACATGCGGCAATGAAATGGCGCGAAATCACCCCAAACATGAGTTTAGGACCTAAAGAAGTGGATTGCCATGTTCGTTGTAGAAAAACAAGAAATGGATCCATGGGCACCAACTCATGCCTTGTATCTATCCCGATACTCGTTTTCGCAATGGGTCACGTGCGGCAACGAAATGACAAGAAATCACCCCAAAAATGAGTTTTGGTTCTAAAGAAGTGGATTGGGCATGTTTTTTGCGAAGAAACAAGCAATGGGTCACGTGCGGCAACGAAATGGCGCGAAACCACCCGAAACCTGAGTTTTGGACCTAAAGAAGTGGATTGGGCATGTTCGTTGTGAAAAAACAAGAAATGGTTTCGAGGGCACAAACTTATGCCTTGTATCCAACCCGATACTCGTTTTCGCAATGGGTCACGTGACGCAACGAAATGGCGCGAAACTACCCCCTACCTGAGTTTTGGACCTAAAGAATTGGATTGGGCATGTTCGTTGCGAAAAAACAAGAAATGGTTTCGAGGGCACAAACTCATGCCTTGTATCCAACTCGATACTCGTTTTCGCAATGGGTCACATGCGGCAATGAAATGGCGCGAAATCACCCCAAACATGAGTTTAGGACCTAAAGAAGTGGATTGGCATGTTCGTTGTTGAAAAACAAGAAATAGATCCATGGGCACCAACTCATGCCTTGTATCTATCCCGATACTCGTTTTCGCAATGGGTCACGTGCGGCAACGAAATGACAAGAAATCACCCCAAAAATGAGTTTTGGTTCTAAAGAAGTGGATTGGGCATGTTTTTTGCGAAGAAACAAGCAATGGTTCAGGGACACAAACTCATGCCTTCTATCCACCCGATACTAGTTTTCGCAATGGGTCACGTGCGGCAACGAAATGGTGCGAAACCACCACAAACCTGAGTTTTGGACCTAAAGACCTGGATTGGGCAAGTTCGTTGCGAAAAAACAAGAAATGGTTCCGAGGGCACAAACTCATGCCTTGTATGCACCCCGAAACTCGTTTTCGCAATGGGTCACGTGAGGCAATTAAAGGCGCGACACAACCCCAAACATGAGTTTTGGACATAAAGAAGTGGACTGGGTATGTTTGTTGCGAAAAAACAAGCAATGGTTCAGGGGCACAAACTCATGCCTTGTATCCACCCCGATACTCGTTTTCGCATTGGGTGACGTGGCGCAACAAAATGGCACGAAACCACAACAAACATGAGTTTTGGACCTAAAAAAGTGGATTGGGTATGTTCGCTGCAACAAAATACGAAATGGTTCCAGAAGCACAAACTCGTGCATTGTATCCACCCCGATACTCGTTTTCGCAATGGGTCACGTGCGGCAACGAAATGACGCGAGACCACCAGAAACATGAGTTTTGGACCTAAAGTTGTGCATTGGGCATGTTCGCTGCGACAAAACAAGAAATGGTTCCAGGGGCACAAACTCATGCCTTGTATCTACCCCGATACTCGTTTTCGGAATGGGTCACGTGCGGCAACGAAATGGCGCGAAACCACCCCAAACCTGAGTTTTGGTACTGAAGAAGTGGATTAGACATGTTTGTTGCGAAGAAACAAGCAATGGTTCAGGGACACAAACTCATGCCTTCTATCCACACCGATACTTGTTTTCGCAATGGGTCACGTGGCGCATTGAAATGGCGCGAAACCACCACAAATCTGTGTTTTGGACCTAAAGAACTGGATTGGGCACGTTCGTTGCGAAAAAACAAGAAATGGTTCCGAGGGCACAAACTCATGCCTTCTGTCCTCCTCGATACTCGTTTTCGCAATGCGTCATGTGCGGCAACGAAATGGCGCGAAACCACCCCAAACTTGAGTTTTGGACCAAAAGAAGTGGATTGGGCATGTTCGTTGCGAAAAAACAAGAAATGGTTCCGAGGGCACAAACTCCTGCCTTGTATCCACCACGATACTCGTTTTCGCAATGGGTCACGTGGCGCAACGAAATTGCACGAAACCATGACAAACATGAGTTTTGGACCTAAAGAATTGGATTGGGCATGTTCGCTGTGACAAAACAAGAAATGGTTCCAGAAGCACAAACTCGTGCATTGTATCCACCCCGATACTCGTTTTCGCAATGTGTCACGTGTGGCAATGAAATTGCACGAAACCACCCCAAACCTGAGTTTTCGTACTAAAGAAGTGAATTGGGCATGTTTGTTCCCAAGAAACATGCAATGGTTCAGGGACACAAACTCATGCCATCTATCCACCCCGATACTCGTTTTCGTAATGGGTCACCTGGCGCAATGAAATGGCGCGAAATCACCACAAACCTGAGATTTGGACCTAAAGAAATGGATTGGGCACGTTCGATGCAAGAAAACAAGAAATGGTTCCGAGGGCACAAACTCATGCCTTGTATCCACCCCGATACTCGTTTTTCCAATGGGTCACGTGCGGCAATGAAATGGCGCGAAACCACCACAAAGCTGAGTTTTGGACCTAAAGAAGTGGATTGGGCTCGTTTGTTGCAAAAAAACAAGAAATGGTACCGAGGCCACAAACTCATGCCTTGTATCCACCTCGATACTAGTTTTCGCAATGGGTCACGTGCGGCAACAAAATGGCGCGAAACCACCCGAAACCTGGGTTTTGGACCTCAAAAAGTGGATTGGGCATGTTCGTTGCGAAAAAACAAGAAATGGTTCCGAGGGCACAAACTTATGCCTTGTATCCAACCCGATACTCGTTTTCGCAATGGGTCACGTGCGGCAACGAAATGGCACGAAACCAACCCAAACCTGAATTTTGGACCTAAAGAAGTGGATTGGGTATGTTTGTTGCTAAGAAACAAGAGATGGTTTAGCGACACAAACTCATGCCATGTATCCACCCCGATACTCGTTTTCGCAATGGGTCACGTGAGGCAACGTAATGGCGCCAAACTACACCAAACCTGAGTTTTGGACCTAAAGAAGTGGATTGGGCATGTTCGTTGCGAAAAAACAAGAAATGGTTCCATGGGCACAAACTCATGCCTTGTATCCACCCCGAAACTCGTTTTCGCAATGGGTCACGTGCGGCAATTAATGGCGCGAAACAACCCCAAACATGAGTTTTGGACATAAATTAGTGGATTGGGTATGTTTGTTGCGAAAAAACTAGCAATGGTTAAGGGACACAAACTCATGCCTTGTATCCACCACGATACTCATTTTCGCAATGGGTCACGTGGCGCAACGAAATGGCACGAAACCACGACAAACATGAGTTTTGGACGTAAAGAATTGCATTGGCCATGTTCGCTGTGACAAAACATGAAATGGTTCCAGAAGCACAAACTTGTGCATTGTATCCACCCCGATACTCGTTTTCGCAATGTGTCACGTGCGGCAACGAAATTGCACGAAGCCACCCCAAACCTGATTTTTCGTACTAAAGAAGTGGATTGGGCATGTTTGTTCCGAAGAAACATGCAATGGTTCAGGGACACAAACTCATGCCTTCTAACCACCCCGATACTCGTTTTCGTAATGGGTCACGTGCGGCAATAAAATGGCGCGAAACCACCCGAAACCTGAGTTTTGGACCTAAAGAAGTGGATTGGGCATGTTCGTTGCGAAAAAACAAGAAATGGTTCCGAGGGCACAAACTTATGCCTTGTATCCAACCCGATACTCGTTTTCGCAATGGGTCACGTGCGGCAACGAAATGGCACGAAACCACCACAAACCTGGGTTTTGGATGTAAAGAAGTGGATTGGGCATGTTCGATGCAAGAAAAGAAGAAATGGTTCGGAGGGCACAAACTCATGCCTTGTATCCACCCCGATACTTGTTTTCACAATGGCTCACGTGCGGCAAAGAAATGGGGCGAAACCACCCCAAACCTGAGTTTTGGACCTAAAGAAGTGGATGGGCACGTTCGTTGCAAAAAAAACAAGAAATGGTACCGAGGGCACAAACTCAAGCCTTGTATCCACCTCTATACTCGTTTTCGCATTGGGTCACGTGCGGCAACGAAATGGCGAGAAACCACCCGAAACCTGTGTTTTGGACCAAAAGAAGTGGATTGGGCATGTTCGTTGCGAAAAAACAAGAAATGGTTCCGAGGGCACAAACTCATGCCTTGTATCTACCCCGATACTCGTTTTTGCAATGGGTCACGTGCGGCAACGAAATGGCGCGAAACCACCCCAAACCTGAGTTTTGGACCTAAAGAAGTGGATTGGGCATGTTCGTTGCAGAAAAAACGAAATGGTTCCAGGGGCACAAACTCATGCCTTGTATCTACCCCGATACTCGTTTTCGGAATGGGTCACGTGCGGCAACGAAATGGCGCGAAACCACCCCAAACCTGAGTTTTGGTACTGAAGAAGTGGATTAGACATGTTTGTTGCGAAGAAACAAGCAATGGTTCAGGGACACAAACTCATGCCTTCTATCCACCCCGATACTTGTTTTCGCAATGGGTCACGTGGCGCATTGAAATGGCGAAACCACCACAAATCTGTGTTTTGGACCTAAAGAACTGGATTGGGCACGTTCGTTGCGAAAAAACAAGAAATGGTTCCGAGGGCACAAACTCATGCCTTCTGTCCTCCCCGATACTCGTTTTCGCAATGCGTCATGTGTGGCAACGAAATGGCGCGAAACCACCCCAAACTTGAGTTTTGGACCAAAAGAAGTGGATTGGGCATGTTCGTTGCGAAAAAACAAGAAATGGTTCCGAGGGCACAAACTCCTGCCTTGTATCCACCACGATACTCGTTTTCGCAATGGGTCACGTGGCGCATTGAAATGGCGCGAAACCACCACAAATCTGAGTTTTGGACCTAAAGAATTGGATTGGGCATGTTCGCTGTGACAAAACAAGAAATGGTTCCAGAAGCACAAACTCGTGCATTGTATCCACCCCGATACTCGTTTTCGCAATGTGTCACGTGTGGCAATGAAATTGCACGAAACCACCCTAAACCTGAGTTTTCGTACTAAAGAAGTGGATTGGGCATGTTTGTTCCCAAGAAACATGCAATGGTTCAGGGACACAAACTCATGCCATCTATCCACCCCGATACTCGTTTTCGTAATGGGTCACCTGGCGCAATGAAATGGCTCGAAACCACCACAAACCTGAGATTTGGACCTAAAGAAATGGATTGGGCACGTTCGATGCAAGAAAACAAGAAATGGTTCCGAGGGCACAAACTCATGCCTTGTATCCACCCCGATACTCGTTTTCGCAATGGGTCACGTGCGGCAATGAAATGGTGCGAAACAACCACAAAGCTGAGTTTTGGACCTAAAGAAGTGGATGGGGCTCGTTCGTTGCAAAAAAACAAGAAATGGTACCGATGCCACAAACTCATGCCTTGTATCCACCTCGATACTAGTTTTCGCAATGGGTCACGTGCGGCAACAAAATGGCGCGAAACCACCCGAAACCTGAGTTTTGGACCTCAAGAAGTGGATTGGGCATGTTCGTTGCGAAAAAACAAGAAATGGTTCCGAGGGCACAAACTTATGCCTTGTATCCAACCCGATACTCGTTTTCGCAATGGGTCACGTGCGGCAACGAAATGGCACGAAACCAACCCAAACCTGAATTTTGGACCTAAAGAAGTGGATTGGGTATGTTTGTTGCTAAGAAACAAGAGATGGTTTAGGGACACAAACTCATGCCATGTATCCACCCCGATACTCGTTTTCGCAATGGGTCACGTGAGGCAACGAAATGGCGCCAAACTACCCCAAACCTGAGTTTTGGACCTAAAGAAGTGGATTGGGCATGTTCGTTGCGAAAAAACAAGAAATGGTTCCATGGGCACAAACTCATGCCTTGTATCCACCCCGAAACTCGTTTTCGCAATGGGTCACGTGCGGCAATTAATGGCGCGAAACAACCCCAAACATGAGTTTTGGACATAAATTAGTGGATTGGGTATGTTTGTTGCGAAAAAACTAGCAATGGTTAAGGGACACAAACTCATGCCTTGTATCCACCACGATACTCATTTTCGCAATGGGTCACGTGGCGCAACGAAATGGCACGAAACCACGACAAACATGAGTTTTGGACCTAAAGAATTGCATTGGCCATGTTCGCTGTGACAAAACATGAAATGGTTCCAGAAGCACAAACTTGTGCATTGTATCCACCCCGATACTCGTTTTCGCAATGTGTCACGTGTGGCAACGAAATTGCACGAAACCACCCCAAACCTGAGTTTTCGTACTAAAGAAGTGGATTGGGCATGTTTGTTCCCAAGAAACATGCAATGGTTCAGGGACACAAACTCATGCCTTCTATCCACCCCGATACTCGTTTTCGTAATGGGTCACGTGGCGCAATGAAATGGCGCAAAACCACCACAAACCTGAGTTTTGGACCTAAAGAAATGGATTGGGCACGTTCGATGCAAGAAAACAAGAAATGGTTCTGAGGGCACAAACTCATGCCTTGTATCCACCCCGATACTCGTTTTCGCAATGGGTCACGTGCGGCAACGAAATGGCACGAAACCACCACAAACCTGGGTTTTGGACGTAAAGAAGTGGATTGGGCATGTTCGATGCAAGAAAACAAGAAATGGTTCGGAGGGCACAAACTCATGCCTTGTATCCACCCCGATACTTGTTTTCGCAATGGGTCACGTGCGGCAAAGAAATGGCGCGAAACCACCCCAAACCTGAGTTTTGGACCTAAAGAAGTGGATTGGGCACGTTCGTTGCAAAAAAAACAAGAAATGGTACCGAGGGCACAAACTCAAGCCTTGTATCGACCTCTATACTCGTTTTTGCATTGGGTCACGTGCGGCAACGAAATGGCCAGAAACCACCCGAAACCTGTGTTTTGGACCTAAAGAAGTGGATTGGGCATGTTCGTTGCGAAAAAACAAGAAATGGTTCCGAGGGCACAAACTTATGCCTTGTATCCAACCCGATACTCGTTTTCGCAATGGGTCACGTGCGGCAACGAAATGGCGCGAAACCACCCCAAGCCTGAGTTTTGGACCTAAAGAAGTGGATTGGGCTTGTTTGTTGCGAAGAAACAAGCAATGGTTCAGGGACACAAACTCATGCCTTCTATCCACCCCGATACTCGTTTTCGCAATGGGTCACGTGGCACAACGAAATGGCGCAAAACCACCAGAAACCTGAGTTTTGGACCTAAAGAAGTGGATTGGGCACGTTCGATGCAAGAAAAGAAGAAATGGTTCCGAGGGCACAAACTTATGCCTTGTATCCACCCCGATACTTGTTTTCGCAATGGGTCACGTGCGGCAAAGAAATGGCGCGAAACCACTCCAAACCTGAGTTTTGGACCTAAGAAGTGGATTGGGTACGTTCGTTGCAAAAAAAACAAGAAATGGTACCGAGGGCACAAACTCAAGCCTTGTATCCACCTCGATACTCGTTTTCGCATTGGGTCACGTGCGGCAACGAAATGGCGAGAAACCACCCGAAACTTGAGTTTTGGACCTAAAGAAGTGGATTGGGCATGTTCGTTGCGAAAAAACAAGAAATGGTTCCGAGGGCACAAACTTATGCCTTGTATCCAACCCGATACTCGTTTTCGCAATGGGTCACGTGCGGCAATGAAATGGCATGAAACCACCCCAAACATGAGTTTTGCACCTAAAGAAATGGATTGGGTATGTTTGTGGCTAAGAAACAAGAAATGGTTTAGGGACACAACATGCCAAGTATCCACCCCGATACTTGTTTTCTCAATGGGTCACGTGCGTCAACGAAATGGCGCGAAACCACCCCAAACCTGAGTTTTGGACCTAAAGAAGTGGATTGGGCATGTTCGTTGCAGAAAAAAAAGAAATGGTTCCAGGGGCACAAAGTCATGCCTTGTGTCTACCCCGATACTCGATTTCGCAATGGGTCACGTGCGGCAACGAAATGGCGCGAAACCACCCCAAACATGAGTTTTGGTACTGAAGAAGTGGATTGGGGATGTTTGTTGCGAAGAAACAAGCAATGGTTCAGGGACACAAACTCATGCCTTCTATCAACCCCAATACTAGTTTTCGCAATGTGTCACGTGGCGCATTGTAATGGCGCGAAACCACCACAAATCTGAGTTTTGGACCTAAAGAACTGGATTGGGCACGTTCGTTGCGAAAAAACAAGATATGGTTCCGAGGGCACAAACTCATGCCTTGTATCCACCCCGAAACTCGTTTTCGTAATGGGTCACGTGCGGCAACGAAATGGCGTGAAACCAGCCCAAAACCTGAGTTTTGGACCTCAAGAAGTTGATTGGGCAAGTTCGTTGCGAAAAAACAAGAAATGGATTCGAGGGCACAAACTCATGCCGTGTATCCACCCCGAAACTCGTTTTCGCAATGGGTCACGTGCGGCAATTAAAGGCGCAAAACAACCCCAAACATGTGTTTTGGACATAAAGAAGTAGATTGGGTATGTTTGTTGCGAAAAAACAAGCAATGGTTCAGGGGCACAAACTCATGCCTTGTATCCACCCCGATACTCGTTTTCGCAATGGGTCACGTGCGGCAATTAATGGCGCAAAACAACCCCAAACATGAGTTCTGGACATAAAGAAGTGGATTGGGTATGTTTGTTGCGAAAAAACAAGCAATGGTTCAGGGGCACAAACTCATGCCTTGTATCCACCACGATACTCGTTTTCGCAATGGGTCATGTGGCACATTGAAATGGCGCGAAACCACCACAAATCTAAGTTTTGGACCTAAAGAACTGGATTGGGCACGTTCGTTGAGAAAAAACAAGAAATGGTTCCGAGGGCACAAACTCGTGCATTGTATCCACCCCGATACTCGTTTTCGCAATGTGTCACGTGCGGCAACGAAATTGCGCGAAACCACCTCAAACCTGAGTTTTCGTACTAAAGAAGTCGATTGGGCATGTTTGTTCCGAAGAAACAAGCAATGGTTCAGGGACACAAACTCATGCCTTCTATCCACCCCAATACTCGTTTTCGTAATGGGTCACGTGGTGCAATGAAATGGCGCAAAACCACCACAAACCTGAGTTTTGGACCTATAGAAATGGATTGGGCACGTTCGATGCAAAAAAACAAGAAATGGTACCGAGGCCACAAACTCATGCCTTGTATCCACCTCGATACTCGTTTTCGCAATGGGCCAAGTGCGGCAACGAAATGGCACAAAACAACCCCAAACCTGAGTTTTGGACCTAAAGAAGTGGATTGGGCACGTTCGATGCAAGAAAACAAGAAATGGTTCCGAGGGCACAACTTATGCCTTGTATCCACCCCGATACTTGTTTTCGCAATGGGTCACATGCGGCAATGAAATGCCGCGAAATCACCCCAAACATGAGTTTTGGGCCTAAAGAAGTGGATTGGCATGTTCGTTGTAGAAAAACAAGAAATGGATCCATGGGCACAAACTCATGCCTTGTATCTATCCCGATACTCATTTTCGCAATGGGTCACGTGCGGCAACGAAATGACAAGAAACCACCCCAAAAATGAGTTTTGGTTCTAAAGAAGTGGATTGGGCATGTTTTTTGCGAAGAAACAAGCAATGGTTCAGGGACACAAACTCATGCCTTCTATCCACCCCGATACTAGTTTTCGCAATGGGTCACGTGCGGCAACGAAATGGTGCGAAACCACCACAAACCTGAGTTTTGGACCTAAAGACCTGGATTGGGCAAGTTCGTTGCGAAAAAACAAGAAATGGTTCCGAGGGCACAAACTCATGCCTTGTATGCACCCCGAAACTCGTTTTCGCAATGGGTCACGTAAGGCAATTAAAGGCGCGACACAACCCCAAACATGAGTTTTGGACATAAAGAAGTGGACTGGGTATGTTTGTTGCGAAAAAACAAGCAATGGTTCAGGGGCACAAACTCATGCCTTGTATCCTCCCCGATACTCGTTCTCGCAATGGGTCACGTGGCGCAACGAAATGGCGCGAAACCACCCCAAACCTGAGTTTTGGACCTAAAGAAGTGGATTGGGCATGTTCGTTGCAGAAAAAAACGAAATGGTTCCAGGGGCACAAACTCATGCCTTGTATCTACCCCGATACTCGTTTTCGGAATGGGTCACGTGCGGCAACGAAATGGCGCGAAACCACCCCAAACCTAAGTTTTGGTACTGAAGAAGTGGATTAGACATGTTTGTTGCGAAGAAACAAGCAATGGTTCAGGGACACAAACTCATGCCTTCTATCCACCCCGATACTTGTTTTCGCAATGGGTCACGTGGCGCATTGAAATGGCGCGAAACCACCACAAATCTGTGTTTTGGACCTAAAGAACTGGATTGGTCACGTTCGTTGCGAAAAAACAAGAAATGGTTCCGAGGGCACAAACTCATGCCTTCTGTCCTCCCCGATACTCGTTTTCGCAATGCGTCATGTGCGGCAACGAAATGGCGCGAAACCACCCCAAACTTGAGTTTTGGACCAAAAGAAGTGGATTGGGCATGTTCGTTGCGAAAAAACAAGAAATGTTTCCGAGGGCACAAACTCCTGCCTTGTATCCACCACGATACTCGTTTTCGCAATGGGTCACGTGGCGCATTGAAATGGCGCGAAACCACCACAAATCTGAGTTTTGGACCTAAAGAATTGGATTGGGCATGTTCGCTGTGACAAAACAAGAAATGGTTCCAGAAGCACAAACTCGTGCATTGTATCCACCCCGATACTCGTTTTCGCAATGTGTCACGTGTGGCAATGAAATTGCACGAAACCACCCTAAACCTGAGTTTTCGTACTAAAGAAGTGGATTGGGCATGTTTGTTCCCTAGAAACATGCAATGGTTCAGGGACACAAACTCATGCCATCTATCCACCCCGATACTCGTTTTCGTAATGGGTCACCTGGCGCAATGAAATGGCGCAAAACCACCACAAACCTGAGATTTGGACCTAAAGAAATGGATTGGGCACGTTCGATGCAAGAAAACAAGAAATGGTTCCGAGGGCACAAACTCATGCCTTGTATCCACCCCGATACTCGTTTTCGCAATGGGTCACGTGCGGCAATGAAATGGCGCGAAACCACCACAAAGCTGAGTTTTGGACCTAAAGAACTGGATTGGGCACGTTCGTTGCGAAAAAACAAGAAATGCTTCCGAGGGCACAAACTCATCCTTGTATGCATCCCGAAACTCGTTTTCGCAATGGGTCACGTGAGGCAATTAAAGGCGCGACACAACCCCAAACATGAGTTTTGGACATAAAGAAGTGGACTGGGTATGTTTGTTGCGAAAAAACAAGCAATGGTTCAGGGGCACAAACTCAAGCCTTGTACCCACCCCGATACTCGTTTTTGCATTGGGTCAGGTGGCGCAACAAAATGGCACGAAACCACAAGAAACATGAGTTTTGGACCTAAAAAACTAGATTGGGTATGTTCGCTGCGACAAAATACGAAATGGTTCCAGAAGCACAAACTCGTGCATTGTATCCACCACGATACTCGTTTTCGCAATGGGTCACGTGCGGCAACGAAATGACGTGAGACCACCAGAAACATGAGTTTTGGACCTAAAGTTGTGCATTGGGCATGTTCGCTGCGACAAAACAAGAAATGGTTCCAGGGGCACAAACTCATGCCTTGTATCTACCCCGATACTCGTTTTCGGAATGGGTCACATGCGGCAACGAAATGGCGCGAAACCACCCCAAACCTGAGTTTTGGACCTAAAGAACTGGATTGGGCACGTTCGATGCAAGAAAACAAGAAATGGTTCCGAGGGCACAAACTCATGCCTAGTATCCACCCTGATACTCGTTTTCGCAATGGGTCACGTGCGGCAATGAAATGGCGCGAAACCACCACAAAGCTGAGTTTTGGACCTAAAGAAATGGATTGGGCTCGTTCGTTGCAAAAAAACAAGAAATGGTACCGATGCCACAAACTCATGCCTTGTATCCACCTTGATACTAGTTTTCGCAATGGGTCACGTGCGGCAACGAAATGGCGCGAAACCACCCAAAACCTGAGTTTTGGACCTCAAGAAGTGGATTGGGCATGTTCGTTGCGAAAAAACAAGAAGTGGTTCCGAGGGCACAAACTTATGCCATGTATCCAACCCGATACTCGTTTTCGCAATGGGTCACGTGCGGCAACGAAATGGCACGAAACCAACCCAAACCTGATTTTGGACCTAAAGAAGTGGATTGGGTATGTTTGTTGCTAAGAAACAAGAGATGGTTCAGGGACACAAACTCATGCCATGTATCGACCCCGATACTCGTTTTCGCAATGGGTCACGTGAGGCAACGAAATGGCGCCAAACTACCCCAAACCTGAGTTTTGGACCTAAAGAAGTGGATTGGGCATGTTCGTTGCGAAAAAATAAGAAATGGTTCCGAGGGTACAAACTCATGTCTTGTATCCACCACGAAACTCGTTTTCACAATGGGTCACATGCGGCAATTAAAGGCGCGAAACAACCCCAAACATGAGTTTTGGACATAAATTAGTGGATTGGGATGTTTGTTGTGAAAAAACAAGCAATGGTTCAGGGACACAAACACATGCCTTGTATCCACCACGATACTCATTTTCGCAATGGGTCACGTGGCGCAACGAAATGGCACGAAACCACGACAAACATGAGTTTTGGACCTAAAGAATTGGATTGGGTATGTTCGCTGTGACAAAACATGAAATGGTTCTAGAAGCACAAACTTGTGCATTGTATCCACCCCGATACTCGTTTTCGCAATGTGTCACGTGCGGCAACGTAATTGCACGAAACCACCCCAAACCTGAGTTTTCGTACTAAAGAAGTGGATTGGGCATGTTCGTTCCGAAAAAACAAGCAATGGTTCAGGGGCACAAACTCATGGCATGTATCCACCCCGATACTCGTTTTCGCAATGGGTCATGTGGGGCAACAAAATGGCGCGAAACCACCCCAAACATGAGTTTTGGACATAAAGAAGTGGATTGGGCATGTTCATTGCGAAAAAACATGAAATGGTTCTGGGGGCACAAACTCATGCCTTGTATCCACCCCAATACTCATTTTCGGAATGGGTTACGTGCGGCAATGAAATGGCACGAAACCACCCGAAACATAAGTTTTCGACCTAAAGAAGTGGATTTGGCATGTTTGTTGCAAAAAAACAAGAAATGGTTCCAGGGGCACAAACACATGCCTTGTATCCACCCCGAAACTCGTTTTCGCAATGGGTCACGTGCGGCAATGAAATGTCTCGAAACCACCCCAAACCTGAGTTTTGGACCTAAAGAATTGGATTGGGCATGTTCGTTGCAAAAAAAACAAGAAATGGTTCCTAGGGCCCAAACTCATGCCTTGTATCCACCCTGATACTCGTTTTCTCAATGGGTCACATGCGGCATCGAAATGGCGCGAAACCACCCCAAACATGAGTTTTGGACCTAAAGAAGAGGATTGGGCATGTTCATTGCGAAAAAACAAGAAATGGTTCCGCGGACAAACCTCATGCCTTGTATCCACCCCGATACTCGTTTTCGCAATGGGTCACGTGCGGCAACGAAATGGCGCGAAACCACCCCAAACATGAGTTTTGGACATAAAGAAGTGGATTGGGCATGTTCAATGCGAAAAAATAAGAAATGGTTCTGGGGGCACAAACTCATGCCTTGTATTCACCCCAATACTCGTTTTCGGAATGGGTCACGTGCGGCAATGAAATGGCGTGAAACCACCCCAAACATTAGTTTTGGACCTAAAGAAGTGGATTGGGTATGTTTGTTGCGAAAAAACAAGCAATGGTTCACGGGCACAAAGTCATGCCTTGTATCCACCCCGATACTCGTTTTCGCATTGGGTCACGTGGCGCAACGAAATTGTGCGAAACCACCACAAACCTGAGTTTTGGACCTAAAGAAGTGGATTGGGCCTGTTCGTTGCGAAAAAACAAGAAATGGTTCCTGGGGCACAAACTCTAGCCTTGTATCTACCCCGATACTCGTTTTCGCAATGGGTCACGTGCGGCAACGAAATGTCTCGAAACCACCCCCAAACTTGAGTTTTGGACCAAAAGAAGTGGATTGGGCATGTTCGTTGCAAAAAAAACAAGAAATGGTTCCTAGGGCCCAAACTCATGCCTTGTATCCACCCGGATACTCGTTTTCGCAATGGGTCACGTGCGGCAACGAAATGGCGCGAAACCACCCCAAACATGAGTTTTGGATATAAAAAAGTGGACTGGGCATGTTCATTGCGAAAAAATAAGAAATGGTTCTGGAGGCACAAACTCATGCCTTGTATCCATCCCAATACTCGTTTTCGGAATGGGTCACGTGCGGCCATGCAATGGCACGAAACCTCCCAAACATGAGTTTTGGACCTAAGGAAGTGGATTGGGCATGTTCATTGCGAAAAAACAAACAATGGTTCAGGGGCACAAACTCATGGCATGTATCCACCCCGATACTCGTTTTCGCAATGGGTCACGTGGCGCAACGAAATTGCACGAAACCACCCCGAACCTGAGTTTTGGATCTAAAGAAGTGGATTGGGCATGTTCGTTGCGAAAAAACAAGAAATGGTTCCAGGGGCACAAACTCTTGCCTTGTATCCAACCCGATACTCGTTTGCGCAATGGGTCACGTGCGGCAACGAAATGGCGCGAAACCACCCCAAACATGAGTTTGGGACCATAAGAAGTGGATTGGGTATGTTTGTTGCGAACGAACAAGCAATGGTTCTGGGGGCACAAACTCATGCCTTGTATCCACCCCGATACTCGTTTTCGCAATGGGCCACGTGCGGCAACGAAATGGCACAAAACCACCCCAAACATGAGTTTTGGACATAAAGAAGTGGATTGGGCATGTTCAATGCGAAAAAATAAGAAATGGTTCTGGCGGCACAAACTCATGCCTTGTATTCACCCCAATACTCGTTTTCGGAATGGGTCACGTGCGGCAATGAAATGGCGTGAAACCACCCCAAACATTAGTTTTGGACCTAAAGAAGTGGATTGGGCATGTTCGTTGCGAAAAAACAAGAAATGGTTCCTGGGGCACAAACTCTAGCCTTGTATCTACCCCAATACTCGTTTTCGCAATGGGTCACGTGCGGCAACGAAATGTCTCGAAACCACCCCAAACTTGAGTTTTGGACCAAAAGAAGTGGATTGGGCATGTTCGTTGCAAAAAAAAAACAAGAAATGGTTCCTAGGGCCCAAACTCATGCCTTGTATCCACCCGGATACTCGTTTTCGCAATGGGTCACGTGCGGCAACGAAATGGCGCGAAACCACCCCAAACATGAGTTTTGGATATAAAAAACTGGACTGGACATGTTCATTGCGAAAAAATAAGAAATGGTTCTCGAGGCACAAACTCATGCCTTGTATCCATCCCAATACTCGTTTTCGGAATGGGTCACGTGCGGCCATGCAATGGCGCGAAACCTCCCTAACATGAGTTTTGGACCTAAGGAAGTGGATTGGGCATGTTCATTGCGAAAAAACAAACAATGGTTCAGGAGCACAAACTCATGGCATGTATCCACCCCGATACTCGTTTTCGCAATGGGTCACGTGCGGCAAAGAAATGGCACAAAACCACCCCAAACATGAGTTTTGGACCTAAAGAAGTGGATTGGGCATGTTCGTTGCGAAAAAACAAGCAACGGTTCAGGGGCACAAACTCATGGCATGTATCCACCCCGATACTCGTTTTCGCAATGGGCCACGTGGCACAACAAAATGGCGCGAAACCACGACAAACCTGAGTTTTGGACCTGAAGAAGTGGATTGGCCATGTTCGTTGCGAAAAAACAAGAAATGGTTCCAGGGGCACAAACTCATGCCTTGTATCCACCCCGATACTCATTTTCGCAATGGGCCACGTGCGGCAACGAAATGTCTCGAAACCACCCCAAACCTGAGTTTTGGACCTAAAGAAGTGGATTGGGCATGTTCGTTGCAAAAAAACAAGAAATGGTTCCTAGGGCCCAAACTCATGCCTTGCATCCACCCTAATACTCGTTTTCGCAATGGGTCACGTGCGGCAACGAAATGGCGCGAAATCACCCCAAACCTGAGTTTTCGACCTAAAGAAGTCGATTGGGCACGTTCATTGCGAAAAAACAAGAAATGGTATCGGGGACACAAACCTCATGCCTTGTATCCACCCCGATACTCGTTTTCGCAATGGGCCACGTGCGGCAACGAAATGGCGAGAAACCACCCCAAACATGAGTTTTGGACACAAAGAAGTGGATTGGGCATGTTCATTGCGAAGAAATAAGAAATGGTTCCGGGGGCACAAACTCATGCCTTGTATCCACCCCTATACTTGTTTTCGGAATGGGTCACGTGCGGCAACAAAATGACGCGACAAAATGCCAAACATGAGTTTTGGACCTAAAGAAGTGGATTGGGTATGTTTGTTGCGAAAAAACAAGCAATGGTTCAGGGGCACAAGCTCATGCCTTGTATCCACCCCGATACTCGTTTTCACAACTGGTCACGTGCGGCAAAGAAATGGCGCGAAACCACCCCAAACCTGAGTTTTCGACCTAAAGAAGTGGATTGGGCATGTTCATTGCGAAAAAACAAGAAATGGTTTCGGGGATACAAACCTCATGCCTTGTATCCACCCCGATACTCGTTTTCGCAATGGGCCACGTGCGGCAACGAAATGGCGCGAAACCACCCCAAACATGAGTTTTGGACACAAAGAAGTGGATTGGGCATGTTCATTGCGAAAAAATAAGAAATGGTTCCGGGGGCACAAACTCATGCCTTCTATCCACCACTATACTTGTTTTCGGAATGGGTCACGTGCGTCAACAAAATGACACGACACCACGCCAAACAAGAGTTTTGGACCTAAAGAAGTGGATTGGTTATGTTTGTTGCGAAAAAACAAGCAATGGTTCAGGGGCACAAGCTCATGCCTTGTATCCACCCCGATACTCGTTTTCGCAATGGGTCACGTGGCGCAACGAAATGGCGCGAAACCACCACAAACATGAGTTTTGGACCAAAAGAAGTGGATTGGGCATGTTCGTTGGGAAAAAACAAGAAACGGTTCCGAGGGCACAAACTCAAGCCTTGTATCCACCCCGATACTCGTTTTCGCAATGGGTCACGTGCGGCAATGAAATGGCATGAAACCACCCCAAACCTGAATTTTGGACCTAAAGAAGTGGATTGGGCATGTTCGTTGCTAAAAAACAAGAAATGGTTCCAGGGGCCCAAACTCATGCCTTGTATCCACCCCGATACTCATTTTCGCAATGGGTCACGTGCGGCAACGAAATGGCGCGAAACCACCCCAAACATGAGTTTGGACCTAAAGACGTGGATTGGGCATGTTCATTGCAAAAAAAAACAAGAAATAGTTCCGAGGAAACAACCTCATGCCTTGTATCCACCCCGATATTCGTTTTCGCAATAGGTCACGTACGGCAAAGAAATGGCGCGAAACCACCCGGAGCCTGAGTTTTGGACCAAAAGAAGTGGATTGGGCACGGTCGTTGCGAAAAAACAAGAAATGGTTCCTGGGACACAAACTCATGCCTTGTATCCGCCCCAATACTTGTTTTCGCAATGGGTCACGTGCGGTAAAGAAATGGCGCGAAACCACCCCAAACCTGAGTTTTGAACACAAAGAAGTGGATTGGGCATGTTCGTTGCGAAATAACAAGAAATGGTTCCGTGGACACAAACTCATGCGTTGTAACCACCCCAATACTTGTTTTCGCAATGGGTCACGTGCGGGAACGAAATTGCGCGAAACCACCCCAAACAAGAGTTTGGGACCATAAGAAGTGGATTGGGTATGTTTGTTGCGAAAGAACAAGCAATGGTTCCGGGGGCACAAACTCATGCCTTGTATCCACCCCGATACTCGTTTTCGCAATGGGCCACGTGCGGCAACGAAATGGCACAAAACCACCCCAAACATGACTTTTGGACATAAAGAAGTGGATTGGGCATGTTCATTGCGAAAAAACAAGAAATGGTTCCGAGGGCACAATGAAATGGCGCGAAACCACCACAAACATGAGTTTTGGACCTAAAGAAGTGGATTGGGTATGTTTGTTGCGAAAAAACAAGCAATGGCTCAGGGGCGCAAACTCATGCCTTGTATCCACCCCGATACTCGTTTTCTCAATGGGTCACGTGGCGCAACGAAATTGCGCGAAACCACCCAAACCTGAGTTTTGGACTTAAATAAGTGGATTGGGCATGTTCGTTGCGAAAAAACAAGAAATGGTTCCAGGGGCACAAACTCATGCCTTGTATCCACCCCGATACTCATTTTCGCAATTGGTCACGTGCAGCAACGAAATGTCTCGAAACCACCCCAAACCTGAGTTTTGGACCTTAAGAAGTGGATTGGGCATGTTCGTTGCAAAAAAAACAAGAAATGGTTCCTAGGGCCCAAACTCATGCCTTGCATCCACCCTAATACTCGTTTTCGCAATGGGTCACGTGCGGCAAAGAAATAGCGTGAAACCACCCCAAACCTGAGTTTTCGACCTAAAGAAGTGGACGGGGCATGTTCGTTGCGAAAAAACAAGAAATGGTTACAGGGGCACAAACTCATGCCTTGTATCCACCCCGATACTCGTTTTCGTAATGGGCCACGTGCGGCAACGAAATGGCGCGAAACCACGCCAAACATGAGTTTTGGACCTAGAGAAGTGGATTGGGAATGTTCATTGCGAAAAAAGAAGAAATGATTCCGCGGACAAACCTCATGCCTTGTATCCACCCCGATACTCGTTTTAGCAATGGGTCAAGTGCAGCAACGAAATGGTGCGAAACCACCCCAAACCTGAGTTTTCGACCTGAAGAAGTCAATTGGGCATGTTCATTGCGAAAAAACAAGCAATGGTTCCGGGGACACAAGCTCATGCCTTTTATGCATCCCGATACTCGTTTTTGCAATGGGTCACGTGCGGCAACAAAATGACGCGACACCACCCCAAACCTGAGTTTTGGACCTAAAGAAGTGGATTGGGCATGTTCATTGCAAAAAAAAACAAGCAATGGTTCCTAGGGGCACAAACTCATGCCTTGTATCCACCCCGATACTCGTTTTCGCAATGGTCACGTGCGGCAACGAAATGGCGCAAAACCACCCCAAACTGGAGTTTGGACCTAAAGAAGTGGATTGGGCATGTTCATTGCAAAAAAAAACAAGAAATAGTTCCGAGGGAACAAACTCATGCCTTGTATCCACCCCGATACTCGTTTTCGCAATGGGCCGCGTGCGGCAACGAAATGGCACGAAACCACCCCAAACCTGAGTTTTGGACCTAAAGAAGTGGATTGGGCATGTTCATTGCGAAAAAATAAGAAATGGTTCTGAGGGCACAAACTCATGCGTTGTATCCACCCCAATACTTGTTTTCGGAATGGGTCACGTGCGGCAACAAAATGACGCGAAATCACCCCACACATGAGTTTGGGACCTAAAGAAGTGGATTGATTATGTTTGTTTAGGAAAAACAAGCAATGGTTCAGGGGCACAAGCTCATGCCTTGTATCCACCCCGATACTCGTTTTCGCAATGGGTCACGTGGCGCAACGAAATTGCGCGAAACTACCCCAAACCTGAGGTTTGGACCTAAAGAAGTGGATTAGCATGTTCGTTGCAAAAAAACAAGAAATGGTTCCAGGGGCCCAAACTCATGCCTTGTATCCACACCGATACTCGTTTTCTCAATGGGTCACCTGCGGCAACGAAATGGCGCGAAACTACCCCAAACATGAGATTGGACCTAAAGACGTGGATTGGGCATGTTCATTGCAAAAAAAAGAAGAAATTGTTGCTGGGGAACAAACTCATGCCTTGTATCCACCCCGATACTCGTTTTCGCAATAGGTCACGTGCGGCAAAGAAATGGCGCGAAACCACCCCAAACATGAGTTTTGGACCTAAAGAAGTGGATTGGGCATGGTCGTTGCGAAAAAACAAGAAATGGTTCCGGGGACACAAACTCATGCGTTGTATCCACCCCAATACTTGTTTTCGCAATGGGTCACGTGCGGCAACGAAATTGCGCGAAACCACCCCAAACATGAGTTTTGGACCTAAAGAAGTGGATTGGGCATGGTCGTTGCGAAAAAACAAGAAATGGTTCCGGGGACACAAACTCATGCGTTGTATCCCCCAAATACTTGTTTTCGCAATGGGTCACGTGCGGCAACGAAAGTGCGCGAAACCACCCCAAACATGACTTTGGGACCTAAAGAAGTGGATTGGGTATGTTTATTGCGAAAGAACAAGCAATGGTTCCGGGGGCACAAACTCATGCCTTGTATCCACCCCGATACTCGTTTTCGCAATGGGCCGCGTGCGGCAACGAAATGGCGCGAAACTACCCCAAACATGAGTTTTGGACATAAAGAAGTGGATTGGGCATGTTCATTACGAAAAAATAAGAAATGGTTCCGGGGGCACAAACTCATGCCTTGTATCCACCCCGATACTCGTTTTCGCAATGGGCCGCGTGCGGCAACGAAATGGCGCGAAACTACCCCAAACATGAGTTTTGGACCTAAAGAAGTGGATTGGGCATGTTCATTACGAAAAAATAAGAAATGGTTCCGGGGGCACAAGCTCATGCCTTGTATCCACCCCGATACTCGTTTTCGCAATGGGCCGCGTGCGGCAACGAAATGGCGCGAAACCACCCCAAACCTGAGTTTTCGACCTGAAGAAGTAGATTGGGCATGTTCGTTGCGAAAAAACAAGCAATGGTTCCAGGGACACAAACTCATGCCTTGTATGCATCCCGATACTCGTTTTTGCAATGGGTCACGTGCGGCAACAAAATGACGCGACACCACCCCAAACCTTAGTTTTGGACCTAAAGAAGTGGATTGATTATGTTTGTTTAGGAAAAACAAGCAATGGTTCAGGGGCACAAGCTCATGCCTTGTATCCACCCCGATACTCGTTTTCGCAATGGGTCACGTGGCGCAACGAAATTGCGCGAAACTACCCCAAACCTGAGGTTTGGACCTAAAGAAGTGGATTAGCATGTTCGTTGCGAAAAACAAGAAATGGTTCCAGGGGCCCAAACTCATGCCTTGTATCCACACCGATACTCGTTTTCGCAATGGGTCACGTGCGGCAACGAAATGGCGCGAAACTACCCCAAAGATGAGATTGGACCTAAAGACGTGGATTGGGCATGTTCATTGCAAAAAAAAAAGAAGAAATTGTTGTTGGGGAACAAACTCATGCCTTGTATCCACCCCGATACTCGTTTTCGCAATAGGTCACGTGCGGCAAAGAAATGGCGCGAAACCACCCCAAACATGAGTTTTGGACCTAAAGAAGGGGATTGGGCATGGTCGTTGCGAAAAAACAAGAAATGGTTCCGGGGACACAAACTCATGCGTTGTATCCACCCCAATACTTGTTTTCGCAATGGGTCACGTGCGGCAACGAAATTGCGCGAAACCACCCCAAACATGAGTTTTGGACCTAAAGAAGTGGATTGGGCATGGTCGTTGCGAAAAAACAAGAAATGGTTCCGGGGACACAAACTCATGCGTTGTATCCCCCCAATACTTGTTTTCGCAATGGGTCACGTGCGGCAACGAAAGTGCGCGAAACCACCCCAAACATGACTTTGGGACCTAAAGAAGTGGATTGGGTATGTTTATTGCGAAAGAACAAGCAATGGTTCCGGGGGCACAAACTCATGCCTTGTATCCACCCCGATACTCGTTTTCGCAATGGGCCGCGTGCGGCAACGAAATGGCGCGAAACTACCCCAAACATGAGTTTTGGACATAAAGAAGTGGATTGGGCATGTTCATTACGAAAAAATAAGAAATGGTTCCGGGGGCACAAACTCATGCCTTGTATCCACCCCGATACTCGTTTTCGCAATGGGCCGCGTGCGGCAACGAAATGGCGCGAAACTACCCCAAACATGAGTTTTGGACCTAAAGAAGTGGATTGGGCATGTTCATTACGAAAAAATAAGAAATGGTTCCGGGGGCACAAGCTCATGCCATGTATCCACCCCGATACTCGTTTTCGCAATGGGCCGCGTGCGGCAACGAAATGGCGCGAAACCACCCCAAACCTGAGTTTTCGACCTGAAGAAGTAGATTGGGCATGTTCGTTGCGAAAAAACAAGCAATGGTTCCAGGGACACAAACTCATGCCTTGTATGCATCCCGATACTCGTTTTTGCAATGGGTCACGTGCGGCAACAAAATGACGCGACACCACCCCAAACCTTAGTTTTGGACCTAAAGAAGTGGATTGATTATGTTTGTTTAGGAAAAACAAGCAATGGTTCAGGGGCACAAGCTCATGCCTTGTATCCACCCCGATACTCGTTTTCGCAATGGGTCACGTGGCGCAACGAAATTGCGCGAAACTACCCCAAACCTGAGGTTTGGACCTAAAGAAGTGGATTAGCATGTTCGTTGCGAAAAAACAAGAAATGGTTCCAGGGGCCCAAACTCATGCCTTGTATCCACACCGATACTCGTTTTCGCAATGGGTCACGTGCGGCAACGAAATGGCGCGAAACTACCCCAAACATGCGATTGGACCTAAAGACGTGGATTGGGCATGTTCATTGCAAAAAAAACAAGAAATTGTTGCTAGGGAACAAACTCGTGCGTTGTATCCACCCCGATACTCGTTTTCGCAATGGGTCACGTGCGGCAACGAAAGTGCGCGAAACCACCCCAAACATGAGTTTTGGACCTAAAGAAGTGGATTGGGCATGGTCGTTGCGAAAAAACAAGAAATGGTTCCGGGGACACAAACTCATGCGTTGTATCCCCCCCAATACTTGTTTTCGCAATGGGTCACGTGCGGCAACGAAAGTGCGCGAAACCACCCCAAAAATGACTTTGGGACCTAAAGAAGTGGATTGGGTATGTTTATTGCGAAAGAACAAGCAATGGTTCCGGGGGCACAAACTCATGCCTTGTATCCACCCCGATACTCGTTTTCGCAATGGGCCGCGTGCGGCAACGAAATGGCGCGAAACTACCCCAAACATGAGTTTTGGACATAAAGAAGTGGATTGGGCATGTTCATTACGAAAAAATAAGAAATGGTTCCGGGGGCACAAACTCATGCCTTGTATCCACCCCGATACTCGTTTTCGCAATGGGCCGCGTGCGGCAACGAAATGGCGCGAAACTACCCCAAACATGAGTTTTGGACCTAAAGAAGTGGATTGGGCATGTTCATTACGAAAAAATAAGAAATGGTTCCGGGGGCACAAGCTCATGCCTTGTATCCACCCCGATACTCGTTTTCGCAATGGGCCGCGTGCGGCAACGAAATGGCGCGAAACCACCCCAAACCTGAGTTTTCGACCTGAAGAAGTAGATTGGGCATGTTCGTTGCGAAAAAACAAGCAATGGTTCCAGGGACACAAACTCATGCCTTGTATGCATCCCGATACTCGTTTTTGCAATGGGTCACGTGCGGCAACAAAATGACGCGACACCACCCCAAACCTTAGTTTTGGACCTAAAGAAGTGGATTGGGTACGTTTGTTGCGAGAAAACAAGCAATGGTTCAGGGGCACAAGCTCATGCCTTGAATCCACCTCGATACTCATTTTCGCAATGGTTCACGTGGCGCAATGAAATGGCGCGAAACCACCACAAACCTGAGTTTTGGACCTAAAGAAGTGGATTGGGCATGTTCGTTGCAAAAAAAACAAGAAATGGTTCCTAGGGGCACAAACTCATGCCTTGTATCCACCCCGATACTCGTTTTCGCAATGGGTCACGTGCGGCAACGAAATGGCGCAAAACCACCCCAAACTGGAGTTTGGACCAAAAGAAGTGGATTGGGCATGTTCATTGCAAAAAAAAACAAGAAATAGTTCTGAGGGAACAAACTCATGCCTTGTATCCACCCCGATACTCGTTTTCGCAATGGGCCGCGTGCGGCAACGAAATGGCGCGAAACCACCCCAAACCTGAGTTTTGGACCTAAAGATGTGGATTAGGATGTTCGTTGCGAAAAAAACAAGAAATGGTTCCAGGGGCCCAATCTCATGCCTTGTATCCACACCGATACTCGTTTTCGCAATGGGTCACGTGCGGCAACGAAATGGCGCGAAACTACCCCAAACATGCGATTGGACCTAAAGACGTGGATTGGGCATGTTCATTGCAAAAAAAACAAGAAATTGTTGCTAGGGAACAAATTCATGCCTTGTATCCACCCCGATACTCGTTTTCGCAATAGGTCACGTGCGGCAAAGAAATGGCGCGAAACCACCCCAAACCTGAGTTTTGGACCTAACGAAGTGGATTGGTCATGGTCGTTGCGAAAAAACAAGAAATGGTTCCGGGGACACAAACTCATGCGTTGTATCCACCCCAATACTTGTTTTCGCAATGGGTCACGTGCGGCAACGAAATTGCACAAAACCACCCCAAACATGAGATTGGACCTAAAGACGTGGATTGGGCATGTTCATTGCAAAAAAAACAAGAAATTGTTGCTAGGGAACAAACTCAAGCCTTGTATCCACCCCAATACTCGTTTTCGCAATATGCCACGTGCGGCAAAGAAATGTCGCGAAACCACCCCAAACATGAGTTTTGGACCTAAAGAAGTGGATTGGTCATGGTCGTTGCGAAAAAACAAGAAATGGTTCCTAGGACACAAACTCATGCGTTGTATCCACCCCAATACTTGTTTTCGCAATGGGTCACGTGCGGCAACGAAATTGCGCGAAACCACCCTAAACAAGAGTTTGGGACCTAAAGAAATGGATTGGGTATGTTTATTGCGAAAGAACAAGCAATGGTACCGGGGGCACAAACTCATGCCTTGTATCCACCCCGATACTCGTTTTCGCAATGGGTCACGTGCGGCAGCGGAATGGCGCAAAACCACTCCAAACATGAGTTTGGACCTAAAGAAGTGGATTGGGCATGTTTATTGCAAAAAAAAATCAAGAAATAGTTCCGAGGGAACAAACTCATGCCTTGTATCCACCCCGATACTCGTTTTCGCAATGGGCCACGTGCGGCAACGAAATGGCGTGAAACCACCCCAAACATGAGTTTTGGACATAAAGAAGTGGATTGGGTATGTTCATTGCGAAAAAATAAGAAATGGTTCCGAGGGCACAAACTCATGCCTTGTATCCTCCCCTATACTCGTTTTCGGAATGGGTCACGTGCGGCAACAAAATGACGCGACACCACGCCAAACATGAGTTTTGGACCTAAAGAAGTGGATTGGGTATGTTTGTTGCGAAAAAACAAGCAATGGTTCAGGGGCACAAGCTCATGCCTTGTATCCACCCCGATACTCGTTTTCGCAATGGGTCACGTGGCGCAACGAAATTGCGCGAAACCACCCAAACCTGAGTTTTGGACGTAAAGAAGTGGATGGGGCATGTTTGTTGCGAAAAAAAAGAAATGGTTCCAGGGGCACAAACTCATGCCTTGTATCCACCCCGATACTCGTTTTCGCAATGGGTCACGTGCGGCAACGAAATGGCGCAAAACCACCCCAAACCGGAGTTCGGACCTGAAGAAGTGGATTGGGCATGTTCATTGCAAAAAAAAACAAGAAATAGTTCTGAGGGAACAAACTCATGCCTTGTATCCACCCCGATACTCGTTCTCGCCATGGGTCACGTGCGGCAACGAAATGGCGCGAAGCCACCCCAAACATGAGTTTTGGACACAAAGAAGTGGATTGGGCATGTTCGTTGCGAAAAAATAAGAAATGGTTCCGGAGATACAAACTCATGTGTTGTATCCACCCCAATACTTGTTTTCGGAATGGGTCACGTTCGGCAACAAAATGACGCGAAACCACACCACACATGAGTTTGGGACCTAAAGGAGTGGATTGGGTACGTTTGTTGCAAAAAAACAAGCAATGGTTCAGGGGCACAAGCTCATGCCTTGTATCCACCCCGATACTCGTTTTCACAATGGGTCATGTGGCGCAACGAAATTGTGCGAAACCACCCGAAACCTGAGTTTTGGACCTAAAGAAGTGGATTAGGCATGTTCATTGCGAAAAAACAAGAAATGCTTCCAGGGGCCCAAACTCATGCCTTGTATCCACCCCGATACTCGTTTTCGCAATGGGTCACGTGCGGCAACGAAATGGCGCGAAACTACCCCAAACATAAGATTGGACCTAAAGACGTGGATTGGGAATGTTCATTGCAAACAAAACAAGAAATAGTTCCTAGGGAACAAACTCATGCCTTGTATCCACCCCGATACTCGTTTTCGCAATAGGTCACGTGCGGCAAAGAAATGGCGCGAAACCACCCCAAACATGAGTTTTGGACCTAAAGAAGTGGATTGGGCATGGTCGTTGCGAAAAAACAAGAAATGGTTCCGGGGACACAAACTCATGCGTTGTATCCACCCCAATACTTGTTTTCGCAACGGGTCACGTGCGGCAATGAAATTGCGCGAAACCATCCCAAACATGAGTTTGGGATCTAAAGAAGTGGATTGGGCATGTTCATTACGAAAAAATAAGAAATGGTTCCGGGGGCACAAACTCATGCCTTGTATCCACCCCGATACTCGTTTTCGCAATAGGTCACGTGCGGCAAAGAAATGGCGCGAAACCACCCCAAACATGAGTTTTGGACCTAAAGAAGTGGATTGGGCATGTTCGTTGCGAAAAAACAAGAAATGGTTTCGAGGGCACAAACTCATGCCTTGTATCCACCCCGATACTCGTTTTCGCAATAGGTCACGTGCGGCAAAGAAATGGCGCGAAACCACCCCAAACATGAGTTTTGGACCTAAAGAAGTGGATTGGGCATGGTCATTGCGAAAAAACAAGAAATGGTTCCGGGGACACAAACTCATGCGTTTTATCCTCCCCAATACTTGTTTTCGCAACGGGTCACGTGCGGCAACGAAATTGCGCGAAACCACCCCAAACATGACTTGGGAACCTAAAGAAGTGGATTGGGTATGTTTGTTGCGAAAGAACAAGCAATGGTTTAGGGGCACAAGCTCATGCCTTGTATCCACCCCGATACTCGTTTTTGCAATGGGTCACGTGGCGCAACGACATTGCGCGAAACCACCCCAAACCTGAGTTTTGTACCTAAAGAAGTGGATTGGGCATGTTCGTTGTGAAAAAACAAGAAATGCTTCCAGGGGCACAAACCCATACCTTGCATCCATCCCGATACTCGTTTTCGCAATGGGTCACGTGGCGCAACGAAATTGCGCGAAACCACCCCAAACCTGAGTTTTGGACCTAAAGAAGTGGATTGGGCATGTTCGTTGCGAAAGAACAAGCAATGGTTCCGGTGGCACAAACTCATGCCTTGTATCCACCCCGATACTCGTTTTCGCAATGGGCCGCGTGCGGCAACGAAATGGCGCGAAACTACCCCAAACATGAGTTTTGGACATAAAGAAGTGGATTGGGCATGTTCATTACGAAAAAATAAGAAATGGTTCCGGGGGCACAAACTCATGCCTTGTATCCACCCCGATACTCGTTTTCGCAATGGGCCGCGTGCGGCAACTAAATGGCGCGAAACAACCCCAAACATGAGTTTTGGACATAAAGAAGTGGATTGGGCATGTTCGTTGCGAAAAAATAAGAAATGGTTCCGGGGCACAAACTCATGCCTTGTATCCACCCCTATACTCATTTTCGGAATGGGTCACGTGCGGCAACAAAATGACGCAACACCACGCAAAACATGAGTTTTGGACCTAAAGAAGTGGATTGGGTATGTTTGTTGCGAAAGAACAAGCAATGGTTCAAGGGCACAAGCTCATGCCTTGTATCCACCCCGATACTCGTTTTCGCAATGGGTCACGTGGCGCAACGAAATTGCGCGAAACCACCCCAAACCTGAGTTTTGGACCTAAAGAAGTGGACGGGGCATGTTCGTTGCGAAAAAACAAGAAATGGTTACAGGGGCACAAACTCATGCCTTGTATCCACCCCGATACTCGTTTTCGTAATGGGTCACGTGCGGCAAAGAAATGGCTCGAAACCACCCCAAACATGAGTTTTGGACCTAGAGAAGTGGATTGGGAATGTTCATTGCGAAAAAAGAAGAAATGATTCCGCGGACAAACCTCATGCCTTGTATCCACCCCGATACTCGTTTTAGCAATGGGTCAAGTGCGGCAACGAAATGGTAAGAAACCACTGCAAACCTGAGTTTTCGACCTGAAGAAGTCAATTGGGCATGTTCGTTGCGAAAAAACAAGCAATGGTTCCGGGGACACAAACTCATGCCTTGTATGCATCCCGATACTCGTTTTTGCAATGGGTCACGTGCGGCAACAAAATGACGCGACACCACCCCAAACCTGAGTTTTGGACCTAAAGAAGTGGATTGGGTACGCTTGTTGCGAAAAAACAAGCAATGGTTCAGGGGCACAAGCTCATGCCTTGTATCCACCTCGATACTCATTTTCGCAATGGGTCACGTGGCGCAATGAAATGGCGCGAAACCACCCCAAACCTGAGTTTTGGACCTAAAGAAGTGGATTGGGCATGTTCGTTGCAAAAAAAAACAAGAAATGGTTCCTAGGGGCACAAACTCATGCCTTGTATCCACCCCGATACTCGTTTTCGCAATGGTCACGTGCGGCAACGAAATGGCGCAAAACCACCCCAAACTGGAGTTTGGACCTAAAGAAGTGGATTGGGCATGTTCATTGCAAAAAAAAAACAAGAAATAGTTCCGAGGGAACAAACTCATGCCTTGTATCCACCCCGATACTCGTTTTCGCAATGGGCCGCGTGCGGCAACAAAATGGCACGAAACCACCCCAAACCTGAGTTTTGGACCTAAAGAAGTGGATTGGGCATGTTCATTGCGAAAAAATAAGAAATGGTTCTGAGGGCACAAACTCATGCGTTGTATCCACCCCAATACTTGTTTTCGGAATGGGTCACGTGCGGCAACAAAATGACGCGAAATCACCCCACACGAGTTTGGGACCTAAAGAAGTGGATTGATTATGTTTGTTTAGGAAAAACAAGCAATGGTTCAGGGGCACAAGCTCATGCCTTGTATCCACCCCGATACTCGTTTTCGCAATGGGTCACGTGGCGCAACGAAATTGCGCGAAACTACCCAAAACCTGAGTTTTGGACCTAAAGAAGTGGATTAGCATGTTCGTTGAGAAAAAACAAGAAATGGTTCCAGGGGCCCAAACTCATGCCTTGTATCCACACCGATACTCGTTTTCGCAATGGGTCACGTGCGGCAACGAAATGGCGCGAAACTACCCCAAACATGAGATTGGACCTAAAGACGTGGATTGGGCATGTTCATTGCAAAAAAAACAAGAAATTGTTGCTGGGGAACAAACTCATGCCTTGTATCCACCCCGATACTCGTTTTCGCAATAGGTCACGTGCGGCAAAGAAATGGCGCGAAACCACCCCAAACATGAGTTTTGGACCTAAAGAAGTGGATTGGGCATGGTCGTTGCGAAAAAACAAGAAATGGTTCCGGGGACACAAACTCATGCGTTGTATCCCCCCCAATACTTGTTTTCGCAATGGGTCACGTGCGGCAACTAAAGTGCGCGAAACCACCCCAAACATGACTTTGGGACCTAAAGAAGTGGATTGGGTATGTTTATTGCGAAAGAACAAGCAATGGTTCCGGTGGCACAAACTCATGCCTTGTATCCACCCCGATACTCGTTTTCGCAATGGGCCGCGTGCGGCAACGAAATGGCGCGAAACTACCCCAAACATGAGTTTTGGACATAAAGAAGTGGATTGGGCATGTTCATTACGAAAAAATAAGAAATGGTTCCGGGGGCACAAACTCATGCCTTGTATCCACCCCGATACTCGTTTTTGCAATGGGCCGCGTGCGGCAACGAAATGGCGCGAAACTACCCCAAACATGAGTTTTGGACATAAAGAAGTGGATTGGGCATGTTCATTACGAAAAAATAAGAAATGGTTCCGGGGGCACAAACTCATGCCTTGTATCCACCCCGATACTCGTTTTCGCATTGGGTCATGTGGGGCAACGAAATGGCGCGAAACCACCCCAAACATGAGTTTTGGACCTAAAGAAGTGGATTGGGCATGGTCATTGCGAAAAAACAAGAAATGGTTCCGGGGACACAAACTCATGCGTTGTATCCTCCCCAATACTTGTTTTCGCAACGGGTCACGTGCGGCAACGAAATTGCGCGAAACCACCCCAAACATGACTTGGGAACCTAAAGAAGTGGATTGGGTATGTTTGTTGCGAAAGAACAAGCAATGGTTTAGGGGCACAAGCTCATGCCTTGTATCCACCCCGATACTCGTTTTTGCAATGGGTCACGTGGCGCAACGAAATTGCGCGAAACTACCCCAAACCTGAGTTTTGTACCTAAAGAAGTGGATTGGGCATGTTCGTTGTGAAAAAATAAGAAATGCTTCCAGGGGCACAAACTCATACCTTGCATCCATGCCGATACTCGTTTTCGCCATGGGTCACGTGGCGCAACGAAATTGCGCGAAACCACCCCAAACCTGAGTTTTGGACCTAAAGAAGTGGATTGGGCATGTTCATTGCGAAAAAACAAGAAATGGTTCTGGTGACACAAACTCATGCGTTGTATCCACCCCAATAGTTGTTTTCGCAATGGGTCACGTGCGGCAATGAAATTGCGCGAAACCACCCCAAACATGACTTTGGGACCTAAAGAAGTCGATTGGGTATGTTCATTACGAAAAAATAAGAAATGGTTCCGGGGGCACAAACTCATGCCTTGTATCCACCCCGATACTCGTTTTCGCAATGGGCCGCGTGCGGCAACTAAATGGCGCGAAACAACCCCAAACATGAGTTTTGGACATAAAGAAGTGGATTGGGCATGTTCGTTGCGAAAAAATAAGAAATGGTTCCGGGGGCACAAACTCATGCCTTGTATCCACCCCTATACTCATTTTCGGAATGGGTCACGTGCGGCAACAAAATGACGCAAAATCACCCCACACATGAGTTTGGGACCTAAAGAAGTGGATTGATTATGTTTGTTTAGGAAAAACAAGCAATGGTTCAGGGGCACAAGCTCATGCCTTGTATCCACCCCGATACTCGCTTTCGCAATGGGTCACGTGGCGCAACGAAATTGCGCGAAACTACCCCAAACCTGAGTTTTGGACCTAAAGAAGTGGATTAGCATGTTCGTTGCGAAAAAACAAGAAATGGTTCCAGGGGCCCAAACTCATGCCTTGTATCCACACCGATACTCGTTTTCGCAATGGGTCAGGTGCGGCAACGAAATGGCGCGAAACTACCCCAAACATGAGATTGGACCTAAAGACGTGGATTGGGCATGTTCATTGCAAAAAAAACAAGAAATTGTTGCTGGGGAACAAACTCATGCCTTGTATCCACCCCGATACTCGTTTTCGCAATAGGTCACGTGCGGCAAAGAAATGGCGCGAAACCACCCCAAACATGAGTTTTGGACCTAAAGAAGTGGATTGGGCATGGTCGTTGCGAAAAAACAAGAAATGGTTCCGGGGACACAAACTCATGCGTTGTATCCACCCCAATACTTGTTTTCGCAATGGGTCACGTGCGGCAACGAAAGTGCGCGAAACCACCCCAAACATGAGTTTTGGACCTAAAGAAGTGGATTGGGCATGGTCGTTGCGAAAAAACAAGAAATGGTTCCGGGGACACAAACTCATGCGTTGTATCCCCCCCAATACTTGTTTTCGCAATGCGTCACGTGCGGCAACGAAAGTGCGCGAAACCACCCCAAACATGACTTTGGGACCTAAAGAAGTGGATTGGGTATGTTTATTGCGAAAGAACAAGCAATGGTTCCGGGGGCACAAACTCATGCCTTGTATCCACCCCGATACTCGTTTTCGCAATGGGCCGCGTGCGGCAACGAAATGGCGCGAAACTACCCCAAACATGAGTTTTGGACATAAAGAAGTGGATTGGGCATGTTCATTACGAAAAAATAAGAAATGGTTCCGGGGGCACAAACTCATGCCTTGTATCCACCCTGATACTCGTTTTCGCAATGGGCCGCGTGCGGCAACGAAATGGCGCGAAACTACCCCAAACATGAGTTTTGGACCTAAAGAAGTGGATTGGGCATGTTCATTACGAAAAAATAAGAAATGGTTCCGGGGGCACAAGCTCATGCCTTGTATCCACCCCGATACTCGTTTTCGCAATGGGCCGCGTGCGGCAACGAAATGGCGCGAAACCACCACAAACCTGAGTTTTCGACCTGAAGAAGTCGATTGGGCATGTTCGTTGCGAAAAAACAAGCAATGGTTCCAGGGACACAAACTCATGCCTTGTATGCATCCCGATACTCGTTTTTGCAATGGGTCACGTGCGGCAACAAAATGACGCGACACCACCCCAAACCTTAGTTTTGGACCTAAAGAAGTGGATTGGGTACGTATGTTGGGAGAAAACAAGCAATGGTTCAGGGGCACAAGCTCATGCCTTGAATCCACCTCGATACTCATTTTCGCAATGGGTCACGTGGCGCAATGAAATGGCGCGAAACCACCCCAAACCTGAGTTTTGGACCTAAAGAAGTGGATTGGGCATGTTCGTTGCAAAAAAAACAAGAAATGGTTCCTGGGGGCACAAACTCATGCCTTGTATCCACCCCGATACTCGTTTTCGCAATGGGTCACATGCGGCAACGAAATGGCGCAAAACCACCCCAAACTGGAGTTTGGACCTAAAGAAGTGGATTGGGCATGTTCATTGCAAAAAAAACAAGAAATAGTTCCGAGGGAACAAACTCATGCCTTGTATCCACCCCGATACTCGTTTTCGCAATGGGCCGCGTGCGGCAACGAAATGGCGCGAAACCACCCCAAACCTGAGTTTTGGACCTAAAGAAGTGGATTAGCATGTTCGTTGCGAAAAAACAAGAAATGGTTCCAGGGGCCCAAACTCATGCCTTGTATCCACACCGATACTCGTTTTCGCAATGGGTCACGTGCGGCAACGAAATAGCGCGAAACTACCCCAAACAGGAGATTGGACCTAAAGACGTGGATTGGGCATGTTCATTGCAAAAAAAACAAGAAATTGTTGCTAGGGAACAAACTCATGCCTTGTATCAACCCCGATACTCGTTTTCGCAATAGGTCACGTGCGGCAAAGAAATGGCGCGAAACCACCCCAAACCTGAGTTTCGGACCTAACGAAGTGGATTGGTCATGGTCGTTGCGAAAAAACAAGAAATGGTTCCGGGGACACAAACTCATGCGTTGTATCCACCCCAATACTTGTTTTCGCAATGGGTCACGTGCGGCAACGAAATTGCACGAAACCACCCCAAACATGAGATTGGACCTAAAGACGTGGATTGGGCATGTTCATTGCAAAAAAAACAAGAAATTGTTGCTAGGGAACAAACTCAAGCCTTGTATCCACCCCAATACTCGTTTTCGCAATATGCCACGTGCGGTAAAGAAATGTCGCGAAACCACCCCAAACATGAGTTTTGGACCTAAAGAAGTGGATTGGTCATGGTCGTTGCGAAAAAACAAGAAATGGTTCCTGGGACACAAACTCATGCGTTGTATCCACCCCAATACTTGTTTTCGCAATGGGTCACGTGCGGCAATGAAATGGCGCAAAACCACCCCAAACCGGAGTTTGGACCTGAAGAAGTGGATTGGGCATGTTCATTGCAAAAAAAAACAAGAAATAGTTCCGAGGGAACAAACTCATGCCTTGTATCCACCCCGATACTCGTTCTTGCAATGGGTCACGTGCGGTAACGAAATGGCGCGAAGCCACCCCAAACATGAGTTTTGGACACAACGAAGTGGATTGGTCATGGTCGTTGCGAAAAAACAAGAAATGGTTCCGCGGACAAACCTCATGCCTTGTATCCACCCCGATACTCGTTTTCGCAATGGGTCACGTGCGGCAACGAAATGGCGCGAAGCCACCCCAAACATGAGTTTTGGACATAAAGAAGTGGATTGGGCATGTTCAATGCGAAAAAATAAGAAATGGTTCCGGGGGCACAAACTCATGCCTTGTATCCACCCCTATACTCGTTTTCGGAATGGGTCACGTGCGGCAACAAAATGACGCGACACCACGCAAAACATGAGTTTTTGACCTAAAGAAGTGGATTGGGTATGTTTGTTGCAAAAGAACAAGCAATGGTTCAAGGGCACAAGCTCATGCCTTGTATCCACCCCGATACTCGTTTTCGCAATGGATCACGTGGCGCAATGAAATTGCGCGAAACCACCCCAAACATGAGTTTGGACTTAAAGAAGTGGACGGGGCATGTTCGTTGCGAAAAAACAAGAAATGATTCCGCGGACAAACCTCATGCCTTGTATCCACCCCGATACTCGTTTTAGCAATGGGTCACGTGCGGCAACGAAATGGCGCGAAACCACCCCAAACCTGAGTTTTTGACCTGAAGAAGTCGATTGGGCATGTTCGTTGCGAAAAAACAAGCAATGGTTCCAGGGACACAAACTCATGCCTTGTATGCATCCCGATACTCGTTTTTGCAATGGGTCACGTGCGGCAACAAAATGACGCGACACCACCCCAAACCTTAGTTTTGGACCTAAAGAAGTGGATTGGGTACGTTTGTTGCGAGAAAACAAGCAATGGTTCAGGGGCACAAGCTCATGCCTTGAATCCACCTCGATACTCATTTTCGCAATGGGTCACGTGGCGCAATGAAATGGCGCGAAACCACCCCAAACCTGAGTTTTGGACCTAAAGAAGTGGATTGGGCATGTTCGTTGCAAAAAAAAAAAAAAAAAAAACAAGAAATGGTTCCTAGGGGCACAAACTCATGCCTTGTATCCACCCCGATACTCGTTTTCGCAATGGGTCACGTGCGGCAACGAAATGGCGCAGAACCACCCCAAACTGGAGTTTGGACCTAAAGAAGTGGATTGGGCATGTTCATTGCAAAAAAAAACAAGAAATAGTTCCGAGGGAACAAACTCATGCCTTGTATCCACCCCGATACTCGTTTTCGCAATGGGCCGCGTGCGGCAACGAAATGGCGCGAAACCACCCCAAACCTGAGTTTTGGACCTAAAGAAGTGGATTAGCATGTTCGTTGCGAAAAAACAAGAAATGGTTCCAGGGGCCCAAACTCATGCCTTGTATCCACACCGATACTCGTTTTCGCAATGGGTCACGTGCGGCAACGAAATGGCGCGAAACTACCCCAAACATGAGATTGGACCTAAAGACGTGGATTCGGCATGTTCATTGCAAAAAAAACAAGAAATTGTTGCTAGGGAACAAACTCATGCCTTGTATCCACCCCGATACTCGTTTTCGGAATGGGTCACGTGCGGCAACAAAATGACGCGACACCACGCCAAACATGAGTTTTGGAACTAAAGAAGTGGATTGGGTATGTTTTTTGTGAAAAAACAAGCAATGGTTCTGGGGCACAAGCTCATGCCTTGTATCCACCCCGATACTCGTTTTCGCAATGGGTCACGTGGCGCAACGAAATTGAGCGAAACCACCCCAAACCTGAGTTTTGGACCTAAAGAAGTGGTTGGGGCATGTTCATTGCGAAAAAACAAGAAATGGTTCCAGGGGCACAAACTCATGCCTTGTATCCACCCTGATACTCGTTTTCGCAATGGGTCACGTGCGGCAACGAAATGGCGCGAAACCACCCCAAACATGAGTTTTGGACCTAAAGAAGTGGATTGGGCATGTTCATTGCGAAAAGAGAAGAAATGGTTCCGCGGACAAACCTTATGGGTATCCACCCCGATACTCGTTTTCGCAATGGGTCACGTGCGGCAACGAAATGGAGCGAAACCACCCCAAACCTGAGTTTTCGACCTGAAGAAGTCGATTGGGCATGTTCGTTGCGAAAAAAGAAGAAATGGTTCCGGGGGCACAAACTCATGCCTTGTATGCATCCCGATACTCGTTTTTGCAATGGGTGACGTGCGGCAACAATATGACGCGACACCACGCCAAACATGAGTTTTGGACCTAAAGAAGTGGATTGGGTATGTTTGTTGCGAAAAAAGAAGCAATGGTTCAGGGGCACAAGCTCATGCCTTGTATCCACCACGATACTCGTTTTCGCAATGGGTCACGTGGCGCAATGAAATGGTGCGAAACCACCACAAACCTGAGTTTTGGACCTAAAGAAGTGGATTGGGCATGTTCATTGCGAAAAAAACAACAAATGGTTCCAAGGGCACAAACTCATGCCTTGTATCCACCCTGATACTCGTTTTCGCAATGGGTCACGTGCGGCAACGAAATGGCGCGAAACCACCCCAAACCGGAGTTTGGACCTAAAGAAGGGGATTGGGCATGTTCATTGCAAAAAAAACAAGAAATAGTTCCGAGGGAACAAACTCATGCCTTGTATTCCCCCCGATACTCGTTTTCGCAATGGGTCACGTGCGGCAAAAAAATGGAGCGAAACCACCCCAAACCTATGTTTTGGACCTAAAGAAGTGGATTGGGCATGTTCGTTGCGAAAAACCAAGAAATGGATCCGGGGACACAAACTCATGCGTTGTATCCACCCCAATACTTGTTTTCGCATTGGGTCACGTGCGGCAACAAAATGACGTGACACCACGCCAAACATGAGTTTTGGACTAAAGAAGTGGATTGGGTATGTTTGTTGCGAAAAAACAAGTATGATTCAGGGGCCCAAGCTCATGCCTTGTATCCACCCCGATACTCGTTTTCGCAATGGATCATGTGGCGCAACAAAATTGCGCGAAACCACCCCAAACCTGAGTTTTGTACCCAAAGAAGTGGATTGGGCATGTTCGTTGTGAAAAAACAAGAAATGCTTCCAGGGGCACAAACACATACCTTGTATCCACCCCGATACTCGTTTTCGCAATGGGTCACGTGCGGCAACAAAATGGTGCGAAACCACCACAAACCTGAGTTGTGGACCTGAAGAAGTGGATCGGGCATGTTCGGTGCCAAAAAAAGAATAAATGGTTCCGGGGAGACAAACTCATGCCTTGTATCCACCCCGATAATCGCTTTCTCATTGGGTCACGTGCGGCAACGAAATGGTGCGAAACCACCCCAAACCTGAGTTGTGGACCTGAAGAAGTGGATTGGGCATGTTCGTTGCGAAAAAAGAAAAATGATCCGGGGACACAAACTCATGCCTTATATGCATCCCGATACTCGTTTTTGCAATGGGTCACGTGCGGCAACAAAATGACGCGACACCACGCAAAACATGAGTTTTGGACCTAAAGAAGTGGATTCGGTATGTTCGTTGTGAAAAAACAACCAATGGTTCAGGGGCACAAGCTCATGCCTTATATCCACCTCGATACTCGTTTTCGCAATAGGCCACATGCGGCATCGAAATGGCGCGAAACCACCCCAAACCTGAGTTTTGGACCTAAAGAAGTGGTTGGGGCATGTTCATTGCGAAAAAACAAGAAATGGTTCCAGGGGCACAAACTCATGCCTTGTATCCACCCCGATACTCGTTTTCGCAATGGGTCACGTGGCGCAATGAAATGGCGCGAAACCACCACAAACCTGAGTTTTGGACCTAAAGAAGTGGATTGGGCATGTTCATTGCGAAAAAAACAACAAATGGTTCCAAGGGCACAAACTCATGCCTTGTATCCACCCTGATACTCGTTTTGGCAATGGGTCACGTGCGGCAACGAAATGGCGCGAAACCACCCCAAACCGGAGTTTGGACCTAAAGAAGTGGATTGGGCATGTTCATTGCAAAAAAAACAAGAAATAGTTCCGAGGGAACAAACTCATGCCTTGTATCCACCCCGATACTCGTTTTCGCAATGGGTCACGTGCGGCAAAAAAATGGAGCGAAACCACCCCAAACCTATGTTTTGGACCTAAAAAGTGGATTGGGCATGTTCGTTGCGAAAAACCAAGAAATGGATCCGGGGTCACGTGCGGCAACAAAATGACGCGACACCACGCCAAACATGAGTTTTGGACCTAAAGAAGTGGATTCGGTATGTTCGTTGTGAAAAAACAACCAATGGTTCAGGGGCACAAGCTCATGCCTTATATCCACCTCGATACTCGTTTTCGCAATAGGCCACATGCGGCATCGAAATGGCGCGAAACCACCCCAAACATGAGTTTTGGACATAAAGAAGTGGATTGGGCATGTTCATTGCGAAAAAATAAGAAATGGTTCCGGGGGCACAAACTCATGCCTTGTATCCACCCCAATACTCGTTTTCGGAATGGGTCACGTGCGGCAACAAAATGACGTGACACCACGCCAAACATGAGTTTTGGACTAAAGAAGTGGATTGGGTATGTTTGTTGCGAAAAAACAAGTAATGATTCAGGGGCCCATGCTCATGCCTTGTATCCACCCCGATACTCGTTTTCGCAATGGATCACGTGGCGCAACAAAATTGCGCGAAACCACCCCAAACCTGAGTTTTGTACCCAAAGAAGTGGATTGGGCATGTTCGTTGTGAAAAAACAAGAAATGCTTCCAGGGGCACAAACACATACCTTGTATCCACCCCGATACTCGTTTTCGCAATGGGTCACGTGCGGCAACAAAATGGTGCGAAACCACCACAAACCTGAGTTGTGGACCTGAAGAAGTGGATCGGGCATGTTCGGTGCCAAAAAAAGAATAAATGGTTTCGGGGACACAAACTCATGCCTTGTATTCACCCCGATACTCGTTTTTGCAATGGGTCATGTGCGGCAACAAAATGACGCGACACCACGCCAAACATGAGTTTTGGACCTAAAGAAGTGGATTGATATGTTTGTTGCGAAAAAATAAGCAATGGTTTCGGGGGCACAAACTCATGCCTTGTATCCACCCCGATAATCGCTTTCGCTATGGGTCACGTGCGGCAACGAAATGGTGCGAAACCACCCCAAACCTGAGTTATGGACCTGAAGAAGTGGATTGGGCATGTTCGTTGCGAAAAAAGAAAAATGATCCGGGGACACAAACTCATGCCTTATATGCATCCCGATACTCGTTTTTGCAATGGGTCACGTGCGGCAACAAAATGACGCGACACCACGCCAAACATGAGTTTTGGACCTAAAGAAGTGGATTCGGTATGTTCGTTGTGAAAAAACAACCAATGGTTCAGGGGCACAAGCTCATGCCTTATATCCACCTCGATACTCGTTTTCGCAATAGGTCACATGCGGCATCGAAATGGCGCGAAACCACCCCAAACATGAGTTTTGGACATAAAGAAGTGGATTGGGCATGTTCATTGCGAAAAAATAAGAAATGGTTCCGGGGGCACAAACTCATGCCTTGTATCTACCCCAATACTCGTTTTCGGAATGGGTCACGTGCGGCAATGAAATGGCGCGAAACCACCCCAAACATGAGTTTTGGACCTAAAGAAGTTGATTGGGTATGTTTGTTTCGAAAAAACAAGCAATGGTTCAGGGGCACAAGCTCATGCCTTGTATCCACCACGATACTCGTTTTCGCAATGGGTCACGTGGCGCAATGAAATGGCGCGAAACCACCACAAACCTGAGTTTTTGACCTAAAGAAATGGATTGGGCATGTTCATTGCGAAAAAAACAACAAATGGTTCCAAGGGCACAAACTCATGCCTTGTATCCACACCGATACTCGTTTTCGCAATGGGTCACGTGCGGCAACGAAATGGTGCGAAACTGCCCCAAACATGAGATTGGACCTAAAGACGTGGATTGGGCATGTTCATTGCAAAAAAAAACAAGAAATTGTTGCTAGGGAACAAACTCATGCCTTGTATCCACCCCGATACTCGTTTTCGCAATAGGTCACGTGGGGCAAAGAAATGGTGCGAAACCACCCCAAACCTGAGTTTTGGACCTAACGAAGTGGATTGGTCATGGTCGTTGCGAAAAAACAAGAAATGGTTCTGGGGACACAAACTCATGCGTTGTATCCACACCAATACTTGTTTTCGCAATGGGTCACGTGCGGCAACGAAATTGCACGAAACCACCCCAAACATGAGATTGGACCTAAAGACGTGGATTGGGCATGTTCATTGCAAAAAAAAACAAGAAATTGTTGCTAGGGAACAAACTCATGCCTTGTATCCACCCCGATACTCGTTTTCGCAATAGGTCACGTGCGGCAAAGAAATGGCGCGAAACCACCCCAAACATGAGTTTTGGACCTAAAGAAGTGGACTGGTCATGGTCGTTGCGAAAAAACAAGAAATGGTTCCTGGGACACAAACTCATGCGTTGTATCCACCCCAATACTTGTTTTCGCAATGGGTCACGTGCGGCAACGAAATTGTGCGAAACCACCCCAAACAAGAGTTTGGGACCTAAAGAAGTGGATTGGGTATGTTTATTGCGAAAGAACAAGCAATGGTTCCGGGGGCACAAACTCATGCCTTGTATCCACCCCGATACTCGTTTTCGCAATGGGCCGCGTGCGGCAACGAAATGGCGCGAAACTACCCCAAACCTGAGTTTTGGACCTAAAGAAGTGGATTGGGCATGTTCGTTGGGAAAAAACAAGAAATGGTTCCGAGGGCACAAACTCGAGCCTTGTATCCGCTCCGATACTCGTTTTCGCAATGGGTCACGTGCGGCAACGAAATGGCACGAAAGCACCCCAAACCTGAGTTTTGGACCTAAAGAAGTGGATTGGGTAAGTTCGTTGCGAAGAAACAAGAAATGGTTCCGAGGGCACAAACTCATGCCTTGTATCCACCCCGATACTTGTTTTCGCAATGGGTCACGGTCGGCAACGAAATCGCGCGAAAACACCACAAACATGAGTTTTTGACCTAAAGAAGTGGATTGGGCATGTTTGTTGCGAAAAAACAAGAAATGGTTCTAGGGGCACAAACTCATGCCTTGTATCCAACCTGATACTCGTTTTCGCAATGGGTCACGTGCTGCAATGAAATGGCACAAAACAACCCCAAACCTGAGTTTTGGACCTAAAGAAGTGGATTGGGCATGTTCGTTGGGAAAAAACAAGAAATGGTTCCGAGGGCACAAACTCATGCCTTGTATCCGCCCCGATACTAGTTTTCGCAATGGGTCACGTGCGGCAATGAAATGGCACGAAACCACCCCAAACCTGGGTTTTGGACCTAAAGAAGTGGATTGGGTAAGTTCGTTGCAAATAAACAAGAAATGGTTCCGAGGGCACAAACTCATGCCTTGTATCCACCCCGATACTCGTTTTCGCAATGGGTCACGGTCGGCAACGAAATCGCGCGAAAACACCACAAACATGAGTTTTGGACCTAAAGAAGTGGATTGGGCATGTTTGTTGCGAAAAAACAAGAAATGGTTCCAGGGGCACAAACTCATGCCTTGTATCCAACCTGACACTCGTTTTCGCAATGGGTCACGTGCTGCAACGAAATGGCACGAAACAACCCCAAACATGAGTTTTGGACCAAAAGAAGTAGATTCGGCATGTTTGTTGCGAAAAAACAAGAAATGGTTCCAGGGGCACAAACTCATGCCTTGTATCCAACCTGATACTCGTTTTCGCAATGGGTCACGTGCTGCAACGAAATGGCACAAAACAACCCCAAACCTGAGTTTTGGACCTAAAGAAGTGGATTGGGCATGTTTGTTGGGAAAAAACAAGAAATGGTTCCGAGGGCACAAACTCAAGCCTTGTATCCACCCCGATAGTCGTTTTCGCAATGGGTCACGTGCGGCAATGAAATGGCACGAAACCACCCCAAACCTGAGTTTTGGACCTAAAGAAGTGGATTGGTCAAGTTCGTTGCGAAGAAACAAGAAATGGTTCCGAGGGCACAAACTCATGCCTTGTATCCACCCCGATACTCGTTTTCGCAATGGGTCACGGTCGGCAACGAAATCGCGCGAAAACACCACGAACATAAGTTCTGGACCTAAAGAAGTGGATTGGGCATGTTTGTTGTGAAAAAACAAGAAATGGTTCCAGGGGCACAAACTCATGCCTTGTATCCAACCTGATACTCGTTTCGCAATGGGTCACGTGCTGCAACGAAATGGCACGAAACAACCCCAAACCTGAGTTTTGGACCTAAAGAAATGGATTGGGCATGTTCGTTGGGAAAAACAGGAAATGGTTCCGAGGGCACAAACTCAAGCCTTGTATCCACCCCGATACTCGTTTTCGCAATGGGTCACGTGCGGCAATGAAATGGCACGAAACCACCCCAAACCTGAGTTTTGGACCTAAAGAAGTGGATTGGGCTAGTTCGTTGCGAAGAAAAAAGAAATGGTTCCGAGGGCACAAACTCATGCCTTGTATCCACCCCGATACTCGTTTTCGCAATGGGTCACGGTCGGCAACGAAATCGCGCGAAAACACCACAAACATGAGTTTTGGACCTAAAGAAGTGGATTGGGCATGTTTGTTGCGAAAAAACAAGAAATGGTTCCAGGGGCACAAACTCTTGCCTTGTATCCAACCTGATACTCGTTTTCGCAATGGGTCACGTGCTGCAACGAAATGGCACGAAACAACCCCAAACATGAGTTTTGGACCTAAAGAAGTGGATTCGGCATGTTTGTTGCGAAAAAACAAGAAATGGTTTCAGGGGCACAAACTCATGCCTTGTATCCAACCTGATACTAGTTTTCACAATGGGTCACGTGCTGCAACGAAATGGCACGAAACAACCCAAACCTGAGTTTTGGACCTAAAGAAGTGGATTGGGCATGTTCGTTGGGAAAAAACAAGAAATGGTTCCGAGGGCACAAACTCAAGCCTTGTATCCACCCCGATAGTCGTTTTCGCAATGGGTCACGTGCGGCAATGAAATGGCACGAAACCACCCCAAACCTGAGTTTTGGACCTAAAGAAGTGGATTGGGCAAGTTCGTTGCGAAGAAACAAGAAATGGTTCCGAGGGCACAAACTCATGCCTTGTATCCACCCCGATACTCGTTTTCGCAATGGGTCACGGTCGGCAACGAAATCGCGCGAAAACACCACGAACATAAGTTTTGGACCTAAGGAAGTGGATTGGGCATGTTTGTTGTGAAAAAACAAGAAATGGTTCCGAGGGCACAAACTCAAGCCATGTATCCACCCCGATACTCGTTTTCGCAATGGGTCACGTGCGGCAATGAAATGGCACGAAACCACCCCAAACCTGAGTTTTGGACCTAAAGAAGTGGATTGGGCAAGTTCGTTGCGAAGAAACAAGAAATGGTTCCGAGGGCACAAACTCATGCCTTGTATCCACCCCGATACTCGTTTTCGCAATGGGTCACGGTCGGCAACGAAATCGCGCGAAAACACCACAAACATGAGTTTTCGACCTAAAGAAGTGGATTGGGCATGTTTGTTGCGAAAAAACAAGAAATGGTTCCAGGGGCACAAACTCATGCCTTGTATCCAACCTGATACTCGTTTTCGCAATGGGTCACGTGCTGCAACGAAATGGCACGAAACAACCCCAAACCTGAGTTTTGGACCTAAAGAAGTGGATTGGGCAAGTTCGTTGCGAAGAAACAAGAAATGGTTCCGAGGGCACAAACTCATGCCTTGTATCCACCCCGATACTCGTCTTCGCAATGGGTCACTGCGGCAATGAAATGGCACGAAACCACCCCAAACTTGAGTTTTGGACCTAAAGAATTGGATTGGGCAAGTTCGTTGCGAAGAAACAAGAAATGGTTCCGAGGGCACAAACTCATGCCTTGTATCCACCCCGATACTCGTTTTCGCAATGGGTCACGGTCGGCAACGAAATCGCGCGAAAACACCACGAACATATGTTTTGGACCTAAAGAAGTGGATTGGGCATGTTTGTTGTGAAAAAACAAGAAATGGTTCCAGGGGCACAAACTCATGCCTTGTATCCAACCTAATACTCGTTTCGCAATGGGTCACGTGCTGCAACGAAATGGCACGAAACAACCCCAAACCTGAGTTTTGGACCTAAAGAAATGGATTGGGCATGTTCGTTGGGAAAAAACAGGAAATGGTTCCGAGGGCACAAACTCAAGCCTTGTATCCACCCCGATAGTCGTTTTCGCAATGGGTCACGGTCGGCAATGAAATGGCACGAAACCACCCCAATCCTGAGTTTTGGACCTAAAGAAGTGGATTGGGCATGTTTGTTGCGAAAAAACAAGAAATGGTTCTAGGGGCACAAACTCATGCCTTGTATCCAACCTGATACTCGTTTTCGCAATGGGTCACATGCTGCAACGAAATGGCACGAAACAACCCCAAACCTGAGTTTTGGACCTAAAGAAGTGGATTGCGCATGTTCGTTGGGAAAAAACAAGAAATGGTTCCAAGGGCACAAACTCAAGCCTTGTATCCACCCCGATACTCGTTTTCGCAATGGGTCACGTGCGGCATTGAAATGGCACGAAACCACCCCAAACCTGAGTTTTGGACCTAAAGAAGTGGATTGGGCAAGTTCGTTGCGAAGAAACAAGAAATGGTTCCGAGGGCACAAACTCATGCCTTGTATCCACCCCGATACTCGTTTTCGCAATGAGTCACGGTCAGCAACGAAATCGCGCGAAAACACCACGAACTTAAGTTTTGGACCTAAAGAAGTGGATTGGGCATGTTTGTTGCGAAAAAACAAGAAATGGCTCCAGGGGCACAAACTCATGCCTTGTATCCAACCTGATACTCGTTTTCGCAATGGGTCACGTGCTGCAACGAAATGGCACGAAACAACCCCAAACCTGACTTTTGGACCTAAAGAAGTGGATTGGGCATGTTCGTTGGGAAAAAACAAGAAATGGTTCCGAGGGCACAAACTCAAGCCTTGTATCCACCCCGATACTCGTTTTCGCAATGGGTCACGTGCGGCAATGAAATGGCACGAAACCACCCCAAACCTGAGTTTTGGACCTAAAGAAGTGGATTGGGCAAGTTCGTTGCGAATAAACACGAAATGATTCCGAGGGCACAAACTCATGCCTTGCATCCACCCCGATACTCGTTTTCGCAATGGGCCACGGTCGGCAACGAAATCGCGCGAAAACACCACAAACATGAGTTTTGGACCTAAAGAAGTGGATTGGGCATGTTTGTTGCGAAAAAACAAGAAATGGTTCTAGGGGCACAAACTAATGCCTTGTATCCAACCTGATACTCGTTTTCGCAATGGGTCACGTGCTGCAACGAAATGGCACGAAACAACCCCAAACCTGAGTTTTGGACCTAAAGAAATGGATTAGGCATGTTCGTTGGGAAAAAACAGGAAATGGTTCCGAGGGCACAAACTCAAGCCTTGTATCCACCCCGATACTCGTTTTCGCAATGGGTCACGTGCGGCAATGAAATGGCACGAAACCACCCCAAACGTGAGTTTTGGACCTAAAGAAGTGGATTGGGCAAGTTCATTGCGAATAAACACGAAATGGTTCCGAGGGCACAAACTCATGCCTTGTATCCACCCCGATACTCGTTTTCGCAATGGGCCACGGTCGGCAACGAAATCGCGCGAAAACACCACAAACATGAGTTTTGGACCTAAAGAAGTGGATTGGGCATGTTTGTTGCTAAAAAACAAGAAATGGTTCTAGGGGCACAAACTCATGCCTTGTATCCAACCTAATACTCGTTTTCGCAATGGGTCACGTGCAGCAATGAAATGGCACGAAACCACCCCAAACCTGAGTTTTCGACCAAAAGAAGTGGATTGGGCAAGTTCGTTGTGAAGAAATAAGAAATGGTTCCGAGAGCACAAACTCATGCCTTGTATCCACCCCGATAGTCGTTTACGCAATGGGTCACGGTCGGCAATGAAATGGCACGAAACCACCCCAATCCTGAGTTTTGGACCTAAAGAAGTGGATTGGGCATGTTTGTTGCGAAAAAACAAGAAATGGTTCCGGGGGCACAAACTCATGCCTTGTATCCAACCTGATACTCGTTTCGCAATGGGTCACGTGCTGCAACGAAATGGCACGAAACAACCCCAAACCTGAGTTTTGGACCTAAAGAAATGGATTGGGCATGTTCGTTGGGAAAAAACAGGAAATGGTTCCGAGGGCACAAACTCAAGCCTTGTATCCACCCCGATACTCGTTTTCGCAATGGGTCACGGTCGGCAACGAAATCGCGCGAAAACACAACCAACATGAGTTTTGGACCTAAAGAAGTGGATTGGGCATGTTTGTTGCGAAAAAACAAGAAATGGTTCCAGGGGCACAAACTCATGCCTTGTATCCAACCTGATACTCGTTTTCGCAATGGGTCACGTGCTGCAACGAAATGGCATGAAACAACCCCAAACATGAGTTTTGGACCTAAAGAACTGGATTGGGCATGTTTGTTGCGAAAAAACAAGAAATGGCTCTAGGGGCACAAACTCATGCCTTGTATCCAACCTGATACTCGTTTTCGCAATGGGTCACGTGCTGCAACGAAATGGCACGAAACAACCCCAAACCTGAGTTTTGGACCTAAAGAAGTGGATTGGGCATGTTCGTTGGGAAAAAACAAGAAATGGTTCTGAGGGCACATACTCAAGCCTTGTATCCACCTCGATACTCGTTTTCGCAATGGGTCACGTGCGGCAATGAAATGGCACGAAACCACCCCAAACCTGAGTTTTGGACCTAAAGAAGTGGATTGGGCATGTTCGTTGGGAAAAAACAAGAAATGGTTCCGAGGGCACAAACTCAAGCCTTGTATCCACCCCGATAGTCGTTTTCGCAATGGGTCACGTGCGGCAATGAAATGGCACGAAACCACCCCAAACCTGAGTTTTGGACCTAAAGAAGTGGATTGGGCAAGTTCGTTGCGAAGAAACAAGAAATGGTTCCGAGGGCACAAACTCATGCCTTGTATCCACCCCGATACTCGTTTTCGCAATGGGTCACGGTCGGCAACGAAATCGCGCGAAAACACCACAAACATGAGTTTTGGACCTAAAGAAGTGGATTGGGCATGTTCGTTGGGAAAAAACAAGAAATGGTTCTGAGGGCACATACTCAAGCCTTGTATCCACCTCGATACTCGTTTTCGCAATGGGTCACGTGCGGCAATGAAATGGCACGAAACCACCCCAAACCTGAGTTTTGGACCTAAAGAAGTGGATTGGGCAAGTTCGTTGCGAAGAAACAAGAAATGGTTCCGAGGGCACAAACTCATGCCTTGTATCCACCCCGATACTCGTTTTCGCAATGGGTCACGGTCGGCAACGAAATCGCGCGAAAACACCACGAACATATGGTTCTGAGGGCGCAAACTCAAGCCTTGTATCCACCCCGATACTCTTTTTCGCAATGGGTCACGTGCGGCTACGAAATGGCGTGAAAGCACCACAAACATGAGTTTTGGACCTAAAGAAGTGGATTGGGCATGCTTGTTGTGAAAAAACAAGAAATGGTTCCAGGGGCACAAACTCAAGCCTTGTATCCACCCCGGTACTCGTTTTCGCAATGGGTCACGTGCGGCAATGAAATGGCACCCAAACCTGAGTTTTGGACCTAAAGAAGTGGATTGGGCAAGTTCGTTGCGAAGAAACAAGAAATGGTTCCGAGGGCACAAACTCATGCCTTGTATCCACCCCGATACTCGTTTTCGCAATGGGTCACGTGCGGCAACGAAATCGCGCGAAAACACCACAAACATGAGTTTTGGACCTAAAGAAGTGGATTGGGCATGCTTGTTGTGAAAAAACAAGAAATGGTTCCAGGGGCACAAACTCAAGCCTTGTATCCACCCCGGTACTCGTTTTCGCAATGGGTCACGTGCGGCAATGAAATGGCACGAAACCACCCCAAACCTGAGTTTTGGACCTAAAGAAGTGGATTGGGCAAGTTCGTTCCGAAGAAACAAGAAATGGTTCCGAGGGCACAAACTCATGCCTTGTATCCACCCCGCTACTCGTTTTGGCAATGGGTCACGTGCGGCAACGAAATGGCGCGAAACCACCCCAAACTTGAGTTTTGGACCAATAGAAGTGGATTGGGCATGTTCATTGCGAAAAAACAAGAAAGGGTTCCGAGGGCACAAACTCATGCCTTGTATCAACGCCGATACTCGTTTTCGCAATGGGTCACGTGGCGCAACGAAATGGCGCGAAACCACCACAAACATGAGTTTTAGACCTAAAGAAGTGGATTGGGCATGTTCGTCGGGAAAAAACAAGAAATGGTTCTGAGGGCGCAAACTCATGCCTTGTATCCACCCCGATACTCGTTTTCGCAATGGGTCACGTGCAGCAACGAAATGGCGTGAAAGCACCATAAACACGAGTTTTGGACTTAAAGAAGTGGATTGGGTATGTTTGTTGCGAAAAAACAAGAAATGGTTCCGGGGGCACAAACTCATGCCTTGTATCCACCCCTGATACTCGTTTTCGCAATGGGTCACGTGCGGCAACGAAATGGCGTGAAACCACCCCAAACCTTAGTTTTGGACCTAAAGAAGTGTATTGGGCATGTTCGTTGCGAAAAAAACAATAAATGGTTCCGGGGACAGAAAATTATGTATTGTATCCACCCCGATACTCGTTTTCGCAATGGGTCACGTGGCGCAACGAAATGGCGCGAGACCACCACAAACCTGACTTTTGGACCTAAAGAAGTGGATTGGGCATGTTTGTTGCGAAAAAACAAGAAATGGTTCCAAGGGCACAAACTCATGACTTGTATCCACGCCGATACTCGTTTTCGCAATGGGTCACGTGGCACAACGAAATGGCGCGAAACCACCACAAACATGTGTTTTAGACCTAAAGGAGTGGGTTGGGCATGTTCGTTGGAAAAAAAAGAAGAAATGGTTCTGAGGGCGCAAACTCAAGCCTTGTATCCACCCCGATACTCGTTTTCGCAATGGGTCACGTGCGGCTACGAAATGGCGTGAAAGCACCACAAACATGAGTTTTGGACCTAAAGAAGTGGATTGGGCATGTTTGTTGTGAAAAAACAAGAAATGGTTCCAGGGGCACAAACTCAAGCCTTGTATCCACCCCGGTACTCGTTTTCGCAATGGGTCACGTGCGGCAATGAAATGGCACCCAAACCTGAGTTTTGGACCTAAAGAAGTGGATTGGGCAAGTTCGTTGCGAAGAAACAAGAAATGGTTCCGAGGGCACAAACTCATGCCTTGTATCCACCCCGATACTCGTTTTCGCAATGGGTCACAGTCGGCAACGAAATCGCGCGAAAACACCACAAACATGAGTTTTGGACCTAAAGAAGTGGATTGGGCATGTTTGTTGTGAAAAAACAAGAAATGGTTCCAGGGGCACAAACTCATGCCTTGTATCCACCCTCATACTCGTTTTCGCAATGGGTCACGTGCTGCAACGAAATGGCACGAAACAACCCAAACCTGAGTTTTGGACCTAAAGAAGTGGATTGGGCATGTTCGTTGGGAAAAAACAAGAAATGGTTCAGAGGGCACATACTCAAGCCTTGTATCCACCCTGATACTCGTTTTCGCAATGGGTCACGTTGCTCAATGAAATGGCGCGAAACCACCACAAACCTTAGTTTTGGACCTAAAGAACTGGATTGGGCACGTTTGTTGCGATAAAACAAAAAATGGTTCCGAGGGCACAAACTCATGCCTTGTATCTACCCCGATACTCGTTTTCGCAATGGGTCACATGCGGCAACGAAATGGCGCGAAAACACCACAAACATGTGTTTTGGACCTACAGAAGTGGATTGGGCATGTTTGTTGTGAAAAAACAAGAAATGGTTCCAGGGGTACAAACTCATGCCTTGTATCCAAGCTGATACTCGTTTTCGCAATGGGTCACGTGCTGCAACGAAATGGCACAAAACAACCCCAAACCTGAGTTTTGGACCTAAAGAAGTGGATTGGGCATGTTCGTTGGGAAAAAACAAGAAATGGTTCCGAGGGCACAAACTCAAGCCTTGTATCCACCCCGATAGTCGTTTTCACAATGGGTCACGTGCGGCAATGAAATGGTTCTGAGGGCACATACTCAAGCCTTGTATCCACCTCGATACTCGTTTTCGCAATGGGTCACGTGCGGCAATGAAATGGCACGAAACCACCCCAAACCTGAGTTTTGGACCTAAAGAAGTGGATTGGGAAAGTTCGTTGCGAAGAAAGAAGAAATGGTTCCGAGGGCACAAACTCATGCCTTGTATCCACCCCGATACTCGTTTTCCTAATGGGTCACGTGCGGCAACGAAATCGCGCGAAAGCACCACAAACATGAGTTTTGGACCTAATGAAGTGGATTGGGCATGTTTCTTGCGAAAAAACAAGAAATGGTTCCAGGGGCACAAACTCATGCCTTGTATCCACCCTGATACTCGTTTTCGCAATGGGTCACGTGCGGCAACGAAATGGCGCGAAACCACCCCAAACCTAAGTTTTGGACCTAAAGAAGTGTGTTGGGCTTGTTCGTTGCGAAAAAACAAGAAATGGTTCCGGGGACAGAAAATTATGTATTGTATCCACCCCGATACTCGTTTTCGCAATGGGTCACGTGGCGCAACGAAATGGCGCGAGACCACCACAAACATGAGTTTGGACCTAAAGAAGTGGATTGGGCATGTTTGTTGCGAAAAAACAAGAAATGGTTCCAAGGGCACAAACTCATGACTTGTATCCACGCCGATACTCGTTTTCGCAATGGGTCACGTGGCACAACGAAATGGTGCGAAACTACCACAAACATGTGTTTTAGACCTAAAGAAGTGGGTTGGGCATGTTCGTTGGAAAAAAACAAGAAATGGTTCTGAGGGCGCAAACTCAAGCCTTGTATCCACCCCGATACTCGTTTTCGCAATGTGTCACGTGCGGCTACGAAATGGCGTGAAAGCACCACAAACATGAGTTTTGGACCTAAAGAAGTGGATTGGGCATGTTTGTTGCGAAAAAACAAGAAATGGTTCCAGGGGCACAAACTCATGCCTTGTATCCAACCTGATACTCGTTTTCGCAATGGGTCACGTGCTGCAACGAAATGGCACGAAACAACCCCAAACCTGAGTTTTGGACCTAAAGAAGTGGATTGGGCATGTTCGTTGGGAAAAAACAAGAAATGGTTCAGAGGGCACATACTCAAGCCTTGTATCCACCCTGATACTCGTTTTCGCAATGGGTCACGTTGCTCAATGAAATGGCGCGAAACCACCACAAACCTTAGTTTTGGACCTAAAGAACTGGATTGGGCACATTTGTTGCGATAAAACAAAAAATGGTTCCGAGGGCACAAACTCATGCCTTGTATCCACCCCGATACTCGTTTTCGCAATGGGTCACATGCGGCAACGAAATGGCGCGAAAACACCACAAACATGTGTTTTGGACCTACAGAAGTGGATTGGGCATGTTTGTTGTGAAAAAACAAGAAATGGTTCCAGGGGCACAAACTCATGCCTTGTATCCAACCTGATACTCGTTTTCGCAATGGGTCACGTGCTGCAACGAAATGGCACAAAACAACCCCAAACCTGAGTTTTGGACCTAAAGAAGTGGATTGGGCATGTTCGTTGGGAAAAAACAAGAAATGGTTCCGAGGGCACAAACTCAAGCCTTGTATCCACCCCGATAGTCGTTTTCACAATGGGTCACGTGCGGCAATGAAATGGCACGAAACCACCCCAAACCTGAGTTTTGGACCTAAAGAAGTGGATTGGGCAAGTTCGTTGCGAAGAAACAAGAAATGGTTCCGAGGGCACAAACTCATGCCTTGTATCCACCCCGATACTCGTTTTCGCAATGGGTCACGGTCGGCAACGAAAGCGCGCGAAAACACCACAAACATGAGTTTTGGACCTAAAGAAGTGGATTGGGCATGTTCGTTGGGAAAAAACAAGAAATGGTTCTGAGGGCACATACTCAAGCCTTGTATCCACCTCGATACTCGTTTTCGCAATGGGTCACGTGCGGCAATGAAATGGCACGAAACCACCCCAAACCTGAGTTTTGGACCTAAAGAAGTGGATTGGGCAAGTTCGTTGCGAAGAAACAAGAAATGGTTCCGAGGGCACAAACTCATGCCTTGTATCCACCCCGATACTCGTTTTCCTAATGGGTCACGTGCGGCAACGAAATCGCGCGAAAACACCACAAACATGAGTTTTGGACCTAATGAAGTGGATTGGGCATGTTTCTTGCGAAAAAACAAGAAATGGTTCCAGGGGCACAAACTCATGCCTTGTATCCACCCTGATACTCGTTTTCGCAATGGGTCACGTGCGGCAACGAAATGGCGCGAAACTACCCCAAACCTAAGTTTTGGACCTAAAGAAGTGTATTGGGCATGTTCGTTGCGAAAAAACAAGAAATGGTTCCGGGGACAGAAAATTATGTATTGTATCCACCCCGACACTTGTTTTCGCAATGGGTCACGTGGCGCAACGAAATGGCGCGAGACCACCACAAACATGAGTTTTGGACCTAAAGAAGTGGATTGGGCATGTTTGTTGCGAAAAAACAAGAAATGGTTCCAAGGGCACAAACTCATGACTTGTATCCACGCCGATACTCGTTTTCACAATGGGTCACGTGGCACAACGAAATGGTGCGAAACCACCACAAACATGTGTTTTAGACCTAAAGAAGTGGGTTGGGCATGTTCGTTGGAAAAAAAACAAGAAATGGTTCTGAGGGCGCAAACTCAAGCCTTGTATCCACCCCGATACTCTTTTTCGCAATGGGTCACGTGCGGCTACGAAATGGCGTGAAAGCACCACAAACATGAGTTTTGGACCTAAAGAAGTGGATTGGGCATGCTTGTTGTGAAAAAACAAGAAATGGTTCCAGGGGCACAAACTCAAGCCTTGTATCCACCCCGGTACTCGTTTTCGCAATGGGTCACATGCGGCAATGAAATGGCACGAAACTACCCCAAACCTGAGTTTTGGACCTAAAGAAGTGGATTGGGCAAGTTCATTCCAAAGAAACAAGAAATGGTTCCGAGGGCACAAACTCATGCCTTGTATCCACCCCGATACTCGTTTTCGCAATGGGTCACGTGCGGCAACGAAATGGTGCGAAACCACCCCAAACTTGAGTTTTGGACCAATAGAAGTGGATTGGGCATGTTCGTTGCGAAAAAACAAGAAATGGTTCCGAGGGCACAAACTCATGCCTTGTATCAACGCCGATACTCGTTTTCGCAATGGGTCACGTGGCGCAACGAAATGGCGCGAAACCACCACAAACATGAGTTTTAGACCTAAAGAAGTGGATTGGGCATGTTCGTCGGGAAAAAACAAGAAATGGTTCTGAGGGCGCAAACTCATGCCTTGTATCCACCCCGATACTTGTTTTCGCAATGGGTCACGTGCAGCAACGAAATGGCGTGAAAGCACCATAAACACGAGTTTTGGACTTAAAGAAGTGGATTGGGTATGTTTGTTGCGAAAAAACAAGAAATGGTTCCAGGGGCACAAACTCATGCCTTGTATCCACCCCTGATACTCGTTTTCGCAATGGGTCACGTGCGGCAACGAAATGGCGTGAAACCACCCCAAACCTAAGTTTTGGACCTAAAGAAGTGTATTGGGCATGTTCATTGCGAAAAAAACAAGAAATGGTTCCGGGGACAGAAAATTATGTATTGTATCCACCCCGATACTCGTTTTCGCAATGGGTCACGTGGCGCAACGAAATGGCGCGAGACCACCACAAACCTGAGTTTTGGACCTAAAGAAGTGGATTGGGCATGTTTGTTGCGAAAAAACAAGAAATGGTTCCAAGGGCACAAACTCATGACTTGTATCCACGCCGATACTCGTTTTCGCAATGGGTCACGTGGCACAACGAAATGGCGCGAAACCACCACAAACATGTGTTTTAGACCTAAAGAAGTGGGTTGGGCATGTTCGTTGGAAAAAAAAGAAGAAATGGTTCTGAGGGCGCAAACTCAAGCCTTGTATCCACCCCGATACTCGTTTTCGCAATGGGTCACGTGCGGCTACGAAATGGCGTGAAAGCACCACAAACATGAGTTTTGGACCTAAAGAAGTGGATTGGGCATGTTTGTTGTGAAAAAACAAGAAATGGTTCCAGGGGCACAAACTCAAGCCTTGTATCCACCCCGGTACTCGTTTTCGCAATGGGTCACGTGCGGCAATGAAATGGCACCCAAACCTGAGTTTTGGACCTAAAGAAGTGGATTGGGCAAGTTCGTTGCGAAGAAACAAGAAATGGTTCCGAGGGCACAAACTCATGCCTTGTATCCACCCCGATACTCGTTTTCGCAATGGGTCACAGTCGGCAACGAAATCGCGCGAAAACACCACAAACATGAGTTTTGGACCTAAAGAAGTGGATTGGGCATGTTTGTTGTGAAAAAACAAGAAATGGTTCCAGGGGCACAAACTCATGCCTTGTATCCACCCTCATACTCGTTTTCGCAATGGGTCACGTGCTGCAACGAAATGGCACGAAACAACCCAAACCTGAGTTTTGGACCTAAAGAAGTGGATTGGGCTTGTTCGTTGGGAAAAAACAAGAAATGGTTCAGAGGGCACATACTCAAGCCTTGTATCCACCCTGATACTCGTTTTCGCAATGGGTCACGTTGCTCAATGAAATGGCGCGAAACCACCACAAACCTTAGTTTTGGACCTAAAGAACTGGATTGGGCACGTTTGTTGCGATAAAACAAAAAATGGTTCCGAGGGCACAAACTCATGCCTTGTATCTACCCCGATACTCGTTTTCGCAATGGGTCACATGCGGCAACGAAATGGCGCGAAAACACCACAAACATGTGTTTTGGACCTACAGAAGTGGATTGGGCATGTTTGTTGTGAAAAAACAAGAAATGGTTCCAGGGGTACAAACTCATGCCTTGTATCCAAGCTGATACTCGTTTTCGCAATGGGTCACGTGCTGCAACGAAATGGCACAAAACAACCCCAAACCTGAGTTTTGGACCTAAAGAAGTGGATTGGGCATGTTCGTTGGGAAAAAACAAGAAATGGTTCCGAGGGCACAAACTCAAGCCTTGTATCCACCCCGATAGTCGTTTTCGCAATGGGTCACGTGCGGCAATGAAATGGCACGAAACCACCCCAAACCTGAGTTTTGGACCTAAAGAAGTGGATTGGGCAAGTTCGTTGCGAAGAAACAAGAAATGGTTCCGAGGGCACAAACTCATGCCATGTATCCACCCCGATACTCGTTTTCGCAATGGGTCACGGTCGGCAACGAAATCGCGCGAAAACACCACAAACATGAGTTTTGGACCTAAAGAAGTGGATTGGGCATGTTCGTCGGGAAAAAACAAGAAATGGTTCTGAGGGCACATACTCAAGCCTTGTATCCACCTCGATACTCGTTTTCGCAATGGGTCACGTGCGGCAATGAAATGGCACGAAACCACCCCAAACCTGAGTTTTGGACCTAAAGAAGTGGATTGGGCAAGTTCGTTGCGAAGAAACAAGAAATGGTTCCGAGGGCACAAACTCATGCCTTGTATCCACCCCGATACTCGTTTTCCTAATGGGTCACGTGCGGCAACGAAATAGCGCGAAAGCACCACAAACATGAGTTTTGGACCTAATGAAGTGGATTGGGCATGTTTCTTGCGAAAAAACAAGAAATGGTTCCAGGGGCACAAACTCATGCCTTGTATCCACCCTGATACTCGTTTTCGCAATGGGTCACGTGCGGCAACGAAATGGCGCGAAACCACCCCAAACCTAAGTTTTGGACCTAAAGAAGTGTGTTGGGCTTGTTCGTTGCGAAAAAACAAGAAATGGTTCCGGGGACAGAAAATTATGTATTGTATCCACCCCGATACTCGTTTTCGCAATGGGTCACGTGGCGCAACGAAATGGCGCGAGACCACCACAAACATGAGTTTTGGACCTAAAGAAGTGGATTGGGCATGTTTGTTGCGAAAAAACAAGAAATGGTTCCAAGGGCACAAACTCATGACTTGTATCCACGCCGATACTCGTTTTCGCAATGGGTCACGTGGCACAACGAAATGGTGCGAAACTACCACAAACATGTGTTTTAGACCTAAAGAAGTGGGTTGGGCATGTTCGTTGGAAAAAAACAAGAAATGGTTCTGAGGGCGCAAACTCAAGCCTTGTATCCACCCCGATACTCGTTTTCGCAATGGGTCACGTGCGGCTACGAAATGGCGTGAAAGCACCACAAACATGAGTTTTGGACCTAAAGAAGTGGATTGGGCATGTTTGTTGTGAAAAAACAAGAAATGGTTCCAGGGGCACAAACTCAAGCCTTGTATCCACCCCGGTACTCGTTTTCGCAATGGGTCACGTGCGGCAATGAAATGGCACGAAACCACCCCAAACTTGAGTTTTGGACCTAAAGAAGTGGATTGGGCAAGTTCGTTCCGAAGAAACAAGAAATGGTTCCGAGGGCACAAACTCATGCCTTGTATCCACCCCTATACTCGTTTTCGCAATGGGTCACGGTCGGCAACGAAATCGCACGAAAACACCACAAACATGAGTTTTGGACCTAAAGAAGTGGATTGGGCATGTTTGTTGCGAAAAAACAAGAAATGGTTCCAGGGGCACAAACTCATGCCTTGTATCCACCCTCATACTCGTTTTCGCAATGGGTCACGTGCTGCAACGAAATGGCACGAAACAACCCAAACCTGAGTTTTGGACCTAAAGAAGTGGATTGGGCATGTTCGTTGGGAAAAAACAAGAAATGGTTCTGAGGGCACATACTCAAGCCTTGTATCCACCCTGATACTCGTTTTCGCAATGGGTCACGTTGCTCAATGAAATGGCGCAAAACCACCACAAACCTTAGTTTTGGACCTAAAGAACTGGATTGGGCACGTTTGTTGCGATAAAACAAAAAATGGTTCCGAGGGCACAAACTCATGCCTTGTATCCACCCCGATACTCGTTTTCGCAATGGGTCACATGCGGCAACGAAATGGCGCGAAAACACCACAAACATGAGTTTTGGACCTACAGAAGTGGATTGGGCATGTTTGTTGTGAAAAAACAAGAAATGGTTCCAGGGGCACAAACTCATGCCTTGTATCCAACCGGATACTCGTTTTCGCAATGGGTCACGTGCTGCAACGAAATGGCACAAAACAACCCCAAACCTGAGTTTTGGACCTAAAGAAGTGGATTGGGCATGTTCGTTGGGAAAAAACAAGAAATGGTTCCGAGGGCACAAACTCAAGCCTTGTATCCACCCCGATAGTCGTTTTCGCAATGGGTCACGTGCGGCAATGAAATGGCACGAAACCACCCCAAACCTGAGTTTTGGACCTAAAGAAGTGGATTGGGCAAGTTCGTTGCGAAGAAACAAGAAATGGTTCCGAGGGCACAAACTCATGCCTTGTATCCACCCCGATACTCGTTTTCGCAATGGGTCACGATCGGCAACGAAATCGCGCGAAAACACCACAAACATGAGTTTTGGACCTAAAGAAGTGGATTGGGCATGTTCGTTGGGAAAAAACAAGAAATGGTTCTGAGGGCACATACTCAAGCCTTGTATCCACCTCGATACTCGTTTTCGCAATGGGTCACGTGCGGCAATGAAATGGCACGAAACCACCCCAAACCTGAGTTTTGGACCAAAAGAAGTGGATTGGGCAAGTTCGTTGCGAAGAAACAAGAAATGGTTCCGAGGGCACAAACTCATGCCTTGTATCCACCCCGATACTCGTTTTCCTAATGGGTCACGTGCGGCAACGAAATCGCGCGAAAACACCACAAACATGAGTTTTGGACCTAATGAAGTGGATTGGGCATGTTTCTTGCGAAAAAACAAGAAATGGTTCCAGGGGCACAAAGTCATGCCTTGTATCCACCCTGATACTCGTTTTCGCAATGGGTCACGTGCGGCAACGAAATGGCGTGAAAGCACCACAAACACGAGTTTTGGACTTAAAGAAGTGGATTGGGCATGTTTGTTGCGAAAAAACAAGAAATGGTTCCAGGGGCACAAACTCATGCCTTGTATCCACCTTGATACTCGTTTTCGCAATGGGTCACGTGCGGCAACGAAATGGCGCAAAACCACCCCAAACCTAAGTTTTGGACCTAAAGAAGTGTATTGGGCATGTTCGTTGCGAAAAAACAAGAAATGGTTCCAGGGGCACAAACTCATGCCTTGTATCCACCCCGATACTCGTTTTCGCACTGGGTCACGTGCGGCAACGAAATGGCGTGAAAGCACCACAAACATGAGTTTTGGACCTAAAGAAGTGGATTGGGCATGTTTGTTGTGAAAAAACAAGAAATGGTTCCAGGGGTACAAACTCATGCCTTGTATCCAAGCTGATACTCGTTTTCGCAATGGGTCACGTGCTGCAACGAAATGGCACAAAACAACCCCAAACCTGAGTTTTGGACCTAAAGAAGTGTATTGGGCATGTTCGTTGCGAAAAAACAAGAAATGGTTCCGGGGACAGAAAATTATGTATTGTATCCACCCCGGTACTCGTTTTCTCAATGGGTCACGTGGCGCAACGAAATGGCGCGAGACCACCACAAACATGAGTTTTGGACCTAAAGAAGTGGATTGGGCATGTTTGTTGCGAAAAAACAAGAAATGGTTCCAAGGGCACAAACTCATGCCTTGTATCAACGCCGATACTCGTTTTCGCAATGGGTCACGTGGCGCAACGAAATGGCGCGAAACCACCACAAACATGAGTTTTAGACCTAAAGAAGTGGATTGGGCATGTTCGTTGGGAAAAAACAAGAAATGGTTCTGAGGGCGCAAACTCAAGCCTTGTATCCACCCCGATACTCGTTTTCGCAATGGGTCACGTGCGGCAACGAAATGGCGTGAAAGCACCACAAACACGAGTTTTGGACCTAAAGAAGTGGATTGGGCATGTTTGTTGCGAAAAAACAAGAAATGGTTCCAGGGGCACAAACTCATGCCTTGTATCCACCCTGATACTCGTTTTCGCAATGGGTCACGTGCGGCAATGAAATGGCGCGAAACCACCCCAAACCTAAGTTTTGGACCTAAAGAAGTGGATTGGGCAAGTTCATTGCGAAGAAACAAGAAATGGTTCCGAGGGCACAAACTCATGCCTTGTATCCACCCCGATACTCGTTTTCACAATGGGTCACGGTCGGCAACGAAATCGCGCGAAAACACCACTAACATGAGTTTTGGACCTAAAGAAGTGGATTGGGCAAGTTTGTTGCGAAAAAACAAGAAATGGTTCCAGGGGCACCAACTCATGCCTTGTATCCACCCTCATACTCGTTTTCGCAATGGGTCACGTGCGGCAACGTAATCGCGCGAAACCACCACAAACATGAGCTTTGGACCTAAAGAAGTGGATTGGGCATGTTCGTTGGGAAAAAACAAGAAATGGTTCCGAGGGCACAAACTCAAGCCTTGTATCCACCCCGGTACTCGTTTTCGCAATGGGTCACGTGCGGCAATGAAATGGCACGAAACCACCGCAAACCTGAGTTTTGGACCTAAAGAAGTGGATTGGGCAAGTTCGTTGCGAAGAAACAAGAAATGGTTCCGAGGGCACAAACTCAAGCCTTGTATCCACCCCGATACTCGTTTTCGTAATGGGTCACGTTCGGCAATGAAATGGCACAAAACCACCCCAAACCTGAGTTTTGGACCTGAAGAAGTGGATTGGGCAAGTTCCTTGCGAAGAAACAAGAAATGGTTCCGAGGGCACAAACTCATGCATTGTATTCACCCCGATACTCGTTTTCGCAATGGGTCACGGTCGGCAACGAAATCGCGCGAAAAGACCACAAACATGAGTTTTGGACCTAAAGAAGTGGATTGGGCATGTTTGTTGCGAAAAAACAAGAAATGGTTTCAGGGGCACAATCTCATGCCTTGTATCCAACCTGATACTCGTTTTCGCAATGGGTCACGTGCGGCAACGAAATGGGGTGAAAGCACCACAAACATGAGTTTTGGACCTAAAGAAGTGGATTGGGCATGTTTGTTGCGAAAAAACAAGAAATGGTTCCAGGGGCACAAACTCATGCCCTGTATCCACCCTGATACTCGTTTTCGCAATGGGTCACGTGCGGCAACGAAATCGCGTGAAACCACCACAAACATGAGTTGTGGACCTAAAGAAGTGGATTGGGCATGTTTGTTGGGAAAAAACAAGAAATGGTTCCGAGGGCACAAACTCAAGCCTTGTATCCACCCCGATACTCGTTTTCGCAATGGGTCACGTGCTGCAACGAAATGGCACGAAACAACCCCAAACCTGAGTTTTGGACCAAAAGAAGTGGATTGGGCATGTTCGTTGGGAAAAAACAGGAAATGGTTCCGAGGGCACAAACTCAAGCCTTGTATTCACCCCGATACTCGTTTTCGCAATGGGTCACGTGCGGCAATGAAATGGCACGAAACCACCCCAAACCTGAGTTTTGGACCTAAAGAAGTGGATTGGGCAAGTTCGTTGCGAAGAAACAAGAAATGGTTCCGAGGGCACAAACTCAAGCCTTGTATCCACCCCGATACTCGTTTTCGCAATGGGTCACGGTCGGCAACGAAATCGCGCGAAAACACCACAAACATGAGTTTTGGACCTAAAGAAGTGGATTGGGCATGTTTGTTGCGAAAAAACAAGAAATGGTTCCAGGGGCACAAACTCATGCCTTGTATCCAACCTGATACTCGTTTTGGCAATGGGTCACGTGCTGCAATGAAATGGCACGAAACAACCCCATACCTGAGTTTTGGACCTAAAGAAGTGGATTGGGCATGTTCGTTGGGAAAAAAGAAGAAATGGTTCTGAGGGCACAAACTCAAGCCTTGTATCCACCCCGATACTCGTTTTCGCAATGGGTCACGTGCGGCAACGAAATGGCGCGAAACCACCCCAAACTTGAGTTTTGGACCAAAAGAAGTGGATTGGGCATGTTCGTTGCGAAAAAACAAGAAATGGTTCCGAGGGCACAAACTCATGCCTTGTATCAACGCCGATACTCGTTTCCGCAATGGGTCACGTGGCGCAACGAAATGACGCAAAACCACCACAAACATGAGTTTTAGACCTAAAGAAGTGGATTGGGCATGTTCGTTGGGAAAAAACAAGAAATGGTTCTGAGGGCGCAAACTCAAGCCTTGTATCCACCCCGATACTCGTTTTCGCAATGGGTCACGTGCGGCAATGAAATGGCGTGAAAGCACCACAAACACGAGTTTTGGACCTAAAGAAGTGGATTGGGCATGTTTGTTGCGAAAAAACAAGAAATGGTTCCAGGGGCACAAACTCATGCCTTGTATCCACCCTGATACTCGTTTTCGCAATGGGTCACGTGCGGCAACGAAATGGCGCGAAACCACCCCAAACCTAAGTTTTGGACCTAAAGAAGTGGATTGGGCAAGTTCATTGCGAAGAAACAAGAAATGGTTCCGAGGGCACAAACTCATTCCTTGTATCCACCCCGATACTCGTTTTCGCAATGGGTCACGGTCGGCAACGAAATCGCGCGAAAACACCACAAACATGAGTTTTGGACCTAAAGAAGTGGATTGGGAATGTTTGTTGCGAAAAAATAAGAAATGGTTCCAGGGGCACAAACTCATGCCTTGTATCCACCCTCATACTTGTTTTCGCAATGGGTCACGTGCTGCAACGAAATGGCACAAAACAACCCCAAACCTGAGTTTTGGACCTAAAGAAGTGGATTGGGCATGTTCGTTGGGAAAAAACAAGAAATGGTTCCGAGGGCACATACTCAAGCCTTGTATCAACCCCGATACTCGTTTTCGCAATGGGTCACGTGCGGCAATGAAATGGCACGAAACGACCGCAAACCTGAGTTTTGGACCTAAAGAAGTGGATTGGGCAAGTTCGTTGCGAAGAAACAAGAAATGGTTCCGAGGGCACAAACTCAAGCCTTGTATCCACCCCGATAATCGTTTTCGCAATGGGTCACGTTCGGCAATGAAATGGCACAAAACCACCCCAAACCTGAGTTTTGGACCTGAAGAAGTGGATTGGGCAAGTTCCATGCGAAGAAACAAGAAATGGTTCCGAGGGCACAAACTCATGCCTTGTATTCACCCCGATACTCGTTTTCGCAATGGGTCACGCAACGAAATCGCGCGAAAACACCACAAACATGAGTTTTGGACCTAAAGAAGTGGATTGGGCATGTTTGTTGCGAAAAAACAAGAAATGGTTCCAGGGGCACAAACTCATGCCTTGTATCCAACCTGATACTCGTTTTCGCAATGGGTCACGTGCTGCAACGAAATGGCACGAAACAACCCCAAACATGAGTTTTGGACCAAAAGAAGTGGATTGGGCATGTTCGTTTGGAAAAAAACAGGAAATGGTTCCGAGGGCACAAACTCAAGCCTTGTATCCACCCCGATACTCGTTTTCGCAATGGGACACGTGCGGCAATGAAATGGCACGAAACCACCCCAAACCTGAGTTTTGGACCTAAAGAAGTGGATTGGGCAAGTTCGTCGCGAAGAAACAAGAAATAGTTCCGAGGGCACAAACTCATGCCTTGTATCCACCCCGATACTCGTTTTCGCAATGGGTCACGGTCGGCAACGAAATCGCGCGAAAACACCACAAACATGAGTTTTGGACCTAAAGAAGTGGATTGGGCATGTTTGTTGCGAAAAAACAAGAAATGGTTCCAGGGGCACAAACTCATGCCTTGTATCCAACCTGATACTCGTTTTCGCAATGGGTCACGTGCTGCAACGAAATGGCACGAAACAACCCCAAACCTGAGTTTTGGACCTAAAGAAGTGGATTGGGCATGTTCGTTGGGAAAAAACAAGAAATGGTTCCGAGGGCACAAACTCAAGCCTTGTATCCACCCCGATACTCGTTTTGGCAATGGGTCACGTGCGGCAACGAAATGGCGCGAAACCACCCCAAACTTGAGTTTTCGACCAAAAGAAGTGGATTGGGCATGTTCATTGTGAAAAAACAAGAAATGGTTCCGGGGGCACAAACTCATGCCTTGTATCAACGCCAATAGTCGTTTCCACAATGGGTCACGTGGCGCAACAAAATGACGCGAAACCACCACAAACATGAGTTTTAGACCTAAAGAAGTGGATTGGGCATGTTCGTTGGGAAAAAACAAGAAATGGTTCTGAGGGCGCAAACTCAAGCCTTGTATCCACCCTCATACTCGTTTTCGCAATGGGTCACGTGGGGCAACGAAATCGCGCGAAACCACCACAAACATGTGTTTTGGACCTAAAGAAGTGGATTGGGCATGTTCGTTGGGAAAAAAACACGAAATGGTTACGAGGGCACAAACTCAAGCCTTGTATCCACACCGATACTCGTTTTCGCAATGGGTCACGTGCGGCAATGAAATGGCACAAATCCACCCCAAACCTGAGTTTTGGACCTAAAGAAGTGGATTAGGCAAGTTCATTGCGAAGAAACAAGAAATGGTTCCGAGGGCACAAACTCATGCCTTGTATCCACCCCGATACTCGTTTTCGCAATGGGTCACGGTCGGCAACGAAATCGCGCGAAAACACCACAAACATGAGTTTTCGACCCAAAGAAGTGGATTGGGCATGTTTGTTGCGAAAAAACAAGAAATGGTTCCAGGGGCACAAACTCATGCCTTGTATCCAACCTGATACTCGTTTTCGCAATGGGTCACGTGCTGCAACGAAATGGCACGAAACAACCCCAAACCTGAGTTTTGGACCTAAAGAAGTGGATTGGGCGTGTTCGTTGGGAAAAAATAGGAAATGGTTCTGAGGGCACAAACTCAAGCCTTGTATCCACCCCGATACTCGTTTTCGCAATAGGTCACGTGCGGTAATGAAATGGCACAAAACCACCCCAAACTTGAGTTTTGGACCTAAAGAAGTGGATTGGGCAAGTTCGTTGCGAAGAAACAAGAAATGGTTTCGAGGGCACAAACTCATGCCTTGTATCCACCCCGATACTCGTTTTCGCAATGGGTCACGGTCGGCAACGAAATCGCGCGAAAACACCACAAACTTGAGTTTTGGACCTAAAGAAGTGGATTGGGCATGTTTGTTGCGAAAAAACAGGAAATGGTTCCAAGGGGACAAACTCATGCCTTGTATCCACCCTGATGCTCGTTTTCGCAATGGGTCACTTGCGGCAACGAAATCGCGCGAAACCACCACAAACATGAGTTTTGGACCTAAAGAAGTGGATTGGGCATGTTCGTTGGGAAAAAACACGAAATGGTTCCGAGGGCACAAACTCAAGCCTTGTATCCACACCGATACTCGTTTTCGCAATGGGTCACGTGCGGCAATGAAATGGCACGAAACCACCCCAAACCTGAGTTTTCGACCTAAAGAAGTGGATTAGGCAAGTTCGTTGCGAAGAAACAAGAAATGGTTCTGAGGGCACAAACTCATGCCTTGTATCCACCCCGATACTCGTTTTCGCAATGGGTCACGGTCGGCAACGAAATCGCGCGAAAACACCACAAACATGAGTTTTGGACCTAAAGAAGTGGATTGGGCATGTTCCTTGCGAAAAAACAAGAAATGGTTCCGCGGACAAACCGCATGCCTTGTATCCACCCCGATACTCATTTTCGCAATGGGTCACGTGCGGCAACGAAATGGCGCGAAACCACCCCAAACTTGAGTTTTGGACCAAAAGAAGTGGATTGGGCATGTTCGTTGCGAAAAACACAAAATGGTTCCGAGGGCACAAACTCATGCCTTGTATCAACGCCGATACTCGTTTCCGCAATGGGTCACGTGGCGCAACGAAATGACGCGAAACCACCACAAACATGAGTTTTAGACCCAAAGAAGTGGATTGGGCATGTTCGTTGGGAAAAAACAAGAAATGGTTCTGAGGGCGCAAACTCAAGCCTTGTATCCCCCCCGATACTCGTTTTCGCAATGGGTCACGTGCGGCAACGAAATGGCGTGAAAGCACCACAAACACGAGTTTTGGACTTAAAGAAGTGGATTGGGCATGTTCGTTGCGAAGAAACAAGCAATGGTTCAGGGACACAAACTCATGCCTTCTATCCACCCCGATACTCGTTTTCGCAATGGGTCACGTGCGGCAACGAAATCGCGCAAAAACACCATAAACATGAGTTTTGGACATAAAGAAGTGGATTGGGCATGTTTGTTGTGAAAAAACAAGAAATGGTTCCAGGAGTACAAACTCATGCCATGTATCCACCCGGATACTCGTTTTCGCAATGGGTCACGTGCGGCAACGAAATGGCGCGAAACCAGCCCAAACTTAAGTTTTGGACCTAAAAAAGTGTATTGGGCATGTTCGTTGCGAAAAAACAAAAAATGGTTCCGGGGACACAAAATTATGTCTTGTATCCACCCCGATACTCGTTTTCGCAATGGGTGACGTGGCGCAAACAAATGGCGCGAGACCACCACAAACATGAGTTTTGGACCTAAAGAAGTGGATTGGGCATGTTTGTTGCGAAAAAACAAGAAATGGTTCCAAGGGCACAAACTCATGCCTTGTATCCACCCCGATACTCGTTTTCGCAATGGGTCACGTGGCGCAACGAAATGGCGCGACACCACCACAAACAAGAGTTTTAGACCTAAAGAAGTGGATTGGGCATGTTCGTTGGGAAAAAACAAGAAATGGTTCCGAGGGCGCAAACTCAAGCCTTGTATCCACCCCGATACTCGTTTTCGCAATGGGTCACGTGCGGCAACGAAATGGTGTGAAAGCACCACAAACACGAGTTGTGGACTTAAAGAAGTGGATTGGGCATGTTTGTTGCGAAGAAACAAGCAATGGTTCAGGGACACAAACTCATGCCTTCTATCCACCCCGATACTCGTTTTCGCAAAGGGTCACGTTGCTCAATGAAAAGGCGCGAAACCACCACAAACTTGAGTTCTGGACCTAAAGAACTGGATTGGGCATGTTCGCTGCGACAAAACAAGAAATGGTTCCAGAAGCACAAACTCGTGCATCGTATCCACCCCGATACTCGTTTTCGCAATGGGTTACGTGCGGCAACGAAATCGCGCGAAAACACCACAAACATGAGTTTTCGACCCAAAGAAGTGGATTGGGCATGTTTGTTGCGAAAAAACAAGAAATGGTTCCAGGGGCACAAACTCATGCCTTGTATCCAACCTGATACTCGTTTTCGCAATGGGTCACGTGCTGCAACGAAATGGCACGAAACAACCCCAAACCTGAGTTTTGGACCTAAAGAAGTGGATTGGGCGTGTTCGTTGGGAAAAAACAGGAAATGGTTCTGAGGGCACAAACTCAAGCCTTGTATCCACCCCGATACTCGTTTTCGCAATAGGTCACGTGCGGTAATGAAATGGCACAAAACCACCCCAAACTTGAGTTTTGGACCTAAAGAAGTGGATTGGGCAAGTTCGTTGCGAAGAAACAAGAAATGGTTTCGAGGGCACAAACTCATGCCTTGTATCCACCCCGATACTCGTTTTCGCAATGGGTCACGGTCGGCAACGAAATCGCGCGAAAACACCACAAACTTGAGTTTTGGACCTAAAGAAGTGGATTGGGCATGTTTGTTGCGAAAAAACAGGAAATGGTTCCAAGGGGACAAACTCATGCCTTGTATCCACCCTGATGCTCGTTTTCGCAATGGGTCACTTGCGGCAACGAAATCGCGCGAAACCACCACAAACATGAGTTTTGGACCTAAAGAAGTGGATTGGGCATGTTCGTTGGGAAAAAACACGAAATGGTTCCGAGGGCACAAACTCAAGCCTTGTATCCACACCGATACTCGTTTTCGCAATGGGTCACGTGCGGCAATGAAATGGCACGAAACCACCCCAAACCTGAGTTTTCGACCTAAAGAAGTGGATTAGGCAAGTTCGTTGCGAAGAAACAAGAAATGGTTCTGAGGGCACAAACTCATGCCTTGTATCCACCCCGATACTCGTTTTCGCAATGGGTCACGGTCGGCAACGAAATCGCGCGAAAACACCACAAACATGAGTTGTGGACCTAAAGAAGTGGATTGGGCATGTTCCTTGCGAAAAAACAAGAAATGGTTCCGCGGACAAACCGCATGCCTTGTATCCACCCCGATACTCATTTTCGCAATGGGTCACGTGCGGCAACGAAATGGCGCGAAACCACCCCAAACTTGAGTTTTGGACCAAAAGAAGTGGATTGGGCATGTTCGTTGCGAAAAACACAAAATGGTTCCGAGGGCACAAACTCATGCCTTGTATCAACGCCGATACTCGTTTCCGCAATGGGTCACGTGGCGCAACGAAATGACGCGAAACCACCACAAACATGAGTTTTAGACCCAAAGAAGTGGATTGGGCATGTTCGTTGGGAAAAAACAAGAAATGGTTCTGAGGGCGCAAACTCAAGCCTTGTATCCCCCCCGATACTCGTTTTCGCAATGGGTCACATGCGGCAACGAAATGGCGTGAAAGCACCACAAACACGAGTTTTGGACTTAAAGAAGTGGATTGGGCATGTTCGTTGCGAAGAAACAAGCAATGGTTCAGGGACACAAACTCATGCCTTCTATCCACCCCGATACTCGTTTTCGCAATGGGTCACGTGCGGCAACGAAATCGCGCAAAAACACCATAAACATGAGTTTTGGACATAAAGAAGTGGATTGGGCATGTTTGTTGTGAAAAAACAAGAAATGGTTCCAGGAGTACAAACTCATGCCATGTATCCACCCGGATACTCGTTTTCGCAATGGGTCACGTGCGGCAACGAAATGGCGCGAAACCAGCCCAAACTTAAGTTTTGGACCTAAAAAAGTGTATTGGGCATGTTCGTTGCGAAAAAACAAAAAATGGTTCCGGGGACACAAAATTATGTCTTGTATCCACCCCGATACTCGTTTTCGCAATGGGTGACGTGGCGCAAACAAATGGCGCGAGACCACCACAAACATGAGTTTTGGACCTAAAGAAGTGGATTGGGCATGTTTGTTGCGAAAAAACAAGAAATGGTTCCAAGGGCACAAACTCATGCCTTGTATCCACCCCGATACTCGTTTTCGCAATGGGTCACGTGGCGCAACGAAATGGCGCGACACCACCACAAACAAGAGTTTTAGACCTAAAGAAGTGGATTGGGCATGTTCGTTGGGAAAAAACAAGAAATGGTTCCGAGGGCGCAAACTCAAGCCTTGTATCCACCCCGATACTCGTTTTCGCAATGGGTCACGTGCGGCAACGAAATGGTGTGAAAGCACCACAAACACGAGTTGTGGACTTAAAGAAGTGGATTGGGCATGTTTGTTGCGAAGAAACAAGCAATGGTTCAGGGACACAAACTCATGCCTTCTATCCACCCCGATACTCGTTTTCGCAAAGGGTCACGTTGCTCAATGAAAAGGCGCGAAACCACCACAAACTTGAGTTCTGGACCTAAAGAACTGGATTGGGCATGTTCGCTGCGACAAAACAAGAAATGGTTCCAGAAGCACAAACTCGTGCATCGTATCCACCCCGATACTCGTTTTCGCAATGGGTTACGTGCGGCAACGAAATGGCGCGAGACCACCACAAACATGAGTTTTGGACCTAAAGTTGTGGATTGGGCATGTTCGTTGGGAAAAAACAAGAAATGGTTCCGAGGGCGCAAACTCAAGCCTTGTATCCACCCCGATACTCGTTTTCGCAATGGGTCACGTGCGGCAACGAAATGGTGTGAAAGCACCACAAACACGAGTTGTGGACTTAAAGAAGTGGATTGGGCATCTTTGTTGCGAAGAAACAAGCAATGGTTCAGGGACACAAACTCATGCCTTCTATCCACCCCGATACTCGTTTTCGCAATGGGTCACGTGGCGCAATGAAATGGCGCGAAACCCCCACAAACCTGAGTTTTGGACCTAAAGAAGTGGATTGGGCACGGTAGATGCAAGAAAACAAGAAATGGTTCCGAGGGCACAAACTCATGCCTTGTATCCACCCCGATACTCGTTTTCGCAATGGGCCACGTGCGGCAACGAAATGGCGCGAAACTACCCCCTACCTGAGTTTTGGACCTAAAGAAGTGGATTGGCATGTTTGTTGCGAAAAAACAAGAAATGGTTTCGAGGGCACAAACTCATGCCTTGTATCCAACTCGATACTCGTTTTCGCAATGGGTCACATGCGGCAATGAAATGGCGCGAAATCACCCCAAACATGAGTTTTGGACCTAAAGAAGTGGATTGGCATGTTCGTTGTAGAAAAACAAGAAATGGTTCCATGGGCACAAACTCATGCCTTGTATCTATCCCGATACTCGTTTTCGCAATGGGTCACGTGCAGCAAGGAAATGACAAGAAACCACCCCAAAATTGAGTTTTGGTTCTAAAGAAGTGGATTGGGCATGTTTTTTGCGAAGAAACAAGCAATGGTTCAGGGACACAAACTCATGCCTTCTATCCACCCCGATACTAGTTTTCGCAATGGGTCACGTGCGGCAACAAAATGGTGCGAAACCACCAAAAACCTGAGTTTTGGACCTAAAGAACTGAATTGGGCACGTTCATTGCGAAACAACAGGAAATGGTTCCGAGGGCACAAACTCATGCCTTGTATGCACCCCGAAACTCGTTTTCGTAATGGGTCACGTGAGGCAATTAAAGGCGCGAAACAACCCCAAACATGTGTTTTGGACATAAAGAAGTGGACTGGGTATGTTTGTTGCGAAAAAACAAGCAATGGTTCAGGGGCACAAACTCATGCCTTGTATCCACCCCGATACTCGTTTTCACAATGGGTCACGTGCGGCAACGAAATGGCGTGAAACCACCCCAAAACCTGAGTTTTGGACCTAAAGAAGTGGATTGGGCATGTTCGTTGCGAAAAAACAAGAAATGGTTCCGAGGGCACAAACTCATGCCTTGTATCCACCCCGAAACTCGTTTTCGCAATGGGTCACGTGCGGCAATTAAAGGCGCAAAACAACCCCAAACATGTGTTTTGGACATAAAGAAGTAGATTGGGTTTGTTTGTTGCGAAAAACAAGCAATGGTTCAGGGGCACAAACTCATGCCTTGTATCCTCCCCGATACTCGTTTTCGCAATGGGTCACGTGGCGCAACGAAATGGCACGAAACCACCACAAATATGAGTTTTGGACCTAAAGAAGTGGATTGGGCATGTTCGCTGCGACAAAACAAGAAATGGTTCCAGAAGCACAAACACGTGCATTGTATCCACCCCGATAATCGTTTTCGCAATGGGTCACGTGCGGCAACGAAATCGCGCGAAACCACCCCAAACCAGAGTTTTGGTACTAAAGAAGTGGATTGGGCAGGTTTGTTGCGAAGAAACAAGCAATGGTTCAGGGACACAAACTCAAGCCTTCTATCCACCCCGATACTCATTTTCGCAATGAGTCACGTTGCTCAATGAAATGGCACGAAACCACCACAAACCTGAGTTTTGGACCTAAAGAACTGGATTGGGCTCGTTCGTTGCGAAAAAACAAGAAATGGTTCCGAGGGCACAAACTCATGCCTTGTATCCACCCCGATACTCGTTTTCGCAATGGGTCACGTGCGGCAACGAAATGGCGCGAAGCCACCCCAAACTTGAGTTTTGGACCAAAAGAAGTGGATTGGGCATGTTCGTTGCGAAAAAACAAGAAATGGTTCCGAGGGCACAAACTCATGCCTTGTATCCACCCCAAAACTCGTTTTCGCAATGGGTCACGTGCGGCAATTAAAGGCTCGAAACAACCCCAAACATGAGTTTTGGACATAAGGAAGTGGATTGGGCATGTTCGCTACGACAAAACAAGAAATGGTTCCAGAAGGACAAACTCGTGCATTGTATCCACCCCGATACTCGTTTTCGCAATGGGTCACGTGCGGCAGCGAAATGGCGCGAAACCACCCCATACCTGAGTTTAGGATCTAAAGAAGTGGATTGGGCATGTTCGTTGCAAAAAAAAACAAGAAATGGTTCCGGGGACAAAGTCATGCCTTGTATCCACTCCGAAACTCCTTTTCGCAATGGGTCACGTGCGGCAATGAAAGGCGCGAGACCACCCCAAACCTGAGTTTTGGACCTAAAGAAGTGGATTGGGTATGTTTGTTGCTAAGAAACAAGAAATGGTTCAGGGACACAAACTCATGCCATGTATCCACCTCGAAACTCGTTTTCGCAGTGGGTCACGTGCGGCAACGAAATGGCGCGAAACCACCCGAAACCTGAGTTTGGGACCTAAAGAAGTGGATTGGGCATGTTCGTTGCGAAAAAACAAGAAATGGTTCCGAGGGCACAAACTCATGCCATGTATCCACCCCGATACTCGTTTTCGCAATGGGTCACGTGCGGCAACGAAATGGCGCGAAACCACCCAACATGAGTTTTGGACCTAAAGAAGTGGATAGGGCATGTTCGTTGCAAAAAAACAAGAAGTGGTTCCAGGGGCACAAACTCATGCCTTGTATCTACCCCGATACTCGTTTTCGCAATGGGTCACGTGCGGCAACGAAATGGCGCAAAACCACCCCAAACCTGAGTTTTGGACCTAAAGAAGTGGATTGGGCACGTTCGATGCAAGAAAACAAGAAATGGTTCAGAGGGCACAAACTCATCCCTTGTATCCACCCCGATACTCGTTTTCGCAATGGGTCACGTGACGCAACGAAATGGCACGAAACCACCACAAACATGAGTTTTGGACCTAAAGAAGTGGATTGGGTATGTTCGCTGCGACAAAACACGAAATGGTTCCAAACCACAAACTCGTGCATTGTATCCACCCCGATACTCGTTTTCGCAATGGGTCACATGCGGCAACGAAATGGCGCGAGACCACCAGAAACAAGAAATGGTTCCGAGGGCACAAACTCATGCCTTGTATCCACCCCGATACTCGTTTTCGTAATGGGTCACATGCGGCAACGAAATGGCGCGAAACCACCCCAAACCAAAGTTTTGGACCTAAAGAAGTGGATTGAGCATGTTTGTTGCGAAAAAACAAGAAATGGTTCCGAGGACACAAGCTCATGCCTTGTATCCACCCCGAAACTCGTTTTCGCAATGGGTCACGTGCGGCAATTAAAGGCGCGAAACAACCCTAAACATGAGTTTTGGACATAAATTAGTGGATTGGGTATGTTTGTTGCGAAAAAACAAGCAATGGTTCAGGGGCACAAACTCATGCCTTGTATCCACCCCGATACTCATTTTCGCAATGGGTCACGTGGCGCAACGAAATGGCACGAAACCACGACAAACATGAGTTTTGGACCTAAAGAATTGGATTGGGCATGTTCGCTGCGCAAAACAAGAAATGGTTCCAGAAGCACAAACTCGTGCATTGTATCCACCCCGGTACTCGTTTTCGCAATGTGTCACGTGCGGCAACGAAATTGCGCGAAACCACCCCAAACCTGAGTTTTCGTACTAAAGAAGTGGATTGGGCATGTTTGTTGCGAAGAAACAGGCAAAGGTTCAGGGACACAAACTCATGCCTTCTATCCACCCCGATACTAGTTTTCGCAATGGGTCATGTAGCGCATTGAAATGGTGCGAAACCACCACAAATCTGAGTTTTTACCTAAAGAACTGGATTGGGCACGTTCGTTGCGAAAAAACAAGAAATGGTTCCGAGGGCACAAACTCGTGCATTGTATCCACCCCGATACTCGTTTTCGCACTGTGTCACGTGCGGCAACGAAATTGCGCGAAACCCCCCCAAACCTGAGTTTTCGTACTAAAGAAGTGGATTGGGCATGTTTGTTCCGAAGAAACAAGCAATGGTTCAGGGACACAAACTCATGCCATGTATCCACCTCGAAACTCGTTTTCGCAGTGGGTCACGTGCGGCAACGAAATGGCGCGAAACCACCCGAAACCTGAGTTTGGGACCTAAAGAAGTGGATTGGGCATGTTCGTTGCGAAAAAACAAGAAATGGTTCCAGGGGCACAAACTCATGCCTTGTATCTACCCCGATACTCGTTTTCGCAATGGGTCACGTGCGGCAACGAAATGGCGCGAAACCACCCAACATGAGTTTTGGACCTAAAGAAGTGGATAGGGCATGTTCGTTGCAAAAAAACAAGAAGTGGTTCCAGGGGCACAAACTCATGCCTTGTATCTACCCCGATACTCGTTTTCGCAATGGGTCACGTGCGGCAACGAAATGGCGCAAAACCACCCCAAACCTGAGTTTTGGACCTAAAGAAGTGGATTGGGCACGTTCGATGCAAGAAAACAAGAAATGGTTCAGAGGGCACAAACTCATCCCTTGTATCCACCCCGATACTCGTTTTCGCAATGGGTCACGTGACGCAACGAAATGGCACGAAACCACCACAAACATGAGTTTTGGACCTAAAGAAGTGGATTGGGTATGTTCGCTGCGACAAAACACGAAATGGTTCCAAACCACAAACTCGTGCATTGTATCCACCCCGATACTTGTTTTCGCAATGGGTCACATGCGGCAACGAAATGGCGCGAGACCACCAGAAACAAGAAATGGTTCCGAGGGCACAAACTCATGCCTTGTATCCACCCCGATACTCGTTTTCGCAATGGGTCACGTGCGGCAACGAAATGGCGCGAAGCCACCCCAAACTTGAGTTTTGGACCAAAAGAAGTGGATTGGGCATGTTCGTTGCGAAAAAACAAGAAATGGTTCCGAGGGCACAAACTCATGCCTTGTATCCACCCCAAAACTCGTTTTCGCAATGGGTCACGTGCGGCAATTAAAGGCGCGAAACAACCCCAAACATGAGTTTTGGACATAAGGAAGTGGATTGGGCATGTTCGCTACGACAAAACAAGAAATGGTTCCAGAAGGACAAACTCGTGCATTGTATCCACCCCGATACTCGTTTTCGCAATGGGTCACGTGCGGCAGCGAAATGGCGCGAAACCACCCCATACCTGAGTTTAGGACCTAAAGAAGTGGATTGGGCATGTTCGTTGCAAAAAAAAACAAGAAATGGTTCCGGGGACAAAGTCATGCCTTGTATCCACTCCGAAACTCCTTTTCGCAATGGGTCACGTGCGGCAATGAAAGGCGCGAGACCACCCCAAACCTGAGTTTTGGACCTAAAGAAGTGGATTGGGTATGTTTGTTGCTAAGAAACAAGAAATGGTTCAGGGACACAAACTCATGCCATGTATCCACCTCGAAACTCGTTTTCGCAGTGGGTCACGTGCGGCAACGAAATGGCGCGAAACCACCCGAAACCTGAGTTTGGGACCTAAAGAAGTGGATTGGGCATGTTCGTTGCGAAAAAACAAGAAATGGTTCCGAGGGCACAAACTCATGCCATGTATCCACCCCGATACTCGTTTTCGCAATGGGTCACGTGCGGCAACGAAATGGCGCGAAACCACCCAACATGAGTTTTGGACCTAAAGAAGTGGATAGGGCATGTTCGTTGCAAAAAAACAAGAAGTGGTTCCAGGGGCACAAACTCATGCCTTGTATCTACCCCGATACTCGTTTTCGCAATGGGTCACGTGCGGCAACGAAATGGCGCAAAACCACCCCAAACCTGAGTTTTGGACCTAAAGAAGTGGATTGGGCACGTTCGATGCAAGAAAACAAGAAATGGTTCAGAGGGCACAAACTCATCCCTTGTATCCACCCCGATACTCGTTTTCGCAATGGGTCACGTGACGCAACGAAATGGCACGAAACCACCACAAACATGAGTTTTGGACCTAAAGAAGTGGATTGGGTATGTTCGCTGCGACAAAACACGAAATGGTTCCAAACCACAAACTCGTGCATTGTATCCACCCCGATACTCGTTTTCGCAATGGGTCACATGCGGCAACGAAATGGCGCGAGACCACCAGAAACAAGAAATGGTTCCGAGGGCACAAACTCATGCCTTGTATCCACCCCGATACTCGTTTTCGTAATGGGTCACATGCGGCAACGAAATGGCGCGAAACCACCCCAAACCAAAGTTTTGGACCTAAAGAAGTGGATTGAGCATGTTTGTTGCGAAAAAACAAGAAATGGTTCCGAGGACACAAGCTCATGCCTTGTATCCACCCCGAAACTCGTTTTCGCAATGGGTCACGTGCGGCAATTAAAGGCGCGAAACAACCCTAAACATGAGTTTTGGACATAAATTAGTGGATTGGGTATGTTTGTTGCGAAAAAACAAGCAATGGTTCAGGGGCACAAACTCATGCCTTGTATCCACCCCGATACTCGTTTTCGCAATGGGTCACGTGGCGCAACGAAATGGCACGAAACCACGACAAACATGAGTTTTGGACCTAAAGAATTGGATTGGGCATGTTCGCTGCGCAAAACAAGAAATGGTTCCAGAAGCACAAACTCGTGCATTGTATCCACCCCGGTACTCGTTTTCGCAATGTGTCACGTGCGGCAACGAAATTGCGCGAAACCACCCCAAACCTGAGTTTTCGTACTAAAGAAGTGGATTGGGCATGTTTGTTGCGAAGAAACAAGCAAAGGTTCAGGGACACAAACTCATGCCTTCTATCCACCCCGATACTAGTTTTCGCAATGGGTCATGTAGCGCATTGAAATGGTGCGAAACCACCACAAATCTGAGTTTTTACCTAAAGAACTGGATTGGGCACGTTCGTTGCGAAAAAACAAGAAATGGTTCCGAGGGCACAAACTCGTGCATTGTATCCACCCCGATACTCGTTTTCGCACTGTGTCACGTGCGGCAACGAAATTGCGCGAAACCCCCCCAAACCTGAGTTTTCGTACTAAAGAAGTGGATTGGGCATGTTTGTTCCGAAGAAACAAGCAATGGTTCAGGGACACAAACTCATGCCATGTATCCACCTCGAAACTCGTTTTCGCAGTGGGTCACGTGCGGCAACGAAATGGCGCGAAACCACCCGAAACCTGAGTTTGGGACCTAAAGAAGTGGATTGGGCATGTTCGTTGCGAAAAAACAAGAAATGGTTCCAGGGGCACAAACTCATGCCTTGTATCTACCCCGATACTCGTTTTCGCAATGGGTCACGTGCGGCAACGAAATGGCGCGAAACCACCCCAAACCAGAGTTTTGGACCTAAAGAAGTGGATTGGGCATGTTCGTTGCAGAAAAAACGAAATGGTTCCAGGGGCACAAACTCATGCCTTGTATCTACTCCGATACTCGTTTTCGGAATGGGTCACATGCGGCAACGAAATGGCGCAAAACCACCCCAAACCTGAATTTCGGACCTAAAGAAGTGGATTGGGCATGTTCGTTGCGAAAAAACAGGAAATGGTTCCGAGGGCACAAACTCATGCCTTCTATCCACCCCGATACTTGTTTTCGCAACGGGTCACGTGGCGCATTGAAATGGCGCGAAACCACCACAAATCTGTGTTTTGGACCTAAAGAACTGGATTGGGCATGTTCGTTGCGAAAAAACAAGAAATGGTTCCGAGGGCACAAACTCATGCCTTCTGTCCACCCCGATGGTCACCTGGCGCAATGAAATGGCGCGAAACCACCACAAACCTGAGATTTGGACCTAAAGAAATGGATTGGGCATGTTCGATGCAAGAAAACAAGAAATGGTTCCGATGCCACAAACTCATGCCTTGTATCCACCTCGATACTAGTTTTCGCAATGGGTCACGTGCGGCAACAAAATGGCGCGAAACCACCCGAAACCTGAGTTTTGGACCTCAAGAAGTGGATTGGGCATGTTCGTTGTGAAAAAACAAGAAATGGTTCCGAGGGCACAAACTTATGCCTTGTATCCAACCCGATACTCGTTTTCGCAATGGGTCACGTGCGGCAATGAAATGGCACGAAACCAACCCAAACCTGAATTTTGGACCTAAAGAAGTGGATTGGGTATGTTTGTTGCTAAGAAACAAGAGATGGTTTAGGGACACAAACTCATGCCATGTATCCACCCCGATACTCGTTTTCGCAATGGGTCACGTGAGGCAACGAAATGGCGCCAAACTACCCCAAACCTGAGTTTTGGACCTAAAGAAGTGGATTGGGCATGTTCGTTGCGAAAAAACAAGAAATGGTTCCGAGGGCACAAACTCATGCCTTGTATCCACCCCGAAACTCGTTTTCGCAATGGGTCACGTGCGGCAATTAAAGGCGCGAAACAACCCCAAACATGAGTTTTGGACATAAATTAGTGGATTGGGTATGTTTGTTGCGAAAAAACAAGCAATGGTTCAGGGGCACAAACTCATGCCTTGTATCCACCACGGTACTCGTTTTCGCAATGGGTCACGTGGCGCAACGAAATGGCACGAAACCACGACAAACATGAGTTTTGGACCTAAAGAATTGGATTGGGCATGTTCGCTGTGACAAAACAAGAAATGGTTCCAGAAGCACAAACTCGTGCATTGTATCCACCCCGATACTCGTTTTCGCAATGTGTCACGTGCGGCAACGAAATTGCACGAAACCAACCCAAACCTGAGTTTAGGACCTAAAGAAGTGGATTGGGCATGTTCGTTGCAAAAAAAAACATGAAATGGTTCCGGGGACAAAGTCATGCCTTGTATCCACTCCGAAACTCCTTTTCGCAATGGGTCACGTGCGGCAATGAAAGGCGCGAGACGACCCCAAACCTGAGTTTTGGACCTAAAGAAGTGGATTGGGTATGTTTGTTGCTAAGAAACAAGAAATGGTTCAGGGACACAAACTCATGCCATGTATCCACCTCGAAACTCGTTTTCGCAGTGGGTCACGTGCGGCAACGAAATGGCGCGAAACCACCCGAAACCTGAGTTTGGGACCTAAAGAAGTGGATTGGGCATGTTCGTTGCGAAAAAACAAGAAATGGTTCCGAGGGCACAAACTCATGCCATGTATCCACCCCGATACTCGTTTTCGCAATGGGTCACGTGCGGCAACGAAATGGCGCGAAACCACCCAACATGAGTTTTGGACCTAAAGAAGTGGATAGGGCATGTTCGTTGCAAAAAAACAAGAAGTGGTTCCAGGGGCACAAACTCATGCCTTGTATCTACCCCGATACTCGTTTTCGCAATGGGTCACGTGCGGCAACGAAATGGCGCAAAACCACCCCAAACCTGAGTTTTGGACCTAAAGAAGTGGATTGGGCACGTTCGATGCAAGAAAACAAGAATTGGTTCAGAGGGCACAAACTCATCCCTTGTATCCACCCCGATACTCGTTTTCGCAATGGGTCACGTGACGCAACGAAATGGCACGAAACCACCACAAACATGAGTTTTGGACCTAAAGAAGTGGATTGGGTATGTTCGCTGCGACAAAACACGAAATGGTTCCAAACCACAAACTCGTGCATTGTATCCACCCCGATACTCGTTTTCGCAATGGGTCACATGCGGCAACGAAATGGCGCGAGACCACCAGAAACAAGAAATGGTTCCGAGGGCACAAACTCATGCCTTGTATCCACCCCGATACTCGTTTTCGTAATGGGTCACATGCGGCAACGAAATGGCGCGAAACCACCCCAAACCAAAGTTTTGGACCTAAAGAAGTGGATTGAGCATGTTTGTTGCGAAAAAACAAGAAATGGTTCCGAGGACACAAGCTCATGCCTTGTATCCACCCCGAAACTCGTTTTCGCAATGGGTCACGTGCGGCAATTAAAGGCGCGAAACAACCCTAAACATGAGTTTTGGACATAAATTAGTGGATTGGGTATGTTTGTTGCGAAAAAACAAGCAATGGTTCAGGGGCACAAACTCATGCCTTGTATCCACCCCGATACTCGTTTTCGCAATGGGTCACGTGGCGCAACGAAATGGCACGAAACCACGACAAACATGAGTTTTGGACCTAAAGAATTGGATTGGGCATGTTCGCTGCGCAAAACAAGAAATGGTTCCAGAAGCACAAACTCGTGCATTGTATCCACCCCGGTACTCGTTTTCGCAATGTGTCACGTGCGGCAACGAAATTGCGCGAAACCACCCCAAACCTGAGTTTTCGTACTAAAGAAGTGGATTGGGCATGTTTGTTGCGAAGAAACAGGCAAAGGTTCAGGGACACAAACTCATGCCTTCTATCCACCCCGATACTAGTTTTCGCAATGGGTCATGTAGCGCATTGAAATGGTGCGAAACCACCACAAATCTGAGTTTTTACCTAAAGAACTGGATTGGGCACGTTCGTTGCGAAAAAACAAGAAATGGTTCCGAGGGCACAAACTCGTGCATTGTATCCACCCCGATACTCGTTTTCGCACTGTGTCACGTGCGGCAACGAAATTGCGCGAAACCCCCCCAAACCTGAGTTTTCGTACTAAAGAAGTGGATTGGGCATGTTTGTTCCGAAGAAACAAGCAATGGTTCAGGGACACAAACTCATGCCATGTATCCACCTCGAAACTCGTTTTCGCAGTGGGTCACGTGCGGCAACGAAATGGCGCGAAACCACCCGAAACCTGAGTTTGGGACCTAAAGAAGTGGATTGGGCATGTTCGTTGCGAAAAAACAAGAAATGGTTCCAGGGGCACAAACTCATGCCTTGTATCTACCCCGATACTCGTTTTCGCAATGGGTCACGTGCGGCAACGAAATGGCGCGAAACCACCCCAAACCAGAGTTTTGGACCTAAAGAAGTGGATTGGGCATGTTCGTTGCAGAAAAAACGAAATGGTTCCAGGGGCACAAACTCATGCCTTGTATCTACTCCGATACTCGTTTTCGGAATGGGTCACATGCGGCAACGAAATGGCGCAAAACCACCCCAAACCTGAGTTTCGGACCTAAAGAAGTGGATTGGGCATGTTCGTTGCGAAAAAACAGGAAATGGTTCCGAGGGCACAAACTCATGCCTTCTATCCACCCCGATACTTGTTTTCGCAACGGGTCACGTGGCGCATTGAAATGGCGCGAAACCACCACAAATCTGTGTTTTGGACCTAAAGAACTGGATTGGGCATGTTCGTTGCGAAAAAACAAGAAATGGTTCCGAGGGCACAAACTCATGCCTTCTGTCCACCCCGATGGTCACCTGGCGCAATGAAATGGCGCGAAACCACCACAAACCTGAGATTTGGACCTAAAGAAATGGATTGGGCATGTTCGATGCAAGAAAACAAGAAATGGTTCCGATGCCACAAACTCATGCCTTGTATCCACCTCGATACTAGTTTTCGCAATGGGTCACGTGCGGCAACAAAATGGCGCGAAACCACCCGAAACCTGAGTTTTGGACCTCAAGAAGTGGATTGGGCATGTTCGTTGTGAAAAAACAAGAAATGGTTCCGAGGGCACAAACTTATGCCTTGTATCCAACCCGATACTCGTTTTCGCAATGGGTCACGTGCGGCAATGAAATGGCACGAAACCAACCCAAACCTGAATTTTGGACCTAAAGAAGTGGATTGGGTATGTTTGTTGCTAAGAAACAAGAGATGGTTTAGGGACACAAACTCATGCCATGTATCCACCCCGATACTCGTTTTCGCAATGGGTCACGTGAGGCAACGAAATGGCGCCAAACTACCCCAAACCTGAGTTTTGGACCTAAAGAAGTGGATTGGGCATGTTCGTTGCGAAAAAACAAGAAATGGTTCCGAGGGCACAAACTCATGCCTTGTATCCACCCCGAAACTCGTTTTCGCAATGGGTCACGTGCGGCAATTAAAGGCGCGAAACAACCCCAAACATGAGTTTTGGACATAAATTAGTGGATTGGGTATGTTTGTTGCGAAAAAACAAGCAATGGTTCAGGGGCACAAACTCATGCCTTGTATCCACCACGGTACTCGTTTTCGCAATGGGTCACGTGGCGCAACGAAATGGCACGAAACCACGACAAACATGAGTTTTGGACCTAAAGAATTGGATTGGGCATGTTCGCTGTGACAAAACAAGAAATGGTTCCAGAAGCACAAACTCGTGCATTGTATCCACCCCGATACTCGTTTTCGCAATGTGTCACGTGCGGCAACGAAATTGCACGAAACCAACCCAAACCTGAGTTTTCGTACTAAAGAAGTGGATTGGGCATGTTTGTTCCCAAGAAACATGCAATGGTTCAGGGACACAAACTCATGCCTTCTATCCACCCCGATACTCGTTTTCGCAATGGGTCACGTGCGGCAACGAAATGGTGCGAAACTACCACAAACCTGAGTTTTGGACCTAAAGAACTGGATTGGGCACGTTTGTTGCGAAAAAAAAAAGAAATGGTTCCGAGGGCACAAACTCATGCCTTGTACGCACCCCGAAACTCGTTTTCGCAATTAAAGGCGCGAAACAACCCCAAACATAAGTTTTGGACATAAAGAAGTGGACTGGGTATGTTTGTTGCGAAAAAACAAGCAATGTTCAGGGGCACAAACTCATGCCTTGTATCCACCCCGATACTCGTTTTTGCAATAGGTCACGTGGCACAACAAAATGGCACGAAACCACCACATCCATGAGTTTTGGAACTAAAGAAGTGGATTGGGTATGTTCACTGTGACAAAACACGAAATGGTTCCAAACCACAAACTCGTGCATTGTATCCACCCCGATACTCGTTTTCACAATGGGTGCGGCAACGAAATGGCGCGAAACCACCCCAAACCTGAGTTTTCGTACTAAAGAAGTGGATTGGGCAGGTTTGTTGCGAAGAAACAAGCAATGGTTCATGGACACAAACTCATGCCTTCGATCCACCCCGATACTCGTGCTCGCAATGGGTCACGTTGCACAATGAAATGCCGCGAAACCACCACAAACCGGAGTTTTGGACCTAAAGAACTGGATTGGGCACGTTCGTTGCGAAAAAACAAGAAATGGTTCTGAGGGCACAAACTCATGCCTTCTATCCACCCCGATACTCGTTTTCGCAATGGGTCACGTGCGGCAACGAAATGGCGCGAAACCAGCCCAAAACCTGAGTTTTGGACCTAAAGAAGTGGATTGGGCATGTTCGTTGCGAAAAAACAAGAAATGGGTCCGAGGGCACAAACTCATGCCTTGTATCCACCCCGAAACTCGTTTTCGCAATGGGTCACGTGCGGCAATTAATGGCGCGAAACAACCCCAAACATGAGTTTTGGACATAAAGAAGTGGATTGGGTATGTTTGTTGCGAAAAAACAAGCAATGGTACAGGGGCACAAACTCATGCCTTGTATCCACCCCGATACTCGTTTTCGCCATGGGTCACGTGGCGCAACGAAATGGCACGAAACCACCACAAACATGAGTTTTGGACGTAAAGAAGTGGATTGGGCATGTTCGCTGTGACAAAACAAGAAATGGTTCCAGAAGCACAAACTCGTGCATTGTATCCACCCCGATACTCGTTTTCGCAATGTGTCACGTGCGGCAACGAAATTGCACGAAACCAACCCAAACCTGAGTTTTCGTACTAAAGAAGTGGATTGGGCATGTTTGTTCCCAAGAAACATGCAATGGTTCAGGGACACAAACTCATGCCTTCTATCCACCCCGATACTCGTTTTCGCAATGGGTCACGTGCGGCAACGAAATGGTGCGAAACCACCCCAAACCAGAGTTTTGGACCTAAAGAAGTGGATTGGGCATGTTCGTTGCAGAAAAAACGAAATGGTTCCAGGGGCACAAACTCATGCCTTGTATCTACTCCGATACTCGTTTTCGGAATGGGTCACATGCGGCAACGAAATGGCGCAAAACCACCCCAAACCTGAGTTTCGGACCTAAAGAAGTGGATTGGGCATGTTCGTTGCGAAAAAACAGGAAATGGTTCCGAGGGCACAAACTCATGCCTTCTATCCACCCCGATACTTGTTTTCGCAACGGGTCACGTGGCGCATTGAAATGGCGCGAAACCACCACAAATCTGTGTTTTGGACCTAAAGAACTGGATTGGGCATGTTCGTTGCGAAAAAACAAGAAATGGTTCCGAGGGCACAAACTCATGCCTTCTGTCCACCCCGATGGTCACCTGGCGCAATGAAATGGCGCGAAACCACCACAAACCTGAGATTTGGACCTAAAGAAATGGATTGGGCATGTTCGATGCAAGAAAACAAGAAATGGTTCCGATGCCACAAACTCATGCCTTGTATCCACCTCGATACTAGTTTTCGCAATGGGTCACGTGCGGCAACAAAATGGCGCGAAACCACCCGAAACCTGAGTTTTGGACCTCAAGAAGTGGATTGGGCATGTTCGTTGTGAAAAAACAAGAAATGGTTCCGAGGGCACAAACTTATGCCTTGTATCCAACCCGATACTCGTTTTCGCAATGGGTCACGTGCGGCAATGAAATGGCACGAAACCAACCCAAACCTGAATTTTGGACCTAAAGAAGTGGATTGGGTATGTTTGTTGCTAAGAAACAAGAGATGGTTTAGGGACACAAACTCATGTCATGTATCCACCCCGATACTCGTTTTCGCAATGGGTCACGTGAGGCAACGAAATGGCGCCAAACTACCCCAAACCTGAGTTTTGGACCTAAAGAAGTGGATTGGGCATGTTCATTGCGAAAAAACAAGAAATGGTTCCGAGGGCACAAACTCATGCCTTGTATCCACCGCGAAACTCGTTTTCGCAATGGGTCACGTGCGGCAATTAAAGGCGCGAAACAACCCCAAACATGAGTTTTGGACATAAATTAGTGGATTGGGTATGTTTGTTGCGAAAAAACAAGCAATGGTTCAGGGGCACAAACTCATGCCTTGTATCCACCACGGTACTCGTTTTCGCAATGGGTCACGTGGCGCAACGAAATGGCACGAAACCACGACAAACATGAGTTTTGGACCTAAAGAATTAGATTGGGCATGTTCGCTGTGACAAAACAAGAAATGGTTCCAGAAGCACAAACTCGTGCATTGTATCCACCCCGATACTCGTTTTCGCAATGTGTCACGTGCGGCAACGAAATTGCACGAAACCAACCCAAACCTGAGTTTTCGTACTAAAGAAGTGGATTGGGCATGTTTGTTCCCAAGAAACATGCAATGGTTCAGGGACACAAACTCATGCCTTCTATCCACCCCGATACTCGTTTTCGCAATGGGTCACGTGCGGCAACGAAATGGTGCGAAACTACCACAAACCTGAGTTTTGGACCTAAAGAACTGGATTGGGCACGTTTGTTGCGAAAAAAAAAGAAATGGTTCCGAGGGCACAAACTCATGCCTTGTACGCACCCCGAAACTCGTTTTCGCAATTAAAGGCGCGAAACAACCCCAAACATAAGTTTTGGACATAAAGAAGTGGACTGGGTATGTTTGTTGCGAAAAAACAAGCAATGTTCAGGGGCACAAACTCATGCCTTGTATCCACCCCGATACTCGTTTTTGCAATAGGTCACGTGGCACAACAAAATGGCACGAAACCACCACATCCATGAGTTTTGGAACTAAAGAAGTGGATTGGGTATGTTCACTGTGACAAAACACGAAATGGTTCCAAACCACAAACTCGTGCATTGTATCCACCCCGATACTCGTTTTCACAATGGGTGCGGCAACGAAATGGCGCGAAACCACCCCAAACCTGAGTTTTCGTACTAAAGAAGCGGATTGGGCAGGTTTGTTGCGAAGAAACAAGCAATGGTTCATGGACACAAACTCATGCCTTCTATCCACCCCGATACTCATGCTCGCAATGGGTCACGTTGCACAATGAAATGCCGCGAAACCACCACAAACCGGAGTTTTGGACCTAAAGAACTGGATTGGGCACGTTCGTTGCGAAAAAACAAGAAATGGTTCTGAGGGCACAAACTCATGCCTTCTATCCACCCCGATACTCGTTTTCGCAATGGGTCACGTGCGGCAACGAAATGGCGCGAAACCAGCCCAAAACCTGAGTTTTGGACCTAAAGAAGTGGATTGGGCATGTTCGTTGCGAAAAAACAAGAAATGGGTCCGAGGGCACAAACTCATGCCTTGTATCCACCCCGAAACTCGTTTTCGCAATGGGTCACGTGCGGCAATTAATGGCGCGAAACAACCCCAAACATGAGTTTTGGACATAAAGAAGTGGATTGGGTATGTTTGTTGCGAAAAAACAAGCAATGGTACAGGGGCACAAACTCATGCCTTGTATCCACCCCGATACTCGTTTTCGCCATGGGTCACGTGGCGCAACGAAATGGCACGAAACCACCACAAACATGAGTTTTGGACGTAAAGAAGTGGATTGGGCATGTTCGCTGTGACAAAACAAGAAATGGTTCCAGAAGCACAAACTCGTGCATTGTATCCACCCCGATACTCGTTTTCGCAATGTGTCACGTGCGGCAACGAAATTGCACGAAACCAACCCAAACCTGAGTTTTCGTACTAAAGAAGTGGATTGGGCATGTTTGTTCCCAAGAAACATGCAATGGTTCAGGGACACAAACTCATGCCTTCTATCCACCCCGATACTCGTTTTCGCAATGGGTCACGTGCGGCAACGAAATGGTGCGAAACTACCACAAACCTGAGTTTTGGACCTAAAGAACTGGATTGGGCACGTTTGTTGCGAAAAAAAAAGAAATGGTTCCGAGGGCACAAACTCATGCCTTGTACGCACCCCGAAACTCGTTTTCGCAATTAAAGGCGCGAAACAACCCCAAACATAAGTTTTGGACATAAAGAAGTGGACTGGGTATGTTTGTTGCGAAAAAACAAGCAATGTTCAGGGGCACAAACTCATGCCTTGTATCCACCCCGATACTCGTTTTTGCAATAGGTCACGTGGCACAACAAAATGGCACGAAACCACCACATCCATGAGTTTTGGAACTAAAGAAGTGGATTGGGTATGTTCACTGTGACAAAACACGAAATGGTTCCAAACCACAAACTCGTGCATTGTATCCACCCCGATACTCGTTTTCACAATGGGTGCGGCAACGAAATGGCGCGAAACCACCCCAAACCTGAGTTTTCGTACTAAAGAAGTGGATTGGGCAGGTTTGTTGCGAAGAAACAAGCAATGGTTCATGGACACAAACTCATGCCTTCTATCCACCCCGATACTCGTGCTCGCAATGGGTCACGTTGCACAATGAAATGCCGCGAAACCACCACAAACCGGAGTTTTGGACCTAAAGAACTGGATTGGGCACGTTCGTTGCGAAAAAACAAGAAATGGTTCTGAGGGCACAAACTCATGCCTTCTATCCACCCCGATACTCGTTTTCGCAATGGGTCACGTGCGGCAACGAAATGGCGCGAAACCAGCCCAAAACCTGAGTTTTGGACCTAAAGAAGTGGATTGGGCATGTTCGTTGCGAAAAAACAAGAAATGGGTCCGAGGGCACAAACTCATGCCTTGTATCCACCCCGAAACTCGTTTTCGCAATGGGTCACGTGCGGCAATTAATGGCGCGAAACAACCCCAAACATGAGTTTTGGACATAAAGAAGTGGATTGGGTATGTTTGTTGCGAAAAAACAAGCAATGGTACAGGGGCACAAACTCATGCCTTGTATCCACCCCGATACTCGTTTTCGCCATGGGTCACGTGGCGCAACGAAATGGCACGAAACCACCACAAACATGAGTTTTGGACGTAAAGAAGTGGATTGGGCATGTTCGCTGTGACAAAACAAGAAATGGTTCCAGAAGCACAAACTCGTGCATTGTATCCACCCCGATACTCGTTTTCGCAATGTGTCACGTGCGGCAACGAAATTGCACGAAACCAACCCAAACCTGAGTTTTCGTACTAAAGAAGTGGATTGGGCATGTTTGTTCCCAAGAAACATGCAATGGTTCAGGGACACAAACTCATGCCTTCTATCCACCCCGATACTCGTTTTCGCAATGGGTCACGTGCGGCAACGAAATGGTGCGAAACTACCACAAACCTGAGTTTTGGACCTAAAGAACTGGATTGGGCACGTTTGTTGCGAAAAAAAAAGAAATGGTTCCGAGGGCACAAACTCATGCCTTGTACGCACCCCGAAACTCGTTTTCGCAATTAAAGGCGCGAAACAACCCCAAACATAAGTTTTGGACATAAAGAAGTGGACTGGGTATGTTTGTTGCGAAAAAACAAGCAATGTTCAGGGGCACAAACTCATGCCTTGTATCCACCCCGATACTCGTTTTTGCAATAGGTCACGTGGCACAACAAAATGGCACGAAACCACCACATCCATGAGTTTTGGAACTAAAGAAGTGGATTGGGTATGTTCACTGTGACAAAACACGAAATGGTTCCAAACCACAAACTCGTGCATTGTATCCACCCCGATACTCGTTTTCACAATGGGTGCGGCAACGAAATGGCGCGAAACCACCCCAAACCTGAGTTTTCGTACTAAAGAAGTGGATTGGGCAGGTTTGTTGCGAAGAAACAAGCAATGGTTCATGGACACAAACTCATGCCTTCTATCCACCCCGATACTCGTGCTCGCAATGGGTCACGTTGCACAATGAAATGCCGCGAAACCACCACAAACCGGAGACCTAAAGAACTGGATTGGGCACGTTCGTTGCGAAAAAACAAGAAATGGTTCTGAGGGCACAAACTCATGCCTTCTATCCACCCCGATACTCGTTTTCGCAATGGGTCACGTGCGGCAACGAAATGGCGCGAAACCAGCCCAAAACCTGAGTTTTGGACCTAAAGAAGTGGATTGGGCATGTTCGTTGCGAAAAAACAAGAAATGGGTCCGAGGGCACAAACTCATGCCTTGTATCCACCCCGAAACTCGTTTTCGCAATGGGTCACGTGCGGCAATTAATGGCGCGAAACAACCCCAAACATGAGTTTTGGACATAAAGAAGTGGATTGGGTATGTTTGTTGCGAAAAAACAAGCAATGGTACAGGGGCACAAACTCATGCCTTGTATCCACCCCGATACTCGTTTTCGCCATGGGTCACGTGGCGCAACGAAATGGCATGAAACCACCACAAACATGAGTTTTGGACCTAAAGAAGTGGATTGGGCATGTTCGCTGCGACAAAACAAGAAATGGTTCCAGAAGCACAAACTTGTGCATTGTATCCACCCCGATACTAGTTTTCGCAATGGGTCACGTGCGGCAACGAAATCGCGCGAAACCATCCAAAACCTCAGTTTTGGTACTAAAGAAGTCGATTGGGCATGTTTGTTGTGAAGAAACAAGCAAACTCATGCCTTCTATCCACCCCGATACTAGTTTTCGCAATGGGTCACGTGGCGCAATGAAATGGCGCTAAACCACCACAAACCTGAGTTTTGAACCTAAAGAAGTGGATTGGGCATGTTCGTTGCGAAAAAACAAGAAATGGTTCCGAGGGCACAAACTTATGCCTTGTATCCAACCCGATACTCGTTTTCGCAATGGGTGACGTGCGGCAATGAAATGGCGCGAAACCACCCCAAACCTGAGTTTTGGACCTAAAGAAGTGGATTGGGTATGTTTGTTGCTAAGAAACAAGAAATGGTTTAGGGGCACAAACTCATGCCATGTATCCACGCCGATACTCGTTTTCGCAGTGGGTCACGTGCGGCAATGGCGCGAAACCACCCCAAACCTGAGTTTTGGACCTAAAGAAGTGGATTGGGCATCTTTGTTGCGAAAAAACAAGAAAGGGTTCCAAGGGCACAAACTCATGCCTTGTATCCAGCTCGATACTCGGTTTCGCGATGGGTCACATGCGGCAATGAAATGGAGCGAAACCACCCCAAACATGAGTTTTGGACCTAAAGAAGTGGATTGGTCATGTTCGTTGCAGAAAAACAAGAAATGGTTCCATGGGCACAAACTCATGCCGTGTATCTACCCCGATACTCGTTTTCGCAATGGGTCACGTGCGCCAACGAAATGGCGCAAAACCACCACAAACCTGAGTTTTGGACCTAAAGAACTGGATTGGGCATGTTCGTTGTGAAAAAACAAGAAATGGTTCCGAGGGCTCAAACTCATGCCTTGTATCCACCCCGAAACTTGTTTTCGCAATGGGTCACGTGCGGCAACGAAATGGCGTGAAACCACCCCAAAACCTGAGTTTTGTACCTAAAGAAGTGGATTGGGCATGTTCGTTGCAAAAAAACAAGAAATAGTTCCGAGGGCACAAACTCATGCCTTCTATCCACCCCGAAACTCGTTTTCGCAATGGGTCACGTGCGGCAATTAAAGGCGCAAAACAACCCCAAACATGTGTTTTGGACGTAAAGAAGTAGATTGGGTATGTTTGTTGTGAAAAAACAAGCAATGGTTCAGGGGCACAAACTCATGCCTTGTATCCTCCCCGATACTCGTTTTCGCAATGGGTCACGTGGCGCAACGAAAAAGCATGAAACCACCACAAACATGAGTTTCGGACCTAAAGAATTGGATTGGGCATGTTCGCTGCGACAAAACAAGAAATGGTTCCAGAAGCACAAACTCGTGCATTGTATCCATCCCGATACTCGTTTTCGCAATAGGTCACGTGCGGCAACGAAATGGCGCGAAACCACCCCAAACCTGAGTTTTGGTGCTAAAGAAGTGGATTGGGCAGGTTTGTTGCGAAGAAACAAGCAATGGTTCATGGACACAAACTCATGCCTTCTATCCACCCCGATACTCGTGTTCGCAATGGGTCACGTTGCCCAATGAAATGGCGCGAAACCACCACAAACCTGAGTTTTGGACCTAAAGAACTGGATTGGGCACGTTCGTTGCAAAAAAACAAGAATGGTTCTGAGGGCACAAACTCATGCCTTGTATCCACCCCGAAACTCGTTTTTGCAATGGGCCACGTGCGGCAACGAAATGGCGTGAAACCACCCCAAAACCTGAGTTTTGGAACTAAAGAAGTGGATTGGGCATGTTCGTCGCGAAAAAACAAGAAATGGTTCCGAGGGCACAAACTCATGCCTTGTATCCACCCCGAAACTCGTTTTCGCAATGGGTCACGTGCGGCAATTAAAGGCGCAAAACAACCCCAAACATGTGTTTTGGACATAAAGAAGTAGATTGGGTATGTTTGTTGCGAAAAAACAAGCAATGGTTCAGGGGCACAAACTCATGCCTTGTGTCCTCCCCGATACTCGTTTTTGCAATGGGTCACGTGGCGCAACGAAATAGCATGAAACCACCACAAACATGAGTTTCGGACCTAATGAAGTGGATTGGGTATGTTCGCTGCGACAAAACAAGAAATGGTTCCAGAAGCACAAACTCGTGCATTGTATCCACCCCGATACTCGTTTTCGCAATGGGTCACGTGCGGCAACGAAATGGCGTGAAACCACCCCAAACCTGAGTTTTCGTACTAAAAAAGTGGATTGGGCAGGTTTGTTGCGAAGAAACAAGCAATGGTTCATGGACACAAACTCGTGCCTTCTATCCACCCCGATACTCGTGTTCGCAATGGGTCACGTTGCGCAATGAAATGGCGCGAAACCACCACAAACCGGAGTTTTGGACCTAAAGAACTGGATTGGGCACGTTCGTTGCGAAAAAACAAGAAATGGTTCCGAGGGCACAAACTCATGCCTTCTATCCACCCCTCTACTCGTTTTCGCAATGGGTCACGTGCGGCAACGAAATGGCGCGAAACCACCCCAAAACCTGAATTTTGGACCTAAAGAAGTGGATTGGGCATGTTCGTTGCGAAAAAACAAGAAATGGGTCCGAGGGCACAAACTCATGCCTTGTATCCACCCCGAAACTCGTTTTCGCAATGGGTCACGTGCGGCAATTAAAGGCGCAAAACAACCCCAAACATGAGTTTTGGACATAAAGAAGTGGATTGGGTATGTTTGTTGCGAAAAAACAAGCAATGGTACAGGGGCACAAACTCATGCCTTGTATCCGCCCCGATACTCGTTTTCGCCATGGGTCACGTGGCGCAACGAAATAGCATGAAACCACCACAAACATGAGTTTCGGACCTAAAGAAGTGGATTGGGCATGTTCGCTGTGACAAAACAAGAAATGGTTCCAGAAGCACAAACTCGTGCATTGTATCCATCCCGATACTCGTTTTCGCAATGGGTCACGTGCGGCAACGAAATCGCGCGAAACCAACCCAAACCTGAGTTTTGGTACTAAAAAAGTCGAATGGGCAGGTTTGTTGCGAAGAAACAAGCAATGGTTCAGGGACAGAAACTCATGCCTTCTATCCACCCCGATACTCGTGTTTGCAATGGGTCACGTTGCGCAATGAAATGGTGCGAAACCACCACAAACCTGAGTTTTGGACCTAAAGAACTGGACTGGGCACGTTCGTTGCGAAAAAACAACAAATGGTTCCGAGGGCACAAACTCATGCCTTCTATCCACCCCGATACTCATTTTCGCAATGGGTCACTGCGGCAACGAAATGGCGCGAAACCACCCCAAACTTGAGTTTTGGACCAAAAGAAGTGGATTGGGCATGTTCGTTGCGAAAAAACAAGAAATGGTTCCGAGGGCACAAACTCAAGCCTTGTATCCACCCCGAAACTCGTTTTCGCAATGGGTCACGTGGCGCAACGAAATAGCATGAAACCACCACAAACATGAGTTTTCGACCTAAAGAAGTGGATTGGGCATGTTCGCTGTGACAAAACAAGAAATGGTTCCAGAAGCACAAACTCGTGCATTGTATCCACCCCGATACTCGTTTTCGCAATGGGTCACGTGCGGCAACAAAATTGCGCGAAACCATCCAAAACCTGAGTTTTGGTACTAAAGAAGTCGATTGGGCATGTTTGCTGCCAAGAAACAAGCAAACTCATGCCTTCTATCCAACCCGATACTAGTATTCGCAATGGGTCACGTGGCGCAATGAAATGGCGCTAACCACCACAAACCTGAGTTTTGGACCTAAAGAACTGGATTGGGCACGCTCGTTGCGAAAAAACAAGAAATGGTTCCGAGGGCACAAACTCATGCCTTGTATCCACCCCGATACTCGTTTTCGCAATGGGTCACGTGCGGCAACGAAATGGCGCGAAACCACCCGAAACCTGAGTTTTGGACCTAAAGAAGTGGATTGGGCATGTTTGTTGCAGAAAAAAAAGAAATGGTTCCAGGGGCACAAACTCATGCCTTGTATCCACCCCGAAACTCGTTTTCGCAATGGGTCACGTGCGGCAATTAAAGGCGCGAAACAACCCCAAACATGAGTTTTGGACATAAATTAGTGGATTGGGTATGTTTGTTGCGAAAAAACAAGCAATGGTTTAGGGGCACAAACTCATGCCTTGTATCCACCCCGATACTCGTTTTCGCAATGGGTCACGTGGCGCAACGAAATTGCGCGAAACCACCACAAACCTGAGTTTTGGACCTAAAGAAGTGGATTGGGCATGTTTTGGGTCACGTGCGGCAATGAAATGGCACGAAACCACCCAAACCTGAGTTTTGGACCTAAAGAAGTGGATTGGGCAAGTTCGTTGCGAATAAACAAGAAATGGTTCCGAGGGCACAAACTCAAGCCTTGTATCCACCCCGATACTCGTTTTCGCAATGGGTCACGTGCGGCAACGAAATGGCGTGAAAGCACCACAAACACGAGTTTTGGACCTAAAGAAGTGGATTGGGCATGTTTGTTGCGAAAAAACAAGAAATGGTTCCAGGGGCACAAACTCATGCCTTGTATCCACCCTGATACTCGTTTTCGCAATGGGTCACGTGCGGCAACGAAATGGCGCGAAACCACCCCAAACCTAAGTTTTGGACCTAAAGAAGTGGATTGGGCAAGTTCATTGCGAAGAAACAAGAAATGGTTCCGAGGGCACAAACTCATTCCTTGTATCCACCCCGATACTCGTTTTCGCAATGGGTCACGGTCGGCAACGAAATCGCGCGAAAACACCACAAACATGAGTTTTGGACCTAAAGAAGTGGATTGGGCATGTTTGTTGCGAAAAAACAAGAAATGGTTCCTGGGGCACAAACTCATGTCTTGTATCCACCCTGATACTCGTTTTCGCAATGGGTCACGTGTGGCAACGAAATGGCGCGAAACCACCCCAAACCTAAGTTTTGGACCTAAAGAAGTGTATTGGGCATGTTCGTTGCGAAAAAACAAGAAATGGTTTCGGGGACACAAAATTATGTCTTGTACCCACCCCGATACTCGTTTTCGCAATGGGTCACGTGGCGCAACGAAATGGCGAGAGACCACCACAAACATGAGTTTTGGACCTAAAGAAGTGGATTGGGCATGTTTGTTGCAAAAAAAACAAGAAATGGTTCCAAGGGCACAAACTCATGCCTTGTATCCACCCCGATACTCGTTTTCGCAATCGGTCACGTGGCGCAACGAAATGGCGAGAAACCACCACAAACATGAGTTTTAGACCTAAAGAAGTAGATTGGGCATGTTCGTTGGGAAAAAACAAGAAATGGTTCCGAGGGCGCAAACTCAAGCCTTGTATCCACCCCGATACTCGTTTTCGCAATGGGTCACGTGCGGCAACGAAATGGCGCGAAAGCACCACAAACATGAGTTTTGGACCTAAAGAAGTGGATTGGGCGTGTTCGTTGGGAATAAACAAGAAATGGTTCCGAGGGCACAAACTCAAGCCTTGTATCTACCCCGATAGTCGTTTTCGCAATGGGTCACATGCGGCAATGAAATGGCACGAAACCACCCCAAACCTGAGTTTTGGACCTAAAGAAGTGGATTGGGCATGTTTGTTGCGAAAAAACAAGAAATGGTTCCAGGGGCACAAACTCATGCCTTGTATCCAACCTGATACTCGTTTTCGCAATGGGTCACATGCTGCAACAAAATGGCATGAAACAACCCCAAACCTGAGTTTTGGACCTGAAGAAGTGGATTGGGCATGTTCGTTGGGAAAAAACCAGGAAATGGTTCTGAAGGCAAAAACTCAAGCCTTGTATCCACCCCGATACTCGTTTTCGCAATGGGTCACGTGCGGCAATGAAATGGCACGAAACCACCCCAAACCTGAGTTTTGGACCTAAAGAAGTGGATTGGGCAAGTTCGTTGCGAAGAAACAAGAAATGGTTCCGAGGGCACAAACTCATGCCTTGTATCCACCCCGATACTCGTTTTCGCAATGGGTCACGGTCGGCAACGAAATCGCGCGAAAACACCACAAACATGAGTTTTGGACCTAAAGAAGTGGATTGGGCATGTTTGTTGCGAAAAAACAAGAAATGGTTCCAGGGGCACAAACTCATGCCTTGTATTCAACCTGATACTCGTTTTCGCAATGGGTCACGTGCTGCAACGAAATGGCACGAAACAACCCCAAACCTGAGTTTTGGACCTAAAGAAGTGGATTGGGCATGTTCGTTGGGAAAAAACAAGAAATGGTTCCGAGGGCACAAACTCAAGCCTTTTTTCCACCCCGATACTCGTTTTCGCAATGGGTCACGTGCGGCAATGAAATGGCACGAAACCACCCCAAACCTGAGTTTTGGACCTAAAGAAGTGGATTGGGCAAGTTCGTTGCGAATAAACAAGAAATGGTTCCGAGGGCACAAACTCATGCCTTGTATCCAACCTGATACTCGTTTTCGCAATGGGTCACGTGCAGCAACGAAATCGCGCGAAAACACCACAAACATGAGTTTTGGACCTAAAGAAGTGGATTGGGCATGTTTGTTGCGAAAAAACAAGAAATGGTTTCAGGGGTACAAACTCATGCCTTGTATCCACCCTGATACTCGTTTTCACAGTGGGTCACGTGCGGCAACGAAATGGCGCGAAACCACACCAAACCTAAGTCTTAGACCTAAAGAAGTGGATTGGGCATGTTCGTTGGAAAAAAACAAGAAATGGTTCTGAGGGCGCAAACACAAGCCTTGTATCTACCCCGATACTCGTTTTCGCACTGGGTCACGTGCGGCAACGAAATGGCGTGAAAGCACCACAAACATGAGTTTTGGACCTAAAGAAGTGGATTGGGCATGTTTGTTGTGAAAAAACAAGAAATGGTTCCTGGGGCACAAACTCATGTCTTGTATCCACCCTGATACTCGTTTTCGCAATGGGTCATGTGCGGCAACGAAATGGCGCGAAACCACCCCAAACCTAAGTTTTGGACCTAAAGAAGTGTATTGGGCATGTTCGTTGCGAAAAAACAAGAAATGGTTTCGGGGACACAAAATTATGTCTTGTACCCACCCCGATACTCGTTTTCGCAATGGGTCACGTGGCGCAACGAAATGGCGCTAAACCACCACAAACCTGAGTTTTGAACCTAAAGAAGTGGATTGGGCATGTTCGTTGCGAAAAAACAAGAAATGGTTCCGAGGGCACAAACTTATGCCTTGTATCCAACCCGATACTCGTTTTCGCAATGGGTCACGTGCGGCAATGAAATGGCGCGAAACCACCCCAAACCTGAGTTTTGGACCTAAAGAAGTGGATTGGGTATGTTTGTTGCTAAGAAACAAGAAATGGTTTAGGGGCACAAACTCATGCCATGTATCCACGCCGATACTCGTTTTCGCAGTGGGTCACGTGCGGCAATGGCGCGAAACCACCCCAAACCTGAGTTTTGGACCTAAAGAAGTGGATTGGGCATCTTTGTTGCGAAAAAACAAGAAAGGGTTCCAAGGGCACAAACTCATGCCTTGTATCCAGCTCGATACTCGGTTTCGCGATGGGTCACATGCGGCAATGAAATGGAGCGAAACCACCCCAAACATGAGTTTTGGACCTAAAGAAGTGGATTGGTCATGTTCGTTGCAGAAAAACAAGAAATGGTTCCATGGGCACAAACTCATGCCGTGTATCTACCCCGATACTCGTTTTCGCAATGGGTCACGTGCGCCAACGAAATGGCGCAAAACCACCACAAACCTGAGTTTTGGACCTAAAGAACTGGATTGGGCATGTTCGTTGTGAAAAAACAAGAAATGGTTCCGAGGGCTCAAACTCATGCCTTGTATCCACCCCGAAACTTGTTTTCGCAATGGGTCACGTGCGGCAACGAAATGGCGTGAAACCACCCCAAAACCTGAGTTTTGTACCTAAAGAAGTGGATTGGGCATGTTCGTTGCAAAAAAACAAGAAATAGTTCCGAGGGCACAAACTCATGCCTTCTATCCACCCCGAAACTCGTTTTCGCAATGGGTCACGTGCGGCAATTAAAGGCGCAAAACAACCCCAAACATGTGTTTTGGACGTAAAGAAGTAGATTGGGTATGTTTGTTGTGAAAAAACAAGCAATGGTTCAGGGGCACAAACTCATGCCTTGTATCCTCCCCGATACTCGTTTTCGCAATGGGTCACGTGGCGCAACGAAAAAGCATGAAACCACCACAAACATGAGTTTCGGACCTAAAGAATTGGATTGGGCATGTTCGCTGCGACAAAACAAGAAATGGTTCCAGAAGCACAAACTCGTGCATTGTATCCATCCCGATACTCGTTTTCGCAATAGGTCACGTGCGGCAACGAAATGGCGCGAAACCACCCCAAACCTGAGTTTTGGTGCTAAAGAAGTGGATTGGGCAGGTTTGTTGCGAAGAAACAAGCAATGGTTCATGGACACAAACTCATGCCTTCTATCCACCCCGATACTCGTGTTCGCAATGGGTCACGTTGCCCAATGAAATGGCGCGAAACCACCACAAACCTGAGTTTTGGACCTAAAGAACTGGATTGGGCACGTTCGTTGCAAAAAAACAAGAATGGTTCTGAGGGCACAAACTCATGCCTTGTATCCACCCCGAAACTCGTTTTTGCAATGGGCCACGTGCGGCAACGAAATGGCGTGAAACCACCCCAAAACCTGAGTTTTGGAACTAAAGAAGTGGATTGGGCATGTTCGTCGCGAAAAAACAAGAAATGGTTCCGAGGGCACAAACTCATGCCTTGTATCCACCCCGAAACTCGTTTTCGCAATGGGTCACGTGCGGCAATTAAAGGCGCAAAACAACCCCAAACATGTGTTTTGGACATAAAGAAGTAGATTGGGTATGTTTGTTGCGAAAAAACAAGCAATGGTTCAGGGGCACAAACTCATGCCTTGTGTCCTCCCCGATACTCGTTTTTGCAATGGGTCACGTGGCGCAACGAAATAGCATGAAACCACCACAAACATGAGTTTCGGACCTAATGAAGTGGATTGGGTATGTTCGCTGCGACAAAACAAGAAATGGTTCCAGAAGCACAAACTCGTGCATTGTATCCACCCCGATACTCGTTTTCGCAATGGGTCACGTGCGGCAACGAAATGGCGTGAAACCACCCCAAACCTGAGTTTTCGTACTAAAAAAGTGGATTGGGCAGGTTTGTTGCGAAGAAACAAGCAATGGTTCATGGACACAAACTCGTGCCTTCTATCCACCCCGATACTCGTGTTCGCAATGGGTCACGTTGCGCAATGAAATGGCGCGAAACCACCACAAACCGGAGTTTTGGACCTAAAGAACTGGATTGGGCACGTTCGTTGCGAAAAAACAAGAAATGGTTCCGAGGGCACAAACTCATGCCTTCTATCCACCCCTCTACTCGTTTTCGCAATGGGTCACGTGCGGCAACGAAATGGCGCGAAACCACCCCAAAACCTGAATTTTGGACCTAAAGAAGTGGATTGGGCATGTTCGTTGCGAAAAAACAAGAAATGGGTCCGAGGGCACAAACTCATGCCTTGTATCCACCCCGAAACTCGTTTTCGCAATGGGTCACGTGCGGCAATTAAAGGCGCAAAACAACCCCAAACATGAGTTTTGGACATAAAGAAGTGGATTGGGTATGTTTGTTGCGAAAAAACAAGCAATGGTACAGGGGCACAAACTCATGCCTTGTATCCGCCCCGATACTCGTTTTCGCCATGGGTCACGTGGCGCAACGAAATAGCATGAAACCACCACAAACATGAGTTTCGGACCTAAAGAAGTGGATTGGGCATGTTCGCTGTGACAAAACAAGAAATGGTTCCAGAAGCACAAACTCGTGCATTGTATCCATCCCGATACTCGTTTTCGCAATGGGTCACGTGCGGCAACGAAATCGCGCGAAACCAACCCAAACCTGAGTTTTGGTACTAAAAAAGTCGAATGGGCAGGTTTGTTGCGAAGAAACAAGCAATGGTTCAGGGACAGAAACTCATGCCTTCTATCCACCCCGATACTCGTGTTTGCAATGGGTCACGTTGCGCAATGAAATGGTGCGAAACCACCACAAACCTGAGTTTTGGACCTAAAGAACTGGACTGGGCACGTTCGTTGCGAAAAAACAACAAATGGTTCCGAGGGCACAAACTCATGCCTTCTATCCACCCCGATACTCATTTTCGCAATGGGTCACTGCGGCAACGAAATGGCGCGAAACCACCCCAAACTTGAGTTTTGGACCAAAAGAAGTGGATTGGGCATGTTCGTTGCGAAAAAACAAGAAATGGTTCCGAGGGCACAAACTCAAGCCTTGTATCCACCCCGAAACTCGTTTTCGCAATGGGTCACGTGGCGCAACGAAATAGCATGAAACCACCACAAACATGAGTTTTCGACCTAAAGAAGTGGATTGGGCATGTTCGCTGTGACAAAACAAGAAATGGTTCCAGAAGCACAAACTCGTGCATTGTATCCACCCCGATACTCGTTTTCGCAATGGGTCACGTGCGGCAACAAAATTGCGCGAAACCATCCAAAACCTGAGTTTTGGTACTAAAGAAGTCGATTGGGCATGTTTGCTGCCAAGAAACAAGCAAACTCATGCCTTCTATCCAACCCGATACTAGTATTCGCAATGGGTCACGTGGCGCAATGAAATGGCGCTAACCACCACAAACCTGAGTTTTGGACCTAAAGAACTGGATTGGGCACGCTCGTTGCGAAAAAACAAGAAATGGTTCCGAGGGCACAAACTCATGCCTTGTATCCACCCCGATACTCGTTTTCGCAATGGGTCACGTGCGGCAACGAAATGGCGCGAAACCACCCGAAACCTGAGTTTTGGACCTAAAGAAGTGGATTGGGCATGTTTGTTGCAGAAAAAAAAGAAATGGTTCCAGGGGCACAAACTCATGCCTTGTATCCACCCCGAAACTCGTTTTCGCAATGGGTCACGTGCGGCAATTAAAGGCGCGAAACAACCCCAAACATGAGTTTTGGACATAAATTAGTGGATTGGGTATGTTTGTTGCGAAAAAACAAGCAATGGTTTAGGGGCACAAACTCATGCCTTGTATCCACCCCGATACTCGTTTTCGCAATGGGTCACGTGGCGCAACGAAATTGCGCGAAACCACCACAAACCTGAGTTTTGGACCTAAAGAAGTGGATTGGGCATGTTTTGGGTCACGTGCGGCAATGAAATGGCACGAAACCACCCAAACCTGAGTTTTGGACCTAAAGAAGTGGATTGGGCAAGTTCGTTGCGAATAAACAAGAAATGGTTCTGAGGGCACAAACTCAAGCCTTGTATCCACCCCGATACTCGTTTTCGCAATGGGTCACGTGCGGCAACGAAATGGCGTGAAAGCACCACAAACACGAGTTTTGGACCTAAAGAAGTGGATTGGGCATGTTTGTTGCGAAAAAACAAGAAATGGTTCCAGGGGCACAAACTCATGCCTTGTATCCACCCTGATACTCGTTTTCGCAATGGGTCACGTGCGGCAACGAAATGGCGCGAAACCACCCCAAACCTAAGTTTTGGACCTAAAGAAGTGGATTGGGCAAGTTCATTGCGAAGAAACAAGAAATGGTTCCGAGGGCACAAACTCATTCCTTGTATCCACCCCGATACTCGTTTTCGCAATGGGTCACGGTCGGCAACGAAATCGCGCGAAAACACCACAAACATGAGTTTTGGACCTAAAGAAGTGGATTGGGCATGTTTGTTGCGAAAAAACAAGAAATGGTTCCTGGGGCACAAACTCATGTCTTGTATCCACCCTGATACTCGTTTTCGCAATGGGTCACGTGTGGCAACGAAATGGCGCGAAACCACCCCAAACCTAAGTTTTGGACCTAAAGAAGTGTATTGGGCATGTTCGTTGCGAAAAAACAAGAAATGGTTTCGGGGACACAAAATTATGTCTTGTACCCACCCCGATACTCGTTTTCGCAATGGGTCACGTGGCGCAACGAAATGGCGAGAGACCACCACAAACATGAGTTTTGGACCTAAAGAAGTGGATTGGGCATGTTTGTTGCAAAAAAAACAAGAAATGGTTCCAAGGGCACAAACTCATGCCTTGTATCCACCCCGATACTCGTTTTCGCAATCGGTCACGTGGCGCAACGAAATGGCGAGAAACCACCACAAACATGAGTTTTAGACCTAAAGAAGTAGATTGGGCATGTTCGTTGGGAAAAAACAAGAAATGGTTCCGAGGGCGCAAACTCAAGCCTTGTATCCACCCCGATACTCGTTTTCGCAATGGGTCACGTGCGGCAACGAAATGGCGCGAAAGCACCACAAACATGAGTTTTGGACCTAAAGAAGTGGATTGGGCGTGTTCGTTGGGAATAAACAAGAAATGGTTCCGAGGGCACAAACTCAAGCCTTGTATCTACCCCGATAGTCGTTTTCGCAATGGGTCACATGCGGCAATGAAATGGCACGAAACCACCCCAAACCTGAGTTTTGGACCTAAAGAAGTGGATTGGGCATGTTTGTTGCGAAAAAACAAGAAATGGTTCCAGGGGCACAAACTCATGCCTTGTATCCAACCTGATACTCGTTTTCGCAATGGGTCACATGCTGCAACAAAATGGCATGAAACAACCCCAAACCTGAGTTTTGGACCTGAAGAAGTGGATTGGGCATGTTCGTTGGGAAAAAACCAGGAAATGGTTCTGAAGGCAAAAACTCAAGCCTTGTATCCACCCCGATACTCGTTTTCGCAATGGGTCACGTGCGGCAATGAAATGGCACGAAACCACCCCAAACCTGAGTTTTGGACCTAAAGAAGTGGATTGGGCAAGTTCGTTGCGAAGAAACAAGAAATGGTTCCGAGGGCACAAACTCATGCCTTGTATCCACCCCGATACTCGTTTTTGCAATGGGTCACGGTCGGCAACGAAATCGCGCGAAAACACCACAAACATGAGTTTTGGACCTAAAGAAGTGGATTGGGCATGTTTGTTGCGAAAAAACAAGAAATGGTTCCAGGGGCACAAACTCATGCCTTGTATTCAACCTGATACTCGTTTTCGCAATGGGTCACGTGCTGCAACGAAATGGCACGAAACAACCCCAAACCTGAGTTTTGGACCTAAAGAAGTGGATTGGGCATGTTCGTTGGGAAAAAACAAGAAATGGTTCCGAGGGCACAAACTCAAGCCTTTTTTCCACCCCGATACTCGTTTTCGCAATGGGTCACGTGCGGCAATGAAATGGCACGAAACCACCCCAAACCTGAGTTTTGGACCTAAAGAAGTGGATTGGGCAAGTTCGTTGCGAATAAACAAGAAATGGTTCCGAGGGCACAAACTCATGCCTTGTATCCAACCTGATACTCGTTTTCGCAATGGGTCACGTGCAGCAACGAAATCGCGCGAAAACACCACAAACATGAGTTTTGGACCTAAAGAAGTGGATTGGGCATGTTTGTTGCGAAAAAACAAGAAATGGTTTCAGGGGTACAAACTCATGCCTTGTATCCACCCTGATACTCGTTTTCACAGTGGGTCACGTGCGGCAACGAAATGGCGCGAAACCACACCAAACCTAAGTCTTAGACCTAAAGAAGTGGATTGGGCATGTTCGTTGGAAAAAAACAAGAAATGGTTCTGAGGGCGCAAACACAAGCCTTGTATCTACCCCGATACTCGTTTTCGCACTGGGTCACGTGCGGCAACGAAATGGCGTGAAAGCACCACAAACATGAGTTTTGGACCTAAAGAAGTGGATTGGGCATGTTTGTTGCGAAAAAACAAGAAATGGTTCCTGGGGCACAAACTCATGTCTTGTATCCACCCTGATACTCGTTTTCGCAATGGGTCATGTGCGGCAACGAAATGGCGCGAAACCACCCCAAACCTAAGTTTTGGACCTAAAGAAGTGTATTGGGCATGTTCGTTGCGAAAAAACAAGAAATGGTTTCGGGGACACAAAATTATGTCTTGTACCCACCCCGATACTCGTTTTCGCAATGGGTCACGTGGCGCAACGAAATGGCGCGAGACCACCACAAACATGAGTTTTGGACCTAAAGAAGTGGATTGGGCATGTTTGTTGCAAAAAAACAAGAAATGGTTCCAATGGCACAAACTCATGCCTTGTATCCACCCCGATACTCGTTTTCGCAATCGGTCACGTGGCGCAACGAAATGGCGTGAAACCACCACAAACATGAGTTTTAGACCTAAAGAAGTGGATTGGGCATGTTCGTTGGGAAAAAACAAGAAATGGTTCCGAGGGCGCAAACTCAAGCCTTGTATCCACCCCGATACTCGTTTTCGCAATGGGTCATGTGCGGCAACGAAATGGCGCAAAAGCACCACAAACATGAGTTTTGGACCTAAAGAAGTGGATTGGGCATGTTCGTTGGGAAGAAACAAGAAATGGTTCCGAGGGCACAAACTCAAGCCTTGTATCCACCCCGATAGTCGTTTTCGCAATGGGTCACATGCGGCAATGAAATGGCACGAAACCACCCCAAACCTGAGTTTTGGACCTAAAGAAGTGGATTGGGCAAGTTCGTTGCGAAGAAACAAGAAATGGTTCCGAGGGCACAAACTCATGCCTTGTATCCACCCCGATACTCGTTTTCGCAATGGGTCACGGTCGGCAACGAAATCGCGCGAAAACACCACAAACATGAGTTTTGGACCTAAAGAAGTGGATTGGGCATGTTTGTTGCGAAAAAACAAGAAATGGTTCCAGGGGCACAAACTCATGCCTTGTATCCAACCTGATACTCGTTTTCGCAATGGGTCACATGCTGCAACGAAATGGCACGAAACAACCCCAAACCTGAGTTTTGGACCTAAAGAAGTGGATTGGGCATTTTCGTTGGGAAAAAACAAGAAATGGTTCCGAGGGCACAAACTCAAGCCTTGTATCCGCCCCGATACTCGTTTTCGCAATGGGTCACGTGCGGCAATGAAATGGCACGAAACCACCCCAAACCTGAGTTTTGGACCTAAAGAAGTGGATTGGGCAAGTTCGTTGCGAAGAAACAAGAAATGGTTCCGAGGGCACAAACTCATGCCTTGTATCCACCCCGATACTCGTTTTCGCAATGGGTCACGGTCGGCAACGAAATCGCGCGAAAACACCACAAACATGAGTTTTGGACCTAAAGATGTGGATTGGGCATGTTTGTTGCTAAAAAACAAGAAATGGTTCCAGGGGCACAAACTCATGCCTTGTATCCAACCTGATACTTGTTTTCGCAATGGGTCACGTGCTGCAACGAAATGGCACGAAACAACCCCAAACCTGAGTTTTGGACCTAAAGAAGTGGATTGGGCCTGTTCGTTGGGAAAAAACAAGAAATGGTTCCGAGGGCACAAACTCAAGCCTTTTTTCCACCCCGATACTCGTTTTCGCAATGGGTCACGTGCGGCAATGAAATGGCACGAAACCACCCCAAACCTGAGTTTTGGATCTAAAGAAGTGGATTGGGCAAGTTCGTTGCGAATAAACAAGAAATGGTTCCGAGGGCACAAACTCACGCCTTGCATCCAACCTGATACTCGTTTTCGTAATGGGTCACGTGCGGCAACGAAATGGCGCGAAACCACACCAAACCTAAGTTTTAGACCTAAATAAGTGGATTGGGCATGTTCGTTGGAAAAAAACGAGAAATGGTTCTGAGGGCGCAAACACAAGCCTTGTATCCACCCCGATACTCGTTTTCGCAATGGGTCACGTGCGGCAACGAAATGGCGTGAAAGCACCACAAACATGAGTTTTGGACCTAAAGAAGTGGATTGGGCATGTTTGTTGCGAAAAAACAAGAAATGGTTCCTGGGGCACAAACTCATGTCTTGTATCCACCCTGATACTCGTTTTCGCAATGGGTCACGTGCGGCAACGAAATGGCGCGAAACCACCCCAAACCTAAGTTTTGGACCTAAAGAAGTGGATTGGGCATGTTCGTTGCGAAAAAACAAGAAATGGTTTCGGGGACACAAAATTATGTCTTGTACCCACCCCGATCCTCGTTTTCGCAATGGGTCACGTGGCGCAACGAAATGGCGCGAGACCACCACAAACATGAGTTTTGGACCTAAAGAAGTGGATTGGGCAAGTTCGTTGCAAAAAAACAAGAAATGGTTCCAAGGGCACAAACTCATGCCTTGTATCCACCCCGATACTCGTTTTCGCAATCGGTCACGTGGCGCAACGAAATGGCGCGAAACCACCACAAACATGAGTTTTAGACCTAAAGAAGTGGATTGGGCATGTTCGTTGGGAAGAAACAAGAAATGGTTCCGAGGGCGCAAACTCAAGCCTTGTATCCACCCCGATAGTCGTTTTCGCAATGGGTCACGTGCGGCAACGAAATGGCACGAAACAACCCCAAACCTGAGTTTTGGACCTAAAGAAGTGGATTGGGCATGTTCGTTGGGAAGAAACAAGAAATGGTTCCGAGGGCACAAACTCAAGCCTTGTATCCACCCCGATACTCGTTTTCGCAATGGGTCACATGCGGCAATGAAATGGCACGAAACCACCCCAAACCTGAGTTTTGGACCTAAAGAAGTGGATTGGGCAAGTTCGTTGCGAAGAAACAAGAAATGGTTCCGAGGGCACAAACTCATGCCTTGTATCCACCCCGATACTCGTTTTCGCAATGGGTCACGGTCGGCAACGAAATCGCGCGAAAACACCACAAACATGAGTTTTGGACCTAAAGAAGTGGATTGGGCATGTTTGTTGCGAAAAAACAAGAAATGGTTCCAGGGGCACAAACTCATGCCTTGTATCCAACCTGATACTCGTTTTCGCAATGGGTCACATGCTGCAACGAAATGGCACGAAACAACCCCAAACCTGAGTTTTGGACCTAAAGAAGTGGATTGGGCATTTTCGTTGGGAAAAAACAAGAAATGGTTCCGAGGGCACAAACTCAAGCCTTGTATCCGCCCCGATACTCGTTTTCGCAATGGGTCACGTGCGGCAATGAAATGGCACGAAACCACCCCAAACCTGAGTTTTGGACCTAAAGAAGTGGATTGGGCAAGTTCGTTGCGAAGAAACAAGAAATGGTTCCGAGGGCACAAACTCATGCCTTGTATCCACCCCGATACTCGTTTTCGCAATGGGTCACGGTCGGCAACGAAATCGCGCGAAAACACCACAAACATGAGTTTTGGACCTAAAGATGTGGATTGGGCATGTTTGTTGCTAAAAAACAAGAAATGGTTCCAGGGGCACAAACTCATGCCTTGTATCCAACCTGATACTTGTTTTCGCAATGGGTCACGTGCTGCAACGAAATGGCACGAAACAACCCCAAACCTGAGTTTTGGACCTAAAGAAGTGGATTGGGCCTGTTCGTTGGGAAAAAACAAGAAATGGTTCCGAGGGCACAAACTCAAGCCTTTTTTCCACCCCGATACTCGTTTTCGCAATGGGTCACGTGCGGCAATGAAATGGCACGAAACCACCCCAAACCTGAGTTTTGGATCTAAAGAAGTGGATTGGGCAAGTTCGTTGCGAATAAACAAGAAATGGTTCCGAGGGCACAAACTCACGCCTTGCATCCAACCTGATACTCGTTTTCGTAATGGGTCACGTGCGGCAACGAAATGGCGCGAAACCACACCAAACCTAAGTTTTAGACCTAAAGAAGTGGATTGGGCATGTTCGTTGGAAAAAAACGAGAAATGGTTCTGAGGGCGCAAACACAAGCCTTGTATCCACCCCGATACTCGTTTTCGCAATGGGTCACGTGCGACAACGAAATGGCGTGAAAGCACCACAAACATGAGTTTTGGACCTAAAGAAGTGGATTGGGCATGTTTGTTGCGAAAAAACAAGAAATGGTTCCTGGGGCACAAACTCATGTCTTGTATCCACCCTGATACTCGTTTTCGCAATGGGTCACGTGCGGCAACGAAATGGCGCGAAACCACCCCAAACCTAAGTTTTGGACCTAAAGAAGTGGATTGGGCATGTTCGTTGCGAAAAAACAAGAAATGGTTTCGGGGACACAAAATTATGTCTTGTACCCACCCCGATCCTCGTTTTCGCAATGGGTCACGTGGCGCAACGAAATGGCGCGAGACCACCACAAACATGAGTTTTGGACCTAAAGAAGTGGATTGGGCAAGTTCGTTGCAAAAAAACAAGAAATGGTTCCAAGGGCACAAACTCATGCCTTGTATCCACCCCGATACTCGTTTTCGCAATCGGTCACGTGGCGCAACGAAATGGCGCGAAACCACCACAAACATGAGTTTTAGACCTAAAGAAGTGGATTGGGCATGTTCGTTGGGAAGAAACAAGAAATGGTTCCAGGGCGCAAACTCAAGCCTTGTATCCACCCCGATAGTCGTTTTCGCAATGGGTCACGTGCGGCAACGAAATGGCACGAAACAACCCCAAACCTGAGTTTTGGACCTAAAGAAGTGGATTGGGCATGTTCGTTGGGAAGAAACAAGAAATGGTTCTGAGGGCACAAACTCAAGCCTTGTATCCACCCCGATACTCGTTTTCGCAATGGGTCACATGCGGCAATGAAATGGCACGAAACCACCCCAAACCTGAGTTTTGGACCTAAAGAAGTGGATTGGGCAAGTTCGTTGCGAAGAAACAAGAAATGGTTCCGAGGGCACAAACTCATGCCTTGTATCCACCCCGATACTCGTTTTCGCAATGGGTCACGGTCGGCAACGAAATCGCACGAAAACACCACAAACATGAGTTTTGGACCTAAAGAAGTGGATTGGGCATGTTTGTTGCGAAAAAACAAGAAATGGTTCCAGGGGCACAAACTCATGCCTTGTATCCAACCTGATACTCGTTTTCGCAATGGGTCACGTGGCGAAACGAAATGGCGCGAAACCACCACAAACATGAGTTTTGGACCTAAAGAAGTGGATTGGGCATGTTCGTTGGGAAAAAACAAGAAATGGTTCCGAGGGCACAAACTCAAGCCTTGTATCCGCCCCGATACTCGTTTTCGCAATGGGTCACGTGCGGCAACGAAATCGCGCGAAACCACGACAAACATGAGTTTTGGACCAAAAGAAGTGTATTGGGCATGTTCGTTGCGAAAAAACAAGAAATGGTTCCGGGGACAGAAAATTATGTATTGTATCCACCCCGATAGTCGTTTTCGCAATGGGTCACGTGGCGCAACGAAATGGCGCGAGACCACCACAAACATGAGTTTTGGACCTAACGAAGTGGATTGGGCATGTTTGTTGCGAAAAAACAAGAAATGGTTCCAAGGGCACAAACTCATGCCTTGTATCCACGCCGATACTCGTTTTCGCAATGGGTCACGTGGCGAAACGAAATGGCGCGAAACCACCACAAACATGAGTTTTAGACCTAAGTGGAATGGGCATGTTCGTTGGGAAAAAACAAGAAATGGTTCCGAGGGCACAAACTCAAGCCTTGTATCCGCCCCGATACTCGTTTTCGCAATGGGTCACGTGCGGCAACGAAATCGCGCGAAACCACGACAAACATGAGTTTTGGACCAAAAGAAGTGTATTGGGCATGTTCGTTGCGAAAAAACAAGAAATGGTTCCGGGGACAGAAAATTATGTATTGTATCCACCCCGATAGTCGTTTTCGCAATGGGTCACGTGGCGCAACGAAATGGCGCGAGACCACCACAAACATGAGTTTTGGACCTAACGAAGTGGATTGGGCATGTTTGTTGCGAAAAAACAAGAAATGGTTCCAAGGGCACAAACTCATGCCTTGTATCCACGCCGATACTCGTTTTCGCAATGGGTCACGTGGCGAAACGAAATGGCGCGAAACCACCACAAACATGAGTTTTAGACCTAAGTGGATTGGGCATGTTCGTTGGTAAAAAACAAGAAATGGTTCCGAGGGCGCAAACTCAAGCCTTGTATCCACCCCGATACTCGTTTTCGCAATGGGTCACGTGCGGCAACGAAATGGCGCGAAAGCACCACAAACATGAGTTTTGGACCTAAAGAAGTGGATTGGGCATGTTCGTTGGGAAAAAACAGGAAAGGTTCCGAAGGCAAAAACTCAAGCCTTGTATCCACCCCGATACTCGTTTTCGCAATGGGTCACGTGCGGCAATGAAATGGCACGACACCACCCCAAACCTGAGTTTTGGACCTAAAGAAGTGGATTGGGCAAGTTCGTTGCGAATAAACAAGAAATGGTTCCGAGGGCACAAACTCATGCCTTGTATCCACCCTGATACTCGTTTTCGCAATGGGTCACGTGCGGCAACGAAATCGCGCGAAAACACCTCAAACATGAGTTTTGGACCTAAAGAAGTGGATTGGCCATGTTTGTTGCGAAAAAACAAGAAATGGTTCCACGGGCACAAACTCATGCCTTGTATCCACCCTGATACTCGTTTTCACAGTGGGTCACGTGCGGCAACGAAATGGCGCGAAACCACACCAAACCTAAGTTTTAGACCTAAAGAAGTGGGTTGGGCATGTTCGTTGGAAAGAAACAAGAAATGGTTCTGAGGGCGCAAACTCAAGCCTTGTATCCACCCCGATACTCGTTTTCGCAATGGGTCACGTGCGGCAACGAAATGGCGTGAAAGCACCACAAACATGAGTTTTGGACCTAAAGAAGTGGATTGGGCATGTTTGTTGCGAAAAAACAAGAAATGGTTCCTGGGGCACAAACTCATGTCTTGTATCCCCCCTGATACTCGTTTTCGCAATGGGTCACGTGCGGCAACGAAATGGCGCGAAACCACCCCAAACCTAAGTTTTCGACCTAAAGAATTGTATTGGGCATGTTTGTTGCGAAAAAACAAGAAATGGTTCCTGTGGCACAAACTCATGTCTTGTATCCACCCTGATACTCGTTTTCGCAATGGGTCACGTGCGGCAACGAAATGGCGCGAAACCACCCCAAACCTAAGTTTTCGACCTAAAGAAGTGTATTGGGCATGTTCGTTGCGAAAAAACAAGAAATGGTTTCGGGGACACAAAATTATGTCTTGTACCCACCCCGATACTCGTTTTCGCAATGGGTCACGTGGCGCAACGAAATGGCGCGAGACCACCACAAACATGAGTTTTGGACCTAAAGAAGTGGATTGGGCATGTTCGTTGTGAAAAAACAAGAAATGGTTACGAGGGCGCAAACTCAAGCCTTGTATCCACCCCGATACTCGTTTTCGCAATGGGTCACGTGCGGCAACGAAATGGCGCAAAAGCACCACAAACATGAGTTTTGGACCTAAAGAAGTGGATTGGGCATGTTCGTTGGGAAGAAACAAGAAATGGTTCCGAGGGCACAAACTCAAGCCTTGTATCCACCCCGATAGTCGTTTTCGCAATGGGTCACATGCGGCAATGAAATGGCACGAAACCACCCCAAACCTGAGTTTTGGACCTAAAGAAGTGGATTGGGCAAGTTCGTTGCGAAGAAACAAGAAATGGTTCCGAGGGCACAAACTCATGCCTTGTATCCACCCCGATACTCGTTTTCGCAATGGGTCACGGTCGGCAACGAAATCGCGCGAAAACACCACAAACATGAGTTTTGGACCTAAAGAAGTGGATTGGGCATGTTTGTTGCGAAAAAACAAGAAATGGTTCCAGGGGCACAAACTCATGCCTTGTATCCAACCTGATACTCGTTTTCGCAATGGGTCACATGCTGCAACGAAATGGCACGAAACAACCCCAAACCTGAGTTTTGGACCTAAAGAAGTGGATTGGGCATTTTCGTTGGGAAAAAACAAGAAATGGTTCCGAGGGCACAAACTCAAGCCTTGTATCCGCCCCGATACTCGTTTTCGCAATGGGTCACGTGCAGCAACGAAATCGCGCGAAACCACGACAAACATGAGTTTTGGACCAAAAGAAGTGTATTGGGCATGTTCGTTGCGAAAAAACAAGAAATGGTTCCGGGGACAGAAAATTATGTATTGTATCCACCCCGATAGTCGTTTTCGCAATGGGTCACGTGGCGCAACGAAATGGCGCGAGACCACCACAAACATGAGTTTTGGACCTAAAGAAGTGGATTGGGCATGTTTGTTGCGAAAAAACAAGAAATGGTTCCAAGGGCACAAACTCATGCCTTGTATCCACGCGGATACTCGTTTTCGCAATGGGTCACGTGGCGAAACGAAATGGCGCGAAACCACCACAAACATGAGTTTTAGACCTAAGTGGATTGGGCATGTTCGTTGGGAAAAAACAAGAAATGGTTCCGAGGGCGGAAACTCAAGCATTGTATCCACCCCGATACTCGTTTTCGCAATGGGTCACGTGCGGCAACGAAATGGCGCGAAACAACCCCAAACATGAGTTTTGGACCTAAAGAAGTGGATTGGGCATGTTCGTTGGGAAGAAACAAGAAATGGTTCCGAGGGCACAAACTCAAGCCTTGTATCCACCCCGATAGTCGTTTTCGCAATGGGTCACATGCGGCAATGAAATGGCACGAAACCACCCCAAACCTGAGTTTTGGACCTAAAGAAGTGGATTGGGCAAGTTCGTTGCGAAGAAACAAGAAATGGTTCCGAGGGCACAAACTCATGCCTTGTATCCACCCCGATACTCGTTTTCGCAATGGGTCACGGTCGGCAACGAAATCGCGCGAAAACACCACAAACATGAGTTTTGGACCTAAAGAAGTGGATTGGGCATGTTTGTTGCGAAAAAACAAGAAATGGTTCCAGGGGCACAAACTCATGCCTTGTATCCAACCTGATACTCGTTTTCGCAATGGGTCACATGCTGCAACGAAATGGCACGAAACAACCCCAAACCTGAGTTTTGGACCTAAAGAAGTGGATTGGGCATGTTCGTTGGGAAGAAACAAGAAATGGTTCCGAGGGCACAAACTCAAGCCTTGTATCCACCCCGATAGTCGTTTTCGCAATGGGTCACATGCGGCAATGAAATGGCACGAAACCACCCCAAACCTGAGTTTTGGACCTAAAGAAGTGGATTGGGCAAGTTCGTTGCGAAGAAACAAGAAATGGTTCCGAGGGCACAAACTCATGCCTTGTATCCACCCCGATACTCGTTTTCGCAATGGGTCACGGTCGGCAACGAAATCGCGCGAAAACACCACAAACATGAGTTTTGGACCTAAAGAAGTGGATTGGGCATGTTTGTTGCGAAAAAACAAGAAATGGTTCTAGGGGCACAAACTCATGCCATGTATCCAACCTGATACTCGTTTTCGCAATGGGTCACGTGCTGCAACGAAATGGCACGAAACAACCCCAAACCTGAGTTTTGGACCTAAAGAAGTGGATTGGGCATGTTCGTTGGGAAAAAACAAGAAATGGTTACGAGGGCACAAACTCAAGCCTTGTATCCGCCCCGATACTCGTTTTCGCAATGGGTCACGTGCGGCAATGAAATGGCACGAAACTACCCCAAACCTGAGTTTTGGACCTAAAGAAGTGGATTGGGCAAGTTCGTTGCGAATAAACAAGAAATGGTTCGGAGGGCACAAACTCGTGCCTTGTATCCACCCCGATACTCGTTTTCGCAATGGGTCACGGTCGGCAACGAAATCGCGCGAAAACACCACAAACATGAGTTTTGGACCTAAAGAAGTGGATTGGGCATGTTTGTTGCGAAAAAACAAGAAATGGTTCCAGGGGCACAAACTCATGCCTTGTATCCAACCTGATACTCGTTTTCGCAATGGGTCACGTTCTGCAACGAAATGGCACGAAACAACCCCAAACATGAGTTTTGGACCTAAAGAAGTGGATTTGGCATGTTAGTTGCGAAAAAACAAGAAATGGTTCCAGGGGCACAAACTCATGCCTTGTATCCAACCTGATACTCGTTTTCGCAATGGGTCACGTGCTGCAACGAAATGGCACAAAACAACCCCAAACCTGAGTTTTGGACATAAAGAAGTGGATTGGGCATGTTCGTTGGGAAAAAACAAGAAATGGTAACGAGGGCACAAACTCAAGCCTTGTATCCACCCTGATACTCGTTTTCGCAATGGGTCACGTGCGGCAATGAAATGGCACGAAACCACCCCAAACCTGAGTTTTGGACCTAAAGAAGTGGATTGGGCAAGTTCGTTGCGAAGAAACAAGAAATGGTTCCGAGGGCACAAACTCATGCCATGTATCCACCCCGACACTCGTTTTCGCAACGGGTCACGGTCGGCAACAAAATCGCGCGAAAACACCACGAACATAAGTTTTGGACCTAAAGAAGTGGATTGGGCATGTTTGTTGCGAAAAAACAAGAAATGGTTCCAGGGGCACAAACTCATGCCTTGTATCCAACCTGATACTCGTTTCGCAATGGGTCACGTGCTGCAACGAAATGGCACAAAACAACCCCAAACCTGAGTTTTGGACCTAAAGAAGTGTATTGGGCATGTTCGTTGCGAAAAAACAAGAAATGGTTTCGGGGACACAAAATTATGTCTTGTACCCACCCCGATACTCGTTTTCGCAATGGGTCACGTGGCGCAACGAAATGGCGCGAGACCACCACAAACATGAGTTTTGGACCTAAAGAAGTGGATTGGGCATGTTTGTTGCAAAAAAACAAGAAATAGTTCCAAGGGCACAAACTCATGCCTTGTATCCACCCCGATACTCGTTTTCGCAATCGGTCACGTGGCGCAACGAAATGGCGCGAAACCACCACAAACATGAGTTTAAGACCTAAAGAAGTGGATTGGGCATGTTCGTTGTGAAAAAACAAGAAATGGTTACGAGGGCGCAAACTCAAGCCTTGTATCCACCCCGATACTCGTTTTCGCAATGGGTCACGTGCGGCAACGAAATGGCGCAAAAGCACCACAAACATGAGTTTTGGACCTAAAGAAGTGGATTGGGCATGTTCGTTGGGAAGAAACAAGAAATGGTTCCGAGGGCACAAACTCAAGCCTTGTATCCACCCCGATAGTCGTTTTCGCAATGGGTCACATGCGGCAATGAAATGGCACGAAACCACCCCAAACCTGAGTTTTGGACCTAAAGAAGTGGATTGGGCAAGTTCGTTGCGAAGAAACAAGAAATGGTTCCGAGGGCACAAACTCATGCCTTGTATCCACCCCGATACTGGTTTTCGCAATGGGTCACGGTCGGCAACGAAATCGTGCGAAAACACCACAAACATGAGTTTGGACCTAAAGAAGTGGATTGGGCATGTTTGTTGCGAAAAAACAAGAAATGGTTCCAGGGGCACAAACTCATGCCTTGTATCCAACCTGATACTCGTTTTCGCAATGGGTCACATGCTGCAACGAAATGGCACGAAACAACCCCAAACCTGAGTTTTGGACCTAAAGAAGTGGATTGGGCATTTTCGTTGGGAAAAAACAAGAAATGGTTCCGAGGGCACAAACTCAAGCCTTGTATCCGCCCCGATACTCGTTTTCGCAATGGGTCACGTGCGGCAACGAAATCGCGCGAAACCACGACAAACATGAGTTTTGGACCAAAAGAAGTGTATTGGGCATGTTCGTTGCGAAAAAACAAGAAATGGTTCCGGGGACAGAAAATTATGTATTGTATCCACCCCGATAGTCGTTTTCGCAATGGGTCACGTGGCGCAACGAAATGGCGCGAGACCACCACAAACATGAGTTTTGGACCTAAAGAAGTGGATTGGGCAAGTTCGTTGCGAAGAAACAAGAAATGGTTCTGAGGGCACAAACTCATGCCTTGTATCCACCCCGACACTCGTTTTCGCAATGGGTCACGGTCGGCAACGAAATCGCGCGAAAACACCACGAACATAAGTTTTGGACCTAAAGAAGTGGATTGGGCATGTTTGTTGCGAAAAAACAAGAAATGGTTCCAGGGGCACAAACTCATGCCTTGTATCCAACCTGATACTCGTTTCGCAATGGGTCACGTGCTGCAACGAAATGGCACAAAACAACCCCAAACCTGAGTTTTGGACCTAAAGAAGTGGATTGGGCATGTTCGTTGGGAAAAAACAAGAAAAGGTTCCGAGGGCACAAACTCAAGCGTTGTATCCACCTCGATACTCGTTTTCGCAATGGGTCACGTGCGGCAATGAAATGGCACGAAACCACCCCAAACCAGAGTTTTGGACCTAAAGAAGTGGATTGGGCAAGTTCGTTGCGAAGAAACAAGAAATGGTTCCGAGGGCACAAACTCATGCCTTGTATCCACCCCGATACTCGTTTTCGCAATGGGTCACGGTCGGCAACGAAATCGCGCGAAAACACCACGAACATAAGTTTTGGACCTAAAGAAGTGGATTGGGCATGTTTGTTGCGAAAAAACAAGAAATGGTTCCAGGGGCACAAACTCATGCCTTGTATCCAACCTGATACTCGTTTCGCAATGGGTCACGTGCTGCAACGAAATGGCACGAAACACCCCCAAACCTGAGTGTTGGACCTAAAGAAATGGATTGGGCATGTTCGTTGGGAAAAAACAGGAAATGGTTCCGAGGGCACAAACTCAAGCCTTGTATCCACCCCGATACTCGTTTTCGCAATGGGTCACATGCTGCAACGAAATGGCACGAAACAACCCCAAACCTGAGTTTTGGACCTAAAGAAGTGGATTGGGCATGTTCGTTGGGAAAAAACAGGAAATGGTTCCGAAGGCAAAAACTCAAGCCTTGTATCCACCCCGATACTCGTTTTCGCAATAGGTCACGTGCGGCAATGAAATGGCACGAAACAACCCCAAACCTGAGTTTTGGACCTAAAGAAGTGGATTGGGCAAGGTCGTTACGAAGAAACAAGAAATGGTTCCGAGGGCACAAACTCATGCCTTGTATCCACCCCGATACTCGTTTTCGCAATGGGTCACGGTCGGCAACGAAATCGCGCGAAAACACCACAAACATGAGTTTTGAACCCAAAGAAGTGGATTGGGCATGTTTGTTGCGAAAAAACAAGAAATGATTCCAGGGGCACAAACTCATGCCTTGTATCCAACCTGATACTCGTTTTCGCAATGGGTCACGTGCTGCAACCAAATGGCACGAAACAACCCCAAACCTGAGTTTTGGACCTAAAGAAGTGGATTGGGCAAGTTCGTTGCGAAGAAACAAGAAATGGTTCGAGGGCACAAACTCTAGCCTTGTATCCACCCCGATACTCGTTTTCGCAATGGGTCACGTGCGGCAACGAAATGGCACGAAACAACCCCAAACCTGAGTTTTGGACCTAAAGAAGTGGATTGGGCATGTTCGTTGGGAAAACACAAGAAATGGTTCCGAGGGCACAAACTCAAGCCTTGTATCCGCCCCGATACTCGTTTTCGCAATGGGTAACGTGCGGCAACGAAATCGCGCGAAACCACGACAAACATGAGTTTTGGACTTAAAGAAGTGGATTGGGCATGTTCGTTGGGAAAAAACAAGAAATGGTTCCGAGGGCACAAACTCAAGCCTTGTATCCACCCCGATAGTCGTTTTCGCAATGGGTCACGTGCGGCAATGAAATGGCACGAAACCACCCCAAACCTGAGTTTTGGACCTAAAGAAGTGGATTGGGCATGTTCGTTGGGAAAAAACAGGAAATGGTTCCGAAGGCAAAAACTCAAGCCTTGTATCCACCCCGATACTCGTTTTCGCAATGGGTCACGTGCGGCAATGAAATGGCACGAAACCACCCCAAACCTGAGTTTTGGACCTCAAGAAGTGGATTGGGCAAGTTCGTTGCGAAGAAACAAGAAATGGTTCCGAGGGCACAAACTCATGCCTTGTATCCGCCCCGATACTCGTTTTCGCAATGGGTAACGTGCGGCAACGAAATCGCGCGAAACCACGACAAACATGAGTTTTGGACTTAAAGAAGTGGAATGGGCATGTTCGTTGGGAAAAAACAAGAAATGGTTCCGAGGGCACAAACTCAAGCCTTGTATCCACCCCGATAGTCGTTTTCGCAATGGGTCACGTGCGGCAATGAAATGGCACGAAACCACCCCAAACCTGAGTTTTGGACCTAAAGAAGTGGATTGGGCATGTTCGTTGGGAAAAAACAGGAAATGGTTCCGAAGGCAAAAACTCAAGCCTTGTATCCACCCCGATACTCGTTTTCGCAATGGGTCACGTGCGGCAATGAAATGGCACGAAACAACCCCAAACCTGAGTTTTAGACCTAAAGAAGTGGATTGGGCATTTTCGTTGGGAAAAAACAAGAAATGGTTCCGAGGGCACAAACTCAAGCCTTGTATCCGCCCCGATACTCGTTTTCGCAATGGGTCACGTGCGGCAACGAAATCGCGCGAAACCACGACAAACATGAGTTTTGGACCAAAAGAAGTGTATTGGGCATGTTCGTTGCGAAAAAACAAGAAATGGTTCCTGGGGCACAAACTCATGTCTTGTATCCACCCTGATACTCGTTTTCGCAATGGGTCACGTGCGGCAACGAAATGGCGTGAAAGCACCACAAACATGGGTTTTGGACCTAAAGAAGTGGATTGGGCATGTTTGTTGCGAAAAAACAAGAAATGGTTCCTGGGGCACAAACTCATGTCTTGTATCCACCCTGATACTCGTTTTCGCAATGGGTCACGTGTGGCAACGAAATGGCACGAAACCACCCCAAACCTAAGTTTTGGACCTAAAGAAGTGTATTGGGCATGTTCGTTGCGAAAAAACAAGAAATGGTTTCGGGGACACAAAATTATGTCTTGTACCCACCCCGATACTCGTTTTCGCAATGGGTCACGTGGCGCAACGAAATGGCACGAAACCACCCCAAACCTGAGTTTTGGACCTAAAGAAGTGGATTGGGCAAGTTCGTTGCGAAGAAACAAGAAATGGTTCCGAGGGCACAAACTCATGCCTTGTATCCACCCCGATACTGGTTTTCGCAATGGGTCACGGTCGGCCACGAAATCGCGCGAAAACACCACAAACATGAGTTTGGACCTAAAGAAGTGGATTGGGCATGTTTGTTGCGAAAAAACAAGAAATGGTTCCAGGGGCACAAACTCATGCCTTGTATCCAACCTGATACTCGTTTTTGCAATGGGTCACATGCTGCAACGAAATGGCACGAAACAACCCCAAACCTGAGTTTTGGACCTAAAGAAGTGGATTGGGCATTTTCGTTGGGAAAAAACAAGAAATGGTTCCGAGGGCACAAACTCAAGCCTTGTATCCGCCCCGATACTCGTTTTCGCAATGGGTCACGTGCGGCAACGAAATCGCGCGAAACCACGACAAACATGAGTTTTGGACCAAAAGAAGTGTATTGGGCATGTTCGTTGCGAAAAAACAAGAAATGGTTCCGGGGACAGAAAATTATGTATTGTATCCACCCCGATAGTCGTTTTCGCAATGGGTCACGTGGCGCAACGAAATGGCGCGAGACCACCACAAACATGAGTTTTGGACCTAAAGAAGTGGATTGGGCAAGTTCGTTGCGAAGAAACAAGAAATGGTTCCGAGGGCACAAACTCATGCCTTGTATCCACCCCGATACTCGTTTTCGCAATGGGTCACGGTCGGCAACGAAATCGCGCGAAAACACCACAAACATGAGTTTTGGACCTAAAGAAGTGGATTGGGCATGTTTGTTGCGAAAAAATAAGAAATGGTTCCAGGGGCACAAACTCATGCCTTATATCCAACCTGATACTCGTTTTCGCAATGGGTCACATGCTGCAACGAAATGGCACGAAACAACCCCAAACCTGAGTTTTGGACCTAAAGAAGTGGATTGGGCATGTTCGTTGGGAAAAAACAGGAAATGGTTCCGAAGGCAAAAACTCAAGCCTTGTATCCACCCCGATACTCGTTTTCGCAATGGGTCACGTGCGGCAATGAAATGGCACGAAACCACCCCAAACCTGAGTTTTGGACCTAAAGAAGTGGATTGGGCAAGTTCGTTGCGAAGAAACAAGAAATGGTTCCGAGGGCACAAACTCATGCCTTGTATCCACCCCGATACTCGTTTTCGCAATGGGTCACGGTCGGCAACGAAATCGCGCGAAAACACCACAAACATGAGTTTTGAACCCAAAGAAGTGGATTGGGCATGTTTGTTGCGAAAAAACAAGAAATGATTCCAGGGGCACAAACTCATGCCTTGTATCCAACCTGATACTCGTTTTCGCAATGGGTCACGTGCTGCAACCCAATGGCACGAAACAACCCCAAACCTGAGTTTTGGACCTAAAGAAGTGGATTGGGCATGTTCGTTGGGAAAACACAAGAAATGGTTCCGAGGGCACAAACTCAAGCCTTTTTTCCACCCCGATACTCGTTTTCGCAATGGGTCACGTGCGGCAACGAAATCGCGCAAAACCACGACAAACATGAGTTTTGGACCAAAAGAAGTGTATTGGGCATGTTCGTTGTGAAAAAACAAGAAATGGTTCCGGGGACAGAAAATTATGTATTGTATCCACCCCGATAGTCGTTTTCGCAATGGGTCACGTGGCGCAACGAAATGGCGCGAGACCACCACAAACATGAGTTTTGGACCTAAAGAAGTGGATTGGGCAAGTTCGTTGCGAAGAAACAAGAAATGGTTCTGAGGGCACAAACTCATGCCTTGTATCCACCCCGACACTCGTTTTCGCAATGGGTCACGGTCGGCAACGAAATCGCGCGAAAACACCACGAACATAAGTTTTGGACCTAAAGAAGTGGATTGGGCATGTTTGTTGCGAAAAAACAAGAAATGGTTCCAGGGGCACAAACTCATGCCTTGTATCCAACCTGATACTCGTTTTGCAATGGGTCACGTGCTGCAACAAAATGGCACAAAACAACCCCAAACCTGAGTTTTGGACCTAAAGAAGTGGATTGGGCACGTTCGTTGGAAAAAAACAAGAAATGGTTCCGAGGGCACAAACTCAAGCCTTGTATCCACCCCGATACTCGTTTTCGCAATGGGTCACGTGCGGCAATGAAATGGCACGAAACCACCCCAAACCTGAGTTTTGGACCTAAAGAAGTGGATTGGGCAAGTTCGTTGCGAAGAAACAAGAAATGGTTCCGAGGGCACAAACTCATGCCTTGTATCCACCCCGATACTCGTTTTCGCAATGGGTCACGGTCGGCAACGAAATCGCGCGAAAACACCACAAACATGAGTTTTGGACCTAAAGAAGTGGATTGGGCATGTTTGTTGCGAAAAAATAAGAAATGGTTCCAGGGGCACAAACTCATGCCTTATATCCAACCTGATACTCGTTTTCGCAATGGGTCACATGCTGCAACGAAATGGCACGAAACAACCCCAAACCTGAGTTTTGGACCTAAAGAAGTGGATTGGGCATGTTCGTTGGGAAAAAACAGGAAATGGTTCCGAAGGCAAAAACTCAAGCCTTGTATCCACCCCGATACTCGTTTTCGCAATGGGTCACGTGCGGCAATGAAATGGCACGAAACCACCCCAAACCTGAGTTTTGGACCTAAAGAAGTGGATTGGGCAAGTTCGTTGCGAAGAAACAAGAAATGGTTCCGAGGGCACAAACTCATGCCTTGTATCCACCCCGATACTCGTTTTCGCAATGGGTCACGGTCGGCAACGAAATCGCGCGAAAACACCACAAACATGAGTTTTTGACCTAAAGAAGTGGATTGGGCATGTTTGTTGCGAAAAAACAAGAAATGGTTCTAGGGGCACAAACTCATGCCTTGTATCCAACCTGATACTCGTTTTCGCAATGGGTCACGTGCTGCAACGAAATGGCACGAAACAACCCCAAACCTGAGTTTTGGACCTAAAGAAGTGGATTGGGCATGTTCGTTGGGAAAAAACAAGAAATGGTTACGAGGGCACAAACTCAAGCCTTGTATCCGCCCCGATACTCGTTTTCGCAATGGGTCACGTGCGGCAATGAAATGGCACGAAACCACCCCAAACCTGAGTTTTGGACCTAAAGAAGTGGATTGGGCAAGTTCGTTGCGAATAAACAAGAAATGGTTCCGAGGGCACAAACTCGTGCCTTGTATCCACCCCGATACTCGTTTTCGCAATGGGTCACGGTCGGCAACGAAATCGCGCGAAAACACCACAAACATGAGTTTTGGACCTAAAGAAGTGGATTGGGCATGTTTGTTGCGAAAAAACAAGAAATGGTTCCAGGGGCACAAACTCATGCCTTATATCCAACCTGATACTCGTTTTCGCAATGGGTCACATGCTGCAACGAAATGGCACGAAACAACCCCAAACCTGAGTTTTGGACCTAAAGAAGTGGATTGGGCATGTTCGTTGGGAAAAAACAGGAAATGGTTCCGAAGGCAAAAACTCAAGCCTTGTATCCACCCCGATACTCGTTTTCGCAATGGGTCACGTGCGGCAATGAAATGGCACGAAACCACCCCAAACCTGAGTTTTGGACCTAAAGAAGTGGATTGGGCAAGTTCGTTGCGAAGAAACAAGAAATGGTTCCGAGGGCACAAACTCATGCCTTGTATCCACCCCGATACTCGTTTTCGCAATGGGTCACGGTCGGCAACGAAATCGCGCGAAAACACCACAAACATGAGTTTTTGACCTAAAGAAGTGGATTGGGCATGTTTGTTGCGAAAAAACAAGAAATGGTTCTAGGGGCACAAACTCATGCCTTGTATCCAACCTGATACTCGTTTTCGCAATGGGTCACGTGCTGCAACGAAATGGCACGAAACAACCCCAAACCTGAGTTTTGGACCTAAAGAAGTGGATTGGGCATGTTCGTTGGGAAAAAACAAGAAATGGTTACGAGGGCACAAACTCAAGCCTTGTATCCGCCCCGATACTCGTTTTCGCAATGGGTCACGTGCGGCAATGAAATGGCACGAAACCACCCCAAACCTGAGTTTTGGACCTAAAGAAGTGGATTGGGCAAGTTCGTTGCGAATAAACAAGAAATGGTTCCGAGGGCACAAACTCGTGCCTTGTATCCACCCCGATACTCGTTTTCGCAATGGGTCACGGTCGGCAACGAAATCGCGCGAAAACACCACAAACATGAGTTTTGGACCTAAAGAAGTGGATTGGGCATGTTTGTTGCGAAAAAACAAGAAATGGTTCCAGGGGCACAAACTCATGCCTTGTATCCAACCTGATACTCGTTTTCGCAATGGGTCACGTGCTGCAACGAAATGGCACGAAACAACCCCAAACATGAGTTTTGGACCTAAAGAAGTGGATTGGGCATGTTAGTTGCGAAAAAACAAGAAATGGTTCCAGGGGCACAAACTCATGCCTTGTATCCAACCTGATACTCGTTTTCGCAATGGGTCACGTGCTGCAACGAAATGGCACAAAACAACCCCAAACCTGAGTTTTGGACATAAAGAAGTGGATTGGGTATGTTCGTTGGGAAAAAACAAGAAATGGTAACGAGGGCACAAACTCAAGCCTTGTATCCACCCTGATACTCGTTTTCGCAATGGGTCACGTGCGGCAATGAAATGGCACGAAACCACCCCAAACCTGAGTTTTGGACCTAAAGAAGTGGATTGGGCAAGTTCATTGCGAAGAAACAAGAAATGGTTCCGAGGGCACAAACTCATGCCTTGTATCCACCCCGACACTCGTTTTCGCAATGGGTCACGGTCGGCAACGAAATCGCGCGAAAACACCACGAACATAAGTTTTGGACCTAAAGAAGTGGATTGGGCATGTTTGTTGCGAAAAAACAAGAAATGGTTCCAGGGGCACAAACTCATGCCTTGTATCCAACCTGATACTCGTTTTCGCAATGGGTCACGTGCTGCAACCAAATGGCACGAAACAACCCCAAACCTGAGTTTTGGACCTAAAGAAGTGGATTGGGCATGTTCGTTGGGAAAACACAAGAAATGGTTCCGAGGGCACAAACTCAAGCCTTTTTTCCACCCCGATACTCGTTTTCGCAATGGGTCACGTGCGGCAATGAAATGGCACGAAACCACCCCAAACCTGAGTTTTGGACCTAAAGAAGTGGATTGGGCAAGTTCGTTGCGAATAAACAAGAAATGGTTCCGAGGGCACAAACTCGTGCCTTGTATCCACCCCGATACTCGTTTTCGCAATGGGTCACGGTCGGCAACGAAATCGCGCGAAAACACCACAAACATGAGTTTTGGACCTAAAGAAGTGGATTGGGCATGTTTGTTGCGAAAAAACAAGAAATGGTTCCAGGGGCACAAACTCATGCCTTGTATCCAACCTGATACTCGTTTTCGCAATGGGTCACGTGCTGCAACGAAATGGCACGAAACAACCCCAAACCTGAGTTTTGGACCTAAAGAAGTGGATTGGGCATGTTCGTTGGGAAAAAACAAGAAATGGTTACGAGGGCACAAACTCAAGCCTTGTATCCGCCCCGATACTCGTTTTCGCAATGGGTCACGTGCGGCAATGAAATGGCACGAAACCACCCCAAACCTGAGTTTTGGACCTAAAGAAGTGGATTGGGCAAGTTCGTTGCGAAGAAACAAGAAATGGTTCCGAGGGCACAAACTCATGCCTTGTATCCACCCCGACACTCGTTTTCGCAATGTGTCACGGTCGGCAATAAAATCGCGCGAAAACACCACGAACATAAGTTTTGGACCTAAAGAAGTGGATTGGGCATGTTTGTTGCGAAAAAACAAGAAATGGTTCCAGGGGCACAAACTCATGCCTTGTATCCAACCTGATACTCGTTTCGCAATGGGTCACGTGCTGCAACGAAATGGCACAAAACAACCCCAAACCTGAGTTTTGGACCTAAAGAAGTGTATTGGGCATGTTCGTTGCGAAAAAACAAGAAATGGTTTCGGGGACACAAAATTATGTCGTGTACCCACCCCGATACTCGTTTTCGCAATGGGTCACGTGGCGCAACGAAATGGCGCGAGACCACCACAAACATGAGTTTTGGACCTAAAGAAGTGGATTGGGCATGTTTGTTGTAAAAAAACAAGAAATGGTTCCAAGGGCACAAACTCATGCCTTGTATCCACCCCGATACTCGTTTTCGCAATGGGTCACGTGCTGCAACGAAATGGCGCGAAACCACCACAAACATGAGTTTTAGACCTAAAGAAGTGGATTGGGCATGTTCGTTGTGAAAAAACAAGAAATGGTTCCGAGGGCGCAAACTCAAGCCTTGTATCCACCCCGATACTCGTTTTCGCAATGGGTCACGTGCGGCAACGAAATGGCGCAAAAGCACCACAAACATGAGTTTTGGACCTAAAGAAGTGGATTGGGCATGTTCGTTGGGAAGAAACAAGAAATGGTTCCGAGGGCACAAACTCAAGCCTTGTATCCACCCCGATAGTCGTTTTCGCAATGGGTCACATGCGGCAATGAAATGGCACGAAACCACCCCAAACCTGAGTTTTGGACCTAAAGAAGTGGATTGGGCAAGTTCGTTGCGAAGAAACAAGAAATGGTTCCGAGGGCACAAACTCATGCCTTGTATCCACCCCGATACTGGTTTTCGCAATGGGCCACGGTCGGCAACGAAATCGCGCGAAAACACCACAAACATGAGTTTTGGACCTAAAGAAGTGGATTGGGCATGTTTGTTGCGAAAAAACAAGAAATGGTTCCAGGGGCACAAACTCATGCCTTGTATCCAACCTGATACTCGTTTTCGCAATGGGTCACATGCTGCAACGAAATGGCACGAAACAACCCCAAACCTGAGTTTTGGACCTAAAGAAGTGGATTGGGCATTTTCGTTGGGAAAAAACAAGAAATGGTTCCGAGGGCACAAACTCAAGCCTTGTATCCGCCCCGATACTCGTTTTCGCAATGGGTCACGTGCGGCAACGAAATCGCGCGAAACCACGACAAACATGAGTTTTGGACCAAAAGAAGTGTATTGGGCATGTTCGTTGCGAAAAAACAAGAAATGGTTCCGGGGACAGAAAATTATGTATTGTATCCACCCCGATAGTCGTTTTCGCAATGGGTCACGTGGCGCAACGAAATGGCGCGAGACCACCACAAACATGAGTTTTGGACCTAAAGAAGTGGATTGGGCAAGTTCGTTGCGAAGAAACAAGAAATGGTTCCGAGGGCACAAACTCATGCCTTGTATCCACCCCGATACTCGTTTTCGCAATGGGTCACGGTCGGCAACGAAATCGCGCGAAAACACCACAAACATGAGTTTTGGACCTAAAGAAGTGGATTGGGCATGTTTGTTGCGAAAAAATAAGAAATGGTTCCAGGGGCACAAACTCATGCCTTATATCCAACCTGATACTCGTTTTCGCAATGGGTCACATGCTGCAACGAAATGGCACGAAACAACCACAAACCTGAGTTTTGGACCTAAAGAAGTGGATTGGGCATGTTCGTTGGGAAAAAACAGGAAATGGTTCCGAAGGCAAAAACTCAAGCCTTGTATCCACCCCGATACTCGTTTTCGCAATGGGTCACGTGCGGCAATGAAATGGCACGAAACCACCCCAAACCTGAGTTTTGGACCTAAAGAAGTGGATTGGGCAAGTTCGTTGCGAAGAAACAAGAAATGGTTCCGAGGGCACAAACTCATGCCTTGTATCCACCCCGATACTCGTTTTCGCAATGGGTCACGGTCGGCAACGAAATCGCGCGAAAACACCACAAACATGAGTTTTGAACCCAAAGAAGTGGATTGGGCATGTTTGTTGCGAAAAAACAAGAAATGATTCCAGGGGCACAAACTCATGCCTTGTATCCAACCTGATACTCGTTTTCGCAATGGGTCACGTGCTGCAACCAAATGGCACGAAACAACCCCAAACCTGAGTTTTGGACCTAAAGAAGTGGATTGGGCATGTTCGTTGGGAAAACACAAGAAATGGTTCCGAGGGCACAAACTCAAGCCTTTTTTCCACCCCGATACTCGTTTTCGCAATGGGTCACGTGCGGCAATGAAATGGCACGAAACCACCCCAAACCTGAGTTTTGGACCTAAAGAAGTGGATTGGGCAAGTTCGTTGCGAATAAACAAGAAATGGTTCCGAGGGCACAAACTCATGCCTTGTATCCACCCTGATACTCGTTTTCGCAATGGGTCACGTGCGGCAACGAAATCGCGCGAAAACACCACAAACATGAGTTTTGGACCTAAAGAAGTGGATTGGGCATGTTTGTTGCGAAAAAACAAGAAATGGTTCCAGGGGCACAAACTCATGCCTTGTATCCACCCTGATACTCGTTTTCACAGTGGGTCACGTGCGGCAACGAAATGGCGCGAAACCACACCAAACCTAAGTTTTAGACCTAAAGAAGTGGGATGGGCATGTTCGTTGGAAGAAAACAAGAAATGGTTCTGAGGGCGCAAACTCAAGCCTTGTATCCACCCCGATACTCGTTTTCGCAATGGGTCACGTGCGGCAACGAAATGGTGTGAAAGCACCACAAACATGAGTTTTGGACCTAAAGAAGTGGATTGGGCATGTTTGTTGCAAAAAAACAAGAAATGGTTCCAAGGGCATAAACTCATGCCTTGTATCCACCCCGATACTCGTTTTCGCAATCGGTCACGTGGCGCAACGAAATGGCGCGAGACCACCACAAACATGAGTTTTGGACCTAAAGAAGTGGATTGGGCATGTTTGTTGCAAAAAAACAAGAAATGGTTCCAAGGGCACAAACTCATGCCTTGTATCCACCCCGATACTCGTTTTCGTAATCGGTCACGTGGCGCAACGAAATGGCGCGAAACCACCACAAACATGAGTTTTAGACCTAAAGAAGTGGATTGGGCATGTTCGTTGTGAAAAAACAAGAAATGGTTCCGAGGGCGCAAACTCAAGCCTTGTATCCACCCCGATACTCGTTTTCGCAATGGGTCACGTGCGGCAACGAAATGGCGCAAAAGCACCACAAACATGAGTTTTGGACCTAAAGAAGTGGATTGGGCATGTTCGTTGGGAAGAAACAAGAAATGGTTCCGAGGGCACAAACTCAAGCCTTGTATCCACCCCGATAGTCGTTTTCGCAATGGGTCACATGCGGCAATGAAATGGCACGAAACCACCCCAAACCTGAGTTTTGGACCTAAAGAAGTGGATTGGGCAAGTTCGTTGCGAAGAAACAAGAAATGGTTCCGAGGGCACAAACTCATGCCTTGTATCCACCCCGATACTCGTTTTCGCAATGGGTCACGGTCGGCAACGAAATCGCGCGAAAACACCACAAACATGAGTTTTGGACCTAAAGAAGTGGATTGGGCATGTTTGTTGCGAAAAAACAAGAAATGGTTCCAGGGGCACAAACTCATGCCTTGTATCCAACCTGATACTCGTTTTCGCAATGGGTCACGTGCTGCAACCAAATGGCACGAAACAACCCCAAACCTGAGTTCTGGACCTAAAGAAGTGGATTGGGCATGTTCGTTGGGAAAACACAAGAAATGGTTCCGAGGGCACAAACTCAAGCCTTTTTTCCACCCCGATACTCGTTTTCGCAATGGGTCACGTGCGGCAATGAAATGGCACGAAACCAACCCAAACCTGAGTTTTGGACCTAAAGAAGTGGATTGGGCAAGTTCGTTGCGAATAAACAAGAAATGGTTCCGAGGGCACAAACTCATGCCTTGTATCCACCCTGATACTCGTTTTCGCAATGGGTCACGTGCGGCAACGAAATCGCGCGAAAACACCACAAACATGAGTTTTGGACCTAAAGAAGTGGATTGGGCATGTTTGTTGCGAAAAAACAAGAAATGGTTCCAGGGGCACAAACTCATGCCTTGTATCCACCCTGATACTCGTTTTCACAGTGGGTCACGTGCGGCAACGAAATGGCGCGAAACCACACCAAACCTAAGTTTTAGACCTAAAGAAGTGGGATGGGCATGTTCGTTGGAAGAAAACAACAAATGGTTCTGAGGGCGCAAACTCAAGCCTTGTATCCACCCCGATACTCGTTTTCGCAATGGGTCACGTGCGGCAACGAAATGGTGTGAAAGCACCACAAACATGAGTTTTGGACCTAAAGAAGTGGATTGGGCATGTTTGTTGCGAAAAAACAAGAAATGGTTCCTGGGGCACAAACTCATGTCTTGTATCCACCCTTATACTCGTTTTCGCAATGGGTCACGTGCGGCAACGAAATGGCGCGAAACCACCCCAAACCTAAGTTTTGGACCTAAAGAAGTGTATTAGGCATGTTCGTTGCGAAAAAACAAGAAATGGTTTCGGGGACACAAAATTTTGTCTTGTACCCACCCCGATACTCGTTTTCGCAATGGGTCACGTGGCGCAACGAAATGGCGCGAGACCACCACAAACATGAACTTTGGACCTAAAGAAGTGGATTGGGCATGTTTGTTGCAAAAAAACAAGAAATGGTTCCAAGGGCACAAACTCATGCCTTGTATCCACCCCGATACTCGTTTTCGCAATCGGTCACGTGGCGCAACGAAATGGCGCGAAACCACCACAAACATGAGTTTTAGACCTAAAGAAGTGGATTGGGCATGTTCGTTGTGAAAAAACAAGAAATGGTTCCGAGGGCGCAAACTCAAGCCTTGTATCCACCCCGATACTCGTTTTCGCAATGGGTCACGTGCGGCAACGAAATGGCGCAAAAGCACCACAAACATGAGTTTTGGACCTAAAGAAGTGGATTGGGCATGTTCGTTGGGAAGAAACAAGAAATGGTTCCGAGGGCACAAACTCAAGCCTTGTATCCACCCCGATAGTCGTTTTCGCAATGGGTCACATGCGGCAATGAAATGGCACGAAACCACCCCAAACCTGAGTTTTGGACCTAAAGAAGTGGATTGGGCAAGTTCGCTGCGAAGAAACAAGAAATGGTTCCGAGGGCACAAACTCATGCCTTGTATCCACCCCGATACTCGTTTTCGCAATGGGTCACGGTCGGCAACGAAATCGCGCGAAAACACCACAAACATGAGTTTTGGACCTAAAGAAGTGGATTGGGCATGTTTGTTGCGAAAAAACAAGAAATGGTTCCAGGGGCACAAACTCATGCCTTGTATCCAACCTGATACTCGTTTTCGCAATGGGTCACATGCTGCAACGAAATGGCACGAAACAACCACAAACCTGAGTTTTGGACCTAAAGAAGTGGATTGGGCATGTTCGTTGGGAAAAAACAAGAAATGGTTCCGAGGGCACAAACTCAAGCCTTGTATCCACCCCGATACTCGTTTTCGCAATGGGTCACGTGCGGCAATGAAATGGCACGAAACCACCCCAAACCTGAGTTTTGGACCTAAAGAAGTGGATTGGGCAAGTTCGTTGCGAAGAAACAAGAAATGGTTCCGAGGGCACAAACTCATGCCTTGTATCCACCCCGATACTCGTTTTCGCAATGGGTCACGGTCGGCAACGAAATCGCGCGAAAACACCACAAACATGAGTTTTGAACCCAAAGAAGTGGATTGGGCATGTTTGTTGCGAAAAAACAAGAAATGATTCCAGGGGCACAAACTCATGCCTTGTATCCAACCTGATACTCGTTTTCGCAATGGGTCACGTGCTGCAACCAAATGGCACGAAACAACCCCAAACCTGAGTTCTGGACCTAAAGAAGTGGATTGGGCATGTTCGTTGGGAAAACACAAGAAATGGTTCCGAGGGCACAAACTCAAGCCTTTTTTCCACCCCGATACTCGTTTTCGCAATGGGTCACGTGCGGCAATGAAATGGCACGAAACCACCCCAAACCTGAGTTTTGGACCTAAAGAAGTGGATTGGGCAAGTTCGTTGTGAATAAACAAGAAATGGTTCCGAGGGCACAAACTCATGCCTTGTATCCACCCTGATACTCGTTTTCGCAATGGGTCACGTGCGGCAACGAAATCGCGCGAAAACACCACAAACATGAGTTTTGGACCCAAAGAAGTGGATTGGGCATGTTTGTTGCGAAAAAACAAGAAATGATTCCAGGGGCACAAACTCATGCCTTGTATCCAACCTGATACTCGTTTTCGCAATGGGCCACGTGCTGCAACCAAATGGCACGAAACAACCCCAAACCTGAGTTTTGGACCTAAAGAAGTGGATTGGGCATGTTCGTTGGGAAAACACAAGAAATGGTTCCGAGGGCACAAACTCAAGCCTTTTTTCCACCCCGATACTCGTTTTCGCAATGGGTCACGTGCGGCAATGAAATGGCACGAAACCACCCCAAACCTGAGTTTTGGACCTAAAGAAGTGGATTGGGCAAGTTCGTTGCGAATAAACAAGAAATGGTTCCGAGGGCACAAACTCATGCCTTGTATCCACCCTGATACTCGTTTTCGCAATGGGTCACGTGTGGCAACGAAATCGCGCGAAAACACCACAAACATGAGTTTTGGACCTAAAGAAGTGGATTGGGCATGTTTGTTGCGAAAAAACAAGAAATGGTTCCAGGGGCACAAACTCATGCCTTGTATCCACCCTGATACTCGTTTTCACAGTGGGTCACGTGCGGCAACGAAATGGCGCGAAACCACACCAAACCTAAGTTTTAGACCTAAAGAAGTGGGATGGGCATGTTCGTTGGAAGAAAACAAGAAATGGTTCTGAGGGCGCAAACTCAAGCCTTGTATCCACCCCGATACTCGTTTTCGCAATGGGTCACGTGCGGCAACGAAATGGTGTGAAAGCACCACAAACATGAGTTTTGGACCTAAAGAAGTGGATTGGGCATGTTTGTTGCAAAAAAACAAGAAATGGTTCCAAGGGCATAAACTCATGCCTTGTATCCACCCCGATACTCGTTTTCGCAATCGGTCACGTGGCGCAACGAAATGGCGCGAGACCACCACAAACATGAGTTTTGGACCTAAAGAAGTGGATTGGGCATGTTTGTTGCAAAAAAACAAGAAATGGTTCCAAGGGCACAAACTCATGCCTTGTATCCACCCCGATACTCGTTTTCGTAATCGGTCACGTGGCGCAACGAAATGGCGCGAAACCACCACAAACATGAGTTTTAGACCTAAAGAAGTGGATTGGGCATGTTCGTTGTGAAAAAACAAGAAATGGTTCCGAGGGCGCAAACTCAAGCCTTGTATCCACCCCGATACTCGTTTTCGCAATGGGTCACGTGCGGCAACGAAATGGCGCAAAAGCACCACAAACATGAGTTTTGGACCTAAAGAAGTGGATTGGGCATGTTCGTTGGGAAGAAACAAGAAATGGTTCCGAGGGCACAAACTCAAGCCTTGTATCCACCCCGATAGTCGTTTTCGCAATGGGTCACATGCGGCAATGAAATGGCACGAAACCACCCCAAACCTGAGTTTTGGACCTAAAGAAGTGGATTGGGCAAGTTCGTTGCGAAGAAACAAGAAATGGTTCCGAGGGCACAAACTCATGCCTTGTATCCACCCCGATACTCGTTTTCGCAATGGGTCACGGTCGGCAACGAAATCGCGCGAAAACACCACAAACATGAGTTTTGGACCTAAAGAAGTGGATTGGGCATGTTTGTTGCGAAAAAACAAGAAATGGTTCCAGGGGCACAAACTCATGCCTTGTATCCAACCTGATACTCGTTTTCGCAATGGGTCACGTGCTGCAACCAAATGGCACGAAACAACCCCAAACCTGAGTTCTGGACCTAAAGAAGTGGATTGGGCATGTTCGTTGGGAAAACACAAGAAATGGTTCCGAGGGCACAAACTCAAGCCTTTTTTCCACCCCGATACTCGTTTTCGCAATGGGTCACGTGCGGCAATGAAATGGCACGAAACCACCCCAAACCTGAGTTTTGGACCTAAAGAAGTGGATTGGGCAAGTTCGTTGCGAATAAACAAGAAATGGTTCCGAGGGCACAAACTCATGCCTTGTATCCACCCTGATACTCGTTTTCGCAATGGGTCACGTGCGGCAACGAAATCGCGCGAAAACACCACAAACATGAGTTTTGGACCTAAAGAAGTGGATTGGGCATGTTTGTTGCGAAAAAACAAGAAATGGTTCCAGGGGCACAAACTCATGCCTTGTATCCACCCTGATACTCGTTTTCACAGTGGGTCACGTGCGGCAACGAAATGGCGCGAAACCACACCAAACCTAAGTTTTAGACCTAAAGAAGTGGGATGGGCATGTTCGTTGGAAGAAAACAACAAATGGTTCTGAGGGCGCAAACTCAAGCCTTGTATCCACCCCGATACTCGTTTTCGCAATGGGTCACGTGCGGCAACGAAATGGTGTGAAAGCACCACAAACATGAGTTTTGGACCTAAAGAAGTGGATTGGGCATGTTTGTTGCGAAAAAACAAGAAATGGTTCCTGGGGCACAAACTCATGTCTTGTATCCACCCTTATACTCGTTTTCGCAATGGGTCACGTGCGGCAACGAAATGGCGCGAAACCACCCCAAACCTAAGTTTTGGACCTAAAGAAGTGTATTAGGCATGTTCGTTGCGAAAAAACAAGAAATGGTTTCGGGGACACAAAATTTTGTCTTGTACCCACCCCGATACTCGTTTTCGCAATGGGTCACGTGGCGCAACGAAATGGCGCGAGACCACCACAAACATGAACTTTGGACCTAAAGAAGTGGATTGGGCATGTTTGTTGCAAAAAAACAAGAAATGGTTCCAAGGGCACAAACTCATGCCTTGTATCCACCCCGATACTCGTTTTCGCAATCGGTCACGTGGCGCAACGAAATGGCGCGAAACCACCACAAACATGAGTTTTAGACCTAAAGAAGTGGATTGGGCATGTTCGTTGTGAAAAAACAAGAAATGGTTCCGAGGGCGCAAACTCAAGCCTTGTATCCACCCCGATACTCGTTTTCGCAATGGGTCACGTGCGGCAACGAAATGGCGCAAAAGCACCACAAACATGAGTTTTGGACCTAAAGAAGTGGATTGGGCATGTTCGTTGGGAAGAAACAAGAAATGGTTCCGAGGGCACAAACTCAAGCCTTGTATCCACCCCGATAGTCGTTTTCGCAATGGGTCACATGCGGCAATGAAATGGCACGAAACCACCCCAAACCTGAGTTTTGGACCTAAAGAAGTGGATTGGGCAAGTTCGCTGCGAAGAAACAAGAAATGGTTCCGAGGGCACAAACTCATGCCTTGTATCCACCCCGATACTCGTTTTCGCAATGGGTCACGGTCGGCAACGAAATCGCGCGAAAACACCACAAACATGAGTTTTGGACCTAAAGAAGTGGATTGGGCATGTTTGTTGCGAAAAAACAAGAAATGGTTCCAGGGGCACAAACTCATGCCTTGTATCCAACCTGATACTCGTTTTCGCAATGGGTCACATGCTGCAACGAAATGGCACGAAACAACCACAAACCTGAGTTTTGGACCTAAAGAAGTGGATTGGGCATGTTCGTTGGGAAAAAACAAGAAATGGTTCCGAGGGCACAAACTCAAGCCTTGTATCCACCCCGATACTCGTTTTCGCAATGGGTCACGTGCGGCAATGAAATGGCACGAAACCACCCCAAACCTGAGTTTTGGACCTAAAGAAGTGGATTGGGCAAGTTCGTTGCGAAGAAACAAGAAATGGTTCCGAGGGCACAAACTCATGCCTTGTATCCACCCCGATACTCGTTTTCGCAATGGGTCACGGTCGGCAACGAAATCGCGCGAAAACACCACAAACATGAGTTTTGGACCAAAAGAAGTGTATTGGGCATGTTCGTTGCGAAAAAACAAGAAATGGTTCCGGGGACAGAAAATTATGTATTGTATCCACCCCGATAGTCGTTTTCGCAATGGGTCACGTGGCGCAACGAAATGGCGCGAGACCACCACAAACATGAGTTTTGGACCTAAAGAAGTGGATTGGGCAAGTTCGTTGCGAAGAAACAAGAAATGGTTCTGAGGGCACAAACTCATGCCTTGTATCCACCCCGACACTCGTTTTCGCAATGGGTCACGGTCGGCAACGAAATCGCGCGAAAACACCACGAACATAAGATTTGGACCTAAAGAAGTGGATTGGGCATGTTTGTTGCGAAAAAACAAGAAATGGTTCCAGGGGCACAAACTCATGCCTTGTATCCAACCTGATACTCGTTTTGCAATGGGTCACGTGCTGCAACAAAATGGCACAAAACACCCCCAAACCTGAGTTTTGGACCTAAAGAAGTGGATTGGGCATGTTCGTTGGAAAAAAACAAGAAATGGTTCCGAGGGCACAAACTCAAGCCTTGTATGCACCCCGATACTCGTTTTCGCAATGGGTCACGTGCGGCAATGAAATGGCACGAAACCACCCCAAACCTGAGTTTTGGACCTAAAGAAGTGGATTGGGCAAGTTCGTTGCGAAGAAACAAGAAATGGTTCCGAGGGCACAAACTCATGCCTTGTATCCACCCCGATACTCGTTTTCGCAATGGGTCACGGTCGGCAACGAAATCGCGCGAAAACACCACAAACATGAGTTTTGGACCTAAAGAAGTGGATTGGGCATGTTTGTTGCGAAAAAACAAGAAATGGTTCCAGGGGCACAAACTCATGCCTTGTATCCAACCTGATACTCGTTTTCGCAATGGGTCACATGCTGCAACGAAATGGCACGAAACAACCCCAAACCTGAGTTTTGGACCTAAAGAAGTGGATTGGGCATTTTCGTTGGGAAAAAACAAGAAATGGTTCCGAGGGCACAAACTCAAGCCTTGTATCCGCCCCGATACTCGTTTTCGCAATGGGTCACGTGCGGCAACGAAATCGCGCAAAACCACGACAAACATGAGTTTTGGACCAAAAGAAGTGTATTGGGCATGTTCGTTGCGAAAAAACAAGAAATGGTTCCGGGGACAGAAAATTATGTATTGTATCCACCCCGATAGTCGTTTTCGCAATGGGTCACGTGGCGCAACGAAATGGCGCGAGACCACCACAAACATGAGTTTTGGACCTAAAGAAGTGGATTGGGCAAGTTCGTTGCGAAGAAACAAGAAATGGTTCTGAGGGCACAAACTCATGCCTTGTATCCACCCCGACACTCGTTTTCGCAATGGGTCACGGTCGGCAACGAAATCGCGCGAAAACACCACGAACATAAATTTTGGACCTAAAGAAGTGGATTGGGCATGTTTGTTGCGAAAAAACAAGAAATGGTTCCAGGGGCACAAACTCATGCCTTGTATCCAACCTGATACTCGTTTTGCAATGGGTCACGTGCTGCAACAAAATGGCACAAAACACCCCCAAACCTGAGTTTTGGACCTAAAGAAGTGGATTGGGCATGTTCGTTGGAAAAAAACAAGAAATGGTTCCGAGGGCACAAACTCAAGCCTTGTATCCACCCCGATACTCGTTTTCGCAATGGGTCACGTGCGGCAATGAAATGGCACGAAACCACCCCAAACCTGAGTTTTGGACCTAAAGAAGCGGATTGGGCAAGTTCGTTGCGAAGAAACAAGAAATGGTTCCGAGGGCACAAACTCATGCCTTGTATCCACCCCGATACTCGTTTTCGCAATGGGTCACGGTCGGCAACGAAATCGCGCGAAAACACCACAAACATGAGTTTTGGACCTAAAGAAGTGGATTGGGCATGTTTGTTGCGAAAAAATAAGAAATGGTTCCAGGGGCACAAACTCATGCCTTATATCCAACCTGATACTCGTTTTCGCAATGGGTCACATGCTGCAACGAAATGGCACGAAACAACCCCAAACCTGAGTTTTGGACCTAAAGAAGTGGATTGGGCATGTTCGTTGGGAAAAAACAGGAAATGGTTCCGAAGGCAAAAACTCAAGCCTTGTATCCACCCCGATACTCGTTTTCGCAATGGGTCACGTGCGGCAATGAAATGGCACGAAACCACCCCAAACCTGAGTTTTGGACCTAAAGAAGTGGATTGGGCAAGTTCGTTGCGAAGAAACAAGAAATGGTTCCGAGGGCACAAACTCATGCCTTGTATCCACCCCGATACTCGTTTTCGCAATGGGTCACGGTCGGCAACGAAATCGCGCGAAAACACCACAAACATGAGTTTTTGACCTAAAGAAGTGGATTGGGCATGTTTGTTGCGAAAAAACAAGAAATGGTTCTAGGGGCACAAACTCATGCCTTGTATCCAACCTGATACTCGTTTTCGCAATGGGTCACGTGCTGCAACGAAATGGCACGAAACAACCCCAAACCTGAGTTTTGGACCTAAAGAAGTGGATTGGGCATGTTCGTTGGGAAAAAACAAGAAATGGTTACGAGGGCACAAACTCAAGCCTTGTATCCGCCCCGATACTCGTTTTCGCAATGGGTCACGTGCGGCAATGAAATGGCATGAAACCACCCCAAACCTGAGTTTTGGACCTAAAGAAGTGGATTGGGCAAGTTCGTTGCGAATAAACAAGAAATGGTTCCGAGGGCACAAACTCGTGCCTTGTATCCACCCCGATACTCGTTTTCGCAATGGGTCACGGTCGGCAACGAAATCGCGCGAAAACACCACAAACATGAGTTTTGGACCTAAAGAAGTGGATTGGGCATGTTTGTTGCGAAAAAACAAGAAATGGTTCCAGGGGCACAAACTCATGCCTTGTATCCAACCTGATACTCGTTTTCGCAATGGGTCACGTGCTGCAACGAAATGGCACGAAACAACCCCAAACATGAGTTTTGGACCTAAAGAAGTGGATTGGGCATGTTAGTTGCGAAAAAACAAGAAATGGTTCCAGGGGCACAAACTCATGCCTTGTATCCAACTGATACTCGTTTTCGCAATGGGTCACGTGCTGCAACGAAATGGCACAAAACAACCCCAAACCTGAGTTTTGGACATAAAGAAGTGGATTGGGCATGTTCGTTGGGAAAAAACAAGAAATGGTAACGAGGGCACAAACTCAAGCCTTGTATCCACCCTGATACTCGTTTTCGCAATGGGTCACGTGCGGCAATGAAATGGCACGAAACCACCCCAAACCTGAGTTTTGGACCTAAAGAAGTGGATTGGGCAAGTTCGTTGCGAAGAAACAAGAAATGGTTCCGAGGGCACAAACTCATGCCTTGTATCCACCCGACACTCGTTTTCGCAATGGGTCACGGTCGGCAACGAAATCGCGCGAAAACACCACGAACATAAGTTTTGGACCTAAAGAAGTGGATTGGGCATGTTTGTTGCGAAAAAACAAGAAATGGTTCCAGGGGCACAAACTCATGCCTTGTATCCAACCTGATACTCGTTTTCGCAATGGGTCACGTGCTGCAACCAAATGGCACGAAACAACCCCAAACCTGAGTTTTGGACCTAAAGAAGTGGATTGGGCATGTTCGTTGGGAAAACACAAGAAATGGTTCCGAGGGCACAAACTCAAGCCTTTTTTCCACCCCGATACTCGTTTTCGCAATGGGTCACGTGCGGCAATGAAATGGCACGAAACCACCCCAAACCTGAGTTTTGGACCTAAAGAAGTGGATTGGGCAAGTTCGTTGCGAATAAACAAGAAATGGTTCCGAGGGCACAAACTCGTGCCTTGTATCCACCCCGATACTCGTTTTCGCAATGGGTCACGGTCGGCAACGAAATCGCGCGAAAACACCACAAACATGAGTTTTGGACCTAAAGAAGTGGATTGGGCATGTTTGTTGCGAAAAAACAAGAAATGGTTCCAGGGGCACAAACTCATGCCTTGTATCCAACCTGATACTCGTTTTCGCAATGGGTCACGTGCTGCAACGAAATGGCACGAAACAACCCCAAACCTGAGTTTTGGACCTAAAGAAGCGGATTGGGCATGTTCGTTGGGAAAAAACAAGAAATGGTTACGAGGGCACAAACTCAACCCTTGTATCCGCCCCGATACTCGTTTTCGCAATGGGTCACGTGCGGCAATGAAATGGCACGAAACCACCCAAACCTGAGTTTTGGACCTAAAGAAGTGGATTGGGCAAGTTCGTTGCGAATAAACAAGAAATGGTTCCGAGGGCACAAACTCGTGCCTTGTATCCACCCCGATACTCGTTTTCGCAATGGGTCACGGTCGGCAACGAAATCGCGCGAAAACACCACAAACATGAGTTTTGGACCTAAAGAAGTGGATTGGGCAAGTTTGTTGCGAAAAAACAAGAAATGGTTCCAGGGGCACAAACTCATGCCTTGTATCCAACCTGATACTCGTTTTCGCAATGGGTCACGTGCTGCAACGAAATGGCACGAAACAACCCCAAACATGAGTTTTGGACCTAAAGAAGTGGATTGGGCTTGTTAGTTGCGAAAAAACAAGAAATGGTTCCAGGGGCACAAACTCATGCCTTGTATCCAACCTGATACTCGTTTTCGCAATGGGTCACGTGCTGCAACGAAATGGCACAAAACAACCCCAAACCTGAGTTTTGGACATAAAGAAGTGGATTGGGCATGTTCGTTGGGAAAAAACAAGAAATGGTAACGAGGGCACAAACTCAAGCCTTGTATCCACCCTGATACTCGTTTTCGCAATGGGTCACGTGCGGCAATGAAATGGCACGAAACCACCCCAAACCTGAGTTTTGGACCTAAAGAAGTGGATTGGGCAAGTTCGTTGCGATGAAACAAGAAATGGTTCCGAGGGCACAAACTCATGCCTTCTTTCCACCCCGACACTCGTTTTCGCAATGGGTCACGGTCGGCAACGAAATCGCGCGAAAACACCACGAACATAAGTTTTGGACCTAAAGAAGTGGATTGGGCATATTTGTTGCGAAAAAAAAAGAAATGGTTCCAGGGGCACAAACTCATGCCTTGTATCCAACCTGATACTCGTTTTCGCAATGGGTCACGTGCTGCAACCAAATGGCACGAAACAACCCCAAACCAGAGTTTTGGACCTAAAGAAGTGGATTGGGCATGTTCGTTGGGAAAACACAAGAAATGGTTCCGAGGGCACAAACTCAAGCCTTTTTTCCACCCCGATACTCGTTTTCGCAATGGGTCACGTGCGGCAATGAAATGGCACGAAACCACCCCAAACCTGAGTTTTGGACCTAAAGAAGTGGATTGGGCAAGTTCGTTGCGAATAAACAAGAAATGGTTCCGAGGGCACAAACTCATGCCTTGTATCCACCCTGATACTCGTTTTCGCAATGGGTCACGTGCGGCAACGAAATCGCGCGAAAACACCACAAACATGAGTTTTGGACCTAAAGAAGTGGATTGGGCATGTTTGTTGCGAAAAAACAAGAAATGGTTCCAGGGGCACAAACTCATGCCTTGTATCCACCCTGATACTCGTTTTCACAGTGGGTCACGTGCGGCAACGAAATGGCGCGAAACCACACCAAACCTAAGTTTTAGACCTAAAGAAGTGGGTTGGGCATGTTCGTTGGAAGAAAACAAGAAATGGTTCCAGGGGCACAAACTCATGCCTTGTATCCAACCTGATACTCGTTTCGCAATGGGTCACGTGCTGCAACGAAATGGCACAAAACAACCCCAAACCTGAGTTTTGGACCTAAAGAAGTGGATTGGGCATGTTCGTTGGGAAAAACAAGAAATGGTTCCGAGGGCACAAACTCAAGCCTTGTATCCACCCCGATACTCGTTTTCGCAATGGGTCACGTGCTGCAACGAAATGGCACGAAACAACCCCAAACCTGAGTTTTGGACCTAAAGAAGTGGATTGGGCATTTTCGTTGGGAAAAAACAAGAAATGGTTCCGAGGGCACAAACTCAAGCCTTGTATCCGCCCCGATACTCGTTTTCGCAATGGGTCACGTGCGGCAACGAAATCGCGCGAAACCACGACAAACATGAGTTTTGGACCAAAAAAAGTGTATTGGGCATGTTCGTTGCGAAAAAACAAGAAATGGTTCCGGGGACAGAAAATTATGTATTGTATCCACCCCGATAGTCGTTTTCGCAATGGGTCACGTGGCGCAACGAAATGGCGCGAGACCATCACAAACATGAGTTTTGGACCTAAAGAAGTGGATTGGGCAAGTTCGTTGCGAAGAAACAAGAAATGGTTCTGAGGGCACAAACTCATGCCTTGTATCCACCCCGACACTCGTTTTCGCAATGGGTCACGGTCGGCAACGAAATCGCGCGAAAACACCACGAACATAAGTTTTGGACCTAAAGAAGTGGATTGGGCATGTTTGTTGCGAAAAAACAAGAAATGGTTCCAGGGGCACAAACTCATGCCTTGTATCCAACCTGATACTCGTTTTGCAATGGGTCACGTGCTGCAACAAAATGGCACAAAACACCCCCAAACCTGAGTTTTGGACCTAAAGAAGTGGATTGGGCATGTTCGTTGGAAAAAAACAAGAAATGGTTCCGAGGGCACAAACTCAAGCCTTGTATCCACCCCGATACTCGTTTTCGCAATGGGTCACGTGCGGCAATGAAATGGCACGAAACCACCCCAAACCTGAGTTTTGGACCTAAAGAAGTGGATTGGGCAAGTTCGTTGCGAAGAAACAAGAAATGGTTCGAGGGCACAAACTCATGCCTTGTATCCACCCCGATACTCGTTTTCGCAATGGGTCACGGTCGGCAACGAAATTGCGCGAAAACACCACGAACATGAGTTTTAGACCTAAGTGGATTGGGCATGTTCGTTGGGAAAAAACAAGAAATGGTTCCGAGGGCGCAAACTCAAGCCTTGTATCCACCCCGATACTCGTTTTCGCAATGGGTCACGTGCGGCAACGAAATGGCACGAAACAACCCCAAACCTGAGTTTTGGACCTAAAGAAATGGATTGGGCATGTTCGTTGGGAAAAAACAGGAAATGGTTCCGAGGGCACAAACTCAAGCCTTGTATCCACCCCGATACTCGTTTTCGCAATGGGTCACGTGCGGCAATGAAATGGCACGAAACCACCCCAAACCTGAGTTTTGGACCTAAAGAAGTGGATTGGGCAAGTTCGTTGCGAAGAAACAAGAAATGGTTCCGAGGGCACAAACTCATGCCTTGTATCCACCCCGATACTCGTTTTCGCAATGGGTCACGGTCGGCAACGAAATCGCGCGAAAACACCACAAACATGAGTTTTGGACCTAAAGAAGTGGATTGGGCATGTTTGTTGCGAAAAAATAAGAAATGGTTCCAGGGGCACAAACACATGCCTTATATCCAACCTGATACTCGTTTTCGCAATGGGTCACATGCTGCAACGAAATGGCATGAAACAACCCCAAACCTGAGTTTTGGACCTAAAGAAGTGGATTGGGCATGTTCGTTGGGAAAAAACAGGAAATGGTTCCGAAGGCAAAAACTCAAGCCTTGTATCCACCCCGATACTCGTTTTCGCAATGGGTCACGTGCGGCAATGAAATGGCACGAAACCACCCCAAACCTGAGTTTTGGACCTAAAGAAGTGGATTGGGCAAGTTCGTTGCGAAGAAACAAGAAATGGTACCGAGGGCACAAACTCATGCCTTGTATCCACCCCGATACTCGTTTTCGCAATGGGTCACGGTCGGCAACGAAATCGCGCAAAAACACCACAAACATGAGTTTTTGACCTAAAGAAGTGGATTGGGCATGTTTGTTGCGAAAAAACAAGAAATGGTTCTAGGGGCACAAACTCATGCCTTGTATCCAACCTGATACTCGTTTTCGCAATGGGTCACGTGCTGCAACGAAATGGCACGAAACAACCCCAAACCTGAGTTTTGGACCTAAAGAAGTGGATTGGGCATGTTCGTTGGGAAAAAACAAGAAATGGTTACGAGGGCACAAACTCAAGCCTTGTATCCGCCCCGATACTCGTTTTCGCAATGGGTCACGTGCGGCAATGAAATGGCACGAAACCACCCCAAACCTGAGTTTTGGACCTAAAGAAGTGGATTGGGCAAGTTCGTTGCGAATAAACAAGAAATGGTTCCGAGGGCACAAACTCGTGCCTTGTATCCACCCCGATACTCGTTTTCGCAATGGGTCACGGTCGGCAACGAAATCGCGCGAAAACACCACAAACATGAGTTTTGGACCTAAAGAAGTGGATTGGGCATGTTTGTTGCGAAAAAACAAGAAATGGTTCCAGGGGCACAAACTCATGCCTTGTATCCAACCTGAGACTCGTTTTCGCAATGGGTCACGTGCTGCAACGAAATGGCACGAAACAACCCCAAACATGAGTTTTGGACCTAAAGAAGTGGATTGGGCATGTTAGTTGCGAAAAAACAAGAAATGGTTCCAGGGGCACAAACTCATGCCTTGTATCCAACCTGATACTCGTTTTCGCAATGGGTCACGTGCTGCAACGAAATGGCACAAAACAACCCCAAACCTGAGTTTTGGACATAAAGAAGTGGATTGGGCATGTTCGTTAGGAAAAAACAAGAAATGGTAACGAGGGCACAAACTCAAGCCTTGTATCCACCCTGATACTCGTTTTCGCAATGGGTCACGTGCGGCAATGAAATGGCACGAAACCACCCCAAACCTGAGTTTTGGACCTAAAGAAGTGGATTGGGCAAGTTCGTTGCGAAGAAACAAGAAATGGTTCCGAGGGCACAAACTCATGCCTTGTATCCACCCCGACACTCGTTTTCGCAATGGGTCACGGTCGGCAACGAAATCACGCGAAAACACCACGAACATAAGTTTTGGACCTAAAGAAGTGGATTGGGCATGTTTGTTGCGAAAAAACAAGAAATGGTTCCAGGGGCACAAACTCATGCCTTGTATCCAACCTGATACTCGTTTCGCAATGGGTCACGTGCTGTAACGAAATGGCACGAAACAACCCCAAACCTGAGTTTTGGACCTAAAGAAGTGGATTGGGCATGTTCATTGGGAAAAAACAAGAAATGGTTCAGAGGGCACAAACTCAAGCCTTGTATCCGCCCCGATACTCATTTTCGCAATGGGTCACGTGCGGCAATGAAATGGCACGAAACCACCCCAAACCTGAGTTTTGGACCTAAAGAAGTGGATTGGGCAAGTTCGTTGCGAAGAAACAAGAAATGGTTCCGAGGGCACAAACTCATGCCTTGTATCCACCCCGATACTCGTTTTCGCAATGGGTCATGGTCGGCAACGAAATCGCGCGAAAACACCACAAACATGAGTTTTGGACCTAAAAAAGTGGATTGGGCATGTTTGTTGCGAAAAAAACAAGAAATGGTTCTAGGGGCACAAACTCATGCCTTGTATCCAACCTGATGCTCGTTTTCGCAATGGGTCACGTGCTGCAACGAAATGGCACGAAACAACCCCAAACCTGAGTTTTGGACCTAAAGAAGTGGATTGGGCATGTTCGTTGGGAAAAAACAAGAAATGGTTCTGAGGGCACAAACTCAAGCCTTGTATCCGCCCCGATACTCGTTTTCGCAATGGGTCACGTGCGGCAACGAAATCGCGCGAAACCACGACAAACATGAGTTTTGGACCTAAAGAAGTGGATTGGGCATGTTCGTTGGGAAAAAACAAGAAATGGTTCCGAGGGCACAAACTCAAGCCTTGTATCCACCCCGATACTCGTTTTCGCAATGGGTCACGTGCGGCAATGAAATGGCACGAAACCACCCCAAACCTGAGTTTTGGACCTAAAGAAGTGGATTGGGCAAGTTCGTTGCGAATAAACAAGAAATGGTTCCGAGGGCACAAACACGTGCCTTGTATCCACCCCGATACTCGTTTTCGCAATGGGTCACGGTCGGCAACGAAATCGCGCGAAAACACCACAAACATGAGTTTTGGACCTAAAGAAGTGGATTGGGCATGTTTGTTGCGAAAAAACAAGAAATGGTTCCAGGGGCACAAACTCATGCCTTGTATCCAACCTGATACTCGTTTTCGCAATGGGTCACGTGCTGCAACGAAATGGCACGAAACAACCCCAAACATGAGTTTTGGACCTAAAGAAGTGGATTGGGCATGTTAGTTGCGAAAAAACAAGAAATGGTTCCAGGGGCACAAACTCATGGCTTGTATCCAACCTGATACTCATTTTCGCAATGGGTCACGTGCTGCAACGAAATGGCACAAAACAACCCCAAACCTGAGTTTTGGACATAAAGAAGTGGATCGGGCATGTTCGTTGGGAAAAAACAAGAAATGGTAACGAGGGCACAAACTCAAGCCTTGTATCCACCCTGATACTCGTTTTCGCAATGGGTCACGTGCGGCAATGAAATGGCAGGAAACCACCCCAAACCTGAGTTTTAGACCAAAAGAAGTGGATTGGGCAAGTTCGTTGCGAAGAAACAAGAAATGATTCCGAGGGCACAAACTCATGCCTTGTATCCACCCCGACACTCGTTTTCGCAATGGGTCACGGTCGGCAACGAAATCGCGCGAAAACACCACGAACATAAGTTTTGGACCTAAAGAAGTGGATTGGGCATGTTTGTTGCGAAAAAACAAGAAATGGTTCCAGGGGCACAAACTCATGCCTTGTATCCAACCTGATACTCGTTTCGCAATGGGTCACGTGCTGCAACGAAATGGCACAAAACAACCCCAAACCTGAGTTTTGGACCTAAAGAAGTGGATTGGGCATGTTCGTTGGGAAAAACAAGAAATGGTTCCGAGGGCACAAACTCAAGCCTTGTATCCACCCCGATACTCGTTTTCGCAATGGGTCACGTGCGGCAATGAAATGGCACGAAACCACCCCAAACCTGAGTTTTGGACCTAAAGAAGTGGATTGGGCAAGTTCGTTGCGAAGAAACAAGAAATGGTTCCGAGGGCACAAACTCATGCCTTGTATCCACCCCGATACTCGTTTTCGCAATGGGTCACGGTCGGCAACGAAATCGCGCGAAAACACCACAAACATGAGTTTTGGACCTAAAGAAGTGGATTAGGCATGTTTGTTGCGAAAAAACAAGAAATGGTTCTAGGGGCACAAACTCATGCCTTGTATCCAACCTGATACTCGTTTTCGCAATGGGTCACGTGCTGCAACGAAATGGCACGAAACAACCCCAAACCTGAGTTTTGGACCTAAAGAAGTGGATTGGGCATGTTCGTTGGGAAAAAACATGAAATGGTTCCGAGGGCACAAACTCAAGCCTTGTATGCGCCCCGATACTCGTTTTCGCAATGGGTCACGTGCGGCAACGAAATCGCGCGAAACCATGACAAACATGAGTTTTGGACCTAAAGAAGTGGATTGGGCATGTTCGTTGGGAAAAAACAAGAAATGGTTCCGAGGGCACAAACTCAAGCCTTGTATCCACCTCGATAGTCGTTTTCGCAATGGATAACGTGCGGCAATGAAATAGCACGAAACCACCTCAAACCTTAGTTTTGGACCTAAAGAAGTGGATTGGGCAAGTTCGTTGCGAAGAAACAAGAAATGGTTCTGAGGGCACAAACTCATATCCACCCCGACACTCATTTTCGCAATGGGTCACGGTCGGCAACGAAATCGCGCGAAAACACCACGAACATAAGTTTTGGACCTAAAGAAGTGGATTGGGCATGTTTGTTGCGAAAAAATAAGAAATGGTTCCAGGGGCACAAACTCATGCCTTGTATCCAACCTGATACTCGTTTCGCAATGGGTCACGTGCTGTAACGAAATGGCACGAAACAACCCCAAACCTGAGTTTTGGACCTAAAGAAGTGGATTGGGCATGTTCATTGGGAAAAAACAAGAAATGGTTCAGAGGGCACAAACTCAAGCCTTGTATCCGCCCCGATACTCATTTTCGCAATGGGTCACGTGCGGCAATGAAATGGCACGAAACCACCCCAAACCTGAGTTTTGGACCTAAAGAAGTGGATTGGGCAAGTTCGTTGCGAAGAAACAAGAAATGGTTCCGAGGGCACAAACTCATGCCTTGTATCCACCCCGATACTCGTTTTCGCAATGGGTCATGGTCGGCAACGAAATCGCGCGAAAACACCACAAACATGAGTTTTGGACCTAAAGAAGTGGATTGGGCATGTTTGTTGCGAAAAAACAAGATATGGTTCCAGGGGCACAAACTCATGCCTTGTATCCAACCTGATACTCGTTTCGCAATGGGTCACGTGCGGCAACGAAATCGCGCGAAACCACGACAAACATGAGTTTTGGACCTAAAGAAGTGGATTGGGCATGTTCGTTGGGAAAAAACAAGAAATGGTTCCGAGGGCACAAACTCAAGCCTTGTATCCATCCCGATAGTCGTTTTCGCAATGGGTCACGTGCGGCAATGAAATGGCACGAAACCACCCCAAACCTGAGTTTTGGACCTAAAGAAGTGGATTGGGCAAGTTCGTTGCGAAGAAACAAGAAATGGTTCTGAGGGCACAAACTCAAGCCTTGTATCCTCCCCGACACTCGTTTTCGCAATGGGTCACGGTCGGCAACGAAATCGCGCGAAAACACCACGGACATAAGTTTTGGACCTAAAGAAGTGGATTGGGCATGTTTGTTGCGAAAAAACAAGAAATGGTTCCAGGGGCACAAACTCATGCCTTGTATCCAACCTGATACTCGTTTTCGCAATGGGTCACGTGCTGCAACGAAATGGCACGAAACAACCCCAAACCTGAGTTTTGGACCTAAAGAAGTGGATCGGGCATGTTCGTTTGGAAAAAACAAGAAATGGTTCCGAGGGCACAAACTCAAGCCTTGTATCCACCCCGATACTCGTTTTCGCAATGAGTCACGTGCGGCAATGAAATGGCAGGAAACCACCCCAAACCTGAGTTTTGGACCTAAAGAAGTGGATTGGGCCAGTTCGTTGCGAAGAAACAAGAAATGGTTCCGAGGGCACAAACTCATGCCTTGTATCCACCCCGATACTCGTTTTCGCAATGGGTCACGGTCGGCAACGAAATCGCGCGAAAACACCACGAACATAAGTTTTGGACCTAAAGAAGTGGATTGGGCATGTTTGTTGCGAAAAAACAAGATATGGTTCCAGGGGCACAAACTCATGCCTTGTATCCAACCTGATACTCGTTTCGCAATGGGTCACGTGCTGCAACGAAATGGCACAAAACAACCCCAAACCTGAGTTTTGGACCTAAAGAAGTGGATTGGGCATGTTCGTTGGGAAAAACAAGAAATGGTTCCGAGGGCACAAACTCAAGCCTTGTATCCACCCCGATACTCGTTTTCGCAATGGGTCACGTGCGGCAATGAAATGGCACGAAACCACCCCAAACCTGAGTTTTGGACCTAAAGAAGTGGATTGGGCAAGTTCGTTGCGAAGAAACAAGAAATGGTTCCGAGGGCACAAACTCATGCCTTGTATCCACCCCGATACTCGTTTTCGCAATGGGTCGGTCGGCAACGAAATCGCGCGAAAACACCACAAACATGAGTTTTGGACCTAAAGAAGTGGATTAGGCATGTTTGTTGCGAAAAAACAAGAAATGGTTCTAGGGGCACAAACTCATGCCTTGTATCCAACCTGATACTCGTTTTCGCAATGGGTCACGTGCTGCAACGAAATGGCACGAAACAACCCCAAACCTGAGTTTTGGACCTAAAGAAGTGGATTGGGCATGTTCGTTGGGAAAAAACATGAAATGGTTCCGAGGGCACAAACTCAAGCCTTGTATGCGCCCCGATACTCGTTTTCGCAATGGGTCACGTGCGGCAACGAAATCGCGCGAAACCATGACAAACATGAGTTTTGGACCTAAAGAAGTGGATTGGGCATGTTCGTTGGGAAAAAACAAGAAATGGTTCCGAGGGCACAAACTCAAGCCTTGTATCCACCTCGATAGTCGTTTTCGCAATGGATAACGTGCGGCAATGAAATAGCACGAAACCACCTCAAACCTTAGTTTTGGACCTAAAGAAGTGGATTGGGCAAGTTCGTTGCGAAGAAACAAGAAATGGTTCTGAGGGCACAAACTCATATCCACCCCGACACTCATTTTCGCAATGGGTCACGGTCGGCAACGAAATCGCGCGAAAACACCACGAACATAAGTTTTGGACCTAAAGAAGTGGATTGGGCATGTTTGTTGCGAAAAAATAAGAAATGGTTCCAGGGGCACAAACTCATGCCTTGTATCCAACCTGATACTCGTTTCGCAATGGGTCACGTGCTGTAACGAAATGGCACGAAACAACCCCAAACCTGAGTTTTGGACCTAAAGAAGTGGATTGGGCATGTTCATTGGGAAAAAACAAGAAATGGTTCAGAGGGCACAAACTCAAGCCTTGTATCCGCCCCGATACTCATTTTCGCAATGGGTCACGTGCGGCAATGAAATGGCACGAAACCACCCCAAACCTGAGTTTTGGACCTAAAGAAGTGGATTGGGCAAGTTCGTTGCGAAGAAACAAGAAATGGTTCCGAGGGCACAAACTCATGCCTTGTATCCACCCCGATACTCGTTTTCGCAATGGGTCATGGTCGGCAACGAAATCGCGCGAAAACACCACAAACATGAGTTTTGGACCTAAAGAAGTGGATTGGGCATGTTTGTTGCGAAAAAACAAGATATGGTTCCAGGGGCACAAACTCATGCCTTGTATCCAACCTGATACTCGTTTCGCAATGGGTCACGTGCGGCAACGAAATCGCGCGAAACCACGACAAACATGAGTTTTGGACCTAAAGAAGTGGATTGGGCATGTTCGTTGGGAAAAAACAAGAAATGGTTCCGAGGGCACAAACTCAAGCCTTGTATCCACCCCGATAGTCGTTTTCGCAATGGGTCACGTGCGGCAATGAAATGGCACGAAACCACCCCAAACCTGAGTTTTGGACCTAAAGAAGTGGATTGGGCAAGTTCGTTGCGAAGAAACAAGAAATGGTTCTGAGGGCACAAACTCAAGCCTTGTATCCTCCCCGACACTCGTTTTCGCAATGGGTCACGGTCGGCAACGAAATCGCGCGAAAACACCACGGACATAAGTTTTGGACCTAAAGAAGTGGATTGGGCATGTTTGTTGCGAAAAAACAAGAAATGGTTCCAGGGGCACAAACTCATGCCTTGTATCCAACCTGATACTCGTTTTCGCAATGGGTCACGTGCTGCAACGAAATGGCACGAAACAACCCCAAACCTGAATTTTGGACCTAAAGAAGTGGATCGGGCATGTTCGTTTGGAAAAAACAAGAAATGGTTCCGAGGGCACAAACTCAAGCCTTGTATCCACCCCGATACTCGTTTTCGCAATGAGTCACGTGCGGCAATGAAATGGCAGGAAACCACCCCAAACCTGAGTTTTGGACCTAAAGAAGTGGATTGGGCCAGTTCGTTGCGAAGAAACAAGAAATGGTTCCGAGGGCACAAACTCATGCCTTGTATCCACCCCGATACTCGTTTTCGCAATGGGTCACGGTCGGCAACGAAATCGCGCGAAAACACCACGAACATAAGTTTTGGACCTAAAGAAGTGGATTGGGCATGTTTGTTGCGAAAAAACAAGATATGGTTCCAGGGGCACAAACTCATGCCTTGTATCCAACCTGATACTCGTTTCGCAATGGGTCACGTGCTGCAACGAAATGGCACGAAACAACCCCAAACCTGAGTTTTGGACCTAAAGAAATGGATTGGGCAGGTTCGTTGGGAAAAAACAGGAAATGGTTCCGAGGGCACAAACTCAAGCCTTGTATCCACCCCGATACTCGTTTTCGCAATGGGTCACGTGCGGCAATGAAATGGCACGAAACCACCCCAAACCTGAGTTTTGGACCTAAAGAAGTGGATTGGGCAAGTTCGTTGCGAAGAAACAAGAAATGGTTCTGAGGGCACAAACTCATGCCTTGTATCCACCCCGATACTCGTTTTCGCAATGGGTCACGGTCGGCAACGAAATCGCGCGAAAACACCACAAACATGAGTTTTGGACCTAAAGAAGTGGATTGGGCATGTTTGTTGCGAAAAAACAAGAAATGGTTCTAGGGGCACAAACTCATGCCTTGTATCCAACCTGATACTCGTTTTCGCAATGGGTCACGTGCTGCAACGAAATGGCACGAAACAACCCCAAACCTGAGTTTTGGACCTAATGAAGTGGATTGGGCATGTGCGTTGGGAAAAAACAAGAAATGGTTCCGAGGGCACAAACTCAAGCCTTGTATCCGCCCCGATACTCATTTTCGCAATGGGTCACGTGCGGCAACGAAATCGCGCGAAACCACGACAAACATGAGTTTTGGACCTAAAGAACTGGATTGGGCATGTTCGTTGGGAAAAAACAAGAAACGGTTCCGAGGGCAGAAACTCAAGCCTTGTATCCACCCCGATACTCGTTTTCGCAATGGGTCACGTGCGGCAATGAAATGGCACGAAACCACCCCAAACCTGAGTTTTGAACCTAAAGAAGTGGATTGGGCAAGTTCGTTGCAAAGAAACAAGAAATGATTCTGAGGGCACAAACTCATGCCTTGTATCCACCCCGATACTCGTTTTCGCAATGGGGCACGGTCGGCAACGAAATCGCGCGAAAACACCACAAACATGAGTTTTGGACCTAAAGAAGTGGATTTGGCATGTTTCTTGCGAAAAAACAAGAAATGGTTCCTGGGGCACAAACTCATGCCTTGTATCCACCCTAGTACTCGTTTTCGCAATGGGTCACGTGCGGCAACGAAATGGCGCGAAACCAGCCCAAACCTAAGTTTTGGACCTAAAGAAGTGTATTGGGCATGTTCGTTGCGAAGAAACAAAAAATGGTTCCGGGGACACAAAATTATGTCTTGTATCCACCCCGATACTCATTTTCGCAACGGGTCACGTGCGCCAACGAAATGGCGTGAAAGCACCACAAACACGAGTTTTGGACTTAAAGAAGTGGATTGGGAATGTTCGTTGCGAAGAAACAAGAAATGGTTCTGAGGGCACAAACTCATGCCTTGTATCCACCCCGACACTCGTTTTCGCAATGGGTCACGGTCGGCAACGAAATCGCGCGAAAACACCACGAACATAAGTTTTGGACCTAAAGAAGTGGATTGGGCATGTTTGTTGCGAAAAAACAAGAAATGGTTCCAGGGGCACAAACTCATGCCTTGTATCCAACCTGATACTCGTTTCGCAATGGGTCACGTGCGGCAACGAAATGGCACAAAACAACCCCAAACCTGAGTTTTGGACCTAAAGAAGTGGATCGGGCATGTTCGTTGGGAAAAAACAAGAAATGGTTCTGAGGGCACAAACTCAAGCCTTGTATCCACCCCGATACTCGTTTTCGCAATGGGTCACGTGCGGCAATGAAATGGCACGAAACCACCCCAAACCTGAGTTTTGGACCTAAAGAAGTGGATTGGGCGAGTTCGTTGTGAAGAAACAAGAAATGGTTCCGAGGGCACAAACTCATGCCTTGTATCCACCCCGATACTCGTTTTCGCAATGGGTCACGGTCGGCAACGAAATCGCGCGAAAACACCACGAACATAAGTTTTGGACCTCAAGAAGTGGATTGGGCATGTTTGTTGCGAAAAAACAAGAAATGGTTCCAGGGGCACAAACTCATGCCTTGTATCCAACCTGATACTCGTTTCGCAATGGGTCACGTGCTGCAACGAAATGGCACGAAACAACCCCAAACCTGAGTTTTGGACCTAAAGAAATGGATTGGGCATGTTCGTTGGGAAAAAACAGAAAATGGTTCCGAGGGCACAAACTCAAGCCTTGTATCCACCCCGATACTCGTTTTCGCAATGGGTCACGTGCGGCAATGAAATGGCACGAAACCACCCCAAACCTAAGTTTTGGACCTAAAGAAGTGGATTGGGCAAGTTCGTTGCGAAGAAACAAGAAATGGTTCCGAGGGCACAAACTCATGCCTTGTATCCACCCCGATACTCGTTTTCGCAATGGGTCACGTGCGGCAACGAAATCGCGCGAAAACACCACAAACATGAGTTTTGGACCTAAGGAAGTGGATTGGGCATGTTTCTTGCGAAAAAACAAGAAATGGTTCCAGGGGCACAAACTCATGCCTTGTATCCACCCTGATACTCGTTTTCGCAATGGGTCACGTGCGGCAACGAAATGGCGCGAAACCACCACAAACATGCGTTTTGGACCTAAAGAAGTGTATTGGGCATGTCTGTTGCGAACAAAAAATGGTTCCGGGGACACAAAATTATGTCATGTATCCACCCCGATACTCGTTTTCGCAATGGGTCACGTGCGGCAACGAAATGGCGTGAAAGCACCACAAACACGAGTTTTGGACTTAAAGAAGTGGATTGGGCATGTTTGTTGCGAAGAAACAAGCAATGGCTCAGGGACACAAACTCATGCCTTCTATCCACCCCGATACTCGCTTTCGCAATGGGTCACGGTCGGCAACGAAATCGCGCGAAAACACCACAAACATGAGTTTTGGACCTAAAGAAGTGGATTGGGCATGTTTGTTGCGAAAAAACAAGAAATGGTTACAGGGGCACAAACTCATGCCTTGTATCCACCCTGATGCTCGTTTTCGCAATGGGTCAAGTGCGGCAATGAAATCGCGCGAAACCACCACAAACATGAGTTTTGGACCTAAAAAAGTGGATTGGGCATGTTCGTTGGGAAAAAACAAGAAATGGTTCCGAGGGCACAAACTCAAGCCTTGTATCCACCCCGATACTCATTTTCGTAATGGGTCACGTGCGGCAATGAAATGGCACAAAACCACCCCAAACCTGAGTTTTGGACCTAAAGAAGTGGATTGGGCAAGTTCGTTGCGAAGAAACAAGAAATGGTTCCGAGGGCACAAACTCATGCCTTGTATCCACCCCGATACTCGTTTTCGCAATGGGTCACGGTCGGCAACGAAATCGCGCGAAAACACCACAAACATGAGTTTTGGACCAGAAGAAGTGGATTGGGCATGTTTGTTGCGAAAAAACAAGAGATGGTTCTAGGGCCACAAACTCATGCCTTGTATCCAACCTGATACTCGTTTTCGCAATGGGTCACGTGCTGCAACGAAATGGCACGAAACAACCCCAAACCTGAGAAGTGGATTGGGCATGTTCGTTGGGAAAAAACAGGAAATGGTTCCGAGGGCACAAACTCAAGCCTTGTATCCACCCCGATACTCGTTTTCGCAATGGGTCACGTGCGGCAATGAAATGGCACGAAACCACCCCAAACCTGAGTTTTGGACCTAAAGAAGTGGATTGGGCAAGTTCGTTGCGAAGAAACAAGAAATGGTTCCGAGGGCACAAAATCATGCCTTGTATCCACCCCGATACTCGTTTTCGCAATGGGTCACGGTCGGCAACGAAATCGCGCGAAAACACCACAAACATGAGTTTTGGACCTAAAGAAGTGGATTGGGCATGTTTGTTTTGAAAAAACAAGAGATGGTTCCAGGGGCACAAACTCATGCCTTGTATCCATCCTGATACTTGTTTTCGCAATGGGTCACGTGTGGCAACGAAATGGCACAAAACAACCCCAAACCTGAGTTTTGGACCCAAAGAAGTGGATCGGGCATGTTCGTTGGGAAAAACAAGAAATGGTTCCGAGGGCACAAACTCAAGCCTTGTATCCACCCCGATACTCGTTTTCGCAATGGGTCACGTGCGGCAATGAAATGGCACGAAACCACCCCAAACCTGAGTTTTGGACCTAAAGAAGTGGATTGGGCAAGTTCGTTGCGAAGAAACAAGAAATGGTTCCGAGGGCACAAACTCATGCCTTCTATCCACCCAGATACTCGTTTTCGCAATGGGTCACGGTCGGCAACGAAATCGCGCGAAAACACCACGAACATAAGTTTTGGACCTCAAGAAGTGGATTGGGCATGTTTGTTGCGAAAAAACAAGAAATGGTTCCAGGGGCACAAACTCATGCCTTGTATCCAACCTGATACTCGTTTCGCAATGGGTCACGTGCTGCAACGAAATGGCACGAAACAACCCCAAACCTGAGTTTTGGACCTAAAGAAATGGATTGGGCATGTTCGTTGGGAAAAAACAGGAAATGGTTCCGAGGGCACAAACTCAAGCCTTGTATCCACCCCGATACTCGTTTTCGCAATGGGTCACGTGCGGCAATGAAATGGCACGAAACCACCCCAAACCTGAGTTTTGGACCTAAAGAAGTGGATTGGGCAAGTTCGTTGCGAAGAAATAAGAAATGGTTCCGAGGGCACAAACTCATGCCTTGTATCCACCCCGATACTCGTTTTCGCAATGGGTCACGTGCGGCAATGAAATGGCACGAAACCACCCCAAACCTGAGTTTTGGACCTAAAGAAGTGGATTGGGCAAGTTCGTTGCGAAGAAACAAGAAATGGTTCCGAGGGCACAAACTCATGCCTTCTATCCACCCAGATACTCGTTTTCGCAATGGGTCACGGTCGGCAACGAAATCGCGCGAAAACACCACGAACATAAGTTTTGGACCTCAAGAAGTGGATTGGGCATGTTTGTTGCGAAAAAACAAGAAATGGTTCCAGGGGCACAAACTCATGCCTTGTATCCAACCTGATACTCGTTTCGCAATGGGTCACGTGCTGCAACGAAATGGCACGAAACAACCCCAAACCTGAGTTTTGGACCTAAAGAAATGGATTGGGCATGTTCGTTGGGAAAAAACAGGAAATGGTTCCGAGGGCACAAACTCAAGCCTTGTATCCACCCCGATACTCGTTTTCGCAATGGGTCACGTGCGGCAATGAAATGGCACGAAACCACCCCAAACCTGAGTTTTGGACCTAAAGAAGTGGATTGGGCAAGTTCGTTGCGAAGAAATAAGAAATGGTTCCGAGGGCACAAACTCATGCCTTGTATCCACCCCGATACTCGTTTTCGCAATGGGTCACGTGCGGCAACGAAATCGCGCGAAAACACCACAAACATGAGTTTTGGACCTAAGGAAGTGGATTGGGCATGTTTCTTGCGAAAAAACAAGAAATGGTTCCAGGGGCACAAACTCATGCCTTGTATCCACCCTGATACTCGTTTTCGCAATGGGTCACGTGCGGCAACGAAATGGCACGAAACCACCACAAACATGCGTTTTGGACCTAAAGAAGTGTATTGGGCATGTCCGTTGCGAACAAAAAATGGTTCCGGGGACACAAAATTATGTCTTGTATCCACCCCGATACTCGTTTTCGCAATGGGTCACGTGCGGCAACGAAATGGCGTGAAAGCACCACAAACACGAGTTTTGGACTTAAAGAAGTGGATTGGGCATGTTTGTTGCGAAGAAACAAGCAATGGCTCAGGGACACAAACTCATGCCTTCTATCCACCCCGATACTCGCTTTCGCAATGGGTCACGGTCGGCAACGAAATCGCGCGAAAACACCACAAACATGAGTTTTGGACCTAAAGAAGTGGATTGGGCATGTTTGTTGCGAAAAAACAAGAAATGGTTACAGGGGCACAAACTCATGCCTTGTATCCACCCTGATGCTCGTTTTCGCAATGGGTCAAGTGCGGCAATGAAATCGCGCAAAACCACCACAAACATGAGTTTTGGACCTAAAGAAGTGGATTGGGCATGTTCGTTGGGAAAAAACAAGAAATGGTTCCGAGGGCACAAACTCAAGCCTTGTATCCACCCCGATACTCATTTTCGTAATGGGTCACGTGCGGCAATGAAATGGCACAAAACCACCCCAAACCTGAGTTTTGGACCTAAAGAAGTGGATTGGGCAAGTTCGTTGCGAAGAAACAAGAAATGGTTCCGAGGGCACAAACTCATGCCTTGTATCCACCCCGATACTCGTTTTCGCAATGGGTCACGGTCGGCAACGAAATCGCGCGAAAACACCACAAACATGAGTTTTGGACCAGAAGAAGTGGATTGGGCATGTTTGTTGCGAAAAAACAAGAGATGGTTCTAGGGCCACAAACTCATGCCTTGTATCCAACCTGATACTCGTTTTCGCAATGGGTCACGTGCTGCAACGAAATGGCACGAAACAACCCCAAACCTGAGAAGTGGATTGGGCATGTTCGTTGGGAAAAAACAAGAAATGGTTCCGAGGGCACAAACTCAAGCCTTGTATCCACCCCGATACTCGTTTTCGCAATGGGTCACGTGCGGCAATGAAATGGCACGAAACCACCCCAAACCTGAGTTTTGGACCTAAAGAAGTGGATTGGGCAAGTTCGTTGCGAAGAAACAAGAAATGGTTCCGAGGGCACAAAATCATGCCTTGTATCCACCCCGATACTCGTTTTCGCAATGGGTCACGGTCGGCAACGAAATCGCGCGAAAACACCACAAACATGAGTTTTGGACCTAAAGAAGTGGATTGGGCATGTTTGTTTTGAAAAAACAAGAGATGGTTCCAGGGGCACAAACTCATGCCTTGTATCCATCCTGATACTTGTTTTCGCAATGGGTCACGTGCGGCAACGAAATGGCACAAAACAACCCCAAACCTGAGTTTTGGACCCAAAGAAGTGGATCGGGCATGTTCGTTGGGAAAAAACAAGAAATGGTTCCGAGGGCACAAACTCAAGCCTTGTATCCACCCCGATACTCGTTTTCGCAATGGGTCACGTGCGGCAATGAAATGGCACGAAACCACCCCAAACCTGAGTTTTGGACCTAAAGAAGTGGATTGGGCAAGTTCGTTGCGAAGAAACAAGAAATGGTTCCGAGGGCACAAACTCATGCCTTCTATCCACCCAGATACTCGTTTTCGCAATGGGTCACGGTCGGCAACGAAATCGCGCGAAAACACCACGAACATAAGTTTTGGACCTCAAGAAGTGGATTGGGCATGTTTGTTGCGAAAAAACAAGAAATGGTTCCAGGGGCACAAACTCATGCCTTGTATCCAACCTGATACTCGTTTCGCAATGGGTCACGTGCTGCAACGAAATGGCACGAAACAACCCCAAACCTGAGTTTTGGACCTAAAGAAGTGGATTGGTCATGTTCGTTGGGAAAAAACAGGAAATGGTTCCGAGGGCACAAACTCAAGCCTTGTATCCACCCCGATACTCGTTTTCGCAATGGGTCACGTGCGGCAATGAAATGGCACAAAACCACCCCAAACCTGAGTTTTGGACCTAAAGAAGTGGATTGGGCAAGTTCGTTGCGAAGAAACAAGAAATTGTTCCGAGGGCACAAACTCATGCCTTGTATCCACCCCGATACTCGTTTTCGCAACGGGTCACGGTCGGCAACGAAATCGCGCGAAAGCACCACAAACATGAGTTTTGGACCTAAAGAAGTGGATTGGGCATGTTTGTTGCGAAAAAACAAGAGATGGTTCCAGGGGCACAAACTCATGCCTTGTATCCAACCTGATACTCGTTTTCGCAATGGGTCACGTGCTGCAACGAAATGGCACGAAACAACCCCAAACCTGAGTTTTGGACCTAAAGAAGTGGATTGGTCATGTTCGTTGGGAAAAAACAGGAAATGGTTCCGAGGGCACAAACTCAAGCCTTGTATCCACCCCGATACTCGTTTTCGCAATGGGTCACGTGCGGCAATGAAATGGCACGAAACCACCCCAAACCTGAGTTTTGGACCTAAAGAAGTGGATTGGGCAAGTTCGTTGCGAAGAAACAAGAAATGGTTCTGAGGGCACAAACTCATGCCCTCTATCCACCCAGATACTCGTTTTCGCAATGGGTAATGGTCGGCAACGAAATCGCGCGAAAACACCACGAACATAAGTTTTGGACCTCAAGAAGTGGATTGGGCATGTTTGTTGCGAAAAAACAAGAAATGGTTCCAGGGGCACAAACTCATGCCTTGTATCCAACCTGATACTCGTTTCGCAATGGGTCACGTGCTGCAACGAAATGGCACGAAACAACCCCAAACCTGAGTTTTGGACCTAAAGAAATGGATTGGGCATGTTCGTTGGGAAAAAACAGGAAATGGTTCCGAGGGCACAAACTCAAGCCTTGTATCCACCCCGATACTCGTTTTCGCAATGGGTCACGTGCGGCAATGAAATGGCACGAAACCACCCCAAACCTGAGTTTTGGACCTAAAGAAGTGGATTGGGCAAGTTCGTTGCGAAGAAACAAGAAATGGTTCCGAGGGCACAAACTCATGCCTTCTATCCACCCAGATACTCGTTTTCGCAATGGGTCACGGTCGGCAACGAAATCGCGCGAAAACACCACGAACATAAGTTTTGGACCTCAAGAAGTGGATTGGGCATGTTTGTTGCGAAAAAACAAGAAATGGTTCCAGGGGCACAAACTCATGCCTTGTATCCAACCTGATACTCGTTTCGCAATGGGTCACGTGCTGCAACGAAATGGCACGAAACAACCCCAAACCTGAGTTTTGGACCTAAAGAAGTGGATTGGTCATGTTCGTTGGGAAAAAACAGGAAATGGTTCCGAGGGCACAAACTCAAGCCTTGTATCCACCCCGATACTCGTTTTCGCAATGGGTCACGTGCGGCAATGAAATGGCACGAAACCACCCCAAACCTGAGTTTTGGACCTAAAGAAGTGGATTGGGCAAGTTCGTTGCGAAGAAACAAGAAATTGTTCCGAGGGCACAAACTCATGCCTTGTATCCACCCCGATACTCGTTTTCGCAACGGGTCACGGTCGGCAACGAAATCGCGCGAAAGCACCACAAACATGAGTTTTGGACCTAAAGAAGTGGATTGGGCATGTTTGTTGCGAAAAAACAAGAGATGGTTCCAGGGGCACAAACTCATGCCTTGTATCCAACCTGATACTCGTTTTCGCAATGGGTCACGTGCTGCAACGAAATGGCACGAAACAACCCCAAACCTGAGTTTTGGACCTAAAGAAGTGGATTGGTCATGTTCGTTGGGAAAAAACAGGAAATGGTTCCGAGGGCACAAACTCAAGCCTTGTATCCACCCCGATACTCGTTTTCGCAATGGGTCACGTGCGGCAATGAAATGGCACGAAACCACCCCAAACCTGAGTTTTGGACCTAAAGAAGTGGATTGGGCAAGTTCGTTGCGAAGAAACAAGAAATGGTTCTGAGGGCACAAACTCATGCCCTCTATCCACCCAGATACTCGTTTTCGCAATGGGTAATGGTCGGCAACGAAATCGCGCGAAAACACCACGAACATAAGTTTTGGACCTCAAGAAGTGGATTGGGCATGTTTGTTGCGAAAAAACAAGAAATGGTTCCAGGGGCACAAACTCATGCCTTGTATCCAACCTGATACTCGTTTCGCAATGGGTCACGTGCTGCAACGAAATGGCACGAAACAACCCCAAACCTGAGTTTTGGACCTAAAGAAATGGATTGGGCATGTTCGTTGGGAAAAAACAGGAAATGGTTCCGAGGGCACAAACTCAAGCCTTGTATCCACCCCGATACTCGTTTTCGCAATGGGTCACGTGCGGCAATGAAATGGCACGAAACCACCCCAAACCTGAGTTTTGGACCTAAAGAAGTGGATTGGGCAAGTTCGTTGCGAAGAAACAAGAAATGGTTCCGAGGGCACAAACTCATGCCTTGTATCCACCCCGATACTCGTTTTCGCAATGGGTCACGTGCGGCAACGAAATCGCGCGAAAACACCACAAACATGAGTTTTGGACCTAAGGAAGTGGATTGGGCATGTTTCTTGCGAAAAAACAAGAAATGGTTCCAGGGGCACAAACTCATGCCTTGTATCCACCCTGATACTCGTTTTCGCAATGGGTCACGTGCGGCAACGAAATGGCGCGAAACCACCACAAACATGCGTTTTCGACCTAAAGAAGTGTATTGGGCATGTCCGTTGCGAACAAAAAATGGTTCCGGGGACACAAAATTATGTCTTGTATCCATCCCGATACTCGTTTTCGCAATGGGTCACGTGCGGCAACGAAATGGCGTGAAAGCACCACAAACACGAGTTTTGGACTTAAAGAAGTGGATTGGGCATGTTTGTTGCGAAGAAACAAGCAATGGTTCAGGGACACAAACTCATGCCTTCTATCCACCCCGATACTCGTTTTCGCAATGGGTCACGGTCGGCAACGAAATCGCGCGAAAACACCACAAACATGAGTTTTGGACCTAAAGAAGTGGATTGGGCATGTTTGTTGCGAAAAAACAAGAAATGGTTACAGGGGCACAAACTCATGCCTTGTATCCACCCTGATGCTCGTTTTCGCAATGGGTCACGTGCGGCAATGAAATCGCGCGAAGCCACCACAAACATGAGTTTTGGACCTAAAGAAGTGGATTGGGCATGTTCGTTGGGAAAATACAAGAAATGGTTCCGAGGGCACAAACTCAAGCCTTGTATCCACCCCGATACTCGTTTTCGCAATGGGTCACGTGCGGCAATGAAATGGCACAAAACCACCCCAAACCTGAGTTTTGGACCTAAAGAAGTGGATTGGGCAAGTTCGTTGCGAAGAAACAAGAAATTGTTCCGAGGGCACAAACTCATGCCTTGTATCCACCCCGATACTCGTTTTCGCAATGGGTCACGGTCGGCAATGAAATCGCGCGAAAACACCACAAACATGAGTTTTGGACCTAAAGAAGTGGATTGGGCATGTTTGTTGCGAAAAAACAAGAAATGGTTACAGGGGCACAAACTCAAGCCTTGTATCCACCCCGATACTCATGTTCGCAATGGGTCACGGTCGGCAACGAAATCGCGCGAAAACACCACAAACATGAGTTTTGGACCTAAAGAAGTGGATTGGGCATGTTTGTTGCGAAAAAACAAGAGATGGTTCCAGGGGCACAAACTCATGCCTTCTATCCAACCTGATACTCGTTTTCGCAATGGGTCACGTGCTGCAACGAAATGGCACGAAACAACCCCAAACCTGAGTTTTGGACCTAAAGATGTGGATTGGGCAAGTTCGTTGGGAAAAAACAGGAAATGGTTCCGAGGGCATAAACTCAAGCCTTGTATCCACCCCGATACTCGCTTTCGCAATGGGTGACGTGCGGCAATGAAATGGCACGAAACCACCCCAAACCTGAGTTTTGGACCTAAAGAAGTGGATTGGGCAAGTTCGTTGCGAAGAAACAAGAAATGGTTCCGAGGGCACAAACTCATGCCTTGTATCCACCCCGATACTCGTTTTCGCAATGGGTCACGGTCGGCAACGAAATCGCGCGAAAACACCACAAACATGAGTTTTGGACCTAAAGAAGTGGATTGGGCATGTTTGTTGCAAAAAAACAAGAAATGGTTCTAGGGGCACAAACTCATGCCCTGTATCCAACCTGATACTCGTTTTCGCAATGGGTCACGTGCTGCAACGAAATGGCACGAAACAACCCCAAACATGAGTTTTGGACCTAAAGAAGTGGATTGGGCATGTTTGTTAAGAAAAAACGAGAAATGGTTCCAGGGGCACAAACTCATGCCTTGTATCCAACCTCATACTCGTTTTCGCAATGGGTCACATGCTGCAACGAAATGGCACAAAACAACCCCAAACCTGAGTTTTGGACCTAAAGAAGTGGATTGGGCATGTTCGTTGGGAAAAAACAAGAAATGGTTCCGAGGGCACAAACTCAAGCCTTGTATCCACCCCGATAGTCGTTTTCGCAATGGGTCACTTGCGGCAATGAAATGGCACGAAACCACCCCAAACCTGAGTTTTGGACCTAAAGAAGTGGATTGGGCAAGTTCGTCGCGAAGAAACAAGAAATGGTTCCGAGGGCACAAACTCATGCCTTGTATCCACCCTGATACTCGTTTTCGCAATGGGTCACGGTCGGCAACGAAATCGCGCGAAAACACCACAAACATGTGTTTTGGACCTAAAGAAGTGGATTGGGCATGTTTGTTGCGAAAAAACAAGAAATGGTTCCAGGGGCACAAACTCATGCCTTGTATCCAACCTGATACTCGTTTTCGCAATGGGTCACGTGCTGCAACGAAATGGCACAAAACAACCCCAAACCTGAGTTTTGGACCTAAAGAAGTGGATTGGGCATGTTCGTTGGAAAAAAACAAGAAATGGTTCCGAGGGCACAAACTCAAGCCTTGTATCCGCCCCGATACTCGTTTTCGCAATGGGTCACGTGCGGCAATGAAATGGCACGAAACCACCCCAAACCTGAGTTTTGGACATAAAGAAGTGGATTGGGCATGTTTGTTGCGAAAAAAACAAGAAATGGTTACAAGGGCACAAACTCATGCCTTGTATCCACCCTGATGCTCGTTTTCGCAATGGGCACGTGCGGCAATGAAATCGCGCGAAACCACCACAAACATGAGTTTTGGACCTAAAGAAGTGGATAGGGCAAGTTTGTTCCGAAAAAACAAGAAATGGTTACAAGGGCACAAACTCATGCCTTGTATCCACCCTGATGCTCGTTTTCGCAATGGGTCACGTGCGGCAACGAAATCGCGCGAAACCAACACAAACATGAGTTTTGGACCTGAAGAAGTGGATTGGTAATGTTCGTTGGGAAAAAACACGAAATGGTTCCGAGGGCACAAACTCAAGCCTTGTATCCACCCCGACACTCGTTTTCGCAATGGGTCACGTGCGGCAATGAAATGGCACGAAACCACCCCAAACCTGAGGTTTGGACCTAAAGAAGTGGATTAGGCAAGTTCGTTGCGAATAAACAAGAAATGGTTCTGAGGGCACAAACTCATGCCTTGTATCCACCCCGATACTCGTTTTCGCAATGGGTCACGGTCGGCAACGAAATCACGCGAAACCACCACAAACATGAGTTTTGGACCTAAAGAAGTGGATTGGGCATGTTTGTTGCAAAAAAACAAGAAATGGTTCCAGGGGCACAAACTCATGCCTTGTATCCACCCTGATGCTCGTTTTCGCTTGGTCACGTGCGGCAACGAAATCGCGCGAAACCACCACAAACATGAGTTTTGGACCTAAAGAAGTAGATTGGGCATGCGTTGGGAAAAAACACGAAATGGTTCCGAGGGCACAAACTCAAGCCTTGTATGCACCCCGATACTCGTTTTCGCAATGGGTCACGTGCGGCACTGAAATGGCACGAAACCACCCCAAACCTGAGTTTTGGACCTAAAGAAGTGGATTGGGCAAGTTCGTTGCGAAGAAACAAGAAATGGTTCCGAGGGCACAAACTCATGCCTTGTATCCACCCCGATACTCGTTTTCGCAATGGGTCGCGGTCGGCAACGAAATCGCACGAAAACACCACAAACATGAGTTTTGGACCTAAAGAAGTGGATTGGGCATGTTTGTTGCGAAAAAACAAGAAGTGGTTCTAGGGGCACAAACTCATGCCTTGTATCCAACCTGATGCTCGTTTTCGCAATGGGTCACGTGTTGCAACGAAATGGCACGAAACAATCCCAAACCTGAGTTTTGGACCTAAAGAAGTGGATTGGGCATGTTCGTTGGGAAAAAACAAGAAATGGTTCTGAGGGCACAAACTCAAGCCTTGCATCCGCCCCGATACTCGTTTTCGCATTGGGTCACGTGCGGCAATGAAATGGCACGAAACGACCCCAAACCTGAGTTTTGGACCTAAAGAAGTGGATTGGGCAAGTTCGTTGCGAATAAACAAGAAATGGTTCCGAGGGCACAAACTCATGCCTTGTATCCACCCCGATACTCGTTTTCGCAATGGGTCACGGTCGGCAACGGAATCGCGCAAAAACACCCCAAACATGAGTTTTGGGCCTAAAGAAGTGGATTGGGCATGTTTGTTGCGAAAAAACAAGAAATGGTTCCAGGGGCACAAACTCATGCCTTGCATCCAACCTGATACTCGTTTTCGCAATGGGTCACGTGCTGCAACGAAATGGCACAAAACAACCCCAAACCTGAGTTTTGGACCTAAAGAAGTCGATTGGGCATGTTCGTTGGGAAAAAACAAGAAATGGTTCCGAGGGCACAAACTCAAGCCTTGTATCCGCCCCGATACTCGTTTTCGCAATGGGTCACGTGCGGCAATGAAATGGCACGAAACCACCCCAAACCTGAGTTTTGGACATAAAGAAGTGGATTGGGCATGTTTGTTGCGAAAAAACAAGAAACGTTTACAGGGGCACAAACTCATGCCTTGTATCCACCCTGATGCTCGTTTTCGCAATGGGTCACGTGCGGCAATGAAATCGCGCAAAACCACCACAAACATGAGTTTTGGACCTAAAGAAGTGGATAGGGCATGTTTGTTGCGAAAAAAGAAGAAATGGTTACAGGGGCACAAACTCATGCCTTGTATCCACCCTGATGCTCGTTTTCGCAATGGGTCACGTGCGGTAACGAAATCGCGCGAAACCACCACAAACATGAGTTTTGGACCTGAAGAAGTGGATTGGGCATGTTCGTTGGGAAAAAACACGAAATGGTTCCGAGGGCACAAACTCAAGCCTTGTATCCACCCCGATACTCGTTTTCGCAATGGGTCACGTGCGGCAATGAAATGGCACGAAAGCACCCCAAACCTGAGTTTTGGACCTAAAGAAGTGGATTAGGCAAGTTCGTTGCGAATAAACAAGAAATGGTTCCGAGGGCACAAACTCATGCCTTGTATCCACCCCGATACTCGTTTTCGCAATGGGTCACGGTCGGCAACGAAATCGCGCGAAAACACCACAAACATGAGTTTTGGACCTAAAGAAGTGGATTGGGCATATTTGTTGCGAAAAAACAAGAAATGGTTCCAGGGGCACAAACTCATGCCTTGTATCCACCCTGATGCTCGTTTTCGCAATGGGTCACGTGCGGCAACGAAATCGTGCGAAACCACCACAAACATGAGTTTTGGACCTAAAGAAGTGGATTGGGCATGCGTTGGGAAAAAACACGAAATGGTTCCGAGGGCACAAACTCAAGCCTTGTGTCCACCCCGATACTCGTTTTCGCAATGGGTCACGTGCGGCACTGAAATGGCACGAAACCACGCCAAACCTGAGTTTTGGACCTAAAGAAGTGGATTGGGCAAGTTCGTTGCGAAGAAACAAGAAATGGTTCCGAGGGCACAAGCTCATGCCTTGTATCCACCCCGATACTCGTTTTCGCAATGGGTCACGGTCGGCAACGAAATCGCGCGAAAACACCACAAACATGAGTTTTGGACCTAAAGAAGTGGATTGGGCATGTTTGTTGCGAAAAAACAAGAGATGGTTCCAGGGGCACAAACTCATGCCTTGTATCCAACCTGATACTCGTTTTCGCAATGGGTCACGTGCTGCAACGAAATGGCACGAAACAACCCCAAACCTGAGTTTTGGACCTAAAGAAGTGGATTGGGCATGTTCGTTGGGAAAAAACAGGAAATGGTTCCGAGGGCACAAACTCAAGCCTTGTATCCACCCCGATACTCGTTTTCGCAATGGGTCACGTGCTACAATGAAATGGCACGAAACCACCCCAAACCTGAGTTTTGGACCTAAAGAAGTGGATTGGGCAAGTTCGTTGCGAAGAAACAAGAAATGGTTCCGAGCGCACAAACTCATGCCTTGTATCCACCCCGATACTCGTTTTCCTAATGGGTCACGTGCGGCAACGAAATCGCGCGAACACCACAAACATGAGTTTTGGACCTAAAGAAGTGGATTGGGCATGTTTCTTGCGAAAAAACAAGAAATGGTTCCAGGGGCACGAACTCATGCCTTGTATCCACCCTGATACTCGTTTTCGCAATGGGTCACGTGCGGCAACGAAATGGCGCGAAACCAGTCCAAACCTAAGTTTTGAACCTAAAGAAGTGTATTGGGCATGTTCGTTGCGAAGAAACAAAAAATGATTCCGGGGACACAAAATTATGTCTTGTATCCACCTCGATACTCGTTTTCGCAATGGGTCACGTGCGGCAACGAAATGGCGTGAAAGCACCACAAACAGGAGTTTTGGACTTAAAGAAGTGGATTGGGCATGTTTGTTGCGAATAAACAAGCAATGGTTCATGGACACAAACTCATGCCTTGTATCCACCCCGATACTCGTTTTCGCAATGGGTCACGGTCGGCAACGAAATCGCGCGAAAACACCACAAACATGAGTTTTGGACCTAAAGAAGTGGATTGGGCATGTTTGTTGCAAAAAAACAAGAAATGGTTCTAGGGGCACAAACTCATGCCCTGTATCCAACCTGATACTCGTTTTCGCAATGGGTCACGTGCTGCAACGAAATGGCACGAAACAACCCCAAACATGAGTTTTGGACCTAAAGAAGTGGATTGGGCATGTTTGTGAAGAAAAAACGAGAAATGGTTCCAGGGGCACAAACTCATGCCTTGTATCCAACCTCATACTCGTTTTCGCAATGGGTCACATGCTGCAACGAAATGGCACAAAACAACCCCAAACCTGAGTTTTGGACCTAAAGAAGTGGATTGGGCATGTTCGTTGGGAAAAAACAAGAAATGGTTCCGAGGGCACAAACTCAAGCCTTGTATCCACCCCGATAGTCGTTTTCGCAATGGGTCACTTGCGGCAATGAAATGGCACGAAACCACCCCAAACCTGAGTTTTGGACATAAAGAAGTGGATTGGGCAAGTTCGTCGCGAAGAAACAAGAAATGGTTCCGAGGGCACAAACTCATGCCTTGTATCCACCCTGATACTCGTTTTCGCAATGGGTCACGGTCGGCAACGAAATCGCGCGAAAACACCACAAACATGTGTTTTGGACCTAAAGAAGTGGATTGGGCATGTTTGTTGCGAAAAAACAAGAAATGGTTCCAGGGGCACAAACTCATGCCTTGTATCCAACCTGATACTCGTTTTCGCAATGGGTCACGTGCTGCAACGAAATGGCACAAAACAACCCCAAACCTGAGTTTTGGACCTAAAGAAGTGGATTGGGCATGTTCGTTGGAAAAAAACAAGAAATGGTTCCGAGGGCACAAACTCAAGCCTTGTATCCGCCCCGATACTCGTTTTCGCAATGGGTCACGTGCGGCAATGAAATGGCACGAAACCACCCCAAACCTGAGTTTTGGACATAAAGAAGTGGATTGGGCATGTTTGTTGCGAAAAAAACAAGAAATGGTTACAAGGGCACAAACTCATGCCTTGTATCCACCCTGATGCTCGTTTTCGCAATGGGCACGTGCGGCAATGAAATCGCGCGAAACCACCACAAACATGAGTTTTGGACCTAAAGAAGTGGATAGGGCAAGTTTGTTCCGAAAAAACAAGAAATGGTTACAAGGGCACAAACTCATGCCTTGTATCCACCCTGATGCTCGTTTTCGCAATGGGTCACGTGCGGCAACGAAATCGCGCGAAACCAACACAAACATGAGTTTTGGACCTGAAGAAGTGGATTGGTAATGTTCGTTGGGAAAAAACACGAAATGGTTCCGAGGGCACAAACTCAAGCCTTGTATCCACCCCGACACTCGTTTTCGCAATGGGTCACGTGCGGCAATGAAATGGCACGAAACCACCCCAAACCTGAGGTTTGGACCTAAAGAAGTGGATTAGGCAAGTTCGTTGCGAATAAACAAGAAATGGTTCTGAGGGCACAAACTCATGCCTTGTATCCACCCCGATACTCGTTTTCGCAATGGGTCACGGTCGGCAACGAAATCACGCGAAACCACCACAAACATGAGTTTTGGACCTAAAGAAGTGGATTGGGCATGTTTGTTGCAAAAAAACAAGAAATGGTTCCAGGGGCACAAACTCATGCCTTGTATCCACCCTGATGCTCGTTTTCGCTTGGTCACGTGCGGCAACGAAATCGCGCGAAACCACCACAAACATGAGTTTTGGACCTAAAGAAGTAGATTGGGCATGCGTTGGGAAAAAACACGAAATGGTTCCGAGGGCACAAACTCAAGCCTTGTATGCACCCCGATACTCGTTTTCGCAATGGGTCACGTGCGGCACTGAAATGGCACGAAACCACCCCAAACCTGAGTTTTGGACCTAAAGAAGTGGATTGGGCAAGTTCGTTGCGAAGAAACAAGAAATGGTTCCGAGGGCACAAACTCATGCCTTGTATCCACCCCGATACTCGTTTTCGCAATGGGTCACGGTCGGCAACGAAATCGCGCGAAAACACCACAAAAACATGAGTTTTGGACCTAAAGAAGTGGATTGGGCATGTTTCTTGCGAAAAAACAAGAAATGGTTCCAGGGGCGCAAACTCAAGCCTTGTATCCACCCCGATACTCGTTTTCGCAATGGGTCACGTGCGGCTACGAAATGGCGTGAAAACACCACAAACATGAGTTTTGGACCTAAAGAAGTGGATTGGGCATGTTTGTTGTGAAAAAACAAGAAATGGTTCCAGGGGCACAAACCCAAGCCTTGTATCCACCCCGGTACTCGTTTTCGCAATGGGTCACGTGCGGCAATGAAATGGCACGAAACCACCCCAAACCTGAGTTTTGGACCTAAAGAAGTGGATTGGGCAAGTTCGTTGCGAAGAAACAAGAAATGGTTCCGAGGGCACAAACTCATGCCTTGTATCCACCCCGATACTCGTTTTCGCAATGGGTCACGGTCGGCAACGAAATCGCGCGAAAACACCACAAACATGAGTTTTGGACCTAAAGAAGTGGATTGGGCATGTTTGTTTCGAAAAAACAAGAAATGGTTCCAGGGGCACAAACTCATGCCTTGTATGCACCCTCATACTCGATTTCGCAATGGGTCACGTGCTGCAACGAAATGGCACGAAACAGCCCAAACATGAGTTTTGGACCTAAAGAAGTGGATTGGGCATGTTCGTTGGGAAAAAACAAGAAATGGTTCTGAGGGCACATACTCAAGCCTTGTATCCACCCCGGTACTCGTTTTCGCAATGGGTGACGTGCGGCAATGAAATGGCACGAAACCACCCCAAACCTGAGTTTTGGACCTGAAGAAGTGGATTGGGCAAGTTCCTTGCGAAGAAACAAGAAATGGTTCCGAGGGCACAAACTCATGCCTTGTATCCACCCCGATACTCGTTTTCCTAATGGGTCACGAGCGGCAACGGAATCGCGCGAAAACACCACAAACATGAGTTTTGGACCTAAAGAAGTGGATTGGGCATGTTTCTTGCGAAAAGACAAGAAATGGTTCCAGGGGCACAAACTCATGCCTTGTATCCACCCTGATACTCGTTTTCGCAATGGGTCACGTGCGGCAACGAAATGGCGTGAAACCTGCCCAAACCTAAGTTTTGGACCTAAAGAAGTGTATAGGGCAGGTTCGTTGCGAAGAAACAAAAAATGGTTCCGGGGACACAAAATTATGTCTTGTATCCACCCCGATACTCGTTTTCGCAATGGGTCACGTGCGGCAACGAAATGGCGTGAAAGCACCACAAACACGAGTTTTTGACTTAAAGAAGTGGATTGGGCATGTTTGTTGCGAAGAAACAAGCAATGGTACAATACTCATGCCTTCTATCCACCCCGATACTCGTTTTCGCAATGGGTCACGTTGCTCAATGAAATGGCGCGAAACCACCACAAACCTGAGTTTTGGACCTAAAGAACTGGATTGGGCACGTTCGTTGCGACAAAACAAAAAATGGTTCCGAGGCCACAAACTCATGCCTTGTATCCACCCCGATACTCGTTTTCGCAATGGGTCACGTGCGGCAACGAAATGGCACGAAACCACCCCAAACTTGAGTTTTGGACCAAAAGAAGTGGATTGGGCATGTTCGTTGGGAAAAAACAAGTAATGGTTCTGAGGGCGCAAACTCAAGCCCTGTATCCACCCTCATACTCGTTTTCGCAATGGGTCACGTGCGGCAACGAAATCGCGCGAAACCACCACAAACATGAGTTTTGGACCTAAAGAAGTGGATTGGGCATGTTCGTTGGGAAAAAACAAGAAATGGTTCCGAGGGCACAAACTCAAGCCTTGTATCCACACCGATACTCGTTTTCGCAATGGGTCACGTGGCGGCAATGAAATGGCACGAAACCACCCCAAACCTGTGTTTTAGACATAAAGAAGTGGATTGGGCATGTTCGTTGCGAAGAAACAAGAAATGGTTCCGAGGGCACAAACTCATGCCTTGTGTCCACCCCGATACTCGTTTTCGCAATGGGTCACGGTCGGCAACGAAATCGCGCGAAAACACCACAAACATGAGTTTTGGACCTAAAGAAGTGGATTGGGCATGTTTGTTGCGGAAAAACAAGAAATGGTTCCAGGGGCACAAACTCATGCCTTGTATCCAACCTGATACTCGTTTTCGCAATGGGTCATGTGCTGCAACGAATTGGCACGAAACAACCCCAAACCTGAGTTTTGGACCTAAAGAAGTGGATTGGGCGTGTTCGTCGGGAAAAAACAGGAAATGGTTCCGAGGGCACAAACGCAAGGCTTGTATCCACCCCGATACTCGTTTTCGCAATGGGTCACGTGCGGTAATGAAATGGCACGAAACCACCCCAAACTTGAGTTTTCGACCTAAAGAAGTGGATTGGGCAAGTTCGTTGCGAAGAAACAAGAAATGGTTCCGAGGGCACAAACTCATGCCTTGTATCCACCCCGATACTCGTTTTCGCAATGGGTCACGGTCGGCAACGAAATCGCGCGAAAACACCACAAAAACATGAGTTTTGGACCTAAAGAAGTGGATTGGGCATGTTTGTTGCGAAAAAAGAAGAAATGGTTCCAGGGGCACAAACTCATGCCTTGTATCCACCCTGATGCTCGTTTTCGCAATGGGTCACGTGCGGCAACGAAATGGCGGGAAAGCACCACAAACACGAGTTTTGGACTTAAAGAAGTGGATTGGGCATGTTTGTTGCGAAGAAACAAGCAATGGTTCAATACTCATGCCTTCTCTCCACCCCGATACTCGTTTTCGCAATGGATCACGTTGCTCAATGAAATGGCGCGAAACCACCACAAACCTGAGTTTTGGACCTAAAGAACTGGATTGGGCACGTTCGTTGCGAAAAAACAAAAAATGGTTCCGAGGGCACAAACTCATGCCTTGTATCCACCCGATACTCGTTTTCGCAATGGGTCACGTGCGGCAACGAAATGGCGCGAAACCACCCCAAACTTGAGTTTTGGACCAAAAGAAGTGGATTGGGCATGTTCGTTGGGAAAAAACAAGAAATGGTTCTGAGGGCGCAAACTCAAGCCTTGTATCCACCCTCATACTTGTTTTCGCAATGGGTCACGTGCGGCAACGAAATCGCGCGAAACCACCACAAACATGAGTTTTGGACCTAAAGAAGTGGATTGGGCATGCTCGTTGGGAAAAAACACGAAATGGTTCCGAGGGCACAAACTCAAGCCTTGTATCCACACCGATACTCGTTTTCGCAATGGGTCACGTGCGGCAATGAAATGGCACGGAACCACCCCAAACCTGAGTTTTGGACCTAAAGAAGTGGATTAGGCAAGTTCGTTGCGAAGAAACTAGAAATGGTTCCGAGGGCACAAACTCATGCCTTGTGTCCACCCCGATACTCGTTTTCGCAATGGGTCACGGTCGGCAACGAAATCGCGCGAAAACACCACAAACATGAGTTTTGGACCTAAAGAAGTGGATTGGGCATGTTTGTTGCGAAAAAACAAGAAATGGTTCCAGGGGCACAAACTCATGCCTTGTATCCAACCTGATACTCATTTTCGCAATGGGTCACGTGCTGCAACGAAATGGCACGAAACAACCCCAAACCTGAGTTTTGGACCTAAAGAAGTGGATTGGGCATGTTTGTTGCGAAAAAACAAGAAATGGTTCCAGGGGCACAAACTCATGCCTTGTATGCACCCTGATACTCGTTTTCGCAATGGGTCACGTGCGGCAACGAAATGGCGCGAAGCCACCCCAAACCTAAGTTTTGGACCTAAAGAAGTGTATTGGGCATGTTCGTTGCGAAAAAACAAAAAATGGTTCCGGGGACAGAAAATTATGTATTGTATCCACCCGGATACTCGTTTTCGCAATGGGTCACGTGGCGCAACGAAATGGCGCGAGACCACCACAAACATGACTTTTGGACCTAAAGAAGTGGATTCGGCATGTTTGTTGCGAAAAAACAAGAAATGGTTCCAAGGGCACAAACTCATGCCTTGTATCCACGCCGATACTCGTTTTCGCAATGGGTCACGTGGCGCAACGAAATGGCGCGAAACCACCACAAACATGTGTTTTAGACCTAAAGAAGTGGGTTGGGCATGTTCGTTGGAAAAAAAACAAGAAATGGTTCTGAGGGCGCAAACTCAAGCCTTGTATCCACCCCGATACTCGTTTTCGCAATGGGTCACGTGCGGCTACGAAATGGCGTGAAAGCACCACAAACATGAGTTTTGGACCTAAAGAAGTGGATTGGGCATGTTTGTTGTGAAAAAACAAGAAATGGTTCCAGGGGCACAAACCCAAGCCTTGTATCCACCCCGGTACTCGTTTTCGCAATGGGTCACGTGCGGCAATGAAATGGCACGAAACCACCCCAAACCTGAGTTTTGGACCTAAAGAAGTGGATTGGGCAAGTTCGTTGCGAAGAAACAAGAAATGGTTCCGAGGGCACAAACTCATGCCTTGTATCCACCCCGATACTCGTTTTCGCAATGGGTCACGGTCGGCAACGAAATCGCGCGAAAACACCACAAACATGAGTTTTGGACCTAAAGAAGTGGATTGGGCATGTTTGTTGCGAAAAAACAAGAAATGGTTCCAGGGGCACAAACTCATGCCTTGTATCCACCCTCATACTCGATTTCGCAATGGGTCACGTGCTGCAACGAAATGGCACGAAACAACCCAAACATGAGTTTTGGACCTAAAGAAGTGGATTGGGCATGTTCGTTGGGAAAAAACAAGAAATTATTCCGAGGGCACATACTCAAGCCTTGTATCCACCCCGATACTCGTTTTCGCAATGGGTCACGTGCGGCAATGAAATGGCATGAAACCACCCCAAACCTGAGTTTTGGACTTGAAGAAGTGGATTGGGCAAGTTCCTTGCGAAGAAACAAGAAATGGTTCCGAGGGCACAAACTCATGCCTTGTATCCACCCCGATACTCGTTTTCCTAATTGGTCACGAGCGGCAACGGAATCGCGCGAAAACACCACAAACATGAGTTTTGGACCTAAAGAAGTGGATTGGGCATGTTTGTTGCGAAAAAACAAGAAATGGTTCCAGGGGCACAAACTCATGCCTTGTATCCAACCTGATACTCATTTTCGCAATGGGTCACGTGCTGCAACGAAATGGCACGAAACAACCCCAAACCTGAGTTTTGGACCTAAAGAAGTGGATTGGGCATGTTTGTTGCGAAAAAACAAGAAATGGTTCCAGGGGCACAAACTCATGCCTTGTATGCACCCTGATACTCGTTTTCGCAATGGGTCACGTGCGGCAACGAAATGGCGCGAAGCCACCCCAAACCTAAGTTTTGGACCTAAAGAAGTGTATTGGGCATGTTCGTTGCGAAAAAACAAAAAATGGTTCCGGGGACAGAAAATTATGTATTGTATCCACCCGGATACTCGTTTTCGCAATGGGTCACGTGGCGCAACGAAATGGCGCGAGACCACCACAAACATGAGTTTTGGACCTAAAGAAGTGGATTGGGCATGTTTGTTGCGAAAAAACAAGAAATGGTTCCAAGGGCACAAACTCATGCCTTGTATCCACGCCGATACTCGTTTTCGCAATGGGTCACGTGGCGCAACGAAATGGCGCGAAACCACCACAAACATGTGTTTTAGACCTAAAGAAGTGGGTTGGGCATGTTCGTTGGAAAAAAAACAAGAAATGGTTCTGAGGGCGCAAACTCAAGCCTTGTATCCACCCCGATACTCGTTTTCGCAATGGGTCACGTGCGGCTACGAAATGGCGTGAAAGCACCACAAACATGAGTTTTGGACCTAAAGAAGTGGATTGGGCATGTTTGTTGTGAAAAAACAAGAAATGGTTCCAGGGGCACAAACCCAAGCCTTGTATCCACCCCAGTACTCGTTTTCGCAATGGGTCACGTGCGGCAATGAAATGGCACGAAACCACCCCAAACCTGAGTTTTGGACCTAAAGAAGTGGATTGGGCAAGTTCGTTGCGAAGAAACAAGAAATGGTTCCGAGGGCACAAACTCATGCCTTGTATCCACCCCGATACTCGTTTTCGCAATGGGTCGCGGTCGGCAACGAAATCGCACGAAAACACCACAAACATGAATTTTGGACCTAAAGAAGTGGATTGGGCATGTTTGTTGCGAAAAAACAAGAAATGGTTCCAGGGGCACAAACTCATGCCTTGTATCCACCCTCATACTCGATTTCGCAATGGGTCACGTGCTGCAACGAAATGGCACGAAACAACCCAAACATGAGTTTTGGACCTAAAGAAGTGGATTGGGCATGTTCGTTGGGAAAAAACAAGAAATTATTCTGAGGGCACATACTCAAGCCTTGTATCCACCCCGATACTCGTTTTCGCAATGGGTCACGTGCGGCAATGAAATGGCATGAAACCACCCCAAACCTGAGTTTTGGACCTCAAGAAGTGGATTGGGCAAGTTCCTTGCGAAGAAACAAGAAATGGTTCCGAGGGCACAAACTCATGCCTTGTATCCACCCCGATACTCGTTTTCCTAATTGGTCACGAGCGGCAACGGAATCGCGCGAAAACACCACAAACATGAGTTTTGGACCTAAAGAAGTGGATTGGGCATGTTTCTTGTGAAAAAACAAGAAATGGTTCCAGGGGCACAAACTCATGCCTTTTATCCACCCTGATACTCGTTTTCGCAATGGGTCACGTGCGGCAACGAAATGGCGCGAAACCACCCCAAACCTGAGTTTTGGACCTAAAGAAGTGGATTGGGCATGTTCGTTGCAGAAAAAAAGAAATGGTTCCTGGGGCACAAACTCAAGCCTTGTATCCACCCCGATACTCGTTTTCGCAATGGGTCACGTGCGGCTACGAAATGGCGTGAAAACACCACAAACATGAGTTTTGGACCTAAAGAAGTGGATTGGGCATGTTTGTTGTGAAAAAACAAGAAATGGTTCCAGGGGCACAAACCCAAGCCTTGTATCCACCCCGGTACTCGTTTTCGCAATGGGTCACGTGCGGCAATGAAATGGCACGAAACCACCCCAAACCTGAGTTTTGGACCTAAAGAAGTGGATTGGGCAAGTTCGTTGCGAAGAAACAAGAAATGGTTCCGAGGGCACAAACTCATGCCTTGTATCCACCCCGATACTCGTTTTCGCAATGGGTCACGGTCGGCAACGAAATCGCGCGAAAACACCACAAACATGAGTTTTGGACCTAAAGAAGTGGATTGGGCATGTTTGTTGCGAAAAAACAAGAAATGGTTCCAGGGGCACAAACTCATGCCTTGTATGCACCCTCATACTCGATTTCGCAATGGGTCACGTGCTGCAACGAAATGGCACGAAACAGCCCAAACATGAGTTTTGGACCTAAAGAAGTGGATTGGGCATGTTCGTTGGGAAAAAACAAGAAATGGTTCTGAGGGCACATACTCAAGCCTTGTATCCACCCCGGTACTCGTTTTCGCAATGGGTCACGTGCGGCAATGAAATGGCACGAAACCACCCCAAACCTGAGTTTTGGACCTGAAGAAGTGGATTGGGCAAGTTCCTTGCGAAGAAACAAGAAATGGTTCCGAGGGCACAAACTCATGCCTTGTATCCACCCCGATACTCGTTTTCCTAATGGGTCACGAGCGGCAACGGAATCGCGCGAAAACACCACAAACATGAGTTTTGGACCTAAAGAAGTGGATTGGGCATGTTTCTTGCGAAAAGACAAGAAATGGTTCCAGGGGCACAAACTCATGCCTTGTATCCACCCTGATACTCGTTTTCGCAATGGGTCACGTGCGGCAACGAAATGGCGTGAAACCTGCCCAAACCTAAGTTTTGGACCTAAAGAAGTGTATTGGGCATGTTCGTTGCGAAGAAACAAAAAATGGTTCCGGGGACACAAAATTATGTCTTGTATCCACCCCGATACTCGTTTTCGCAATGGGTCACGTTGCTCAATGAAATGGCGCGAAACCACCACAAACCTGAGTTTTGGACCTAAAGAACTGGATTGGGCACGTTCATTGCGACAAAACAAAAAATGGTTCCGAGGGCACAAACTCATGCCTTGTATCCACCCCGATACTCGTTTTCACAATGGGTCACGTGCGGCAACGAAATGGCACGAAACCACCCCAAACTTGAGTTTTGGACCAAAAGAAGTGGATTGGGCATGTTCGTTGGGAAAAAACAAGAAATGGTTCTGAGGGCGCAAACTCAAGCCCTGTATCCACCCTCATACTCGTTTTCGCAATGGGTCACGTGCGGCAACGAAATCGCGCGAAACCACCACAAACATGAGTTTTGGACCTAAAGAAGTGGATTGGGCATGTTCGTTGGGAAAAAACAAGAAATGGTTCCGAGGGCACAAACTCAAGCCTTGTATCCACACCGATACTCGTTTTCGCAATGGGTCACGTGGCGGCAATGAAATGGCACGAAACCACCCCAAACCTGTGTTTTAGACATAAAGAAGTGGATTGGGCATGTTCGTTGCGAAGAAACAAGAAATGGTTCCGAGGGCACAAACTCATGCCTTGTGTCCACCCCGATACTCGTTTTCGCAATGGGTCACGGTCGGCAACGAAATCGCGCGAAAACACCACAAACATGAGTTTTGGACCTAAAGAAGTGGATTGGGCATGTTTGTTGCGGAAAAACAAGAAATGGTTCCAGGGGCACAAACTCATGCCTTGTATCCAACCTGATACTCGTTTTCGCAATGGGTCATGTGCTGCAAGGAATTGGCACGAAACAACCCCAAACCTGAGTTTTGGACCTAAAGAAGTGGATTGGGCGTGTTCGTTGGGAAAAAACAGGAAATGGTTCCGAGGGCACAAACTCAAGGCTTGTATCCACCCCGATACTCGTTTTCGCAATGGGTCACGTGCGGTAATGAAATGGCACGAAACCACCCCAAACTTGAGTTTTCGACCTAAAGAAGCGGATTGGGCAAGTTCGTTGCGAAGAAACAAGAAATGGTTCCGAGGGCACAAACTCATGCCTTGTATCCACCCCGATACTCGTTTTCGCAATGGGTCACGGTCGGCAACGAAATCGCGCGAAAACACCACAAAAACATGAGTTTTGGACCTAAAGAAGTGGATTGGGCATGTTTGTTGCGAAAAAAGAAGAAATGGTTCCAGGGGCACAAACTCATGCCTTGTATCCACCCTGATGCTCGTTTTCGCAATGGGTCACGTGCGGCAACGAAATGGCGGGAAAGCACCACAAACACGAGTTTTGGACTTAAAGAAGTGGATTGGGCATGTTTGTTGCGAAGAAACAAGCAATGGTTCAATACTCATGCCTTCTCTCCACCCCGATACTCGTTTTCGCAATGGATCACGTTGCTCAATGAAATGGCGCGAAACCACCACAAACCTGAGTTTTGGACCTAAAGAACTGGATTGGGCACGTTCGTTGCGAAAAAACAAAAAATGGTTCCGAGGGCACAAACTCATGCCTTGTATCCACCCGATACTCGTTTTCGCAATGGGTCACGTGCGACAACGAAATGGCGCGAAACCACCCCAAACTTGAGTTTTGGACCAAAAGAAGTGGATTGGGCATGTTCGTTGGGAAAAAACAAGAAATGGTTCTGAGGGCGCAAACTCAAGCCTTGTATCCACCCTCATACTTGTTTTCGCAATGGGTCACGTGCGGCAACGAAATCGCGCGAAACCACCACAAACATGAGTTTTGGACCTAAAGAAGTGGATTGGGCATGTTCGTTGGCAAAAAACACGAAATGGTTCCGAGGGCACAAACTCAAGCCTTGTATCCACACCGATACTCGTTTTCGCAATGGGTCACGTGCGGCAATGAAATGGCACGGAACCACCCCAAACCTGAGTTTTGGACCTAAAGAAGTGGATTAGGCAAGTTCGTTGCGAAGAAACTAGAAATGGTTCCGAGGGCACAAACTCATGCCTTGTGTCCACCCCGATACTCGTTTTCGCAATGGGTCACGGTCGGCAACGAAATCGCGCGAAAACACCACAAACATGAGTTTTGGACCTAAAGAAGTGGATTGGGCATGTTTCTTGCGAAAAAACAAGAAATGGTTCCAGGGGCACGAACTCATGCCTTGTATCCAACCTGATACTCATTTTCGCAATGGGTCACGTGCTGCAACGAAATGGCACGAAACAACCCCAAACCTGAGTTTTGGACCTAAAGAAGTGGATTGGGCATGTTTGTTGCGAAAAAACAAGAAATGGTTCCAGGGGCACAAACTCATGCCTTGTATGCACCCTGATACTCGTTTTCGCAATGGGTCACGTGCGGCAACGAAATGGCGCGAAACCACCCCAAACTTGAGTTTTGGACCAAAAGAAGTGGATTGGGCATGTTCGTTGGGAAAAAACAAGAAATGGTTCTGAGGGCGCAAACTCAAGCCTTGTATCCACCCTCATACTTGTTTTCGCAATGGGTCACGTGCGGCAACGAAATCGCGCGAAACCACCACAAACATGAGTTTTGGACCTAAAGAAGTGGATTGGGCATGTTCGTTGGGAAAAAACACGAAATGGTTCCGAGGGCACAAACTCAAGCCTTGTATCCACACCGATACTCGTTTTCGCAATGGGTCACGTGCGGCAATGAAATGGCACGGAACCACCCCAAACCTGAGTTTTGGACCTAAAGAAGTGGATTAGGCAAGTTCGTTGCGAAGAAACTAGAAATGGTTCCGAGGGCACAAACTCATGCCTTGTGTCCACCCCGATACTCGTTTTCGCAATGGGTCACGGTCGGCAACGAAATCGCGCGAAAACACCACAAACATGAGTTTTGGACCTAAAGAAGTGGATTGGGCATGTTTGTTGCGAAAAAACAAGAAATGGTTCCAGGGGCACAAACTCATGCCTTGTATCCAACCTAATACTCATTTTCGCAATGGGTCACGTGCTGCAACGAAATGGCACGAAACAACCCCAAACCTGAGTTTTGGACCTAAAGAAGTGGATTGGGCATGTTTGTTGCGAAAAAACAAGAAATGGTTCCAGGGGCACAAACTCATGCCTTGTATGCACCCTGATACTCGTTTTCGCAATGGGTCACGTGCGGCAACGAAATGGCGCGAAGCCACCCCAAACCTAAGTTTTGGACCTAAAGAAGTGTATTGGGCATGTTCGTTGCGAAAAAACAAAAAATGGTTCCGGGGACAGAAAATTATGTATTGTATCCACCCGGATACTCGTTTTCGCAATGGGTCACGTGGCGCAACGAAATGGCGCGAGACCACCACAAACATGAGTTTTGGACCTAAAGAAGTGGATTGGGCATGTTTGTTGCGAAAAAACAAGAAATGGTTCCAAGGGCACAAACTCATGCCTTGTATCCACGCCGATACTCGTTTTCGCAATGGGTCACGTGGCGCAACGAAATGGCGCGAAACCACCACAAACATGTGTTTTAGACCTAAAGAAGTGGGTTGGGCATGTTTCTTGCGAAAAAACAAGAAATGGTTCCGAGGGCACAAACTCATGCCTTGTATCCACCCCGATTCTCGTTTTCGCAATGGGTCACGTGCGGCTACGAAATGGCGTGAAAGCACCACAAACATGAGTTTTGGACCTAAAGAAGTGGATTGGGCATGTTTGTTGTGAAAAAACAAGAAATGGTTCCAGGGGCACAAACCCAAGCCATGTATCCACCCCGGTACTTGTTTTCGCAATGGGTCACGTGCGGCAATGAAATGGCACGAAACCACCCCAAACCTGAGTTTTGGACCTAAAGAAGTGGATTGGGCAAGTTCGTTGCGAAGAAACAAGAAATGGTTCCGAGGGCACAAACTCATGCCTTGTATCCACCCCGATACTCGTTTTCGCAATGGGTCACGGTCGGCAACGAAATCGCGCGAAAACACCACAAACATGAGTTTTCGACCTAAAGAAGTGGATTGGGCATGTTTGTTGCGAAAAAACAAGAAATGGTTCCAGGGGCACAAACTCATGCCTTGTATCCACCCTCATACTCGATTTCGCAATGGGTCACGTGCTGCAACGAAATGGCACGAAACAACCCAAACATGAGTTTTGGACCTAAAGAAGTGGATTGGGCATGTTCGTTGGGAAAAAACAAGAAATTATTCTGAGGGCACATACTCAAGCCTTGTATCCACCCCGATACTCGTTTTCGCAATGGGTCACGTGCGGCAATGAAATGGCATGAAACCACCCCAAACCTGAGTTTTGGACCTGAAGAAGTGGATTGGGCAAGTTCCTTGCGAAGAAACAAGAAATGGTTCCGAGGGCACAAACTCATGCCATGTATCCACCCCGATACTCGTTTTCCTAATTGGTCACGAGCGGCAACGGAATCGCGCGAAAACACCACAAACATGAGTTTTGGACCTAAAGAAGTGGATTGGGCATGTTTCTTGCGAAAAAACAAGAAATGGTTCCAGGGGCACAAACTCATGCCTTGTATCCACCCTGATACTCGTTTTCGCAATGGGTCACGTGCGGCAACGAAATGGCGTGAAACCAGCCCAAACCTAAGTTTTGGACCTAAAGAAGTGTATTGGGCATGTTCGTTGCGAAGAAACAAAAAATGGTTCCGGGGACACAAAATTATGTCTTGTATCCACCCCGATACTCGTTTTTGCAATGGGTCACGTGCGGCAACGAAATGGCGTGAAAGCACCACAAACACGAGTTTTGGACTTAAAAAAGTGGATTGGGCATGTTTGTTGCGAAGAAACAAGCAATGGTTCAATACTCATGCCTTCTATCCACCCTGATACTCGTTTTCGCAATGGGTCACGTTGCTCAATGAAATGGCGCGAAACCACCACAAACCTGAGTTTTGGACCTAAAGAACTGGATTGGGCACGTTCGTTGCGAAAAAACAAAAAATGGTTCCGAGGGCACAAACTCATGCCTTGTATCCACCCCGATACTCGTTTTCGCAATGGGTCACGTGCGGCAACGAAATGGCGCGAAACCACCCCAAACTTGAGTTTTGGACCAAAAGAAGTGGATTGGGCATGTTTGTTGGGAAAAAACAAGAAATGGTTCTGAGGGCGCAAACTCAAGCCTTGTGTCCACCCTCATACTCGTTTTCGCAATGGGTCACGTGCGGCAACGAAATCACGCGAAACCACCACAAACATGAGTTTTGGACCTAAAGAAGTGGATTGGGCAAGTTCGTTGCGAAGAAACAAGAAATGGTTCCGAGGGCACAAACTCATGCCTTGTATCCACCCCCATACTCGTTTTCGCAATGGGTCACGGTCGGCAACGAAATCGCGCGAAAACACCACAAACATGAGTTTTGGACCTAAAGAAGTGGATTGGGCATGTTTGTTGCGAAAAAACAAGAAATGGTTCCAGGGGCACAAACTCATGCCTTGTATCCACCCTCATACTCGATTTCGCAATGGGTCACGTGCTGCAACGAAATGGAACGAAACAACCCAAACATGAGTTTTGGACCTAAAGAAGTGGATTGGGCATGTTCGTTGGGAAAAAAGAAGAAATTGTTCTGAGGGCACATACTCAAGCCTTGTATCCACCCCGATACTCGTTTTCGCAATGGGTCACGTGCGGCAATGAAATGGCACGAAACCACCCCAAACCTGAGTTTTGGACCTGAAGAAGTGGATTGGGCACACCTTGCGAAGAAACAAGAAATGGTTCCGAGGGCACAAACTCATGCCTTGTATCCACCCCGATACTCGTTTTCCTAATTGGTCACGAGCGGCAACGGAATCGCGCGAAAACACCACAAACATGAGTTTTGGACCTAAAGAAGTGGATTGGGCATGTTTCTTGCGAAAAAACAAGAAATGGTTCCAGGGGCACAAACTCATGCCATGTATCCACCCTGATACTCGTTTTCGCAATGGGTCACGTGCGGCAACGAAATGGCGTGAAACCAGCCGAAACCTAAGTTTTGGACCTAAAGAAGTGTATTGGGCATGTTCGTTGCGAAGAAACAAAAAATGGTTCCGGGGACACAAAATTATGTCTTGTATCCACCCCGATACTCGTTTTCGCAATGGGTCACGTGCGGCAACGAAATGGCGTGAAAGCACCACAAACACGAGTTTTGGACTTAAAAAAGTGGATTGGGCATGTTTGTTGCGAAGAAACAAGCAATGGTTCAATACTCATGCCTTCTGTCCACCCTGATACTCGTTTTCGCAATGGGTCACGTTGCTCAATGAAATGGCGCGAAACCACCACAAACCTGAGTTTTGGACCTAAAGAACTGGATTGGGCACGTTCGTTGCGAAAAAACAAAAAATGGTTCCGAGGGCACAAACTCATGCCTTGTATCCACCCCGATACTCGTTTTCGCAATGGGTCACGTGCGGCAACGAAATGGCGCGAAACCACCCCAAACTTGAGTTTTGGACCAAAAGAAGTGGATTGGGCATGTTCGTTGGGAAAAAACAAGAAATGGTTCTGAGGGCGCAAACTCAAGCCTTGTGTCCACCCTCATACTCGTTTTCGCAATGGGTCACGTGCGGCAACGAAATCGCGCGAAACCACCACAAACATGAGTTTTGGACCTAAAGAAGTGGATTGGGCAAGTTCGTTGCGAAGAAACAAGAAATGGTTCCGAGGGCACAAACTCATGCCTTGTATCCACCCCGATACTCGTTTTCGCAATGGGTCACGGTCGGCAACGAAATCGCGCGAAAACACCACAAACATGAGTTTTGGACCTAAAGAAGTGGATTGGGCATGTTTGTTGCGAAAAAACAAAAAATGGTTCCAGGGGCACAAACTCATGCCTTGTATCCACCCTCATACTCGATTTCGCAATGGGTCACGTGCTGCAACGAAATGGCACGAAACAACCCAAACATGAGTTTTGGACCTAAAGAAGTGGATTGGGCATGTTCGTTGGGAAAAAACAAGAAATTGTTCTGAGGGCACATACTCAAGCCTTGTATCCACCCCGATACTCGTTTTCGCAATGGGTCACGTGCGGCAATGAAATGGCACGAAACCACCCCAAACCTGAGTTTTGGACCTAAAGAAGTGGATTGGGCAAGTTCCTTGCGAAGAAACAAGAAATGGTTCCGAGGGCACAAACTCGTGCCTTGTATCCACCCCGATACTCGTTTTCCTAATTGGTCACGAGCGGCAACGGAATCGCGCGAAAACACCACAAACATGAGTTTTGGACCTAAAGAAGTGGATTGGGCATGTTTCTTGCGAAAAAACAAGAAATGGTTCCAGGGGCACAAACTCATGCCTTGTATCCACCCTGATACTCGTTTTCGCAATGGGTCACGTGCGGCAACGAAATGGCGTGAAACCAGCCCAAACCTAAGTTTTGGACCTAAAGAAGTGTATTGGGCATGTTCGTTGCGAAGAAACAAAAAATGGTTCCGGGGACACAAAATTATGTCTTGTATCCACCCCGATACTCGTTTTCGCAATGGGTCACGTGCGGCAACGAAATGGCGTGAAAGCACCACAAACACGAGTTTTGGACTTAAAAAAGTGGATTGGGCATGTTTGTTGCGAAGAAACAAGCAATGGTTCAATACTCATGCCTTCTATCCACCCTGATACTCGTTTTCGCAATGGGTCACGTTGCTCAATGAAATGGCGCGAAACCACCACAAACCTGAGTTTTGGACCTAAAGAACTGGATTGGGCACGTTCGTTGCGAAAAAACAAAAAATGGTTCCGAGGGCACAAACTCATGCCTTGTATCCACCCCGATACTCGTTTTCGCAATGGGTCACGTGCGGCAACGAAATGGCGCGAAACCACCCCAAACTTGAGTTTTGGACCAAAAGAAGTGGATTGGGCATGTTCGTTGGGAAAAAACAAGAAATGGTTCTGAGGGCGCAAACTCAAGCCTTGTGTCCACCCTCATACTCGTTTTCGCAATGGGTCACGTGCGGCAACGAAATCGCGCGAAACCACCACAAACATGAGTTTTGGACCTAAAGAAGTGGATTGGGCAAGTTCGTTGCGAAGAAACAAGAAATGGTTCCGAGGGCACAAACTCATGCCTTGTATCCACCCCGATACTCGTTTTCGCAATGGGTCACGGTCGGCAACGAAATCGCGCGAAAACACCACAAACATGAGTTTTGGACCTAAAGAAGTGGATTGGGCATGTTTGTTGCGAAAAAACAAGAAATGGTTCCAGGGGGCACAAACTCATGCCTTGTATCCACCCTCATACTCGATTTCGCAATGGGTCACGTGCTGCAACGAAATGGCACGAAACAACCCAAACATGAGTTTTGGACCTAAAGAAGTGGATTGGGCATGTTCGTTGGGAAAAAACAAGAAATTGTTCTGAGGGCACATACTCAAGCCTTGTATCCACCCCGATACTCGTTTTCGCAATGGGTCACGTGCGGCAATGAAATGGCACGAAACCACCCCAAACCTGAGTTTTGGACCTAAAGAAGTGGATTGGGCAAGTTCTTTGCGAAGAAACAAGAAATGGTTCCGAGGGCACAAACTCGTGCCTTGTATCCACCCCGATACTCGTTTTCCTAATTGGTCACGAGCGGCAACGGAATCGCGCGAAAACACCACAAACATGAGTTTTGGACCTAAAGAACTGGATTGGGCATGTTTCTTGCGAAAAAACAAGAAATGGTTCCAGGGGCACAAACTCATGCCTTGTATCCACCCTGATACTCGTTTTCGCAATGGGTCACGTGCGGCAACGAAATGGCGTGAAACCAGCCCAAACCTAAGTTTTGGACCTAAAGAAGTGTATTGGGCATGTTCGTTGCGAAGAAACAAAAAATGGTTCCGGGGACACAAAATTATGTCTTGTATCCACCCCGATACTCGTTTTCGCAATGGGTCACGTGCGGCAACGAAATGGCGTGAAAGCACCACAAACACGAGTTTTGGACTTAAAAAAGTGGATTGGGCATGTTTGTTGCGAAGAAACAAGCAATGGTTCAATACTCATGCCTTCTATCCACCCCGATACTCGTTTTCGCAATGGGTCACGTTGCTCAATGAAATGGCGCGAAACCACCACAAACCTGAGTTTTGGACCTAAAGAACTGGATTGGGCACGTTCGTTGCGAAAAAACAAAAAATGGTTCCGAGGGCACAAACTCATGCCTTGTATCCACCCCGATACTCGTTTTCGCAATGGGTCACGTGCGGCAACGAAATGGCGCAAAACCACCCCAAACTTGAGTTTTGGACCAAAAGTGATGAGGACCAGGGGGTTCCCGATCTTCCGTCAGGTGGATGATAAGTCGATTGGTCGGCACGAGACACTCACGATCCGGCTCCCGATCAACACGATCAAGCCCCTGCAATCGCAGCACCACGCGTCCTCTGGTTATCAACCGTGCGCTGCCCGGTTGACCTCGCCACGAAGGCTAATCCCTGCTGTGAATCGAGAACACAAACAAGAACAAGGAAGGATTGCAACTGAATTTGCACGATGTATGATTAAGAACACGAGTTGGGGTCTCACAAACCGTAGAAACGGCGACTGTTCAATGACAGATTGTATCTAAGCAAAACCCAAACCCTAACTTGGGCGGCGGCTAAGGTTTTATAGACCTGAGGGACGCCCAAGGACTCCTAGACGTGAACGCAAAAGACTTCTCACACGATACATGGCCCAAAGGCCCACGTGAGGGCGCGCAGCACCCTGGACAGATTCTGTCCGTCACCTTCCAAAGCGATTTCCCGTCGACTCCGAACTCCAATAGGCCTGAAACCAGTGGCATTGGAAAGCTTATGTTTTTATCTTTCCAGGCATATGTGGATCGTCGAAAACGGAGCCCGTATGCGTCCTGGGTCTCCGTTTTAGTGTCGAAAGGTCCTGCAGGCCGAGGTAGACTCGAACTCGACTTGGACTGGGCCTCCAACTTGGCTTGGACGTCCTCCTTGTTCCTCTCCGACTCCTTGCTGGTGTCCAAGCCCTTCCTGATCCTCTCCAAGGTTCCTAAGTATAATATAATCAAGAATATAATTAGATAGCATACCATCCTTATCAGTATATGTACTAGAACTTAGGAACGAGTTCACCTGTTGATTTAGTTGTCGTGCTCGTGCTCTTGTGATAGGACCTTGCAGCACACTTGGAGGAGACTCGGTTGTATACATAGGAGAGATGTCCTCATCATCCTCCCCCTCTTGAAGTGAAGTCGTCCTCGACTCAAGCTCATCTTCTTCTCCCAAATACGGCGTCAAATCTGCAATGTTAAATGTGGGACTAACCCCAAACTCGGGAGGCAACTCAAGTTTATATGCGTTATCATTTATTTTCTCAATTATCTTGAAAGGACCATCAGCTCTAGGCATTAATTTAGACTTTCTCAAATCTGGAAAACGATCCTTTCTTAAGTGTAACCACACTAAGTCACCCGGTTCTAGTTTTAATTCCTTTCTACCTTTACTACCTGCATCCCTATACTTTGCAGTCATCTTTTCAATATTTTCTTTAGTGGTTGCATGCAGTTTTAAAATAAATTCAGCACGTTCCCTAGCATCATGGTGAACCCTCTCACTAGTAGGTAAAGGTAAAAGATCAATAGGAGCACGAGGGTTAAAACCATATACTACCTGAAAAGGACTTACCTTGGTGGTTGAGTGCACCGCTCGATTATATGCAAACTCAACATGCGGCAAACACTCTTCCCACATCTTCAAATTTTTCTTCAAAACAGCCCTCAACATGGTAGATAAAGTTCGATTTACTACCTCAGTTTGTCCATCGGTTTGTGGATGACAAGTTGTTGAAAACAGCAGCTTCGTTCCCAACTTATTCCATAGCGTTCTCCAGAAGTGACTCAAAAATTTAGCATCACGATCTGAAACAATAGTAGAAGGCATACCATGCAAGCGAACAATTTCTTGAAAGAATAGGTTAGCAATATTAACAGCATCGTCGCTCTTGTGACAAGGAATAAAATGAGCCATCTTTGAGAATCTATCAACCACCACAAAAATACTATCCCTCCCCCTCTTTGTCCTAGGCAATCCTAAAACAAAGTCCATCGAAATATCCTCCCATGGAGTGCTAGGAACAGGAAGAGGCATATATAAACCATGTGGATTCAATCGTGACTTGGCCTTGTGACATGTAGTGCAGCGAGCTACAAACCTCTCAACGTCGCGCTTCATCCTTGGCCAAAAGAAGTGAGTGGACAGCACATCCTGCGTCTTCTTGACACCAAAATGGCCCATCAATCCGCCTCCATGAGCCTCCTGCATCAACAAAAGACGAACGGATCCAACTGGAATGCATAGGCGGTTAGCTCTAAACACGAACCCCTCATTTATCACATATTTGTCCCATGTTCTTCCTTGTTTGCAATGCAATATGACATCTTTAAAATCATCATCATTAGCATATTGTTCTTTAATTGATTCCAAGCCAAAAATACGACAATCAAGTTGGGACAACATAGCATATCTCCTAGACAAGGCATCAGCAATCACATTATCTTTCCCCTTCTTGTGTTTAATGACATATGGAAAAGATTCAATAAATTCAACCCATTTAGCATGCCTACGATTCAGCTTTAATTGACTTCTAATATGTTTTAGCGATTCATGATCAGAATGAATGACAAATTCTTTAGGCCATAAATAATGTTGCCACGTTTCCAAAGATCGAACAAGAGCATATAATTCTTTATCATACGTGGAATAATTCAGAACAGGCCCACTCAATTTTTCGCTAAAGTAAGCAACTGGTTTATTTTCTTGCATCAACACACCACCAATGCCTACACCACTAGCATCACATTCGAGCTCAAAAGTCTTACCAAAATCAGGAAGTTGCAGCAATGGGGCATGAGTAAGTCTATCTTTCAGAAGATTAAAAGCATCGTCCTGTGTCTTACCCCAATGAAACGGTACTCCCTTCTTTGTCAACTCATTTAATGGGGCAGCAATGGTGCTGAAATTTGGCACAAAGCGGCGGTAAAATCCAGCAAGTCCATGGAAACTCCGCACTTGCGAAACCGTTGTGGGCGTAGGCCAACTTCGAATAGCTTGCACCTTGGCCTCATCTACCTCAATTCCCTGCGGTGTCACAACATAGCCAAGAAAAGAGACTCGATCGGTGCAAAAGGTGCACTTCTCGATGTTACCAAATAAACGCGCAGCCCGCAAGGCATCAAAAACGGCACGTAGATGATCCATATGTTCATGCAAAGACTTGCTGTAAATCAGTATGTCATCAAAGTATACCACCACAAATTGCCCAATAAAAACTCTCAAAACCTCATTCATTAATCGCATAAAGGTGCTAGGTGCATTAGTTAACCCGAAAGGCATGACTAACCACTCATATAACCCGAACTTGGTTTTAAAAGCTGTTTTCCATTCATCCCCTAGTTTCATTCTGATTTGGTGGTACCCACTACGCAAGTCAACCTTAGAAAAAATTATAGAACCACTTAACTCATCAAGCATGTCGTCCAACCTAGGAATAGGATGACGGTACCGTATCGTAATGTTGTTGATGGCTCTACAATCTACGCACATTCGCCAACTACCATCTTTTTTTGGAACCAAAATAACAGGAACGGCACATGGACTAAGGCTCTCACGTACATACCCGCGGTCCAGAAGGTCTTGGACTTGGCGCTGAATTTCCTTAGTCTCCTCGGGGTTGGTCCTATAAGCAGCTCGGTTTGGCAAACTCGCGCCAGGTATCAAATCAATTTGGTGCTCAATCCCTCGAATAGGTGGCAGCCCTGGAGGTATTTCAGCGGGAAAAACATCCGCATACTCCTGCAAAAGGTTAGTGACCGCAGGAGGCAAAATATGGTGCATATCTTCCCAAGAAAACAAAGCATCTTTGCATATGAAAGCATAGCACACCACAGCATTAATTTCAGCAAGATCAGTTTTTGTAGCAAGCAAGACAGGATTCTTTAATCTTATTTGGTTTGTGACATGCTGAATTTCAGATTTAGCCTCAACAGTTTTCTTATCGTTAGCAAGCCTCTCTCTATCAAACTCAACAATTTCAGAAGGGGTCAAAGGTAGAAGTGTAATTTTCTTTCCCTTATGCATGAAGGTATATTTATTACTCCTACCATGGTGAAGAGCATCAGTATCATATTCCCATGGACGACCCAACAAAAGAGAGCATGCTTGCATAGGTACCACATCACAATCGGCAAAATCAGAATATGATCCAATGGAAAAATAAACCCGAACAGTTTGTGTTACCTTAGCTTTGCCGGAATCATTCAACCACTGAATATGATATGGGTGTGGATGCGGACGTGTGATCAATCCAAGTTTTTTGACCAAATCTGAACTCACCAAATTATTGCAGCTACCGGAGTCAATAATCACGCGCGCTCGTCGGTTGTTGATGACGAAGAAAATCTGAAACAAGTTGTGGCGCTGTTGCTGCTCGGCTTGCTCCATCTGGGCACTAAGAACGCGCTGGACAATGATGGATCTATATGCAGCAGTGTCTTCAGAACCCAAAGTGTCACCATCATTGCCGTCGTCTTCGTTGGTTTCTTCCATATCGTCAATGTCTTCTTCGACGTCAGAGGTGCTGATATAACCTCCATCTTCAGTAGCAATGTATGCCCGTTTGCTGGGGCATTCCTTTTGAACATGACCGATACCTTGGCACTTGTGGCAGCGAATGCCTGTCGTCGTACGGCCTGTGGAAGCGATGGAGGAAGAACTCGTGGTAGGTGCTGGTGGCTTCAATTTGTTGCTGCCCGGAACACGTGAGGACGGTGCGGTTACTGCTGGACGTGGTGCCGTCGAAGATGGTGATGGTGGTGCAGGTTGCCGGAAAGAGGAAGAAGGCGCTGTCCTCGCTTGCCGGGGTGTGAAGGTGCTGCTGCCGCCGACACTGCCCCTGCTGCTCCTAGATTGGCGTCCCTGCAACTCCTTCTCTGCTAACATGGCAAGATGAAACAAACCATTGACAGTAGTAAAATCTTTATAGTCAACAATGTCCTGAATTTCTGGCCGTAACCCACCATAAAAACGACAAATTTTGTCCTCCGTTTCCTCTTTAACCCCACAGCGAATCATACCCTTTTGCAATTCAGCATAATATTCCTGGACGGTCATGTCTCCCTGTTCTAAGCGTTGTAATTTTTTACGCAAGTCACGTTTATATGATGAAGGGACAAACCGTTCACGCATAGCATCTTTTAACCTATCCCATGTATCAGGTTGTAAGTGAAGTGTGCCTAATTCAGTCCACCAAATAATAGCAAAATCTTTAAACTCACTAGTGGCTTGCCTAACCCGATGTTGTTCAGGAACTAGGTGGGAATTAAATTTTTGCTCAACGGTCATCTCCCAATCCAAATAAGCCTCAGCATCATAAGCTCCAGAAAAAGAAGGGATGGTGAATTTTACCTTAGCAAAAGGATCATCATCACGAAAGTTGTTTCCTTTATTACCACCCTTCTTACCTCCCATACCAAACCTGTTGTGTTGAAGTCGAAGGCGTAATCGTCGTTGCTGTTCAGTTTCTCCTTCCTCTTCCTCTTCGTCCAAATCCTCTTCCTCATCATTGTCATCTTTGGCGGTGCTCTTTTTGTGGCTGGCTGCGGAGACATCTCCCTCTTCAGTAGGTGCGGGGTGGCGCTTCTCAATTGCATCCATTCGGTCGGTGAGGGAGACCAAGGTTTGGGTAATGGTGCTGAGGGTCTTGTTTGTTTTCTTAGCGCCCTCAGTGATCCATGACTTAACATTCTCTTGGAACGCATTCATATCTGAAAGAAGGACACAATCCTCAATTGTCGGCGCCCCATCATCCTTCTTGTCTCCTGTCATGGTTAGCTCAGGAAAAGAAAGAACCAAAGCAAACACAAGTTTTTGAAACCCTACGAACTACTAGGTGGGATCTCACACTCTCAAGCAAACTTACCAAGTTCTTACCCGGTTCTTACCAACACAGCAAGGGACGGCGCAACCGGTGGCTGGTTCGTGACACCCAATGGAGCGTGATGACGCGATTGCAAGGGACAAAAACCGGTGCTGATCAAGAGATAATATATGTGGAGCTGTAGGAAGGCTGTATATATGTCAGTGGTACACAATGCAGTAACAGATAGTAATGCTGAATAAATGTCCGAGAAAAAAAATCTTGCCCTAGTTGCTGGTCTAAATGTATCCCTGTTTTCGTTGCAAAGCACACAAGTAGGAAAAAGGTGGAGACGGCAACAAGGGTCAGAAAGAAGAACAAGGATCAAGGGTACCACACAGTATATGAAAAACACCAATTGAATGGTCTTCCTGAATGTCTCTGTTTTGTTTTTCTATTATTTTTTTTTTGCACTCTTTTTTTTTGTCACTTATTTTTGACTCAGAGACACACCAGGAAGAACCACACAAAAGTTCACCTTGAACAGAGGTCAGGTGTGGTTTACAGAAAAAAGACAAAGTGTGCAAAACCTCTGATCAATTTTTTTTTTATTTTCCTGATTTTTTTTGGCAATTTTCCCGATGGCAATCCGACCTTTGGTCTGGTTGGATGGCGCAGTTTGGAGTCACCAAGCTACCGTATTTTTTTCGGATTTTTCTGATAAACGAGCGAAAAGTTATGGCTGTTTTATTGAAAGACTCCGACTTAGGGTTTCCTCGGCGGTACGTATTCGGATTCCGAGATGTATGGATGGAAAGTGTCGATGGTGTATGACAGTATGGATGGTGGGAAGAGACGAAATTAGGGTTTTATGATGGAAACCCTAACACAACGGCGGCGGCAACAAACAAAACCTAATTCGACTAGAACTTAAGCGATGATATGGATCGGTGTATAGAAACAGATATGCAGCGGAGGTGAAAACAACTAAAACAAAGACACGATCTAAACCAGCAACACGACTCGACCACGGACAAGAACTCAGAACTACGGACTCTGAAACCGAAGTTGTGCAAAGGCTAAAAGCGTGGCTGTAGGTATGGATTTTTTTTTTTTGGCTTTTCGTGGACTGTGGGATGAAACGAAACTAATCTAACCTAATCTAAGGATAGTGTGAAGGCAAACCTGACGGTAAACCTTGCTCTGATTACCACTTGATGAGGACCAGGGGGTTCCCGATCTTCCGTCAGGTGGATGATAAGTCGATTGGTCGGCACGAGACACTCACGATCCGGCTCCCGATCAACACGATCAAGCCCCTGCAATCGCAGCACCACGCGTCCTCTGGTTATCAACCGTGCGCTGCCCGGTTGACCTCGCCACGAAGGCTAATCCCTGCTGTGAATCGAGAACACAAACAAGAACAAGGAAGGATTGCAACTGAATTTGCACGATGTATGATTAAGAACACGAGTTGGGGTCTCACAAACCGTAGAAACGGCGACTGTTCAATGACAGATTGTATCTAAGCAAAACCCAAACCCTAACTTGGGCGGCGGCTAAGGTTTTATAGACCTGAGGGACGCCCAAGGACTCCTAGACGTGAACGCAAAAGACTTCTCACACGATACATGGCCCAAAGGCCCACGTGAGGGCGCGCAGCACCCTGGACAGATTCTGTCCGTCACCTTCCAAAGCGATTTCCCGTCGACTCCGAACTCCAATAGGCCTGAAACCAGTGGCATTGGAAAGCTTATGTTTTTATCTTTCCAGGCATATGTGGATCGTCGAAAACGGAGCCCGTATGCGTCCTGGGTCTCCGTTTTAGTGTCGAAAGGTCCTGCAGGCCGAGGTAGACTCGAACTCGACTTGGACTGGGCCTCCAACTTGGCTTGGACGTCCTCCTTGTTCCTCTCCGACTCCTTGCTGGTGTCCAAGCCCTTCCTGATCCTCTCCAAGGTTCCTAAGTATAATATAATCAAGAATATAATTAGATAGCATACCATCCTTATCAGTATATGTACTAGAACTTAGGAACGAGTTCACCTGTTGATTTAGTTGTCGTGCTCGTGCTCTTGTGATAGGACCTTGCAGCACACTTGGAGGAGACTCGGTTGTATACATAGGAGAGATGTCCTCATCAAAAAGAAGTGGATTGGGCATGTTCGTTGGGAAAAAACAAGAAATGGTTCTGAGGGCGCAAACTCAAGCCTTGTGTCCACCCTCATACTCGTTTTCGCAATGGGTCACGTGCGGCAACGAAATCGCGCGAAACCACCACAAACATGAGTTTTGGACCTAAAGAAGTGGATTGGGCAAGTTCGTTGCGAAGAAACAAGAAATGGTTCCGAGGGCACAAACTCATGCCTTGTATCCACCCCGATACTCGTTTTCGCAATGGGTCACGGTCGGCAACGAAATCGCGCGAAAACACCACAAACATGAGTTTTGGACCTAAAGAAGTGGATTGGGCATGTTTGTTGCGAAAAAACAAGAAATGGTTCCAGGGGCACAAACTCATGCCTTGTATCCACCCTCATACTCGATTTCGCAATGGGTCACGTGCTGCAACGAAATGGCACGAAACAACCCAAACATGAGTTTTGGACCTAAAGAAGTGGATTGGGCATGTTCGTTGGGAAAAAAGAAGAAATTGTTCTGAGGGCACATACTCAAGCCTTGTATCCACCCCGATACTCGTTTTCGCAATGGGTCACGTGCGGCAATGAAATGTCATGAAACCACCCCAAACCTGAGTTTTGGACCTGAAGAAGTGGATTGGGCAAGTTCCTTGCGAAGAAACAAGAAATGGTTCCGAGGGCACAAACTCATGCCTTGTATCCACCCCGATACTCGTTTTCCTAATTGGTCACGAGCGGCAACGGAATCGCGCGAAAACACCACAAACATGAGTTTTGGACCTAAAGAAGTGGATTGGGCATGTTTCTTGCGAAAAAACAAGAAATGGTTCCAGGGGCACAAACTCATGCCTTGTATCCACCCTGATACTCGTTTTCGCAATGGGTCACGTGCGGCAACGAAATGGCGTGAAACCAGCCCAAACCTAAGTTTTGGACCTAAAGAAGTGTATTGGGCATGTTCGTTGCGAAGAAACAAAAAATGGTTCCGGGGACACAAAATTATGTCCTGTATCCACCCCGATACTCGTTTTCGCAATGGGTCACGTGCGGCAACGAAATGGCGTGAAAGCACCACAAACACGAGTTTTGGACTTAAAAAAGTGGATTGGGCATGTTTGTTGCGAAGAAACAAGCAATGGTTCAATACTCATGCCTTCTATCCACCCCGATACTCGTTTTCGCAATGGGTCACGTTGCTCAATGAAATGGCGCGAAACCACCACAAACCTGAGTTTTGGACCTAAAGAACTGGATTGGGCACGTTCGTTGCGAAAAAACAAAAAATGGTTCCGAGGGCACAAACTCATGCCTTGTATCCACCCCGATACTCGTTTTCGCAATGGGTCACGTGCGGCAACGAAATGGCGCGAAACCACCCCAAACTTGAGTTTTGGACCAAAAGAAGTGGATTGGGCATGTTCGTTGGGAAAAAACAAGAAATGGTTCTGAGGGCGCAAACTCAAGCCTTGTGTCCACCCTCATACTCGTTTTCGCAATGGGTCACGTGCGGCAACGAAATCGCGCGAAACCACCACAAACATGATTTTTGGACCTAAAGAAGTGGATTGGGCAAGTTCGTTGCGAAGAAACAAGAAATGGTTCCGAGGGCACAAACTCATGCCTTGTATCCACCCCGATACTCGTTTTCGCAATGGGTCACGGTCGGCAACGAAATCGCGCGAAAACACCACAAACATGAGTTTTGGACCTAAAGAAGTGGATTGGGCATGTTTGTTGCGAAAAAACAAGAAATGGTTCCAGGGGCACAAACTCATGCCTTGTATCCACCCTCATACTCGATTTCGCAATGGGTCACGTGCTGCAACGAAATGGCACGAAACAACCCAAACATGAGTTTTGGACCTAAAGAAGTGGATTGGGCATGTTCGTTGGGAAAAAACAAGAAATTGTTCTGAGGGCACATACTCAAGCCTTGTATCCACCCCGATACTCGTTTTCGCAATGGGTCACGTGCGGCAATGAAATGGCACGAAACCACCCCAAACCTGAGTTTTGGACCTGAAGAAGTGGATTGGGCAAGTTCCTTGCGAAGAAACAAGAAATGGTTCCGAGGGCACAAACTCATGCCTTGTATCCACCCCGATACTCGTTTTCCTAATTGGTCACGAGCGGCAACGGAATCGCGCGAAAACACCACAAACATGAGTTTTGGACCTAAAGAAGTGGATTGGGCATGTTTCTTGCGAAAAAACAAGAAATGGTTCCAGGGGCACAAACTCATGCCTTGTATCCACCCTGATACTCGTTTTCGCAATGGGTCACGTGCGGCAACGAAATGGCGTGAAAGCACCACAAACACGAGTTTTGGACTTAAAAAAGTGGATTGGGCATGTTTGTTGCGAAGAAACAAGCAATGGTTCAATACTCATGCCTTCTATCCACCCCGATACTCGTTTTCGCAATGGGTCACGTTGCTCAATGAAATGGCGCGAAACCACCACAAACCTGAGTTTTGGACCTAAAGAACTGGATTGGGCACGTTCGTTGCGAAAAAACAAAAAATGGTTCCGAGGGCACAAACTCATGCCTTGTATCCACCCCGATACTCGTTTTCGCAATGGGTCACGTGCGGCAACGAAATGGCGCGAAACCACCCCAAACTTGAGTTTTGGACCAAAAGAAGTGGATTGGGCATGTTCGTTGGGAAAAAACAAGAAATGGTTCTGAGGGCGCAAACTCAAGCCTTGTGTCCACCCTCATACTCGTTTTCGCAATGGGTCACGTGCGGCAACGAAATCGCGCGAAACCACCACAAACATGAGTTTTGGACCTAAAGAAGTGGATTGGGCAAGTTCGTTGCGAAGAAACAAGAAATGGTTCCGAGGGCACAAACTCATGCCTTGTATCCACCCCGATACTCGTTTTCGCAATGGGTCACGGTCGGCAACGAAATCGCGCGAAAACACCACAAACATGAGTTTTGGACCTAAAGAAGTGGATTGGGCATGTTTGTTGCGAAAAAACAAGAAATGGTTCCAGGGGCACAAACTCATGCCTTGTATCCACCCTCATACTCGATTTCGCAATGGGTCACGTGCTGCAACGAAATGGCACGAAACAACCCAAACATGAGTTTTGGACCTAAAGAAGTGGATTGGGCATGTTCGTTGGGAAAAAACAAGAAATTGTTCTGAGGGCACATACTCAAGCCTTGTATCCACCCCGATACTCGTTTTCGCAATGGGTCACGTGCGGCAATGAAATGGCACGAAACCACCCCAAACCTGAGTTTTGGACCTGAAGAAGTGGATTGGGCAAGTTCCTTGCGAAGAAACAAGAAATGGTTCCGAGGGCACAAACTCATGCCTTGTATCCACCCCGATACTCGTTTTCCTAATTGGTCACGAGCGGCAACGGAATCGCGCGAAAACACCACAAACATGAGTTTTGGACCTAAAGAAGTGGATTGGGCATGTTTCTTGCGAAAAAACAAGAAATGGTTCCAGGGGCACAAACTCATGCCTTGTATCCACCCTGATACTCGTTTTCGCAATGGGTCACGTGCGGCAACGAAATGGCGTGAAACCAGCCCAAACCTAAGTTTTGGACCTAAAGAAGTGTATTGGGCATGTTCGTTGCGAAGAAACAAAAAATGGTTCCGGGGACACAAAATTATGTCCTGTATCCACCCCGATACTCGTTTTCGCAATGGGTCACGTGCGGCAACGAAATGGCGTGAAAGCACCACAAACACGAGTTTTGGACTTAAAAAAGTGGATTGGGCATGTTTGTTGCGAAGAAACAAGCAATGGTTCAATACTCATGCCTTCTATCCACCCCGATACTCGTTTTCGCAATGGGTCACGTTGCTCAATGAAATGGCGCGAAAACACCACAAACCTGAGTTTTGGACCTAAAGAACTGGATTGGGCACGTTCGTTGCGAAAAAACAAAAAATGGTTCCGAGGGCACAAACTCATGCCTTGTATCCACCCCGATACTCGTTTTCGCAATGGGTCACGTGCGGCAACAAAATGGCGCGAAACCACCCCAAACTTGAGTTTTGGACCAAAAGAAGTGGATTGGGCATGTTCGTTGGGAAAAACAAGAAATGGTTCTGAGGGCGCAAACTCAAGCCTTGTGTCCACCCTCATACTCGTTTTCGCAATGGGTCACGTGCGGCAACGAAATCGCGCGAAACCACCCCAAACCTGAGTTTTGGACCTAAAGAAGTGGATTGGGCAAGTTCGTTGCGAAGAAACAAGAAATGGTTCCGAGGGCACAAACTCATGCCTTGTATCCACCCCGATACTTGTTTTCGCAATGGGTCACGGTCGGCAACGAAATCGCGCGAAAACACCACAAACATGAGTTTTGGATCTAAAGAAGTGGATTGAGCATGTTTGTTGCGAAAAAACAAGAAATGGTTCCAGGGGCACAAACTCATGCCTTGTATCCACCCTCATACTCGATTTCGCAATGGGTCACGTGCTGCAACGAAATGGCACGAAACAACCCAAACATGAGTTTTGGACCTAAAGAAGTGGATTGGGCATGTTCGTTGGGAAAAAACAAGAAATTGTTCTGAGGGCACATACTCAAGCCTTGTATCCACCCCGATACTCGTTTTCGCAATGGGTCACGTGCGGCAATGAAATGGCACGAAACCACCCCAAACCTGAGTTTTGGACCTGAAGAAGTGGATTGGGCAAGTTCCTTGCGAAGAAACAAGAAATGGTTCCGAGGGCACAAACTCATGCCTTGTATCCACCCCGATACTCGTTTTCCTAATTGGTCACGAGCGGCAACGGAATCGCGCGAAAACACCACAAACATGAGTTTTGGACCTAAAGAAGTGGATTGGGCATGTTTCTTGCGAAAAAACAAGAAATGGTTCCAGGGGCACAAACTCATGCCTTGTATCCACCCTGATACTCGTTTTCGCAATGGGTCACGTGCGGCAACGAAATGGCGTGAAAGCACCACAAACACGAGTTTTGGACTTAAAAAAGTGGATTGGGCATGTTTGTTGCGAAGAAACAAGCAATGGTTCAATACTCATGCCTTCTATCCACCCCGATACTCGTTTTCGCAATGGGTCACGTTGCTCAATGAAATGGCGCGAAACCACCACAAACCTGAGTTTTGGACCTAAAGAACTGGATTGGGCACGTTCGTTGCGAAAAAACAAAAAATTGTTCTGAGGGCACATACTCAAGCCTTGTATCCACCCCGATACTCGTTTTCGCAATGGGTCACGTGCGGCAATGAAATGGCACGAAACCACCCCAAACCTGAGTTTTGGACCTGAAGAAGTGGATTGGGCAAGTTCCTTGCGAAGAAACAAGAAATGGTTCCGAGGGCACAAACTCATGCCTTGTATCCACCCCGATACTCGTTTTCCTAATTGGTCACGAGCGGCAACGGAATCGCGCGAAAACACCACAAACATGAGTTTTGGACCTAAAGAAGTGGATTGGGCATGTTTCTTGCGAAAAAACAAGAAATGGTTCCAGGGGCACAAACTCATGCCTTGTATCCACCCTGATACTCGTTTTCGCAATGGGTCACGTGCGGCAACGAAATGGCGTGAAACCAGCCCAAACCTAAGTTTTGGACCTAAAGAAGTGTATTGGGCATGTTCGTTGCGAAGAAACAAAAAATGGTTCCGGGGACACAAAATTATGTCCTGTATCCACCCCGATACTCGTTTTCGCAATGGGTCACGTGCGGCAACGAAATGGCGTGAAAGCACCACAAACACGAGTTTTGGACTTAAAAAAGTGGATTGGGCATGTTTGTTGCGAAGAAACAAGCAATGGTTCAATACTCATGCCTTCTATCCACCCCGATACTCGTTTTCGCAATGGGTCACGTTGCTCAATGAAATGGCGCGAAAACACCACAAACCTGAGTTTTGGACCTAAAGAACTGGATTGGGCACGTTCGTTGCGAAAAAACAAAAAATGGTTCCGAGGGCACAAACTCATGCCTTGTATCCACCCCGATACTCGTTTTCGCAATGGGTCACGTGCGGCAACAAAATGGCGCGAAACCACCTCAAACTTGAGTTTTGGACCAAAAGAAGTGGATTGGGCATGTTCGTTGGGAAAAACAAGAAATGGTTCTGAGGGCGCAAACTCAAGCCTTGTGTCCACCCTCATACTCGTTTTCGCAATGGGTCACGTGCGGCAACGAAATCGCGCGAAACCACCCCAAACCTGAGTTTTGGACCTAAAGAAGTGGATTGGGCAAGTTCGTTGCGAAGAAACAAGAAATGGTTCCGAGGGCACAAACTCATGCCTTGTATCCACCCCGATACTTGTTTTCGCAATGGGTCACGGTCGGCAACGAAATCGCGCGAAAACACCACAAACATGAGTTTTGGATCTAAAGAAGTGGATTGAGCATGTTTGTTGCGAAAAAACAAGAAATGGTTCCAGGGGCACAAACTCATGCCTTGTATCCACCCTCATACTCGATTTCGCAATGGGTCACGTGCTGCAACGAAATGGCACGAAACAACCCAAACATGAGTTTTGGACCTAAAGAAGTGGATTGGGCATGTTCGTTGGGAAAAAACAAGAAATTGTTCTGAGGGCACATACTCAAGCCTTGTATCCACCCCGATACTCGTTTTCGCAATGGGTCACGTGCGGCAATGAAATGGCACGAAACCACCCCAAACCTGAGTTTTGGACCTGAAGAAGTGGATTGGGCAAGTTCCTTGCGAAGAAACAAGAAATGGTTCCGAGGGCACAAACTCATGCCTTGTATCCACCCCGATACTCGTTTTCCTAATTGGTCACGAGCGGCAACGGAATCGCGCGAAAACACCACAAACATGAGTTTTGGACCTAAAGAAGTGGATTGGGCATGTTTCTTGCGAAAAAACAAGAAATGGTTCCAGGGGCACAAACTCATGCCTTGTATCCACCCTGATACTCGTTATCGCAATGGGTCACGTGCGGCAACGAAATGGCGTGAAAGCACCACAAACACGAGTTTTGGACTTAAAAAAGTGGATTGGGCATGTTTGTTGCGAAGAAACAAGCAATGGTTCAATACTCATGCCTTCTATCCACCCCGATACTCGTTTTCGCAATGGGTCACGTTGCTCAATGAAATGGCGCGAAACCACCACAAACCTGAGTTTTGGACCTAAAGAACTGGATTGGGCACGTTCGTTGCGAAAAAACAAAAAATTGTTCTGAGGGCACATACTCAAGCCTTGTATCCACCCCGATACTCGTTTTCGCAATGGGTCACGTGCGGCAATGAAATGGCACGAAACCACCCCAAACCTGAGTTTTGGACCTGAAGAAGTGGATTGGGCAAGTTCCTTGCGAAGAAACAAGAAATGGTTCCGAGGGCACAAACTCATGCCTTGTATCCACCCCGATACTCGTTTTCCTAATTGGTCACGAGCGGCAACGGAATCGCGCGAAAACACCACAAACATGAGTTTTGGACCTAAAGAAGTGGATTGGGCATGTTTCTTGCGAAAAAACAAGAAATGGTTCCAGGGGCACAAACTCATGCCTTGTATCCACCCTGATACTCGTTTTCGCAATGGGTCACGTGCGGCAACGAAATGGCGTGAAACCAGCCCAAACCTAAGTTTTGGACCTAAAGAAGTGTATTGGGCATGTTCGTTGCGAAGAAACAAAAAATGGTTCCGGGGACACAAAATTATGTCCTGTATCCACCCCGATACTCGTTTTCGCAATGGGTCACGTGCGGCAACGAAATGGCGTGAAAGCACCACAAACACGAGTTTTGGACTTAAAAAAGTGGATTGGGCATGTTTGTTGCGAAGAAACAAGCAATGGTTCAATACTCATGCCTTCTATCCACCCCGATACTCGTTTTCGCAATGGGTCACGTTGCTCAATGAAATGGCGCGAAAACACCACAAACCTGAGTTTTGGACCTAAAGAACTGGATTGGGCACGTTCGTTGCGAAAAAACAAAAAATGGTTCCGAGGGCACAAACTCATGCCTTGTATCCACCCCGATACTCGTTTTCGCAATGGGTCACGTGCGGCAACAAAATGGCGCGAAACCACCTCAAACTTGAGTTTTGGACCAAAAGAAGTGGATTGGGCATGTTCGTTGGGAAAAACAAGAAATGGTTCTGAGGGCGCAAACTCAAGCCTTGTGTCCACCCTCATACTCGTTTTCGCAATGGGTCACGTGCGGCAACGAAATCGCGCGAAACCACCCCAAACCTGAGTTTTGGACCTAAAGAAGTGGATTGGGCAAGTTCGTTGCGAAGAAACAAGAAATGGTTCCGAGGGCACAAACTCATGCCTTGTATCCACCCCGATACTTGTTTTCGCAATGGGTCACGGTCGGCAACGAAATCGCGCGAAAACACCACAAACATGAGTTTTGGATCTAAAGAAGTGGATTGAGCATGTTTGTTGCGAAAAAACAAGAAATGGTTCCAGGGGCACAAACTCATGCCTTGTATCCACCCTCATACTCGATTTCGCAATGGGTCACGTGCTGCAACGAAATGGCACGAAACAACCCAAACATGAGTTTTGGACCTAAAGAAGTGGATTGGGCATGTTCGTTGGGAAAAAACAAGAAATTGTTCTGAGGGCACATACTCAAGCCTTGTATCCACCCCGATACTCGTTTTCGCAATGGGTCACGTGCGGCAATGAAATGGCACGAAACCACCCCAAACCTGAGTTTTGGACCTGAAGAAGTGGATTGGGCAAGTTCCTTGCGAAGAAACAAGAAATGGTTCCGAGGGCACAAACTCATGCCTTGTATCCACCCCGATACTCGTTTTCCTAATTGGTCACGAGCGGCAACGGAATCGCGCGAAAACACCACAAACATGAGTTTTGGACCTAAAGAAGTGGATTGGGCATGTTTCTTGCGAAAAAACAAGAAATGGTTCCAGGGGCACAAACTCATGCCTTGTATCCACCCTGATACTCGTTATCGCAATGGGTCACGTGCGGCAACGAAATGGCGTGAAAGCACCACAAACACGAGTTTTGGACTTAAAAAAGTGGATTGGGCATGTTTGTTGCGAAGAAACAAGCAATGGTTCAATACTCATGCCTTCTATCCACCCCGATACTCGTTTTCGCAATGGGTCACGTTGCTCAATGAAATGGCGCGAAACCACCACAAACCTGAGTTTTGGACCTAAAGAACTGGATTGGGCACGTTCGTTGCGAAAAAACAAAAAATGGTTCCGAGGGCACAAACTCATGCCTTGTATCCACCCCGATACTCGTTTTCGCAATGGGTCACGTGCGGCAACGAAATGGCGCGAAACCACCCCAAACTTGAGTTTTGGACCAAAAGAAGTGGATTGGGCATGTTCGTTGGGAAAAAACAAGAAATGGTTCTGAGGGCGCAAACTCAAGCCTTGTGTCCACCCTCATACTCGTTTTCGCAATGGGTCACGTGCGGCAACGAAATCGCGCGAAACCACCACAAACATGAGTTTTGGACCTAAAGAAGTGGATTGGGCAAGTTCGTTGCGAAGAAACAAGAAATGGTTCCGAGAGCACAAACTCATGCCTTGTATCCACCCCGATACTCGTTTTCGCAATGGGTCACGGTCGGCAACGAAATCGCGCGAAAACACCACAAACATGAGTTTTGGACCTAAAGAAGTGGATTGGGCATGTTTGTTGCGAAAAAACAAGAAATGGTTCCAGGGGCACAAACTCATGCCTTGTATCCACCCTCATACTCGATTTCGCAATGGGTCACGTGCTGCAACGAAATGGCACGAAACAACCCAAACATGAGTTTTGGACCTAAAGAAGTGGATTGGGCATGTTCGTTGGGAAAAAACAAGAAATTGTTCTGAGGGCACATACTCAAGCCTTGTATCCACCCCGATACTCGTTTTCGCAATGGGTCACGTGCGGCAATGAAATGGCACAAAACCACCCCAAACCTGAGTTTTGGACCTGAAGAAGTGGATTGGGCAAGTTCCTTGCGAAGAAACAAGAAATGGTTCCGAGGGCACAAACTCATGCCTTGTATCCACCCCGATACTCGTTTTCCTAATTGGTCACGAGCGGCAACGGAATCGCGCGAAAACACCACAAACATGAGTTTTGGACCTAAAGAAGTGGATTGGGCATGTTTCTTGCGAAAAAACAAGAAATGGTTCCAGGGGCACAAACTCATGCCTTGTATCCACCCTGATACTCGTTTTCGCAATGGGTCACGTGCGGCAACGAAATGGCGTGAAACCAGCCCAAACCTAAGTTTTGGACCTAAAGAAGTGTATTGGGCATGTTCGTTGCGAAGAAACAAAAAATGGTTCCGGGGACACAAAATTATGTCCTGTATCCACCCCGATACTCGTTTTCGCAATGGGTCACGTGCGGCAACGAAATGGCGTGAAAGCACCACAAACACGAGTTTTGGACTTAAAAAAGTGGATTGGGCATGTTTGTTGCGAAGAAACAAGCAATGGTTCAATACTCATGCCTTCTATCCACCCCGATACTCGTTTTCGCAATGGGTCACGTTGCTCAATGAAATGGCGCGAAAACACCACAAACCTGAGTTTTGGACCTAAAGAACTGGATTGGGCACGTTCGTTGCGAAAAAACAAAAAATGGTTCCGAGGGCACAAACTCATGCCTTGTATCCACCCCGATACTCGTTTTCGCAATGGGTCACGTGCGGCAACAAAATGGCGCGAAACCACCCCAAACTTGAGTTTTGGACCAAAAGAAGTGGATTGGGCATGTTCGTTGGGAAAAACAAGAAATGGTTCTGAGGGCGCAAACTCAAGCCTTGTGTCCACCCTCATACTCGTTTTCGCAATGGGTCACGTGCGGCAACGAAATCGCGCGAAACCACCCCAAACCTGAGTTTTGGACCTAAAGAAGTGGATTGGGCAAGTTCGTTGCGAAGAAACAAGAAATGGTTCCGAGGGCACAAACTCATGCCTTGTATCCACCCCGATACTTGTTTTCGCAATGGGTCACGGTCGGCAACGAAATCGCGCGAAAACACCACAAACATGAGTTTTGGATCTAAAGAAGTGGATTGAGCATGTTTGTTGCGAAAAAACAAGAAATGGTTCCAGGGGCACAAACTCATGCCTTGTATCCACCCTCATACTCGATTTCGCAATGGGTCACGTGCTGCAACGAAATGGCACGAAACAACCCAAACATGAGTTTTGGACCTAAAGAAGTGGATTGGGCATGTTCGTTGGGAAAAAACAAGAAATTGTTCTGAGGGCACATACTCAAGCCTTGTATCCACCCCGATACTCGTTTTCGCAATGGGTCACGTGCGGCAATGAAATGGCACGAAACCACCCCAAACCTGAGTTTTGGACCTGAAGAAGTGGATTGGGCAAGTTCCTTGCGAAGAAACAAGAAATGGTTCCGAGGGCACAAACTCATGCCTTGTATCCACCCCGATACTCGTTTTCCTAATTGGTCACGAGCGGCAACGGAATCGCGCGAAAACACCACAAACATGAGTTTTGGACCTAAAGAAGTGGATTGGGCATGTTTGTTGCGAAAAAACAAGAAATGGTTCCAGGGGCACAAACTCATGCCTTGTATCCACCCTGATGCTCGTTTTCGCAATGGGTCACGTGTGGCAACTAAATCGTGCGAAACCACCACAAACATGAGTTTTGGACCTAAAGAAGTGGATTGGGCATGTTCGTTGGGAAAAAACACGAAATGGTTCCGAGGCCACAAACTCAAGCCTTGTATCCACACCGATACTCGTTTTCGCAATGGGTCACGTGCGGCAATGAAATGGCACGAAACCACCCCAAACCTGAGTTTTGGACCTGAAGAAGTGGATTGGGCAAGTTCCTTGCGAAGAAACAAGAAATGGTTCCGAGGGCACAAACTCATGCCTTGTATCCACCCCGATACTCGTTTTCCTAATTGGTCACGAGCGGCAACGGAATCGCGCGAAAACACCACAAACATGAGTTTTGGACCTAAAGAAGTGGATTGGGCATGTTTGTTGCGAAAAAACAAGAAATGGTTCCAGGGGCACAAACTCATGCCTTGTATCCACCCTGATGCTCGTTTTCGCAATGGGTCACGTGCGGCAACGAAATGGCGTGAAAGCACCACAAACACGAGTTTTGGACTTAAAGAAGTGGATTGGGCATGTTTGTTGCGAAGAAACAAGCAATGGTTCAATACTCATGCCTTCTATCCACCCGATACTCGTTTTCGCAATGGGTCACGTGCGGCAATGAAATGGCACGAAACCACCCCAAACCTGAGTTTTGGACCTGAAGAAGTGGATTGGGCAAGTTCCTTGCGAAGAAACAAGAAATGGTTCCGAGGGCACAAACTCATGCCTTGTATCCACCCCGATACTCGTTTTCCTAATTGGTCACGAGCGGCAACGGAATCGCGCGAAAACACCACAAACATGAGTTTTCGACCTAAAGAAGTGGATTGGGCATGTTTGTTGCGAAAAAACAAGAAATGGTTCCTGGGGCACAAACTCATGCCTTGTATCCACCCTGATGCTCGTTTTCGCAATGGGTCACGTGCGGCAACTAAATCGTGCGAAACCACCACAAACATGAGTTTTGGACCTAAAGAAGTGGATTGGGCATGTTCGTTGGGAAAAAACACGAAATGGTTCCGAGGGCACAAACTCAAGCCATGTATCCACACCGATACTCGTTTTCGCAATGGGTCACGTGCGGCAATGAAATGGCACGAAACCACCCCAAACCTGAGTTTTGGACCTGAAGAAGTGGATTGGGCAAGTTCCTTGCGAAGAAACAAGAAATGGTTCCGAGGGCACAAACTCATGCCTTGTATCCACCCCGATACTCGTTTTCCTAATTGGTCACGAGCGGCAACGGAATCGCGCGAAAATACCACAAACATGAGTTTTGGACCTAAAGAAGTGGATTGGGCATGTTTGTTGCGAAAAAACAAGAAATGGTTCCAGGGGCACAAACTCATGCCTTGTATCCACCCTGATGCTCGTTTTCGCAATGGGTCACGTGCGGCAACGAAATGGCGTGAAAGCACCAGAAACACGAGTTTTGGACTTAAAGAAGTGGATTGGGCATGTTTGTTTGCTGAAACAAGCAATGGTTCAATACTCGTGCCTTCTATCCACCCCGATACTCGTTTTCGCAATGGGTCACGTTGCTCAATGAAATGGCGCGAAACCACCACAAACCTGAGTTTTGGACCTAAAGAACTGGATTGGGCACGTTCGTTGCGAAAAAACAAAAAATGGTTCCGAGGGCACAAACTCATGCCTTGTATCCACCCCGATACTCGTTTTCGCAATGGGTCACGTGCGGCAACGAAATGGCGCGAAACCACCCCAAACTTGAGTTTTGGACCAAAAGAAGTGGATTGGGCATGTTCGTTGGGAAAAAACAAGAAATGGTTCTGAGGGCGCAAACTCAAGCCTTGTATCCTCCCTCATACTCGTTTTCGCAATGGGTCACGTGCGGCAACGAAATCGCGCGAAACCACCACAAACATGAGTTTTGGACCTAAAGAAGTTGATTGGGCATGTTCGTTGGGAAAAAACACGAAATGGTTCCGAGGGCACAAACTCAAGCCTTGTATCCACACCGATACTCGTTTTCGCAATGGGTCACGTGCGGCAATGAAATGGCACGAAACCACCCCAAACCTGAGTTTTGGACCTAAAGAAGTGGATTAGGCAAGTTCGTTGCGAAGAAACAAGAAATGGTTCCGAGGGCACAAACTCATGCCTTGTGTCCACCCCGATACTCGTTTTCGCAATGGGTCACGGTCGGCAACGAAATCGCGCGAAAACACCACAAACATGAGTTTTGGACCTAAAGAAGTGGATTGGGCATGTTTGTTGCGAAAAACAAGAAATGGTTACAGGGGCACAAACTCATGCCTTGTATCCAACCTGATACTCGTTTTCGCAATGGGTCACGTGCTGCAATGAAATGGCACGAAACAACCCCAAACTTGAGTTTTGGACCTAAAGAAGTGGATTGCGCGTGTTCGTTGGGAAAAAACAGGAAATGGTTTCGAGGGCACAAACTCAAGGCTTGTATCCACCCCGATACTCGTTTTCGCAATGGGTCACGTGCGGTAATGAAATGGCACGAAACCACCCCAAACTTGAGTTTTGGACCTAAAGAAGTGGATTGGGCAAGTTCGTTGCGAAGAAACAAGAAATGGTTCCGAGGGCACAAACTCATGCCTTGTATCCACCCCGATACTCGTTTTCGCAATGGGTCACGGTCGGCAACGAAATCGTGCGAAAACACCACAAACATGAGTTTTGGACCTAAAGAAGTGGATTGGGCATGTTTGTTGCGAAAAAACAAGAAATGGTTCTAGGGGCACAAACTCATGCCTTGTATCCAACCTGATACTCGTTTTCGCAATGGGTCACGTGCTGCAACGAAATGGCACGAAACAACCCCAAACCAGAGTTTTGGACCTAAAGAAGTGGATTGGGCATGTTTGTTGCGAAAAAACAAGAAATGGTTCCAGGGGCACAAACTCATGCCTTGTATCCACCCTGATACTCGTTTTCGCAATGGGTCACGTGCGGCAACGAAATGGCGCGAAGCCACCCCAAACCTAAGTTTTGGACCTAAAGAAGTGTATTGGGCATGTTCGTTGCGAAAAAACAAAAAATGGTTCCGGGGACAGAAAATTATGTATTGTATCCACCCCGATACTCGTTTTCGCAATGGGTCACGTGGCGCAACGAAATGGCGCGAGACCACCACAAACATGAGGTTTGGACCTAAAGAAGTGGATTGGGCATGTTTGTTGCGAAAAAACAAGAAATGGTTCCAAGGGCACAAACTCATGCCTTGTATCCACGCCGATACTCGTTTTCGCAATGGGTCACGTGGCGCAACGAAATGGCGCGAAACCACCACATACATGTGTTTTAGACCTAAAGAAGTGGGTTGGGCATGTTCGTTGGGAAAAAAACAAGAAATGGTTCTGAGGGCGCAAACTCAAGCCTTGTATCCACCCTGATACTCGTTTTCGCAATGGGTCACGTGCGGCTACGAAATGGCGTGAAAGCACCACAAACATGAGTTTTGGACCTAAAGAAGTGGATTGGGCATGTTTGTTGTGAAAAAACAAGAAATGGTTCCAGGGGCACAAACCCAAGCCTTGTATCCACCCCGGTACTCGTTTTCGCAATGGGTCACGTGCGGCAATGAAATGGCACGAAACCACCCCAAACCTGAGTTTTGGACCTAAAGAAGTGGATTGGGCAAGTTCGTTGCGAAGAAACAAGAAATGGTTCCGAGGGCACAAACTCATGCCTTGTATCCACCCCGATACTCGTTTTCGCAATGGGTCACGGTCGGCAACGAAATCGCGCGAAAACACCACAAACATGAGTTTTGGACCTAAAGAAGTGGATTGGGCATGTTTGTTGCGAAAAAACAAGAAATGGTTCCAGGGGCACAAACTCATGCCTTGTATCCACCCTCATACTCGATTTCGCAATGGGTCACGTGCTGCAACGAAATGGCACGAAACAACCCAAACATGAGTTTTGGACCTAAAGAAGTGGATTGGGCATGTTCGTTGGGAAAAAACAAGAAATGGTTCTGAGGGCACATACTCAAGCCTCGTATCCACCCCGATACTCGTTTTCGCAATGGGTCACGTGCGGCAATGAAATGGCACGAAACCACCCGAAACCTGAGTTTTGGACCTGAAGAAGTGGATTGGGCAAGTTCCTTGCGAAGAAACAAGAAATGGTTCCGAGGGCACAAACTCATGCCTTGTATCCACCCCGATACTCGTTTTCCTAATGGGTCACGAGCGGCAACGGAATCGCGCGAAAACACCACAAACATGAGTTTTGGACCTAAAGAAGTGGATTGGGCATGTTTCTTGCGAAAAAACAAGAAATGGTTCCAGGGGCACAAACTCATGCCTTGTATCCACCCTGATACTCGTTTTCGCAATGGGTCACGTGCGGCAACGAAATGGCGTGAAGCCAGCCCAAACCTAAGTTTTGGACCTAAAGAAGTGTATTGGGCATGTTCGTTGCGAAGAAACAAAAAATGGTTCCGGGGACACAAAATTATGTCTTGTATCCACCCCGATACTCGTTTTCGCAATGGGTCACGTGCGGCAACGAAATGGCGTGAAAGCACCACAAACACGAGTTTTGGACTTAAAGAAGTGGATTGGGCATGTTTGTTGCGAAGAAACAAGCAATGGTTCAATACTCATGCCTTCTATCCACCCCGATACTCGTTTTCGCAATGGGTCACGTTGCTCAATGAAATGGTGCGAAACCACCACAAACCTGAGTTTTGGACCTAAAGATCTGGATTGGGCACGTTCGTTGCGAAAAAACAAAAAATGGTTCCGAGGGCACAAACTCATGCCTTGTATCCACCCCGATACTCGTTTTCGCAATGGGTCACGTGCGGCAACGAAATGGCGCGAAACCACCCCAAACTTGAGTTTTGGACCAAAAGAAGTGGATTGGGCATGTTCGTTGGGAAAAAACAAGAAATGGTTCTGGGGGCGCAAACTCAAGCCTTGTATCCTCCCTCATACTCGTTTTCGCAATGGGTCACGTGCGGCAACGAAATCGCGCGAAACCACCACAAACATGAGTTTTGGACCTAAAGAAGTTGATTGGGCATGTTCGTTGGGAAAAAACACGAAATGGTTCCGAGGGCACAAACTCAAGCCTTGTATCCACACCGATACTCGTTTTCGCAATGGGTCACGTGCGGCAATGAAATGGCACGAAACCACCCCAAACCTGAGTTTTGGACCTAAAGAAGTGGATTAGGCAAGTTCGTTGCGAAGAAACAAGAAATGGTTCCGAGGGCACAAACTCATGCCTTGTGTCCACCCCGATACTCGTTTTCGCAATGGGTCACGGTCGGCAACGAAATCGCGCGAAAACACCACAAACATGAGTTTTGGACCTAAAGAAGTGGATTGGGCATGTTTGTTGCGAAAAACAAGAAATGGTTACAGGGGCACAAACTCATGCCTTGTATCCAACCTGATACTCGTTTTCGCAATGGGTCACGTGCTGCAACGACATGGCACGAAACAACCCCAAACCTGAATTTTGGACCTAAAGAAGTGGATTGGGCGTGTTCGTTGGGAAAAAACAGGAAATGGTTTCGAGGGCACAAACTCAAGGCTTGTATCCACCCCAATACTCGTTTTCGCAATGGGTCACGTGCGGTAATGAAATGGCACGAAACCACCCCAAACTTGAGTTTTGGACCTAAAGAAGTGGATTGGGCAAGTTCGTTGCGAAGAAACAAGAAATGGTTCCGAGGGCACAAACTCATGCCTTGTGTCCACCCCGATACTCGTTTTCGCAATGGGTCACGGTCGGCAACGAAATCGCGCGAAAACACCACAAACATGAGTTTTGGACCTAAAGAAGTGGATTGGGCATGTTTGTTGCGAAAAAACAAGAAATGGTTCTAGGGGCACAAACTCATGCCTTGTATCCAACCTGATACTCGTTTTCGCAATGGGTCACGTGCTGCAACGAAATGGCACGAAACAACCCCAAACCAGAGTTTTGGACCTAAAGAAGTGGATTGGGCATGTTTGTTGCGAAAAAACAAGAAATGGTTCCAGGGGCACAAACTCATGCCTTGTATCCACCCTGATACTCGTTTTCGCAATGGGTCACGTGCGGCAACGAAATGGCGCGAAGCCACCCCAAACCTAAGTTTTGGACCTAAAGAAGTGTATTGGGCATGTTCGTTGCGAAAAAACAAAAAATGGTTCCGGGGACAGAAAATTATGTATTGTATCCACCCCGATACTCGTTTTCGCAATGGGTCACGTGGCGCAACGAAATGGCGCGAGACCACCACAAACATGAGGTTTGGACCTAAAGAAGTGGATTGGGCATGTTTGTTGCGAAAAAACAAGAAATGGTTCCAAGGGCGCAAACTCATGCCTTGTATCCACGCCGATACTCGTTTTCGCAATGGGTCACGTGGCGCAACGAAATGGCGCGAAACCACCACAAACATGTGTTTTAGACCTAAAGAAGTGGGTTGGGCATGTTCGTTGGGAAAAAAACAAGAAATGGTTCTGAGGGCGCAAACTCAAGCCTTGTATCCACCCTGATACTCGTTTTCGCAATGGGTCACGTGCGGCTACGAAATGGCGTGAAAGCACCACAAACATGAGTTTTGGACCTAAAGAAGTGGATTGGGCATGTTTGTTGTGAAAAAACAAGAAATGGTTCCAGGGGCACAAACCCAAGCCTTGTATCCACCCCGGTACTCGTTTTCGCAATGGGTCACGTGCGGCAATGAAATGGCACGAAACCACCCCAAACCTGAGTTTTGGACCTAAAGAAGTGGATTGGGCAAGTTCGTTGCGAAGAAACAAGAAATGGTTCCGAGGGCACAAACTCATGCCTTGTATCCACCCCGATACTCGTTTTCGCAATGGGTCACGTGCGGCAACGAAATGGCGCGAAACCACCCCAAACTTGAGTTTTGGACCAAAAGAAGTGGATTGGGCATGTTCGTTGGGAAAAAACAAGAAATGGTTCTGAGGGCGCAAACTCAAGCCCTGTATGCACCCTCATACTCGTTTTCGCAATGGGTCACGTGCGGCAACGAAATCGCGCGAACCACCACAAACATGAGTTTTGGACATAAAGAAGTGGATTGGGCATGTTCGTTGGGAAAAAACACGAAATGCTTCCGAGGGCACAAACTCAAGCCTTGTATCCACACCGATACTCGTTTTCGCAATGGGTCACGTGCGGCAATGAAATGGCACGAAACCACCCCAAACCTGAGTTTTGGACCTAAAGAATTGGATTAGGCAAGTTCGTTGCGAAGAAACAAGAAATGGTTCGGAGGGCACAAACTCATGCCTTGTGTCCACCCGATACTCGTTTTCGCAATGGGTCACGGTCGGCAACGAAATCGCGCGAAAACACCACAAACATGAGTTTTGGACCTAAAGAAGTGGATTGGGCATGTTTGTTGCGAAAAAACAAGAAATGGTTCCAGGGGCACAAACTCATGCCTTGTATCCAACCTGATACTCGTTTTCGCAATGGGTCACGTGCTGCAACGAAATGGCACGAAACAACCCCAAACCTGAGTTTTGGACCTAAAGAAGTGGATTGGGCGTGTTCGTTGGGAAAAAACAGGAAATGGTTCCGAGGGCACAAACTCAAGGCTTGTATCCACCCCGATACTCGTTTTCGCAATGGGTCACGTGCGGTAATGAAATGGCACGAAACCACCCAAACTTGAGTTTTGGACCTAAAGAAGTGGATTGGGCATGTTTGTTGCGAAAAAACAAGAAATGGTTCCAGGGGCACAAACTCATGCCTTGTATCCACCCTGATGCTCGTTTTCGTAATGGATCACGTGCGGCAACGAAATGGCGTGAAAGCACCACAAACACGAGTTTTGGACTTAAAGAAGTGGATTGGGCATGTTTGTTGCGAAGAAACAAGCAATGGTTCAATACTCATGCCTTCTATCCACCCCGATACTCGTTTTCGCAATGGGTCACGTGCGGCAACGAAATGGCGCGAAACCACCACAAACCTGAGTTTTGGACCTAAAGAACTGGATTGGGCACGTTCGTTGCGAAAAAACAGAAAATGGTTCCGTGGGCACAAACTCATGCCTTGTATCCACCCCGATACTCGTTTTCGCAATGGGTCACGTGCGGCAACGAAATGGCGCGAAACCACCCCAAACTTGAGTTTTGGACCAAAAGAAGTGGATTGGGCATGTTCGTTGGGAAAAAACAAGAAATGGTTCTGAGGGCGCAAACTCAAGCCTTGTCTCCACCCTCATACTCGTTTTCGCAATGGGTCACGTGCGGCAACGAAATCGCGCGAAACCACCACAAACATGAGTTTTGGACCTAAAGAAGTGGATTGGGCATGTTCGTTGGGAAAAAACACGAAATGGTTCCGAGGGCACAAACTCAAGCCTTGTATCCACACCGATACTCGTTTTCGCAATGGGTCACGTGCGGCAATGAAATGGCACGAAACCACCCCAAACTTGAGTTTTGGACCTAAAGAAGTGGATTGGGCAAGTTCCTTGCGAAGAAACAAGAAATGGTTCCGAGGGCACAAACTCATGCCTTGTATCCACCCCGATACTCGTTTTCGCAATGGGTCACGGTCGGCAACGAAATCGCGCGAAAACACCACAAACATGAGTTTTGGACCTAAAGAAGTGGATTGGGCATGTTTGTTGCGAAAAAACAAGAAATGGTTCTAGGGGCACAAACTCATGCCTTGTATCCAACCTGATACTCGTTTTCGCAATGGGTCACGTGCTGCAACGAAATGGCACGAAACAACCCCAAACCTGAGTTTTGGACCTAAAGAAGTGGATTGGGCATGTTTGTTGCGAAAAAACAAGAAATGGTTCCAGGGGCACAAACTCATGCCTTGTATCCACTCTGATACTCGTTTTCGCAATGGGTCACGTGCGGCAACGAAATGGCGCGAAGCCACCCCAAACCTAAGTTTTGGACCTAAAGAAGTGTATTGGGCATGTTCGTTGCGAAAAAACAAAAAATGGTTCCGGGGACAGAAAATTATGTATTGTATCCACCCCGATACTCGTTTTCGCAATGGGTCACGTGGCGCAACGAAATGGCGCGAGACCACCACAAACATGAGGTTTGGACCTAAAGAAGTGGATTGGGCGTGTTCGTTGGGAAAAAACAGGAAATGGTTCCGAGGGCACAAACTCAAGGCTTGTATCCACCCCGATACTCGTTTTCGCAATGGGTCACGTGCGGTAATGAAATGGCACGAAACCACCCCAAACTTGAGTTTTGGACCTAAAGAAGTGGATTGGGCAAGTTCGTTGCGAAGAAACAAGAAATGGTTCCGAGGGCACAAACTCATGCCTGGTATCCACCCCGATACTCGTTTTCGCAATGGGTCACGGTCGGCAACGAAATCGCGCGAAAACACCACAAAAACATGAGTTTTGGACCTAAAGAAGTGGATTGGGCATGTTTGTTGCGAAAAAACAAGAAATGGTTCCAGGGGCACAAACTCATGCCTTGTATCCACCCTGATGCTCGTTTTCGCAATGGGTCACGTGCGGCAACGAAATGGCGTGAAAGCACCACAAACACGAGTTTTGGACTTAAAGAAGTGGATTGGGCATGTTTGTTGCGAAGAAACAAGCAATGGTTTAATACTCATGCCTTCTATCCACCCCGATACTCGTTTTCGCAATGGGTCACGTTGCTCAATGAAATGGCGCGAAACCACCACAAACCTGAGTTTTGGACCTAAAGAACTGGATTGGGCACGTTCGTTGCGAAAAAACAAAAAATGGTTCCGAGGGCACAAACTCATGCCTTGTATCCACCCCGATACTCGTTTTTGCAATGGGTCACGTGCGGCAACGAAATGGCTCGAAACCACCCCAAACTTGAGTTTTCGACCAAAAGAAGTGGATTGGGCATGTTCGTTGGGAAAAAACAAGAAATGGTTCTGAGGGCGCAAACTCAAGCCTTGTATCCACCCTCATACTCGTTTTCGCAATGGGTCACGTGCGGCAACGAAATCGTGCGAAACCACCACAAACATGAGTTTTGGACCTAAAGAAGTTGATTGGGCATGTTCGTTGGGAAAAAACATGAAATGGTTCCAAGGGCACAAACTCAAGCCTTGTATCCACGCCGATACTCGTTTTCGCAATGGGTCACGTGCGGCAATGAAATGGCACGAAACCACCCCAAACTTGAGTTTTGGACCTAAAGAAGTGGATTGGGCAAGTTCGTTGCGAAGAAACAAGAAATGGTTCCGAGGGCACAAACTCATGCCTTGTATCCACCCCGATACTCGTTTTCGCAATGGGTCACGGTCGGCAACGAAATCGCGCGAAAACACCACAAACATGAGTTTTGGACCTAAAGAAGTGGATTGGGCATGTTTGGTGCGAAAAAACAAGAAATGGTTCTAGGGGCACAAACTCATGCCTTGTATCCAACCTGATACTCGTTTTCGCAATGGGTCACGTGCTGCAACGAAATGGCACGAAACAACCCCAAACCTGATTTTTGGACCTAAAGAAGTGGATTGGGCATGTTTGTTGCGAAAAAACAAGAAATGGTTGCAGGGGCACAAACTCATGCCTTGTATCCACTCTGATACTCGTTTTCGCAATGGGTCACGTGCGGCAACGAAATGGCGCGAAGCCACCCCAAACCTAAGTTTTAGACCTAAAGAAGTGTATTGGGCATGTTCGTTGCGAAAAAACAAAAAATGGTTCCGGGGACAGAAAATTATGTATTGTATCCACCCCGATACTCGTTTTCGCAATGGGTCACGTGGCGCAACGAAATGGCGCGAGACCACCACAAACATGAGGTTTGGACCTAAAGAAGTGGATTGGGCATGTTTGTTGTGAAAAAACAAGAAATGGTTCCAGGGGCACAAACCCAAGCCTTGTATCCACCCTCATACTCGATTTCGCAATGGGTCACGTGCTGCAATGAAATGGCACGAAACCACCCCAAACCTGAGTTTTGGACCTAAAGAAGTGGATTGGGCAAGTTCGTTGCGAAGAAACAAGAAATGGTTCCGAGGGCACAAACTCATGCCTTGTATCCACCCCGATACTCGTTTTCGCAATGGGTCACGGTCGGCAACGAAATCGCGCGAAAACACCACAAACATGAGTTTTGGACCTAAAGAAGTGGATTGGGCATGTTTGTTGCGAAGAAACAAGAAATGGTTCCGAGGGGCACAAACTCATGCCTTGTATCCACCCTCATACTCGATTTCGCAATGGGTCACGTGCTGCAACGAAATGGCACGAAACAACCCAAACATGAGTTTTGGACCTAAAGAAGTGGATTGGGCATGTTTGTTGCGAAAAAACAAGAAATGGTTCTGAGGGCACATACTCAAGCCTCGTATCCACCCCGATACTCGTTTTCGCAATGGGTCACGTGCGGCAATGAAATGGCACGAAACCACCACAAACATGAGTTTTGGACCTAAAGAAGTGGATTGGGCAAGTTCCATGCGAACAAACAAGAAATGGTTCTGAGGGCGCAAACTCAAGCCTTGTATCCACCCTCATACTCGTTTTCGCAATGGGTCACGTGCGGCAACGAAATCGTGCGAAACCACCACAAACATGAGTTTTGGACCTAAAGAAGTTGATTGGGCATGTTCGTTGGGAAAAAACATGAAATGGTTCCAAGGGCACAAACTCAAGCCTTGTATCCACACCGATACTCGTTTTCGCAATGGGTCACGTGCGGCAATGAAATGGCACGAAACCACCCCAAACTTGAGTTTTGGACCTAAAGAAGTGGATTGGGCAAGTTCGTTGCGAAGAAACAAGAAATGGTTCCGAGGGCACAAACTCATGCCTTGTATCCACCCCGATACTCGTTTTCGCAATGGGTCACGGTCGGCAACGAAATCGCGCGAAAACACCACAAACATGAGGTTTGGACCTAAAGAAGTGGATTGGGCATGTTTGGTGCGAAAAAACAAGAAATGGTTCTAGGGGCACAAACTCATGCCTTGTATCCAACCTGATACTCGTTTTCGCAATGGGTCACGTGCTGCAACGAAATGGCACGAAACAACCCCAAACCTGATTTTTGGACCTAAAGAAGTGGATTGGGCATGTTTGTTGCGAAAAAACAAGAAATGGTTCCAGGGGCACAAACTCATGCCTTGTATCCACTCTGATACTCGTTTTCGCAATGGGTCACGTGCGGCAACGAAATGGCGCGAAGCCACCCCAAACCTAAGTTTTAGACCTAAAGAAGTGTATTGGGCATGTTCGTTGCGAAAAAACAAAAAATGGTTCCGGGGACAGAAAATTATGTATTGTATCCACCCCGATACTCGTTTTCGCAATGGGTCACGTGGCGCAACGAAATGGCGCGAGACCACCACAAACATGAGGTTTGGACCTAAAGAAGTGGATTGGGCATGTTTGTTGCGAAAAAACAAGAAATGGTTCCAAGGGCACAAACTCATGCCTTGTATCCACGCCGATACTCGTTTTCGCAATGGGTCACGTGGCGCAACGAAATGGCGCGAAACCACCACAAACCTGTGTTTTAGACCTAAAGAAGTGGGTTGGGCATGTTCGTTGGGAAAAAAACAAGAAATGGTTCTGAGGGCGCAAACTCAAGCCTTGTATCCACCCTGATACTCGTTTTCGCAATGGGTCACGTGCGGCTACGAAATGGCGTGAAAGCACCACAAACATGAGTTTTGGACCTAAAGAAGTGGATTGGGCATGTTTGTTGTGAAAAAACAAGAAATGGTTCCAGGGGCACAAACCCAAGCCTTGTATCCACCCTCATACTCGATTTCGCAATGGGTCACGTGCTGCAATGAAATGGCACGAAACCACCCCAAACCTGAGTTTTGGACCTAAAGAAGTGGATTGGGCAAGTTCGTTGCGAAGAAACAAGAAATGGTTCCGAGGGCACAAACTCATGCCTTGTATCCACCCCGATACTCGTTTTCGCAATGGGTCACGGTCGGCAACGAAATCGCGCGAAAACACCACAAACATGAGTTTTGGACCTAAAGAAGTGGATTGGGCATGTTTGTTGCGAAGAAACAAGAAATGGTTCCGAGGGGCACAAACTCATGCCTTGTATCCACCCTCATACTCGATTTCGCAATGGGTCACGTGCTGCAACGAAATGGCACGAAACAACCCAAACATGAGTTTTGGACCTAAAGAAGTGGATTGGGCATGTTTGTTGCGAAAAAACAAGAAATGGTTCTGAGGGCACATACTCAAGCCTCGTATCCACCCCGATACTCGTTTTCGCAATGGGTCACGTGCGGCAATGAAATGGCACGAAACCACCACAAACATGAGTTTTGGACCTAAAGAAGTGGATTGGGCAAGTTCCATGCGAAGAAACAAGAAATGGTTCCGAGGGCACAAACTCATGCCTTGTATCCACCCCGATACTCGTTTTCCTAATGGGTCACGAGCGGCAACGGAATCGCGCGAAAACACCACAAACATGAGTTTTGGACCTAAAGAAGTGGATTGGGCATGTTTCTTGCGAAAAAACAAGAAATGGTTCCAGGGGCACAAACTCATGCCTTGTATCCACCCTGATACTCGTTTTCGCAATGGGTCACGTGCGGCAACGAAATGGCGTGAAACCAGCCCAAACCTAAGTTTTGGACCTAAAGAAGTGTATTGGGCATGTTCGTTGCGAAGAAACAAAAAATGGTTCCGGGGACACAAAATTATGTCTTGTATCCACCCCGATACTCGTTTTCGCAATGGGTCACGTGCGGCAACGAAATGGCGTGAAAGCACCACAAACACGAGTTTTGGACTTAAAGAAGTGGATTGGGCATGTTTGTTGCGAAGAAACAAGCAATGGTTCAATACTCATGCCTTCTATCCACCCCGATACTCGTTTTCGCAATGGGTCACGTTGCTCAATGAAATGGCGCGAAACCACCACAAACCTGAGTTTTGGACCTAAAGAACTGGATTGGGCACGTTCGTTGCGAAAAAACAAAAAATGGTTCCGAGGGCACAAACTCATGCCTTGTATCCACCCCGATACTCGTTTTCGCAATGGGTCACGTGCGGCAACGAAATGGCGCGAAACCACCCCAAACTTGAGTTTTGGACCAAAAGAAGTGGATTGGGCATGTTCGTTGGGAAAAAACAAGAAATGGTTCTGAGGGCGCAAACTCAAGCCCTGTATCCACCCTCATACTCGTTTTCGCAATGGGTCACGTGCGGCAACGAAATCGCGCGAACCACCACAAACATGAGTTTTGGACCTAAAGAAGTGGATTGGGCATGTTCGTTGGGAAAAAACACGAAATGGTTCCGAGGGCACAAACTCAAGCCTTGTATCCACACCGATACTCGTTTTCGCAATGGGTCACGTGCGGCAATGAAATGGCACGAAACCACCCCAAACCTGAGTTTTGGACCTAAAGAAGTGGATTAGGCAAGTTCGTTGCGAAGAAACAAGAAATGGTTCCGAGGGCACAAACTCATGCCTTGTGTCCACCCGATACTCGTTTTCGCAATGGGTCACGGTCGGCAACGAAATCGCGCGAAAACACCACAAACATGAGTTTTGGACCTAAAGAAGTGGATTGGGCATGTTTGTTGCGAAAAAACAAGAAATGGTTCCAGGGGCACAAACTCATGCCTTGTATCCAACCTGATACTCGTTTTCGCAATGGGTCACGTGCTGCAACGAAATGGCACGAAACAACCCCAAACCTGAGTTTTGGACCTAAAGAAGTGGATTGGGCGTGTTCGTTGGGAAAAAACAGGAAATGGTTCCGAGGGCACAAACTCAAGGCTTGTATCCACCCCGATACTCGTTTTCGCAATGGGTCACGTGCGGTAATGAAATGGCACGAAACCACCCCAAACTTGAGTTTTGGACCTAAAGAAGTGGATTGGGCAAGTTCGTTGCGAAGAAACAAGAAATGGTTCCGAGGGCACAAACTCATGCCTTGTATCCACCCCGATACTCGTTTTCGCAATGGGTCACGGTCGGCAACGAAATCGCGCGAAAACACCACAAAAACATGAGTTTTGGACCTAAAGAAGTGGATTGGGCATGTTTGTTGCGAAAAAACAAGAAATGGTTCCAGGGGCACAAACTCTTGCCTTGTATCCACCCTGATGCTCGTTTTTGCAATGGGTCACGTACGGCAACGAAATGGCGTGAAAGCACCACAAACACGAGTTTTGGACTTAAAGAAGTGGATTGGGCATGTTTGTTGCGAAGAAACAAGCAATGGTTCAATACTCATGCCTTCTATCCACCCCGATACTCGTTTTCGCAATGGGTCACGTGCGGCAACGAAATGGCACGAAACAACCCCAAACCTAAGTTTTGGACCTAAAGAAGTGGATTGGGCGTGTTCGTTGGGAAAAAATAGGAAATGGTTTCGAGGGCACAAACTCAAGGCTTGTATCCACCCCGATACTCGTTTTCGCAATGGATCACGTGCTGTAATGAAATGGCACGAAACCACCCCAAACTTGAGTTTTGGACCTAAAGAAGTGGATTGGGCAAGTTCGTTGCGAAGAAACAAGAAATGGTTCCGAGGGCACAAACTCATGCCTTGTATCCACCCCGATACTCGTTTTCGCAATGGGTCACGGTCGGCAACGAAATCGCGCGAAAACACCACAAACATGAGTTTTGGACCTAAAGAAGTGGATTGGGCATGTTTGTTGCGAAAAAACAAGAAATGGTTCTAGGGGCACAAACTCATGCCTTGTATCCAACCTGATACTCGTTTTCGCAATGGGTCACGTGCTGCAACGAAATGGCACGAAACAACCCCAAACCAGAGTTTTGGACCTAAAGAAGTGGATTGGGCATGTTTGTTGCGAAAAAACAAGAAATGGTTCCAGGGGCACAAACTCATGCCTTGTATCCACCCTGATACTCGTTTTCGCAATGGGTCACGTGCGGCAACGAAATGGCGCGAAGCCACCCCAAACCTAAGTTTTGGACCTAAAGAAGTGTATTGGGCATGTTCGTTGCGAAAAAACAAAAAATGGTTTCGGGGACAGAAAATTATGTATTGTATCCACCCCGATACTCGTTTTCGCAATGGGTCACGTGGCGCAACGAAATGGCGCGAGACCACCACAAACATGAGGTTTGGACCTAAAGAAGTGGATTGGGCATGTTTGTTGCGAAAAAACAAGAAATGGTTCCTAGGGCACAAACTCATGCCTTGTATCCACGCCGATACTCGTTTTCGCAATGGGTCACGTGGCGCAACGAAATGGCGCGAAACCACCACAAACATGTGTTTTAGACCTAAAGAAGTGGGTTGGGCATGTTCGTAGGGAAAAAAACAAGAAATGGTTCTGAGGGCGCAAACTCAAGCCTTGTATCTACCCTGATACTCGTTTTCGCAATGGGTCACGTGCGGCTACGAAATGGCGTGAAAGCACCATAAACATGAGTTTTGGACCTAAAGAAGTGGATTGGGCATGTTTGTTGTGAAAAAACAAGAAATGGTTCCAGGGGCACAAACCCAAGCCTTGTATCCACCCTCATACTCGATTTCGCAATGGGTCACGTGCTGCAATGAAATGGCACGAAACCACCCCAAACCTGAGTTTTGGACCTAAAGAAGTGGATTGGGCAAGTTCGTTGCGAAGAAACAAGAAATGGTTCCGAGGGCACAAACTCATGCCTTGTATCCACCCCGATACTCGTTTTCGCAATGGGTCACGGTCGGCAACGAAATCGCCCGAAAACACCACAAACATGAGTTTTGGACCTAAAGAAGTGGATTGGGCATGTTTGTTGCGAAGAAACAAGAAATGGTTCCGAGGGGCACAAACTCATGCCTTGTATCCACCCTCATACTCGATTTCGCAATGGGTCACGTGCTGCAACGAAATGGCACGAAACAACCCAAACATGAGTTTTGGACCTAAAGAAGTGGATTGGGCATGTTTGTTGCGAAAAAACAAGAAATGGTTCTGAGGGCACATACTCAAGCCTCGTATCCACCCCGATACTCGTTTTCGCAATGGGTCACGTGCGGCAATGAAATGGCACGAAACCACCACAAACATGAGTTTTGGACCTAAAGAAGTGGATTGGGCAAGTTCCATGCGAAGAAACAAGAAATGGTTCCGAGGGCACAAACTCATGCCTTGTATCCACCCCGATACTCGTTTTCCTAATGGGTCACGAGCGGCAACGGAATCGCGCGAAAACACCACAAACATGAGTTTTGGACCTAAAGAAGTGGATTGGGCATGTTTCTTGCGAAAAAACAAGAAATGGTTCCAGGGGCACAAACTCATGCCTTGTATCCACCCTGATACTCGTTTTCGCAATGGGTCACGTGCGGCAACGAAATGGCGTGAAACCAGCCCAAACCTAAGTTTTGGACCTAAAGAAGTGTATTGGGCATGTTCGTTGCGAAGAAACAAAAAATGGTTCCGGGGACACAAAATTATGTCTTGTATCCACCCCGATACTCGTTTTCGCAATGGGTCACGTGCGGCAACGAAATGGCGTGAAAGCACCACAAACACGAGTTTTGGACTTAAAGAAGTGGATTGGGCATGTTTGTTGCGAAGAAACAAGCAATGGTTCAATACTCATGCCTTCTATCCACCCCGACACTCGTTTTCGCAATGGGTCACGTTGCTCAATGAAATGGCGCGAAACCACCACAAACCTGAGTTTTGGACCTAAAGAACTGGATTGGGCACGTTCGTTCCGAAAAAACAAAAAATGGTTCCGAGGGCACAAACTCATGCCTTGTATCCACCCCGATACTCGTTTTCGCAATGGGTCACGTGCGGCAACGAAATGGCGCGAAACCACCCCAAACTTGAGTTTTGGACCAAAAGAAGTGGATTGGGCATGTTCGTTGGGAAAAAACAAGAAATGGTTCAATACTCATGCCTTCTATCCACCCCGATACTCGTTTTCGCAATGGGTCACGTTGCTCAATGAAATGGCGCGAAACCACCACAAACCTGAGTTTTGGACCTAAAGAACTGGATTGGGCACGTTCGTTCCGAAAAAACAAAAAATGGTTCCGAGGGCACAAACTCATGCCTTGTATCCACCCCGATACTCGTTTTCGCAATGGGTCACGTGCGGCAACGAAATGGCGCGAAACCACCCCAAACTTGAGTTTTGGACCAAAAGAAGTGGATTGGGCATGTTCGTTGGGAAAAAACAAGAAATGGTTCTGAGGGCGCAAACTCAAGCCCTGTATCCACCCTCATACTCGTTTTCGCAATGGGTCACGTGCGGCAACGAAATCGCGCGAACCACCACAAACATGAGTTTTGGACCTAAAGAAGTGGATTGGGCATGTTCGTTGGGAAAAAACACGAAATGGTTCCGAGGGCACAAACTCAAGCCTTGTATCCACACCGATACTCGTTTTCGCAATGGGTCACGTGCGGCAATGAAATGGCACGAAACCACCCCAAACCTGAGTTTTGGACCTAAAGAAGTGGATTGGGCAAGTTCGTTGCGAAGAAACAAGAAATGGTTCCGAGGGCACAAACTCATGCCTTGTATCCACCCCGATACTCGTTTTCGCAATGGGTCACGGTCGGCAACGAAATCGCGCGAAAACACCACAAACATGAGTTTTGGACCTAAAGAAGTGGATTGGGCATGTTTGTTGCGAAGAAACAAGAAATGGTTCCGAGGGGCACAAACTCATGCCTTGTATCCACCCTCATACTCGATTTCGCAATGGGTCACGTGCTGCAACGAAATGGCACGAAACAACCCAAACATGAGTTTTGGACCTAAAGAAGTGGATTGGGCATGTTTGTTGCGAAAAAACAAGAAATGGTTCTGAGGGCACATACTCAAGCCTCGTATCCACCCCGATACTCGTTTTCGCAATGGGTCACGTGCGGCAATGAAATGGCACGAAACCACCACAAACATGAGTTTTGGACCTAAAGAAGTGGATTGGGCAAGTTCCATGCGAACAAACAAGAAATGGTTCTGAGGGCGCAAACTCAAGCCTTGTATCCACCCTCATACTCGTTTTCGCAATGGGTCACGTGCGGCAACGAAATCGTGCGAAACCACCACAAACATGAGTTTTGGACCTAAAGAAGTTGATTGGGCATGTTCGTTGGGAAAAAACATGAAATGGTTCCAAGGGCACAAACTCAAGCCTTGTATCCACACCGATACTCGTTTTCGCAATGGGTCACGTGCGGCAATGAAATGGCACGAAACCACCCCAAACTTGAGTTTTGGACCTAAAGAAGTGGATTGGGCAAGTTCGTTGCGAAGAAACAAGAAATGGTTCCGAGGGCACAAACTCATGCCTTGTATCCACCCCGATACTCGTTTTCGCAATGGGTCACGGTCGGCAACGAAATCGCGCGAAAACACCACAAACATGAGGTTTGGACCTAAAGAAGTGGATTGGGCATGTTTGGTGCGAAAAAACAAGAAATGGTTCTAGGGGCACAAACTCATGCCTTGTATCCAACCTGATACTCGTTTTCGCAATGGGTCACGTGCTGCAACGAAATGGCACGAAACAACCCCAAACCTGATTTTTGGACCTAAAGAAGTGGATTGGGCATGTTTGTTGCGAAAAAACAAGAAATGGTTCCAGGGGCACAAACTCATGCCTTGTATCCACTCTGATACTCGTTTTCGCAATGGGTCACGTGCGGCAACGAAATGGCGCGAAGCCACCCCAAACCTAAGTTTTAGACCTAAAGAAGTGTATTGGGCATGTTCGTTGCGAAAAAACAAAAAATGGTTCCGGGGACAGAAAATTATGTATTGTATCCACCCCGATACTCGTTTTCGCAATGGGTCACGTGGCGCAACGAAATGGCGCGAGACCACCACAAACATGAGGTTTGGACCTAAAGAAGTGGATTGGGCATGTTTGTTGCGAAAAAACAAGAAATGGTTCCAAGGGCACAAACTCATGCCTTGTATCCACGCCGATACTCGTTTTCGCAATGGGTCACGTGGCGCAACGAAATGGCGCGAAACCACCACAAACCTGTGTTTTAGACCTAAAGAAGTGGGTTGGGCATGTTCGTTGGGAAAAAAACAAGAAATGGTTCTGAGGGCGCAAACTCAAGCCTTGTATCCACCCTGATACTCGTTTTCGCAATGGGTCACGTGCGGCTACGAAATGGCGTGAAAGCACCACAAACATGAGTTTTGGACCTAAAGAAGTGGATTGGGCATGTTTGTTGTGAAAAAACAAGAAATGGTTCCAGGGGCACAAACCCAAGCCTTGTATCCACCCTCATACTCGATTTCGCAATGGGTCACGTGCTGCAATGAAATGGCACGAAACCACCCCAAACCTGAGTTTTGGACCTAAAGAAGTGGATTGGGCAAGTTCGTTGCGAAGAAACAAGAAATGGTTCCGAGGGCACAAACTCATGCCTTGTATCCACCCCGATACTCGTTTTCGCAATGGGTCACGGTCGGCAACGAAATCGCGCGAAAACACCACAAACATGAGTTTTGGACCTAAAGAAGTGGATTGGGCATGTTTGTTGCGAAGAAACAAGAAATGGTTCCGAGGGGCACAAACTCATGCCTTGTATCCACCCTCATACTCGTTTTCGCAATGGGTCACGTGCTGCAACGAAATGGCACGAAACAACCCAAACATGAGTTTTGGACCTAAAGAAGTGGATTGGGCATGTTTGTTGCGAAAAAACAAGAAATGGTTCTGAGGGCACATACTCAAGCCTCGTATCCACCCCGATACTCGTTTTCGCAATGGGTCACGTGCGGCAATGAAATGGCACGAAACCACCACAAACATGAGTTTTGGACCTAAAGAAGTGGATTGGGCAAGTTCCATGCGAAGAAACAAGAAATGGTTCCGAGGGCACAAACTCATGCCTTGTATCCACCCCGATACTCGTTTTCCTAATGGGTCACGAGCGGCAACGGAATCGCGCGAAAACACCACAAACATGAGTTTTGGACCTAAAGAAGTGGATTGGGCATGTTTCTTGCGAAAAAACAAGAAATGGTTCCAGGGGCACAAACTCATGCCTTGTATCCACCCTGATACTCGTTTTCGCAATGGGTCACGTGCGGCAACGAAATGGCGTGAAACCAGCCCAAACCTAAGTTTTGGACCTAAAGAAGTGTATTGGGCATGTTCGTTGCGAAGAAACAAAAAATGGTTCCGGGGACACAAAATTATGTCTTGTATCCACCCCGATACTCGTTTTCGCAATGGGTCACGTGCGGCAACGAAATGGCGTGAAAGCACCACAAACACGAGTTTTGGACTTAAAGAAGTGGATTGGGCATGTTTGTTGCGAAGAAACAAGCAATGGTTCAATACTCATGCCTTCTATCCACCCCGATACTCGTTTTCGCAATGGGTCACGTTGCTCAATGAAATGGCGCGAAACCACCACAAACCTGAGTTTTGGACCTAAAGAACTGGATTGGGCACGTTCGTTCCGAAAAAACAAAAAATGGTTCCGAGGGCACAAACTCATGCCTTGTATCCACCCCGATACTCGTTTTCGCAATGGGTCACGTGCGGCAACGAAATGGCGCGAAACCACCCCAAACTTGAGTTTTGGACCAAAAGAAGTGGATTGGGCATGTTCGTTGGGAAAAAACAAGAAATGGTTCTGAGGGCGCAAACTCAAGCCCTGTATCCACCCTCATACTCGTTTTCGCAATGGGTCACGTGCGGCAACGAAATCGCGCGAACCACCACAAACATGAGTTTTGGACCTAAAGAAGTGGATTGGGCATGTTCGTTGGGAAAAAACACGAAATGGTTCCGAGGGCACAAACTCAAGCCTTGTATCCACACCGATACTCGTTTTCGCAATGGGTCACGTGCGGCAATGAAATGGCACGAAACCACCCCAAACCTGAGTTTTGGACCTAAAGAAGTGGATTAGGCAAGTTCGTTGCGAAGAAACAAGAAATGGTTCCGAGGGCACAAACTCATGCCTTGTGTCCACCCGATACTCGTTTTCGCAATGGGTCACGGTCGGCAACGAAATCGCGCGAAAACACCACAAACATGAGTTTTGGACCTAAAGAAGTGGATTGGGCATGTTTGTTGCGAAAAAACAAGAAATGGTTCCAGGGGCACAAACTCATGCCTTGTATCCAACCTGATACTCGTTTTCGCAATGGGTCACGTGCTGCAACGAAATGGCACGAAACAACCCCAAACCTGAGTTTTGGACCTAAAGAAGTGGATTGGGCGTGTTCGTTGGGAAAAAACAGGAAATGGTTCCGAGGGCACAAACTCAAGGCTTGTATCCACCCCGATACTCGTTTTCGCAATGGGTCACGTGCGGTAATGAAATGGCACGAAACCACCCCAAACTTGAGTTTTGGACCTAAAGAAGTGGATTGGGCAAGTTCGTTGCGAAGAAACAAGAAATGGTTCCGAGGGCACAAACTCATGCCTTGTATCCACCCCGATACTCGTTTTCGCAATGGGTCACGGTCGGCAACGAAATCGCGCGAAAACACCACAAAAACATGAGTTTTGGACCTAAAGAAGTGGATTGGGCATGTTTGTTGCGAAAAAACAAGAAATGGTTCCAGGGGCACAAACTCTTGCCTTGTATCCACCCTGATGCTCGTTTTTGCAATGGGTCACGTACGGCAACGAAATGGCGTGAAAGCACCACAAACACGAGTTTTGGACTTAAAGAAGTGGATTGGGCATGTTTGTTGCGAAGAAACAAGCAATGGTTCAATACTCATGCCTTCTATCCACCCCGATACTCGTTTTCGCAATGGGTCACGTGCGGCAACGAAATGGCACGAAACAACCCCAAACCTAAGTTTTGGACCTAAAGAAGTGGATTGGGCGTGTTCGTTGGGAAAAAATAGGAAATGGTTTCGAGGGCACAAACTCAAGGCTTGTATCCACCCCGATACTCGTTTTCGCAATGGATCACGTGCGGTAATGAAATGGCACGAAACCACCCCAAACTTGAGTTTTGGACCTAAAGAAGTGGATTGGGCAAGTTCGTTGCGAAGAAACAAGAAATGGTTCCGAGGGCACAAACTCATGCCTTGTATCCACCCCGATACTCGTTTTCGCAATGGGTCACGGTCGGCAACGAAATCGCGCGAAAACACCACAAACATGAGTTTTGGACCTAAAGAAGTGGATTGGGCATGTTTGTTGCGAAAAAACAAGAAATGGTTCTAGGGGCACAAACTCATGCCTTGTATCCAACCTGATACTCGTTTTCGCAATGGGTCACGTGCTGCAACGAAATGGCACGAAACAACCCCAAACCAGAGTTTTGGACCTAAAGAAGTGGATTGGGCATGTTTGTTGCGAAAAAACAAGAAATGGTTCCAGGGGCACAAACTCATGCCTTGTATCCACCCTGATACTCGTTTTCGCAATGGGTCACGTGCGGCAACGAAATGGCGCGAAGCCACCCCAAACCTAAGTTTTGGACCTAAAGAAGTGTATTGGGCATGTTCGTTGCGAAAAAACAAAAAATGGTTTCGGGGACAGAAAATTATGTATTGTATCCACCCCGATACTCGTTTTCGCAATGGGTCACGTGGCGCAACGAAATGGCGCGAGACCACCACAAACATGAGGTTTGGACCTAAAGAAGTGGATTGGGCATGTTTGTTGCGAAAAAACAAGAAATGGTTCCTAGGGCACAAACTCATGCCTTGTATCCACGCCGATACTCGTTTTCGCAATGGGTCACGTGGCGCAACGAAATGGCGCGAAACCACCACAAACATGTGTTTTAGACCTAAAGAAGTGGGTTGGGCATGTTCGTAGGGAAAAAAACAAGAAATGGTTCTGAGGGCGCAAACTCAAGCCTTGTATCTACCCTGATACTCGTTTTCGCAATGGGTCACGTGCGGCTACGAAATGGCGTGAAAGCACCATAAACATGAGTTTTGGACCTAAAGAAGTGGATTGGGCATGTTTGTTGTGAAAAAACAAGAAATGGTTCCAGGGGCACAAACCCAAGCCTTGTATCCACCCTCATACTCGATTTCGCAATGGGTCACGTGCTGCAATGAAATGGCACGAAACCACCCCAAACCTGAGTTTTGGACCTAAAGAAGTGGATTGGGCAAGTTCGTTGCGAAGAAACAAGAAATGGTTCCGAGGGCACAAACTCATGCCTTGTATCCACCCCGATACTCGTTTTCGCAATGGGTCACGGTCGGCAACGAAATCGCCCGAAAACACCACAAACATGAGTTTTGGACCTAAAGAAGTGGATTGGGCATGTTTGTTGCGAAGAAACAAGAAATGGTTCCGAGGGGCACAAACTCATGCCTTGTATCCACCCTCATACTCGATTTCGCAATGGGTCACGTGCTGCAACGAAATGGCACGAAACAACCCAAACATGAGTTTTGGACCTAAAGAAGTGGATTGGGCATGTTTGTTGCGAAAAAACAAGAAATGGTTCTGAGGGCACATACTCAAGCCTCGTATCCACCCCGATACTCGTTTTCGCAATGGGTCACGTGCGGCAATGAAATGGCACGAAACCACCACAAACATGAGTTTTGGACCTAAAGAAGTGGATTGGGCAAGTTCCATGCGAAGAAACAAGAAATGGTTCCGAGGGCACAAACTCATGCCTTGTATCCACCCCGATACTCGTTTTCCTAATGGGTCACGAGCGGCAACGGAATCGCGCGAAAACACCACAAACATGAGTTTTGGACCTAAAGAAGTGGATTGGGCATGTTTCTTGCGAAAAAACAAGAAATGGTTCCAGGGGCACAAACTCATGCCTTGTATCCACCCTGATACTCGTTTTCGCAATGGGTCACGTGCGGCAACGAAATGGCGTGAAACCAGCCCAAACCTAAGTTTTGGACCTAAAGAAGTGTATTGGGCATGTTCGTTGCGAAGAAACAAAAAATGGTTCCGGGGACACAAAATTATGTCTTGTATCCACCCCGATACTCGTTTTCGCAATGGGTCACGTGCGGCAACGAAATGGCGTGAAAGCACCACAAACACGAGTTTTGGACTTAAAGAAGTGGATTGGGCATGTTTGTTGCGAAGAAACAAGCAATGGTTCAATACTCATGCCTTCTATCCACCCCGACACTCGTTTTCGCAATGGGTCACGTTGCTCAATGAAATGGCGCGAAACCACCACAAACCTGAGTTTTGGACCTAAAGAACTGGATTGGGCACGTTCGTTCCGAAAAAACAAAAAATGGTTCCGAGGGCACAAACTCATGCCTTGTATCCACCCCGATACTCGTTTTCGCAATGGGTCACGTGCGGCAACGAAATGGCGCGAAACCACCCCAAACTTGAGTTTTGGACCAAAAGAAGTGGATTGGGCATGTTCGTTGGGAAAAAACAAGAAATGGTTCAATACTCATGCCTTCTATCCACCCCGATACTCGTTTTCGCAATGGGTCACGTTGCTCAATGAAATGGCGCGAAACCACCACAAACCTGAGTTTTGGACCTAAAGAACTGGATTGGGCACGTTCGTTCCGAAAAAACAAAAAATGGTTCCGAGGGCACAAACTCATGCCTTGTATCCACCCCGATACTCGTTTTCGCAATGGGTCACGTGCGGCAACGAAATGGCGCGAAACCACCCCAAACTTGAGTTTTGGACCAAAAGAAGTGGATTGGGCATGTTCGTTGGGAAAAAACAAGAAATGGTTCTGAGGGCGCAAACTCAAGCCCTGTATCCACCCTCATACTCGTTTTCGCAATGGGTCACGTGCGGCAACGAAATCGCGCGAACCACCACAAACATGAGTTTTGGACCTAAAGAAGTGGATTGGGCATGTTCGTTGGGAAAAAACACGAAATGGTTCCGAGGGCACAAACTCAAGCCTTGTATCCACACCGATACTCGTTTTCGCAATGGGTCACGTGCGGCAATGAAATGGCACGAAACCACCCCAAACCTGAGTTTTGGACCTAAAGAAGTGGATTAGGCAAGTTCGTTGCGAAGAAACAAGAAATGGTTCCGAGGGCACAAACTCATGCCTTGTGTCCACCCGATACTCGTTTTCGCAATGGGTCACGGTCGGCAACGAAATCGCGCGAAAACACCACAAACATGAGTTTTGGACCTAAAGAAGTGGATTGGGCATGTTTGTTGCGAAAAAACAAGAAATGGTTCCAGGGGCACAAACTCATGCCTTGTATCCAACCTGATACTCGTTTTCGCAATGGGTCACGTGCTGCAACGAAATGGCACGAAACAACCCCAAACCTGAGTTTTGGACCTAAAGAAGTGGATTGGGCATGTTCGTTGGGAAAAAACAGGAAATGGTTCCGAGGGCACAAACTCAAGGCTTGTATCCACCCCGATACTCGTTTTCGCAATGGGTCACGTGCGGTAATGAAATGGCACGAAACCACCCCAAACTTGAGTTTTGGACCTAAAGAAGTGGATTGGGCAAGTTCGTTGCGAAGAAACAAGAAATGGTTCCGAGGGCACAAACTCATGCCTTGTATCCACCCCGATACTCGTTTTCGCAATGGGTCACGGTCGGCAACGAAATCGCGCGAAAACACCACAAAAACATGAGTTTTGGACCTAAAGAAGTGGATTGGGCATGTTTGTTGCGAAAAAACATGAAATGGTTCCAGGGGCACAAACTCATGCCTTGTATCCACCCTGATGCTCGTTTTCGCAATGGGTCACGTGCGGCAACGAAATGGCGTGAAAGCACCACAAACACGAGTTTTGGACTTAAAGAAGTGGATTGGGCATGTTTGTTGCGAAGAAACAAGCAATGGTTCAATACTCATGCCTTCTATCCACCCCGATACTCGTTTTCGCAATGGGTCACGTGCGGCAACGAAATGGCACGAAACAACCCCAAACCTAAGTTTTGGACCTAAAGAAGTGGATTGGGCGTGTTCGTTGGGAAAAAATAGGAAATGGTTTCGAGGGCACAAACTCAAGGCTTGTATCCACCCCGATACTCGTTTTCGCAATGGATCACGTGCGGTAATGAAATGGCACGAAACCACCCCAAACTTAAGTTTTGGACCTAAAGAAGTGGATTGGGCAAGTTCGTTGCGAAGAAACAAGAAATGGTTCCGAGGGCACAAACTCATGCCTTGTATCCACCCCGATACTCGTTTTCGCAATGGGTCACGGTCGGCAACGAAATCGCGCGAAAACACCACAAACATGAGTTTTGGACCTAAAGAAGTGGATTGGGCATGTTTGTTGCGAAAAAACAAGAAATGGTTCTAGGGGCACAAACTCATGCCTTGTATCCAACCTGATACTCGTTTTCGCAATGGGTCACGTGCTGCAACGAAATGGCACGAAACAACCCCAAACCAGAGTTTTGGACCTAAAGAAGTGGATTGGGCATGTTTGTTGCGAAAAAATAAGAAATGGTTCCAGGGGCACAAATTCATGCCTTGTATCCACCCTGATACTCGTTTTCGCAATGGGTCACGTGCGGCAACGAAATGGCGTGAAAGCACCACAAACACGAGTTTTGGACCTAAAGAAGTGGATTGGGCATGTTTGTTGCGAAAAAACAAGAAATGGTTCCTAGGGCACAAACTCATGCCTTGTATCCACGCCGATACTCGTTTTCGCAATGGGTCACGTGGCGCAACGAAATGGCGCGAAACCACCACAAACATGTGTTTTAGACCTAAAGAAGTGGGTTGGGCATGTTCGTTGGGAAAAAAACAAGAAATGGTTCTGAGGGCGCAAACTCAAGCCTTGTATCCACCCTGATACTCGTTTTCGCAATGGGTCACGTGCGGCTACGAAATGGCGTGAAAGCACCACAAACATGAGTTTTGGACCTAAAGAAGTGGATTGGGCATGTTTGTTGTGAAAAAACAAGAAATGGTTCCAGGGGCACAAACCCAAGCCTTGTATCCACCCTCATACTCGATTTCGCAATGGGTCACGTGCTGCAATGAAATGGCACGAAACCACCCCAAACCTGAGTTTTGGACCTAAAGAAGTGGATTGGGCAAGTTCGTTGCGAAGAAACAAGAAATGGTTCCGAGGGCACAAACTCATGCCTTGTATCCACCCCGATACTCGTTTTCGCAATGGGTCACGGTCGGCAACGAAATCACGCGAAAACACCACAAACATGAGTTTTGGACCTAAAGAAGTGGATTGGGCATGTTTGTTGCGAAGAAACAAGAAATGGTTCCGAGGGGCACAAACTCATGCCTTGTATCCACCCTCATACTCGATTTCGCAATGGGTCACGTGCTGCAACGAAATGGCACGAAACAACCCAAACATGAGTTTTGGACCTAAAGAAGTGGATTGGGCATGTTTGTTGCGAAAAAACAAGAAATGGTTCTGAGGGCACATACTCAAGCCTCGTATCCACCCCGATACTCGTTTTCGCAATGGGTCACGTGCGGCAATGAAATGGCACGAAACCACCACAAACATGAGTTTTGGACCTAAAGAAGTGGATTGGGCAAGTTCCATGCGAAGAAACAAGAAATGGTTCCGAGGGCACAAACTCATGCCTTGTATCCACCCCGATACTCGTTTTCCTAATGGGTCACGAGCGGCAACGGAATCGCGCGAAAACACCACAAACATGAGTTTTGGACCTAAAGAAGTGGATTGGGCATGTTTCTTGCGAAAAAACAAAAAATGGTTCCGAGGGCACAAACTCATGCCTTGTATCCACCCCGATACTCGTTTTCGCAATGGGTCACGTGCGGCAACGAAATGGCGCGAAACCACCCCAAACTTGAGTTTTGGACCAAAAGAAGTGGATTGGGCATGTTCGTTGGGAAAAAACAAGAAATGGTTCTGAGGGCGCAAACTCAAGCCCTGTATCCACCCTCATACTCGTTTTCGCAATGGGTCACGTGCGGCAACGAAATCGCGCGAACCACCACAAACATGAGTTTTGGACCTAAAGAAGTGGATTGGGCATGTTCGTTGGGAAAAAACACGAAATGGTTCCGAGGGCACAAACTCAAGCCTTGTATCCACACCGATACTCGTTTTCGCAATGGGTCACGTGCGGCAATGAAATGGCACGAAACCACCCCAAACCTGAGTTTTGGACCTAAAGAAGTGGATTAGGCAAGTTCGTTGCGAAGAAACAAGAAATGGTTCCGAGGGAACAAACTCATGCCTTGCGTCCACCCGATACTCGTTTTCGCAATGGGTCACGGTCCGCAACGAAATCGCGCGAAAACACCACAAACATGAGTTTTGGACCTAAAGAAGTGGATTGGGCATGTTTGTTGCGAAAAGACAAGAAATGGTTCCAGGGGCACAAACTCATGCCTTGTATCCAACCTGATACTCGTTTTCGCAATGGGTCACGTGCTGCAACGAAATGGCACGAAACAACCCCAAACCTGAGTTTTGGACCTAAAGAAGTGGATTGGGCGTGTTCGTTGGGAAAAAACAGGAAATGGTTCCGAGGGCACAAACTCAAGGCTTGTATCCACCCCGATACTCGTTTTCGCAATGGGTCACGTGCGGTAATGAAATGGCACGAAACCACCCCAAACTTCAATTTTGGACCTAAAGAAGTGGATTGGGCAAGTTCGTTGCGAAGAAACAAGAAATGGTTCCGAGGGCCCAAACTCATGCCTTGTATCCACCCCGATACTCGTTTTCGCAATGGGTCACGGTCGGCAACGAAATCGCGCGAAAACACCACAAAAACATGAGTTTTGGACCTAAAGAAGTGGATTGGGCATGTTTGTTGCGAAAAAACAAGAAATGGTTCCAGGGGCACAAATTCAAGCCTTGTATCCACCCTGATGCTCGTTTTCGCAATGGGTCACGTGCGGCAACGAAATGGCGTGAAAGCACCACAAACACGAGTTTTGGACTTAAAGAAGTGGATTGGGCATGTTTGTTGCGAAGAAACAAGCAATGGTTCAATACTCATGCCTTCTATCCACCCCGATACTCGTTTTCGCAATGGGTCACGTTGCTCAATGAAATGGCGCGAAACCACCACAAACCTGAGTTTTGGACCTAAAGAACTGGATTGGGCACGTTCGTTGCGAAAAAACAAAAAATGGTTCCGAGGGCACAAACTCATGCCTTGTGTCCACCCCGATACTCGTTTTCGCAATGGGTCACGGTCGGCAACGAAATCGCGCGAAAACACCACAAACATGAGTTTTGGACCTAAAGAAGTGGATTGGGCATGTTTGTTGCGAAAAACAAGAAATGGTTACAGGGGCACAAACTCATGCCTTGTATCCAACCTGATACTCGTTTTCGCAATGGGTCACGTGCTGCAACGAAATGGCACGAAACAACCCCAAACCTGAGTTTTGGACCTAAAGAAGTGGATTGGGCGTGTTCGTTGGGAAAAAACAGGAAATGGTTCCGAGGGCACAAACTCAAGGCTTGTATCCACCCCGATACTCGTTTTCGCAATGGGTCACGTGCGGTAATGAAATGGCACGAAACCACCCCAAACTTGAGTTTTGGACCTAAAGAAGTGGATTGGGCAAGTTCGTTGCGAAGAAACAAGAAATGGTTCCGAGGGCACAAACTCATGCCTTGTATCCACCCCGATACTCGTTTTCGCAATGGGTCACGTGCGGTAATGAAATGGCACGAAACCACCCCAAACTTGAGTTTTGGACCTAAAGAAGTGGATTGGGCATGTTTGTTGCGAAAAAACAAGAAATGGTTCCAGGGGCACAAACTCATGCCTTGTATCCAACCTGATACTCGTTTTCGCAATGGGTCACGTGCTGCAACGAAATGGCACGAAACAACCCCAAACCTGAGTTTTGGACCTAAAGAAGTGGATTGGGCGTGTTCGTTGGGAAAAAACAGGAAATGGTTCCGAGGGCACAAACTCAAGGCTTGTATCCACCCCGATACTCGTTTTCGCAATGGGTCACGTGCGGTAATGAAATGGCACGAAACCACCCCAAACTTGAGTTTTGGACCTAAAGAAGTGGATTGGGCAAGTTCGTTGTGAAGAAACAAGAAATGGTTCCGAGGGCACAAACTCATGCCTGGTATCCACCCCGATACTCGTTTTCGCAATGGGTCACGGTCGGCAACGAAATCGCGCGAAAACACCACAAACATGAGTTTTGGACCTAAAGAAGTGGATTGGGCATGTTTGTTGCGAAAAAACAAGAAATGGTTCCAGGGGCACAAACTCATGCCTTGTATCCACCCTGATGCTCGTTTTCGCAATGGGTCACGTGCGGCAATGAAATGGCGTGAAAGCACCACAAACACGAGTTTTGGACTTAAAGAAGTGGATTGGGCATGTTTGTTGCGAAGAAACAAGCAATGGTTCAATACTCATGCCTTCTATCCACCCCGATACTCGTTTTCGCAATGGGTCACGTGCGGCAACGAAATGGCACGAAACAACCCCAAACCTGAGTTTTGGACCTAAAGAAGTGGATTGGGCGTGTTCGTTGGGAAAAAACAGGAAATGATTTCGAGGGCACAAACTCAAGGCTTGTATCCACCCCGATACTCGTTTTCGCAATGGGTCACGTGCGGTAAGGAAATGGCACGAAACCACCCCAAACTTGAGTTTTGGACCTAAAGAAGTGGATTGGGCAAGTTCGTTGCGAAGAAACAAGAAATGGTTCCGAGGGCACAAACTCATGCCTTGTATCCACCCCGATACTCGTTTTCGCAATGGGTCACGTGCTGCAACGAAATGGCACGAAACAACCCCAAACCTGAGTTTTGGACCTAAAGAAGTGGATTGGGCGTGTTCGTTGGGAAAAAACAGGAAATGGTTTCGAGGGCACAAACTCAAGGCTTGTATCCACCCCGATACTCGTTTTCGCAATGGGTCACGTGCGGTAATGAAATGGCACGAAACCACCCCAAACTTGAGTTTTGGACCTAAAGAAGTGGATTGGGCAAGTTCGTTGCGAAGAAACAAGAAATGGTTCCGAGGGCACAAACTCATGCCTTGTATCCACCCCGATACTCGTTTTCGCAATGGGTCACGGTCGGCAACGAAATCGCGCGAAAACACCACAAACATGAGTTTTGGACCTAAAGAAGTGGATTGGGCATGTTTGTTGCGAAAAAACAAGAAATGGTTCTAGGGGCACAAACTCATGCCTTGTATCCAACCTGATACTCGTTTTCGCAATGGGTCACGTGCTGCAACGAAATGGCACGAAACAACCCCAAACTCAGTTTTGGACCTAAAGAAGTCGATTGGGCATGTTTGTTGCGAAAAAACAAGAAATGGTTCCAGGGGCACAAACTCATGCCTTGTATCCACCCTGATACTCGTTTTCGCAATGGGTCACGTGCGGCAACAAAATGGCGCGAAGCCACCCCAAACCTAAGTTTTGGACCTAAAGAAGTGTATTGGGCATGTTCGTTGCGAAAAAACAAAAAATGGTTCCGGGGACAGAAAATTATGTATTGTATCCACCCCGATACTCGTTTTCGCAATGGGTCACGTGGCGCAACGAAATGGCGCGAGACCAGCACAAACATGAGGTTTGGACCTAATGAAGTGGATTGGGCATGTTTGTTGCGAAAAAACAAGAAATGGTTCCAAGGGCACAAACTCATGCCTTGTATCCACGCCGATACTCGTTTTCGCAATGGGTCACGTGGCGCAACGAAATGGCGCGAAACCACCACAAACATGTGTTTTAGACCTAAAGAAGTGGGTTGGGCATGCTCGTTGGGAAAAAAACAAGAAATGGTTCTGAGGGCGCAAACTCAAGCCTTGTATCCACCCTGATACTCGTTTTCGCAATGGGTCACGTGCGGCTACAAAATGGCGTGAAAGCTCCACAAACATGAGTTTTGGACCTAAAGAAGTGGATTGGGCATGTTTGTTGTGAAAAAACAAGAAATGGTTCCAGGGGCACAAACCCAAGCCTTGTATCCACCCCGGTACTCGTTTTCGCAATGGGTCACGTGCGGCAATGAAATGGCACGAAACCACCCCAAACCTGAGTTTTGGACCTAAAGAAGTGGATTGGGCAAGTTCGTTGCGAAGAAACAAGAAATGGTTCCGAGGGCACAAACTCATGCCTTGTATCCACCCCGGTACTCGTTTTCGCAATGGGTCACGGTCGGCAACGAAATAGCGCGAAAACACCACAAACATGAGTTTTGGACCTAAAGAAGTGGATTGGGCATGTTTGTTGCGAAAAAACAAGAAATGGTTCCAGGGGCACAAACTCATGCCTTGTATCCACCCTGATGCTCGTTTTCGCAATGGGTCACGTGCGGCAATGAAATGGCGTGAAAGCACCACAAACACGAGTTTTGGACTTAAAGAAGTGGATTGGGCATGTTTGTTGCGAAGAAACAAGCAATGGTTCAATACTCATGCCTTCTATCCACCCCGATACTCGTTTTCGCAATGGGTCACGTGCGGCAACGAAATGGCACGAAACAACCCCAAACCTGAGTTTTGGACCTAAAGAAGTGGATTGGGCATGTTCGTTGGGAAAAAACAGGAAATGGTTCCGAGGGCACAAACTCAAGCCTTGTATCCACCCCGATACTCGTTTTCGCAATGGGTCACGTTGCTCAATGAAATGGCGCGAAACCACCACAAACCTGAGTTTTGGACCTAAAGAACTGGATTGGGCACGTTCGTTGCGAAAAAACAAGAAATGGTTCCGAGGGCACAAACTCATGCCTTTTATCCACCCCGATACTCGTTTTCGCAATGGGTCACGGTCGGCAACGAAATCGCGCGAAAACACCACAAACATGAGTTTTGGACCTAAAGAAGTGGATTGGGCATGTTTGTTGCGAAAAAACAAGAAATGGTTCCAGGGGCACAAACTCATGCCTTGTATCCACCCTCATACTCGATTTCGCAATGGGTCACGTGCTGCAACGAAATGGCACGAAACAACCCAAACATGAGTTTTGGACCTAAAGAAGTGGATTGGGCATGTTCGTTGGGAAAAAACAAGAAATGGTTCTGAGGGCACATACTCAAGCCTCGTATCCACCCCGATACTCGTTTTCGCAATGGGTCACGTGCGGCAATGAAATGGCACGAAACCACCCGAAACCTGAGTTTTGGACCTGAAGAAGTGGATTGGGCAAGTTCCTTGCGAAGAAACAAGAAATGGTTCCGAGGGCACAAACTCATGCCTTGTATCCACCCCGATACTCGTTTTCCTAATGGGTCACAAGCGTCAACGGAATCGCGCGAAAACACCACAAACATGAGTTTTGGACCTAAAGAAGTGGATTGGGCATGTTTCTTGCGAAAAAACAAGAAATGGTTCCAGGGGCACAAACTCATGCCTTGTATCCACCGTGATACTCGTTTTCGCAATGGGTCACGTGCGGCAACGAAATGGCGTGAAACCAGCCCAAACCTAAGTTTTGGACCTAAAGAAGTGTATTGGGCATGTTCGTTGCGAAGAAACAAAAAATGGTTCCGGGGGCACAAAATTATGTCTTGTATCCACCCCGATACTCGTTTTCGCAATGGGTCACGTGCGGCAACGAAATGGCGTGAAAGCACCACAAACACGAGTTTTGGACTTAAAGAAGTGGATTGGGCATGTTTGTTGCGAAGAAACAAGCAATGGTTCAATACTCATGCCTTCTATCCACCCCGATACTCGTTTTCGCAATGGGTCACGTTGCTCAATGAAATGGCGCGAAACCACCACAAACCTGAGTTTTGGACCTAAAGAACTGGATTGGGCACGTTCGTTGCGAAAAAACAAGAAATGGTTCCGAGGGCACAAACTCATGCCTTTTATCCACCCCGATACTCGTTTTCGCAATGGGTCACGGTCGGCAACGAAATCGCGCGAAAACACCACAAACATGAGTTTTGGACCTAAAGAAGTGGATTGGGCATGTTTGTTGCGAAAAAACAAGAAATGGTTCCAGGGGCACAAACTCATGCCTTGTATCCACCCTCATACTCGATTTCGCAATGGGTCACGTGCTGCAACGAAATGGCACGAAACAACCCAAACATGAGTTTTGGACCTAAAGAAGTGGATTGGGCATGTTCGTTGGGAAAAAACAAGAAATGGTTCTGAGGGCACATACTCAAGCCTCGTATCCACCCCGATACTCGTTTTCGCAATGGGTCACGTGCGGCAATGAAATGGCACGAAACCACCCGAAACCTGAGTTTTGGACCTGAAGAAGTGGATTGGGCAAGTTCCTTGCGAAGAAACAAGAAATGGTTCCGAGGGCACAAACTCATGCCTTGTATCCACCCCGATACTCGTTTTCCTAATGGGTCACGAGCGGCAACGGAATCGCGCGAAAACACCACAAACATGAGTTTTGGACCTAAAGAAGTGGATTGGGCATGTTTCTTGCGAAAAAACAAGAAATGGTTCCAGGGGCACAAACTCATGCCTTGTATCCACCCTGATACTCGTTTTCGCAATGGGTCACGTGCGGCAACGAAATGGCGTGAAACCAGCCCAAACCTAAGTTTTGGACCTAAAGAAGTGTATTGGGCATGTTCGTTGCGAAGAAACAAAAAATGGTTCCGGGGACACAAAATTATGTCTTGTATCCACCCCGATACTCGTTTTCGCAATGGGTCACATGCGGCAACGAAATGGCGTGAAAGCACCACAAACACGAGTTTTGGACTTAAAGAAGTGGATTGGGCATGTTTGTTGCGAAGAAACAAGCAATGGTTCAATACTCATGCCTTCTATCCACCCCGATACTCGTTTTCGCAATGGGTCACGTTGCTCAATGAAATGGCGCGAAACCACCACAAACCTGAGTTTCGGACCTAAAGAACTGGATTGGGCACGTTCGTTGCGAAAAAACAAAAAATGGTTCCGAGCGCACAAACTCATGCCTTGTATCCACCCCGATACTCGTTTTCGCAATGGGTCACGTGCGGCAACGAAATGGCGCGAAACCACCCCAAACTTGAGTTTTGGACCAAAAGAAGTGGATTGGGCACGTTCGTTGGGAAAAAACAAGAAATGGTTCTGAGGGCGCAAACTCAAGCCCTGTATCCACCCTCATACTCGTTTTCGCAATGGGTCACGTGCGGCAACGAAATCGCGCGAACCACCACAAACATGAGTTTTGGACCTAAAGAAGTGGATTGGGCATGTTCGTTGGGAAAAAACACGAAATGGTTCCGAGGGCACAAACTCAAGCCTTGTATCCACACCGATACTCGTTTTCGCAATGGGTCACGTGCGGCAATGAAATGGCACGAAACCACCCCAAACCTGAGTTTTGGACCTAAAGAAGTGGAATAGGCAAGTTCGTTGCGAAGAAACAAGAAATGGTTCCGAGGGCACAAACTCATGCCTTGTGTCCACCCGATACTCGTTTTCGCAATGGGTCACGGTCGGCAACGAAATCGCGCGAAAACACCACAAACATGAGTTTTGGACCTAAAGAAGTGGATTGGGCATGTTTGTTGCGAAAAAACAAGAAATGGTTCCAGGGGCACAAACTCATGCCTTGTATCCAACCTGATACTCGTTTTCGCAATGGGTCACGTGCTGCAACGAAATGGCACGAAACAACCCCAAACCTGAGTTTTGGACCTAAAGAAGTGGATTGGGCGTGTTCGTTGGGAAAAAACAGGAAATGGTTCCGAGGGCACAAACTCAAGGCTTGTATCCACCCCGATACTCGTTTTCGCAATGGGTCACGTGCGGTAATGAAATGGCACGAAACCACCCCAAACTTGAGTTTTGGACCTAAAGAAGTGGATTGGGCAAGTTCGTTGCGAAGAAACAAGAAATGGTTCCGAGGGCACAAACTCATGCCTTGTATCCACCCCGATACTCGTTTTCGCAATGGGTCACGGTCGGCAACGAAATCGCGCGAAAACACCACAAAAACATGAGTTTTGGACCTAAAGAAGTGGATTGGGCATGTTTGTTGCGAAAAAACAAGAAATGGTTCCAGGGGCACAAACTCATGCCTTGTATCCACCCTGATGCTCGTTTTCGCAATGGATCACGTGCGGCAACGAAATGGCGTGAAAGCACCACAAACACGAGTTTTGGACTTAAAGAAATGGATAGGGCATGTTTGTTGCGAAGAAACAAGCAATGGTTCAATACTCATGCCTTCTATCCACCCCGATACTCGTTTTCGCAATGGGTCACGTGCGGCAACGAAATGGCGCGAAACCACCACAAACCTGAGTTTTGGACCTAAAGAACTGGATTGGGCATGTTCGTTGCGAAAAAACAAAAAATGGTTCCGTGGGCACAAACTCATGCCTTGTATCCACCCCGATACTCGTTTTCGCAATGGGTCACGTGCGGCAACGAAATGGCGCGAAACCACCCCAAACTTGAGTTTTGGACCAAAAGAAGTGGATTGGGCATGTTCGTTGGGAAAAAACAAGAAATGGTTCTGAGGGCGCAAACTCAAGCCTTGTCTCCACCCTCATACTCGTTTTCGCAATGGGTCACGTGCGGCAACGAAATCGCGCGAAACCACCACAAACATGAGTTTTGGACCTAAAGAAGTGGATTGGGCATGTTCGTTGGGAAAAAACACGAAATGGTTCCGAGGGCACAAACTCAAGCCTTGTATCCACACCCGATACTCGTTTTCGCAATGGGTCACGTGCTGCAACGAAATGGCACGAAACAACCCCAAACCTGAGTTTTGGACCTAAAGAAGTGGATTGGGCGTGTTCGTTGGGAAAAAACAGGAAATGGTTCCGAGGGCACAAACTCAAGGCTTGTATCCACCCCGATACTCGTTTTCGCAATGGGTCACGTGCGGTAATGAAATGGCACGAAACCACCCCAAACTTGAGTTTTGGACCTAAAGAAGTGGATTGGGCAAGTTCGTTGCGAAGAAACAAGAAATGGTTCCGAGGGCACAAACTCATGCCTGGTATCCACCCCGATACTCGTTTTCGCAATGGGTCACGGTCGGCAACGAAATCGCGCGAAAACACCACAAAACCATGAGTTTTGGACCTAAAGAAGTGGATTGGGCATGTTTGTTGCGAAAAAACAAGAAATGGTTCTAGGGGCACAAATTCATGCCTTGTATCCACCCTGATGCTTGTTTTCGCAATGGGTCACGTGCGGCAACGAAATGGCGTGAAAGCACCACAAACACGAGTTTTGGACTTAAAGAAGTGGATTGGGCATGTTTGTTGCGAAGAAACAAGCAATGGTTCAATACTCATGCCTTCTATCCACCCCGATACTCGTTTTCGCAATGGGTCACGTTGCTCAATGAAATGGCGCGAAACCACCACAAACCTGAGTTTTGGACCTAAAGAACTGGATTGGGCACGTTCGTTGCGAAAAAACAAAAAATGGTTCCGAGGGCACAAACTCATGCCTTGTATCCACCCCGATACTCGTTTTCGCAATGGGTCACGTGCGGCAACGAAATGGCGCGAAACCACCCCAAACTTGAGTTTTGAACCAAAAGAAGTGGATTGGGCATGTTCGTTGGGAAAAAACAAGAAATGGTTCTGAGGGCGCAAACTCAAGCCTTGTATCCACCCTCATACTCGTTTTCGCAATGGGTCACGTGCGGCAACGAAATCGCGCGAAACCACCACAAACATGAGTTTTGGACCTAAAGAAGTTGATTGGGCATGTTCGTTGGGAAAAAACATGAAATGGTTCCGAGGGCACAAACTCAAGCCTTGTATCCACACCGATACTCGTTTTCGCAATGGGTCACGTGCGGCAATGAAATGGCACGAAACCACCCCAAACCTGAGTTTTGGACCTAAAGATGTGGATTAGGCAAGTTCGTTGCGAAGAAACAAGAAATGGTTCCGAGGGCACAAACTCATGCCTTGTGTCCACCCCGACACTCGTTTTCGCAATGGGTCACGGTCGGCAACGAAATCGCGCGAAAACACCACAAACATGAGTTTTGGACCTAAAGAAGTGGATTGGGCATGTTTGTTGCGAAAAACAAGAAATGGTTACAGGGGCACAAACTCATGCCTTGTATCCAACCTGATACTCGTTTTCGCAATGGGTCACGTGCTGCAACGAAATGGCACGAAACAACCCCAAACCTGAGTTTTGGACCTAAAGAAGTGGATTGGGCGTGTTCGTTGGGAAAAAACAGGAAATGGTTTCGAGGGCACAAACTCAAGGCTTGTATCCACCCCGATACTCGTTTTCGCAATGGGTCACGTGCGGTAATGAAATGGCACGAAACCACCCCAAACTTGAGTTTTGGACCTAAAGAAGTGGATTGGGCAAGTTCGTTGCGAAGAAACAAGCAATGGTTCCGAGGGCACAAACTCATGCCTTGTATCCACCCCGATACTCGTTTTCGCAATGGGTCACGGTCGGCAACGAAATCGCGCGAAAACACCACAAACATGAGTTTTAGACCTAAAGAAGTGGATTGGGCATGTTTGTTGCGAAAAAACAAGAAATGGTTCTAGGGGCACAAACTCATGCCATGTATCCAACCTGATACTCGTTTTCGCAATGGGTCACGGGCTGCAACGAAATGGCACGAAACAACCCCAAACCTGAGTTTTGGACCTAAAGAAGTGGATTGGCCATGTTTGTTGCGAAAAAACAAGAAATGGTTCCAGGGGCACAAACTCATGCCTTGTATCCACCCCGATACTCGTTTTCGCAATGGGTCACGTTGCTCAATGAAATGGCGCGAAACCACCACAAACCTGAGTTTTGGACCTAAAGAACTGGATTGGGCACGTTCGTTGCGAAAAAACAAGAAATGGTTCCGAGGGCACAAACTCATGCCTTGTATCCACCCCGATACTCGTTTTCGCAATGGGTCACGTGCGGCAACGAAATGGCGCGAAACCACCCCAAACTTGAGTTTTGGACCAAAAGAAGTGGATTGGGCACGTTTGTTGGGAAAAAACAAGAAATGGTTCTGAGGGCACATACTCAAGCCTTGTATCCACCCCGATACTCGTTTTCGCAATGGGTCACGTTGCTCAATGAAATGGCGCGAAACCACCACAAACCTGAGTTTTGGACCTAAAGAACTGGATTGGGCACGTTCGTTGCGAAAAAACAAAAAATGGTTCCGAGGGCACAAACTCATGCCTTGTATCCACCCCGATACTCGTTTTCGCAATGGGTCACGTGCGGCAACGAAATAGCGCGAAACCACCCCAAACTTGAGTTTTGGACCAAAAGAAGTGGGTTGGGCATGTTCGTTGGGAAAAAACAAGAAATGGTTCTGAGGGCGCAAACTCAAGCCTTGTATCCACCCTCATACTCGTTTTCGCAATGGGTCACGTGCGGCAACGAAATCGCGCGAAACCACCACAAACATGAGTTTTGGACCTAAAGAAGTTGATTGGGCATGTTCGTTGGGAAAAAACATGAAATGGTTCCGAGGGCACAAACTCAAGCCTTGTATCCACACCGATACTCGTTTTCGCAATGGGTCACGTGCGGCAATGAAATGGCACGAAACCACCCCAAACCTGAGTTTTGGACCTAAAGAAGTGGATTAGGCAAGTTCGTTGCGAAGAAACAAGAAATGGTTCCGAGGGCACAAACTCATGCCTTGTGTCCACCCCGATACTCGTTTTCGCAATGGGTCACGGTCGGCAACGAAATCGCGCGAAAACACCACAAACATGAGTTTTGGACCTAAAGAAGTGGATTGGGCATGTTTGTTGCGAAAAACAAGAAATGGTTACAGGGGCACAAACTCATGCTTTGTATCCAACCTGATACTCGTTTTCGCAATGGGTCACGTGCTGCAACGAAATGGCACGAAACAACCCCAAACCAGAGTTTTGGACCTAAAGAAGTGGATTGGGCATGTTTGTTGCGAAAAAACAAGAAATGGTTCCAGGGGCACAAACTCATGCCTTGTATCCACCCTGATACTCGTTTTCGCAATGGGTCACGTGCGGCAACGAAATGGTGCGAAGCCACCCCAAACCTAAGTTTTGGACCTAAAGAAGTGTTTTGGGCATGTTCGTTGCGAAAAAACAAAAAATGGTTCCGGGGACAGAAAATTATGTATTGTATCCACCCCGATACTCGTTTTCGCAATGGGTCACGTGGCGCAACGAAATGGCGCGAGACCACCACAAACATGTGGTTTGGACCTAAAGAAGTGGATTGGGCATGTTTGTTGCGAAAAAACAAGAAATGGTTCCAAGGGCACAAACTCATGCCTTGTATCCACGCCGATACTCGTTTTCGAAATGGGTCACGTGGTGCAATGAAATGGCGCGAAACCACCACAAACATGTGTTTTAGACCTAAAGAAGTGGGTTGGGCATGATCGTTGGGAAAAAAACAAGAAATGGCTCTGAGGGCGCAAACTCAAGCCTTGTATCCACCCCGATACTCGTTTTTGCAATGGGTCACGGTCGGCAACGAAATCGCGCGAAAACACCACAAACATGAGTTTTGGACCTGAAGAAGTGGATTGGGCATGTTTGTTGTGAAAAAACAAGAGAAGGTTCCAAGGGCACAAACTCATGCCTTGTATCCAACCTGATACTCGTTTTCGCAATGGGTCACGTGCTGCAACGAAATGGCACGAAACAACCCCAAACCTGAGTTTTGGACCTAAAGAAGTGGATTGGGCGTGTTTGTTGGGAAAAAACAGGAAATGGTTCCGAGGGCACAAACTCAAGGCTTGTATCCACCCCGATACTCGTTTTCGCAATGGGTCACGTGCGGTAATGAAATGGCACGAAACCACCCCAAACTTGAGTTTTGGACCTAAAGAAGTGGATTGGGCAAGTTCGTTGCGAAGAAACAAGAAATGGTTCCGAGGGCAAAAACTCATGGCTTGTATCCACCCCGATACTCGTTTTCGCAATGGGTCACGGTCGGCAACGAAATCGCGCGAAAACACCACAGAAACATGAGTTTTGGATCTAAAGAAGTGGATTGGACATGTTTGTTGCGAAAAAACAAGAAATGGTTCCAAGGGCACAAACTCATGCCTTGTATCCACCCTGATGCTCATTTTCGCAATGGTCACGTGCGGCAACGAAATGGCGTGAAAGCACCACAAACACGAGTTTTGGACTTAAAGAAGTGGATTGGGCATGTTTGTTGCGAAGAAACAAGCAATGGTTCAATACTCATGCCTTCTATCCACCCTGATACTCGTTTTCGCAATGGGTCACGTTGCTCAATGAAATGGCGCGAAACCACCACAAACCTGAGTTTTGGACCTAAAGAACTGGATTGGGCACGTTCGTTGCGAAAAAACAAAAAATGGTTCCGAGGGCACAAACTCATGCCTTGTATCCACCCCGATACTCGTTTTCGCAATGGGTCACGTGCGGCAACGAAATGGCGCGAAACCACCCCAAACTTGAGTTTTGGACCAAAAGAAGTGGATTGGGCATGTTCGTTGGGAAAAAACAAGAAATGGTTCTGAGGGCGCAAACTCAAGCCTTGTATCCACCCTCATACTCGTTTTCGCAATGGGTCACGTGCGGCAACGAAATCGCGCGAAACCACCACAAACATGAGTTTTGGACCTAAAGAAGTGGATTGGGCATGTTCGTTGGGAAAAAACACGAAATGGTTCCGAGGGCACAAACTCAAGCCTTGTATCCACACCGATACTCGTTTTCGCAATGGGTCACGTGCGGCAATGAAATGGCACGAAACCACCCCAAACCTGAGTTTTGGACCTAAAGAAGTGGATTAGGCAAGTTCGTTGCGAAGAAACAAGAAATGGTTCCGAGGGCACAAACTCATGCCTTGTGTCCACCCGATACTCGTTTTCGCAATGGGTCACGGTCGGCAACGAAATCGCGCGAAAACACCACAAACAAGAGTTTTGGACCTAAAGAAGTGGATTGGGCATGTTTGTTGCGAAAAAACAAGAAATGGTTCCAGGGGCACAAACTCATGCCTTGTATCCAACCTGATACTCGTTTTCCCAATGGGTCACGTGCTGCAATGAAATGGCACGAAACAACCCCAAACCTGAGTTTTGGACCTAAAGAAGTGGATTGGGCGTGTTCGTTGGGAAAAAACAGGAAATGGTTCCGAGGGCACAAACTCAAGGCTTGTATCCACCCCGATACTCGTTTTCGCAATGGGTCACGTGCGGTAATGAAATGGCACGAAACCACCCCAAACTTGAGTTTTGGACCTAAAGAAGTGGATTGGGCAAGTTCGTTGCGAAGAAACAAGAAATGGTTCCGAGGGCACAAACTCATGCCTTGTATCCACCCCGATACTCGTTTTCGCAATGGGTCACGGTCGGCAACGAAATCGCGCGAAAACACCACAAACATGAGTTTTGGACCTGAAGAAGTGGATTGGGCATGTTTGTTGTGAAAAAACAAGAGATGGTTCCAAGGGCACAAACTCATGCCTTGTATCCAACCTGATACTCGTTTTCGCAATGGGTCACGTGCTGCAACGAAATGGCACGAAACAACCCCAAACCTGAGTTTTGGACCTAAAGAAGTGGATTGGGCGTGTTCGTTGGGAAAAAACAGGAAATGGTTCCGAGGGCACAAACTCAAGGCTTGTATCCACCCCGACACTCGTTTTCGCAATGGGTCACGTGCGGTAATGAAATGGCACGAAACCACCCCAAACTTGAGTTTTGGACCTAAAGAAGTGGATTGGGCAGGTTCGTTGCGAAGAAACAAGAAATGGTTCCGAGGGCAAAAACTCATGGCTTGTATCCACCCCGATACTCGTTTTCGCAATGGGTCACGGTCGGCAACGAAATCGCGCGAAAACACCACAGAAACATGAGTTTTGGATCTAAAGAAGTGGATTGGACATGTTTGTTGCGAAAAAACAAGAAATGGTTCCAGGGGCACAAACTCATGCCTTGTATCCACCCTGATGCTCGTTTTCGCAATGGTCACGTGCGGCAACGAAATGGCGTGAAAGCACCACAAACACGAGTTTTGGACTTAAAGAAGTGGATTGGGCATGTTTGTTGCGAAGAAACAAGCAATGGTTCAATACTCATGCCTTCTATCCACCCTGATACTCGTTTTCGCAATGGGTCACGTTGCTCAATGAAATGGCGCGAAACCACCACAAACCTGAGTTTTGGACCTAAAGAACTGGATTGGGCACGTTCGTTGCGAAAAAACAAAAAATGGTTCCGAGGGCACAAACTCATGCCTTGTATCCACCCCGATACTCGTTTTCGCAATGGGTCACGTGCGGCAACGAAATGGCGCGAAACCACCCCAAACTTGAGTTTTGGACCAAAAGAAGTGGATTGGGCATGTTCGTTGGGAAAAAACAAGAAATGGTTCTGAGGGCGCAAACTCAAGCCTTGTATCCACCCTCATACTCGTTTTCGCAATGGGTCACGTGCGGCAACGAAATCGCGCGAAACCACCACAAACATGAGTTTTGGACCTAAAGAAGTTGATTGGGCATGTTCGTTGGGAAAAAACATGAAATGGTTCCGAGGGCACAAACTCAAGCCTTGTATCCACACCGATACTCGTTTTCGCAATGGGTCACGTGCGGCAATGAAATGGCACGAAACCACCCCAAACCTGAGTTTTGGACCTAAAGATGTGGATTAGGCAAGTTCGTTGCGAAGAAACAAGAAATGGTTCCGAGGGCACAAACTCATGCCTTGTGTCCACCCCGACACTCGTTTTCGCAATGGGTCACGGTCGGCAACGAAATCGCGCGAAAACACCACAAACATGAGTTTTGGACCTAAAGAAGTGGATTGGGCATGTTTGTTACGAAAAACAAGAAATGGTTACAGGGGCACAAACTCATGCCTTGTATCCAACCTGATACTCGTTTTCGCAATGGGTCACGTGCTGCAACGAAATGGCACGAAACAACCCCAAACCTGAGTTTTGGACCTAAAGAAGTGGATTGGGCGTGTTCGTTGGGAAAAAACAGGAAATGGTTTCGAGGGCACAAACTCAAGGCTTGTATCCACCCCGATACTCGTTTTCGCAATGGGTCACGTGCGGTAATGAAATGGCACGAAACCACCCCAAACTTGAGTTTTGGACCTAAAGAAGTGGATTGGGCAAGTTCGTTGCGAAGAAACAAGAAATGGTTCCGAGGGCACAAACTCATGCCTTGTATCCACCCCGATACTCGTTTTCGCAATGGGTCACGGTCGGCAACGAAATCGCGCGAAAACACCACAAACATGAGTTTTGGACCTAAAGAAGTGGATTGGGCATGTTTGTTGCGAAAAAACAAGAAATGGTTCTAGGGGCACAAACTCATGCCATGTATCCAACCTGATACTCGTTTTCGCAATGGGTCACGGGCTGCAACGAAATGGCACGAAACAACCCCAAACCTGAGTTTTGGACCTAAAGAAGTGGATTGGCCATGTTTGTTGCGAAAAAACAAGAAATGGTTCCAGGGGCACAAACACATGCCTTGTATCCACCCCGATACTCGTTTTCGCAATGGGTCACGTTGCTCAATGAAATGGCGCGAAACCACCACAAACCTGAGTTTTGGACCTAAAGAACTGGATTGGGCACGTTCGTTGCGAAAAAACAAGAAATGGTTCCGAGGGCACAAACTCATGCCTTGTATCCACCCCGATACTCGTTTTCGCAATGGGTCACGTGCGGCAACGAAATGGCGCGAAACCACCCCAAACTTGAGTTTTGGACCAAAAGAAGTGGATTGGGCACGTTCGTTGGGAAAAAACAAGAAATGGTTCTGAGGGCACATACTCAAGCCTTGTATCCACCCCGATACTCGTTTTCGCAATGGGTCACGTTGCTCAATGAAATGGCGCGAAACCACCACAAACCTGAGTTTTGGACCTAAAGAACTGGATTGGGCACGTTCGTTGCGAAAAAACAAAAAATGGTTCCGAGGGCACAAACTCATGCCTTGTATCCACCCCGATACTCGTTTTCGCAATGGGTCACGTGCGGCAACGAAATAGCGCGAAACCACCCCAAACTTGAGTTTTGGACCAAAAGAAGTGGGTTGGGCATGTTCGTTGGGAAAAAACAAGAAATGGTTCTGAGGGCGCAAACTCAAGCCTTGTATCCACCCTCATACTCGTTTTCGCAATGGGTCACGTGCGGCAACGAAATCGCGCGAAACCACCACAAACATGAGTTTTGGACCTAAAGAAGTTGATTGGGCATGTTCGTTGGGAAAAAACATGAAATGGTTCCGAGGGCACAAACTCAAGCCTTGTATCCACACCGATACTCGTTTTCGCAATGGGTCACGTGCGGCAATGAAATGGCACGAAACCACCCCAAACCTGAGTTTTGGAAATAAAGAAGTGGATTAGGCAAGTTCGTTGCGAAGAAACAAGAAATGGTTCCGAGGGCACAAACTCATGCCTTGTGTCCACCCCGATACTCGTTTTCGCAATGGGTCACGGTCGGCAACGAAATCGCGCGAAAACACCACAAACATGAGTTTTGGACCTAAAGAAGTGGATTGGGCATGTTTGTTGCGAAAAACAAGAAATGGTTACAGGGGCACAAACTCATGCTTTGTATCCAACCTGATACTCGTTTTCGCAATGGGTCACGTGCTGCAACGAAATGGCACGAAACAACCCCAAACCTGAGTTTTGGACCTAAAGAAGTGGATTGGGCATGTTTGTTGCGAAAAAACAAGAAATGGTTCCAGGGGCACAAACTCATGCCTTGTATCCACCCTGATACTCGTTTTCGCAATGGGTCACGTGCGGCAACGAAATGGTGCGAAGCCACCCCAAACCTAAGTTTTGGACCTAAAGAAGTGTTTTGGGCATGTTCGTTGCGAAAAAACAAAAAATGGTTCCGGGGACAGAAAATTATGTATTGTATCCACCCCGATACTCGTTTTCGCAATGGGTCACGTGGCGCAACGAAATGGCGCGAGACCACCACAAACATGAGGTTTGGACCTAAAGAAGTGGATTGGGCATGTTTGTTGCGAAAAAACAAGAAATGGTTCCAAGGGCACAAACTCATGCCTTGTATCCACGCCGATACTCGTTTTCGAAATGGGTCACGTGGTGCAATGAAATGGCGCGAAACCACCACAAACATGTGTTTTAGACCTAAAGAAGTGGGTTGGGCATGATCGTTGGGAAAAAAACAAGAAATGGCTCTGAGGGCGCAAACTCAAGCCTTGTATCCACCCCGATACTCGTTTTTGCAATGGGTCACGGTCGGCAACGAAATCGCGCGAAAACACCACAAACATGAGTTTTGGACCTGAAGAAGTGGATTGGGCATGTTTGTTGTGAAAAAACAAGAGAAGGTTCCAAGGGCACAAACTCATGCCTTGTATCCAACCTGATACTCGTTTTCGCAATGGGTCACGTGCTGCAACGAAATGGCACGAAACAACCCCAAACCTGAGTTTTGGACCTAAAGAAGTGGATTGGGTGTGTTCGTTGGGAAAAAACAGGAAATGGTTCCGAGGGCACAAACTCAAGGCTTGTATCCACCCCGATACTCGTTTTCGCAATGGGTCACGTGCGGTAATGAAATGGCACGAAACCACCCCAAACTTGAGTTTTGGACCTAAAGAAGTGGATTGGGCAAGTTCGTTGCGAAGAAACAAGAAATGGTTCCGAGGGCAAAAACTCATGGCTTGTATCCACCCCGATACTCGTTTTCGCAATGGGTCACGGTCGGCAACGAAATCGCGCGAAAACACCACAGAAACATGAGTTTTGGATCTAAAGAAGTGGATTGGACATGTTTGTTGCGAAAAAACAAGAAATGGTTCCAAGGGCACAAACTCATGCCTTGTATCCACCCTGATGCTCATTTTCGCAATGGTCACGTGCGGCAACGAAATGGCGTGAAAGCACCACAAACACGAGTTTTGGACTTAAAGAAGTGGATTGGGCATGTTTGTTGCGAAGAAACAAGCAATGGTTCAATACTCATGCCTTCTATCCACCCTGATACTCGTTTTCGCAATGGGTCACGTTGCTCAATGAAATGGCGCGAAACCACCACAAACCTGAGTTTTGGACCTAAAGAACTGGATTGGGCACGTTCGTTGCGAAAAAACAAAAAATGGTTCCGAGGGCACAAACTCATGCCTTGTATCCACCCCGATACTCGTTTTCGCAATGGGTCACGTGCGGCAACGAAATGGCGCGAAACCACCCCAAACTTGAGTTTTGGACCAAAAGAAGTGGATTGGGCATGTTCGTTGGGAAAAAACAAGAAATGGTTCTGAGGGCGCAAACTCAAGCCTTGTATCCACCCTCATACTCGTTTTCGCAATGGGTCACGTGCGGCAACGAAATCGCGCGAAACCACCACAAACATGAGTTTTGGACCTAAAGAAGTGGATTGGGCATGTTCGTTGGGAAAAAACACGAAATGGTTCCGAGGGCACAAACTCAAGCCTTGTATCCACACCGATACTCGTTTTCGCAATGGGTCACGTGCGGCAATGAAATGGCACGAAACCACCCCAAACCTGAGTTTTGGACCTAAAGAAGTGGATTAGGCAAGTTCGTTGCGAAGAAACAAGAAATGGTTCCGAGGGCACAAACTCATGCCTTGTGTCCACCCGATACTCGTTTTCGCAATGGGTCACGGTCGGCAACGAAATCGCGCGAAAACACCACAAACATGAGTTTTGGACCTAAAGAAGTGGCTTGGGCATGTTTGTTGCGAAAAAACAAGAAATGGTTCCAGGGGCACAAACTCATGCCTTGTATCCAACCTGATACTCGTTTTCCCAATGGGTCACGTGCTGCAATGAAATGGCACGAAACAACCCCAAACCTGAGTTTTGGACCTAAAGAAGTGGATTGGGCGTGTTCGTTGGGAAAAAACAGGAAATGGTTCCGAGGGCACAAACTCAAGGCTTGTATCCACCCCGATACTCGTTTTCGCAATGGGTCACGTGCGGTAATGAAATGGCACGAAACCACCCCAAACTTGAGTTTTGGACCTAAAGAAGTGGATTGGGCAAGTTCGTTGCGAAGAAACAAGAAATGGTTCCGAGGGCACAAACTCATGCCTTGTATCCACCCCGATACTCGTTTTCGCAATGGGTCACGGTCGGCAACGAAATCGCGCGAAAACACCACAAACATGAGTTTTGGACCTGAAGAAGTGGATTGGGCATGTTTGTTGTGAAAAAACAAGAGATGGTTCCAAGGGCACAAACTCATGCCTTGTATCCAACCTGATACTCGTTTTCGCAATGGGTCACGTGCTGCAACGAAATGGCACGAAACAACCCCAAACCTGAGTTTTGGACCTAAAGAAGTGGATTGGGCGTGTTCGTTGGGAAAAAACAGGAAATGGTTCCGAGGGCACAAACTCAAGGCTTGTATCCACCCCGATACTCGTTTTCGCAATGGGTCACGTGCGGTAATGAAATGGCACGAAACCACCCCAAACTTGAGTTTTGGACCTAAAGAAGTGGATTGGGCAGGTTCGTTGCGAAGAAACAAGAAATGGTTCCGAGGGCAAAAACTCATGGCTTGTATCCACACCGATACTCGTTTTCGCAATGGGTCACGGTCGGCAACGAAATCGCGCGAAAACACCACAGAAACATGAGTTTTGGATCTAAAGAAGTGGATTGGACATGTTTGTTGCGAAAAAACAAGAAATGGTTCCAGGGGCACAAACTCATGCCTTGTATCCACCCTGATGCTCGTTTTCGCAATGGTCACGTGCGGCAACGAAATGGCGTGAAAGCACCACAAACACGAGTTTTGGACTTAAAGAAGTGGATTGGGCATGTTTGTTGCGAAGAAACAAGCAATGGTTCAATACTCATGCCTTCTATCCACCCTGATACTCGTTTTCGCAATGGGTCACGTTGCTCAATGAAATGGCGCGAAACCACCACAAACCTGAGTTTTGGGCCTAAAGAACTGGATTGGGCACGTTCGTTGCGAAAAAACAAAAAATGGTTCCGAGGGCACAAACTCATGCCTTGTATCCACCCCGATACTCGTTTTCGCAATGGGTCACGTGCGGCAACGAAATGGCGCGAAACCACCCCAAACTTGAGTTTTGGACCAAAAGAAGTGGATTGGGCATGTTCGTTGGGAAAAAACAAGAAATGGTTCTGAGGGCGCAAACTCAAGCCTTGTATCCACCCTCATACTCGTTTTCGCAATGGGTCACGTGCGGCAACGAAATCGCGCGAAACCACCACAAACATGAGTTTTGGACCTAAAGAAGTGGATTGGGCATGTTCGTTGGGAAAAAACACGAAATGGTTCCGAGGGCACAAACTCAAGCCTTGTATCCACACCGATACTCGTTTTCGCAATGGGTCACGTGCGGCAATGAAATGGCACGAAACCACCCCAAACCTGAGTTTTGGACCTAAAGAAGTGGATTAGGCAAGTTCGTTGCGAAGAAACAAGAAATGGTTCCGAGGGCACAAACTCATGCCTTGTGTCCACCCGATACTCGTTTTCGCAATGGGTCACGGTCGGCAACGAAATCGCGCGAAAACACCACAAACATGAGTTTTGGACCTAAAGAAGTGGATTGGGCATGTTTGTTGCGAAAAAACAAGAAATGGTTCCAGGGGCACAAACTCATGCCTTGTATCCAACCTGATACTCGTTTTCGCAATGGGTCACGTGCTGCAATGAAATGGCACGAAACAACCCCAAACCTGAGTTTTGGACCTAAAGAAGTGGATTGGGCGTGTTCGTTGGGAAAAAACAGGAAATGGTTCCGAGGGCACAAACTCAAGGCTTGTATCCACCCCGATACTCGTTTTCGCAATGGGTCACGTGCGGTAATGAAATGGCACGAAACCACCCCAAACTTGAGTTTTGGACCTAAAGAAGTGGATTGGGCAAGTTCGTTGCGAAGAAACAAGAAATGGTTCCGAGGGCACAAACTCATGCCTTGTATCCACCCCGATACTCGTTTTCGCAATGGGTCACGGTCGGCAACGAAATCGCGCGAAAACACCACAGAAACATGAGTTTTGGATCTAAAGAAGTGGATTGGACATGTTTGTTGCGAAAAAACAAGAAATGGTTCCAAGGGCACAAACTCATGCCTTGTATCCACCCTGATGCTCATTTTCGCAATGGTCACGTGCGGCAACGAAATGGCGTGAAAGCACCACAAACACGAGTTTTGGACTTAAAGAAGTGGATTGGGCATGTTTGTTGCGAAGAAACAAGCAATGGTTCAATACTCATGCCTTCTATCCACCCTGATACTCGTTTTCGCAATGGGTCACGTTGCTCAATGAAATGGCGCGAAACCACCACAAACCTGAGTTTTGGGCCTAAAGAACTGGATTGGGCACGTTCGTTGCGAAAAAACAAAAAATGGTTCCGAGGGCACAAACTCATGCCTTGTATCCACCCCGATACTCGTTTTCGCAATGGGTCACGTGCGGCAACGAAATGGCGCGAAACCACCCCAAACTTGAGTTTTGGACCAAAAGAAGTGGATTGGGCATGTTCGTTGGGAAAAAACAAGAAATGGTTCTGAGGGCGCAAACTCAAGCCTTGTATCCACCCTCATACTCGTTTTCGCAATGGGTCACGTGCGGCAACGAAATCGCGCGAAACCACCACAAACATGAGTTTTGGACCTAAAGAAGTGGATTGGGCATGTTCGTTGGGAAAAAACACGAAATGGTTCCGAGGGCACAAACTCAAGCCTTGTATCCACACCGATACTCGTTTTCGCAATGGGTCACGTGCGGCAATGAAATGGCACGAAACCACCCCAAACCTGAGTTTTGGACCTAAAGAAGTGGATTAGGCAAGTTCGTTGCGAAGAAACAAGAAATGGTTCCGAGGGCACAAACTCATGCCTTGTGTCCACCCGATACTCGTTTTCGCAATGGGTCACGGTCGGCAACGAAATCGCGCGAAAACACCACAAACATGAGTTTTGGACCTAAAGAAGTGGATTGGGCATGTTTGTTGCGAAAAAACAAGAAATGGTTCCAGGGGCACAAACTCATGCCTTGTATCCAACCTGATACTCGTTTTCGCAATGGGTCACGTGCTGCAATGAAATGGCACGAAACAACCCCAAACCTGAGTTTTGGACCTAAAGAAGTGGATTGGGCGTGTTCGTTGGGAAAAAACAGGAAATGGTTCCGAGGGCACAAACTCAAGGCTTGTATCCACCCCGATACTCGTTTTCGCAATGGGTCACGTGCGGTAATGAAATGGCACGAAACCACCCCAAACTTGAGTTTTGGACCTAAAGAAGTGGATTGGGCAAGTTCGTTGCGAAGAAACAAGAAATGGTTCCGAGGGCACAAACTCATGCCTTGTATCCACCCCGATACTCGTTTTCGCAATGGGTCACGGTCGGCAACGAAATCGCGCGAAAACACCACAGAAACATGAGTTTTGGATCTAAAGAAGTGGATTGGACATGTTTGTTGCGAAAAAACAAGAAATGGTTCCAAGGGCACAAACTCATGCCTTGTATCCACCCTGATGCTCATTTTCGCAATGGTCACGTGCGGCAACGAAATGGCGTGAAAGCACCACAAACACGAGTTTTGGACTTAAAGAAGTGGATTGGGCATGTTTGTTGCGAAGAAACAAGCAATGGTTCAATACTCATGCCTTCTATCCACCCTGATACTCGTTTTCGCAATGGGTCACGTTGCTCAATGAAATGGCGCGAAACCACCACAAACCTGAGTTTTGGACCTAAAGAACTGGATTGGGCACGTTCGTTGCGAAAAAACAAAAAATGGTTCCGAGGGCACAAACTCATGCCTTGTATCCACCCCGATACTCGTTTTCGCAATGGGTCACGTGCGGCAACGAAATGGCGCGAAACCACCCCAAACTTGAGTTTTGGACCAAAAGAAGTGGATTGGGCATGTTCGTTGGGAAAAAACAAGAAATGGTTCTGAGGGCGCAAACTCAAGCCTTGTATCCACCCTCATACTCGTTTTCGCAATGGGTCACGTGCGGCAACGAAATCGCGCGAAACCACCACAAACATGAGTTTTGGACCTAAAGAAGTGGATTGGGCATGTTCGTTGGGAAAAAACACGAAATGGTTCCGAGGGCACAAACTCAAGCCTTGTATCCACACCGATACTCGTTTTCGCAATGGGTCACGTGCGGCAATGAAATGGCACGAAACCACCCCAAACCTGAGTTTTGGACCTAAAGAAGTGGATTAGGCAAGTTCGTTGCGAAGAAACAAGAAATGGTTCCGAGGGCACAAACTCATGCCTTGTGTCCACCCGATACTCGTTTTCGCAATGGGTCACGGTCGGCAACGAAATCGCGCGAAAACACCACAAACATGAGTTTTGGACCTAAAGAAGTGGATTGGGCATGTTTGTTGCGAAAAAACAAGAAATGGTTCCAGGGGCACAAACTCATGCCTTGTATCCAACCTGATACTCGTTTTCGCAATGGGTCACGTGCTGCAATGAAATGGCACGAAACAACCCCAAACCTGAGTTTTGGACCTAAAGAAGTGGATTGGGCGTGTTCGTTGGGAAAAAACAGGAAATGGTTCCGAGGGCACAAACTCAAGGCTTGTATCCACCCCGATACTCGTTTTCGCAATGGGTCACGTGCGGTAATGAAATGGCACGAAACCACCCCAAACTTGAGTTTTGGACCTAAAGAAGTGGATTGGGCAAGTTCGTTGCGAAGAAACAAGAAATGGTTCCGAGGGCACAAACTCATGCCTTGTATCCACCCCGATACTCGTTTTCGCAATGGGTCACGGTCGGCAACGAAATCGCGCGAAAACACCACAAACATGAGTTTTGGACCTGAAGAAGTGGATTGGGCATGTTTGTTGCGAAAAAACAAGAGATGGTTCCAAGGGCACAAACTCATGCCTTGTATCCAACCTGATACTCGTTTTCGCAATGGGTCACGTGCTGCAACGAAATGGCACGAAACAACCCCAAACCTGAGTTTTGGACCTAAAGAAGTGGATTGGGCGTGTTCGTTGGGAAAAAACAGGAAATGGTTCCGAGGGCACAAACTCAAGGCTTGTATCCACCCCGATACTCGTTTTCGCAATGGGTCACGTGCGGTAATGAAATGGCACGAAACCACCCCAAACTTGAGTTTTGGACCTAAAGAAGTGGATTGGGCAAGTTCGTTGCGAAGAAACAAGAAATGGTTCCGAGGGCAAAAACTCATGGCTTGTATCCACCCCGATACTCGTTTTCGCAATGGGTCACGGTCGGCAACGAAATCGCGCGAAAACACCACAGAAACATGAGTTTTGGATCTAAAGAAGTGGATTGGACATGTTTGTTGCGAAAAAACAAGAAATGGTTCCAGGGGCACAAACTCATGCCTTGTATCCACCCTGATGCTCGTTTTCGCAATGGTCACGTGCGGCAACGAAATGGCGTGAAAGCACCACAAACACGAGTTTTGGACTTAAAGAAGTGGATTGGGCATGTTTGTTGCGAAGAAACAAGCAATGGTTCAATACTCATGCCTTCTATCCACCCTGATACTCGTTTTCGCAATGGGTCACGTTGCTCAATGAAATGGCGCGAAACCACCACAAACCTGAGTTTTGGACCTAAAGAACTGGATTGGGCACGTTCGTTGCGAAAAAACAAAAAATGGTTCCGAGGGCACAAACTCATGCCTTGTATCCACCCCGATACTCGTTTTCGCAATGGGTCACGTGCGGCAACGAAATGGCGCGAAACCACCCCAAACTTGAGTTTTGGACCAAAAGAAGTGGATTGGGCATGTTCGTTGGGAAAAAACAAGAAATGGTTCTGAGGGCGCAAACTCAAGCCTTGTATCCACCCTCATACTCGTTTTCGCAATGGGTCACGTGCGGCAACGAAATCGCGCGAAACCACCACAAACATGAGTTTTGGACCTAAAGAAGTGGATTGGGCATGTTCGTTGGGAAAAAACACGAAATGGTTCCGAGGGCACAAACTCAAGCCTTGTATCCACACCGATACTCGTTTTCGCAATGGGTCACGTGCGGCAATGAAATGGCACGAAACCACCCCAAACCTGAGTTTTGGACCTAAAGAAGTGGATTAGGCAAGTTCGTTGCGAAGAAACAAGAAATGGTTCCGAGGGCACAAACTCATGCCTTGTGTCCACCCGCTACTCGTTTTCGCAATGGGTCACGGTCGGCAACGAAATCGCGCGAAAACACCACAAACATGAGTTTTGGACCTAAAGAAGTGGATTGGGCATGTTTGTTGCGAAAAAACAAGAAATGGTTCCAGGGGCACAAACTCATGCCTTGTATCCAACCTGATACTCGTTTTCGCAATGGGTCACGTGCTGCAATGAAATGGCACGAAACAACCCCAAACCTGAGTTTTGGACCTAAAGAAGTGGATTGGGCGTGTTCGTTGGGAAAAAACAGGAAATGGTTCCGAGGGCACAAACTCAAGGCTTGTATCCACCCCGATACTCCTTTTCGCAATGGGTCACGTGCGGTAATGAAATGGCACGAAACCACCCCAAACTTGAGTTTTGGACCTAAAGAAGTGGATTGGGCAAGTTCGTTGCGAAGAAACAAGAAATGGTTCCGAGGGCACAAACTCATGCCTTGTATCCACCCCGATACTCGTTTTCGCAATGGGTCACGGTCGGCAACGAAATCGCGCGAAAACACCACAAACATGAGTTTTGGACCTGAAGAAGTGGATTGGGCATGTTTGTTGCGAAAAAACAAGAGATGGTTCCAAGGGCACAAACTCATGCCTTGTATCCAACCTGATACTCGTTTTCGCAATGGGTCACGTGCTGCAACGAAATGGCACGAAACAACCCCAAACCTGAGTTTTGGACCTAAAGAAGTGGATTGGGCGTGTTCGTTGGGAAAAAACAGGAAATGGTTCCGAGGGCACAAACTCAAGGCTTGTATCCACCCCGATACTCGTTTTCGCAATGGGTCACGTGCGGTAATGAAATGGCACGAAACCACCCCAAACTTGAGTTTTGGACCTAAAGAAGTGGATTGGGCAAGTTCGTTGCGAAGAAACAAGAAATGGTTCCGAGGGCAAAAACTCATGGCTTGTATCCACCCCGATACTCGTTTTCGCAATGGGTCACGGTCGGCAACGAAATCGCGCGAAAACACCACAGAAACATGAGTTTTGGATCTAAAGAAGTGGATTGGACATGTTTGTTGCGAAAAAACAAGAAATGGTTCCAGGGGCACAAACTCATGCCTTGTATCCACCCTGATGCTCGTTTTCGCAATGGTCACGTGCGGCAACGAAATGGCGTGAAAGCACCACAAACACGAGTTTTGGACTTAAAGAAGTGGATTGGGCATGTTTGTTGCGAAGAAACAAGCAATGGTTCAATACTCATGCCTTCTATCCACCCTGATACTCGTTTTCGCAATGGGTCACGTTGCTCAATGAAATGGCGCGAAACCACCACAAACCTGAGTTTTGGACCTAAAGAACTGGATTGGGCACGTTCGTTGCGAAAAAACAAAAAATGGTTCCGAGGGCACAAACTCATGCCTTGTATCCACCCCGATACTCGTTTTCGCAATGGGTCACGTGCGGCAACGAAATGGCGCGAAACCACCCCAAACTTGAGTTTTGGACCAAAAGAAGTGGATTGGGCATGTTCGTTGGGAAAAAACAAGAAATGGTTCTGAGGGCGCAAACTCAAGCCTTGTATCCACCCTCATACTCGTTTTCGCAATGGGTCACGTGCGGCAACGAAATCGCGCGAAACCACCACAAACATGAGTTTTGGACCTAAAGAAGTGGATTGGGCATGTTCGTTGGGAAAAAACACGAAATGGTTCCGAGGGCACAAACTCAAGCCTTGTATCCACACCGATACTCGTTTTCGCAATGGGTCACGTGCGGCAATGAAATGGCACGAAACCACCCCAAACCTGAGTTTTGGACCTAAAGAAGTGGATTAGGCAAGTTCGTTGCGAAGAAACAAGAAATGGTTCCGAGGGCACAAACTCATGCCTTGTGTCCACCCGATACTCGTTTTCGCAATGGGTCACGGTCGGCAACGAAATCGCGCGAAAACACCACAAACATGAGTTTTGGACCTAAAGAAGTGGATTGGGCATGTTTGTTGCGAAAAAACAAGAAATGGTTCCAGGGGCACAAACTCATGCCTTGTATCCAACCTGATACTCGTTTTCGCAATGGGTCACGTGCTGCAATGAAATGGCACGAAACAACCCCAAACCTGAGTTTTGGACCTAAAGAAGTGGATTGGGCGTGTTCGTTGGGAAAAAACAGGAAATGGTTCCGAGGGCACAAACTCAAGGCTTGTATCCACCCCGATACTCCTTTTCGCAATGGGTCACGTGCGGTAATGAAATGGCACGAAACCACCCCAAACTTGAGTTTTGGACCTAAAGAAGTGGATTGGGCAAGTTCGTTGCGAAGAAACAAGAAATGGTTCCGAGGGCACAAACTCATGCCTTGTATCCACCCCGATACTCGTTTTCGCAATGGGTCACGGTCGGCAACGAAATCGCGCGAAAACACCACAAACATGAGTTTTGGACCTGAAGAAGTGGATTGGGCATGTTTGTTGCGAAAAAACAAGAGATGGTTCCAAGGGCACAAACTCATGCCTTGTATCCAACCTGATACTCGTTTTCGCAATGGGTCACGTGCTGCAACGAAATGGCACGAAACAACCCCAAACCTGAGTTTTGGACCTAAAGAAGTGGATTGGGCGTGTTCGTTGGGAAAAAACAGGAAATGGTTCCGAGGGCACAAACTCAAGGCTTGTATCCACCCCGATACTCGTTTTCGCAATGGGTCACGTGCGGTAATGAAATGGCACGAAACCACCCCAAACTTGAGTTTTGGACCTAAAGAAGTGGATTGGGCAAGTTCGTTGCGAAGAAACAAGAAATGGTTCCGAGGGCAAAAACTCATGGCTTGTATCCACCCCGATACTCGTTTTCGCAATGGGTCACGGTCGGCAACGAAATCGCGCGAAAACACCACAGAAACATGAGTTTTGGATCTAAAGAAGTGGATTGGACATGTTTGTTGCGAAAAAACAAGAAATGGTTCCAGGGGCACAAACTCATGCCTTGTATCCACCCTGATGCTCGTTTTCGCAATGGTCACGTGCGGCAACGAAATGGCGTGAAAGCACCACAAACACGAGTTTTGAACTTAAAGAAGTGGATTGGGCATGTTTGTTGCGAAGAAACAAGCAATGGTTCAATACTCATGCCTTCTATCCACCCTGATACTCGTTTTCGCAATGGGTCACGTTGCTCAATGAAATGGCGCGAAACCACCACAAACCTGAGTTTTGGACCTAAAGAACTGGATTGGGCACGTTCGTTGCGAAAAAACAAAAAATGGTTCCGAGGGCACAAACTCATGCCTTGTATCCACCCCGATACTCGTTTTCGCAATGGGTCACGTGCGGCAACGAAATGGCGCGAAACCACCCCAAACTTGAGTTTTGGACCAAAAGAAGTGGATTGGGCATGTTCGTTGGGAAAAAACAAGAAATGGTTCTGAGGGCGCAAACTCAAGCCTTGTATCCACCCTCATACTCGTTTTCGCAATGGGTCACGTGCGGCAACGAAATCGCGCGAAACCACCACAAACATGAGTTTTGGACCTAAAGAAGTGGATTGGGCATGTTCGTTGGGAAAAAACACGAAATGGTTCCGAGGGCACAAACTCAAGCCTTGTATCCACACCGATACTCGTTTTCGCAATGGGTCACGTGCGGCAATGAAATGGCACGAAACCACCCCAAACCTGAGTTTTGGACCTAAAGAAGTGGATTAGGCAAGTTCGTTGCGAAGAAACAAGAAATGGTTCCGAGGGCACAAACTCATGCCTTGTGTCCACCCGATACTCGTTTTCGCAATGGGTCACGGTCGGCAACGAAATCGCGCGAAAACACCACAAACATGAGTTTTGGACCTAAAGAAGTGGATTGGGCATGTTTGTTGCGAAAAAACAAGAAATGGTTCCAGGGGCACAAACTCATGCCTTGTATCCAACCTGATACTCGTTTTCGCAATGGGTCACGTGCTGCAATGAAATGGCACGAAACAACCCCAAACCTGAGTTTTGGACCTAAAGAAGTGGATTGGGCGTGTTCGTTGGGAAAAAACAGGAAATGGTTCCGAGGGCACAAACTCAAGGCTTGTATCCACCCCGATACTCCTTTTCGCAATGGGTCACGTGCGGTAATGAAATGGCACGAAACCACCCCAAACTTGAGTTTTGGACCTAAAGAAGTGGATTGGGCAAGTTCGTTGCGAAGAAACAAGAAATGGTTCCGAGGGCACAAACTCATGCCTTGTATCCACCCCGATACTCGTTTTCGCAATGGGTCACGGTCGGCAACGAAATCGCGCGAAAACACCACAAACTTGAGTTTTGGACCTGAAGAAGTGGATTGGGCATGTTTGTTGTGAAAAAACAAGAGATGGTTCCAAGGGCACAAACTCATGCCTTGTATCCAACCTGATACTCGTTTTCGCAATGGGTCACGTGCTGCAACGAAATGGCACGAAACAACCCCAAACCTGAGTTTTGGACCTAAAGAAGTGGATTGGGCGTGTTCGTTGGGAAAAAACAGGAAATGGTTCCGAGGGCACAAACTCAAGGCTTGTATCCACCCCGATACTCGTTTTCGCAATGGGTCACGTGCGGTAATGAAATGGCACGAAGCCACCCCAAACCTAAGTTTTGGACCTAAAGAAGTGTATTGGGCATGTTCGTTGCGAAAAAACAAAAAATGGTTCCGGGGACAGAAAATTATGTATTGTATCCACCCCGATACTCGTTTTCGCAATGGGTCACGTGGCGCAACGAAATGGCGCGAGACCACCACAAACATGAGGTTTGGACCTAAAGAAGTGGATTGGGCATGTTTGTTGCGAAAAAACAAGAAATGGTTCCAAGGGCACAAACTCATGCCTTGTATCCACGCCGATACTCGTTTTCGAAATGGGTCACGTGGTGCAATGAAATGGCGCGAAACCACCACAAACATGTGTTTTAGACCTAAAGAAGTGGGTTGGGCATGATCGTTGGGAAAAAAACAAGAAATGGTTCTGAGGGCGCAAACTCAAGCCTTGTATCCACCCCGATACTCGTTTTTGCAATGGGTCACGGTCGGCAACGAAATCGCGCGAAAACACCACAAACATGAGTTTTGGACCTGAAGAAGTGGATTGGGCATGTTTGTTGTGAAAAAACAAGAGATGGTTCCAAGGGCACAAACTCATGCCTTGTATCCAACCTGATACTCGTTTTCGCAATGGGTCACGTGCTGCAACGAAATGGCACGAAACAACCCCAAACCTGAGTTTTGGACCTAAAGAAGTGGATTGGGCGTGTTCGTTGGGAAAAAACAGGAAATGGTTCCGAGGGCACAAACTCAAGGCTTGTATCCACCCCGATACTCGTTTTCGCAATGGGTCACGTGCGGTAATGAAATAGCACGAAACCACCCCAAACTTGAGTTTTGGACCTAAAGAAGTGGATTGGGCAAGTTCGTTGCGAAGAAACAAGAAATGGTTCCGAGGGCAAAAACTCATGGCTTGTATCCACCCCGATACTCGTTTTCGCAATGGGTCACGGTCGGCAACGAAATCGCGCGAAAACACCACAAAAACATGAGTTTTGGACCTAAAGAAGTGGATTGGACATGTTTGTTGCGAAAAAACAAGAAATGGTTCCAGGGGCACAAACTCATGCCTTGTATCCACCCTGATGCTCGTTTTCGCAATGGTCACGTGCGGCAACGAAATGGCGTGAAAGCACCACAAACACGAGTTTTGGACTTAAAGAAGTGCATTGGGCATGTTTGTTGCGAAGAAACAAGCAATGGTTCAATACTCATGCCTTCTATCCACCCTGATACTCGTTTTCGCAATGGGTCACGTTGCTCAATGAAATGGCGCGAAACCACCACAAACCTGAGTTTTGGACCTAAAGAACTGGATTGGGCACGTTCGTTGCGAAAAAACAAAAAATGGTTCCGAGGGCACAAACTCATGCCTTGTATCCACCCCGATACTCGTTTTCGCAATGGGTCACGTGCGGCAACGAAATGGCGCGAAACCACCCCAAACTTGAGTTTTGGACCAAAAGAAGTGGATTGGGCATGTTCGTTGGGAAAAAACAAGAAATGGTTCTGAGGGCGCAAACTCAAGCCTTGTATCCACCCTCATACTCGTTTCGCAATGGGTCACGTGCGGCAACGAAATCGCGCGAAACCACCACAAACATGAGTTTTGGACCTAAAGAAGTGGATTGGGCATGTTCGTTGGGAAAAAACACGAAATGGTTCCGAGGGCACAAACTCAAGCCTTGTATCCACACCGATACTCGTTTTCGCAATGGGTCACGTGCGGCAATGAAATGGCACGAAACCACCCCAAACCTGAGTTTTGGACCTAAAGAAGTGGATTAGGCAAGTTCGTTGCGAAGAAACAAGAAATGGTTCCGAGGGCACAAACTCATGCCTTGTGTCCACCCGATACTCGTTTTCGCAATGGGTCACGGTCGGCAACGAAATCGCGCGAAAACACCACAAACATGAGTTTTGGACCTAAAGAAGTGGATTGGGCATGTTTGTTGCGAAAAAACAAGAAATGGTTCCAGGGGCACAAACTCATGCCTTGTATCCAACCTGATACTCGTTTTCGCAATGGGTCACGTGCTGCAACGAAATGGCACGAAACAACCCCAAACCTGAGTTTTGGACCTAAAGAAGTGGATTGGGCGTGTTCGTTGGGAAAAAACAGGAAATGGTTCCGAGGGCACAAACTCAAGGCTTGTATCCACCCCGATACTCGTTTTCGCAATGGGTCACGTGCGGTAATGAAATGGCACGAAACCACCCCAAACTTGAGTTTTGGACCTAAAGAAGTGGATTGGGCAAGTTCGTTGCGAAGAAACAAGAAATGGTTCCGAGGGCACAAACTCATGCCTGGTATCCACCCCGATACTCGTTTTCGCAATGGGTCACGGTCGGCAACGAAATCGCGCGAAAACACCACAAAAACATGAGTTTTGGACCTAAAGAAGTGGATTGGGCATGTTTGTTGCGAAAAAACAAGAAATGGTTCCAGGGGCACAAACTCATGCCTTGTATCCACCCTGATGCTCGTTTTCGCAATGGGTCACGTGCGGCAATGAAATGGCGTGAAAGCACCACAAACACGAGTTTTGGACTTAAAGAAGTGGATTGGGCATGTTTGTTGCGAAGAAACAAGCAATGGTTCAATACTCATGCCTTCTATCCACCCCGATACTCGTTTTCGCAATGGGTCACGTGCGGCAACGAAATGGCACGAAACAACCCCAAACCTGAGTTTTGGACCTAAAGAAGTGGATTGGGCGTGTTCGTTGGGAAAAAACAGGAAATGGTTTCGAGGGCACAAACTCAAGGCTTGTATCCACCCCGATACTCGTTTTCGCAATGGGTCACGTGCGGTAATGAAATGGCACGAAACCACCCCAAACTTGAGTTTTGGACCTAAAGAAGTGGATTGGGCAAGTTCGTTGCGAAGAAACAAGAAATGGTTCCGAGGGCACAAACTCATGCCTTGTTTCCACCCCGATACTCGTTTTCGCAATGGGTCACGGTCGGCAACGAAATCGCGCGAAAACACCACAAACATGAGTTTTGGACCTAAAGAAGTGGATTGGGCATGTTTGTTGCGAAAAAACAAGAAATGGTTCTAGGGGCACAAACTCATGCCTTGTATCCAACCTGATACTCGTTTTCGCAATGGGTCACGTGCTGCAACGAAATGGCACGAAACAACCCCAAACCTGAGTTTTGGACCTAAAGAAGTGGATTGGGCATGTTTGTTGCGAAAAAACAAGAAATGGTTCCAGGGGCACAAACTCATGCCTTGTATCCACCCTGATACTCGTTTTCGCAATGGGTCACGTGCGGCAACAAAATGGCGCGAAGCCACCCCAAACCTAAGTTTTGGACCTAAAGAAGTGTATTGGGCATGTTCGTTGCGAAAAAACAAAAAATGGTTCCGGGGACAGAAAATTATGTATTGTATCCACCCCGATACTCGTTTTCGCAATGGGTCACGTGGCGCAACGAAATGGCGCGAGACCACCACAAACATGAGGTTTGGACCTAAAGAAGTGGATTGGGCATGTTTGTTGCGAAAAAACAAGAAATGGTTCCAAGGGCACAAACTCATGCCTTGTATCCACGCCGATACTCGTTTTCGCAATGGGTCACGTGGCGCAACGAAATGGCGCGAAACCACCACAAACATGTATTTTAGACCTAAAGAAGTGGGTTGGGCATGTTCGTTGGGAAAAAAACAAGAAATGGTTCTGAGGGCGCAAACTCAAGCCTTGTATCCACCCTGATACTCGTTTTCGCAATGGGTCACGTGCGGCTACGATATGGCGTGAAAGCACCACAAACATGAGTTTTGGACCTAAAGAAGTGGATTGGGCATGTTTGTTGTGAAAAAACAAGAAATGGTTCCAGGGGCACAAACCCAAGCCTTGTATCCACCCCGGTACTCGTTTTCGCAATGGGTCACGTGCGGCAATGAAATGGCACGAAACCACCCCAAACCTGAGTTTTGGACCTAAAGAAGTGGATTGGGCAAGTTCGTTGCGAAGAAACAAGAAATGGTTCCGAGGGCACAAACTCATGCCTTGTATCCACCCCGATACTCGTTTTCGCAATGGGTCACGGTCGGCAACGAAATCGCGCGAAAACACCACAAACATGAGTTTTGGACCTAAAGAAGTGGATTGGGCATGTTTGTTGCGAAAAAACAAGAAATGGTTCCAGGGGCACAAACTCATGCCTTGTATCCACCCTGATGCTCGTTTTCGCAATGGGTCACGTGCGGCAATGAAATGGCGTGAAAGCACCACAAACACGAGTTTTGGACTTAAAGAAGTGGATTGGGCATGTTTGTTGCGAAGAAACAAGCAATGGTTCAATACTCATGCCTTCTATCCACCCCGATACTCGTTTTCGCAATGGGTCACGTGCGGCAACGAAATGGCACGAAACAACCCCAAACCTGAGTTTTGGACCTAAAGAAGTGGATTGGGCGTGTTCGTTGGGAAAAAACAGGAAATGGTTTCGAGGGCACAAACTCAAGGCTTGTATCCACCCCGATACTCGTTTTCGCAATGGGTCACGTGCGGTAATGAAATGGCACGAAACCACCCCAAACTTGAGTTTTGGACCTAAAGAAGTGGATTGGGCAAGTTCGTTGCGAAGAAACAAGAAATGGTTCCGAGGGCAAAAACTCATGGCTTGTATCCACCCCGATACTCGTTTTCGCAATGGGTCACGGTCGGCAACGAAACCGCGCGAAAACACCACAGAAACATGAGTTTTGGATCTAAAGAAGTGGATTGGACATGTTTGTTGCGAAAAAACAAGAAATGGTTCCAGGGGCACAAACTCATGCCTTGTATCCACCCTGATGCTCGTTTTCGCAATGGTCACGTGCGGCAACGAAATGGCGTGAAAGCACCACAAACACGAGTTTTGGACTTAAAGAAGTGGATTGGGCATGTTTGTTGCGAAGAAACAAGCAATGGTTCAATACTCATGCCTTCTATCCACCCCGATACTCGTTTTCGCAATGGGTCACGTGCGGCAACGAAATGGCACGAAACAACCCCAAACCTGAGTTTTGGACCTAAAGAAGTGGATTGGGCGTGTTCGTTGGGAAAAAACAGGAAATGGTTTCGAGGGCACAAACTCAAGGCTTGTATCCACCCCGATACTCGTTTTCGCAATGGGTCACGTGCGGTAATGAAATGGCACGAAACCACCCCAAACTTGAGTTTTGGACCTAAAGAAGTGGATTGGGCAAGTTCGTTGCGAAGAAACAAGAAATGGTTCCGAGGGCAAAAACTCATGGCTTGTATCCACCCCGATACTCGTTTTCGCAATGGGTCACGGTCGGCAACGAAATCGCGCGAAAACACCACAGAAACATGAGTTTTGGATCTAAAGAAGTGGATTGGACATGTTTGTTGCGAAAAAACAAGAAATGGTTCCAGGGGCACAAACTCATGCCTTGTATCCACCCTGATGCTCGTTTTCGCAATGGTCACGTGCGGCAACGAAATGGCGTGAAAGCACCACAAACACGAGTTTTGGACTTAAAGAAGTGGATTGGGCATGTTTGTTGCGAAGAAACAAGCAATGGTTCAATACTCATGCCTTCTATCCACCCTGATACTCGTTTTCGCAATGGGTCACGTTGCTCAATGAAATGGCGCGAAACCACCACAAACCTGAGTTTTGGACCTAAAGAACTGGATTGGGCACGTTCGTTGCGAAAAAACAAAAAATGGTTCCGAGGGCACAAACTCATGCCTTGTATCCACCCCGATACTCGTTTTCGCAATGGGTCACGTGCGGCAACGAAATGGCGCGAAACCACCCCAAACTTGAGTTTTGGACCAAAAGAAGTGGATTGGGCATGTTCGTTGGGAAAAAACAAGAAATGGTTCTGAGGGCGCAAACTCAAGCCTTGTATCCACCCTCATACTCGTTTTCGCAATGGGTCACGTGCGGCAACGAAATCGCGCGAAACCACCACAAACATGAGTTTTGGACCTAAAGAAGTGGATTGGGCATGTTCGTTGGGAAAAAACACGAAATGGTTCCGAGGGCACAAACTCAAGCCTTGTATCCACACCGATACTCGTTTTCGCAATGGGTCACGTGCGGCAATGAAATGGCACGAAACCACCCCAAACCTGAGTTTTGGACCTAAAGAAGTGGATTAGGCAAGTTCGTTGCGAAGAAACAAGAAATGGTTCCGAGGGCACAAACTCATGCCTTGTGTCCACCCGATACTCGTTTTCGCAATGGGTCACGGTCGGCAACGAAATCGCGCGAAAACACCACAAACATGAGTTTTGGACCTAAAGAAGTGGATTGGGCATGTTTGTTGCGAAAAAACAAGAAATGGTTCCAGGGGCACAAACTCATGCCTTGTATCCAACCTGATACTCGTTTTCGCAATGGGTCACGTGCTGCAATGAAATGGCACGAAACAACCCCAAACCTGAGTTTTGGACCTAAAGAAGTGGATTGGGCGTGTTCGTTGGGAAAAAACAGGAAATGGTTCCGAGGGCACAAACTCAAGGCTTGTATCCACCCCGATACTCCTTTTCGCAATGGGTCACGTGCGGTAATGAAATGGCACGAAACCACCCCAAACTTGAGTTTTGGACCTAAAGAAGTGGATTGGGCAAGTTCGTTGCGAAGAAACAAGAAATGGTTCCGAGGGCACAAACTCATGCCTTGTATCCACCCCGATACTCGTTTTCGCAATGGGTCACGGTCGGCAACGAAATCGCGCGAAAACACCACAAACATGAGTTTTGGACCTGAAGAAGTGGATTGGGCATGTTTGTTGTGAAAAAACAAGAGATGGTTCCAAGGGCACAAACTCATGCCTTGTATCCAACCTGATACTCGTTTTCGCAATGGGTCACGTGCTGCAACGAAATGGCACGAAACAACCCCAAACCTGAGTTTTGGACCTAAAGAAGTGGATTGGGCGTGTTCGTTGGGAAAAAACAGGAAATGGTTCCGAGGGCACAAACTCAAGGCTTGTATCCACCCCGATACTCGTTTTCGCAATGGGTCACGTGCGGTAATGAAATGGCACGAAGCCACCCCAAACCTAAGTTTTGGACCTAAAGAAGTGTATTGGGCATGTTCGTTGCGAAAAAACAAAAAATGGTTCCGGGGACAGAAAATTATGTATTGTATCCACCCCGATACTCGTTTTCGCAATGGGTCACGTGGCGCAACGAAATGGCGCGAGACCACCACAAACATGAGGTTTGGACCTAAAGAAGTGGATTGGGCATGTTTGTTGCGAAAAAACAAGAAATGGTTCCAAGGGCACAAACTCATGCCTTGTATCCACGCCGATACTCGTTTTCGAAATGGGTCACGTGGTGCAATGAAATGGCGCGAAACCACCACAAACATGTGTTTTAGACCTAAAGAAGTGGGTTGGGCATGATCGTTGGGAAAAAAACAAGAAATGGTTCTGAGGGCGCAAACTCAAGCCTTGTATCCACCCCGATACTCGTTTTTGCAATGGGTCACGGTCGGCAACGAAATCGCGCGAAAACACCACAAACATGAGTTTTGGACCTGAAGAAGTGGATTGGGCATGTTTGTTGTGAAAAAACAAGAGATGGTTCCAAGGGCACAAACTCATGCCTTGTATCCAACCTGATACTCGTTTTCGCAATGGGTCACGTGCTGCAACGAAATGGCACGAAACAACCCCAAACCTGAGTTTTGGACCTAAAGAAGTGGATTGGGCGTGTTCGTTGGGAAAAAACAGGAAATGGTTCCGAGGGCACAAACTCAAGGCTTGTATCCACCCCGATACTCGTTTTCGCAATGGGTCACGTGCGGTAATGAAATAGCACGAAACCACCCCAAACTTGAGTTTTGGACCTAAAGAAGTGGATTGGGCAAGTTCGTTGCGAAGAAACAAGAAATGGTTCCGAGGGCAAAAACTCATGGCTTGTATCCACCCCGATACTCGTTTTCGCAATGGGTCACGGTCGGCAACGAAATCGCGCGAAAACACCACAAAAACATGAGTTTTGGACCTAAAGAAGTGGATTGGACATGTTTGTTGCGAAAAAACAAGAAATGGTTCCAGGGGCACAAACTCATGCCTTGTATCCACCCTGATGCTCGTTTTCGCAATGGTCACGTGCGGCAACGAAATGGCGTGAAAGCACCACAAACACGAGTTTTGGACTTAAAGAAGTGCATTGGGCATGTTTGTTGCGAAGAAACAAGCAATGGTTCAATACTCATGCCTTCTATCCACCCTGATACTCGTTTTCGCAATGGGTCACGTTGCTCAATGAAATGGCGCGAAACCACCACAAACCTGAGTTTTGGACCTAAAGAACTGGATTGGGCACGTTCGTTGCGAAAAAACAAAAAATGGTTCCGAGGGCACAAACTCATGCCTTGTATCCACCCCGATACTCGTTTTCGCAATGGGTCACGTGCGGCAACGAAATGGCGCGAAACCACCCCAAACTTGAGTTTTGGACCAAAAGAAGTGGATTGGGCATGTTCGTTGGGAAAAAACAAGAAATGGTTCTGAGGGCGCAAACTCAAGCCTTGTATCCACCCTCATACTCGTTTCGCAATGGGTCACGTGCGGCAACGAAATCGCGCGAAACCACCACAAACATGAGTTTTGGACCTAAAGAAGTGGATTGGGCATGTTCGTTGGGAAAAAACACGAAATGGTTCCGAGGGCACAAACTCAAGCCTTGTATCCACACCGATACTCGTTTTCGCAATGGGTCACGTGCGGCAATGAAATGGCACGAAACCACCCCAAACCTGAGTTTTGGACCTAAAGAAGTGGATTAGGCAAGTTCGTTGCGAAGAAACAAGAAATGGTTCCGAGGGCACAAACTCATGCCTTGTGTCCACCCGATACTCGTTTTCGCAATGGGTCACGGTCGGCAACGAAATCGCGCGAAAACACCACAAACATGAGTTTTGGACCTAAAGAAGTGGATTGGGCATGTTTGTTGCGAAAAAACAAGAAATGGTTCCAGGGGCACAAACTCATGCCTTGTATCCAACCTGATACTCGTTTTCGCAATGGGTCACGTGCTGCAACGAAATGGCACGAAACAACCCCAAACCTGAGTTTTGGACCCAAAGAAGTGGATTGGGCGTGTTCGTTGGGAAAAAACAGGAAATGGTTCCGAGGGCACAAACTCAAGGCTTGTATCCACCCCGATACTCGTTTTCGCAATGGGTCACGTGCGGTAATGAAATGGCACGAAACCACCCCAAACTTGAGTTTTGGACCTAAAGAAGTGGATTGGGCAAGTTCGTTGCGAAGAAACAAGAAATGGTTCCGAGGGCACAAACTCATGCCTGGTATCCACCCCGATACTCGTTTTCGCAATGGGTCACGGTCGGCAACGAAATCGCGCGAAAACACCACAAAAACATGAGTTTTGGACCTAAAGAAGTGGATTGGGCATGTTTGTTGCGAAAAAACAAGAAATGGTTCCAGGGGCACAAACTCATGCCTTGTATCCACCCTGATGCTCGTTTTCGCAATGGGTCACGTGCGGCAATGAAATGGCGTGAAAGCACCACAAACACGAGTTTTGGACTTAAAGAAGTGGATTGGGCATGTTTGTTGCGAAGAAACAAGCAATGGTTCAATACTCATGCCTTCTATCCACCCCGATACTCGTTTTCGCAATGGGTCACGTGCGGCAACGAAATGGCACGAAACAACCCCAAACCTGAGTTTTGGACCTAAAGAAGTGGATTGGGCGTGTTCGTTGGGAAAAAACAGGAAATGGTTTCGAGGGCACAAACTCAAGGCTTGTATCCACCCCGATACTCGTTTTCGCAATGGGTCACGTGCGGTAATGAAATGGCACGAAACCACCCCAAACTTGAGTTTTGGACCTAAAGAAGTGGATTGGGCAAGTTCGTTGCGAAGAAACAAGAAATGGTTCCGAGGGCACAAACTCATGCCTTGTTTCCACCCCGATACTCGTTTTCGCAATGGGTCACGGTCGGCAACGAAATCGCGCGAAAACACCACAAACATGAGTTTTGGACCTAAAGAAGTGGATTGGGCATGTTTGTTGCGAAAAAACAAGAAATGGTTCTAGGGGCACAAACTCATGCCTTGTATCCAACCTGATACTCGTTTTCGCAATGGGTCACGTGCTGCAACGAAATGGCACGAAACAACCCCAAACCTGAGTTTTGGACCTAAAGAAGTGGATTGGGCATGTTTGTTGCGAAAAAACAAGAAATGGTTCCAGGGGCACAAACTCATGCCTTGTATCCACCCTGATACTCGTTTTCGCAATGGGTCACGTGCGGCAACAAAATGGCGCGAAGCCACCCCAAACCTAAGTTTTGGACCTAAAGAAGTGTATTGGGCATGTTCGTTGCGAAAAAACAAAAAATGGTTCCGGGGACAGAAAATTATGTATTGTATCCACCCCGATACTCGTTTTCGCAATGGGTCACGTGGCGCAACGAAATGGCGCGAGACCACCACAAACATGAGGTTTGGACCTAAAGAAGTGGATTGGGCATGTTTGTTGCGAAAAAACAAGAAATGGTTCCAAGGGCACAAACTCATGCCTTGTATCCACGCCGATACTCGTTTTCGCAATGGGTCACGTGGCGCAACGAAATGGCGCGAAACCACCACAAACATGTGTTTTAGACCTAAAGAAGTGGGTTGGGCATGTTCGTTGGGAAAAAAAAAAGAAATGGTTCTGAGGGCGCAAACTCAAGCCTTGTATCCACCCTGATACTCGTTTTCGCAATGGGTCACGTGCGGCTACGAAATGGCGTGAAAGCACCACAAACATGAGTTTTGGACCTAAAGAAGTGGATTGGGCATGTTTGTTGTGAAAAAACAAGAAATGGTTCCAGGGGCACAAACCCAAGCCTTGTATCCACCCCGGTACTCGTTTTCGCAATGGGTCACGTGCGGCAATGAAATGGCACGAAACCACCCCAAACCTGAGTTTTGGACCTAAAGAAGTGGATTGGGCAAGTTCGTTGCGAAGAAACAAGAAATGGTTCCGAGGGCACAAACTCATGCCTTGTATCCACCCCGATACTCGTTTTCGCAATGGGTCACGGTCGGCAACGAAATCGCGCGAAAACACCACAAACATGAGTTTTGGACCTAAAGAAGTGGATTGGGCATGTTTGTTGCGAAAAAACAAGAAATGGTTCCAGGGGCACAAACTCATGCCTTGTATCCACCCTCATACTCGATTTCGCAATGGGTCACGTGCTGCAACGAAATGGCACGAAACAACCCAAACATGAGTTTTGGACCTAAAGAAGTGGATTGGGCATGTTCGTTGGGAAAAAACAAGAAATGGTTCTGAGGGCACATACTCAAGCCTCGTATCCACCCCGATACTCGTTTTCGCAATGGGTCACGTGCGGCAATGAAATGGCACGAAACCACCCGAAACCTGAGTTTTGGACCTGAAGAAGTGGATTGGGCAAGTTCCTTGAGAAGAAACAAGAAATGGTTCCGAGGGTACAAACTCATGCCTTGTATCCACCCCGATACTCGTTTTCCTAATGGGTCACGAGCGTCAACGGAATCGCGCGAAAACACCACAAACATGAGTTTTGGACCTAAAGAAGTGGATTGGGCATGTTTCTTGCGAAAAAAACAAGAAATGGTTCCAGGGGCACAAACTCATGCCTTGTATCCACCCTGATACTCGTTTTCGCAATGGGTCACGTGCGGCAACGAAATGGCATGAAACCAGCCCAAACCTAAGTTTTGGACCTAAAGAAGTGTATTGGGCATGTTCGTTGCGAAGAAACAAAAAATGGTTCCGGGGACACAAAATTATGTCTTGTATCCACCCCGATACTCGTTTTCGCAATGGGTCACGTGCGGCAACGAAATGGCGTGAAAGCACCACAAACACGAGTTTTGGACTTAAAGAAGTGGATTGGGCATGTTTGTTCCGAAGAAACAAGCAATGGTTCAATACTCATGCCTTCTATCCACCCCGATACTCGTTTTCGCAATGGGTCACGTTGCTCAATGAAATGGCGCGAAACCACCACAAACCTGAGTTTTGGACCTAAAGAAGGATTGGGCACGTTCGTTGCGAAAAAACAAGAAATGGTTCCGAGGGCACAAACTCATGCCTTGTATCCACCCCGATACTCGTTTTCGCAATGGGTCACGGTCGGCAACGAAATCGCGCGAAAACACCACAAACATGAGTTTTGGACCTAAAGAAGTGGATTGGGCATGTTTGTTGCGAAAAAACAAGAAATGGTTCCAGGGGCACAAACTCATGCCTTGTATCCACCCTCATACTCGATTTCGCAATGGGTCACGTGCTGCAACGAAATGGCACGAAACAACCCAAACATGAGTTTTGGACCTAAAGAAGTGGATTGGGCATGTTCGTTGGGAAAAAACAAGAAATGGTTTTGAGGGCACATACTCAAGCCTCGTATCCACCCCGATACTCGTTTTCGCAATGGGTCACGTGCGGCAATGAAATGGCACGAAACCACCCGAAACCTGAGTTTTGGACCTGAAGAAGTGGATTGGGCAAGTTCCTTGCGAAGAAACAAGAAATGGTTCCGAGGGCACAAACTCATGCCTTGTATCCACCCCGATACTCGTTTTCCTAATGGGTCACGAGCGGCAACGGAATCGCGCGAAAACACCACAAACATGAGTTTTGGACCTAAAGAAGTGGATGAGGCAAGTTCGTTGCGAAGAAACAAGAAATGGTTCCGAGGGCACAAACTCATGCCTTGTGTCCACCCGATACTCGTTTTCGCAATGGGTCACGGTCGGCAACGAAATCGCGCGAAAACACCACAAACATGAGTTTTGGACCTAAAGAAGTGGATTGGGCATGTTTGTTGCGAAAAAACAAGAAATGGTTCCAGGGGCACAAACTCATGCCTTGTATCCAACCTGATACTCGTTTTCGCAATGGGTCACGTGCTGCAACGAAATGGCACGAAACAACCCCAAACCTGAGTTTTGGACCTAAAGAAGTGGATTGGGCGTGTTCGTTGGGAAAAAACAGGAAATGGTTCCGAGGGCACAAACTCAAGGCTTGTATCCACCCCGATACTCGTTTTCGCAATGGGTCACGTGCGGTAATGAAATGGCACGAAACCACCCCAAACTTGAGTTTTGGACCTAAAGAAGTGGATTGGGCAAGTTCGTTGCGAAGAAACAAGAAATGGTTCCGAGGGCACAAACTCATGCCTTGTATCCACCCCGATACTCGTTTTCGCAATGGGTCACGGTCGGCAACGAAATCGCGCGAAAACACCACAAAAACATGAGTTTTGGACCTAAAGAAGTGGATTGGGCATGTTTGTTGCGAAAAAACAAGAAATGGTTCCAGGGGCACAAACTCATGCCTTGTATCCACCCTGATGCTCGTTTTCGCAATGGATCACGTGCGGCAACGAAATGGCGTGAAAGCACCACAAACACGAGTTTTGGACTTAAAGAAGTGGATAGGGCATGTTTGTTGCCAAGAAACAAGCAATGGTTCAATACTCATGCCTTCTATCCACCCCGATACTCGTTTTCGCAATGGGTCACGTGCGGCAACGAAATGGCGCGAAACCACCACAAACCTGAGTTTTGGACCTAAAGAACTGGATTGGGCACGTTCGTTGCGAAAAAACAAAAAATGGTTCCGTGGGCACAAACTCATGCCTTGTATCCACCCCGATACTCGTTTTCGCAATGGGTCACGTGCGGCAACGAAATGGCGCGAAACCACCCCAAACTTGAGTTTTGGACCAAAAGAAGTGGATTGGGCATGTTCGTTGGGAAAAAACAAGAAATGGTTCTGAGGGCGCAAACTCAAGCCTTGTCTCCACCCTCATACTCGTTTTCGCAATGGGTCACGTGCGGCAACGAAATCGCGCGAAACCACCACAAACATGAGTTTTGGACCTAAAGAAGTGGATTGGGCATGTTCGTTGGGAAAAAACACGAAATGGTTCCGAGGACACAAACTCAAGCCTTGTATCCACACCCGATACTCGTTTTCGCAATGGGTCACGTGCTGCAACGAAATGGCACGAAACAACCCCAAACCTGAGTTTTGGACCTAAAGAAGTGGATTGGGCGTGTTCGTTGGGAAAAAACAGGAAATGGTTCCGAGGGCACAAACTCAAGGCTTGTATCCACCCCGATACTCGTTTTCGCAATGGGTCACGTGCGGTAATGAAATGGCACAAAACCACCCCAAACTTGAGTTTTGGACCTAAAGAAGTGGATTGGGCAAGTTCGTTGCGAAGAAACAAGAAATGGTTCCGAGGGCACAAACTCATGCCTGGTATCCACCCCGATACTCGTTTTCGCAATGGGTCACGGTCGGCAACGAAATCGCGCGAAAACACCACAAAAACATGAGTTTTGGACCTAAAGAAGTGGATTGGGCATGTTTGTTGCGAAAAAACAAGAAATGGTTCCAGGGGCACAAATTCATGCCTTGTATCCACCCTGATGCTCGTTTTCGCAATGGGTCACGTGCGGCAACGAAATGGCGTGAAAGCACCACAAACACGAGTTTTGGACTTAAAGAAGTGGATTGGGCATGTTTGTTGCGAAGAAACAAGCAATGGTTCAATACTCATGCCTTCTATCCACCCCGATACTCGTTTTCGCAATGGGTCACGTTGCTCAATGAAATGGCGCGAAACCACCACAAACCTGAGTTTTGGACCTAAAGAACTGGATTGGGCACGTTCGTTGCGAAAAAACAAAAAATGGTTCCGAGGGCACAAACTCATGCCTTGTATCCACCCCGATACTCGTTTTCGCAATGGGTCACGTGCGGCAATGAAATGGCGCGAAACCACCCCAAACTTGAGTTTTGGACCAAAAGAAGTGGATTGGACATGTTCGTTGGGAAAAAACAAGAAATGGTTCTGAGGGCGCAAACTCAAGCCTTGTATCCACCCTCATACTCGTTTTCGCAATGGGTCACGTGCGGCAACGAAATCGCGCAAAACCACCACAAACATGAGTTTTGGACCTAAAGAAGTTGATTGGGCATGTTCGTTGGGAAAAAACATGAAATGGTTCCGAGGGCACAAACTCAAGCCTTGTATCCACACCGATACTCGTTTTCGCAATGGGTCACGTGCGGCAATGAAATGGCACGAAACCACCCCAAACCTGAGTTTTGGACCTAAAGATGTGGATTAGGCAAGTTCGTTGCGAAGAAACAAGAAATGGTTCCGAGGGCACAAACTCATGCCTTGTGTCCACCCCGACACTCGTTTTCGCAATGGGTCACGGTCGGCAACGAAATCGCGCGAAAACACCACAAACATGAGTTTTGGACCTAAAGAAGTGGATTGGGCATGTTTGTTGCGAAAAACAAGAAATGGTTACAGGGGCACAAACTCATGCCTTGTATCCAACCTGATACTCGTTTTCGCAATGGATCACGTGCTGCAACGAAATGGCACGAAACAACCCCAAACCTGAGTTTTGGACCTAAAGAAGTGGATTGGGCGTGTTCGTTGGGAAAAAACAGGAAATGGTTTCGAGGGCACAAACTCAAGGCTTGTATCCACCCCGATACTCGTTTTCGCAATGGGTCACGTGCGGTAATGAAATGGCACGAAACCACCCCAAACTTGAGTTTTGGACCTAAAGAAGTGGATTGGGCAAGTTCGTTGCGAAGAAACAAGAAATGGTTCCGAGGTCACAAACTCATGCCTTGTATCCACCCCGATACTCGTTTTCGCAATGGGTCACGGTCGGCAACGAAATCGCGCGAAAACACCACAAACATGAGTTTTGGACCTAAAGAAGTGGATTGGGCATGTTTGTTGCGAAAAAACAAGAAATGGTTCTAGGGGCACAAACTCATGCCTTGTATCCAACCTGATACTCGTTTTCGCAATGGGTCACGTGCTGCAACGAAATGGCACGAAACAACCCCAAACCAGAGTTTTGGACCTAAAGAAGTGGATTGGGCATGTTTGTTGCGAAAAAATAAGAAATGGTTCCAGGGGCACAAATTCATGCCTTGTATCCACCCTGATACTCGTTTTCGCAATGGGTCACGTGCGGCAACGAAATGGCGCGAAGCCACCCCAAACCTAAGTTTTGGACCTAAAGAAGTGGATTGGGCATGTTTGTTGCGAAAAAACAAGAAATGGTTCCAGGGGCACAAACTCATGCCTTGTATCCAACCTGATACTCGTTTTCGCAATGGGTCACGTGCTGCAACGAAATGGCACGAAACAACCCCAAACCTGAGTTTTGGACCTAAAGAAGTGGATTGGCCATGTTTGTTGCGAAAAAACAAGAAATGGTTCCAGGGGCACAAACTCATGCCTTGTATCCACCCTGATACTCGTTTTCGCAATGGGTCACGTGCGGCAACGAAATGGCGCGAAGCCACCCCAAACCTAAGTTTTGGACCTAAAGAAGTGTATTGGGCATGTTCGTTGCGAAAAAACAAAAAATGGTTCCGGGGACAGAAAATTATGTATTGTATCCACCCCGATACTCGTTTTCGCAATGGGTCCCGTGGCGCAACGAAATGGCGCGAGACCACCACAAACATGAGGTTTGGACCTAAAGAAGTGGATTGGGCATGTTTGTTGCGAAAAAACAAGAAATGGTTCCAAGGGCACAAACTCATGCCTTGTATCCACGCCGATACTCGTTTTCGAAATGGGTCACGTGGCGCAACGAAATGGCGCGAAACCACCACAAACATGTGTTTTAGACCTAAAGAAGTGGGTTGGGCATGATCGTTGGGAAAAAAACAAGAAATGGTTCTGAGGGCGCAAACTCAAGCCTTGTATCCACCCTGATACTCGTTTTCGCAATGGGTCACGTGCGGCTACGAAATGGCGTGAAAGCACCACAAACATGAGTTTTGGACCTAAAGAAGTGGATTGGGCATGTTTGTTGTGAAAAAACAAGAAATGGTTCCAGGGGCACAAACCCAAGCCTTGTATCCACCCCGGTACTCGTTTTCGCAATGGGTCACGTGCGGCAATGAAATGGCACGAAACCATCCCAAACCTGAGTTTTGGACCTAAAGAAGTGGATTGGGCAAGTTCGTTGCGAAGAAACAAGAAATGGTTCCGAGGGCACAAACTCATGCCTTGTATCCACCCCGATACTCGTTTTCGCAATGGGTCACGGTCGGCAACGAAATCGCGCGAAAACACCACAAACATGAGTTTTGGAACTAAAGAAGTGGATTGGGCATGTTTGTTGCGAAAAAACAAGAAATGGATCCAGGGGCACAAACTCATGCCTTGTATCCACCCTCATACTCGATTTCGCAATGGGTCACGTGCTGCAACGAAATGGCACGAAACAACCCAAACATGAGTTTTGGACCTAAAGAAGTGGATTGGGCATGTTCGTCGGGAAAAAACAAGAAATGGTTCTGAGGGCACATACTCAAGCCTCGTATCCACCCCGATACTCGTTTTCGCAATGGGTCACGTGCGGCAATGAAATGGCACGAAACCACCCCAAACCTGAGTTTTGGACCTGAAGAAGTGGATTGGGCAAGTTCCTTGCGAAGAAACAAGAAATGGTTCCGAGGGCACAAACTCATGCCTTGTATCCACCCCGATACTCGTTTTCCTAATGGGTCACGAGCGGCAACGGAATCGCGCGAAAACACCACAAACATGAGTTTTGGACCTAAAGAAGTGGATTGGGCATGTTTGTTGCGAAAAAACAAGAAATGGTTCCAGGGGCACAAACTCATGCCTTGTATCCACCCTGATACTCGTTTTCGCAATGGGTCACGTGCGGCAACGAAATGGCGTGAAACCAGCCCAAACCTAAGTTTTGGACCTAAAGAAGTGTATTGGGCATGTTCGTTGCGAAGAAACAAAAAATGGTTCCGGGGACACAAAATTATTTCTTGTATCCACCCCGATACTCGTTTTCGCAATGGGTCACGTGCGGCAACGAAATGGCGTGAAAGCACCACAAACACGAGTTTTGGACTTAAAGAAGTGGATTGGGCATGTTTGTTGCGAAGAAACAAGCAATGGTTCAATACTCATGCCTTCTATGCACCCCGATACTCGTTTTCGCAATGGGTCACGTCGCTCAATGAAATGGCGCGAAACCACCACAAACCTGAGTTTTGGACCTAAAGAACTGGATTGGGCACGTTCGTTGCGAAAAAACAAAAAATGGTTCCGAGGGCACAAACTCATGCCTTGTATCCACCCCGATACTCGTTTTCTCAATGGGTCACGTGCGGCAACGAAATGGCGCGAAACCACCCCAAACTTGAGTTTTGGACCAAAAGAAGTGGATTGGGCATGTTCGTTGGGAAAAAACAAGAAATGGTTCTGAGGGCGCAAACTCAAGCCCTGTATCCACCCTCATACTCGTTTTCGCAATGGGTCACGTGCGGCAACGAAATCGCGCGAACCACCACAAACATGAGTTTTGGACCTAAAGAAGTGGATTGGGCATGTTCGTTGGGAAAAAACACGAAATGGTTCCGAGGGCACAAACTCAAGCCTTGTATCCACACCGATACTCGTTTTCGCAATGGGTCACGTGCGGCAATGAAATGGCACGAAACCACCCCAAACCTGAGTTTTGGACCTAAAGAAGTGGATTAGGCAAGTTCGTTGCGAAGAAACAAGAAATGGTTCCGAGGGCACAAACTCATGCCTTGTGTCCACCCGATACTCGTTTTCGCAATGGGTCACGGTCGGCAACGAAATCGCGCGAAAACACCACAAACATGAGTTTTGGACCTAAAGAAGTGGATTGGGCATGTTTGTTGCGAAAAAACAAGAAATGGTTCCAGGGGCACAAACTCATGCCTTGTATCCAACCTGATACTCGTTTTCGCAATGGGTCACGTGCTGCAACGAAATGGCACGAAACAACCCCAAACCTGAGTTTTGGACCTAAAGAAGTGGATTGGGCGTGTTCGTTGGGAAAAAACAGGAAATGGTTCCGAGGGCACAAACTCAAGGCTTGTATCCACCCCGATACTCGTTTTCGCAATGGGTCACGTGCGGTAATGAAATGGCACGAAACCACCCCAAACTTGAGTTTTGGACCTAAAGAAGTGGATTGGGCAAGTTCGTTGCGAAGAAACAAGAAATAGTTCCGAGGGCACAAACTCATGCCTTGTATCCACCCCGATACTCGTTTTCGCAATGGGTCACTGTCGGCAACGAAATCGCGCGAAAACACCACAAAAACATGAGTTTTGGACCTAAAGAAGTGGATTGGGCATGTTTGTTGCGAAAAAACAAGAAATGGTTCCAGGGGCACAAACTCATGCCTTGTATCCACCCTGATGCTCGTTTTCGCAATGGGTCACGTGCGGCAACGAAATGGCGTGAAAGCACCACAAACACGAGTTTTGGACTTAAAGAAGTGGATTGGGCATGTTTGTTGCGAAGAAACAAGCAATGGTTCAATACTCATGCCTTCTATCCACCCTGATACTCGTTTTCGCAATGGGTCACGTTGCTCAATGAAATGGCGCGAAACCACCACAAACCTGAGTTTTGGACCTAAAGAACTGGATTGGGCACGTTCGTTGCGAAAAAACAAAAAATGGTTCCGAGGGCACAAACTCATGCCTTGTATCCACCCGATACTCGTTTTCGCAATGGGTCACGTGCGGCAACGAAATGGCGCGAAACCACCCCAAACTTGAGTTTTGGACCAAAAGAAGTGGATTGGGCATGTTCGTTGGGAAAAAACAAGAAATGGTTCTGAGGGTGCAAACTCAAGCCTTGTATCCACCCTCATACTCGTTTTCGCAATGGGTCACGTGCGGCAACGAAATCGCGCGAAACCACCACAAACATGAGTTTTGGACCTAAAGAAGTGGATTGGGCATGTTCGTTGGGAAAAAACACGAAATGGTTCCGAGGGCACAAACTCAAGCCTTGTATCCACACCGATACTCGTTTTCGCAATGGGTCACGTGCGGCAATGAAATGGCACGAAACCACCCCAAACCTGAGTTTTGGACCTAAAGAAGTGGATTAGGCAAGTTCGTTGCGAAGATACAAGAAATGGTTCCGAGGGCACAAACTCATGCCTTGTGTCCACCCGATACTCGTTTTCGCAATGGGTCACGGTCGGCAACGAAATCGCGCGAAAACACCACAAACATGAGTTTTGGACCTAAAGAAGTGGATTGGGCATGTTTGTTGCGAAAAAACAAGAAATGGTTCCAGGGGCACAAACTCATGCCTTGTATCCAACCTGATACTCGTTTTCGCAATGGGTCACGTGCTGCAACGAAATGGCACGAAACAACCCCAAACCTGAGTTTTGGACCTAAAGAAGTGGATTGGGCGTGTTCGTTGGGAAAAAACAGGAAATGGTTCCGAGGGCACAAACTCAAGGCTTGTATCCACCCCGATACTCGTTTTCGCAATGGGTCACGTGCGGTAATGAAATGGCACGAAACCACCACAAACTTGAGTTTTGGACCTAAAGAAGTGGATTGGGCAAGTTCGTTGCGAAGAAACAAGAAGTGGTTCCGAGGGCACAAACTCATGCCTTGTATCCACCCCGATACTCGTTTTCGCAATGGGTCACGGTCGGCAACGAAATCGCGCGAAAACACCATAAACATGAGTTTTGGACCTAAAGAAGTGGATTGGGCATGTTTGTTGCGAAAAAACAAGAAATGGTTCCAGGGGCACAAACTCATGCCTTGTATCCACCCTGATACTCGTTTTCGCAATGGGTCACGGTCGGCAATGAAATCGCGCGAAAACACCACAAACATGAGTTTTGGACCTAAAGAAGTGGATTGGGCATGTTTGTTGCGAAAAAACAAGAAATGGTTCCAGGGGCACAAACTCATGCCTTGTATCCAACCTGATACTCGTTTGCGCAAAGGGTCACATGCTGCAACGAAATGGCACGAAACAATGCCAAACCTGAGTTTTGGATCTAAAGAAGTGGATTGGGCATGTTCGTTGGGAAAAAACAAGAAATGGTTCCGAGGGCACAAACTCAAGCCTTGTATCCACCCCGATACTCGTTTTCGCAATGGGTCACGTGCGGCACCGAAATGGCGCGAAACCACCCCAAACTTGAGTTTTGGACCAAAAGAAGTGGATTGGGCAAGTTCGTTGCGAAAAAACAAGCAATGGTTAAGGAGCACAAACTCAAGCCTTGTATCCACCCCGATACTCGTTTTCGCAATGGGTCACGGTCGGCAACAAAATCGCGCGAAAACACCACAAACATGAGTTTTGGACCTAAAGAAGTGGATTGGGCATGTTTGTTGCGAAAAAACAAGAAATGGTTCCAGGGGCACAAACTCATGCCTTGTATCCAACCTGATACTCGTTTTCGCAATGGGTCACGTGCTGCAACGAAATGGCACGAAACAACCCCAAACCTGAGTTTTGGACCTAAAGAAGTGGATTGGGCATGTTCGTTGGGAAAAAACAAGAAATGGTTCCGAGGGCACATACTCAAACCTTGTATCCACCCCGATACTCGTTTTCGCAATGGGTCACGTGCGGCAATGAAATGGCACGAAACCACCCCAAACCTGAGTTTTGGACCTAAAGAAGTGGATTGGGCAAGTTCGTTGCGAAGAAACAAGAAATGGTTCTGAGGGCACAAACTCATGCCTTGTATCCACCCTGATACTCGTTTTCGCAATGGGTCACGGTCGGCAACGAAATCGCGCGAAAACACCACAAACATGAGTTTTGGACCTAAAGAAGTGGATTGGGCATGGTTGTTGCGAAAAAACAAGAAATGGTTCCAGGGGCACAAACTCATGCCTTGTATCCAACCTGATACTCGTTTTCGCAATGGGTCACGTGCTGCAACGAAATGGCACGAAACAACCCCAAACCTGAGTTTTGGACCTAAAGAAGTGGATTGGGCATGTTCGTTGGGAAAAAACAGGAAATGGTTCCGAGGGCACAAACTCAAGCCTTGTATCCACCCCGATACTCGTTTTCGCAATGGGTCACGTGCGGCAATGAAATGGCACGAAACCACCCCAAACCTGAGTTTTGGACCTAAAGAAGTGGATTGGGCAAGTTCGTTGCGAAGAAACAAGAAATGGTTCCGAGGGCACAAACTCATGCCTTGTATCCACCCCGATACTCGTTTTCGCAATGGGTCACAGTCGGCAACGAAATCGCGTGAAAAGACCACAAACATGAGTTTTGGACCTAAAGAAGTGGATTGGGCATGTTTGTTGCGAAAAAACAAGAAATGGTTCCAAGGGCACAAACTCATGCCTTGTATCCACCCTGATGCTCGTTTTCGCAATGGGTCACGTGCGGCAACGAAATCGTGCGAAACCACCACAAACAAGAGTTTTGGACCTAAAGAAGTGGATTGGGCATGTTCGTTGGGAAAAACACGAAATGGTTCCGAGGGCACAAACTCAAGCCTTGTATCCACACCGATACTCGTTTTCGCAATGGGTCACGTGCGGCAACGAAATGGCGCGAAACCACCCCAAACTTGAGTTTTGGACCAAAAGAAGTGGATTGGGCATGTTCGTTGGGAAAAAACAATAAATGGTTCTGAGGGCGCAAACTCAAGCCCTGTATCCACCCTCGTACTCGTTTTCGCAATGGGTCACGTGCGGCAACGAAATCGCGCGAAACCACCACAAACATGAGTTTTGGACCTAAAGAAGTGGATTGGGCATGTTCGTTGGGAAAAAACACGAAATGGTTCCGAGGGCACAAACTCAAGCCTTGTATCCACACCGATACTCGTTTTCGCAATGGGTCACGTGCGGCAATGAAATGGCACGAAACCACCCCAAACCTGAGTTTTGGACCTAAAGAAGTGGATTAGGCAAGTTCGTTGCGAAGAAACAAGAAATGGTTCCGAGGGCACAAACTCATGCCTTGTATCCACCCCGATACTCGTTTTTGCAATGGGTCACGGTCGGCAACGAAATCGCGCGAAAACACCACAAACATGAGTTTTGGACCTGAAGAAGTGGATTGGGCATGTTTGTTGTGAAAAAACAAGAGATGGTTCCAGGGGTACAAACTCATGCCTTGTATCCAACCTGATACTCGTTTTCACAATGGGTCACGTGCTGCAACGAAATGGCACGAAACAACCCCAAACCTGAGTTTTGGACCTAAAGAAGTGGATTGGGCGTGTTCGTTGGGAAAAAACAGGAAATGGTTCCGAGGGCACAAACTCAAGCCTTGTATCCACCCCGATACTCGTTTTCGAAATGGGTCACGTGCGGTAATGAAATGGCACGAAACCACCCCAAACTTGAGTTTTGGACCTAAAGAAGTGGATTGGGCAAGTTCGTTGCGAAGAAACAAGAAATGGTTCCGAGGGCACAATCTCATGGCTTGTATCCACCCCGATACTCGTTTTCGCAATGGGTCACGGTCGGCAACGAAATCGCGCGAAAACAACACAAAAACATGAGTTTTGGACCTAAAGAAGTGGATTGGACATGTTTGTTGCGAAAAAACAAGAAATGGTTCCAGGGGCACAAACTCATGCCTTGTATCCACCCTGATGCTCGTTTTCGCAATGGGTCACGTGCGGCAACGAAATGGCGTGAAAGCACCACAAACACGAGTTTTGGACTTAAAGAAGTGGATTGGGCATGTTTCTTGCGAAGAAACAAGCAATGGTTCAATACTCATGCCTTCTATCCACCCTGATACTCGTTTTCGCAATGGGTCACGTTGCTCAATGAAATGGCGCGAAACCACCACAAACCTGAGTTTTGGACCTAAAGAACTGGATTGGGCACGTTCGTTGCGAAAAAACAAAAAATGGTTCCGAGGGCACAAACTCATGCCTTGTATCCACCCGATACTCGTTTTCGCAATGGGTCACGTGCGGCAACGAAATGGCGCGAAACCACCCCAAACTTGAGTTTTGGACCAAAAGAAGTGGATTGGGCATGTTCGTTGGGAAAAAACAAGAAATGGTTCTGAGGGCGCAAACTCAAGCCTTGTATCCACCCTCATACTCGTTTTCGCAATGGGTCACGTGCGGCAACGAAATCGCGCGAAACCACCACAAACATGAGTTTTGGACCTAAAGAAGTGGATTGGGCATGTTCGTTGGGAAAAAACACGAAATGGTTCCGAGGGCACAAACTCAAGCCTTGTATCCACACCGATACTCGTTTTCGCAATGGGTCACGTGCGGCAATGAAATGGCACGAAACCACCCCAAACCTGAGTTTTGGACCTAAAGAAGTGGATTAGGCAAGTTCGTTGCGAAGAAACAAGAAATGGTTCCGAGGGCACAAACTCATGCCTTGTGTCCACCCGATACTCGTTTTCGCAATGGGTCACGGTCGGCAACGAAATCGCGCGAAAACACCACAAACATGAGTTTTGGACCTATAGAAGTGGATTGGGCATGTTTGTTGCGAAAAAACAAGAAATGGTTCCAGGGGCACAAACTCATGCCTTGTATCCAACCTGATACTCGTTTTCGCAATGGGTCACGTGCTGCAACGAAATGGCACGAAACAACCCCAAACCTGAGTTTTGGACCTAAAGAAGTGGATTGGGCGTGTTCGTTGGGAAAAAACAGGAAATGGTTCCGAGGGCACAAACTCAAGGCTTGTATCCACCCCGATACTCGTTTTCGCAATGGGTCACGTGCGGTAATGAAATGGCACGAAACCACCACAAACTTGAGTTTTGGACCTAAAGAAGTGGATTGGGCAAGTTCGTTGCGAAGAAACAAGAAATGGTTCCGAGGGCACAAACTCATGCCTTGTATCCACCCCGATACTCGTTTTCGCAATGGGTCACGGTCGGCAACGAAATCGCGCGAAAACACCATAAACATGAGTTTTGGACCTAAAGAAGTGGATTGGGCATGTTTGTTGCGAAAAAACAAGAAATGGTTCCAGGGGCACAAACTCATGCCTTGTATCCACCCAGATACTCGTTTTCGCAATGGGTCACGGTCGGCAATGAAATCGCGCGAAAACACCACAAACATGAGTTTTGGACCTAAAGAAGTGGATTGGGCATGTTTGTTGCGAAAAAACAAGAAATGGTTCCAGGGGCACAAACTCATGCCTTGTATCCAACCTGATACTCGTTTGCGCAAAGGGTCACATGCTGCAACGAAATGGCACGAAACAATGCCAAACCTGAGTTTTGGATCTAAAGAAGTGGATTGGGCATGTTCGTTGGGAAAAAACAAGAAATGGTTCCGAGGGCACAAACTCAAGCCTTTTATCCACCCCGATACTCGTTTTCGCAATGGGTCACGTGCGGCACCGAAATGGCGCGAAACCACCCCAAACTTGAGTTTTGGACCAAAAGAAGTGGATTGCGCATATTCGTTGCGAAAAAACAAGAAATGGTTCCAAGGGCACAAACTCATGCCTTGTATCAACGCCGATACTCGTTTCCGCAATGGGTCACGTGGCGCAACGAAATGACGCGAAACCACCACAAACATGAGTTTTAGACCTAAAGAAGTGGATTGGGCATGTTCGTTGGGAAAAAACAAGAAATGGTTCTGAGGGCGCATACTCAAGCCTTGTATCCACCCTCAAACTCGTTTTCGCAATGGGTCACGTGCGGCAACGAAATCGCGCCAAACCACCACAAACATGAGTTTTGGACCTAAAGAAGTGGATTGGGCATGTTCGTTGGGAAAAAACACGAAATGGTTCCGAGGGCACAAACTCAAGCCTTGTATCCACACCGATACTCGTTTTCGCAATGGGTCACGTGCCGCAACGAAATGGCACGAAACCACCCCAAACCTGAGTTTTGGACCTAACGAAGTGGATTAGGCAAGTTCGTTGCGAAGAAACAAGAAATGGTTCCGAGGGCACAAACTCATGCCTTGTATCCACCCCGATACTCGTTTTCGCAATGGGTCACGGTCGGCAACGAAATCGCGCGAAAACACCACAAACATGAGTTTTGGACCTAAAGAAGTGGATTGGGCATGTTTGTTGCGAAAAAACAAGAAATAGTTCCAGGGGCACAAACTCATGCCTTATATCCACCCTGATGCACGTTTTCGCAATGGGTCACGTGCGGCAACGAAATCGTGCGAAACCACCACAAACATGAGTTTTGGACCTAAAGAAGTGGATTGGGCATGTTCGTTGGGAAAAACACGAAATGGTTAACTCAAGCCTTGTATCCACACCGATACTCGTTTTCGCAATGGGTCACGTGCGGCAATGAAATGGCATGAAACCACCCCAAACCTGAGTTTTGGACCTAAAGAAGTGGATTAGGCAAGTTCGTTGTGAAGAAACAAGAAATGGTTCCGAGGGCACAAACTCATGCCTTGTATCCACCCCGATACTCGTTTTCGCAATGGGTCACGGTCGGCAATGAAATCGCGCGAAAACACCACAAACATGAGTTTTGGACCTAAAGAAGTGGATTGGGCATGTTCCTTGCGAAAAAACAAGAAATGGTTCCGCAGACAAACCGCATGCCTTGTATCCACTCCGATACTCGTTTTCGCAATGGGTCACGTGCGGCAACGAAATGGCGCGAAACCACCCCAAACTTGAGTTTTGGACCTAAAGAAGTGGATTGGGCGTGTTCGTTGCGAAAAAACAGGAAATGGTTCCGAGGGCACAAACTCAAGGCTTGTATCCACCCCGATACTCGTTTTCGCAATGGGTCACGTGCGGTAATGAAATGGCACGAAACCACCACAAACTTGAGTTTTGGACCTAAAGAAGTGGATTGGGCAAGTTCGTTGCGAAGAAACAAGAAATGGTTCCGAGGGCACAAACTCATGCCTTGTATCCACCCCGATACTCGTTTTCGCAATGGGTCACGGTCGGCAACGAAATCGCGCGAAAACACCATAAACATGAGTTTTGGACCTAAAGAAGTGGATTGGGCATGTTTGTTGCGAAAAAACAAGAAATGGTTCCAGGGGCACAAACTCATGCCTTGTATCCACCCTGATACTCGTTTTCGCAATGGGTCACGGTCGGCAATGAAATCGCGCGAAAACACCACAAACATGAGTTTTGGACCTAAAGAAGTGGATTGGGCATGTTTGTTGCGAAAAAACAAGAAATGGTTCCAGGGGCACAAACTCATGCCTTGTATCCAACCTGATACTCGTTTTCGCAAAGGGTCACGTGCTGCAACGAAATGGCACGAAACAATGCCAAACTTGAGTTTTGGATCTAAAGAAGTGGATTGGGCATGTTCGTTGGGAAAAAACAAGAAATGGTTCCGAGGGCACAAACTCAAGCCTTGTATCCACCCCGATACTCGTTTTCGCAATGGGTCACGTGCGGCACCGAAATGGCGCGAAACCACCCCAAACTTGAGTTTTGGACCAAAAGAAGTGGATTGCGCATATTCGTTGCGAAAAAACAAGAAATGGTTCCAAGGGCACAAACTCATGCCTTGTATCAACGCCGATACTCGTTTCCGCAATGGGTCACGTGGCGCAACGAAATGACGCGAAACCACCACAAACATGAGTTTTAGACCTAAAGAAGTGGATTGGGCATGTTCGTTGGGAAAAAACAAGAAATGGTTCTGAGGGCGCATACTCAAGCCTTGTATCCACCCTCATACTCGTTTTCGCAATGGGTCACGTGCGGCAACGAAATCGCGCCAAACCACCACAAACATGAGTTTTGGACCTAAAGAAGTGGATTGGGCATGTTCATTGGGAAAAAACACGAAATGGTTCCGAGGGCACAAACTCAAGCCTTGTATCCACACCGATACTCGTTTTCGCAATGGGTCACGTGCCGCAACGAAATGGCACGAAACCACCCCAAACCTGAGTTTTGGACCTAAAGAAGTGGATTAGGCAAGTTCGTTGCGAAGAAACAAGAAATGGTTCCGAGGGCACAAACTCATGCCTTGTATCCACCCCGATACTCGTTTTCGCAATGGGTCACGGTCGGCAACGAAATCGCGCGAAAACACCACAAACATGAGTTTTGGACCTAAAGAAGTGGATTGGGCATGTTTGTTGAGAAAAAACAAGAAATAGTTCCAGGGGCACAAACTCATGCCTTGTATCCACCCTGATGCTCGTTTTCGCAATGGGTCACGTGCGGCAACGAAATCGTGCGAAACCACCACAAACATGAGTTTTGGACCTAAAGAAGTGGATTGGGCATGTTCGTTGGGAAAAACACGAAATGGTTCCGAGGGCACAAACTCAAGCCTTGTATCCACACCGATACTCGTTTTCGCAATGGGTCACGTGCGGCAATGAAATGGCATGAAACCACCCCAAACCTGAGTTTTGGACCTAAAGAAGTGGATTAGGCAAGTTCGTTGTGAAGAAACAAGAAATGGTTCCGAGGGCACAAACTCATGCCTTGTATCCACCCCGATACTCGTTTTCGCAATGGGTCACGGTCGGCAATGAAATCGCGCGAAAACACCACAAACATGAGTTTTGGACCTAAAGAAGTGGATTGGGCATGTTCCTTGCGAAAAAACAAGAAATGGTTCCGCAGACAAACCGCATGCCTTGTATCCACTCCGATACTCGTTTTCGCAATGGGTCACGTGCGGCAAAGAAATGGCGCGAAACCACCCCAAACATGAGTTTTGGACCTAAAGAAGTGTATTGGACATGTTCGTTGCGAAAAAACAAAAAATGGTTCCGGGGACACAAAATTATGTCTTGTATCCACCCCGATACTCGTTTTCGCAATGGGTCACGTGGCGCAACGAAATGGCGCGAAACCACCACAAACATGAGTTTTGGACCAAAAGAAGTGGATTGGGCATGTTCGTTGGGAAAAAAACAAGAAATGGTTCTGAGGGCACAAACTCAAGCCATGTATCCACCCCGATACTCGTTTTCGCAATGGGTCACGTGCGGCACCGAAATGGCGCGAAACCACCCCAAACTTGAGTTTTGGACCAAAAGAAGTGGATTGGGCATGTTCGTTGCGAAAAAACAAGCAATGGTTAAGGAGCACAAACTCAAGCCTTGTATCCACCCCGATACTCGTTTTCGCAATGGGTCACGGTCGGCAACAAAATCGCGCGAAAACACCACAAACATGAGTTTTGGACCTAAAGAAGTGGATTGGGCATGTACAAACTCATGCCTTGTATCCACCCTGATGCTCGTTTTCGCAATGGGTCACGTGCGGCAACGAAATCGCGCGAAACCACCACAAACATGAGTTTTGGACCTAAAGAAGTGGATTGGGCATGTTCGTTAGGAAAAAACACGAAATAGTTCCGAGGGCACAAACTCAAGCCTTGTATCCACACCGATACTCGTTTTCGCAATGGGTCACGTGCGGCAATGAAATGGCACGAAACAACCCCAAACCTGAGTTTTGGACATAAAGAAGTGGATTGGGCATGTTCGTTGGGAAAAAACAAGAAATGGTTTCGAGGGCACATACTCAAACCTTGTATCCACCCCGATACTCGTTTTCGCAATGGGTCACGTGCGGCAATGAAATGGCACGAAACCACCCCAAACCTGAGTTATGGACCTAAAGAAGTGGATTGGGCAAGTTCGTTGCGAAGAAACAAGAAATGGTTCTGAGGGCACAAACTCATGCCTTGTATCCACCCTGATACTCGTTTTCGCAATGGGTCACGGTCGGCAACGAAATCGCGCGAAAACACCACAAACATGAGTTTTGGACCTAAAGATGTGGATTGGGCATGGTTGTTGCGAAAAAACAAGAAATGGTTCCAGGGGCACAAACTCATGCCTTGTATCCAACCTGATACTCGTTTTCGCAATGGGTCACGTGCTGCAACGAAATGGCACGAAACAACCCCAAACCTGAGTTTTGGACCTAAAGAAGTGGATTGGGCATGTTCGTTGGGAACAAACAGGAAATGGTTCCGAGGGCACAAACTCAAGCCTTGTATCCACCCCGATACTCGTTTTCGCAATGGGTCACGTGCGGCAATGAAATGGCACGAAACCACCCCAAACCTGAGTTTTGGACCTAAAGAAGTGGATTGGGCAAGTTCGTTGCGAAGAAACAAGAAATGGTTCCGAGGGCACAAACTCATGCCTTGTATCCACCCCGATACTCGTTTTCGCAATGGGTCACGGTCGGCAACGAAATCGCGTGAAAAGACCACAAACATGAGTTTTGGACCTAAAGAAGTGGATTGGGCATGTTTGTTGCGAAAAAACAAGAAATGGTTCCAAGGGCACAAACTCATGCCTTGTATCCACCCTGATGCTCGTTTTCGCAATGGGTCACGTGCGGCAACGAAATCGTGCGAAACCACCACAAACAAGTGTTTTGGACCTAAAGAAGTGGATTGGGCATGTTCGTTGGGAAAAAACACGAAATGGTTCCGAGGGCACAAACTCAAGCCTTGTATCCACACCGATACTCGTTTTCGCAATGGGTCACGTGCGGCAATGAAATGGCACGAAACCACCCCAAACCTGAGTTTTGGACCTAAAGAAGTGGATTAGGCAAGTTCGTTGTGAAGAAACAAGAAATAGTTCCGAGGGCACAAACTCATGCCTTGTATCCACCCGATACTCGTTTTCGCAATGGGTCACGGTCGGCAATGAAATCGCGCGAAAACACTACAAACATGAGTTTTGGACCTAAAGAAGTGGATTGGGCATGTTCCTTGCGAAAAAACAAGAAATGGTTCCGCAGACAAACCGCATGCCTTGTATCCACTCCGATACTCGTTTTCGCAATGGGTCACGTGCGGCAACGAAATGGCGCGAAACCACCGCAAACTTGAGTTTTGGACCTAAAGAAGTGTATTGGGCATGTTCGTTGCGAAAAAACAAAAAATGGTTCCGGGGACACAAAATTATGTCTTGTATCCACCCCGATACTCGTTTTCGCAATGGGTCACGTGGCGCAACGAAATGGCACGAAACCACCACAAACATGAGTTTTGGACCAAAAGAAGTGGATTGGGCATGTTCGTTGGGAAAAAACAAGAAATGGTTCCGAGGGCACAAACTCAAGCCTTGTATCCACCCCGATACTCGTTTTCGCAATGGGTCACGTGCGGCACCGAAATGGCGCGAAACCACCCCAAACTTGAGTTTTGGACCAAAAGAAGTGGATTGGGCATGTTCGTTGCGAAAAAACAAGCAATGGTTAAGGAGCACAAACTCAAGCCTTGTATCCACCCCGATACTCGTTTTCGCAATGGGTCACGGTCGGCAACAAAATCGCGCGAAAACACCACAAACATGAGTTTTGGACCTAAAGAAGTGGATTGGGCATGTTTGTTGCGAAAAAACAAGAAATGGTTCCAGGGGCACAAACTCATGCCTTGTATCCACCCTGATGCTCGTTTTCGCAATGGGTCACGTGCGGCAACGAAATCGCGCGAAACCACCACAAACATGAGTTTTGGACCTAAAGAAGTGGATTGGGCATGTTCGTTGGGAAAAAACACGAAATGGTTCCGAGGGCACAAACTCAAGCCTTGTATCCACACCGATACTCGTTTTCGCAATGGGTCACGTGCGGCAATGAAATGGCACGAAACCACCCCAAACCTGAGTTTTGGACCTAAAGAAGTGGATTAGGCAAGTTCGTTGTGAAGAAACAAGAAATGGTTCCGAGGGCACAAACTCATGCCTTGTATCCACCCCGATACTCGTTTTCGCAATGGGTCACGGTCGGCAACGAAATCGCGCGAAAACAACACAAACATGAGTTTTGGACCTAAAGAAGTGGATTGGGCATGTTTGTTGCGAAAAAACAACAAATGGTTCCAGGGGCACAAACTCATGCCTTGTATCCAACCTGATACTCGTTTTCGCAATGGGTCACGTGCTGCAACGAAATGGCACGAAACAACCCCAAACCTGAGTTTTGGACCTAAAAAAGTGGATTGGGCATGTTCGTTGGGAAAAAACAAGAAATGGTTTCGAGGGCACATACTCAAACCTTGTATCCACCCCGATACTCGTTTTCGCAATGGGTCACGTGCGGCAATGAAATGGCACGAAACCACCCCAAACCTGAGTTTTGGACCTAAAGAAGTGGATTGGGCAAGTTCGTTGCGAAGAAACAAGAAATGGTTCTGAGGGCACAAACTCATGCCTTGTATCCACCCTGATACTCGTTTTCACAATGGGTCACGGTCGGCAACGAAATCGCGCGAAACCACCCCAAACATGAGTTTTGGACCTAAAGAAGTGGATTGGGCATGGTTGTTGCGAAAAAACAAGAAATGGTTCCAGGGGCACAAACTCATGCCTTGTATCCAACCTGATACTCGTTTTCGCAATGGGTCACGTGCTGCAACGAAATGGCACGAAACAACCCCAAACCTGAGTTTTGGACCTAAAGAAGTGGATTGGGCATGTTCGTTGGGAAAAAACACGAAATGGTTCCGAGGGCACAAACTCAAGCCTTGTATCCACACCGATACTCGTTTTCGCAATGGGTCACGTGCGGCAATGAAATGGCACGAAACAACCCCAAACCTGAGTTTTGGACCTAAAGAAGTGGATTGGGCATGTTCGTTGGGAAAAAACAAGAAATGGTTTCGAGGGCACATACTCAAACCTTGTATCCACCCCGATACTCGTTTTCGCAATGGGTCACGTGCGGCAATGAAATGGCACGAAACCACCCCAAACCTGAGTTTTGGACCTAAAGAAGTGGATTGGGCAAGTTCGTTGCGAAGAAACAAGAAATGGTTCTGAGGGCACAAACTCATGCCTTGTATCCACCCTGATACTCGTTTTCGCAATGGGTCACGGTCGGCAACGAAATCGCGCGAAAACACCACAAACATGAGTTTTGGACCTAAAGAAGTGGATTGGGCATGTTTGTTGCGAAAAAACAAGAAATGGTTCCAGGGGCACAAACTCATGCCTTGTATCCAACCTGATACTCGTTTTCGCAATGGGTCACGTGCTGCAACGAAATGGCACGAAACAACCCCAAACCTGAGTTTTGGACCTAAAGAAGTGGATTGGGCATGTTCGTTGGGAAAAAACAGGAAATGGCTCCGAGGGCACAAACTCAAGCCTTGTATCCACCCCGATACTCGTTTTCGCAATGGGTCACGTGCGGCAATGAAATGGCACGAAACCACCCCAAACCTGAGTTTTGGACCTAAAGAAGTGGATTGGGCAAGTTCGTTGCGAAGAAACAAGAAATGGTTCCGAGGGCACAAACTCATGCCTTGTATCCACCCCGATACTCGTTTTCGCAATGGGTCACGGTCGGCAACGAAATCGCGTGAAAAGACCACAAACATGAGTTTTGGACGTAAAGAAGTGGATTGGGCATGTTTGTTGCGAAAAAACAAGAAATGGTTCCAAGGGCACAAACTCATGCCTTGTATCCACCCTGATGCTCGTTTTCGCAATGGGTCACGTGCGGCATCGAAATCGTGCGAAACCACCACAAACAACAGTTTTGGACCTAAAGAAGTGGATTGGGCATGTTCGTTGGGAAAAAACACGAAATGGTTCCGAGGGCACAAACTCAAGCCTTGTATCCACACCGATACTCGTTTTCGCAATGGGTCACGTGCGGCAATGAAATGGCACGAAACCACCCCAAACCTGAGTTTTGGACCTAAAGAAGTGGATTAGGCAAGTTCGTTGTGAAGAAACAAGAAATGGTTCCGAGGGCACAAACTCATGCCTTGTATCCACCCGATACTCGTTTTCGCAATGGGTCACGGTCGGCAATGAAATCGCGCGAAAACACCACAAACATGAGTTTTCGACCTAAAGAAGTGGATTGGGCATGTTCCTTGCGAAAAAACAAGAAATGGTTCCGCAGACAAACCGCATGCCTTGTATCCACTCCGATACTCGTTTTCGCAATGGGTCACGTGCGGCAACGAAATGGCGCGAAACCACCCCAAACTTGAGTTTTGGACCTAAAGAAGTGTATTGGGCATGTTCGTTGCGAAAAAACAAAAAATGGTTCCGGGGACACAAAATTATGTCTTGTATCCACACCGATACTCGTTTTCGCAATGGGTCACGTGGCGCAACGAAATGGCGCGAAACCACCACAAACATGAGTTTTGGACCAAAAGAAGTGGATTGGGCATGTTCGTTGGGAAAAAACAAGAAATGGTTCCGAGGGCACAAACTCAAGCCTTGTATCCACCCCGATACTCGTTTTCGCAATGGGTCACGTGCGGCACCGAAATGGCGCGAAACCACCCCAAACTTGAGTTTTGGACCAAAAGAAGTGGATTGGGCATGTTCGTTGCGAAAAAACAAGCAATGGTTAAGGAGCACAAACTCAAGCCTTGTATCCACCCCGATACTCGTTTTCGCAATGGGTCACGGTCGGCAACAAAATCGCGCGAAAACACCACAAACATGAGTTTTGGACCTAAAGAAGTGGATTGGGCATGTTTGTTGCGAAAAAACAAGAAATGGTTCCAGGGGCACAAACTCATGCCTTGTATCCACCCTGATGCTCGTTTTCGCAATGGGTCACGTGCGGCAACGAAATCGCGCGAAACCACCACAAATATGAGTTTTGGACCTAAAGAAGTGGATTGGGCATGTTCGTTGGGAAAAAACACGAAATGGTTCCGAGGGCACAAACTCAAGCCTTGTATCCACACCGATACTCGTTTTCGCAATGGGTCACGTGCGGCAATGAAATGGCACGAAACCACCCCAAACCTGAGTTTTGGACCTAAAGAAGTGGATTAGGCAAGTTCGTTGCGAAGAAACAAGAAATGGTTCCGAGGGCACAAACTCATGCCTTGTATCCACCCCGATACTCGTTTTCGCAATGGGTCACGGTCGGCGACGAAATCGCGCGAAAACAACACAAACATGAGTTTTGGACCTAAAGAAGTGGATTGGGCATGTTTGTTGCGAAAAAACAACAAATGGTTCCAGGGGCACAAACTCATGCCTTGTATCCAACCTGATACTCGTTTACGCAATGGGTCACGTGCTGCAACGAAATGGCACGAAACAACCCCAAACCTGAGTTTTGGACCTAAAAAAGTGGATTGGGCATGTTCGTTGGGAAAAAACAAGAAATGGTTTCGAGGGCACATACTCAAACCTTGTATCCACCCCGATACTCGTTTTCGCAATGGGTCACATGCGGCAATGAAATGGCACGAAACCACCCCAAACCTGAGTTTTGGACCTAAAGAAGTGGATTGGGCAAGTTCGTTGCGAAGAAACAAGAAATGGTTCTGAGGGCACAAACTCATGCCTTGTATCCACCCTGATACTCGTTTTCACAATGGGTCACGGTCGGCAACGAAATCGCGCGAAACCACCCCAAACATGAGTTTTGGACCTAAAGAAGTGGATTGGGCATGGTTGTTGCGAAAAAACAAGAAATGGTTCCAGGGGCACAAACTCATGCCTTGTATCCAACCTGATACTCGTTTTCGCAATGGGTCACGTGCTGCAACGAAATGGCACGAAACAACCCCAAACCTGAGTTTTGGACCTAAAGAAGTGGATTGGGCATGTTCATTGGGAAAAAACAGGAAATGGTTCCGAGGGCACAAACTCAAGCCTTGTATCCGCCCCGATACTCGTTTTCGCAATGGGTCACGTGCGGCAATGAAATGGCACGAAACCACCCCAAACCTGAGTTTTGGACCTAAAGAAGTGGATTGGGCAAGTTCGTTGCGAAGAAACAAGAAATGGTTCCGAGGGCACAAACTCATGCCTTGTATCCACCCCGATACTCGTTTTCGCAATGGGTCACGGTCGGCAACGAAATCGCGTGAAAAGACCACAAATATGAGTTTTGGACCTAAAGAAGTGGATTGGGCATGTTTGTTGCGAAAAAACAAGAAATGGTTCCAAGGGCACAAACTGATGCCTTGTATCCACCCTGATGCTCGTTTTCGCAATGGGTCACGTGCGGCAACGAAATCGTGCGAAACCACCACAAACAAGAGTTTTGGACCTAAAGAAGTGGATTGGGCATGTTCGTTGGGAAAAAACACGAAATGGTTCCGAGGGCACAAACTCAAGCCTTGTATCCACACCGATACTCGTTTTCGCAATGGGTCACGTGCGGCAATGAAATGGCACGAAACCACCCCAAACTTGAGTTTTGGACCTAAAGAAGTGGATTAGGCAAGTTCGTTGTGAAGAAACAAGAAATGGTTCCGAGGGCACAAACTCATGCCTTGTATCCACCCGATACTCGTTTTCGCAATGGGTCACGGTCGGCAATGAAATCGCGCGAAAACACCACAAACATGAGTTTTCGACCTAAAGAAGTGGATTGGGCATGTTCCTTGCGAAAAAACAAGAAATGGTTCCGCAGACAAACCGCATGCCTTGTATCCACTCCGATACTCGTTTTCGCAATGGGTCACGTGCGGCAACGAAATGGCGCGAAACCACCCCAAACTTGAGTTTTGGACCTAAAGAAGTGTATTGGGCATGTTCGTTGCGAAAAAACAAAAAATGGTTCCGGGGACACAAAATTATGTCTTGTATCCACACCGATACTCGTTTTCGCAATGGGTCACGTGGCGCAACGAAATGGCGCGAAACCACCACAAACATGAGTTTTGGACCAAAAGAAGTGGATTGGGCATGTTCGTTGGGAAAAAACAAGAAATGGTTCCGAGGGCACAAACTCAAGCCTTGTATCCACCCCGATACTCGTTTTCGCAATGGGTCACGTGCGGCACCGAAATGGCGCGAAACCACCCCAAACTTGAGTTTTGGACCAAAAGAAGTGGATTGGGCATGTTCGTTGCGAAAAAACAAGCAATGGTTAAGGAGCACAAACTCAAGCCTTGTATCCACCCCGATACTCGTTTTCGCAATGGGTCACGGTCGGCAACAAAATCGCGCGAAAACACCACAAACATGAGTTTTGGACCTAAAGAAGTGGATTGGGCATGTTTGTTGCGAAAAAACAAGAAATGGTTCCAGGGGCACAAACTCATGCCTTGTATCCACCCTGATGCTCGTTTTCGCAATGGGTCACGTGCGGCAACGAAATCGCGCGAAACCACCACAAATATGAGTTTTGGACCTAAAGAAGTGGATTGGGCATGTTCGTTGGGAAAAAACACGAAATGGTTCCGAGGGCACAAACTCAAGCCTTGTATCCACACCGATACTCGTTTTCGCAATGGGTCACGTGCGGCAATGAAATGGCACGAAACCACCCCAAACCTGAGTTTTGGACCTAAAGAAGTGGATTAGGCAAGTTCGTTGCGAAGAAACAAGAAATGGTTCCGAGGGCACAAACTCATGCCTTGTATCCACCCCGATACTCGTTTTCGCAATGGGTCACGGTCGGCGACGAAATCGCGCGAAAACAACACAAACATGAGTTTTGGACCTAAAGAAGTGGATTGGGCATGTTTGTTGCGAAAAAACAACAAATGGTTCCAGGGGCACAAACTCATGCCTTGTATCCAACCTGATACTCGTTTACGCAATGGGTCACGTGCTGCAACGAAATGGCACGAAACAACCCCAAACCTGAGTTTTGGACCTAAAAAAGTGGATTGGGCATGTTCGTTGGGAAAAAACAAGAAATGGTTTCGAGGGCACATACTCAAACCTTGTATCCACCCCGATACTCGTTTTCGCAATGGGTCACATGCGGCAATGAAATGGCACGAAACCACCCCAAACCAGAGTTTTGGACCTAAAGAAGTGGATTGGGCAAGTTCGTTGCGAAGAAACAAGAAATGGTTCTGAGGGCACAAACTCATGCCTTGTATCCACCCTGATACTCGTTTTCACAATGGGTCACGGTCGGCAACGAAATCGCGCGAAACCACCCCAAACATGAGTTTTGGACCTAAAGAAGTGGATTGGGCATGGTTGTTGCGAAAAAACAAGAAATGGTTCCAGGGGCACAAACTCATGCCTTGTATCCAACCTGATACTCGTTTTCGCAATGGGTCACGTGCTGCAACGAAATGGCACGAAACAACCCCAAACCTGAGTTTTGGACCTAAAGAAGTGGATTGGGCATGTTCATTGGGAAAAAACAGGAAATGGTTCCGAGGGCACAAACTCAAGCCTTGTATCCGCCCCGATACTCGTTTTCGCAATGGGTCACGTGCGGCAATGAAATGGCACGAAACCACCCCAAACCTGAGTTTTGGACCTAAAGAAGTGGATTGGGCAAGTTCGTTGCGAAGAAACAAGAAATGGTTCCGAGGGCACAAACTCATGCCTTGTATCCACCCCGATACTCGTTTTCGCAATGGGTCACGGTCGGCAACGAAATCGCGTGAAAAGACCACAAATATGAGTTTTGGACCTAAAGAAGTGGATTGGGCATGTTTGTTGCGAAAAAACAAGAAATGGTTCCAAGGGCACAAACTGATGCCTTGTATCCACCCTGATGCTCGTTTTCGCAATGGGTCACGTGCGGCAACGAAATCGTGCGAAACCACCACAAACAAGAGTTTTGGACCTAAAGAAGTGGATTGGGCATGTTCGTTGGGAAAAAACACGAAATGGTTCCGAGGGCACAAACTCAAGCCTTGTATCCACACCGATACTCGTTTTCGCAATGGGTCACGTGCGGCAATGAAATGGCACGAAACCACCCCAAACTTGAGTTTTGGACCTAAAGAAGTGGATTAGGCAAGTTCGTTGTGAAGAAACAAGAAATGGTTCCGAGGGCACAAACTCATGCCTTGTATCCACCCGATACTCGTTTTCGCAATGGGTCACGGTCGGCAATGAAATCGCGCGAAAACACCACAAACATGAGTTTTGGACCTAAAGAAGTGGATTGGGCATGTTCCTTGCGAAAAAACAAGAAATGGTTCCGCAGACAAACCGCATGCCTTGTATCCACTCCGATACTCGTTTTCGCAATGGGTCACGTGCGGCAACGAAATGGCGCAAAACCACCCCAAACTTGAGTTTTGGACCAAAAGAAGTGGATTGGGCATGTTCGTTGCGAAAAAACGAGAAATGGTTCCGAGGGCACAAACTCATGCCTTGTATCAACGCCGATACTAGTTTCCGCAATGGGTCACGTGGCGCAACGAAATGACGCGAAACCACCACAAACATGAGTATTAGACCCAAAGAAGTGGATTGGGCATGTTCGTTGGGAAAAAACAAGAAATGGTTCCAGGGGCACAAACTTATGCCTTGTATCCAACCTGATACTCGTTTTCGCAATGGGTCACGTGCTGCAACGAAATGGCACGAAACAACCCCAAACCTGAATTTTGGACCTAAAGAAGTGGATTGGGCATGTTCGTTGGGAAAAAACAAGAAATGGTTCCGAGGGCACATACTCAAACCTTGTATCCACCCTATGGATGTAAGCGGACGCAGGGTTTTTCGGTGGCCTGCTAGGCCCATTTTCACAAACATCGTTTTTGGGCCATGTGGACCTCTGCTACACCTAGCGCAGGATCTAGCAGGCCAGCCTGCTTCGTCTAGCAGGTGTCCGCAGTAGCGACCCCTCCCCTACTCCCGATAGGAACCTCGCGAGCTCCGCCGCCCACAGCGCGTCGGCGATTCAGGGGCCATGGCAAGCACCGCCGGCAGGCCGCGTCCGGCGAACGACGTCGCTACTGCCAGCCCTACGACCCGTGTGCCTCCTCCACCGGTGAGTACCACCCTTGCTCTCTTCCTCTCCCATGGGAATAGGGTTTTTGGGCATCGATTTAGGGGTGTTCTATGCGCGGGCTGAGATTGTGAGCGTGAGTTGTGGTGAGGAGAACGCACAGGCAACTGAAGATTTGGGGACATGGGTCATTGTGATTCTTTCTTTGGATTATCTATCTACCTGTCTGTAGCTTTGTAAGTGGCAGACTAGCAGGGCTACTTAATAGCACGTAGTGTGCTAAATGCGAAGTTTTTTACCTATGGCTCCATAATGTTTCGTTGTTAAATGTTACTATGCATACTAAGTACACCAGTAGCATGTCTCCAATAGTTACTGTAGTAGAATTTATATCGTTTCTGCTTGCTGTAACTATATATAATTATATATTGTTGTTACTTGTTTCTAGTCTGTTTTCTGATCTGCTTTCCTATTATTATTTGAAATTGGGATATATGTTATGTAACTCTTATCTTGGTTGTTGCCCTGTATATTTATACTATTTCTCATGGTTGCTGTCTTGATCTCTTATTGCAAGCTGAAAAGGTTAAATTATAATGCTTTGGCAGGAAGTCGGGGGCTGTTCTGGCAGCTTACATTTGGCCAACTCTTCGGCAAAAAAACGGAAGAAGATTTCAGAAATGAGCCAACAAAAAAAATCAGCTACAAAGCGTTTCAAGCCTCCGATGGCCATAAAGCCGATAAGATCTCCGGTGGTGCCTATGGTTACAAGGTCAGCTATGATGAGATTGGTGGTGTCCCCTGTGGTTATGGGGGCAAGGGGGTCTGTATCTCCTGCGGTGATAGGGTCACCTATGCCTACAAGGTCTCCAACATTGCCTGCAACATCTCCTGGTGCTGAAGAAAGGTCTATATCCCCTGCCATGTCACCATCTCCAACAAGGGCAGCAGATCCAATCTCTCATGATCAAGGTAATGCATAGACCAGAACCTATCAATATGCTGCATTGTATGTTATGTGCTCAATTTCAGAATCGTAATGATTTGTGTTCAATTTCAGCACCAAGTAAACTACGCAAGCTTAGATCTGCTATCTGGAACGATATGGATCCTATTTATGAAGCTGGAAAAGTTGTAAAAGGCCGTTGCAAACATTGTTATGAGGTATTTTCTGCTGCACGTAACTTTGGAACTAATCATATGCATAGACATTTGAGTGTGTGTGAACCGAGGCTTCGGATGCATGAGATGTTAGAGAAACTACAATCCTCAGTTTTGCCAACAGAGACAGCTGTTCTAAGCAACTGGAAATATGATCGCTACATTACTCGCTGTGAGCTTGTTGGAATGATTGTGCTTCATGAGCTTCCTTTCTCATTTGTTGAATATGAGGGGTTCCGTCGCTATTCTGCTAGCCTTAACGTTGCTAAGACCGTTTCTAGGACAACAATCAAAGAAAATTGTTTAGAAGCATACAAAAATCAAAGAGTTGTGCTGAGAGATACATTTGGGGGCATGAATTGTAGATTCTCATTAACAGCTGACCTTTGGACATCCAACCAGAATATAGGATACATCTGCATCACATGCCATTATATTGATAATGAGTGGAAGGTTCAAAAGAAAATCATCAAATTTTGTGTGATAAAAACACCGCATGATGCATTTAACATCTATACCGTAATGCAAAGGACTATAAGGTTCTTTAATATCGAGGACAAGTTGTTTAGCATTACACTGGACAATGCTGGTGTCAACAAGTCAATGATAGACTGTCTCCTACCAAGTCTGTTGACAAGGGGACTGTTGCATTGTGATGGTGATTTATTCCATGTCAGATGTGCATGTCACGTTTTGAATCTTATTGTGAAAGATGGTCTTCTAGAAATTGATGATGAGGTATATGGCATAAGAGAGAGCGTCAAATTTCTTAGATCGTCTCAATCAAGAAAGGAAAAATTTGAGGAAATAATTGAAGAGCTAGGCATACATTGTGGAAGGCGCCCTTCACTTGATGTAGCGACGCGTTGGAACTCCACATGTGATATGTTAGAGTCGGCTTTGCCATTCAAAGATGCTTTTCATGAATTAGGACAGCAAGACCATAACTACATGCACTGTCCTTCAACTGATGGTTGGAAAAAGGCTGAAGTGGTATGCAGTTTGTTGAAGGTTTTCAAGAAAGCCACTGAAGTTTTATCCGGTTCAAAGTACCCAACCTCCAATCTTTATTTTCATGAAATTTGGAGTGTAAGACAATTGTTAGAGGAGGAAGCATCAAGTACAAACAGCACCACTGCAGCCATGGTCTTGGAGATGAAAAGTAAATTTCAGAAGTACTGGGACATCTCATACTTAACTAATTGCATACCAGTAATACTTGATCCTAGATTCAAGTTTGGCTTTATTGAATTTCGCTTGCAACAAGCATATGGAAACCATGGAGGTGTTCATATTGCTAAAGTGGATAAAGCCATTCGAAGCTTATTCAGTGGGTATTCTTCTCATATGGGAGACACATTCAGTTCTTCGACTCAAGAAAATCAACAAGTAGCAGTACCAAAGAGTCACTCATGGTCTGATTGGAGGCAACATACAAGTGGTCGAAGCAATCGAGGAACTAGTGAGCTTGACAAATATCTTCAAGAGGATTTGTTCCCATGTGATGATGACGACTTTGATATTCTGCACTGGTGGAAAATGCACACAACAAAGTACCCAACTGTGTCTTGTATGGCACGTGATGTGTTGGCTGTTCCTGCATCAACGGTAGCATCTGAGTCCGCCTTCAGCACAAGTGGGCGAATCATCAATGATTATCGGACTAGGCTGGCCGGCAACACTGTTGAAGCACTCGTATGCTTTCAGGACTGGCTTCGGTCAGCTGGTATGCTAATTTTACTTCCCAAGTCTATCATATCATTCATTTTGGAAGCTTGTTTCATTCAGTGAGTGATTTTGTTCTTGCCAAGTATCCTGTCTGCCTTTTTATTCTTAACTGTAGTGATGGAAAATAATAGTATATTGGAAAGATACTGACTTTTAAAATTTTAGGTGATTCTTATTTGGACATCATATCAATAACAAATCCTGAGAGTAACATGCTGCGAAACTTGGAATGGAGCGTGTAATACTGGAGACAGACGCATGAACGGTAGCTGAAGCAATGCGTGATCATGATTTGTGATAGTTTCAACTGCATGTTAGAATGTCTATTTGTTAGTCTCAAGCAGCTTTCACTTTCAAAACTATGCTTGTTGCCTCTGATCTGAATGGCTCTGAATCTGTGATAGATTTTATCTATGGTTGGACTGTACTTACGAGCTAATGCATGATTGCCTCTTAATGCTCTTATTTGCATATTTGTGTTTGATCAGCTTGTATTTAGTTGAATGGAGCAGCTGCTCGATGTAGATGGTGTAGAAGGTCAACTTTTATTTTCACATAAAGCCTAGCTATGGCAATTTCTGATTTATCAGGCTGTACAAGCCTAATCTCTTTGCATGCGATGTGGCTGGGCTTCAGCAGGATCCTGCGGACGTAACTTAGCTGCATCTTCCTGCAAAGACCAGCAGGAGCTGGCAGGGAGCTGAGGAAGGGTTAGCAGGTTCCTGCAGAACAGCCAAGATGTGCTGGCAGAGGATGCAGCAGCCTGCAGGTCTCCTGCAGGATGGCCTGCTTGCATCCTTAATCCACCCCGATACTCGTTTTCGCAATGGGTCACGTGCGGCAATGAAATGGCACGAAACCACCCCAAACCTGAGTTTTGGACCTAAAGAAGTGGATTGGGCAAGTTCGTTGCGAAGAAACAAGAAATGGTTCCGAGGGCACAAACTCATGCCTTGTATCCACCCCGATACTCGTTTTCGCAATGGGTCACGGTCGGCAACGAAATCGCGCGAAAACACCACAAACATGAGTTTTGGACCTAAAGAAGTGGATTGGGCATGTTTGTTGCGAAAAAACAAGAAATGGTTCCAAGGGCACAAACTCATGCCTTGTATCCACCCTGATGCTCGTTTTCGCAATGGGTCACGTGCGGCAACGAAATCGTGCGAAACCACCACAAACATGAGTTTTGGACCTAAAGAAGTGGATTGGGCATGTTCGTTGGGAAAAAACACGAAATGGTTCCGAGGGCACAAACTCAAGCCTTGTATCCACACCGATACTCGTTTTCGCAATGGGTCACGTGCGGCAACGAAATCGTGCGAAACCACCACAAACATGAGTTTTGGACCTAAAGAAGTGGATTGGGCATGTTCGTTGGGAAAAAACACGAAATGGTTCCGAGGGCACAAACTCAAGCCTTGTATCCACACCGATACTCGTTTTCGCAATGGGTCACGTGCGGCAATGAAATGGCACGAAACCACCCCAAACCTGAGTTTTGGACCTAAAGAAGTGGATTAGGCAAGTTCGTTGCGAAGAAACAAGAAATGGTTCCGAGGGCACAAACTCATGCCTTGTATCCACCCCGATACTCGTTTTCGCAATTGGTCACGGTTGGTAATGAAATCGCGCGAAAACACCACAAACATGAGTTTTGGACCTAAAGAAGTGGATTGGGCATGTTCCTTGCGAAAAAACAAGAAATGGTTCCGCAGACAAACCGCATGCCTTGTATCCACTCCGATACTCGTTTTTGCAATGGGTCACGTGCGGCAACGAAATGGCGCGAAACCACCCCAAACTTGAGTTTTGGACCAAAAGAAGTGGATTGGGCATGTTCGTTGCGAAAAAACGAGAAATGGTTCCGAGGGCACAAACTCATGCCTTGTATCAACGCCGATACTCGTTTCCGCAATGGGTCATGTGGCGCAACGAAATGACGCGAAACCACCACAAACATGAGTATTAGACCCAAAGAAGTGGATTGGGCATGTTCGTTGGGAAAAAACAAGAAATGGTTCTTAGGGCGCAAACTCAAGCCTGGTATCCACCCCGATACTCGTTTTCGCAATGGGTCACGTGCGGCAACGAAATTGCGTGAAAGCACCACAAACACGAGTTTTGGACCTAAAGAAGTGGATTAGGCAAGTTCGTTGCGAAGAAACAAGAAATGGTTCCGAGGGCACAAACTCATGCCTTGTATCCACCCCGATACTCGTTTTCGCAATGAGTCACGGTCGGCAACGAAATCGCGCGAAAACACCACAAACATGAGTTTTGGACCGAAAGAAGTGGATTGGGCATGTTTGTTGCGAAAAAACAAGAAATGGTTGCAGGGGCACAAACTCATGCCTTGTATCCAACCTGATACTCGTTTTCGCAATGGGTCACGTGCTGCAACGAAATGGCACGAAACAACCCAAAACCTGAGTTTTGGACCTAAAGAAGTGGATTGGGCGTGTTCGTTGGGAAAAAACAGGAAATGGTTCCGAGGGCACAAACTCATGCCTTGTATCAACGCCGATACTCGTTTCCGCAATGGGTCATGTGGCGCAACGAAATGACGCGAAACCACCACAAACATGAGTATTAGACCCAAAGAAGTGGATTGGGCATGTTCGTTGGGAAAAAACAAGAAATGGTTCTTAGGGCGCAAACTCAAGCCTTGTATCCACCCCGATACTCGTTTTCGCAATGGGTCACGTGCGGTAATGAAATGGCACGAAACCACCCCAAACTTGAGTTTTGGACCGAAAGAAGTGGATTGGGCAAGTTCGTTGCGAAGAAACAAGAAATGGTTCCGAGGGCACAAACTCATGCCTTGTATCCACCCCGATACTCGTTTTCGCAATGGGTCACGGTCGGCAACGAAATCGCGCGAAAACACCACAAACATGAGTTTTGGACCTAAAGAAGTGGATTGGGCATGTTTGTTGCGAAAAAACAAGAAATGGATCCAAGGGCACAAACTCATGCCTTGTATCCACCCTGATGCTCGTTTTCGCAATGGGTCACGTGCGGCAACGAAATCGTGCGAAACCACCACAAACATGAGTTTTGGACCTAAAGAAGTGGATTGGGCGTGTTCGTTGGGAAAAAACACGAAATGGTTCCGAGGGCACAAACTCAAGCCTTGTATCCACACCGATACTCGTTTTCGCAATGGGTCACGTGCGGCAATGAAATGGCACGAAACCACCCCAAACCTGAGTTTTGGACCTAAAGAAGTGGATTGGGCAAGTTCGTTGCGAAGAAACAAGAAATGGTTCCGAGGGCACAAACTCATGCCTTGTATCCACCCCGATACTCGTTTTCGCAATGGGTCACGGTCGGCAACGAAATCGCGCGAAAACACCACAAACATGAGTTTTGGACCTAAAGAAGTGGATTGGGCATGTTTGTTGCGAAAAAACAAGAAATGGTTCCAGGGGCACAAACTCATGCCTTGTATCCAACCTGATACTCGTTTTCGCAATGGGTCACGTGCTGCAACGAAATGGCACGAAACAACCCCAAACCTGAGTTTTGGACATAAAGAAGTGGATTGGGCATGTTCGTTGGGAAAAAACAGGAAATGGTTCCGAGGGCACAAACTCAAGCCTTGTATCCACCCCGATACTCGTTTTCGCAATGGGTCACGTGCGGCAATGAAATGGCACGAAACCACCCCAAACCTGAGTTTTGGACCTAAAGAAGTGGATTGGGCAAGTTCGTTGCGAAGAAACAAGAAATGGTTCCGAGGGCACAAACTCATGCCTTGTATCCACCCCGATACTCGTTTTCGCAATGGGTCACGGTCGGCAACGAAATCGCGCGAAAACACCACAAACATGAGTTTTGGACCGAAAGAAGTGGATTGGGCATGTTTGTTGCGAAAAAACAAGAAATGGTTGCAGGGGCACAAACTCATGCCTTGTATCCAACCTGATACTCGTTTTCGCAATGGGTCACGTGCTGCAACGAAATGGCACGAAACAACCCAAAACCTGAGTTTTGGACCTAAAGAAGTGGATTGGGCGTGTTCGTTGGGAAAAAACAGGAAATGGTTCCGAGGGCACAAACTCAAGCCTTGTATCCACCCCGATACTCGTTTTCGCAATGGGTCACGTGCGGTAATGAAATGGCACGAAACCACCCCAAACTTGAGTTTTGGACCGAAAGAAGTGGATTGGGCAAGTTCGTTGCGAAGAAACAAGAAATAGTTCCGAGGGCACAAACTCATGCCTTGTATCCACCCCGATACTCGTTTTCGCAATGGGTCACGGTCGGCAACGAAATCGCGCGAAAACACCACAAACATGAGTTTTGGACCTAAAGAAGTGGATTGGGCATGTTTGTTGCGAAAAAACAAGAAATGGTTCCAAGGGCACAAACTCATGCCTTGTATCCACCCTGATGCTCGTTTTCGCAATGGGTCACGTGCGGCAACGAAATCGTGCGAAACCACCACAAACATGAGTTTTGGACCTAAAGAAGTGGATTGGGCGTGTTCGTTGGGAAAAAACACGAAATGGTTCCGAGGGCACAAACTCAAGCCTTGTATCCACACCGATACTCGTTTTCGCAATGGGTCACGTGCGGCAATGAAATGGCACGAAACCACCCCAAACCTGAGTTTTGGACCTAAAGAAGTGGATTGGGCAAGTTCGTTGCGAAGAAACAAGAAATGGTTCTGAGGGCACAAACTCATGCCTTGTATCCACCCTGATACTCGTTTTCGCAATGGGTCACGGTCGGCAACGAAATCGCGCGAAAACACCACAAACATGAGTTTTGGACCTAAAGAAGTGGATTGGGCATGGTTGTTGCGAAAAAACAAGAAATGGTTCCAGGGGCACAAACTCATGCCTTGTATCCAACCTGATACTCGTTTTCGCAATGGGTCACGTGCTGCAACGAAATGGCACGAAACAACCCCAAACCTGAGTTTTGGACCTAAAGAAGTGGATTGGGCATGTTCGTTGGGAAAAAACAGGAAATGGTTCCGAGGGCACAAACTCAAGCCTTGTATCCACCCCGATACTCGTTTTCGCAATGGGTCACGTGCGGCAATGAAATGGCACGACACCACCCCAAACCTGAGTTTTGGACCTAAAGAAGTGGATTGGGCAAGTTCGTTGCGAAGAAACAAGAAATGGTTCCGAGGGCACAAACTCATGCCTTGTATCCACCCCGATACTCGTTTTCGCAATGGGTCACGGTCGGCAACGAAATCGCGCGAAAACACCACAAACATGAGTTTTGGACCTAAAGAAGTGGATTGGGCATGTTTGTTGCGAAAAAACAAGAAATGGTTCCAGGGGCACAAACTCATGCCTTGTATCCAACCTGATACTCGTTTTCGCGATGGGTCACGTGCTGCAACGAAATGGCACGAAACAACCCCAAACCTGAGTTTTGGACCTAAAGAAGTGGATTGGGCATGTTCGTTGGGAAAAAACAGGAAATGGTTCCGAGGGCACAAACTCAAGCCTTGTATCCACCCCGATACTCGTTTTCGCAATGGGTCACGTGCGGCAATGAAATGGCACGAAACCACCCCAAACCTGAGTTTTGGTCCTAAAGAAGTGGATTGGGCAAGTTCGTTGCGAAGAAACAAGAAATGGTTCCGAGGGCAGAAACTCATGCCTTGTATCCACCCCGATACTCGTTTTCGCAATGGGTCACGGTCGGCAACGAAATCGTGCGAAAACACCACAAACATGAGTTTTGGACCGAAAGAAGTGGATTGGGCATGTTTGTTGCGAAAAAACAAGAAATGGTTGCAGGGGCACAAACTCATGCCTTGTATCCAACCTGATACTCGTTTTCGCAATGGGTCACGTGCTGCAACGAAATGGCACGAAACAACCCAAAACCTGAGTTTTGGACCTAAAGAAGTGGATTGGGCGTGTTCGTTGGGAAAAAACAGGAAATGGTTCCGAGGGCACAAACTCAAGCCTTGTATCCACCCCGATACTCGTTTTCGCAATGGGTCACGTGCGGTAATGAAATGGCACGAAACCACCCCAAACCTGAGTTTTGGTCCTAAAGAAGTGGATTGGGCAAGTTCGTTGCGAAGAAACAAGAAATGGTTCCGAGGGCAGAAACTCATGCCTTGTATCCACCCCGATACTCGTTTTCGCAATGGGTCACGGTCGGCAACGAAATCGTGCGAAAACACCACAAACATGAGTTTTGGACCGAAAGAAGTGGATTGGGCATGTTTGTTGCGAAAAAACAAGAAATGGTTGCAGGGGCACAAACTCATGCCTTGTATCCAACCTGATACTCGTTTTCGCAATGGGTCACGTGCTGCAACGAAATGGCACGAAACAACCCAAAACCTGAGTTTTGGACCTAAAGAAGTGGATTGGGCGTGTTCGTTGGGAAAAAACAGGAAATGGTTCCGAGGGCACAAACTCAAGCCTTGTATCCACCCCGATACTCGTTTTCGCAATGGGTCACGTGCGGTAATGAAATGGCACGAAACCACCCCAAACTTGAGTTTTGGACCGAAAGAAGTGGATTGGGCAAGTTCGTTGCGAAGAAACAAGAAATGGTTCCGAGGGCACAAACTCATGCCTTGTATCCACCCCGATACTCGTTTTCGCAATGGGTCACGGTCGGCAACGAAATCGCGCGAAAACACCACAAACATGAGTTTTGGACCTAAAGAAGTGGATTGGGCATGTTTGTTGCGAAAAAACAAGAAATGGTTCCAGGGGCACAAACTCATGCCTTGTATCCAACCTGATACTCGTTTTCGCAATGGGTCACGTGCTGCAACGAAATGGCACGAAACAACCCCAAACCTGAGTTTTGGACCTAAAGAAGTGGATTGGGCATGTTCGTTGGGAAAAAACAGGAAATGGTTCCGAGGGCACAAACTCAAGCCTTGTATCCACCCCGATACTCGTTTTCACAATGGGTCACGTGCGGCAATGAAATGGCACGAAACCACCCCAAACCTGAGTTTTGGACCTAAAGAAGTGGATTGGGCAAGTTCGTTGCGAAGAAACAAGAAATGGTTCCGAGGGCACAAACTCATGCCTTGTATCCACCCCGATACTCGTTTTCGCAATGGGTCACGGTCGGCAACGAAATCGCGCGAAAACACCACAAACATGAGTTTTGGACCGAAAGAAGTGGATTGGGCATGTTTGTTGCGAAAAAACAAGAAATGGTTGCAGGGGCACAAACTCATGCCTTGTATCCAACCTGATACTCGTTTTCGCAATGGGTCACGTGCTGCAACGAAATGGCACGAAACAACCCAAAACCTGAGTTTTGGACCTAAAGAAGTGGATTGGGCGTGTTCGTTGGGAAAAAACAGGAAATGGTTCCGAGGGCACAAACTCAAGCCTTGTATCCACCCCGATACTCGTTTTCGCAATGGGTCACGTGCGGTAATGAAATGGCACGAAACCACCCCAAACTTGAGTTTTGGACCGAAAGAAGTGGATTGGGCAAGTTCGTTGCGAAGAAACAAGAAATGGTTCCGAGGGCACAAACTCATGCCTTGTATCCACCCCGATACTCGTTTTCGCAATGGGTCACGGTCGGCAACGAAATCGCGCGAAAACACCACAAACATGAGTTTTGGACCTAAAGAAGTGGATTGGGCATGTTTGTTGCGAAAAAACAAGAAATGGTTCCAGGGGCACAAACTCATGCCTTGTATCCAACCTGATACTCGTTTTCGCAATGGGTCACGTGCTGCAACGAAATGGCACGAAACAACCCAAAACCTGAGTTTTGGACCTAAAGAAGTGGATTGGGCGTGTTCGTTGGGAAAAAACAGGAAATGGTTCCGAGGGCACAAACTCATGCCTTGTATCAACGCCGATACTCGTTTCCGCAATGGGTCATGTGGCGCAACGAAATGACGCGAAACCACCACAAACATGAGTATTAGACCCAAAGAAGTGGATTGGGCATGTTCGTTGGGAAAAAACAAGAAATGGTTCTTAGGGCGCAAACTCAAGCCTTGTATCCACCCCGATACTCGTTTTCGCAATGGGTCACGTGCGGTAATGAAATGGCACGAAACCACCCCAAACTTGAGTTTTGGACCGAAAGAAGTGGATTGGGCAAGTTCGTTGCGAAGAAACAAGAAATGGTTCCGAGGGCACAAACTCATGCCTTGTATCCACCCCGATACTCGTTTTCGCAATGGGTCACGGTCGGCAACGAAATCGCGCGAAAACACCACAAACATGAGTTTTGGACCTAAAGAAGTGGATTGGGCATGTTTGTTGCGAAAAAACAAGAAATGGATCCAAGGGCACAAACTCATGCCTTGTATCCACCCTGATGCTCGTTTTCGCAATGGGTCACGTGCGGCAACGAAATCGTGCGAAACCACCACAAACATGAGTTTTGGACCTAAAGAAGTGGATTGGGCGTGTTCGTTGGGAAAAAACACGAAATGGTTCCGAGGGCACAAACTCAAGCCTTGTATCCACACCGATACTCGTTTTCGCAATGGGTCACGTGCGGCAATGAAATGGCACAAAACCACCCCAAACCTGAGTTTTGGACCTAAAGAAGTGGATTGGGCAAGTTCGTTGCGAAGAAACAAGAAATGGTTCCGAGGGCACAAACTCATGCCTTGTATCCACCCCGATACTCGTTTTCGCAATGGGTCACGGTCGGCAACGAAATCGCGCGAAAACACCACAAACATGAGTTTTGGACCTAAAGAAGTGGATTGGGCATGTTTGTTGCGAAAAAACAAGAAATGGTTCCAGGGGCACAAACTCATGCCTTGTATCCAACCTGATACTCGTTTTCGCAATGGGTCACGTGCTGCAACGAAATGGCACGAAACAACCCCAAACCTGAGTTTTGGACATAAAGAAGTGGATTGGGCATGTTCGTTGGGAAAAAACAGGAAATGGTTCCGAGGGCACAAACTCAAGCCTTGTATCCACCCCGATACTCGTTTTCGCAATGGGTCACGTGCGGCAATGAAATGGCACGAAACCACCCCAAACCTGAGTTTTGGACCTAAAGAAGTGGATTGGGCAAGTTCGTTGCGAAGAAACAAGAAATGGTTCCGAGGGCACAAACTCATGCCTTGTATCCACCCCGATACTCGTTTTCGCAATGGGTCACGGTCGGCAACGAAATCGCGCGAAAACACCACAAACATGAGTTTTGGACCGAAAGAAGTGGATTGGGCATGTTTGTTGCGAAAAAACAAGAAATGGTTGCAGGGGCACAAACTCATGCCTTGTATCCAACCTGATACTCGTTTTCGCAATGGGTCACGTGCTGCAACGAAATGGCACGAAACAACCCAAAACCTGAGTTTTGGACCTAAAGAAGTGGATTGGGCGTGTTCGTTGGGAAAAAACAGGAAATGGTTCCGAGGGCACAAACTCAAGCCTTGTATCCACCCCGATACTCGTTTTCGCAATGGGTCACGTGCGGTAATGAAATGGCACGAAACCACCCCAAACTTGAGTTTTGGACCGAAAGAGGTGGATTGGGCAAGTTCGTTGCGAAGAAACAAGAAATAGTTCCGAGGGCACAAACTCATGCCTTGTATCCACCCCGATACTCGTTTTCGCAATGGTCACGGTCGGCAACGAAATCGCGCGAAAACACCACAAACATGAGTTTTGGACCTAAAGAAGTGGATTGGGCATGTTTGTTGCGAAAAAACAAGAAATGGTTCCAAGGGCACAAACTCATGCCTTGTATCCACCCTGATGCTCGTTTTCGCAATGGGTCACGTGCGGCAACGAAATCGTGCGAAACCACCACAAACATGAGTTTTGGACCTAAAGAAGTGGATTGGGCGTGTTCGTTGGGAAAAAACACGAAATGGTTCCGAGGGCACAAACTTAAGCCTTGTATCCACACCGATACTCGTTTTCGCAATGGGTCACGTGCGGCAATGAAATGGCACGAAACCACCCCAAACCTGAGTTTTGGACCTAAAGAAGTGGATTGGGCAAGTTCGTTGCGAAGAAACAAGAAATGGTTCTCAGGGCACAAACTCATGCCTTGTATCCACCCTGATACTCGTTTTCGCAATGGGTCACGGTCGGCAACGAAATCGCGCGAAAACACCACAAACATGAGTTTTGGACCTAAAGAAGTGGATTGGGCATGGTTGTTGCGAAAAAACAAGAAATGGTTCCAGGGGCACAAACTCATGCCTTGTATCCAACCTGATACTCGTTTTCGCAATGGGTCACGTGCTGCAACGAAATGGCACGAAACAACCCCAAACCTGAGTTTTGGACCTAAAGAAGTGTATTGGGCATGTTCGTTGCGAAGAAACAAAAAATGGTTCCGGGGACACAAACTCATGTCTTGTATCCACCCTGATACTCGTTTTCGCAATGGGTCACGTGCGGCAACGAAATGGCGTGAAAGCACCAGAAACACGAGTTTTTGACCTAAAGAAGTGGATTGGGCATGTTTGTTGCGAAGAAACAAGCAATGGTTCAATACTCATGCCTTCTATCCACCCCGATACTCGTTTTCGCAATGGGTCACGTTGCTCAATGAAATGGCGCGAAACCACCACAAACCTGAGTTTTGGACCTAAAGAACTGGATTGGGCACGTTCGTTGCGACAAAACAAAAAATGGTTCCGAGGGCACAAACTCAAGCCTTGTATCCACCCCGATACTCGTTTTCGCAATGGGTCACGTGCGGCAACGAAATGGCACGAAACCACCCCAAACTTGTGTTTTGGACCAAAAGAAGTGGATTGGGCATGTTCGTTGGGAAAAAACAAGAAATGGATCTGAGGGCGCAAACTCAAGCCCTGTATCCACCCTCATACTCGTTTTCGCAATGGGTAACGTGCGGCAACGAAATCGCGCGAAACCACCACAAACATGAGTTTTGGACCTAAAGAAGTGGATTGGGCATGCGTTGGGAAAAAACACGAAATGGTTCCGAGGGCACAAACTCAAGCCTTGTGTCCACCCCGATACTCGTTTTCGCAATGGGTCACGTGCGGCACTGAAATGGCACGAAACCACGCCAAACCTGAGTTTTGGACCTAAAGAAGTGGATTGGGCAAGTTCGTTGCGAAGAAACAAGAAATGGTTCCGAGGGCACAAGCTCATGCCTTGTATCCACCCCGATACTCGTTTTCGCAATGGGTCACGGTCGGCAACGAAATCGCGCGAAAACACCACAAACATGAGTTTTGGACCTAAAGAAGTGGATTGGGCATGTTTGTTGCGAAAAAACAAGAGATGGTTGCAGGGGCACAAACTCATGCCTTGTATCCAACCTGATACTCGTTTTCGCAATGGGTCACGTGCTGCAACGAAATGGCACGAAACAACCCCAAACCTGAGTTTTGGACCTAAAGAAGTGGATTGGGCATGTTCGTTGGGAAAAAACAGGAAATGGTTCCGAGGGCACAAACTCAAGCCTTGTATCCACCCCGATACTCGTTTTCGCAATGGGTCACGTGCTACAATGAAATGGCACGAAACCACCCCAAACCTGAGTTTTGGACCTAAAGAAGTGGATTGGGCAAGTTCGTTGCGAAGAAACAAGAAATGGTTCCGAGCGCACAAACTCATGCCTTGTATCCACCCCGATACTCGTTTTCCTAATGGGTCACGTGCGGCAACGAAATCGCGCGAACACCACAAACATGAGTTTTGGACCTAAAGAAGTGGATTGGGCATGTTTCTTGCGAAAAAACAAGAAATGGTTCCAGGGGCACGAACTCATGCCTTGTATCCACCCTGATACTCGTTTTCGCAATGGGTCACGTGCGGCAACGAAATGGCGCGAAACCAGTCCAAACCTAAGTTTTGAACCTAAAGAAGTGTATTGGGCATGTTCGTTGCGAAGAAACAAAAAATGATTCCGGGGACACAAAATTATGTCTTGTATCCACCCCGATACTCGTTTTCGCAATGGGTCACGTGCGGCAACGAAATGGCGTGAAAGCACCACAAACACGAGTTTTGGACTTAAAGAAGTGGATTGGGCATGTTTGTTGCGAATAAACAAGCAATGGTTCATGGACACATACTCATGCCTTCTATCCACCCCGATACTCGTTTTCGCAATGGGTCACGGTCGGCAACGGAATCGCGCGAAAACACCACAAACATGAGTTTTGGACCTAAAGAAGTGGATTGGGCATGTTTGTTGCGAAAAAACAAGAAATGGTTCCAGGGGCACAAACTCATGCCTTGTATCCACCCTGATACTCGTTTTCGCAATGGGTCACGTGCGGCAACGAAATGGCGCGAAACCAGCCCAAACCTAAGTTTTGAACCTAAAGAAGTGTATTGGGCATGTTCGTTGCGAAGAAACAAAAAATGGTTCCGGGGACACAAAATTATGTCTTGTATCCACCCCGATACTCGTTTTCGCAATGGGTCACGTGCGGCAACGAAATGGCGTGAAAGCACAACAAACACGAGTTTTGGACTTAAAGAAGTGGATTGGGCATGTTTGTTGCCAAGAAACAAGCAATGGTTCAGGGACACATACTCATGCCTTCTATCCACCCCGATACTCGTTTTCGCAATGGGTCACGGTCGGCAACGAAATCGCGCGAAAACACCACAAACATGAGTTTTGGACCTAAAGAAGTGGATTGGGCATGTTTGTTGCGGAAAAACAAGAAATGGTTCCAGGGGCACAAACTCATGCCTAATCGTTTTCGCAATGGGTCACGTGCTGCAACGAAATGGCACGAAACAACCCCAAACATGAGTTTTGGACCAAAAGAAGTGGATTGGGCATGTTCGTTGCGAAAAAACAAGAAATGGTTTCGAGGGCACAAACTCATGCCTTGTATCAACGCCGATACTCGTTTCCGCAATGGGTCACGTGGCGCAACAAAATGACGCGAAACCACCATAAACATGAGTTTTAGACCTAAAGAAGTGGATTGGGCATGTTCGTTGGGAAAAAACAAGAAATGGTTCTGAGGGCGCAAACTCAAGCCTTGTATCCACCCTCATACTCGTTTTCGCAATGGGTCACGTGCGGCAACGAAATCGCGCGAAACCACCACAAACATGTGTTTTGGACCTAAAGAAGTGGATTGGGCATGTTCGTTGGGAAAAAAACACGAAATGGTTCCGAGGGCACAAACTCAAGCCTTGTATCCACACCGATACTCGTTTTCGCAATGGGTCACGTGCGGCAATGAAATGGCACAAAACCACCCCAAACCTGAGTTTTGGACTTAAAGAAGTGGATTAGGCAAGTTCGTTGCGAAGAAACAAGAAATGGTTCCGAGGGCACAAACTCATGCCTTGTATCCAACTGATACTCGTTTTCGCAATGGGTCACGTGCTGCAACGAAATGGCACGAAACAACCCCAAACCTGAGTTTTGGACCTAAAGAAGTGGATTGGGCGTGTTCGTTGGGAAAAACAGGAAATGGTTCCGAGGGCACAAACTCAAGCCTTGTATCCACCCCGATACTCGTTTTCGCAATGGGTCACGTGCGGTAATGAAATGGCACGAAACCACCCCAAACTTGAGTTTTGGACCTAAAGAAATGGATTGGGCAAGTTCGTTGCGAAGAAACAAGAAATGGTTCCGAGGGCACAAACTCATGCCTTGTATCCACCCCGATACTCGTTTTCGCAATGGGTCACGGTCGGCAACGAAATTGCGCGAAAACACCACAAACTTGAGTTTTGGACCTAAAGAAGTGGATTGGGCATGTTTGTTGCGAAAAAACAAGAAATGGTTCCAGGGGGACAAACTCATGCCTTGTATCCACCCTGATGCTCGTTTTCGCAATGGGTCACTTGCGGCAACGAAATCGCGCGAAACCACCACAAACATGAGTTTTGGACCTAAAGAAGTGGATTGGGCATGTTCGTTGGGAAAAAACACGAAATGGTTCCGAGGGCATAAACTCAAGCCTTGTATCCACCCTGATGCTCGTTTTCGCAATGGGTCACGTGCGGCAATGAAATGGCACGAAACCACCCCAAACCTGAGTTTTGGACCTAAAGAAGTGGATTAGGCAAGTTCGTTGCGAAGAAACAAGAAATGGTTCCGAGGGCACAAACTCATGCCTTGTATCCACCCCGATACTCGTTTTCGCAATGGGTCACGGTCGGCAACGAAATCGCGCGAAAACACCACAAACATGAGTTTTGGACCTAAAGAAGTGGATTGGGCATGTTCCTTGCGAAAAAACAAGAAATGGTTCCGCGGACAAACCGCATGCCTTGTATCCACCCCGATACTCGTTTTCACAATGGGTCACGTGCGGCAACGAAATGGCGCGAAACCACCCCAAACTTGAGTTTTGGACCAAAAGAAGTGGATTGGGAATGTTCGTTGCGAAAAAACACGAAATGGTTCCGAGGGCACAAACTCATGCCTTGTATCAACGCCGATACTCGTTTCCGCAATGGGTCACGTGGCGCAACGAAATGACGCGAAACCACCACAAACATGAGTTTTAGACCCAAAGAAGTGGATTGGGCATGTTCGTTGGGAAAAAACAAGAAATGGTTCTGAGGGCGCAAACTCAAGCCTTGTATCCACCCCGATACTCGTTTTCGCAATGGGTCACGTGCGGCAACGAAATGGCGTGAAAGCACCACAAACACGAGTTTTGGACTTAAAGAAGTGGATTGGGCATGTTCGTTGCGAAGAAACAAGCAATGGTTCAGGGACACAAACTCATGCCTTCTATCCACCCCGATACTCGTTTTCGCAATGGGTCACGTGCGGCAACGAAATCGCGCGAAAACACCACCAACATGAGTTTTGGACATAAAGAAGTGGATTGGGCATGTTCGTTGGGAAAAAACAAGAAATGGTTCCAGGGGCACAAACTCATGCCTTGTATCCACCCTGATACTCGTTTTCGCAATGGGTCACGTGCGGCAACGAAATGGCTCGAAACCAGCCCAAACCTAAGTTTTGGACCTAAAGAATTGTATTGGGCATGTTCGTTGCGAAGAAACAAAAAATGGTTCCGGGGACACAAAATTATGTCTTGTATCCACCCCGATACTCGTTTTCGCAATGGGTCACGTGCGGCAACGAAATGGCGTGAAAGCACCACAAACACGAGTTTTGGACCTAAAGAAGTGGATTGGGCATGTTTGTTGCGAAAAAACAAGAAATGGTTCCAGGGGCACAAACTCATGCCTTGTATCCACCCTGATACTTGTTTTCGCAATGGGTCACGTGCGGCAACGAAATGGCGCGAAACCACCCCAAACCTAAGTTTTGGACCTAAAGAAGTGGATTGGGCAAGTTCATTGCGAAGAAACAAGAAATGGTTCCGAGGGCACAAACTCATGCCTTGTATCCACCCCGATACTCGTTTTCGCAATGGGTCACGGTCGGCAACGAAATCGCGCGAAAACACCACAAACATGAGTTTTGGACCTAAAGAAGTGGATTGGGAATGTTTGTTGCGAAAAAATAAGAAATGGTTTCAGGGGCACAAACTCATGCCATGTATCCACCCTCATACTTGTTTTCGCAGTGGGTCACGTGCGGCAACGAAATCGCGCGAAAACACCACAAACATAAGTTTTGGACCTAAAGAAGTGGATTGGCCATGTTTGTTGCGAAAAAACAAGAAATGGTTCCAAGGGCACAAACTCATGCCTTGTATCCAACCTGATACTCGTTTTTGCAATAGGTCACGTGCTGCAACGAAATGGCACGAAACAACCCCAAACCTGAGTTTTGGACCTAAAGAAGTGGATTGGGCATGTTCGTTGGGAAAAAACAAGAAATGGTTCCGAGGGCACAAACTCAAGCCTTGTATCCACCCCGATACTCGTTTTCGCAATGGGTCACGTGCGGCAACGAAATGGCGCGAAACCACCCCAAACTTGAGTTTTGGACCAAAAGAAGCGGATTGGGCATGTTCGTTGCGAAAAAACAAGAAATGGTTTCGAGGGCACAAACTCATGCCTTGTATCAACGCCGATACTCGTTTCCGCAATGGGTCACGTGGCGCAACAAAATGACGCAAAACCACCATAAACATGAGTTTTACACCTAAAGAAGTGGATTGGGCATGTTCGTTGGGAAAAAACAAGAAATGGTTCTGAGGGCGCAAACTCAAGCCTTGTATCCACCCTCATACTCGTTTTCGCAATGGGTCACGTGCGGCAACGAAATCGCGCGAAACCACCACAAACATGTGTTTTGGACCTAAAGAAGTGGATTGGGCATGTTCGTTGGGAAAAAAACACGAAATGGTTCCGAGGGCACAAACTCAAGCCTTGTATCCACACCGATACTCGTTTTCGCAATGGGTCACGTGCGGCAATGAAATGGCACAAAACCACCCCAAACCTGAGTTTTGGACCTAAAGAAGTGGATTAGGCAAGTTCGTTGCGAAGAAACAAGAAATGGTTCCGAGGGCACAAACTCATGCCTTGTATCCACCCCGATACTCGTTTTCGCAATGGGTCACGGTCGGCAACGAAATCGCGCGAAAACACCACAAACATGAGTTTTCGACCCAAAGAAGTGGATTGGGCGTGTTTGTTGCGCAAAAACAAGAAATAGTTCCAGGGGCACAAACTCATGCCTTGTATCCAACCTGATACTCGTTTTCGCAATGGGTCACGTGCTGCAACGAAATGGCACGAAACAACCCCAAACCTGAGTTTTGGACCTAAAGAAGTGGATTGGGCGTGTTCGTTGGGAAAAATAGGAAATGGTTCCGTGGGCACAAACTCAAGCCTTGTATCCACCCCGATACTCGTTTTCGCAATGGGTCACGTGCGGTAATGAAATGGCACGAAACCACCCCAAACTTGAGTTTTGGACCTAAAGAAGTGGATTGGGCAAGTTCGTTGCGAAGAAACAAGAAATGGTTCCGAGGGCACAAACTCATGCCTTGTATCCACCCCGATACTCGTTTTCGCAATGGGTCACGGTCGGCAACGAAATTGCGCGAAAACACCACAAACTTGAGTTTTGGACCTAAAGAAGTGGATTGGGCATGTTTGTTGCGAAAAAACAAGAAATGGTTCCAGGGGGACAAACTCATGCCTTGTATCCACCCTGATGCTCGTTTTCGCAATGGGTCACTTGCGGCAACGAAATCGCGCGAAACCACCACAAACATGAGTTTTGGACCTAAAGAAGTGGATTGGGCATGTTCGTTGGGAAAAAACACGAAATGGTTCCGAGGGCACAAACTCAAGCCTTGTATCCACCGTGATGCTCGTTTTCGCAATGGGTCACGTGCGGCAATGAAATGGCACGAAACCACCCCAAACCTGAGTTTTGGACCTAAAGAAGTGGATTAGGCAAGTTCGTTGCGAAGAAACAAGAAATGGTTCCGAGGGCACAAACTCATGCCTTGTATCCACCCCGATACTCGTTTTCGCAATGGGTCACGGTCGGCAACGAAATCGCGCGAAAACACCACAAACAGGAGTTTTGGACCTAAAGAAGTGGATTGGGCATGTTCCTTGCGAAAAAACAAGAAATGGTTCCGCGGACAAACCGCATGCCTTGTATCCACCCCGATACTCGTTTTCACAATGGGTCACGTGCGGCAACGAAATGGCGCGAAACCACCCCAAACTTGAGTTTTGGACCAAAAGAAGTGGATTGGGAATGTTCGTTGCGAAAAAACACGAAATGGTTCCGAGGGCACAAACTCAAGCCTTGTATCCACACCGATACTCGTTTTCGCAATGGGTCACGTGCGGCAATGAAATGGCACGAAACCACCCCAAACTTGAGTTTTGGACCTAAAGAACTGGATTGGGCATGTTCGTTGGGAAAAAACAAGAAATGGTTCCGAGGGCACAAACTCAAGCCTTGTATCCACCATGATACTCGTTTTCGCAATGGGTCACGTGCGGCAACGAAATGGCGCGAAACCACCCCAAACCTAAGTTTGGACCTAAAGAAGTGTATTGGGCAAGTTCGTTGCGAAAAAACAAGAAATGGTTCCGGGGACACAAAATTATGTCTTGTATCCACCCCGATACTCGTTTTCGCAATGGGTCACGTGCGACGACGAAATCGCGCGAAAACACCACAAACATGAGTTTTGGACCTAAAGAAGTGGATTGGGCATGTTCGTTGGGAAAAAACAAGAAATGGTTCCAGGGGCACAAACTCATGCCTTGTATCCACCCTGATACTCGTTTTCGCAATGGGTCACGTGCGGCAACGAAATGGCTCGAAACCAGCCCAAACCTAAGTTTTGGACCTAAAGAAGTGTATTGGGCATGTTCGTTGCGAAGAAACAAAAAATGGTTCCGGGGACACAAAATTATGTCTTGTATCCACCCCGATACTCGTTTTCGCAATGGGTCACGTGGCGCAACGAAATGGCGAGAGACCACCACAAACATGAGTTTTGGACCTAAAGAAGTGGATTGGGCATGTTTGTTGCAAAAAAACAAGAAATGGTTCCAAGGGCACAAACTCATGCCTTGTATCCACCCCGATACTCGTTTTCGCAATGGGTCACGTGGCGCAACGAAATGGCACGAAACCACCACAAACATGAGTTTTGGACGTAAAGAAGTGGATTGGGCATGTTCGCTGCGACAAAACAAGAAATGGTTCCAGAAGCACAAACTCGTGCATTGTATCCACCCCGATACTCGTTTTCGCAATGGGTTACGTGCGGCAACGAAATGGCGCGAGACCACCACAAACATGAGTTTTGGACCTAAAGTTGTGGATTGGGCATGTTCGCTGCAACAATACAAGAAATGGTTCCAGGGGCACAAACTCATGCCTTGTATCTACCCCGATACTCGTTTTCGCAATGGGTCACGTGCGGCAACGAAATGGAGCGAAACCACCCCAAACCTGAGTTTTGGACTTAAAGAAGTGGATTGGGCATGTTTGTTGCGAAGAAACAAGCAATGGTTCAGGGACACAAACTCATGCCTTCTATCCACCCCGATACTCGTTTTCGCAATGGGTCACGTGGCGCAATGAAATGGCGCGAAACCACCACAAACCTGAGTTTTGGACCTAAAGAAGTGGACTGGGCACGGTCGATGCAAGAAAACAAGAAATGGTTCAGAGGGCACAAACTCATGCCTTGTATCCACCCCGATACTCGTTTTCGCAATGGGTCACGTGCGGCGACGAAATCGTGCGAAAACACCACAAACGTGTGTTTTGGACCTAAAGAAGTGGATTGGGCATGTTTGTTGCGTAAAAACAAGAAATGGTTCCAGGGGCACAAACTCATGCCTTGTATCCACCCCGATACTCGTTTTCGCAATGGGTCACGTGCTGCAACGAAATGGCACGAAACCACCCCAAACCTAAGTTTTGGACCTAAAGAAGTATATTGGGCATGTTCGTTGCGAAAAAACAAAAAATGGTTTCGGGGACACAAAATGATGTCTTGTATCCACCCCGATACTCGTTTTCTCAATGGGTGACGTGGAGCAACGAAATGGCGCGAGACCACCACAAACATGAGTTTTGGACCTAAAGAAGTGGATTGGGCATGTTTGTTGCGAAAAAACAAGAAATGGTTCCAAGGGCACAAACTCATGCCTTGTATCCACCCCGATACTCGTTTTCGCAATGGGTCACGTGGCGCAACGAAATGGCGCGACACCACCACAAACAAGAGTTTTAGACCTAAATAAGTGGATTGGGCATGTTCGTTGGGAAAAAACAAGAAATGGTTCTGAGGGCGCAAACTCAAGCCTTGTATCCACCCCGATACTCGTTTTCGCAATGGGTCTCGTGCGGCAACGAAATGGCGTGAAAGCACCACAAACACGAGTTGTGGACTTAAAGAAGTGGATTGGGCATGTTTGTTGCGAAGAAACAAGCAATGGTTCAGGGACACAAACTCATGCCTTCTATCCACCCCGATACTCATTTTCGCAATGGGTCACGTTGCTCAATGAAAAGGCGCGAAACCACCACAAACTTGAGTTTTGGACCTAAAGAACTGGATTGGGCATGTTCGTTGGGAAAAAACAAGAAATGGTTCCGAGGGCATAAACTCAAGCCTTGTATCCACCCCGATACTCGTTTTCGCAATGGGTCACGTGCGGCAACGAAATGGCGCGAAACCACCCCAAACCTAAGTTTGGACCTAAAGAAGTGTATTGGGCAAGTTCGTTGCGAAAAAACAAGAAATGGTTCCGGGGACACAAAATTATGTCTTGTATCCATCCCGATACTCGTTTTCGCAATGGGTCACACGGCGCAACGAAATGGCGCGAGACCACCACAAACATTAGTTTTGGACCTAAAGAAGTGGATTGGGCAAGGTCGATGCAAGAAAACAAGAAATGGTTCCGAGGGCACAAACTCATGCCTTGTATCCACCCCGATACTCGTTTTCGCAAAGGGTCACGTGCGACGACGAAATCACGCGAAAACACCACAAACATGAGTTTTGGACCTAAAGATGTGGATTGGGCATGTTCATTGGGAAAAAACAAGAAATGGTTCCAGGGGCACAAACTCATGCCTTGTATCCACCCTGATACTCGTTTTCGCAATGGGTCACGTGCGGCAACGAAATGGCTCGAAACCAGCCCAAACCTAAGTTTTGGACCTAAAGAAGTGTATTGGGCATGTTCGTTGCGAAGAAACAAAAAATGGTTCCGGGGACACAAAATTATGTCTTGTATCCACCCCGATACTCGTTTTCGCAATGGGTCACGTGGCGAAACGAAATGGCGCGAGACCACCACAAACATGACTTTTGGACCTCAAGAAGTGGATTGGGCACGGTCGATGCAAGAAAACAAGAAATGGTTCCGAGGGCACAAACTCATGCCTTGTATCCACCCCGATACTCGTTTTCGCAATGGGTCACGTGCGGCGACGAAATCGCGCGAAAACATCACAAACATGAGTTTTGGACCTAAAGAAGTGGATTGGGCATGTTCGTTGGGAAAAAACAAGAAATGGTTCCAGGGGCACAAACTCATGCCTTGTATCCACCCTGATACTCGTTTTCGCAATGGGTCACGTGCGGCAACGAAATGGCTCGAAACCAGCCTAAACCTAAGTTTTGGACCTAAAGAAGTGTATTGGGCATGTTCGTTGCGAAGAAACAAAAAATGGTTCCGGGGACACAAAATTATGTCTTGTATCCACCCCGATACTCGTTTTCGCAATGGGTGACGTGGAGCAACGAAATGGCGCGAGACCACCACAAACATGAGTTTTGGACCTAAAGAAGTGGATTGGGCATGTTTGTTGCAAAAAAACAAGAAATGGTTCCAAGGGCACAAACTCATCCCTTGTATCCACCCCGATCTCGTTTTCGCAATGGGTCACGTGGCGCAACGAAAGGGCACGAAACCACCACAAACATGAGTTTTGGACGTAAAGAAGTGCATTGGGCATGTTCGCTGCGACAAAACAAGAAATGGTTCCAGAAGCACAAACTCGTGCATCGTATCCACCCCGATACTCGTTTTCGCAATGGGTTACGTGCGGCAACGAAATGGCGCGAGACCACCACAAACATGAGTTTTGGACCTAAAGTTGTGGATTGGGCATGTTCGCTGTGACAAAACAAGAAATGGTTCCAGGGGCTCAAACTCATGCCTTGTATCTACCCCGATACTCGTTTTCGCAATGGGTCACGTGCGGCAACGAAATGGCGCGAAACCACCCCAAACCTGAGTTTTGGACTTAAAGAAGTGGATTGGGCATCTTTGTTGCGAAGAAACAAGCAATGGTTCAGGGACACAAACTCATGCCTTCTATCCACCCCGATACTCGTTTTCGCAATGGGTCACGTGGCGCAATGAAATGGCGCGAAACCACCACAAACCTGAGTTTTGGACCTAAAGAAGTGGATTGGGCACGGTCGATACAAGAAAACAAGAAATGGTTCCGAGGGCACAAACTCATGCCTTGTATCCACCCCGATACTCGTTTTCGCAATGGGTCACGTGCGGCGACGAAATCGCGCGAAAATACGACAAACATGAGTTTTGGACCTAAAGAAGTGGATTGGGCATGTTTGTTGCGTAAAAACAAGAAATGGTTCCAGGGGCACAAACTCATGCCTTGTATCCACCCCGATACTCGTTTTCGCAATGGGTCACGTGCTGCAACGAAATGGCACGAAACCACCCCAAACCTAAGTTTTGGACCTAAAGAAGTATATTGGGCATGTTCGTTGCGAAAAAACAAAAAATGGTTTCGGGGACACAAAATGATGTCTTGTATCCACCCTGATACTCGTTTTCGCAATGGGTGACGTCGAGCAACGAAATGGCGCGAGACCACCACAAAAATGAGTTTTGGACCTAAAGAAGTGGATTGGGCATGTTTGTTGCGAAAAAACAAGAAATGGTTCCAAGGGCACAAACTCATGCCTTGTATCCACCCCGATACTCGTTTTCGCAATGGGTCACGTGGTGCAACGAAATGGCGCGACACCACCACAAACAAGAGTTTTAGACCTAAAGAAGTGTATTGGGCATGTTCGTTGGGAAAAAACAAAAAATGGTTTCGGGGACACAAAATTATGTCTTGTATCCACCCCGATACTCGTTTTCGCAATGGGTGACGTGGAGCAACGAAATGGCGCGAGACCACCACAAACATGAGTTTTGGACCTAAAGAAGTGGATTGGGCATGTTTGTTGCAAAAAAACAAGAAATGGTTCCAAGGGCACAAACTCATGCCTTGTATCCACCCCGATACTCGTTTTCGGAATGGGTCACGTGGCGCAACGAAATGGCGCGACACCACCACAAACAAGAGTTTTAGACCTAAAGAAGTGGATTGGGCATGTTCGTTGGGAAAAAACAAGAAATGGTTCCGAGGGCGCAAACTCAAGCCTTGTACCCATCCCGATACTCATTTTCGCAATGGGTCACGTGCGGCAACGAAATGGCGTGAAAGCACCACAAACACGAGTTTTGGACTTAAAGAAGTGGATTGGGCATGTTTGTTGCGAAGAAACAAGCAATGGGTCAGGGACACAAACTCATGCCTTCTATCCACCCCGATACTCGTTTTCGCAATGGGTCACGTTGCTCAATGAAATGGCGCGAAACCACCACAAACCTGAGTTTTGGACCTAAAGAACTGGAATGGGAACGTTCGTTGCGAAAAAACAAAAAATTGTTCCGAGGGCACAAACTCATGCCGTTCATCCACCCCGATACTCGTTTTCGCAATGGGTCACGTGCGGCAACGAAATGGCGCGAAACCACCCCAAACTTGAGTTTTGGACCAAAAGAAGTGGATTGGGCATGTACGTTGCGAAAAAACAAGAAATGGTTCCGAGGGCACAAACTCATGCCTTGTATCAACGCCGATACTCGTTTTCGCAATGGGTCACGTGGCGCAACGAAATGGCGCGAAACCACCACAAACATGAGTTTTAGACCTAAAGAAGTGGATTGGGCATGTTCGTTGGGAAAAAACAAGAAATGGTTCTGAGGGTGCAAAGTCAAGCCTTGTATCCACCCCGATACTCGTTTTGGCAATGGGTCACGTGCGGCAACGAAATGGCGTGAAAGCACCACAAACACGAGTTTTGGACTTAAAGAAGTGGATTGGGCATGTTTGTTGCGAAAAAACAAGAAATGGTTCCAGGGGCACAAACTTATGCCTTGTATCCACCCTGATACTCGTTTTCGCAATGGGTCACGTGCGGCAACGAAATGGCGCGAAACCCCCCCAAACCTAAGTTTGGACCTAAAGAAGTGTATTGGGCAATTGCGTAAAAACAAGAAATGGTTCCAGGGGCACAAACTCATGCCTTGTATCCACCCCGATACTCGTTTTCGCAATGGGTCACGTGCTGGAACGAAATGGCACGAAACCACCCCAAACCTAAGTTTTGGACCTAAAGAAGTATATTGGGCATGTTTGTTGCGAAAAAACAAAAAATGGTTTCGGGGACACAAAATGATGTCTTGTATCCACCCTGATACTCGTTTTCGCAATGGGTGACGTCGAGCAACGAAATGGCGCGAGACCACCACAAACATGAGTTTTGGACCTAAAGAAGTGGATTGGGCATGTTTGTTGCGAAAAAACAAGAAATGGTTCCAAGGGCACAAACTCATGCCTTGTATCCACCCCGATACTCGTTTTCGCAATGGGTCACGTGGCGCAACGAAATGGCGCGACACCACCACAAACAAGAGTTTTAGACCTAAAGAAGTGTATTGGGCATGTTCGTTGGGAAAAAACAAAAAATGGTTTCGGGGACACAAAATTATGTCTTGTATCCACCCCGATACTCGTTTTCGCAATGGGTGACGTGGAGCAATGAAATGGCGCGAGACCACCACAAACATGAGTTTTGGACCTAAAGAAGTGGATTGGGCATGTTTGTTGCGAAAAAACAAGAAATGGTTCCAAGGGCACAAACTCATGCCTTGTATCCACCCCGATACTCGTTTTCGGAATGGGTCACGTGGCGCAACGAAATGGCGCGACACCACCACAAACAAGAGTTTTGGACCTAAAGAAGTGGATTGGGCATGTTCGTTGGGAAAAAACAAGAAATGGTTCCGAGGGCGCAAACTCAAGCCTTGTACCCATCCCGATACTCATTTTCGCAATGGGTCACGTGCGGCAACGAAATGGCGTGAAAGCACCACAAACACGAGTTTTGGACTTAAAGAAGTGGATTGGGCATGTTTGTTGCGAAGAAACAAGCAATGGGTCAGGGACACAAACTCATGCCTTCTATCCACCCCGATACTCGTTTTCGCAATGGGTCACGTTGCTCAATGAAATGGCGCGAAACCACCACAAACCTGAGTTTTGGACCTAAAGAACTGGATTGGGAACGTTCGTTGCGAAAAAACAAAAAATTGTTCCGAGGGCACAAACTCATGCCGTTCATCCACCCCGATACTCGTTTTCGCAATGGGTCACGTGCGGCAACGAAATGGCGCGAAACCACCCCAAACTTGAGTTTTGGACCAAAAGAAGTGGATTGGGCATGTTCGTTGCGAAAAAACAAGAAATGGTTCCGAGGGCACAAACTCATGCCTTGTATCAACGCCGATACTCGTTTTCGCAATGGGTCACGTGGCGCAACGAAATGGCGCGAAACCACCACAAACATGAGTTTTAGACCTAAAGAAGTGGATTGGGCGTGTTCGTTGGGAAAAAACAAGAAATGGTTCTGAGGGCGCAAACTCAAGCCTTGTATCCACCCCGATACTCGTTTTCTCAATGCGTCAGGTGCGGCAACGAAATGGCGTGAAACCACCACAAACATGAGTTTTAGACCTAAAGAAGTGGATTGGGCATGTTCGTTGGGAAAAAACAAGAAATGGTTCTGAGGGTGCAAAGTCAAGCCTTGTATCCACCCCGATACTCGTTTTGGCAATGGGTCACGTGCGGCAACGAAATGGCGTGAAAGCACCACAAACACGAGTTTTGGACTTAAAGAAGTGGATTGGGCATGTTTGTTGCGAAAAAACAAGAAATGGTTCCAGGGGCACAAACTTATGCCTTGTATCCACCCTGATACTCGTTTTCGCAATGGGTCACGTGCGGCAACGAAATGGCGCGAAACCACCCCAAACCTAAGTTTGGGCCTAAAGAAGTGTATTGGGCAAGTTCGTTTCGAAAAAACAAGAAATGGTTCCGGGGACACAAAATTATGTCTTGTATCCATCCCGATACTCGTTTTCGCAATGGGCCACGCGCCGCAACGAAATGGCGCGAGACCACCACAAACATGAGTTTTAGACCTAAAGAAGTGGATTGGGCATGTTTGTTGCGAAAAAACAAGAAATGGTTCAAAGGGCACAAATTCATGCCTTGTATCCACCCCGATACTCGTTTTCGCAATGGGTCACGTGGCGCAACGAAATGGCGCGAAACCACCACAAACATGAGTTTTGGACCAAAAGAAGTGGATTGGGCATGTTCGTTGCAAAAAAACAAGAAATGGTTCTGAGGGTGCAAACTCAAGGCTTGTATCCACCCCAATACTCGTTTTCGCAATGGGTCACGTGCTGCAACGAAATGGCACGAAACCACCCCAAACCTGAGTTTTGGACCTAAAGAAATGGATTGGGCATGTTCGTTGCGAAAAAACAAGAAATGGTTCCGAGGGCACAAACTCATGCCTTGTATCCACCCCGATACTCGTTTTCGCAATGGGTCACGTGCGGCAACGAAATGGCGCGAAACCAGCCCAAACCTATGTTTTGGATCTAAAGAAGTGTATTGGGCATGTTCGTTGCGAAAAAACAAAAAATGGTTCCGGGGACACAAAATTATGTCTTGTATCCACCCTGATCCTCGTTTTCGCAATGGGTGACGTGGAGCAACGAAATGGCGCGAGACCACCACAAACATGAGTTTCGGACCTAAAGAAGTGGATTGGGCATGTTTATTGCGAAAAAACAAGAAATGGTTCCAAGGGCACAAACTCATGCCTTGTATCCACCCCGATACTCGTTTTCGCAATGGGTCACGTGGCGCAACGAAATGGCGCGACACCACCACAAACAAGAGTTTTAGACCTAAAGAAGTGGATTGGGCATGTTCGTTGGAAAAAAACAAGAAATGGTTCCGAGGGCGCAAACTCAAGCCTTGTATCCACCCCGATACTCATTTTCGCTATGGGTCACGTGCGGCAACGAAATAGCGTGAAAGCACCACAAACATGAGTTTTGGACTTAAAGAAGTGGATTGGGCATCTTTGTTGCGAAGAAACAAGCAATGGGTCAGGGACACAAACTCAGGCCATCTATCCACCCCGATACTCGTTTTCGCGATGGGTCACGTTGCTCAATGAAATGGCGCGAAACCACCACAAACCTGAGTTTTGGACCTAAAGAACTGGATTGGGAACGTTCGTTGCGAAAAAACAAAAAATGGTTCCGAGGGCACAAACTCATGCCTTGTATCAACGCCGATACTCGTTTTCGCAATGGGTCACGTGGAGCAACGAAATGGCGAGAGACCACCACAAACATGAGTTTTGGACCTAAAGAAGTGGATTGGGCATGTTTGTTGCGAAAAAACAAGAAATGGTTCCAAGGGCACAAACTCATGCCTTGTATCCACACCGATACTCGTTTTCGAAATGGGTCACGTGGCGCAACGAAATGGCGCGAAACCACCACAAACAAGAGTTTTAGACCTAAAGAAGTGGATTGGGCATGTTCGTTGGAAAAAAACAAGAAATGGTTCCGAGGGCGCAAACTCAAGCCTTGTATCTACCCCGATACTCGTTTTTGCAATGGGTCGCGTGCGGCAACGAAATCGCGCGAAACCACCACAAACATGAGTTTTGGACCTAAAGAAGTGGATTGGGCATGTTTGTTGGGAAAAAACAAGAAATGGTTCCGAGGGCACAAACTCAAGCCTTGTATCCACCCCGATACTCGTTTTCGCAATGGGTCACGTGCGGCAATGAAATGGCACGAAACCACCCCAAACCTGAGTTTTGGACCTAAAGAAGTGGATTGGGCAAGTTCGTTGCGAAGAAACAAGAAATGGTTCTGAGGGCACAAACTCATGCCTTGTATCCACCCCGATACTCGTTTTCGCAATGGGTCACGGTCGGCAACGAAATCGCGCGAAAACACCACAAACATGAGTTTTGGACCTAAAGAAGTGGATTGGGCATGTTTGTTGCGAAAAAACAAGAAATAGTTCCAGGGGCACAAACTCATGCCTTGTATCCACCCCGATACTCGTTTTCGCAATGGGTCATGTGCTGCAACGAAATGGCACGAAACCACCCCAAACCTGAGTTTTGGACCTAAAGAAATGGATTGGGCATGTTCGTTGCGAAAAAACAAGAAATGGTTCCGAGGGCACAAACTCATGCCTTGTATCCACCCTGATACTCGTTTTCGCAATGGGTCACGTGCGGCAACGAAATCGCGCGAAAACACCACAAACATGAGTTTTGGACCTAAAGAAGTGGATTGGGCATGTTTGTTGCGTAAAAACAAGAAATGGTTCCAGGGGCACAAACTTATGCCTTGTATCCACCCTGATACTCGTTTTCGCAATGGGTCACGTGCGGCAACGAAATGGCGCGAAACCAGCCCAAACCTAAGTTTTGGATCTAAAGAAGTGTATTGGGCATGTTCCTTGCGAAAAAACAAAAAATGGTTCCGGGGACACAAAATTATGTCTTGTATCCACCCCGATCCTCGTTTTCGCAATGGGTGACGTGGAGCAACGAAATGGCACGAGACCACCACAAACATGAGTTTCGGACCTAAAGAAGTGGATTGGGCATGTTTGTTGCGAAAAAACAAGAAATGGTTCCAAGGGCACAAACTCATGCCTTGTATCTACCCCGATACTCGTTTTCGCAATGGGTCACGTGGCGCAACGAAATGGCACGACACCACCACAAACAAGAGTTTTGGACCTAAAGAAGTGGATTGGGCATGTTCGTTGGAAAAAAACAAGAAATGGTTCCGAGGGCGCAAACTCAAGCCTTGTATCCACCCCGATACTCATTTTCGCAATGGGTCACGTGCGGCAACGAAATGGCGTGAAAGCACCACAAACATGAGTTTTGGACTTAAAGAAGTGGATTGGGCATGTTTGTTGCGAAGAAACAAGTAATGGGTCAGGGACACAAATACAGGCCATCTATCCACCCCGATACTCGTTTTCGCAATGGGTCACGTTGCTCAATGAAATGGCGCGAAACCACCATAAACCAGAGTTTTGGACCTAAAGAACTGGATTGGGAACGTTCGTTGCGAAAAAACAAAAAATGGTTCCGAGGGCACAAACTCATGCCTTGTATCCACCCCGATACTCGTTTTCGCAATGGGTCACGTGCGGCAACGAAATGGTGCGAAACCACCCCAAACTTGAGTTTTGGACCAAAAGAAGTGGATTGGGCATGTTCGTTGCGAAAAAACAAGAAATGGTTCCGAGGGCACAAACTCATGCCTTGTGTCAACGCCGATACTCGTTTTCGCAATGGGTCACGTGGCGCAACGAAATGGCGAGAGACCACCACAAACATGAGTTTTGGACCTAAAGAAGTGGATTGGGCATGTTTGTTGCGAAAAAACAAGAAATGGTTCCAAGGGCACAAACTCATGCCTTGTATCCACCCCGATACTCGTTTTCGAAATGGGTCACGTGGCGCAACGAAATGGCGCGAAACCACCACAAACAAGAGTTTTAGACCTAAAGAAGTGGATTGGGCATGTTCGTTGGAAAAAAACAAGAAATGGTTGCGAGGGCGCAAACTCAAGCCTTGTATCTACCCCGATACTCGTTTTTGCAATGGGTCACGTGCGGCAACGAAATGGCGTGAAAGCACCACAAACATGAGTTTTGGACCAAAAGAAGTGGATTGGGCATGTTTGTTGTGAAAAAACAAGAAATGGTTCCTGGGACACAAAATTATGTCTTGTATCCATCCCGATACTCGTTTTCGCAATGGGTCACATGCGGCAACGAAATCGCGCGAAACCACCACAAACATGAGTTGTGGACCTAAAGAAGTGGATTGGGCATGTTTGTTGGGAAAAAACAAGAAATGGTTCCGAGGGCACAAACTCAAGCCTTGTATCCACCACGATACTCGTTTTCGCAATGGGTCACGTGCGGCAATGAAATGGCACGAAACCACCCCAAACCTGAGTTTTGGACCTAAAGAAGTGGATTGGGCAAGTTCGTTGCGAAGAAACAAGAAATGGTTTTGAGGGCACAAACTCATGCCTTGTATCCACCCCGATACTCGTTTTCGCAATGGGTCACGGTCGGCAACGAAATCGCGCGAAAACACCACAAACATGAGTTTTGGACCTAAAGAAGTGGATTGGGCATGTTTGTTGCGAAAAAACAAGAAATGGTTCCAGGGGCACAAACTCATGCCTTGTATCCACCCCGATACTGGTTTTCGCAATGGGTCACGTGCAGCAACGAAATGGCACGAAACCACCCCAAACTAGAGTTTTGGACCTAAAGAAATGGATTGGGCATGTTCGTTGCGAAAAAACAAGAAATGGTTCCCGGGGCACAAACTCATGCCTTGTATCCACCCCGATACTCGTTTTCACAATGGGTCACGTGCGGCAACGAAATCGCGCGAAAACACCACAAACATGAGTTTTGGACCTAAAGAAGTGGATTGGGCATATTTGTTGCGTAAAAACAAGAAATGGTTCCAGGGGCACAAACTCATGCCCTGTATCCACCCTGATACTCGTTTTCACAATGGGTCACGTGCGGCAACGAAATGGCGCGAAACCAGGCCAAACCTAAGTTTTGGATCTAAAGAAGTGTATTGGGCATGTTCGTTGCGAAAAAACAAAAAATGGTTCCGGGGACACAAAATTATGTCTTGTATCCACCCCGATCCTCGTTTTCGTAATGGGTGACGTGGAGCAACGAAATGGCGCGAGACCACCACAAACATGAGTTTTGGACCTAAAGAAGTGGATTGGGCATGTTTGTTGTGAAAAAACAAGAAATGGTTCCAAGGGCACAAACTCATGCCTTGTATCCACCCCGATACTCGTTTTCGCAATGGGTCACGTGGCGCAACGAAATGGCGCGACACCACCACAAACAAGAGTTTTAGACCTAAAGAAGTGGATTGGGCATGTTCGTTGGGAAAAAACAAGAAATGGTTCCGAGGGCGCAAACTCAAGCCTTGTATCCACCCCGATACTCATTTTCGCAATGGGTCACGTGCGGCAACGAAATGGCGTGAAAGCACCACAAACACGAGTTTTGGACTTAAAGAAGTGGATTGGGCATGTTTGTTGCGAAGAAACAAGCAAAGGGTCAGGGACACAAACTCATGCCTTCTATCCACCCCGATACTCGTTTTCGCAAGGGGTCACGTTGCTCAATGAAATGGTGCGAAACCACCACAAACCTGAGTTTTGGACCTAAAGAACTGGATTGGGAACGTTCGTTGCGAAAAAACAAAAAATGGTTCCGAGGGCACAAAGCCTTGTATCCACCCCGATACTCGTTTTCGCAATGGGTCATGTGCGGCAACGAAATGGCGCGAAACCACCCCAAACTTGAGTTTGGGACCAAAAGAAGTGGATTGGGCATGTTCGTTGCGAGAAAACAAGAAATGGTTCCGAGGGCACAAACTCATGCCTTGTATCAACGCCGATACTCGTTTTCGCAATGGGTCACGTGGCGCAACGAAATGGCGCGAAACCACCACAAACATGAGTTTTAGACCTAAAGAAGTGGATTGGGCATGTTCGTTGGGAAAAACAAGAAATGGTTCTAAGGGCGCAAACTCAAGCCTTGTATCCACCCCGATACTCGTTTTCGCAATGGGTCACGTGCGGCAACGAAATGGCGTGAAAGCTCCACAAACACGAGTTTTGGACTTCAAGAAGTGGATTGGGCATGTTTGTTGCGAAAAAACAGGAAAAGGTTCCAGGGGCACAAACTCATGCCTTGTATCCACCGTGATACTCGATTTCGCAATGGGTCTCGTGCGGCAACGAAATGGCGCGAAACCACCCCAAACCTAAGTTTGGACCTAAAGAAGTGTATTGGGCAAGTTCGTTGCGAAAAAACAAGAAATGGTTCCGGGGACACAAAATTATGTCTTGTATCCACCCCGATACTCGTTTTTGCAATGGGTCACGTGCGGCAACGAAATGGCGCGAGACCACCACAAACATGAGTTTTGGACCTGAAGAAGTGGATTGGGCATGTTTGTTGCGAAAAAACAAGAAATGGTTCCAGGGGCACAAACTCATGCCCTGTATCCACCTTGATACTCGTTTTCGCAATGGGTCACGTGCGGCAACGAAATCGCGCGAAACCACCACAAACATGAGTTGTGGACCTAAAGAAGTGTATTGGGCATGTTTGTTGGGAAAAAACAAGAAATGGTTCCGAGGGCACAAACTCAAGCCTTTTATCCACCCCGATACTCGTTTTCGCACTGGGTCACATGCGGCAATGAAATGGCACGAAACCACCCCAAACCTGAGTTTTGGACCAAAAGAAGTGGATTGGGCAAGTTCGTTGCGAAGAAACAAGAAATGGTTCCGAGGGCACAAACTCATGCCTTGTATCCACCCCGATACTCGTTTTCGCAATGGGTCACGGTTGGCAACGAAATCGCGCGAAAACACTACAAACATGAGTTTTGGACCTAAAGAAGTGGATTGGGCATGTTTGTTGTGAAAAAACAAGAAATGGTTCCAGGGGCACAAACTCATGCCTTGTATCCACCCCGATACTCGTTTTCGCAATGGGTCACGTGCTGCAACGAAATGGCACGAAACCAACGAAATGGCACGAAACCACCCCAAACCTGAGTTTTGGACCTAAAGAAATGGATTGGGCATGTTCGTTGCGAAAAAACAAGAAATGGTTCCGAGGGCACAAACTCATGCCTTGTATCCACCCCGATACTCGTTTTCGCAATGGGTCACGTGCGGCAACGAAATCGCGCGAAAACACCACAAACATGAATTTTGGACCTAAAGAAGTGGATTGGGCATGTTTGTTGCGTAAAAACAAGAAATGGTTCCAGGGGCACAAACTCATGCGTTGTATCGACCCTGATACTCGTTTTCGCAATGGGTCACGTGCGGCAACGAAATGGCGCGAAACCAGCCCAAACCTAAGTTTTGGACCTAAAGAAGTGTATTGGGCATGTTCGTTGCGAAAAAACAAAAAATGGTTCTGGGGACACAAAATTATGTCTTGTATCCACCCCGATCCTCGTTTTCGCAATGGGTGACGTGGAGCAACGAAATGGCGCGAGACCACCACAAACATGAGTTTCGGACCTAAAGAAGTGGATTGGGCATGTTTGTTGCGAAAAAACAAGAAATGGTTCCAAGGGCACAAACTCATGCCTTGTATCCACCCCGATACTCGTTTTCGCAATGGGTCACGTGGCGCAACGAAATGGCGCGACACCACCACAAACAAGAGTTTTAGACCTAAAGAAGTGGATTGGGCATGTTCGTTGGGAAAAAACAAGAAATGGTTCCGAGGGCGCAAACTCAAGCCTTGTATCCACCCCGATACTCGTTTTCGCAATGGGTCACGTGCGGCAACGAAATGTCGTGAAAGCACCACAAACACGAGTTTTGGACTTAAAGAAGTGGATTGGGCATGTTTGTTGCGAAAAAACAAGAAATGGTTCCAGGGGCACAAACTCATGCCTTGTATCCACCCTGATACTCGATTTCGCAATGGGTCACGTGCGGCAACAAAATGGCGCGAAACCACCCTAAACCTAAGTTTGCACCTAAAGAAGTGTATTGGGCAAGTTCGTTGCGAAAAAACAAGAAATGGTTCCGGGGACACAAAATTATGTCTTGTATCCATCCCGATACTCGTTTTCGCAATGGGTCACGCGGCGCAACGAAATGGCGCGAGACCACCACAAACATGAGTTTTGGACCTAAAGAAGTGGATTGGGCATGTTTGTTGCGAAAAAACAAGAAATGGTTCAAAGGGCACAAACTCATGCCTTGTATCCACCCCGATACTCGTTTTCGCAATGGGTCACGTGGCGCAACGAAATGGCGCGAAACCACCACAAACATGAGTTTTGGACCAAAAGAAGTGGATTGGGCATGTTCGTTGGGAAAAAACAAGAAATGGTTCCGAGGGCACAAACTCAAGCCTTGTATCCACCCCGATACTCGTTTTCGCAATGGGTCACGTGCGGCAATTAAAGGCGCGAAACAACCCCAAACATGAGTTTTGGACATAAAGAAGTGGATTGGGTATGTTTGTTGCAAAAAAACAAGAAATGGTTCTGGGGACACAAACTCATGCCTTGTATCCACTCCGAAACTCGTTTTCGCAATGGGTCTCGTCAGGCAATGAAAGGCGCGAGACCACCCCAAACCTGAGTTTTGGACCTAAAGAAGTGGATTGGGTATGCTTGTTGCTAAGAAACAAGAAATGGTTCAGGGACACAAACTCATGCTATGTATCCACCCCGATACTCGTTTTCGCAATGGGTTATGTGCGGCAACGAAATGGCGCGAAACCACCCTAAACATGAGTTTTGGACCTAAAGAAGTGGATAGGGCATGTTCGTTGCAAAAAAACAAGAAATGGTTCCAGGGGCACAAACTCATGCCTTGTATCTACCCCGATACTCGTTTTCGCAATGGGTCACGGGAGGCAATGAAAGGCGCGAGACCACCCCAAACCTGAGTTTTGGACTTAAAGAAGTGGATTGGGCATGTTTGTTGCGAAGAAACAAGCAATGGTTCAGGGACACACACTCATGCCTTCTATCCACCCCGATACTCGTTTTCGCAATGGGTCACGTGGCGCAATGTAATGGCGCGAAGCCACCACAAACCTGAGTTTTGGACCTAAAGAAGTGGATTGGGCACGGTCGATGCAAGAAAACAAGAAATGGTTCCGAGGGCACAAACTCATGCCTTGTATCCACCCCGATACTCGTTTTCGCAATGGGTCACGTGCGGCAACGAAATGGTGCGAAACCACCCCAAACTTGAGTTTTGGACCAAAAGAAGTGGATTGGGCATGTTCGTTGCGAAAAAACAAGAAATGGTTCCGAGGGCACAAACTCATGCCTTGTGTCAACGCCGATACACGTTTTCGCAATGGGTCACGTGGCGCAACGAAATGGCGAGAGACCACCACAAACATGAGTTTTGGACCTAAAGAAGTGGATTGGGCATGTTTGTTGCGAAAAAACAAGAAATGGTTCCAAGGGCACAAACTCATGCCTTGTATCCACCCTGATACTCGTTTTCGCAATGGGTCACGTGCGGCACCAAAATGGCTCGAAACCAGCCCAAACCTAAGTTTTGGACCTAAAGAAGTGTATTGGGCATGTTTGTTGCGAAGAAACAAAAAATGGTTCCGGCGACACAAAATTATGTCTTGTATCCACCCCGATACTCGTTTTCGCAATGGGTCACGTGGCGCAACGAAATGGCGCGAGACCACCACAAACATGAGTTTTGGACCTAAAGAAGTGGATTGGGCATGTTTGTTGCGAAAAAACAAGAAATGGTTCCAAGGGCACAAACTCATGCCTTGTATCCACCCCGATACTCGTTTTCGCAATGGGTCACGTGGCGCAACGAAATGGCACGAAACCACCACAAACATGAGTTTTGGACGTAAAGAAGTGGATTGGGCATGTTCGCTGCGACAAAACAAGAAATGGTTCCAGAAGCACAAACTCGTGCATTGTATCCACCCCGATACTCGTTTTCGTAATGGGTTACGTGCGGCAACGAAATGGCGCGAGACCACCACAAACATGAGTTTTGGACCTAAAGTTGTGGATTGGGCATGTTCGCTGCGATGAAACAAGAAATGGTTCCAGGGGCACAAACTCATGCCTTGTATCTACCCCAATACTCGTTTTTGGAATGGGTCAAGTGCGGCAACGAAATGGCGCGAAACCACCCCAAACCTGAGTTTTGGACTTAAAGAAGTGGATTGGGCATGTTTGTTGCGAAGAAACAAGCAATGGTTCAGGGACACAAACTCATGCCTTCTATCCACCCCGATACTCGTTTTCGCAATGGGTCACGTGGCGCAATGTAATGGCGCGAAGCCACCACAAACCTGAGTTTTGGACCTAAAGAAGTGGATTGGGCACGGTCGATGCAAGAAAACAAGAAATGGTTCTGAGGGCACAAACTCATGCCTTGTATCCACCCCGATACTCGTTTTTACAATGGGTCACGTGCGGCAAAGAAATGGTGCGAAACCACCCCAAACCTGAGTTTTGGACCTAAAGAAGTGGATTGGGCATGTTCGTTGAAAAAAAAACAAGAAATGGTACCCAGGGCACAAACTCATGCCTTGTATCCACCTCGATACTCGTTTTCGCAATGGGTCACGTGCGGCAACGAAATGGCGTGAAACCACCCCAAAACCTGAGTTTTGGACCTAAAGAAGTGGATTGGGCATGTTTGTTGCGAAGAAACAAGCAATGGTTCAAGGGCACAAACACATGTCTTCTATCCACACCGATACTCGTTTTCGCAATGGGTCACGTTGGTCAATGAAATGGCGCGAAACCACTACAAACCTGAGTTTTGGACCTAAAGAACTGGATTAGGCAGGTTCGTTGCAAAAAAACAAGAAATGGTTCTGGGGACACAAACTCATGCCTTGTATCCACTCTGAAACTCGTTTTCGCAATGGGTCACGTGAGGCAATGAAAGGCGCGAGACCACCCCAAACCTGAGTTTTGGACCTAAAGAAGTGGATTGGGTATGCTTGTTGCTAAGAAACAAGAAATGGTTCAGGGACACAAACTCATGCTATGTATCCACCCCGATACTCGTTTTCGCAATGGGTCATGTGCGGCAACGAAATGGCGCGAAACCACCCCAAACATGAGTTTTGGACCTAAAGAAGTGGATAGGGCATGTTCGTTGCAAAAAAACAAGAAATGGTTCCAGGGGCACAAACTCATGCCTCGTATCTACCCCGATACTCGTTTTCGCAATGGGTCACGTGAGGCAATGAAAGGCACGAGACCACCCCAAACCTGAGTTTTGGACCTAAAGAAGTGGATTGGGTATGTTTGTTGCTAAGAAACAAGAAATGGTTCAGGGACACAAACTCATGCTATGTATCCACCCCGATACTCGTTTTCGCAATGGGTCACGTGCGGCAACGAAATGGCGCGAAACAACCCCAAACATGAGTTTTGGACATAAAGAAGTGGTTTGGGTATGTTTGTTGCGAAAAAACAAGCAATGGTTCAGGGGCACAAACTCATGCCTTGTATCCACCCCGATTTGCAATGGGTCACGTGGTGCAACGAAATGGCACGAAACCACCACAAACATGACGTTTGGACCTAAAGAAGTGGATTGGGCATGTTCGCTGCGACAAAACAAGAAAAGGTTCCAGAAGCACAAACTCGTGCATTGTATCCACCCCGATACTCGTTTTCGCAATGTGTCACGTGCGGTAATGAAATTGCGCGAAACCACCCCAAACCTGAGTTTTTCGTACTAAAGAAGTGGATTGGGCATGTTTGTTGCGAAGAAACAGGCAATGCTTCAGGGACACAAACTCATGCCTTCTATCCACCCCGATACTAGTTTTCGCAATGGGTCACGTGGCGCATTGAAATGCCGCGAAACCACCACAACTCTGAGTTTTGGACCAAAAGAACTGGATTGGGCACGTTCGTTGCGAAAAAACAAGAAATGGTTCCGAGGGCACAAACTCGTGCATTGTATCCACCCCGATACTTGTTTTCGCAATGTGTGACGTGCGGCAACGAAATTGCGCGAAACCACCCCAAACCTAAGTTTTAGTACTAAAGAAGTGGATTGGGCATGTTTGTTCCGAAGAAACAAGCAATGGTTCAGGGACACAAACTCATGCCTTCTATCCACCCCAATACTCGTTTTCGTAATGGGTCACGTGGCGCAATGAAATGGCGCGAAACCACCACAAACCTGAGTTTTGGACCTAAAGAAATGGATTGGGCACGTTCGATGCCAGAAAAGAAGAAATGGTTCCGAGGGCACAAACTCATGCCTTGTATCCACCCCGATACTCGTTTTCGCAATGGGTCACGTGCGGCAATGAAATGGCGCGAAACCACCACAATCCTGAGTTTTGCACCAAAAGAAGTGGATTGGGCACGTTCGTTGCAAAAAAACAAGAAATGGTACCGAGGCTACAAACTCATGCCTTGTATCCACCACGATACTCGTTTTCGCAATGGGTCACGTGCGGCAACAAAATGGCGCGAAGCCACCCGAAACCTCAGTTTTGGACCTAAAGAAGTGGATTGGGCATGTTCATTGCGAAAAAACAAGAAATGGTTTCGAGGGCACAAACTTATGCCTTGTATCCAACCCGATACACGTTTTCGCAATGGGTCACGTGAGGCAACGAAATGGCGCGAAACTACCCCAAACCTGAGTTTTGGACCTAAAGAAGTGGATTGGGCATGTTCATTGCGAAAAAACAAGAAATGGTTCCGAGGGCACAAACTCATGCCTTGTATCCAACTCGATACTCGTTTTCGCAATGGGTCACATGCGGCAATGAAATGGCGCGAAACCACACCAAACCTGAGTTTTGGACCTAAAGAAGTGGATTGGGTATGTTTGTTGCTAAGAAACAAGAAATGGTTCAGGGACACAAACTCGTGCCATGTATCCACCCCGATACTCGTTTTCGCAATGGGTCACATGCGGCAATGAAATGGCGCGAAACCACCCCAAACATGAGTTTTGGACCTAAAGAAGTGGATTGGCTTGTCCGTTGTAGAAAAACAAGAAATGGTTCCATGGGCACAAACTCATGCCTTATATCTATCCCGATACTCGTTTTCGCAATGGGTCACATGCGGCAACGAAATGGCAAGAAACCACCCCAAACCTGAGTTTTGGTTCTAAAGAAGTGGATTGAGCATGTTTTTTGCGAAGAAACAAGCAATGGTTCAGGGACACAAACTCATGCCTTCTATCCACCCCGATACTAGTTTTCGCAATGGGTCACGTGCGGCAACAAAATGGTGCGAAACCACCACAAACCAGAGTTTTGGACCTAAAGAACTGGATTGGGCACGTTCGTTGCGAAACAACAAGAAATGGTTCCGATGGCACAAACTCATGCCTTGTATGCACCCCGAAACTCGTTTTCGCAATGGGACACGTGAGGCAATTAAAGGCGCGAAACAACCCCAAACATGAGTTTTGGACATAAAGAAGTGGACTGGGTATGTTTGTTGCGAAAAAACAAGCAATGGTTCAGGGGCACAAACTCATGCCTTGTATCCACCCCGATACTCGTTTTCACAATGGGTCACGTGCGGCAACGAAATGGCGTGAAACCACCCCAAAACCTAAGTTTTGGAACTAAAGAAGTGGATTGGGCATGTTCGTTGCGAAAAAACAACAAATGGTTCCGAGGGCACAAACTTCATGCCTTGTATCCACCCCTAAACTCGTTTTCGCAATGGGTCACGTGCGGCAATTAAAGGCGCAAAACAACCCCAAACATGTGTTTTGGACATAAAGTAGATTGGGTATGTTTGTTGCGAAAAACAAGCAATGGTTCAGGGGCACAAACTCATGCCTTGTATCCTCCCCGATACTCGTTCTCGCAATGGGTCACGTGCGGCAACAAAATGGCGCGAAACCACCCTAAACCTAAGTTTGGACCTAAAGAAGTGTATTGGGCAAGTTCGTTGCGAAAAAACAAGAAATGGTTCCGGGGACACAAAATTATGTCTTGTATCCATCCCGATACTCGTTTTCGCAATGGGTCACGCGGCGCAACGAAATGGCGCGAGACCACCACAAACATGAGTTTTGGACCTAAAGAAGTGGATTGGGCATGTTTGTTGCGAAAAAACAAGAAATGGTTCAAAGGGCACAAACTCATGCCTTGTATCCACCCCGATACTCGTTTTCGCAATGGGTCACGTGGCGCAACGAAATGGCGCGAAACCACCACAAACATGAGTTTTGGACCAAAAGAAGTGGATTGGGCATATTCGTTGGGAAAAAACAAGAAATGGTTCCGAGGGCACAAACTCAAGCCTTGTATCCACCCCGATACTCGTTTTCGCAATGGGTCACGTGCGGCAATTAAAGGCGCGAAACAACCCCAAACATGAGTTTTGGACATAAAGAAGTGGATTGGGTATGTTTGTTGTGAAAAAACAAGCAATGGTTAAGGAGCACAAACTCATGCCTTGTATCCACCCCGATACTCGTTTTCGCAATGGGTCACGTGGCGCAACGAAATGGCACGAAACCACCACAAACATGAGTTTTGGACGTAAAGAAGTGGATTGGGCATGTTCGCTGCGACAAAACAAGAAATGGTTCCAAAAGCACAAACTCGTGCATTGTATCCACCCGGTACTCGTTTTCGTAATGGGTTACGTGCGGCAACGAAATGGCGCGAGACCACCACAAACATGAGTTTTGGACCTAAAGTTGTGGATTGGGCATGTTCGCTGCGACGAAACAAGAAATGGTTCCAGGGGCACAAACTCATGCCTTGTATCTACCCCAATACTCGTTTTCGGAATGGGTCACGTGCGGCAACGAAATGGCGCGAAACCACCCCAAACCTGAGTTTTGGACTTAAAGAAGTGGATTGGGCATGTTTGTTGCGAAGAAACAAGCAATGGTTCAGGGACACAAACTCATGCCTTCTATCCACCCCGATACTCGTTTTCGCAATGGGTCACGTGGCGCAATGTAATGGCGCGAAGCCACCACAAACCTGAGTTTTGGACCTAAAGAAGTGGATTGGGCACGGTCGATGCAAGAAAACAAGAAATGGTTCTGAGGGCACAAACTCATGCCTTGTATCCACCCCGATACTTGTTTTTACAATGGGTCACGTGCGGCAAAGAAATGGTGCGAAACCACCCCAAACCTGAGTTTTGGACCTAAAGAAGTGGATTGGGCATGTTCGTTGAAAAAAAAAACAAGAAATGGTACCCAGGGCACAAACTCATGCCTTGTATCCACCTCGATACTCGTTTTCGCAATGGGTCACGTGCGGCAACGAAATGGCGTGAAACCACCCCAAAACCTGAGTTTTGGACCTAAAGAAGTGGATTGGGCATGTTTGTTGCGAAGAAACAAGCAATGGTTCAAGGGCACAAACACATGCCTTCTATCCACCCCGATACTCGTTTTCGCAATGGGTCACGTTGGTCAATGAAATGGCGCGAAACCACCACAAACCTGAGTTTTGGACCTAAAGAACTGGATTAGGCAGGTTCGTTGCAAAAAAAACAAGAAATGGGGGACACAAACTCATGCCTTGTATCCACTCCGAAACTAGTTTTCGCAATGGGTCACGTGAGGCAATGAAAGGCGCGAGACCACCCCAAACCTGAGTTTTGGACCTAAAGAAGTGGATTGGGTATGCTTGTTGCTAAGAAACAAGAAATGGTTCAGGGACACAAACTCATGCTATGTATCCACCCCAATACTCGTTTTCGCAATGGGTCATGTGCGGCAACGAAATGGCGCGAAACCACCCCAAACATGAGTTTTGGACCTAAAGAAGTGGATAGGGCATGTTCGTTGCAAAAAAACAAGAAATGGTTCCAGGGGCACAAACTCATGCCTTGTATCCACCCCGATACTCGTTTTCGCAATGGGTCACGGTCGGCAACGAAATCACGCGAAAACACCACAAACATGAGTTTTGGACCTAAAGAAGTGGATTGGGAATGTTTGTTGCGAAAAAATAAGAAATGGTTTCAGGGGCACAAACTCATGCCTTGTATCCACCCACATACTTGTTTTCGCAATGGGTCACGTGCGGCAACGAAATGGCGCGAAACAACCCCAAACATGAGTTTTGGACATAAAGAAGTGGTTTGGGTATGTTTGTTGCGAAAAAACAAGCAATGGTTCAGGGGCACAAACTCATGCCTTGTATCCCCCCCGATTTGCAATGGGTCACGTGGTGCAACGAAATGGCACGAAACCACCACAAACATGACGTTTGGACCTAAAGAAGTGGATTGGGCATGTTCGCTGCGACAAAACAAGAAATGGTTCCAGAAGCACAAACTCGTGCATTGTATCCACCCCGATACTCGTTTTCGCAATGTGTCACGTGCGGCAATGAAATTGCGCGAAACCACCCCAAACCTGAGTTTTTCGTACTAAAGAAGTGGATTGGGCATGTTTGTTGCGAAGAAACAGGCAATGCTTCAGGGACACAAACTCATGCCTTCTATCCACCCCGATACTAGTTTTCGTAATGGGTCACGTGGCGCATTGAAATGGCGCGAAACCACCACAAATCTGAGTTTTGGACCAAAAGAACTGGATTGGGCACGTTCGTTGCGAAAAAACAAGAAATGGTTCCGAGGGCACAAACTCGTGCATTGTATCCACCCCGATACTTGTTTTCGCAATGTGTGACGTGCGGCAACGAAATTGCGCGAAACCACCCCAAACCTAAGTTTTAGAACTAAAGAAGTGGATTGGGCATGTTTGTTCCGAAGAAACAAGCAATGGTTCAGGGACACAAACTCATGCCTTCTATCCACCCCAATACTCGTTTTCGTAATGGGTCACGTGGCGCAATGAAATGGCGCGAAACCACCACAAACCTGAGTTTTGGACCTAAAGAAATGGATTGGGCACGTTCGATGCCAGAAAAGAAGAAATGGTTCCGAGGGCACAAACTCATGCCTTGTATCCACCCCGATACTCGTTTTCGCAATGGGTCACGTGCGGCAATGAAATGGCGCGAAACCACCACAATCCTGAGTTTTGCACCAAAAGAAGTGGATTGGGCACGTTCGTTGCAAAAAAACAAGAAATGGTACCGAGGCCACAAACTCATGCCTTGTATCCACCACGATACTCGTTTTCGCAATGGGTCACGTGCGGCAACAAAATGGCGCGAAGCCACCCGAAACCTCAGTTTTGGACCTAAAGAAGTGGATTGGGCATGTTCATTGCGAAAAAACAAGAAATGGTTTCGAGGGCACAAACTTATGCCTTGTATCCAACCCGATACACGTTTTCGCAAAGGGTCACGTGAGGCAACGAAATGGCGCGAAACTACCCCAAACCTGAGTTTTGTACCTAAAGAAGTGGATTGGGCATGTTCATTGCGAAAAAACAAGAAATGGTTCCGAGGGCACAAACTCATGCCTTGTATCCAACTCGATACTCGTTTTGGCAATGGGTCACATGCGGCAATGAAATGGCGTGAAACCACACCAAACCTGAGTTTTGGACCTAAAGAAGTGGATTGGGTATGTTTGTTGCTAAGAAACAAGAAATGGTTCAGGGACACAAACTCATGCCATGTATCCACCCCGATACTCGTTTTCGCAATGGGTCACATGCGGCAATGAAATGGCGCGAAACCACCCCAAACATGAGTTTTGGACCTAAAGAAGTGGATTGGCTTGTCCGTTGTAGAAAAACAAGAAATGGTTCCATGGGTACAAACTCATGCCATATATCTATCCCGATACTCGTTTTCGCAATGGGTCACATGCGGCAACGAAATGGCAAGAAACCACCCCAAACCTGAGTTTTGGTTCTAAAGAAGTGGATTGAGCATGTTTTTTGCGAAGAAACAAGCAATGGTTCAGGGACACAAACTCATGCCTTCTATCCACCCCGATACTAGTTTTCGCAATGGGTCACGTGCGGCAACAAAATGGTGCGAAACGACCACAAACCAGAGTTTTGGACCTAAAGAACTGGATTGGGCACGTTCGTTGCGAAACAACAAGAAATGGTTCCGATGGCACAAACTCATGCCTTGTATGCACCCCGAAACTCGTTTTCGCAATGGGTCACGTGAGGCAATTAAAGGCGCGAAACAACCCCAAACATGAGTTTTGGACATAAAGAAGTGGACTGGGTATGTTTGTTGCGAAAAAACAAGCAATGGTTCAGGGGCACAAACTCATGCCTTGTATCCACCCCGATACTCGTTTTCACAATGGGTCACGTGCGGCAACGAAATGGCGTGAAACCATCCCAAAACCTGAGTTTTGGACCTAAAGAAGTGGATTGGGCATGTTCGTTGCGAAAAAACAACAAATGGTTCCGAGGGCACAAACTTCATGCCTTGTATCCACCCCGAAACTCGTTTTCGCTATGGGTCACGTGCGGCAATTAAAGGCGCAAAACAACCCCAAACATGTGTTTTGGACATAAAGTAGATTGGGTGATGGGGACCAGGGGGTTCCCGATCTTCCGTCAGGTGGATGATAAGTCGATTGGTCGGCACGAGACACTCACGATCCGGCTCCCGATCAACACGATCAAGCCCCTGCAATCGCAGCACCACGCGTCCTCTGGTTATCAACCGTGCGCTGCCCGGTTGACCTCGCCACGAAGGCTAATCCCTGCTGTGAATCGAGAACACAAACAAGAACAAGGAAGGATTGCAACTGAATTTGCACGATGTATGATTAAGAACACGAGTTGGGGTCTCACAAACCGTAGAAACGGCGACTGTTCAATGACAGATTGTATCTAAGCAAAACCCAAACCCTAACTTGGGCGGCGGCTAAGGTTTTATAGACCTGAGGGACGCCCAAGGACTCCTAGACGTGAACGCAAAAGACTTCTCACACGATACATGGCCCAAAGGCCCACGTGAGGGCGCGCAGCACCCTGGACAGATTCTGTCCGTCACCTTCCAAAGCGATTTCCCGTCGACTCCGAACTCCAATAGGCCTGAAACCAGTGGCATTGGAAAGCTTATGTTTTTATCTTTCCAGGCATATGTGGATCGTCGAAAACGGAGCCCGTATGCGTCCTGGGTCTCCGTTTTAGTGTCGAAAGGTCCTGCAGGCCGAGGTAGACTCGAACTCGACTTGGACTGGGCCTCCAACTTGACTTGGACGTCCTCCTTGTTCCTCTCCGACTCCTTGCTGGTGTCCAAGCCCTTCCTGATCCTCTCTAAGGTTCCTAAGTATAATATAATCAAGAATATAATTAGATAGCATACCATCCTTATCAGTATATGTACTAGAACTTAGGAACGAGTTCACCTGTTGATTTAGTTGTCGTGCTCGTGCTCTTGTGATAGGACCTTGCAGCACACTTGGAGGAGACTCGGTTGTATACATAGGAGAGATGTCCTCATCATCCTCCCCCTCTTGAAGTGAAGTCGTCCTCGACTCAAGCTCATCTTCTTCTCCCAAATACGGCGTCAAATCTGCAATGTTAAATGTGGGACTAACCCCAAACTCGGGAGGCAACTCAAGTTTATATGCGTTATCATTTATTTTCTCAATTATCTTGAAAGGACCATCAGCTCTAGGCATTAATTTAGACTTTCTCAAATCTGGAAAACGATCCTTTCTTAAGTGTAACCACACTAAGTCACCCGGTTCTAGTTTTAATTCCTTTCTACCTTTACTACCTGCATCCCTATACTTTGCAGTCATCTTTTCAATATTTTCTTTAGTGGTTGCATGCAGTTTTAAAATAAATTCAGCACGTTCCCTAGCATCATGGTGAACCCTCTCACTAGTAGGTAAAGGTAAAAGATCAATAGGAGCACGAGGGTTAAAACCATATACTACCTGAAAAGGACTTACCTTGGTGGTTGAGTGCACCGCTCGATTATATGCAAACTCAACATGCGGCAAACACTCTTCCCACATCTTCAAATTTTTCTTCAAAACAGCCCTCAACATGGTAGATAAAGTTCGATTTACTACCTCAGTTTGTCCATCGGTTTGTGGATGACAAGTTGTTGAAAACAGCAGCTTCGTTCCCAACTTATTCCATAGCGTTCTCCAGAAGTGGCTCAAAAATTTAGCATCATGATCTGAAACAATAGTAGAAGGCATACCATGCAAGTGAACAATTTCTTGAAAGAATAGGTTAGCAATATTAACAGCATCGTCGCTCTTGTGACAAGGAATAAAATGAGCCATCTTTGAGAATCTATCAACCACCACAAAAATACTATCCCTCCCCCTCTTTGTCCTAGGCAATCCTAAAACAAAGTCCATCGAAATATCCTCCCATGGAGTGCTAGGAACAGGAAGAGGCATATATAAACCATGTGGATTCAATCGTGACTTGGCCTTGTGACATGTAGTGCAGCGAGCTACAAACCTCTCAACGTCGCGCTTCATCCTTGGCCAAAAGAAGTGAGTGGACAGCACATCCTGCGTCTTCTTGACACCAAAATGGCCCATCAATCCGCCTCCATGAGCCTCCTGCATCAACAAAAGACGAACGGATCCAACTGGAATGCATAGGCGGTTAGCTCTAAACACGAACCCCTCATTTATCACATATTTGTCCCATGTTCTTCCTTGTTTGCAATGCAATATGACATCTTTAAAATCATCATCATTAGCATATTGTTCTTTAATTGATTCCAAGCCAAAAATATGACAATCAAGTTGGGACAACATAGCATATCTCCTAGACAAGGCATCAGCAATCACATTATCTTTCCCCTTCTTGTGTTTAATGACATATGGAAAAGATTCAATAAATTCAACCCATTTAGCATGCCTACAATTCAGCTTTAATTGACTTCTAATATGTTTTAGCGATTCATGATCAGAATGAATGACAAATTCTTTAGGCCATAAATAATGTTGCCACGTTTCCAAAGATCGAACAAGAGCATATAATTCTTTATCATACGTGGAATAATTCAGAACAGGCCCACTCAATTTTTCGCTAAAGTAAGCAACTGGTTTATTTTCTTGCATCAACACACCACCAATGCCTACACCACTAGCATCACATTCGAGCTCAAAAGTCTTACCAAAATCAGGAAGTTGCAGCAATGGGGCATGAGTAAGTCTATCTTTCAGAAGATTAAAAGCATCGTCCTGTGTCTTACCCCAATGAAACGGTACTCCCTTCTTTGTCAACTCATTTAATGGGGCAGCAATGGTGCTGAAATTTGGCACAAAGCGGCGGTAAAATCCAGCAAGTCCATGGAAACTCCGCACTTGCGAAACCGTTGTGGGCGTAGGCCAACTTCGAATAGCTTGCACCTTGGCCTCATCTACCTCAATTCCCTGCGGTGTCACAACATAGCCAAGAAAAGAGACTCGATCGGTGCAAAAGGTGCACTTCTCGATGTTACCAAATAAACGCGCAGCCCGCAAGGCATCAAAAACGGCACGTAGATGATCCATATGTTCATGCAAAGACTTGCTGTAAATCAGTATGTCATCAAAGTATACCACCACAAATTGCCCAATAAAAACTCTCAAAACCTCATTCATTAATCGCATAAAGGTGCTAGGTGCATTAGTTAACCCGAAAGGCATGACTAACCACTCATATAACCCGAACTTGGTTTTAAAAGCTGTTTTCCATTCATCCCCTAGTTTCATTCTGATTTGGTGGTACCCACTACGCAAGTCAACCTTAGAAAAAATTATAGAACCACTTAACTCATCAAGCATGTCGTCCAACCTAGGAATAGGATGACGGTACCGTATCGTAATGTTGTTGATGGCTCTACAATCTACGCACATTCGCCAACTACCATCTTTTTTTGGAACCAAAATAACAGGAACGGCACATGGACTAAGGCTCTCACGTACATACCCGCGGTCCAGAAGGTCTTGGACTTGGCGCTGAATTTCCTTAGTCTCCTCGGGGTTGGTCCTATAAGCAGCTCGGTTTGGCAAACTCGCGCCAGGTATCAAATCAATTTGGTGCTCAATCCCTCGAATAGGTGGCAGCCCTGGAGGTATTTCAGCGGGAAAAACATCCGCATACTCCTGCAAAAGGTTAGTGACCGCAGGAGGCAAAATATGGTGCATATCTTCCCAAGAAAACAAAGCATCTTTGCATATGAAAGCATAGCACACCACAGCATTAATTTCAGCAAGATCAGTTTTTGTAGCAAGCAAGACAGGATTCTTTAATCTTATTTGGTTTGTGACATGCTGAATTTCAGATTTAGCCTCAACAGTTTTCTTATCGTTAGCAAGCCTCTCTCTATCAAACTCAACAATTTCAGAAGGGGTCAAAGGTAGAAGTGTAATTTTCTTTCCCTTATGCATGAAGGTATATTTATTACTCCTACCATGGTGAAGAGCATCAGTATCATATTCCCATGGACGACCCAACAAAAGAGAGCATGCTTGCATAGGTACCACATCACAATCGGCAAAATCAGAATATGATCCAATGGAAAAATAAACCCGAACAGTTTGTGTTACCTTAGCTTTGCCGGAATCATTCAACCACTGAATATGATATGGGTGTGGATGCGGACGTGTGATCAATCCAAGTTTTTTGACCAAATCTGAACTCACCAAATTATTGCAGCTACCGGAGTCAATAATCACGCGCGCTCGTCGGTTGTTGATGACGAAGAAAATCTGAAACAAGTTGTGGCGCTGTTGCTGCTCGGCTTGCTCCATCTGGGCACTAAGAACGCGCTGGACAATGATGGATCTATATGCAGCAGTGTCTTCAGAACCCAAAGTGTCACCATCATTGCCGTCGTCTTCGTTGGTTTCTTCCATATCGTCAATGTCTTCTTCGACGTCAGAGGTGCTGATATAACCTCCATCTTCAGTAGCAATGTATGCCCGTTTGCTGGGGCATTCCTTTTGAACATGACCGATACCTTGGCACTTGTGGCAGCGAATGCCTGTCGTCGTACGGCCTGTGGAAGCGATGGAGGAAGAACTCGTGGTAGGTGCTGGTGGCTTCAATTTGTTGCTGCCCGGAACACGTGAGGACGGTGCGGTTACTGCTGGACGTGGTGCCGTCGAAGATGGTGATGGTGGTGCAGGTTGCCGGAAAGAGGAAGAAGGCGCTGTCCTCGCTTGCCGGGGTGTGAAGGTGCTGCTGCCGCCGACACTGCCCCTGCTGCTCCTAGATTGGCGTCCCTGCAACTCCTTCTCTGCTAACATGGCAAGATGAAACAAACCATTGACAGTAGTAAAATCTTTATAGTCAACAATGTCCTGAATTTCTGGCCGTAACCCACCATAAAAACGACAAATTTTGTCCTCCGTTTCCTCTTTAACCCCACAGCGAATCATACCCTTTTGCAATTCAGCATAATATTCCTGGACGGTCATGTCTCCCTGTTCTAAGCGTTGTAATTTTTTACGCAAGTCACGTTTATATGATGAAGGGACAAACCGCTCACGCATAGCATCTTTTAACCTATCCCATGTATCAGGTTGTAAGTGAAGTGTGCCTAATTCAGTCCACCAAATAATAGCAAAATCTTTAAACTCACTAGTGGCTTGCCTAACCCGATGTTGTTCAGGAACTAGGTGGGAATTAAATTTTTGCTCAACGGTCATCTCCCAATCCAAATAAGCCTCAGCATCATAAGCTCCAGAAAAAGAAGGGATGGTGAATTTTACCTTAGCAAAAGGATCATCATCACGAAAGTTGTTTCCTTTATTACCACCCTTCTTACCTCCCATACCAAACCTGTTGTGTTGAAGTCGAAGGCGTAATCGTCGTTGCTGTTCAGTTTCTCCTTCCTCTTCCTCTTCGTCCAAATCCTCTTCCTCATCATTGTCATCTTTGGCGGTGCTCTTTTTGTGGCTGGCTGCGGAGACATCTCCCTCTTCAGTAGGTGCGGGGTGGCGCTTCTCAATTGCATCCATTCGGTCGGTGAGGGAGACCAAGGTTTGGGTAATGGTGCTGAGGGTCTTGTTTGTTTTCTTAGCGCCCTCAGTGATCCATGACTTAACATTCTCTTGGAACGCATTCATATCTGAAAGAAGGACACAATCCTCAATTGTCGGCGCCCCATCATCCTTCTTGTCTCCTGTCATGGTTAGCTCAGGAAAAGAAAGAACCAAAGCAAACACAAGTTTTTGAAACCCTACGAACTACTAGGTGGGATCTCACACTCTCAAGCAAACTTACCAAGTTCTTACCCGGTTCTTACCAACACAGCAAGGGACGGCGCAACCGGTGGCTGGTTCGTGACACCCAATGGAGCGTGATGACGCGATTGCAAGGGACAAAAACCGGTGCTGATCAAGAGATAATATATGTGGAGCTGTAGGAAGGCTGTATATATGTCAGTGGTACACAATGCAGTAACAGATAGTAATGCTGAATAAATGTCCGAGAAAAAAAAAATCTTGCCCTAGTTGCTGGTCTAAATGTATCCCTGTTTTCGTTGCAAAGCACACAAGTAGGAAAAAGGTGGAGACGGCAACAAGGGTCAGAAAGAAGAACAAGGATCAAGGGTACCACACAGTATATGAAAAACACCAATTGAATGGTCTTCCTGAATGTCTCTGTTTTGTTTTTCTATTATTTTTTTTTGCACTCTTTTTTTTGTCACTTATTTTTGACTCAGAGACACACCAGGAAGAACCACACAAAAGTTCACCTTGAACAGAGGTCAGGTGTGGTTTACAGAAAACAGACAAAGTGTGCAAAACCTCTGATCAATTTTTTTTTTATTTTCCTGATTTTTTTTGGCAATTTTCCCGATGGCAACCCGACCTTTGGTCAGGTTGGATGGCGCAGTTTGGAGTCACCAAGCTACCGTATTTTTTTCGGATTTTTCTGATAAACGAGCGAAAAGTTATGGCTGTTTTATTGAAAGACTCCGACTTAGGGTTTCCTCGGCGGTACGTATTCGGATTCCGAGATGTATGGATGGAAAGTGTCGATGGTGTATGACAGTATGGATGGTGGGAAGAGACGAAATTAGGGTTTTATGATGGAAACCCTAACACAACGGCGGCGGCAACAAACAAAACCTAATTCGACTAGAACTCAAGCGATGATATGGATCGGTGTATAGAAACAGATATGCAGCGGAGGTGAAAACAACTAAAACAAAGACACGATCTAAACCAGCAACACGACTCGACCACGGACAAGAACTCAGAACTACGGACTCTGAAACCGAAGTTGTGCAAAGGCTAAAAGCGTGGCTGTAGGTATGGATTTTTTTTTTTGGCTTTTTCGTGGACTGTGGGATGAAACGAAACTAATCTAACCTAATCTAAGGATAGTGTGAAGGCAAACCTGACGGTAAACCTTGCTCTGATTACCACTTGATGGGGACCAGGGGGTTCCCGATCTTCCGTCAGGTGGATGATAAGTCGATTGGTCGGCACGAGACACTCACGATCCGGCTCCCGATCAACACGATCAAGCCCCTGCAATCGCAGCACCACGCGTCCTCTGGTTATCAACCGTGCGCTGCCCGGTTGACCTCGCCACGAAGGCTAATCCCTGCTGTGAATCGAGAACACAAACAAGAACAAGGAAGGATTGCAACTGAATTTGCACGATGTATGATTAAGAACACGAGTTGGGGTCTCACAAACCGTAGAAACGGCGACTGTTCAATGACAGATTGTATCTAAGCAAAACCCAAACCCTAACTTGGGCGGCGGCTAAGGTTTTATAGACCTGAGGGACGCCCAAGGACTCCTAGACGTGAACGCAAAAGACTTCTCACACGATACATGGCCCAAAGGCCCACGTGAGGGCGCGCAGCACCCTGGACAGATTCTGTCCGTCACCTTCCAAAGCGATTTCCCGTCGACTCCGAACTCCAATAGGCCTGAAACCAGTGGCATTGGAAAGCTTATGTTTTTATCTTTCCAGGCATATGTGGATCGTCGAAAACGGAGCCCGTATGCGTCCTGGGTCTCCGTTTTAGTGTCGAAAGGTCCTGCAGGCCGAGGTAGACTCGAACTCGACTTGGACTGGGCCTCCAACTTGACTTGGACGTCCTCCTTGTTCCTCTCCGACTCCTTGCTGGTGTCCAAGCCCTTCCTGATCCTCTCTAAGGTTCCTAAGTATAATATAATCAAGAATATAATTAGATAGCATACCATCCTTATCAGTATATGTACTAGAACTTAGGAACGAGTTCACCTGTTGATTTAGTTGTCGTGCTCGTGCTCTTGTGATAGGACCTTGCAGCACACTTGGAGGAGACTCGGTTGTATACATAGGAGAGATGTCCTCATCATTGGGTATGTTTGTTGCGAAAAACAAGCAATGGTTCAGGGGCACAAACTCATGCCTTATATCCTCCCCGATACTCGTTCTCGCAATGGGTCACGTGCGGCAACAAAATGGCGCGAAACCACCCTAAACCTAAGTTTGGACCTAAAGAAGTGTATTGGGCAAGTTCGTTGCGAAAAAACAAGAAATGGTTCCAGGGACACAAAATTATGTCTTGTATCCATCCCGATACTCGTTTTCGCAATGGGTCACGCGGCGCAACAAAATGGCGCGAGACCACCACAAACATGAGTTTTGGACCTAAAGAAGTGGATTGGGCATGTTTGTTGCGAAAAAACAAGAAATGGTTCAAAGGGCACAAACTCATGCCTTGTATCCACCCCGATACTCGTTTTCGCAATGGGTCACGTGGCGCAACGAAATGGCGCGAAACCACCATAAACATGAGTTTTGGACCAAAAGAAGTGGATTGGGCATGTTCGTTGGGAAAAAACAAGAAATGGTTCCGAGGGCACAAACTCAAGCCTTGTATCCACCCCGATACTCGTTTTCGCAATGGGTCACGTGCGGCAATTAAAGGCGTGAAACAACCCCAAACATGAGTTTTGGACATAAAGAAGTGGATTGGGTATGTTTGTTGTGAAAAAACAAGCAATGGTTAAGGAGCACAAACTCATGCCTTGTATCCACCCCGATACTCGTTTTCGCAATGGGTCACGTGGCGCAACGAAATGGCACGAAACCACCACAAACATGAGTTTTGGACGTAAAGAAGTGGATTGGGCATGTTCGCTGCGACAAAACAAGAAATGGTTCCAGAAGCACAAACTCGTGCATTGTTTCCACCCCGATACTCGTTTTCGTAATGGGTTACGTGCGGCAACGAAATGGCGCGAGACCACCACAAACACGAGTTTTGGACCTAAAGTTGTGGATTGGGCATGTTCGCTGCGACGAAACAAGAAATGGTTCCAGGGGCACAAACTCATGCCTTGTATCTACCCCAATACTCGTTTTCGGAATGGGTCATGTGCGGCAACGAAATGGCGCGAAACCACCCCAAACCTGTGTTTTGGACTTAAAGAAGTGGATTGGGCATGTTTGTTGCGAAGAAACAAGCAATGGTTCAGGGACACAAACTCATGCCTTCTATCCACCCCGATACTCGTACTCGCAATGGGTCACGTGGCGCAACGAAATGGCACGAAACCACCACAAATATGAGTTTTGGACCTAAAGAAGTGGATTGGGCATGTTCGCTGCGACAAAACAAGAAATGGTTCCAGAAGCACAAACACGTGCATTGTATCCACCCCGATAATCGTTTTCGCAATGGGTCACGTGCGGCAACGAAATCGCGCGAAACCACCCCAAACCTGAGTTTTGGTACTAAAGAAGTGGATTGGGCAGGTTTGTTGCGAAGAAACAAGCAATGGTTCAGGGACACAAACTCAAGCCTTCTATCCACCCCGATACTCATTTTCGCAATGGGTCACGTTGCTCAATGAAATGGCGCGAAACCACCACAAACCTGAGTTTTGGACCAAAAGAACTGGATTGGGCTCGTTCGTTGCGAAAAAACAAGAAATGGTTCCGAGGGCACAAACTCATGCCTTGTATCCTCCCAGATACTCGTTTTCGCAATGGGTCACGTGCGGCAACGAAATGGCGCGAAACCACCCGAAACCTGTGTTTTGGACCTAAAGAAGTGGATTGGGCATGTTCGTCGCGAAAAAACAAGAAATGGTTCCGAGGGCACAAACTCATGCCTTGTATCCACCTCGATACTCGTTTTCGCAATGGGTCACGTGCGGCAACGAAATGGCGCGAAGCCACCCCAAACTTGAGTTTCGGAGCAAAAGAAGTGGATTGGGCATGTTCGTTGCGAAAAAACAAGAAATGGTTCCGAGGGCACAAACTCATGCCTTGGATCCACCCGAAACTCGTTTTCGCAATGGGTCACGTGCGGCAATTAAAGGCGCGAAACAACCCCAAACATGAGTTTTGGACATAAGGAAGTGGATTGGGCATGTTCGCTACGACAAAACAAGAAATGGTTCCAGAAGGACAAACTCGTGCATTGTATCCACCCCGATACTCGTTTTCGCAATGGGTCACGTGCGGCAGCGAAATGGCGCGAAACCACCCCATACCTGAGTTTAGGACCTAAAGAAGTGGATTGGGTATGTTCGTTGCTAAGAAACAAGAAACGGTTCAGGGACACAAACTCATGCCATGTATCCACCTCGAAACTCGTTTTCGCAGTGGGTCACGTGCGGCAACGAAATGGCGCGAAACCACCCGAAACCAGAGTTTGGGACCTAAAGAAGTGGATTGGGCATGTTCGTTGCGAAAAAACAAGAAATGGTTCCGGGGACACAAAGTCATGCCTTGTATCCACTCCGAAACTCGTTTTCGCAGTGGGTCACGTGCGGCAATGAAAGGCGCGAGACCACCCCTAACCTGAGTTTTGGACCTAAAGAAGTGGATTGGGTATGTTTGTTGCTAAGAAAGAAGAAACGGTTCAGGGACACAAACTCATGCCATGTATCCACCTCGAAACTCGTTTTCGCAGTGGGTTACGTGCGGCAACGAAATGGCGCGAAACCACCCGAAACCTGAGTTTGGTACCTAAACAAGTGGATTGGGCATGTTCGTTGCGAAAAAACAAGAAATGGTTCCGAGGGCACAAACTCATGCCTTGTATCCACTCCGAAACTCGTTTTCGCAATGGGTCACGTGCGGCAATGAAAGGCGCGAGACCACCCCAAACCTGAGTTTTGGACCTAAAGAAGTGGATTGGGTATGTTTGTTGCTAAGAAACAAGAAATGGTTCAGGGACACAAACTCATGCCATGTATCCACCCCGATACTCGTTTTCGCAATGGGTCACGTGCGGCAACGAAATGGCGCGAAACCACCCCAAACATGAGTTTTGGACCTAAAGAAGTGGATTGGGCATGTTCGTTGCAAAAAAAACAAGAAGTGGTTCCAGGGGCACAAACCCATGCCTTGTATCTACCCCGATACTCGTTTTCGCAATGTGTCACGTGCGGCAACGAAATTGCGCGAAACAACCCCAAACATGAGTTTTGGACATAAAGAAGTGGATTGGGTATGTTTGTTGCGAAAAAACAAGCAATGGTTCAGGGGCACAAACTCATGCCTTGTATCCAACCCGATACTCGTTTTCGCAATGGGTCACGTGGCGCAACGAAATGGCACGAAACCACCACAAACATGAGTTTTGGACCTAAAGAAGTGGATTGGGTATGTTCGCTGCGACAAAACACGAAATGGTTCCAAACCACAAACTCGTGCATTGTATCCACCCCGATACTCGTTTTCGCAATGGGTCACGTGCGGCAACGAAATGGCGCGAGACCACCAGAAACAAGAAATGGTTCCGAGGGCACAAACTCATGCCTTGTATCCACCCCGATACTCGTTTTCGCAATGGGTCACATGCGGCAACGAAATGGCGCGAAACCACCCCAAACCAAAGTTTTGGACATAAAGAAGTGGATTGAGCATGTTTGTTGCGAAAAAACAAGAAATGGTTCCGAGGACACAAGCTCATGCCTTGTATCCACCCCGAAACTCGTTTTCGCAATGGGTCACGTGCGGCAATTAAAGGCGCGAAACAACCCTAAACAAGAGTTTTGGACATAAAGAAGTGGATTGGGTATGTTTGTTGCGAAAAAATAAGCAATGGTTCAGGGGCACAAACTCATGCCTTGTATCCACCCCGATACTCGTTTTCACAATGGGTCACGTGGCGCAACGAAATGGCACGAAACCACGACAAACATGAGTTTTGGACCTAAAGAAGTGGATTGGGCATGTTCGCTGCACAAAACAAGAAATGGTTCCAGAAGCACAAACTCGTGCATTGTATCCACCCCGATACGCGTTTTCGCAATGTGTCACGTGCGGCAATGAAATTGCGCGAAACCACCCCAAACCTGAGTTTTCGTACTAAAGAAGTGGATTGGGCATGTATGTTGCGAAGAAACAGGCAATGGTTCAGGGACACAAACTCATGCCTTCTATCCACCCCGATACTTGTTTTCGCAATGGGTCACGTGGCGCATTGAAATGGTGCGAAACCACCACAAATCTGAGTTTTGGACCTAAAGAACTGGATTGGGCACGTTCGTTGCGAAAAAACAAGAAATGGTTCTGAGGGCACAAACTCGTGCATTGTATCCACCCCGATACTCGTTTTCGCACTGTGTCGCGTGCGGCAACGAAATTGCGCGAAACCCCCCAAACCTGAGTTTTCGTACTAAAGAAGTCGATTGGGCATGGTTGTTCCGAAGAAACAAGCAATGGTTCAGAGACACAAACTCGTGCCTTCTATCCACCCCAATACTCGTTTTCGTAATGGGTCACGTGGCGCAATGAAATGGCGCAAAACCACCACAAACCTGAGTTTTGGACCTAAAGAAATGGATTGGGCATGTTCGATGCAAGAAAACAAGAAATGGTTCCGAGGGCACAAACTCATGCCTTGTATCCACCCCGATACTCGTTTTTGCAATGGGTCACGTGCGGCATTGAAATGGCGCGAAACCACCACAAACCTGAGTTTTGGACCTAAAGAAGTGGATTGGGCACGTTCGTTGCAAATAAACAAGAAATGGTACCGAGGCCACAAACTCATGCCTTGTATCCACCTCGATACTCGTTTTCGCAATGGGCCACGTGCGGCAACGAAATGGCGTGAAACCACCCGAACCTGAGTTTTGGACCTAAAGAAGTGGATTGGGCATGTTCGTTGCGAAAAAACAAGAAATGGTTTCGAGGGCACAAACTTATGCCTTGTATCCAACCCGATACTCGTTTTCGCAATGGGTCACGTGAGGCAACGAAATGGCGCGAAACTACCCCCTACCTGAGTTTTGGACCTAAAAAAGTGGATTGGGCATGTTCGTTGCGAAAAAACAAGAAATGGTTTCGAGGGCACAAACTCATGCGTTGTATCCAACTCGATACTCGTTTTCGCAATGGGTCACATGCGGCAATGAAATGGCGCGAAATCACCCCAAACATGAGTTTTGGACCTAAAGAAGTGGATTGGCATGTTCGTTGTAGAAAAACAAGAAATGGTTCCATGGGCACAAACTCATGCCTTGTATCTATCCCGATACTCGTTTTCGCAATGGGTCACGTGCGGCAACGAAATGACAAGAAACCACCCCAAAAATGAGTTTTGGTTCTAAAGAAGTGGATTGGTCAAGTTTTTTGCGAAGAAACAAGCAATGGTTCAGGGACACAAACTCATGCCTTCTATCCACCCCGATACTAGTTTTCGCAATGGGTCACGTGCGGCAACGAAATGGTGCGAAACCACCACAAACCTGAGTTTTGGACCTAAATAACTGGATTGGGCACGTTCGTTGCGAAAAAACAAGAAATGGTTCCGAGGGCACAAACACATGCCTTGTATGCACCCCGAAACTCGTTTTTGATGGGTCACGTGAGGCAAATAAAGGCGCAAAACAACCCAAACATGAGTTTTGGACATAAAGAAGTGGACTGGGTATGTTTGTTGCGAAAAAACAAGCAATGGTTCAGGGGCACAAACTCATGCCTTGTATCCACCCCGATAGTCGTTTTCGCATCGGGTCACGTGGCGCAACAAAATGGCACGAAACCACAACAAACATGAGTTTTGGACCTAAAAAAGTGGATTGGGTATGTTCGCTGCGACAAAATACGAAATGGTTCCAGAAGCACAAACTCGTGCATTGTATCCACCCCGATACTCGTTTTCGCAATGGGTCACGTGCGGCAACGAAATGACGCGAGACCACCAGAAACATGAGTTTTGGACCTAAAGTTGTGCATTGGGCATGTTCGCTGCGACAAAACAAGAAATGGTTCCAGGGGCACAAAATCATGCCTTGTATCTACCCCTATACTCGTTTTCGCAATGGGTCACGTGCGGCAACGAAATGGCGCGAAACCACCCCAAACCAGAGTTTTGGACCTAAAGAAGTGGATTGGACATGTTCGTTGCAGAAAAAAACGAAATGGTTCCAGGGGCACAAACTCATGCCTTGTATCTACCCCGATACTCGTTTTCGGAATGGGTCACGTGCGGCAACGAAATGGCGCGAAACCACCCCAAACCTGAGTTTTGGTACTGAAGAAGTGGATTAGACATGTTTGTTGCGAAGAAACAAGCAATGGTTCAGGGACACAAACTCATGCCTTCTATCCACCCCGATACTTGTTTTCGCAACGGGTCGCGTGGCGCATTGAAATGGCGCGAAACCACCACAAATCTGTGTTTTGGACCTAAAGAACTGGATTGGGCATGTTCGTTGCGAAAAAACAAGAAATGGTTCCGAGGGCACAAACTCATGCCTTCTGTCCTCCCCGATACTCGTTTTCGCAATGCGTCATGTGCGGCAACGAAATGGTGCGAAACCACCCCAAACTTGAGTTTTGGACATAAATTAGTGGATTGGGTATGTTTGTTGCGAAAAAACAAGCAATGGTTCAGGGGCACAAACTCATGCCCTGTATCCACCCCGATACTCGTTTTCGCAATGGGTCACGTGGCGCAACGAAATGGCACGAAACCACGACAAACATGAGTTTTGGACCTAAAGAATTGGATTGGGCATGTTCGCTGTGACAAAACAAGAAATGGTTCCAGAAGCACAAACTCGTGCATTGTATCCACCCCGATACTCGTTTTCGCAATGTGTCACGTGCGGCAACGAAATTGCACGAAACCACCCCAAACCTGAGTTTTCGTACTAAAGAAGTGGATTGGGCATGTTTGTTCCCAAGAAACATGCAATGGTTCAGGGACACAAACTCATGCCTTCTATCCACCCCGATACTCGTTTTCGCAATGGGTCACGTGGCGCAATGAAATGGCGCGAAACCACCACAAACCTGAGTTTTGGACCAAAAGAAATGGATTGGGCACGTTCGATGCCAGAAAACAAGAAATGGTTCCGAGGGCACAAACTCATGCCTTGTATCCAACCCGATACTCGTTTTCGCAATGGGTCACGTGAGGCAACGAAATTGCGCGAAACCCCCCAAACCTGAGTTTTCGTACTAAAGAAGTCGATTGGGCATGGTTGTTCCGAAGAAACAAGCAATGGTTCAGGGACACAAACTCGTGCCTTCTATCCACCCCAATACTCGATTTCGTAATGGGTCACGTGGCGCAATGAAATGGCGCAAAACCACCACAAACCTGAGTTTTGGACCTAAAGAAATGGATTGGGCATGTTCGATGCAAGAAAACAAGAAATGGTTCCGAGGGCACAAACTCATGCCTTGTATCCACCCCGATACTCGTTTTTGCAATGGGTCACGTGCGGCATTGAAATGGCGCGAAACCACCACAAACCTGAGTTTTGGACCTAAAGAAGTGGATTGGGCACGTTCGTTGCAAATAAACAAGAAATGGTACCGAGGCCACAAACTCATGCCTTGTATCCACCTCGATACTCGTTTTCGCTATGGGCCACGTGCGGCAACGAAATGGCGTGAAACCACCCGAACCTGAGTTTTGGACCTAAAGAAGTGGATTGGGCATGTTCGTTGCGAAAAAACAAGAAATGGTTTCGAGGGCACAAACTTATGCCTTGTATCCAACCCGATACTCGTTTTCGCAATGGGTCACGTGAGGCAACGAAATGGCGCGAAACTACCCCCTACCTGAGTTTTGGACCTAAAAAAGTGGATTGGGCATGTTCGTTGCGAAAAAACAAGAAATGGTTTCGAGGGCACAAACTCATGCGTTGTATCCAACTCGATACTCGTTTTCGCAATGGGTCACATGCGGCAATGAAATGGCGCGAAATCACCCCAAACATGAGTTTTGGACCTAAAGAAGTGGATTGGCATGTTCGTTGTAGAAAAACAAGAAATGGTTCCATGGGCACAAACTCATGCCTTGTATCTATCCCGATACTCGTTTTCGCAATGGGTCACGTGCGGCAACGAAATGACAAGAAACCACCCCAAAAATGGGTTTTGGTTCTAAAGAAGTGGATTGGTCATGTTTTTTGCGAAGAAACAAGCAATGGTTCAGGGACACAAACTCATGCCTTCTATCCACCCCGATACTAGTTTTCGCAATGGGTCACGTGCGGCAACGAAATGGTGCGAAACCACCACAAACCTGAGTTTTGGACCTAAAGAACTGGATTGAGCACGTTCGTTGCGAAAAAACAAGAAATGGTTCCGAGGGCACAAACACATGCCTTGTATGCACCCCGAAACTCGTTTTTGATGGGTCACGTGAGGCAATTAAAGGCGCAAAACAACCCCAAACATGAGTTTTGGACATAAAGAAGTGGACTGGGTATGTTTGTTGCGAAAAAACAAGCAATGGTTCAGGGGCACAAACTCATGCCTTGTATCCACCCCGATACTCGTTTTCGCATCGGGTCACGTGGCGCAACAAAATGGCACGAAACCACAACAAACATGAGTTTTGGACCTAAAAAAGTGGATTGGGTATGTTCGCTGCGACAAAATACGAAATGGTTCCAGAAGCACAAACTCGTGCATTGTATCCACCCCGATACTCGTTTTTGCAATGGGTCACGTGCGGCAACGAAATGACGCGAGACCACCAGAAACATGAGTTTTGGACCTAAAGTTGTGCATTGGGCATGTTCGCTGCGACAAAACAAGAAATGGTTCCAGGGGCACAAAATCATGCCTTGTATCTACCCCGATACTCGTTTTCGCAATGGGTCACGTGCGGCAACGAAATGGCGCGAAACCACCCCAAACCAGAGTTTTGGACCTAAAGAAGTGGATTGGGCATGTTCGTTGCAGAAAAAAACGAAATGGTTCCAGGGGCACAAACTCATGCCTTGTATCTACCCCGATACTCGTTTTCGGAATGGGTCACGTGCGGCAACGAAATGGCGCGAAACCACCCCAAACCTGAGTTTTGGTACTGAAAAAGTGGATTAGACATGTTTGTTGCGAAGAAACAAGCAATGGTTCAGGGACACAAACTCATGCCTTCTATCCACCCCGATACTTGTTTTCGCAACGGGTCGGGTGGCGCATTGAAATGGCGCGAAACCACCACAAATCTGTGTTTTGGACCTAAAGAACTGGATTGGGCATGTTCATTGCGAAAAAACAAGAAATAGTTCCGAGGGCACAAACTCATGCCTTCTGTCCTCCCCGATACTCGTTTTCGCAATGCGTCATGTGCGGCAACGAAATGGCGCGAAACCACCCCAAACTTGAGTTTTGGACATAAATTAGTGGATTGGGTATGTTTGTTGCGAAAAAACAAGCAATGGTTCAGGGGCACAAACTCATGCCTTGTATCCACCCCGATACTCGTTTTCGCAATGGGTCACGTGGCGCAACGAAATGGCACGAAACCACGACAAACATGAGTTTTGGACCTAAAGAATTGGATTGGGCATGTTCGCTGTGACAAAACAAGAAATGGTTCCAGAAGCACAAACTCGTGCATTGTATCCACCCCGATACTCGTTTTCGCAATGTGTCACGTGCGGCAACGAAATTGCACGAAACCACCCCAAACCTGAGTTTTCGTACTAAAGAAGTGGATTGGGCATGTTTGTTCCCAAGAAACATGCAATGGTTCAGGGACACAAACTCATGCCTTCTATCCACCTCGATACTCGTTTTCGTAATGGGTCACGTGGCGCAATGAAATGGCGCGAAACCACCACAAACCTGAGTTTTGGACCAAAAGAAATGGATTGGGCACGTTCGATGCCAGAAAACAAGAAATGGTTCCGAGGGCACACACTCATGCCTTGTATCCACCTCGATACTAGTTTTCGCAATGGGTCACGTGCGGCAACGAAATGGCGCGAAACCACCCGAAACCTGAGTTTTGGACCTAAAGAAGTGGATTGGGCATGTTCGTTGCGAAAAAACAAGAAATGGTTCCGAGGGCACAAACTTATGCCTTGTATCCAACCCGATACTCGTTTTCGCAATGGGTCACGTGCGGCAACGAAATGGCACGAAACCACCCCAAACCTAAATTTTGGACCTAAAGAAGTGGATTGGGTATGTTTGTTGCTAAGAAACAAGAGATGGTTTAGGGACACAAACTCATGCCATGTATCCACCCCGATACTCGTTTTCGCAATGGGTCACGTGCGGCAACGAAATGGCAAGAAACCACCCCAAACCTGAGTTTTGGTACTAAAGTAGTGGATTGGGCATGTTTTTTGTGGAGAAACAAGCAATGGTTCAGGGACAAAAACTCATGCCTTCTATCCACCCCGATACTAGTTTTCGCAATGGGTCACGTGCGGCAACGAAATGGTGCGAAACTACCACAAACCTGAGTTTTGGACCTAAAGAACTGGATTGGGCACGTTTGTTGCGAAAAAAAAGAAATGGTTCCGAGGGCACAAACTCATGCCTTGTACGCACCCCGAAACTCGTTTTCGCAATTAAAGGCGCGAAACAACCCCAAACATGAGTTTTGGACATAAAGAAGTGGACTGGGTATGTTTGTTGCGAAAAAACAAGCAATGGTTCAGGGGCACAAACTCATGCCTTGTATCCACCCCGATACTCGTTTTCGCAATAGGTCATGTCGCGCTACAAAATGGCACGAAACCACCACATCCATGAGTTTTGCAACTAAAGAACTGGATTGGGTATGTTCGCTGCGACAAAACACGAAATGGTTCCAAACAACAAACTCGTGCATTGTATCCACCCCGATACTCGTTTTCGCAATGGGTCACGTGCGGCAACGAAATGGCGCGAGACCACCAGAAACAAGAAATGGTTCCGAGGACACAAACTCATGCCTTGTATCCACCCCGATACTCGTTTTCGCAATGGGTCACGTGCGGCAACGAAATGGCGCGAAGCCACCCCAAACTTGAGTTTCGGACCAAAAGAAGTGGATTGGGCATGTTCATTGCGAAAAAACAAGAAATGGTTCCGAGGGCACAAACTCATGCCTTGTATCCACCCCAAAACTCGTTTTCGCAATGGGTCACGTGCGGCAATTAAAGGCGCGAAACAACCCCAAACATAAGTTTTGGACATAAGGAAGTGGATTGGGCATGTTCGCTACGACAAAACAAGAAATGGTTCCAGAAGGACAAACTCGTGCATTGTATCCACCCCGATACTCATTTTCGCAATGGGTCACATGCGGCAGCGAAATGGCGCGAAACCAACCCATACCTGAGTTTAGGACCTAAAGAAGTGGATTGGGCATGTTCGTTGCAAAAAAAACAAGAAATGGTTCCGGGGACACAAAGTCATGCCTTGTATCCACTCCGAAACTCGTTTTCGCAATGGGTCACGTGCGGCAATGAAAGGCGCGAGACCACCCCAAACCTGAGTTTTGGACCTAAAGAAGTGGATTGGGTATGTTTGTTGCTAAGAAACAAGAAATGGTTCAGGGACACAAACTCATGCCATGTATCCACCTCGAAACTCGTTTTCGCAGTGGGTCACGTGCGGCAATGAAATGGCACGAAACCACTCGAAACCTGAGTTTGGGACCTAAAGAAGTGGATTGGGCATGTTTGTTGCGAAAAAACAAGAAATGGTTCTGAGGGCACAAACTCATGCCATGTATCCACCCCGATACTCGTTTTCGCAATGGGTCACGTGCGGCAACGAAATGGCGCGAAACCACCCAACATGAGTTTTGGACCTAAAGAAGTGCATAGGGCATGTTCGTTGCAAAAAAACAAGAAGTGGTTCCAGGGGCACAAACTCATGCCTTGTATCTACCCCGATAATGGTTTTCGCAATGTGTCACGTGCGGCAACGAAATGGCGCGAAACAACCCCAAACATGAGTTTTGGACATAAAGAAGTGGATTGGGTATGTTTGCTGCGAAAAAACAAGCAATGGTTCAGGGGCACAAACTCTTGCCTTGTATCCACCCCGATACTCGTTTTCGCAACGGGTCACGTGACGCAACGAAATGGCACGAAACCACCACAAACATGAGTTTTGGACCTAAAGAAGTGGATTGGGTATGTTCGCTGCGATAAAACACGAAATGGTTCCAAACCACAAACTCGTGCATTGTATCCACCCCGATACTCGTTTTCGCAATGGGTCACGTGCGGCAACGAAATGGCGCGAGACCACCGGAAACAAGAAATTGTTCCGAGGTCACAAACTCATGCCTTGTATCCACCCCGATACTCGTTTTCGTAATGGGTCACGTGCGGCAACGAAATGGCGCGAAACCACCCCAAACCAAAGTTTTGGACCTAAAGAAGTGGATTGAGCATGTTTGTTGCGAAAAAACATGAAATGGTTCCGAGGACACAAGCTCATGCCTTGTATCCACCCCGAAACTCGTTTTCGCAATGGGTCACGTGCGGCAATTAAAGGCGCGAAACAACCCTAAACATGAGTTTTGGACATAAAGAAGTGGATTGGGTATGTTTGTTGCGAAAAAATAAGCAATGGTTCAGGGGCACAAACTCATGCCTTGTATCCACCCCGATACTCGTTTTCGCAATGGGTCATGTGGCGCAACGAAATGGCACGAAACCATGACAAACATGAGTTTTGGACCTAAAGAAGTGGATTGGGCATGTTCGCTGCGCAAAACAAGAAATGGTTCCAGAAGCACAAACTCGTGCATTGTATCCACCCCGATACTCGTTTTCGCAATGTGTCACGTGCGGCAATGAAATTGCGCGAAACCACCCCAAACCTGAGTTTTCGTACTAAAGAAGTGGATTGGGCATGTTTGTTGCGAAGAAACAGGCAATGGTTCAGGGACACAAACTCATGCCTTCTATCCACCCCGATACTAGTTTTCGCAATGGGTCACGTGGCGCATTGAAATGGTGCGAAACCACCACAAATCTGAGTTTTTACCTAAAGAACTGGATTGGGCACGTTCGTTGCGAAAAAACAAGAAATGGTTCCGAGGGCACAAACTCGTGCATTGTATCCACCCCGATACTCGTTTTCGCACTGTGTCACGTGCGGCAACGAAATTGCGCGAAACCCCCCCAAACCTGAGTTTTCGTACTAAAGAAGTCGATTGGGCATGTTTGTTCCGAAGAAACAAGCAATGGTTCTGGGACACAAACTCGTGCCTTCTATGCACCCCAATACTCGTTTTCGTAATGGGTCACGTGGCGCAATGAAATGGCGCAAAACCACCACAAACCTGAGTTTTGGACCTAAAGAAATGGATTGGGCACGTTCGATGCAAGAAAACAAGAAATGGTTCCGAGGGCAGAAACTCATGCCTTGTATCCACCCCGAAACTCGTTTTCGCAATGGGTCACGTGCGGCATTGAAATGGCGCGAAACCACCACAAACCTGAGTTTTGGACCTAAAGAAGTGGATTGGGCACGTTCGTTGCAAAAAAACAAGAAATGGTCCCGATGCCACAAACTCATGCCATGTATCCACCTCGATACTCGTTTTCGCAATGGGCCACGTGCGGCAACGAAATGGCGCGAAACCACCTGAAACCTGAGTTTTGGACCTAAAGAAGTGGATTGGGCATGTTCGTTGCGAAAAAACAAGAAATGGTTTCGAGGGCACAAACTTATGCCTTGTATCCAACCCGATACTCGTTTTCGCAATGGGTCACGTGAGGCAACGAAATGGGGCGAAACTACCCCCCACCTGAGTTTTGGACCTAAAGAAGTGGATTGGGCATGTTCGTTGCGAAAAAACAAGAAATGGTTTCGAGGGCACAAACTCATGCCTTGTATCCAACTCGATACTCGTTTTCCCAATGGGTCACATGCGGCAATGAAATGGCGCGAAATCCCCCCAAACATGAGTTTTGGACCTAAAGAAGTGGATTGGCATGTTCGTTGTAGAAAAACAAGAAATGGTTCCATGGGCACAAACACATGCCTTGTATCTATCCCGATACTCGTTTTCGCAATGGGTCACGTGCGGCAACGAAATGACAAGAAACCACCCCAAAAATGAGTTTTGGTTCTAAAGAAGTGGATTGGTCATGTTTTTTGCGAAGAAACAAGCAATGGTTCAGGGACACAAACTCATGCCTTCTATCCACCCCGATACTAGTTTTCGCAATGGGTCACGTGCGGCAACGAAATGGTGCGAAACCACCACAAACCTGAGTTTTGGACCTAAAGAACTGGATTGGGCACGTTCGTTGCGAAAAAACAAGAAATGGTTCCGAGGGCACAAACTCATGCCTTGTATGCACCCCGAAACTCGTTTTTGCAATGGGTCACGTGAGGCAATTAAAGGCGCAAAACAACCCCAAACATGAGTTTTGGACATAAAGAAGTGGACTGGGTATGTTTGTTGCGAAAAAACAAGCAATGGTTCAGAGGCACAAACTCATGCCTTGTCTCCACCCCGATACTCGTTTTCGCATCAGGTCACGTGGCGCAACAAAATGGCACGAAACCACAACAAACATGAGTTTTGGACCTAAAAAAGTGGATTGGGTATGTTCGCTGCGACAAAATACGAAATGGTTCCAGAAGCACAAACTCGTGCATTGTATCCACCCCGATACCCGTTTTCGCAATGGGTCACGTGCGGCAACGAAATGACGCGAGACCACCAGAAACATGAGTTTTGGACCTAAGGTTGTGCATTGGGCATGTTCGCTGCGACAAAACAAGAAATGGTTCCAGGGGCACAAACTCATGCCTTGTATCTACCCCGATACTCGTTTTCGCAATGGGTCACGTGCGGCAACGAAATGGCGCGAAACCACCCCAAACCAGAGTTTTGGACCTAAAGAAGTGGATTGGGCATGTTCGTTGCAGAAAAAAACGAAATGGTTCCAGGGGCACAAACTCATGCCTTGTATCTGCCCCGATACTCGTTTTCGCAATGGGTCACGCGCGGCAACGAAATGGCGCGAAACCACCCCAAACCAGAGTTTTGGACCTAAAGAAGTGGATTGGGCATGTTCTTTGCAGAAAAAACGAAATGGTTCCAGGGGCACAAACTCATGCCTTGTATCTACTCCGATACTCGTTTTCGGAATGGGTCACGTGCGGCAACGAAATGGCGCAAAACCACCCCAAACCTGAGTTTCGGACCTAAAGAAGTGGATTGGGCATGTTCGTTGCGAAAAAACAGGAAATGGTTCCGAGGGCACAAACTCATGCCTTCTATCCACCCCGATACTCGTGTTCGCAATGGGTCACGTTGCCCAATGAAATGGCGCGAAACCACCACAAACCTGAGTTTTGGACCTAAAGAACTGGATTGGGCACGTTCGTTGCGAAAAAACAAGAATGGTTCCGAGGGCACAAACTCATGCCTTGTATCCACCCCGAAACTCGTTTTTGCAATGGGCCACGTGCGGCAACGAAATGGCGTGAAACCACCCCAAAACCTGAGGTTTGGAACTAAAGAAGTGGATTGCGTATGTTCGTCGCGAAAAAACAAGAAATGGTTCTCAGGGCACAAACTCATGCCTTGTATCCACCCCGAAACTCGTTTTCGCAATGGGTCACGTGCGGCAATTAAAGGCGCGAAACAACCCCAAACATGTGTTTTGGACATAAAGAAGTAGATTGGGTATGTTTGTTGCGAAAAAACAAGCAATGGTTCAGGGGCACAAACTCATGCTTTGTGTCCTCCCCGATACTCGTTTTTGCAATGGGTCACGTGGCGCAACGAAATAGCATGAAACCACCACAAACATGAGTTTCGGACCCAAAGAAGTGGATTGGGTATGTTCGCTGCGACAAAACAAGAAATGGTTCCAGAAGCACAAACTCGTGCATTGTATCCACCCCGATACTCGTTTTCGCAATGGGTCACGTGCGGCAACGAAATGGCACGAAACCACCCCAAACCTGAGTTTTCGTACTAAAGAAGTGGATTGGGCAGGTTTGTTGCGAAGAAACAAGCAATGGTTCATGGACACAAACTCGTGCCTTCTATCCACCCCGATACTCGTGTTCGCAATGGGTCACGTTGCGCAAGGAAATGGCGCGAAACCACCACAAACTGGAGTTTTGGACCTAAAGAACTGGATTGGGCACGTTCGTTGCGAAAAAACAAGAAATGGTTCCGAGGGCACAAACTCATGCCTTCTATCCACCCCTCTACTCGTTTTCGCAATGGGTCACGTGCGGCAACGAAATGGCGCAAAACCACCCCAAAACCTGAGTTTTGGACCTAAAGAAGTGGATTGGGCATGTTCGTTGCGAAAAAACAAGAAATGGGTCTGAGGGCACAAACTCATGCCTTGTATCCACCCCGAAACTCGTTTTCGCAATGGGTCACGTGCGGCAATTAAAGGCGCAAAACAACCCCAAACATGAGTTTTGGACATAAATAAGTGGATTGGGTATGTTTGTTGCGAAAAAACAAGCAATCGTACAGGGGCACAAACTCATGCCTTGTATCCGCCCCGATACTCGTTTTCGCCATGGGTCACGTGGCGCAACGAAATAGCATGAAACCACCACAAACATGAGTTTCGGACCTAAAGAAGTGGATTGGGCATGTTCGCTGTGACAAAACAAGAAATGGTTCCAGAAGCACAAACTCGTGCATTATATCCATCCCGATACTCGTTTTCGCAATGGGTCACGTGCGGCAACGAAATCGCGCGAAACCAACCCAAACCTGAGTTTTGGTACTAAAAAAGTGGAATGGGCAGGTTTGTTGCGAAGAAACAAGCAATGGTTCAGGGACAGAAACTCATGCCTTCTATCCACCCCGATACTCGTGTTTGCAATGGGTCACGTTGCGCAATGAAATGGTGCGAAACCACCACAAACCTGAATTTTGGACCTAAAGAACTGGATTGGGCACGTTCGTTGCGAAAAAACAACAAATGGTTCCGAGGGCACAAACTCATGCCTTCTATCCACCCCGATACTCATTTTCGCAATGGGTCACTGCGGCAACGAAATGGCGCGAAACCACCCCAAACTTGAGTTTTGGACCAAAAGAAGTGGATTGGGCATGTTCGTTGCGAAAAAACAAGAAATGGTTCCGAGGGCACAAACTCAGGCCTTGTATCCACCCCGAAACTCGTTTTCGCAATGGGTCACGTGGCGCAATGAAATGGCGCTAAACCACCACAAACCTGAGTTTTGGACCTAAAGAACTGGATTGGGCACGCTCGTTGCGAAAAAACAAGAAATGGTTCCGAGGGCACAAACTCATGCCTTGTATCCACCCCGATACTCGTTTTCGCAATGGGTCACGTGCGGCAACGAAATGGCGCGAAACCACCCGAAACCTGAGTTTTGGACCTAAAGAAGTGGATTGGGCATGTTCGTTGCAGAAAAAAAAGAAATGGTTCCAGGGGCACAAACTCATGCCTTGTATCCACCCCGAAACTCGTTTTCGCAATGGGTCACGTGCGGCAATTAAAGGCGCGAAACAACCCCAAACATGAGTTTTGGGCATAAATTAGTGGATTGGGTATGTTTGTTGCGAAAAAACAAGCAATGGTTCAGGGGCACAAACTCATGCCTTGTATCCACCCCGATACTCGTTTTCGCAATGGGTCACGTGGCACAACGAAATTGCGCGAAACCACCACAAACCTGAGTTTTGGACCTAAAGAAGTGGATTGGGCATGTTCGTTTTGAAAAACAAGAAATTGTTCCGAGGGCACAAACTTATGCCTCGTATCCAACTAGATACTCGTTTTCGCAATGGGTCACGTGCGGCAATGAAATGGCGCGAAACCACACCAAACCTGAGTTTTGGACCAAAAGAAGTGGATTGGGTATGTTTGTTGCAAAGAAACAAGAAATGGTTTAGGGACACAAACTCATGCCATGTATCCACCCCGATACTCGTTTTCGCAATGGGTCACGTGCGGCAATGAAATGGCGCGAAACCACCCCAAACCTGAGTTTTGGACCTAAGGAAGTGGATTGGGCATTTTCGTTGTGAAAAACAAGAAATGGTTCCAAGGGCACAAACTCATGCCTTGTATCTAACTCGATACTCATTTTCGCAATGGGTCACATGCGGCAATGAAATGCCGCGAAACCAACCCAAACATGAGTTTTGGACCTAAAGAAGTGGATTGGTCATGTTCGTTGCAGAAAAACAAGAAATGGTTCCATGGGCACAAACTCATGCCTTGTATCTACCCCGATACTCGTTTTCGCAATGGGTCACGTGCGGCAACGAAATGGCGCGAAACCGCCCCAAACCTGAGTTTTGGTACTAAAGAAGTGGATTGGGCATGTTTTTTGTGAAGAAACAAGCAATGGTTCAGCGACACAAACTCATGCATTGTATCCATCCCGATACTAGTTTTCGCAATGGGTATGTTTGTTGCGAAAAAACAAGCAATGGTTCAGGGGCCTTGTATCCTCCCCGATACTCGTTTTCGCAATGGGTCACGTGGCGCAATGAAATAGCATGAAACCACCACAAACATGAGTTTTGGACCTAAAGAAGTGGATTGGGCATGTTCGCTGTGACAAAACAAGAAATGGTTCAGAAGCACAAACTCGTGCATTGTATCCACCCCGATACTCGTTTTCGCAATGGGTCACGTGCGGCAACAAAATCGCGCGAAACCATCCAAAACCTGAGTTTTGGTACTAAAGAAGTCGATTGGGCATGTTTGCTGCGAAGAAACAAGCAAACTCATGCCTTCTATCCAACCCGATACTAGTATTCGCAATGGGTCATGTGGCGCAATGAAATGGTGCTAGACCACCACAAACCTGAGTTTTGGACCTAAAGAACTGGATTGGGCACGCTCGTTGCGAAAAACAAGAAATGGTTCCGAGGGCACAAACTCATGCCTTGTATCCACCCCGATACTCGTTTTCGCAATGGGTCACGTGCGGCAACGAAATGGCGCGAAACCACCCAAAACCTGAGTTTTGGACCTAAAGAAGTGGATTGGGCATGTTCGTTGCAGAAAAAAAAAAGAAATGGTTCCAGGGGCACAAACTCATGCCTTGTATCCACCCCGAAACTCGTTTTCGCAATGGGTCACGTGCGGCAATTAAAGGCGCGAAACAACCCCAAACATGAGTTTTGGACATAAATTAGTGGATTGGGTATGTTTGTTGCGAAAAAACAAGCAATGGTTCAGGGGCACAAACTCATGCCTTGTATCCACCCCGATACTCGTTTTCGCAATGGGTCACGTGGCGCAACGAAATTTCGTGAAACCACCACAAACCTGAGTTTTGGACCTAAAGAATTGGATTGGGCAAGTTCGTTGCGAAAAAACAAGAAATTGTTCCGAGGGCACAAACTTATGCCTCGTATCCAACCAGATACTCGTTTTCGCAATGGGTCACGTGCGGCAATGAAATGGCGCGAAACCACACCAAACCTGAGTTTTGGACCGAAAGAAGTGGATTGGGTATGTTTGTTGCTAAGAAACAAGAAATGGTTTAGGGACACAAACTCATGCCATGTATCCACCCCGATACTCGTTTTCGCAATGGGTCACGTGCGGCAATGAAATGGCGCGAAACCACCCCAAACCTGAGTTTTGGACCTAAAGAAGTGGATTGGGCATTTTCGTTGTGAAAAAACAAGAAATGGTTCCAAGGGCACAAACTCATGCCTTGTATCTAACTCGATACTCATTTTCGCAATGGGTCACATGCGGCAATGAAATGCCGCGAAACCACCCCAAACATGAGTTTTGGACCTAAAGAAGTGGATTGGTCATGTTCGTTGCCGAAAAACAAGAAATGGTTCCATGGGCACAAACTCATGCCTTGTATCTACCCCGATACTCGTTTTCGCAATGGGTCACGTGCGGCAACGAAATGGCGCGAAACCGCCCCAAACCTGAGTTTTGGTACTAAAGAAGTGGATTGGGCATGTTTTTTGTGAAGAAACAAGCAATGGTTCAGCGACACAAACTCATGCATTGTATCCATCCCGAAACTAGTTTTCGCAATGGGTATGTTTGTTGCGAAAAAACAAGCAATGGTTCAGGGGCCTTGTATCCTCCCCGATACTCGTTTTCGCAATGGGTCACATGGCGCAATGAAATAGCATGAAACCACCACAAACATGAGTTTCGGACTTAAAGAAGTGGATTGGGCATGTTCGCTGCGACAAAACAAGAAATGGTTCCAGAAGCACAAACTCGTGCATTGTATCCACCCCGATACTCGTTTTCGCAATGGGTCACGTGCGGCAACGAAATGGCGCAAAACCACCCCAAACCTGAGTTTTGGTACTAAAGAAGTGGATTGGGCAGGTTTGTTGCGAAGAAACAAGCAATGGTTCATGGACACAAACTCATGCCTTGTATCCACCCCGATACTCGTTTTCGCAACGGGTCACGTGGCGCAACGAAATGGCACGAAACCACCACAAACATGAGTTTTGGACCTAAAGAAGTGGATTGGGCATGTTCGCTGCGACAAAACAAGAAATGGTTCCAGAAGCACAAACTCGTGCATTGTATCCACCCCGATACTCGTTTTCGCAATGTGTCAAGTGCGGCAACGAAATTGCACGAAACCACCCCAAACCTGAGTTTTCGTACTAAAGAAGTGGATTGGGCATTTGTTCCCAAGAAACATGCAATGGTTCAGGGACACAAACTCATGCCTTCTATCCACCCCGATACTCGTGTTTGCAATGGGTCACGTTGCGCAATGAAATGGTGCGAAACCACCACAAACCTGAATTTTGGACCTAAAGAACTGGATTGGGCACGTTCGTTGCGAAAAAACAACAAATGGTTCCGAGGGCACAAACTCATGCCTTCTATCCACCCCGATACTCATTTTCGCAATGGGTCACTGCGGCAACGAAATGGCGCGAAACCACCCCAAACTTGAGTTTTGGACCAAAAGAAGTGGATTGGGCATGTTCGTTGCGAAAAAACAAGAAATGGTTCCGAGGGCACAAACTCAGGCCTTGTATCCACCCCGAAACTCGTTTTCGCAATGGGTCACGTGGCGCAATGAAATGGCGCTAAACCACCACAAACCTGAGTTTTGGACCTAAAGAACTGGATTGGGCACGCTCGTTGCGAAAAAACAAGAAATGGTTCCGAGGGCACAAACTCATGCCTTGTATCCACCCCGATACTCGTTTTCGCAATGGGTCACGTGCGGCAACGAAATGGCGCGAAACCACCCGAAACCTGAGTTTTGGACCTAAAGAAGTGGATTGGGCATGTTCGTTGCAGAAAAAAAAGAAATGGTTCCAGGGGCACAAACTCATGCCTTGTATCCACCCCGAAACTCGTTTTCGCAATGGGTCACGTGCGGCAATTAAAGGCGCGAAACAACCCCAAACATGAGTTTTGGGCATAAATTAGTGGATTGGGTATGTTTGTTGCGAAAAAACAAGCAATGGTTCAAGGGCACAAACTCATGCCTTGTATCCACCCCGATACTCGTTTTCGCAATGGGTCACGTGGCACAACGAAATTGCGCGAAACCACCACAAACCTGAGTTTTGGACCTAAAGAAGTGGATTGGGCATGTTCGTTTTGAAAAACAAGAAATTGTTCCGAGGGCACAAACTTATGCCTCGTATCCAACTAGATACTCGTTTTCGCAATGGGTCACGTGCGGCAATGAAATGGCGCGAAACCACACCAAACCTGAGTTTTGGACCAAAAGAAGTGGATTGGGTATGTTTGTTGCAAAGAAACAAGAAATGGTTTAGGGACACAAACTCATGCCATGTATCCACCCCGATACTCGTTTTCGCAATGGGTCACGTGCGGCAATGAAATGGCGCGAAACCACCCCAAACCTGAGTTTTGGACCTAAGGAAGTGGATTGGGCATTTTCGTTGTGAAAAACAAGAAATGGTTCCAAGGGCACAAACTCATGCCTTGTATCTAACTCGATACTCATTTTCGCAATGGGTCACATGCGGCAATGAAATGCCGCGAAACCAACCCAAACATGAGTTTTGGACCTAAAGAAGTGGATTGGTCATGTTCGTTGCAGAAAAACAAGAAATGGTTCCATGGGCACAAACTCATGCCTTGTATCTACCCCGATACTCGTTTTCGCAATGGGTCACGTGCGGCAACGAAATGGCGCGAAACCGCCCCAAACCTGAGTTTTGGTACTAAAGAAGTGGATTGGGCATGTTTTTTGTGAAGAAACAAGCAATGGTTCAGCGACACAAACTCATGCATTGTATCCATCCCGATACTAGTTTTCGCAATGGGTATGTTTGTTGCGAAAAAACAAGCAATGGTTCAGGGGCCTTGTATCCTCCCCGATACTCGTTTTCGCAATGGGTCACGTGGCGCAATGAAATAGCATGAAACCACCACAAACATGAGTTTTGGACCTAAAGAAGTGGATTGGGCATGTTCGCTGTGACAAAACAAGAAATGGTTCAGAAGCACAAACTCGTGCATTGTATCCACCCCGATACTCGTTTTCGCAATGGGTCACGTGCGGCAACAAAATCGCGCGAAACCATCCAAAACCTGAGTTTTGGTACTAAAGAAGTCGATTGGGCATGTTTGCTGCGAAGAAACAAGCAAACTCATGCCTTCTATCCAACCCGATACTAGTATTCGCAATGGGTCATGTGGCGCAATGAAATGGTGCTAGACCACCACAAACCTGAGTTTTGGACCTAAAGAACTGGATTGGGCACGCTCGTTGCGAAAAACAAGAAATGGTTCCGAGGGCACAAACTCATGCCTTGTATCCACCCCGATACTCGTTTTCGCAATGGGTCACGTGCGGCAACGAAATGGCGCGAAACCACCCAAAACCTGAGTTTTGGACCTAAAGAAGTGGATTGGGCATGTTCGTTGCAGAAAAAAAAAAGAAATGGTTCCAGGGGCACAAACTCATGCCTTGTATCCACCCCGAAACTCGTTTTCGCAATGGGTCACGTGCGGCAATTAAAGGCGCGAAACAACCCCAAACATGAGTTTTGGACATAAATTAGTGGATTGGGTATGTTTGTTGCGAAAAAACAAGCAATGGTTCAGGGGCACAAACTCATGCCTTGTATCCACCCCGATACTCGTTTTCGCAATGGGTCACGTGGCGCAACGAAATTTCGTGAAACCACCACAAACCTGAGTTTTGGACCTAAAGAAGTGGATTGGGCAAGTTCGTTGCGAAAAAACAAGAAATTGTTCCGAGGGCACAAACTTATGCCTCGTATCCAACCAGATACTCGTTTTCGCAATGGGTCACGTGCGGCAATGAAATGGCGCGAAACCACACCAAACCTGAGTTTTGGACCGAAAGAAGTGGATTGGGTATGTTTGTTGCTAAGAAACAAGAAATGGTTTAGGGACACAAACTCATGCCATGTATCCACCCCGATACTCGTTTTCGCAATGGGTCACGTGCGGCAATGAAATGGCGCGAAACCACCCCAAACCTGAGTTTTGGACCTAAAGAAGTGGATTGGGCATTTTCGTTGTGAAAAAACAAGAAATGGTTCCAAGGGCACAAACTCATGCCTTGTATCTAACTCGATACTCATTTTCGCAATGGGTCACATGCGGCAATGAAATGCCGCGAAACCACCCCAAACATGAGTTTTGGACCTAAAGAAGTGGATTGGTCATGTTCGTTGCCGAAAAACAAGAAATGGTTCCATGGGCACAAACTCATGCCTTGTATCTACCCCGATACTCGTTTTCGCAATGGGTCACGTGCGGCAACGAAATGGCGCGAAACCGCCCCAAACCTGAGTTTTGGTACTAAAGAAGTGGATTGGGCATGTTTTTTGTGAAGAAACAAGCAATGGTTCAGCGACACAAACTCATGCATTGTATCCATCCCGAAACTAGTTTTCGCAATGGGTATGTTTGTTGCGAAAAAACAAGCAATGGTTCAGGGGCCTTGTATCCTCCCCGATACTCGTTTTCGCAATGGGTCACATGGCGCAATGAAATAGCATGAAACCACCACAAACATGAGTTTCGGACTTAAAGAAGTGGATTGGGCATGTTCGCTGCGACAAAACAAGAAATGGTTCCAGAAGCACAAACTCGTGCATTGTATCCACCCCGATACTCGTTTTCGCAATGGGTCACGTGCGGCAACGAAATGGCGCAAAACCACCCCAAACCTGAGTTTTGGTACTAAAGAAGTGGATTGGGCAGGTTTGTTGCGAAGAAACAAGCAATGGTTCATGGACACAAACTCATGCCTTGTATCCACCCCGATACTCGTTTTCGCAACGGGTCACGTGGCGCAACGAAATGGCACGAAACCACCACAAACATGAGTTTTGGACCTAAAGAAGTGGATTGGGCATGTTCGCTGCGACAAAACAAGAAATGGTTCCAGAAGCACAAACTTGTGCATTGTATCCACCCCGATACTCGTTTTCGCAATGGGTCACGTGCGGCAACGAAATCGCTTGAAACCATCCAAAACCTGAGTTTTGGTACTAAAGAAGTCGATTGGGCATGTTTGCTGTGAAGAAACAAGCAAACTCATGCCTTCTATCCACCCCGATACTAGTTTTCGCAATGGGTCACATGGCTCAATGAAATGGCGCTAAACCACCACAAACGTGAGTTTTGGACCTAAAGAACTGGATTGGGCACGCTCGTTGCGAAAAAACAAGAAATGGTTCCGAGGGCACAAACTCATGCCTTGTATCCTCCCTGATACTCGTTTTCGTAACGGGTCACGTGCGGCTACGAAATGGCGCGAAACCACCCGAAACCTGAGTTTTGGACCTAAAGAAGTGGATTGGGCATGTTCGTCGCGAAAAAACAAGAAATGGTTCCGAGGGCACAAACTCATGCCTTGTATCCGCTCCGAAACTCGTTTCCCGAAATGGGTCACGTGCGGCAACGAAATGGCGTGAAACAACCCCAAAACCTGAGTTTTGGACATAAAGAAGTGGATTGGGCATCTTCGTTGCGAAAAAAGAAGAAATGGTTCCGAGGGCACATACTCATGCCTTGTATCCACCCCGAAACTCGTTTTCGCAATGGGTCACGTGCGGCAACGAAATGGCGTGAAACCACCCCAAAACCTGAGTTTTGGACCCAAAGAAGTGGATTGGGCATGTTCGTCGCGAAAAAACAAGAAATGGTTCCGAGGGCACAAACTCGTGCCTTGTATCCACCCCGAAACTCGTTTTCGCACTGGGTCACGTGCGGCAATTAAAGGCGCAAAACAACCCCAAACATGTGTTTTGGACATAAAGAAGTAGATTGGGTATGTTTGTTGCGAAAAAACAAGCAATGGTTCAGGGGCACAAACTCATGCCTTGTATCCTCCCCGATACTCGTTTTCGCAATGGGTCACGTGGCGCAACGAAATAGCATGAAACCACCACAAACATGAGTTTCGGACCTAAAGAAGTGGATTGGGCATGTTCGCTGCGACAAAACAAGAAATGGTTCCAGAAGCACAAACTCGTGCATTGTATCCACCCCGATACTCGTTTTCGCAATGGGTCACGTGCGGCAACGAAATGGCGCAAAACCACCCCAAACCTTAGTTTTGGTACTAAAGAAGTGGATTGGGCAGGTTTGTTGCGAAGAAACAAGCAATGGTTCATGGACACAAACTCATGCCTTCTATCCACGCCGATACTCGTGTTCGCAATGGGTCACGTTGCGCAACGAAATGGCGCGAAACCACCACAAACCTGAGTTTTAGACCTAAAGAACTGGATTGGGCACGTTCGTTGCGAAAAAACAACAAATGGTTCCGAGGGCACAAACTCATGCCTTCTATCCACCCCGATACTCGTTTTCGCAATGGGTCACGTGCGGCAACGAAATGGCGCGAAACCACCCCAAACTTGAGTTTTGGACCAAAAGAAGTGGATTGAGCATGTTCGTTGTGAAAAAACAAGAAATGGGTCCGAGGGCACAAACTCATGCCTTGTATCCACCTCGAAACTCGTTTTCGCAATGGGTCATGTGCGGCAATTAAAGGCGCGAAACAACCCCAAACATGAGTTTTGGACATAAAGAAGTGGATTGGGTATGTTTGTTGCGAAAAAACATGCAATGGTTCAGGGGCACAAACTCATGCCTTGTATCCACCACGATACTCCTTTTCGCAACGGGTCACGTGGCGCAACGAAATGGCACGAAACCACCACAAACATGAGTTTTGGACCTAAAGAAGTGGATTGGGCATGTTCGCTGCGACAAAACAAGAAATGGTTCCAGAAGCACAAACTTGTGCACTGTATCCACCCCGATACTCATTTTCGCAATGGGTCACGTGCGGCAACGAAATCGCTTGAAACCATCCAAAACCTGAGTTTTGGTACTAAAGAAGTCGATTGGGCATGTTTGCTGTGAAGAAACAAGCAAACTCATGCCTTCTATCCACCCCGATACTAGTTTTCGCAATGGGTCACGTGGCTCAATGAAATGGCGCTAAACCACCACAAACGTGAGTTTTGGACCTAAAGAACTGGATTGGGCACGCTCGTTGCGAAAAAAAAGAAATGGTTCCGAGGGCACAAACTCATGCCTTGTATCCACCCCGATACTCGTTTTCACAATGGGTCACGTGCGGCAACGAAATGGCGCGAAACCACTCGAAACCTGAGTTTTGGACCTAAAGAAGTTGATTGGGCATGTTCATTGCGAAAAAACAAGATATGGTTCCGAGGGCACAAACTTATGCCTCGTATCCAACCCGATACTCGTTTTCGCAAGGGGTCACGTGCGGCAATGAAATGGCGCGAAACCACACCAAACCTGAGTTTTGGACCTAAAGAAGTGGATTGGGTATGTTTGTTGCTATGAAACAAGAAATGGTTTAGGGACACAAACTCATGCCTTGTATCCACCCCGATACTCGTTTTCGCAATGGGTCACGTGCGGCAATGAAATGGCGTGAAACCACCCCAAACCTGAGTTTTGGACCTAAAGAAGTGGATTGGGCATTTTCGTTGTGAAAAAACAAGAAATGGTTCCAAGGGCACAAACTCATGCCTTGTATCTAACTCGATACTCATTTTCGCAATGGGTCACATGCGGCAATGTAATGGCGCGAAACCACCCCAAACATGAGTTTTGGACCTAAAGAAGTGGATTGGTCATGTTCGTTTCAGAAAAACAAGAAATGGTTCCACCGGCACAAACTCATGCCTTGTATCTACCCCAATACTCGTTTTCGCAATTGGTCACGTGCGGCAACGAAATGGCGCGAAACCGCCCCAAACCTGAGTTTTGGTACAAAAGAAATGGATTGGGCATGTTTTTTGTGAAGAAACAAGCGATGGTTCAGCGACACAAACTCATGCATTGTATCCATCCCGATACTAGTTTTCGCAATGGGTATGTTTGTTGCGAAAAAACAAGCAATGGTTCAGGGGCACAAACTCATGCCTTGTATCCTCCCCGATACTCGTTTTCGCAATGGGTCACGTGGCGCAATGAAATAGCATGAAACCACCACAAACATGAGTTTCGGACCTAAAGAAGTGGATTGGGCATGTTCGCTGCGACAAAACAAGAAATGGTTCCAGAAGCACAAACTCGTGCATTGTATCCACCCCGATACTCGTTTTCGCAATGGGTCACGTGCGGCAACGAAATGGCGCAAAACCACCCCAAACCTGAGTTTTGGTACTAAAGAAGTAGATTGGGCAGGTTTGTTGCGAAGAAACAAGCAATGGTTCATGGACACAAACTCATGCCTTGTATCCACCCCGATACTCGTTTTCGCAACGGGTCATGTGGCGCAACGAAATGGCACGAAACCACCACAAACATGAGTTTTGGACCTAAAGAAGTGGATTGGGCATGTTCGCTGCGACAAAACAAGAAATGGTTCCAGAAGCACAAACTTGTGCATTGTATCCACCCCGATACTCGTTTTCGCAATGGGTCACGTGCGGCAACGAAATCGCTTGAAACCATCCAAAACCTGAGTTTTGGTACTAAAGAAGTCGATTGGGCATGTTTGCTGTGAAGAAACAAGCAAACTCATGCCTTCTATCCACCCCGATACTAGTTTTCGCAATGGGTCACGTGGCTCAATGAAATGGCGCTAAACCACCACAAACGTGAGTTTTGGACCTAAAGAACTGGATTGGGCACGCTCGTTGCGAAAAAACAAGAAATGGTTCCGAGGGCACAAACTCATGCCTTGTATCCTCCGTGATACTCATTTTCGCAATGGGTCACGTGCGGCAACAAAATGGCGCGAAACCACCCGAAACCTGAGTTTTGGACCTAAAGAAGTGGATTGGGCATGTTCGTCGCGAAAAAACAAGAAATGGTTCCGAGGGCACAAACTCATGCCTTGTATCCGCTCCGAAACTCGTTTCCCGAAATGGGTCACGTGCGGCAACGAAATGGCGTGAAACCACCCCAAAACCTGAGTTTTGGACATAAAGAAGTGGATTGGGCATCTTCGTTGCGAAAAAACAAGAAATGGTTCCGAGGGCACATACTCATGCCTTGTATCCACCCCGAAACTCGTTTTCCGAAATGGGTCACGTGCGGCAACGAAATGGCGTGAAACCACCCCAAAACCTGAGTTTTGGACATAAAGAAGTGGATTGGGCATCTTCGTTGCGAAAAACAAGAAATGGTTCCGAGGGCACATACTCATGCCTTGTATCCACCCCGAAACTCGTTTTCGCAATGGGTCACGTGCGGCAACGAAATGGCGTGAAACCACCCCAAAACCTGAGTTTTGGACCTAAAGAAGTGGATTGGGCATGTTCGTCGCGAAAAAACAAGAAATGGTTCCGAGGGCACAAACTCATGCCTTGTATCCACCCCGAAACTCGTTTTCGCACAGGGTCACGTGCGGCAATTAAAGGCGCAAAACAACCCCAAACATGTGTTTTGGACATAAAGAAGTAGATTGGGTATGTTTGTTGTGAAAAAACAAGCAATGGTTCAGGGGCACAAACTCATGCCATGTATCCACCCCGATACTCGTTTTCGCAATGGGTCACGTGGCGCAATGAAATAGCATGAAACCACCACAAACATGAGTTTCGGACCTAAAGAAGTGGATTGTGCATGTTCGCTGCGACAAAACAATAAATGGTTCCAGAAGCACAAACTCGTGCATTGTATCCACCCCGATACTCGTTTTCGCAATGGGTCACGTGCGGCAACGAAATGGCGCAAAACCACCCCAAACCTGAGTTTTGGTACTAAAGAAGTGGATTGGGCAGGTTTGTTGCGAAGGAAAAAGCAATGGTTCATGGACACAAACTCATGCCTTGTATCCACCCCGATACTCGTTTTCGCAACGGGTCACGTGGCGCAACGAAATAGCACGAAACCACCACAAACATGAGTTTTGGACCTAAAGAAGTGGATTGGGCATGTTCGCTGCGCCAAAACAAGAAATGGTTCCAGAAGCACAAACTTGTGCATTGTATCCACCTCGATACTCGTTTTCGCAATGGGTCACGTGCGGCAACGAAATCGCTTGAAACCATCCAAAACCTGAGTTTTGGTACTAAAGAAGTCGATTGGGCATGTTTGCTGTGAAGAAACAAGCAAACTCATGCCTTCTATCCACCCCGATACTAGTTTTCGCAATGGGTCACGTGGCTCAATGAAATGGCGCTAAACCACCACAAACGTGAGTTTTGGACCTAAAGAACTGGATTGGGCACGCTCGTTGCGAAAAAACAAGAAATGGTTCCGAGGGCACAAACTCATGCCTTGTATCCTCCCTGATACTCGTTTTCGCAATGGGTCACGTGCGGCAACGAAATGGCGCGAAACCACCCGAAACCTGAGTTTTGGACCTAAAGAAGTGGATTGGGCATGTTCGTCGTGAAAAAACAAGAAATGGTTCCGAGGGCACAAACTCATACCTTGTATCCACCCCGAAACTCGTTTTCCGAAATGGGTCACGTGCGGCAACGAAATGGCGTGAAACCACCCCAAAACCTGAGTTTTGGACATAAAGAAGTGGATTGGGCATCTTCGTTGCGAAAAAACAAGAAATGGTTTCGAGGGCACATACTCATGCCTTGTATCCACCCCGAAACTCGTTTTCCGAAATGGGTCACGTGCGGCAACGAAATGGCGTGAAACCACCCCAAAACCTGAGTTTTGGACATAAAGAAGTGGATTGGGCATCTTCGTTGCGAAAAAACAAGAAATGGTTCCGAGGGCACATACTCATGCCTTGTATCCACCCCGAAACTCGTTTTCCGAAATGGGTCACGTGCGGCAACGAAATGGCGTGAAACCACCCCAAAACCTTAGTGTTGGACATAAAGAAGTGGATTGGGCATCTTCGTTGCGAAAAAACAAGAAATGGTTCCGAGGGCACATACTCATGCCTTGTATCCACCCCGAAACTCGTTTTCGCAATGGGTCACGTGCGGCAACGAAATGGCGTGAAACCACCCTAAAACCTGAGTTTTGGACCTAAAGAAGTGGATTGGGCATGTTCGTCGCGAAAAAACAAGAAATGGTTCCGAGGGCACAAACTCATGCCTTGTATCCACCCCGAAACTCGTTTTCGCACTGGGTCACGTGCGGCAATTAAAGGCGCAAAACAACCCCAAACATGTGTTTTGGACATAAAGAAGTAGATTGGGTATGTTTGTTGCGAAAAAACAAGCAATGGTTCAGGGGCACAAACTCATGCCTTGTATCCTCCCCGATACTCGTTTTCGCAATGGGTCACGTGGCGCAATGAAATAGCATGAAACCACCACAAACATGAGTTTCGGACCTAAAGAAGTGGATTGTGCATGTTCGCTGCGACAAAACAATAAATGGTTCCAGAAGCACAAACTCGTGCATTGTATCCACCCCGATACTCGTTTTCTCAATGGGTCACGTGCGGCAACGAAATGGCGCAAAACCACCCCAAACCTGAGTTTTGGTACTAAAGAAGTGGATTGGGCAGGTTTGTTGCGAAGGAAAAAGCAATGGTTCATGGACACAAACTCATGCCTTGTATCCACCCCGATACTCGTTTTCGCAACGGGTCACGTGGCGCAACGAAATAGCACGAAACCACCACAAACATGAGTTTTGGACCTAAAGAAGTGGATTGGGCATGTTCGCTGCGCCAAAACAAGAAATGGTTCCAGAAGCACAAACTTGTGCATTGTATCCACCTCGATACTCGTTTTCGCAATGGGTCACGTGCGGCAACGAAATCGCTTGAAACCATCCAAAACCTGAGTTTTGGTACTAAAGAAGTCGATTGGGCATGTTTGCTGTGAAGAAACAAGCAAACTCATGCCTTCTATCCACCCCGATACTAGTTTTCGCAATGGGTCACGTGGCTCAATGAAATGGCGCTAAACCACCACAAACGTGAGTTTTGGACCTAAAGAACTGGATTGGGCACGCTCGTTGCGAAAAAACAAGAAATGGTTCCGAGGGCACAAACTCATGCCTTGTATCCTCCCTGATACTCGTTTTCACAATGGGTCACGTGCGGCAACGAAATGGCGCGAAACCACCCGAAACCTGAGTTTTGGACCTAAAGAAGTGGATTGGGCATGTTCGTCGTGAAAAAACAAGAAATGGTTCCGAGGGCACAAACTCATATCTTGTATCCACCCCGAAACTCGTTTTCCGAAATGGGTCACGTGCGGCAACGAAATGGCGTGAAACCACCCCAAAACCTGAGTTTTGGACATAAAGAAGTGGATTGGGCATCTTCGTTGCGAAAAAACAAGAAATGGTTCCGAGGGCACATACTCATGCCTTGTATCCACCCCGAAACTCGTTTTCCGAAATGGGTCACGTGCGGCAACGAAATGGCCTGAAACCACCCCAAAACCTGAGTTTTGGACATAAAGAAGTGGATTGGGCATCTTCGTTGCGAAAAAACAAGAAATGGTTCCGAGGGCACATACTCATGCCTTGTATCCACCCCGAAACTCGTTTTCCGAAATGGGTCACGTGCGGCAACGAAATGGCGTAAAACCACCCCAAAACCTTAGTTTTGGACATAAAGAAGTGGATTGGGCATCTTCGTTGTGAAAAAACAAGAAATGGTTCCGAGGGCACAAACTCATGCCTTCTATCCACCCCGATACTCGTTTTCGCAATGGGTCACGTGCGGCAACGAAATGGCGCGAAACCACCCCAAACTTGAGTTTTGGACCAAACGAAGTGGATTGGGCATGTTCGTTGCGAAAAAACAAGAAATGGGTACGAGGGCACAAACTCATGCCTTGTATCCACCCCGCAACTCGTTTTCGCAATGGGTCACGTGCGGCAATTAAAGGCGCGAAACAACCCCAAACATGAGTTTTGGACATAAAGAAGTGGATTGGGTATGTTTGTTGCGAAAAAACAAGCAATGGTTCAGGGGCACAAACTCATGCCTTGTATCCACCCCGATACTCGTTTTCGCAACGGGTCACGTGGCGCAACGAAATGGCACGAAAACACCACAAACATGAGTTTTGGACCTAAAGAAGTGGATTGGGCATGTTCGCTGCGACAAAACAAGAAATGGTTCCAGAAGCACAAACTTGTGCATGTATCCACCCCGATACTCGTTTTCGCAATGGGTCACGTGCGGCTACGAAATCGTTTGAAACCATCCAAAACCTGATTTTTGGTACTAAAGAAGTCGATTGGGCATGTTTGCTGTGAAGAAACAAGCAAACTCATGCCTTCTATCCACCCCGATACTAGTTTTCGCAATGGGTCACGTGGCTCAATGAAATGGCGCTAAACCACCACAAACGTGAGTTTTGGACCTAAAGAACTGGATTGGGCACGCTCGTTGCGAAAAAAAAAGAAATGGTTCCGAGGGCACAAACTCATGCCTTGTATCCACCCCGATACTCGTTTTCACAATGGGTCACGTGCGGCAATGAAATGGCGCGAAACCACTCGAAACCTGAGTTTTGGACCTAAAGAAGTTGATTGGGCATGTTCGTTGCGAAAAAACAAGATATGGTTCCGAGGGCACAAACTTATGCCTTGTATCCAACCCGATACTCGTTTTCGCAATGGGTCACGTGCGGCAATGAAATGGCGCGAAACCACACCAAACCTGAGTTTTGGACCTAAAGAAGTGGATTGGGTATGTTTGTTGCTAAGAAACAAGAAATGGTTTAGGGACACAAACTCATGCCATGTATCCACCCCGATACTCGTTTTCGCAATGGGTCACGTGCGGCAATGAAATGGCGTGAAACCACCCCAAACCTGAGTTTTCGACCTAAAGAAGTGGATTGGGCATCTTCGTTGCGAAAAAACAAGAAATGGTTCCGAGGGCACATACTCATGCCTTGTATCCACCCCGAAACTCGTTTTCGCAATGGGTCACGTGCGGCAACGAAATGGCGTGAAACCACCCCAAAACCTGAGTTTTGGACCTAAAGAAGTGATTGGGCAAGTTCGTCGCGAAAAAACAAGAAATGGTTCCGAGGGCACAAACTCATGCCTTGTATCCACCCCGGAACTCGTTTTCGCACTGGATCACGTGCGGCAATTAAAGGCGCAAAACAACCCCAAACATGTGTTTTGGACATAAAGAAGTAGATTGGGTATGTTTGTTGCGAAAAAACAAGCAATGGTTCAGGGGCACAAACTCATGCCTTGTATCCTCCCCGATACTCGTTTTCGCAATGGGTCACGTGGCGCAATGAAATAGCATGAAAGCACCACAAACATGAGTTTCGGAACTAAAGAAGTGGATTGGGCATGTTCGCTGCGACAAAACAAGAAATGGTTCCAGAAGCACAAACTCGTGCATTGTATCCACCCCGATACTCGTTTTCTCAATGGGTCACGTGCGGCAACGAAATGGCGCAAAAACCACCCCAAACCTGAGTTTGGTACTAAAGAAGTGGATTGGGTAGGTTTGTTGCGAAGAAACAAGCAATGGTTCATGGACACAAACTCATGCCTTCTATCCACCCCGGTACTCGTGTTCGCAATGGGTCACGTTGCGCAATGAAACGGCGCGAAACCACCACAAACCTGAGTTTTGGACCTAAAGAACTGGATTGGGCACGCTCGTTGCGAAAAAAAAAGAAATGGTTCAGAGGGCACAAACTCATGCCTTGTATCCACCCCGATACTCGTTTTCGCAATGGGTCACGTGCGGCAACGAAATTGCGTGAAAGCACCACAAACACGAGTTTTGGACTTAAAGAAGTGGATTGGGCATGTTTGTTGCGAAGAAACAAGCAATGGTTCAATACTCATGCCTTCTATCCAACCCGATACTCGTTTTCGCAATGGGTCACGTGCGGCAATGAAATGGCGCGAAACCACCCCAAACCTGAGTTTTGGACCTAAAGAAGTGGATTGGGCATCTTCGTTGCGAAAAAACAAGAAATGGTTCCGAGGGCACATACATGCCTTGTATCCACCCCGAAACTCGTTTTCGCAATGGGTCACGTGCGGCAACGAAATGGCGTGAAACCACCCCAAAACCTGAGTTTTGGACCTAAAAAAGTGGATTGGGCATGTTCGTCGCGAAAAAACAAGAAATGGTTCCGAGGGCACAAACTCATGCCTTGTATCCACCCCGAAACTCGTTTTCGCAATGGGTCACGTGCGGCAATTAAAGGCGCGAAACAACCCCAAACATGAGTTTTGGACATAAAGAAGTGGATTGGGTAGGTTTGTTGCGAAGAAACAAGCAATGGTTCATGGACACAAACTCATGCCTTCTATCCACCCCGGTACTCGTGTTCGCAATGGGTCACGTTGCGCAATGAAATGGCGCGAAACCACCACAAACCTGAGTTTTGGACCTAAAGAACTGGATTGGGCACATTCGTTGCGAAAAAACAAGAAATGGTTCCGAGGGCACAAACTCATGCCTTCTATCCACCCCGATACTCGTTTTCGCAATGGGTCACGTGCGGCAACGAAATGGCGCGAAACCACCCCAAACTTGAGTTTTGGACCAAAAGAAGTGGATTGGGCATGTTCGTTGCGAAAAAACAAGAAATGGGTCCGAGGGCACAAACTCATGCCTTGTATCCACCCCGCAACTCATTTTCGCAATGGGTCACGTGCGGCAATTAAAGGCGCGAAACAACCCCAAACATGAGTTTTGGACATGAAGAAGTGGATTGGGTATGTTTGTTGCGAAAAAACAAGCAATGGTTCAGGGGCACAAACTCATGCCTTGTATCCACCCCGATACTCGTTTTCGCAACGGGTCACGTGGCGCAACGAAATGGCACGAAACCACCACAAACATGAGTTTTGGACCTAAAGAAGTGGATTGGGCATGTTCGCTGCGACAAAACAAGAAATGGTTCCAGAAGCACAAACTTGTTCATTGTATCCACCCCGATACTCGTTTTCGCAATGGTTGTGAAAAAACAAGCAATGGTTCAGGGGCACAAACTCATGCCTTGTATCCACCCCGATACTCGTTTTCGCAACGGGTCACGTGGCGCAACGAAATGGCACGAAACCACCACAAACATGAGTTTTGGACCTAAAGAAGTGGATTGGGCATGTTCGCTGCGACAAAACAAGAAATGGTTCCAGAAGCACAAACTTGTGCATTGTATCCACCCCGATACTCATTTTCGCAATGGGTCACGTGCGGCAACGAAATCGCTTGAAGCCATCCAAAACCTGAGTTTTGGTACTAAAGAAGTCGATTGGGCATGTTTGCTGTGAAGAAACAAGCAAACTCATGCCTTCTATCCACCCCGATACTAGTTTTCGCAATGGGTCACGTGGCTCAATGAAATGGCGCTAAACCACCACAAACCTGAGTTTTGGACCTAAAGAACTGGATTGGGCACGCTCGTTGCGAAAAAACAAGAAATGGTTCCGAGGGCACAAACTCATGCCTTGTATCCTCCCGGATACTCGTTTTCGCAATGGGTCACGTGCGGCAACGAAATGGCGCAAAACCACCCGAAACCTGAGTTTTGGACCTAAAGAAGTGGATTGGGAATGTTCGTTGCGAAAAAACAAGAAATGGTTCCGAGGGCACAAACTTATGCCTTGTATCCAACCCGATACTCGTTTTCGCAATGGGTCACGTGCGGCAATGAAATGGCGCGAAACCACCCCAAACCTGAGTTTTGGACCTAAAGAAGTGGATTGGGTATGTTTGTTGCTAAGAAACAAGAAATGGTTTAGGGACACAAGCTCATGACATGTATCCACGCCGATACTCGTTTTCGCAGTGGGTCACGTGCGGCAATGAAATGGCGCGAAACCACCCCAAACCAGAGTTTTGGACCTAAAGGATTGGGCATCTTCGTCGCGAAAAAACAAGAAATGGTTCCGAGGGCACAAACTCATGCCTTGTATCCACCCCGAAACTCGTTTTCGCAATGGGTCACGTGCGGCAATTAAAGGCGCGAAACAACCCCAAACATGTGTTTTGGACATAAAGAAGTAGATTGGGTATGTTTGTTGCGAAAAAACAAGCAATGGTTCAGGGGCACAAACTCATGCCTTGTATCCTCCCCGATACTCGTTTTCGCCATGGGTCACGTGCGGCAATGAAATGGCGCGAAACCACCCCAAACCTGAGTTTTGGACCTAAAGAAGTGGATTGGGTATGTTTGTTGCTAAGAAACAAGAAATGGTTTAGGGACACAAGCTCATGACATGTATCCACGCCGATACTCGTTTTCGCAGTGGGTCACGTGCGGCAATGAAATGGCGCGAAACCACCGCAAACCTGAGTTTTGGACCTAAAGAAGTGGATTGGGCATCTTCGTTGCGAAAAAACAAGAAATGGTTCCGAGGGCACATACTCATGCCTTGTATCCACCCCGAAACTCGTTTTCGCAATGGGTCACGTGCGGCAACGAAATGGCGTGAAACCACCCCAAAACCTGAGTTTTGGACCTAAAGAAGTGGATTGGGCATGTTCGTCGCGAAAAAACAAGAAATGGTTCCGAGGGCACACACTCATGCCTTGTATCCACCCCGAAACTCGTTTTCGCACTGGGTCACGTGCGGCAATTAAAGGCGCAAAACAACCCCAAACATGTGTTTTGGACATAAAGAAGTAGATTGAGTATGTTTGTTGCGAAAAAACAAGCAATGGTTCAGGGGCACAGACTCATGCCTTGTATCCTCCCCGATACTCGTTTTCGCAATGGGTCACGTGGCGCAATGAAATAGCATGAAAGCACCACAAACATGAGTTTCGGACCTAAAGAAGTGGATTGGGCATGTTCGCTGCGACAAAACAAGAAATGGTTCCAGAAGATCAAACTCGTGCATTGTATCCACCCCGATACTCGTTTTCTCAATGGGTCACGTGCGGCAACGAAATGGGGCAAAACCACCCCAAACCTGAGTTTTGGTACTAAAGAAGTGGATTGGGTAGGTTTGTTGCGAAGAAACAAGCAATGGTTCATGGACACAAACTCATGCCTTCTATCCACCCCGGTACTCGTGTTCGCAATGGGTCACGTTGCGCAATGAAATGGCGCGAAACCACCACAAACCTGAGTTTTGGACCTAAAGAACTGGATTGGGCACGTTCGTTGCGAAAAAACAAGAAATGGTTCCGAGGGCACAAACTCATGCCTTCTATCCACCCCGATACTCGTTTTCGCAATGGGTCACGTGCGGCAACGAAATGGCGCGAAACCACCCCAAACTTGAGTTTTGGACCAAACGAAGTGGATTGGGCATGTTCGTTGCGAAAAAACAAGAAATGGGTACGAGGGCACAAACTCATGCCTTGTATCCACCCCGCAACTCGTTTTCGCAATGGGTCACGTGCGGCAATTAAAGGCGCGAAACAACCCCAAACATGAGTTTTGGACATAAAGAAGTGGATTGGGTATGTTTGTTGCGAAAAAACAAGCAATGGTTCAGGGGCACAAACTCATGCCTTGTATCCACCCCGATACTCGTTTTCGCAACGGGTCACGTGGCGCAACGAAATGGCACGAAAACACCACAAACATGAGTTTTGGACCTAAAGAAGTGGATTGGGCATGTTCGCTGCGACAAAACAAGAAATGGTTCCAGAAGCACAAACTTGTGCATGTATCCACCCCGATACTCGTTTTCGCAATGGGTCACGTGCGGCTACGAAATCGCTTGAAACCATCCAAAACCTGATTTTTGGTACTAAAGAAGTCGATTGGGCATGTTTGCTGTGAAGAAACAAGCAAACTCATGCCTTCTATCCACCCCGATACTAGTTTTCGCAATGGGTCACGTGGCTCAATGAAATGGCGCTAAACCACCACAAACGTGAGTTTTGGACCTAAAGAACTGGATTGGGCACGCTCGTTGCGAAAAAAAAAGAAATGGTTCCGAGGGCACAAACTCATGCCTTGTATCCACCCCGATACTCGTTTTCACAATGGGTCACGTGCGGCAATGAAATGGCGCGAAACCACTCGAAACCTGAGTTTTGGACCTAAAGAAGTTGATTGGGCATGTTCGTTGCGAAAAAACAAGATATGGTTCCGAGGGCACAAACTTATGCCTCGTATCCAACCCGATACTCGTTTTCGCAATGGGTCACGTGCGGCAATGAAATGGCGCGAAACCACACCAAACCTGAGTTTTGGACCTAAAGAAGTGGATTGGGTATGTTTGTTGCTAAGAAACAAGAAATGGTTTAGGGACACAAACTCATGCCATGTATCCACCCCGATACTCGTTTTCGCAATGGGTCACGTGCGGCAATGAAATGGCGTGAAATGAAAAAACAAGAAATGGTTCCAAGGGCACAAACTCATGCCTTGTATCTAACTCGATACTCATTTTCGCAATGGGTCACATGCGGCAATGAAATGGCGCGAAACCACCCCAAACATGAGTTTTGGACCTAAAGAAGTGGATTGGTCATGTTCGTTGCAGAAAAACAAGAAATAGTTCCATGGGCACAAACTCATGCCTTGTATCTACCCCGATACTCGTTTTCGCAATGGGTCACGTGCGGCAACGAAATGGCGCGAAACCGCCCCAAACCTGAGTTTTGGTACTAAAGAAGTGGATTGGGCATGTTTTTTGTGAAGAAACAAGCAATGGTTCAACGACACAAACTCATGCATTGTATCCATCCCGATACTAGTTTTCGCAATGGGAATGTTTGTTGCGAAAAAACAAGCAATGGTTCAGGGGCACAAACTCATGCCTTGTATCCTCCCCGATACTCGTTTTCGCAATGGGTCACGTGGCGCAATGAAATAGCATGAAACCACCACAAACATGAGTTTCGGACCTAAAGAAGTGGATTGGGCATGTTCGCTGCGATAAAACAAGAAATGGTTCCAGAAGCACAAACTCGTGCATTGTATCCACCCCGATACTCGTTTTTGCAATGGGTCACGTGCGGCAACGAAATGGCGCAAAACCACCCCAAACCTGAGTTTTGGTACTAAAGAAGTGGATTGGGCAGGTTTGTTGCGAAGAAACAAGCAATGGTTCATGGACACAAACTCATGCCTTGTATCCACCCCGATACTCGTTTTCGCAACGGGTCACGTGGCGCAACGAAATGGCACGAAACCACCACAAACATGAGTTTTGGACCTAAAGAAGTGGATTGGGCATGTTCGCTGCGACAAAACAAGAAATGGTTCCAGAAGCACAAACTTGTGCATTGTATCCACCTCGATACTCGTTTTCGCAATGGGTCACGTGCGGCAACGAAATCGCTTGAAACCATCCAAAACCTGAGTTTTGGTACTAAAGAAGTCGATTGGGCATGTTTGCTGTGAAGAAACAAGAAAACTCATGCCTTCTATCCACCCCGATACTAGTTTTCGCAATGGGTCACGTGGCTCAATGAAATGGCGCTAAACCACCACAAACGTGAGTTTTGGACCTTGAACTGGATTGGGCACGCTCGTTGCCAAAAAACAAGAAATGGTTCCGAGGGCACAAACTCATGCCTTGTATCCTCCCTGATACTCGTTTTCGCAATGGGTCACGTGCGGCAACGAAATGGCGTGAAACCACCCCAAAACCTGAGTTTTGGACATAAAGAAGTGGATTGGGCAGCTTCGTTGCGAAAAAACAAGAAATGGTTCCGAGGGCACATACTCATGCCTTGTATCCACCCCGAAACTCGTTTTCCGAAATGGGTCACGTGCGGCAACGAAATGGCGTGAAACCACCCCAAAACCTGAGTTTTGGACATAAAGAAGTGGATTGGGCATCTTCGTTGCGAAAAAACAAGAAATGGTTCCGAGGGCACATACTCATGCCTTGTATCCACCCCGAAACTCGTTTTAGCAATGGGTCACGTGCGGCAACGAAATGGCGTGAAACCACCCCAAAACCTGAGTTTTGGACCTAAAGAAGTGGATTGGGCATGTTCGTCGCGAAAAACCAAGAAATGGTTCCGAGGGCACAAACTCATGCCTTGTATCCACCCCGGAACTCGTTTTCGCACTGGATCACGTGCGGCAATTAAAGGCGCAAAACAACCCCAAACATGTGTTTTGGACATAAAGAAGTAGATTGGGTATGTTTGTTGCGAAAAAACAAGCAATGGTTCGGGGGCACAAACTCATGCCTTGTATCCTCCCCGATACTCGTTTTCGCAATGGGCCACGTGGCGCAATGAAATAGCATGAAAGCACCACAAACATGAGTTTCGGAACTAAAGAAGTGGATTGGGCATGTTCGCTGCGACAAAACAAGAAATGGTTCCAGAAGCACAAACTCGTGCATTGTATCCACCCCGATACTCGTTTTCTCAATGGGTCACGTGCGGCAACGAAATGGCGCAAAACCACCCCAAACCTGAGTTTTGGTACTAAAGAAGTGGATTGGGTATGTTTGTTGTGAAAAAACAAGCAATGGGTCAGGGGCACAAACTCATGCCTTGTATCCACCCCGATACTCGTTTTCGCAACGGGTCACGTGGCGCAACGAAATGGCACGAAACCACCACAAACATGAATTTTGGACCTAAAGAAGTGGATTGGGCATGTTCGCTGCGACAAAACAAGAAATGGTTCCAGAAGCACAAACTTGTGCATTGTATCCACCCCGATACTCATTTTCGCAATGGGTCACGTGCGGCAACGAAATCGCTTGAAACCATCCAAAACCTGAGTTTTGGTACTAAAGAAGTCGATTGGGCATGTTTGCTGTGAAGAAACAAGCAAACTCATGCCTTCTATCCACCCCGATACTAGTTTTTGCAATGGGTCACGTGGCTCAATGAAATGGCGCTAAACCACCACAAACCTGAGTTTTGGACCTAAAGAACTGGATTGGGCACGCTCGTTGCGAAAAAACAAGAAATGGTTCCGAGGGCACAAACTCATGCCTTGTATCCTCCCTGATACTCGTTTTCGCAATGGGTCACGTGCGGCAACGAAATGGCGCGAAACCACCCGAAACCTGAGTTTTGGACCTAAAGAAGTGGATTGGGCATGTTCGTTGCGAAAAAACAAGAAATGGTTCCGAGGGCACAAACTTATGCCTTGTATCCAACCCGATACTCGTTTTCGCAATGGGTCACGTGCGGCAATGAAATGGCGCGAAACCACCCCAAACCTGAGTTTTGGACCTAAAGAAGTGGATTGGGTATGTTTGTTGCTAAGAAACAAGAAATGGTTTAGGGACACAAGCTCATGACATGTATCCACGCCGATACTCGTTTTCGCAGTGGGTCACGTGCGGGAATGAAATGGCGCGAAACCACCCCAAACCTGAGTTTTGGACCTAAAGAAGTGGATTGGGCATCTTCGTTGCGAAAAAACAAGAAATGGTTCCGAGGGCACATACTCATGCCTTGTATCCACCCCGAAACTCGTTTTCGCAAAGGGTCACGTGCGGCAACGAAATGGCGTGAAACCACCCCAAAACCTGAGTTTTGGACCTAAAGAAGTGGATTGGGTATGTTCGTCGCGAAAAAACAAGAAATGGTTCCGAGGGCACAAACTCATGCCTTGAATCCACCTTGAAACTCGTTTTCGCAATGGGTCACGTGCGGCAATTAAAGGCGCAAAACAACCCCAAACATGTGTTTTGCACATAAAGAAGTAGATTGGGTATGTTTGCTGCGAAAAAACAAGCAATGGTTCAGGGGCACAAACTCATGCCTTGTATCCTCCCCGATACTCGTTGTCGCAATGGGTCACGTGGCGCAACGAAATAGCATGAAACCACCACAAACATGAGTTTTGGACCTCAAGAAGTGCATTGGGCATGTTCGCTGTCACAAAACAAGAAATGGTTCCAGAAGCACAAACTCGTGCATTGTATCCACCCCGATAATAGTTTTCGGAATGGGTCACGTGCGGCAACGAAATGGCGCGAAACCACCCCAAACCTGAGTTTTGGACCTAAAGAAGTGGATTGGGTATGTTTGTTGCTAAGAAACAAGAAATCGTTTAGGGACACAAACTCATGCCATGTATCCACGCCGATACTCGTTTTCGCAGTGGGTCACGTGCGGCAATGAAATGGCGCGAAACCACCCCAAACCTGAGTTTTGGACCTAAAGAAGTGGATTGGGCATCTTCGTTGCGAAAAAACAAGAAATGGTTCCGAGGGCACATACTCATGCCTTGTATCCACCCCGAAACTCGTTTTCGCAATGGGTCACATGCGGCAACGAAATGGCGTGAAACCACCCCAAAACCTGAGTTTTGGACCTAAAGAAGTGGATTGGGCATGTTCGTCGCGAAAAAACAAGAAATGGTTCCGAGGGCACAAACTCATGGCTTGTATCCACCCCGAAACTCGTTTTCGCAATGGGTCACGTGCGGCAATTAAAGGCGCGAAACAACCCCAAACATGAGTTTTGGACATAAAGAAGTGGATTGGGTATGTTTGTTGCGAAAAAACAAGCAATGGTTCAGGGGCACAAACTCATGCCTTGTATCCACCCCGATACTCGTTTTCGCAACGGGTCACGTGGCGCAACGAAATGGAACGAAACCACCACAAACATGAGTTTTGGACCTAAAGAAGTGGATTGGGCATGTTCGCTGCGACAAAACAAGAAATGGTTCCAGAAGCACAAACTTGTGCATTGTATCCACCCCGATACTCATTTTCGCAATGGGTCACGTGCGGCAACGAAATCGCTTGAAACCATCCAAAACTTGAGTTTTGGTACTAAAGAAGTCGATTGGGCATGTTTGCTGTGAAGAAACAAGCAAACTCATGCCTTCTATCCACCCCGATACTAGTTTTCGCAATGGGTCACGTGGCTCAATGAAATGGCGCTAAACCACCACAAACCTGAGTTTTGGACCTAAAGAACTGGATTGGGCACGCTCGTTGCGAAAAAACAAGAAATGGTTCCGAGGGCACAAACTCATGCCTTGTATCCTCCCGGATACTCGTTTTCGCAATGGGTCACGTGCGGCAACGAAATGGCGCAAAACCACCCGAAACCTGAGTTTTGGACCTAAAGAAGTGGATTGGGAATGTTCATTGCGAAAAAACAAGAAATGGTTCCGAGGGCACAAACTTATGCCTTGTATCCAACCCGATACTCGTTTTCGCAATGGGTCACGTGCGGCAATGAAATGGCGCGAAACCACCCCAAACCTGAGTTTTGGACCTAAAGAAGTGGATTGGGTATGTTTGTTGCTAAGAAACAAGAAATGGTTTAGGGACACAAGCTCATGACATGTATCCACGCCGATACTCGTTTTCGCAGTGGGTCACGTGCGGCAATGAAATGGCGCGAAACCACCCCAAACCAGAGTTTTGGACCTAAAGAAGTGGATTGGGCATCTTCGTCGCGAAAAAACAAGAAATGGTTCCGAGGGCACAAACTCATGCCTTGTATCCACCCCGAAACTCGTTTTCGCAATGGGTCACGTGCGGCAATTAAAGGCGCGAAACAACCCCAAACATGTGTTTTGGACATAAAGAAGTAGATTGGGTATGTTTGTTGCGAAAAAACAAGCAACGGTTCAGGGGCACAAACTCATGCCTTGTATCCTCCCCGATACTCGTTTTCGCAATGGGTCACGTGGCGCAACGAAATAGCATGAAACCACCCCAAACCAGAGTTTTTGACTGAAAGAAGTGGATTGGGCATGTTCGTTGCGAAAAAACAAGAAATGGGTCCGAGGGCACAAACTCAAGCCTTGTATCCACCCCGCAACTCGTTTTCGCAATGGGTCACGTGCGGCAATTAAAGGCGCGAAACAACCCCAAACATGTGTTTTGGACATAAAGAAGTAGATTGGGTATGTTTGTTGCGAAAAAACAAGCAATGGTTCAGGGGCACAAACTCATGCCTTGTATCCTCCCCGATACTCGTTTTCGCCATGGGTCACGTGCGGCAATGAAATGGCGCGAAACCACCCCAAACCTGAGTTTTGGACCTAAAGAAGTGGATTGGGTATGTTTGTTGCTAAGAAACAAGAAATGGTTTAGGGACACAAGCTCATGACATGTATCCACGCCGATACTCGTTTTCGCAGTGGGTCACGTGCGGCAATGAAATGGCGCGAAACCACCCCAAACCTGAGTTTTGGACCTAAAGAAGTGGATTGGGCATCTTCGTCGCGAAAAAACAAGAAATGGTTCCGAGGGCACAAACTCATGCCTTGTATCCACCCCGAAACTCGTTTTCGCAATGGGTCACGTGCGGCAACGAAATGGCGTGAAACCACCCCAAAACCTGAGTTTTGGACCTAAAGAAGTGGATTGGGCATGTTCGTCGCGAAAAACAAGAAATGGTTCCGAGGGCACAAACTCATGCCTTGTATCCACCCCGAAACTCGTTTTCGCAATGGGTCCCGTGCGGCAATTAAAGGCGCAAAACAACCCCAAACATGTGTTTTGGACCTAAAGAAGTAGATTGGGTATGTTTGTTGCGAAAAAAACAAGCAATGGTTCAGGGGCACAAACTCATGCCTTGTATCCTCCCCGATACTCGTTTTCGCAATGGGTCACGTGGCGCAACGAAATAGCATGAAACCACCACAAACATGAGTTTTGGAACTAAAGAAGTGCATTGGGCATGTTCGCTGTGACAAAACAAGAAATGGTTCCAGAAGCACAAACTCGTGCATTGTATCCACCCCGATACTCGTTTTCGCAATGGGTCACGTGCGGCAACGAAATCGCGCGAAACCAACCCAAACCTGAGTTTTGGTACTAAAGAAGTGGAATGGGCAGGTTTGTTGGGAAGAAACCAGCAATGGTTCAGGGACACAAACTCATGCCTTCTATCCACCCCGATACTCGTGTTCGCAATGGGTCACGTTGCGCAATGAAATGGTGCGAAACCACCACAAACCTGAGTTTTGGACCTAAAGAACTGGATTGGGCACGTTCGTTGCGAAAAAACAACAAATGGTTCCGAGGGCACAAATTCATGCCTTCTATCCACCCCGATACTCGTTTTCGCAATGGGTCACTGCGGCAACGAAATGGCGCGAAACCACCCCAAACTTGAGTTTTGGACCAAAAGAAGTGGATTGGGCATGTTCGTTGCGAAAAAAAAAGAAATGGGTCCGAGGGCACAAACTCATGCCTTGTATCCACCACGAAAGTCGTTTTCGCAATGGGTCACGTGCGGCAATTAAAGGCGCGAAACAACCCCAAACATGAGTTTTGGACATAAAGAAGTGGATTGGGTATGTTTGTTGCGAAAAAACAAGCAATGGTTCAGGGGCACAAACTCATGCCTTGTATCCACCCCGATACTCGTTTTCGCAACGGGTCACGTGGCGCAACGAAATGGCACGAAACCACCACAAACATGAGTTTTGGACCTAAAGAAGTGGATTGGGCATGTTCGCTGCGACAAAACAAGAAATGGTTCCAGAAGCACAAACTTGTGCATTGTATCCACCCCGATACTCGTTTTCGCAATGGGTCACGTGCGGCAACGAAATCGCTTGAAACCATCCAAAACCTGAGTTTTGGTACTAAAGAAGTCGATTGGGCATGTCTGCTGTGAAGAAACAAGCAAACTCATGCCTTCTATCCACCCCGATACTAGTTTTCGCAATGGGTCACGTGGCTCAATGAAATGGCGCTAAACCACCACAAACCTGAGTTTAGGACCTAAAGAACTGGATTGGGCACGCTCATTGCGAAAAAACAAGAAACGGTTCCGAGGGCACAAACTCATGCCTTGTATCCTCCCTGATACTCGTTTTCGCAATGGGTCACGTGCGGCAACGAAATGGTGCGAAACCACCCAAAACCTGAGTTTTGGACCTAAAGAAGTGGATTGGGCATGTTCCTTGCGAAAAAACAAGAAATGGTTCCGAGGGCACAAACTTATGCCTTGTATCCAACCCGATACTCGTTTTCGCAATGGGTCACGTGCGGCAATGAAATGGCGCGAAACCACCCCAAACCTGAGTTTTGGACCTAAAGAAGTGGATTGGGTATGTTTGTTGCTAAAAAACAAGAAATGGTTTAGGGACACAAGCTCATGACATGTATCCACGCCGATACTCGTTTTCGCAGTGGGTCACGTGCGGCAATGAAATGGCGCGAAACCACCCCAAACCAGAGTTTTGGACCTAAAGAAGTGGATTGGGCATCTTCGTCGCGAAAAAACAAGAAATGGTTCCGAGGGCACAAACTCATGCCTTGTATCCACCCCGAAACTCGTTTTCGCAATGGGTCACGTGCGGCAATTAAAGGCGCGAAACAACCCCAAACATGTGTTTTGGACATAAAGAAGTAGATTGGGTATGTTTGTTGCGAAAAAACAAGCAACGGTTCAGGGGCACAAACTCATGCCTTGTATCCTCCCCGATACTCGTTTTCGCCATGGGTCACGTGCGGCAATGAAATGGCGCGAAACCACCCCAAACCTGAGTTTTGGACCTAAAGAAGTGGATTGGGTATGTTTGTTGCTAAGAAACAAGAAATGGTTTAGGGACACAAGCTCATGACATGTATCCACGCCGATACTCGTTTTCGCAGTGGGTCACGTGCGGCAATGAAATGGCGCGAAACCACCCCAAACCTGAGTTTTGGACCTAAAGAAGTGGATTGGGCATCTTCGTTGCGAAAAAACAAGAAATGGTTCCGAGGGCACATACTCATGCCTTGTATCCACCCCGAAACTCGTTTTCGCAATGGGTCACGTGCGGCAACGAAATGGCGTGAAACCACCCCAAAACCTGAGTTTTGGACCTAAAGAAGTGGATTGGGCATGTTCGTCGCGAAAAACAAGAAATGGTTCCGAGGGCACAAACTCACGCCTTGTATCCACCTCGAAACTCGTTTTCGCAATGGGTCCCGTGCGGCAATTAAAGGCGCAAAACAACCCCAAACATGTGTTTTGGACCTAAAGAAGTAGATTGGGTATGTTTGTTGCGAAAAAAACAAGCAATGGTTCAGGGGCACAAACTCATGCCTTGTATCCTCCCCGATACTCGTTTTCGCAATGGGTCACGTGGCGCAACGAAATAGCATGAAACCACCACAAACATGAGTTTTGGAACTAAAGAAGTGCATTGGGCATGTTCGCTGTGACAAAACAAGAAATGGTTCCAGAAGCACAAACTCGTGCATTGTATCCACCCCGATACTCGTTTTCGCAATGGGTCACGTGCGGCAACGAAATCGCGCGAAACCAACCCAAACCTGAGTTTTGGTACTAAAGAAGTGGAATGGGCAGGTTTGTTGGGAAGAAACCAGCAATGGTTCAGGGACACAAACTCATGCCTTCTATCCACCCCGATACTCGTGTTCGCAATGGGTGACGTTGCGCAATGAAATGGTGCGAAACCACCACAAACCTGAGTTTTGGACCTAAAGAACTGGATTGGGCACGGTCGTTGCGAAAAAACAACAAATGGTTCCGAGGGCACAAATTCATGCCTTCTATCCACCCCGATACTCGTTTTCGCAATGGGTCACTGCGGCAACGAAATGGTGCGAAACCACCCCAAACTTGAGTTTTGGACCAAAAGAAGTGGATTGGGCATGTTCGTTGCGAAAAAAAAAGAAATGGGTCCGAGGGCACAAACTCATGCCTTGTATCCACCACGAAACTCGTTTTCGCAATGGGTCACGTGCGGCAATTAAAGGCGCGAAACAACCCCAAACATGAGTTTTGGACATAAAGAAGTGGATTGGGTATGTTTGTTGCGAAAAAACAAGCAATGGTTCAGGGGCACAAACTCATGCCTTGTATCCACCCCGATACTCGTTTTCGCAACGGGTCACGTGGCGCAACGAAATGGCACGAAACCACCACAAACATGAGTTTTGGACCTAAAGAAGTGGATTGGGCATGTTCGCTGCGACAAAACAAGAAATGGTTCCAGAAGCACAAACTTGTGCATTGTATCCACCCCGATACTCGTTTTCGCAATGGGTCACGTGCGGCAACGAAATCGCTTGAAACCATCCAAAACCTGAGTTTTGGTACTAAAGAAGTCGATTGGGCATGTCTGCTGTGAAGAAACAAGCAAACTCATGCCTTCTATCCACCCCGATACTAGTTTTCGCAATGGGTCACGTGGCTCAATGAAATGGCGCTAAACCACCACAAACCTGAGTTTAGGACCTAAAGAACTGGATTGGGCACGCTCATTGCGAAAAAACAAGAAACGGTTCCGAGGGCACAAACTCATGCCTTGTATCCTCCCTGATACTCGTTTTCGCAATGGGTCACGTGCGGCAACGAAATGGTGCGAAACCACCCAAAACCTGAGTTTTGGACCTAAAGAAGTGGATTGGGCATGTTCCTTGCGAAAAAACAAGAAATGGTTCCGAGGGCACAAACTTATGCCTTGTATCCAACCCGATACTCGTTTTCGCAATGGGTCACGTGCGGCAATGAAATGGCGCGAAACCACCCCAAACCTGAGTTTTGGACCTAAAGAAGTGTATTGGGTATGTTTGTTGCTAAAAAACAAGAAATGGTTTAGGGACACAAGCTCATGACATGTATCCACGCCGATACTCGTTTTCGCAGTGGGTCACGTGCGGCAATGAAATGGCGCGAAACCACCCCAAACCAGAGTTTTGGACCTAAAGAAGTGGATTGGGCATCTTCGTCGCGAAAAAACAAGAAATGGTTCCGAGGGCACAAACTCATGCCTTGTATCCACCCCGAAACTCGTTTTCGCAATGGGTCACGTGCGGCAATTAAAGGCGCGAAACAACCCCAAACATGTGTTTTGGACATAAAGAAGTAGATTGGGTATGTTTGTTGCGAAAAAACAAGCAATGGTTCAGGGGCACAAACTCATGCCTTGTATCCTCCCCGATACTCGTTTTCGCCATGGGTCACGTGCGGCAATGAAATGGCGCGAAACCACCCCAAACCTGAGTTTTGGACCTAAAGAAGTGGATTGGGTATGTTTGTTGCTAAGAAACAAGAAATGGTTTAGGGACACAAGCTCATGACATGTATCCACGCCGATACTCGTTTTCGCAGTGGGTCACGTGCGGCAATGAAATGGCGCGAAACCACCCCAAACCTGAGTTTTGGACCTAAAGAAGTGGATTGGGCATCTTCGTTGCGAAAAAACAAGAAATGGTTCCGAGGGCACATACTCATGCCTTGTATCCACCCCGAAACTCGTTTTCGCAATGGGTCACGTGCGGCAACGAAATGGCGTGAAACCACCCCAAAACCTGAGTTTTGGACCTAAAGAAGTGGATTGGGCATGTTCGTCGCGAAAAACAAGAAATGGTTCCGAGGGCACAAACTCATGCCTTGTATCCACCCCGAAACTCGTTTTCGCAATGGGTCCCGTGCGGCAATTAAAGGCGCAAAACAACCCCAAACATGTGTTTTGGACCTAAAGAAGTAGATTGGGTATGTTTGTTGCGAAAAAAACAAGCAATGGTTCAGGGGCACAAACTCATGCCTTGTATCCTCCCCGATACTCGTTTTCGCAATGGGTCACGTGGCGCAACGAAATAGCATGAAACCACCACAAACATGAGTTTTGGAACTAAAGAAGTGCATTGGGCATGTTCGCTGTGACAAAACAAGAAATGGTTCCAGAAGCACAAACTCGTGCATTGTATCCACCCCGATACTCGTTTTCGCAATGGGTCACGTGCGGCAACGAAATCGCGCGAAACCAACCCAAACCTGAGTTTTGGTACTAAAGAAGTGGAATGGGCAGGTTTGTTGGGAAGAAACCAGCAATGGTTCAGGGACACAAACTCATGCCTTCTATCCACCCCGATACACGTGTTCGCAATGGGTCACGTTGCGCAATGAAATGGTGCGAAACCACCACAAACCTGAGTTTTGGACCTAAAGAACTGGATTGGGCACGTTCGTTGCGAAAAAACAACAAATGGTTCCGAGGGCACAAAGTCATGCCTTCTATCCACCCCGATACTCGTTTTCGCAATGGGTCACTGCGGCAACGAAATGGTGCGAAACCACCCCAAACTTGAGTTTTGGACCAAAAGAAGTGGATTGGGCATGTTCGTTGCGAAAAAAAAAAGAAATGGTTCCGAGGGCACAAACTCATGCCTTGTATCCACCACGAAACTCGTTTTCGCAATGGGTCACGTGCGGCAATTAAAGGCGCGAAACAACCCCAAACATGAGTTTTGGACATAAAGAAGTGGATTGGGTATGTTTGTTGCGAAAAAACAAGCAATGGTTCAGGGGCACAAACTCATGCCTTGTATCCACCCCGATACTCGTTTTCGCAACGGGTCACGTGGCGCAACGAAATGGCACGAAACCACCACAAACATGAGTTTTGGACCTAAAGAAGTGGATTGGGCATGTTCGCTGCGACAAAACAAGAAATGGTTCCAGAAGCACAAACTTGTGCATTGTATCCACCCCGATACTCGTTTTCGCAATGGGTCACGTGCGGCAACGAAATCGCTTGAAACCATCCAAAACCTGAGTTTTGGTACTAAAGAAGTCGATTGGGCATGTCTGCTGTGAAGAAACAAGCAAACTCATGCCTTCTATCCACCCCGATACTAGTTTTCGCAATGGGTCACGTGGCTCAATGAAATGGCGCTAAACCACCACAAACCTGAGTTTAGGACCTAAAGAACTGGATTGGGCACGCTCATTGCGAAAAAACAAGAAACGGTTCCGAGGGCACAAACTCATGCCTTGTATCCTCCCTGATACTCGTTTTCGCAATGGGTCACGTGCGGCAACGAAATGGTGCGAAACCACCCAAAACCTGAGTTTTGGACCTAAAGAAGTGGATTGGGCATGTTCCTTGCGAAAAAACAAGAAATGGTTCCGAGGGCACAAACTTATGCCTTGTATCCAACCCGATACTCGTTTTCGCAATGGGTCACGTGCGGCAATGAAATGGCGCGAAACCACCCCAAACCTGAGTTTTGGACCTAAAGAAGTGTATTGGGTATGTTTGTTGCTAAAAAACAAGAAATGGTTTAGGGACACAAGCTCATGACATGTATCCACGCCGATACTCGTTTTCGCAGTGGGTCACGTGCGGCAATGAAATGGCGCGAAACCACCCCAAACCAGAGTTTTGGACCTAAAGAAGTGGATTGGGCATCTTCGTCGCGAAAAAACAAGAAATGGTTCCGAGGGCACAAACTCATGCCTTGTATCCACCCCGAAACTCGTTTTCGCAATGGGTCACGTGCGGCAATTAAAGGCGCGAAACAACCCCAAACATGTGTTTTGGACATAAAGAAGTAGATTGGGTATGTTTGTTGCGAAAAAACAAGCAATGGTTCAGGGGCACAAACTCATGCCTTGTATCCTCCCCGATACTCGTTTTCGCCATGGGTCACGTGCGGCAATGAAATGGCGCGAAACCACCCCAAACCTGAGTTTTGGACCTAAAGAAGTGGATTGGGTATGTTTGTTGCTAAGAAACAAGAAATGGTTTAGGGACACAAGCTCATGACATGTATCCACGCCGATACTCGTTTTCGCAGTGGGTCACGTGCGGCAATGAAATGGCGCGAAACCACCCCAAACCTGAGTTTTGGACCTAAAGAAGTGGATTGGGCATCTTCGTTGCGAAAAAACAAGAAATGGTTCCGAGGGCACATACTCATGCCTTGTATCCACCCCGAAACTCGTTTTCGCAATGGGTCACGTGCGGCAACGAAATGGCGTGAAACCACCCCAAAACCTGAGTTTTGGACCTAAAGAAGTGGATTGGGCATGTTCGTCGCGAAAAACAAGAAATGGTTCCGAGGGCACAAACTCATGCCTTGTATCCACCCCGAAACTCGTTTTCGCAATGGGTCCCGTGCGGCAATTAAAGGCGCAAAACAACCCCAAACATGTGTTTTGGACCTAAAGAAGTAGATTGGGTATGTTTGTTGCGAAAAAAACAAGCAATGGTTCAGGGGCACAAACTCATGCCTTGTATCCTCCCCGATACTCGTTTTCGCAATGGGTCACGTGGCGCAACGAAATAGCATGAAACCACCACAAACATGAGTTTTGGAACTAAAGAAGTGCATTGGGCATGTTCGCTGTGACAAAACAAGAAATGGTTCCAGAAGCACAAACTCGTGCATTGTATCCACCCCGATACTCGTTTTCGCAATGGGTCACGTGCGGCAACGAAATCGCGCGAAACCAACCCAAACCTGAGTTTTGGTACTAAAGAAGTGGAATGGGCAGGTTTGTTGGGAAGAAACCAGCAATGGTTCAGGGACACAAACTCATGCCTTCTATCCACCCCGATACACGTGTTCGCAATGGGTCACGTTGCGCAATGAAATGGTGCGAAACCACCACAAACCTGAGTTTTGGACCTAAAGAACTGGATTGGGCACGTTCGTTGCGAAAAAACAACAAATGGTTCCGAGGGCACAAATTCATGCCTTCTATCCACCCCGATACTCGTTTTCGCAATGGGTCACTGCGGCAACGAAATGGTGCGAAACCACCCCAAACTTGAGTTTTGGACCAAAAGAAGTGGATTGGGCATGTTCGTTGCGAAAAAAAAAAGAAATGGGTCCGAGGGCACAAACTCATGCCTTGTATCCACCACGAAACTCGTTTTCGCAATGGGTCACGTGCGGCAATTAAAGGCGCGAAACAACCCCAAACATGAGTTTTGGACATAAAGAAGTGGATTGGGTATGTTTGTTGCGAAAAAACAAGCAATGGTTCAGGGGCACAAACTCATGCCTTGTATCCACCCCGATACTCGTTTTCGCAACGGGTCACGTGGCGCAACGAAATGGCACGAAACCACCACAAACATGAGTTTTGGACCTAAAGAAGTGGATTGGGCATGTTCGCTGCGACAAAACAAGAAATGGTTCCAGAAGCACAAACTTGTGCATTGTATCCACCCCGATACTCGTTTTCGCAATGGGTCACGTGCGGCAACGAAATCGCTTGAAACCATCCAAAACCTGAGTTTTGGTACTAAAGAAGTCGATTGGGCATGTCTGCTGTGAAGAAACAAGCAAACTCATGCCTTCTATCCACCCCGATACTAGTTTTCGCAATGGGTCACGTGGCTCAATGAAATGGCGCTAAACCACCACAAACCTGAGTTTAGGACCTAAAGAACTGGATTGGGCACGCTCATTGCGAAAAAACAAGAAACGGTTCCGAGGGCACAAACTCATGCCTTGTATCCTCCCTGATACTCGTTTTCGCAATGGGTCACGTGCGGCAACGAAATGGTGCGAAACCACCCAAAACCTGAGTTTTGGACCTAAAGAAGTGGATTGGGCATGTTCCTTGCGAAAAAACAAGAAATGGTTCCGAGGGCACAAACTTATGCCTTGTATCCAACCCGATACTCGTTTTCGCAATGGGTCACGTGCGGCAATGAAATGGCGCGAAACCACCCCAAACCTGAGTTTTGGACCTAAAGAAGTGTATTGGGTATGTTTGTTGCTAAAAAACAAGAAATGGTTTAGGGACACAAGCTCATGACATGTATCCACGCCGATACTCGTTTTCGCAGTGGGTCACGTGCGGCAATGAAATGGCGCGAAACCACCCCAAACCAGAGTTTTGGACCTAAAGAAGTGGATTGGGCATCTTCGTCGCGAAAAAACAAGAAATGGTTCCGAGGGCACAAACTCATGCCTTGTATCCACCCCGAAACTCGTTTTCGCAATGGGTCACGTGCGGCAATTAAAGGCGCGAAACAACCCCAAACATGTGTTTTGGACATAAAGAAGTAGATTGGGTATGTTTGTTGCGAAAAAACAAGCAATGGTTCAGGGGCACAAACTCATGCCTTGTATCCTCCCCGATACTCGTTTTCGCCATGGGTCACGTGCGGCAATGAAATGGCGCGAAACCACCCCAAACCTGAGTTTTGGACCTAAAGAAGTGGATTGGGTATGTTTGTTGCTAAGAAACAAGAAATGGTTTAGGGACACAAGCTCATGACATGTATCCACGCCGATACTCGTTTTCGCAGTGGGTCACGTGCGGCAATGAAATGGCGCGAAACCACCCCAAACCTGAGTTTTGGACCTAAAGAAGTGGATTGGGCATCTTCGTTGCGAAAAAACAAGAAATGGTTCCGAGGGCACATACTCATGCCTTGTATCCACCCCGAAACTCGTTTTCGAAATGGGTCACGTGCGGCAACGAAATGGCGTGAAACCACCCCAAAACCTGAGTTTTGGACCTAAAGAAGTGGATTGGGCATGTTCGTCGCGAAAAACAAGAAATGGTTCCGAGGGCACAAACTCATGCCTTGTATCCACCCCGAAACTCGTTTTCGCAATGGGTCCCGTGCGGCAATTAAAGGCGCAAAACAACCCCAAACATGTGTTTTGGACCTAAAGAAGTAGATTGGGTATGTTTGTTGCGAAAAAAACAAGCAATGGTTCAGGGGCACAAACTCATGCCTTGTATCCTCCCCGATACTCGTTTTCGCAATGGGTCACGTGGCGCAACGAAATAGCATGAAACCACCACAAACATGAGTTTTGGAACTAAAGAAGTGCATTGGGCATGTTCGCTGTGACAAAACAAGAAATGGTTCCAGAAGCACAAACTCGTGCATTGTATCCACCCCGATACTCGTTTTCGCAATGGGTCACGTGCGGCAACGAAATCGCGCGAAACCAACCCAAACCTGAGTTTTGGTACTAAAGAAGTGGAATGGGCAGGTTTGTTGGGAAGAAACCAGCAATGGTTCAGGGACACAAACTCATGCCTTCTATCCACCCCGATACACGTGTTCGCAATGGGTCACGTTGCGCAATGAAATGGTGCGAAACCACCACAAACCTGAGTTTTGGACCTAAAGAACTGGATTGGGCACGTTCGTTGCGAAAAAACAACAAATGGTTCCGAGGGCACAAATTCATGCCTTCTATCCACCCCGATACTCGTTTTCGCAATGGGTCACTGCGGCAACGAAATGGTGCGAAACCACCCCAAACTTGAGTTTTGGACCAAAAGAAGTGGATTGGGCATGTTCGTTGCGAAAAAAAAAAGAAATGGGTCCGAGGGCACAAACTCATGCCTTGTATCCACCACGAAACTCGTTTTCGCAATGGGTCACGTGCGGCAATTAAAGGCGCGAAACAACCCCAAACATGAGTTTTGGACATAAAGAAGTGGATTGGGTATGTTTGTTGCGAAAAAACAAGCAATGGTTCAGGGGCACAAACTCATGCCTTGTATCCACCCCGATACTCGTTTTCGCAACGGGTCACGTGGCGCAACGAAATGGCACGAAACCACCACAAACATGAGTTTTGGACCTAAAGAAGTGGATTGGGCATGTTCGCTGCGACAAAACAAGAAATGGTTCCAGAAGCACAAACTTGTGCATTGTATCCACCCCGATACTCGTTTTCGCAATGGGTCACGTGCGGCAACGAAATCGCTTGAAACCATCCAAAACCTGAGTTTTGGTACTAAAGAAGTCGATTGGGCATGTCTGCTGTGAAGAAACAAGCAAACTCATGCCTTCTATCCACCCCGATACTAGTTTTCGCAATGGGTCACGTGGCTCAATGAAATGGCGCTAAACCACCACAAACCTGAGTTTAGGACCTAAAGAACTGAATTGGGCACGCTCATTGCGAAAAAACAAGAAACGGTTCCGAGGGCACAAACTCATGCCTTGTATCCTCTCTGATACTCGTTTTCGCAATGGGTCACGTGCGGCAACGAAATGGCGCGAAACCACCCAAAACCTGAGTTTTGCACCTAAAGAAGTGGATTGGGCATGTTCCTTGCGAAAAAACAAGAAATGGTTCCGAGGGCACAAACTTATGCCTTGTATCCAACCCGATACTCGTTTTCGCAATGGGTCACGTGCGGCAATGAAATGGCGCGAAACCACCCCAAACCTGAGTTTTGGACCTAAAGAAGTGGATTGGGTATGTTTGTTGCTAAGAAACAAGAAATGGTTTAGGGACACAAGCTCATGACATGTATCCACGCCGATACTCGTTTTCGCAGTGGGTCACGTGCGGCAATGAAATGGCGCGAAACCACCCCAAACCAGAGTTTTGGACCTAAAGAAGTGGATTGGGCATCTTCGTCGCGAAAAAACAAGAAAAGGTTCCGAGGGCACAAACTCATGCCTTGTATCCACCACGAAACTCGTTTTCGCAATGGGTCACGTGCGGCAATTAAAGGCGCGAAACAACCCCAAACATGAGTTTTGGACATAAAGAAGTGGATTGGGTATGTTTGTTGCGAAAAAACAAGCAATGGTTCAGGGGCACAAACTCATGCCTTGTATCCACCCCGATACTCGTTTTCGCAACGGGTCACGTGGCGCAACGAAATGGCACGAAACCACCACAAACATGAGTTTTGGACCTAAAGAAGTGGATTGGGCATGTTCGCTGCGACAAAACAAGAAATGGTTCCAGAAGCACAAACTTGTGCATTGTATCCACCCCGATACTCGTTTTCGCAATGGGTCACGTGCGGCAACGAAATCGCTTGAAACCATCCAAAACCTGAGTTTTGGTACTAAAGAAGTCGATTGGGCATGTCTGCTGTGAAGAAACAAGCAAACTCATGCCTTCTATCCACCCCGATACTAGTTTTCGCAATGGGTCACGTGGCTCAATGAAATGGCGCTAAACCACCACAAACCTGAGTTTAGGACCTAAAGAACTGGATTGGGCACGCTCATTGCGAAAAAACAAGAAACGGTTCCGAGGGCACAAACTCATGCCTTGTATCCTCCCTGATACTCGTTTTCGCAATGGGTCACGTGCGGCAACGAAATGGTGCGAAACCACCCAAAACCTGAGTTTTGGACCTAAAGAAGTGGATTGGGCATGTTCCTTGCGAAAAAACAAGAAATGGTTCCGAGGGCACAAACTTATGCCTTGTATCCAACCCGATACTCGTTTTCGCAATGGGTCACGTGCGGCAATGAAATGGCGCGAAACCACCCCAAACCTGAGTTTTGGACCTAAAGAAGTGTATTGGGTATGTTTGTTGCTAAAAAACAAGAAATGGTTTAGGGACACAAGCTCATGACATGTATCCACGCCGATACTCGTTTTCGCAGTGGGTCACGTGCGGCAATGAAATGGCGCGAAACCACCCCAAAACAGAGTTTTGGACCTAAAGAAGTGGATTGGGCATCTTCGTCGCGAAAAAACAAGAAATGGTTCCGAGGGCACAAACTCATGCCTTGTATCCACCCCGAAACTCGTTTTCGCAATGGGTCACGTGCGGCAATTAAAGGCGCGAAACAACCCCAAACATGTGTTTTGGACATAAAGAAGTAGATTGGGTATGTTTGTTGCGAAAAAACAAGCAATGGTTCAGGGGCACAAACTCATGCCTTGTATCCTCCCCGATACTCGTTTTCGCCATGGGTCACGTGCGGCAATGAAATGGCGCGAAACCACCCCAAACCTGAGTTTTGGACCTAAAGAAGTGGATTGGGTATGTTTGTTGCTAAGAAACAAGAAATGGTTTAGGGACACAAGCTCATGACATGTATCCACGCCGATACTCGTTTTCGCAGTGGGTCACGTGCGGCAATGAAATGGCGCGAAACCACCCCAAACCTGAGTTTTGGACCTAAAGAAGTGGATTGGGCATCTTCGTTGCGAAAAAACAAGAAATGGTTCCGAGGGCACATACTCATGCCTTGTATCCACCCCGAAACTCGTTTTCGCAATGGGTCACGTGCGGCAACGAAATGGCGTGAAACCACCCCAAAACCTGAGTTTTGGACCTAAAGAAGTGGATTGGGCATGTTCGTCGCGAAAAACAAGAAATGGTTCCGAGGGCACAAACTCATGCCTTGTATCCACCCCGAAACTCGTTTTCGCAATGGGTCCCGTGCGGCAATTAAAGGCGCAAAACAACCCCAAACATGTGTTTTGGACCTAAAGAAGTAGATTGGGTATGTTTGTTGCGAAAAAAACAAGCAATGGTTCAGGGGCACAAACTCATGCCTTGTATCCTCCCCGATACTCGTTTTCGCAATGGGTCACGTGGCGCAACGAAATAGCATGAAACCACCACAAACATGAGTTTTGGAACTAAAGAAGTGCATTGGGCATGTTCGCTGTGACAAAACAAGAAATGGTTCCAGAAGCACAAACTCGTGCATTGTATCCACCCCGATACTCGTTTTCGCAATGGGTCACGTGCGGCAACGAAATCGCGCGAAACCAACCCAAACCTGAGTTTTGGTACTAAAGAAGTGGAATGGGCAGGTTTGTTGGGAAGAAACCAGCAATGGTTCAGGGACACAAACTCATGCCTTCTATCCACCCCGATACACGTGTTCGCAATGGGTCACGTTGCGCAATGAAATGGTGCGAAACCACCACAAACCTGAGTTTTGGACCTAAAGAACTGGATTGGGCACGTTCGTTGCGAAAAAACAACAAATGGTTCCGAGGGCACAAATTCATGCCTTCTATCCACCCCGATACTCGTTTTCGCAATGGGTCACTGCGGCAACGAAATGGTGCGAAACCACCCCAAACTTGAGTTTTGGACCAAAAGAAGTGGATTGGGCATGTTCGTTGTGAAAAAAAAAAGAAATGGGTCCGAGGGCACAAACTCATGCCTTGTATCCACCACGAAACTCGTTTTCGCAATGGGTCACGTGCGGCAATTAAAGGCGCGAAACAACCCCAAACATGAGTTTTGGACATAAAGAAGTGGATTGGGTATGTTTGTTGCGAAAAAACAAGCAATGGTTCAGGGGCACAAACTCATGCCTTGTATCCACCCCGATACTCGTTTTCGCAACGGGTCACGTGGCGCAACGAAATGGCACGAAACCACCACAAACATGAGTTTTGGACCTAAAGAAGTGGATTGGGCATGTTCGCTGCGACAAAACAAGAAATGGTTCCAGAAGCACAAACTTGTGCATTGTATCCACCCCGATACTCGTTTTCGCAATGGGTCACGTGCGGCAACGAAATCGCTTGAAACCATCCAAAACCTGAGTTTTGGTACTAAAGAAGTCGATTGGGCATGTCTGCTGTGAAGAAACAAGCAAACTCATGCCTTCTATCCACCCCGATACTAGTTTTCGCAATGGGTCACGTGGCTCAATGAAATGGCGCTAAACCACCACAAACCTGAGTTTAGGACCTAAAGAACTGAATTGGGCACGCTCATTGCGAAAAAACAAGAAACGGTTCCGAGGGCACAAACTCATGCCTTGTATCCTCTCTGATACTCGTTTTCGCAATGGGTCACGTGCGGCAACGAAATGGCGCGAAACCACCCAAAACCTGAGTTTTGCACCTAAAGAAGTGGATTGGGCATGTTCCTTGCGAAAAAACAAGAAATGGTTCCGAGGGCACAAACTTATGCCTTGTATCCAACCCGATACTCGTTTTCGCAATGGGTCACGTGCGGCAATGAAATGGCGCGAAACCACCCCAAACCTGAGTTTTGGACCTAAAGAAGTGGATTGGGTATGTTTGTTGCTAAGAAACAAGAAATGGTTTAGGGACACAAGCTCATGACATGTATCCACGCCGATACTCGTTTTCGCAGTGGGTCACGTGCGGCAATGAAATGGCGCGAAACCACCCCAAACCAGAGTTTTGGACCTAAAGATGTGGATTGGGCATCTTCGTCGCGAAAAAACAAGAAAAGGTTCCGAGGGCACAAACTCATGCCTTGTATCCACCCCGAAACTCGTTTTCGCAATGGGTCACGTGCGGCAATTAAAGGCGCGAAACAACCCCAAACATGTGTTTTGGACATAAAGAAGTAGATTGGGTATGTTTGTTGCGAAAAAACAAGCAATGGTTCAGGGGCACAAACTCATGCCTTGTATCCTCCCCGATACTTGTTTTCGCCATGGGTCACGTGCGGCAATGAAATGGCGCGAAACCACCCCAAACCTGAGTTTTGGACCTAAAGAAGTGGATTGGGTATGTTTGTTGCTAAGAAACAAGAAATGGTTTAGGGACACAAGCTCATGACATGTATCCACGCCGATACTCGTTTTCGCAGTGGGTCACGTGCGGCAATGAAATGGCGCGAAACCACCCCAAACCTGAGTTTTGGACCTAAAGAAGTGGATTGGGCATCTTCGTTGCGAAAAAACAAGAAATGGTTCCGACGGCACATACTCATGCCTTGTATCCACCCCGAAACTCGTTTTCGCAATGGGTCACGTGCGGCAACGTAATGGCGTGAAACCACCACAAAACCTGAGTTTTGGACCTAAAGAAGTGGATTGGGCATGTTCGTCGCGAAAAACAAGAAATGGTTCCGAGGGCACAAACTCATGCCTTGTATCCACCCCGAAACTCGTTTTCGCAATGGGTCCCGTGCGGCAATTAAAGGCGCAAAACAACAACCCCAAACATGTGTTTTGGACATAAAGAAGTAGATTGGGTATGTTTGTTGCGAAAAAAACAAGCAATGGTTCAGGGGCACAAACTCATGCCTTGTATCCTCCCCGATACTCGTTTTCGCAATGGGTCACGTGGCGCAACGAAATAGCATGAAACCACCACAAACATGAGTTTTGGAACTAAAGAAGTGCATTGGGCATGTTCGCTGTGACAAAACAAGAAATGGTTCCAGAAGCACAAACTCGTGCATTGTATCCACCCCGATACTCGTTTTCGCAATGGGTCACGTGCGGCAACGAAATCGCGCGAAACCAACCCAAACCTGAGTTTTGGTACTAAAGAAGTGGAATGGGCAGGTTTGTTGGGAAGAAACCAGCAATGGTTCAGGGACACAAACTCATGCCTTCTATCCACCCAGATACTCGTGTTCGCAATGGGTCACGTTGCGCAATGAAATTGTGCGAAACCACCACAAACTTGAGTTTTGGACCTAAAGAACTGGATTGGGCACGTTCGTTGCGAAAAAACAACAAATGGTTCCGAGGGCACAAATTCATGCCTTCTATCCACCCCGATACTCGTTTTCGCAATGGGTCACTGCGGCAACGAAATGGCGCGAAACCACCCCAAACTTGAGTTTTGGACCAAAAGAAGTGGATTGGGCATGTTCGTTGCGAAAAAAAAGAAATGGGTCCGAGGGCACAAACTCATGCCTTGTATCCACCACGAAACTCGTTTTCGCAATGGGTCACGTGCGGCAATTAAAGGTGCGAAACAACCCCAAACATGAGTTTTGGACATAAAGAAGTGGATTGGGTATGTTTGTTGCGAAAAAACAAGCAATGGTTCAGGGGCACAAACTCATGCCTTGTATCCACCCCGATACTCGTTTTCGCAACGGGTCACGTGGCGCAACGAAATGGCACGAAACCACCACAAACATGAGTTTTGGACCTAAAGAAGTGGATTGGGCATGTTCGCTGCTACAAAACAAGAAATGGTTCCAAAAGCACAAACTTGTGCATTGTATCCACCCCGATACTTGTTTTCGCAATGGGTCACGTGCGGCAACGAAATCGCTTGAAACCATCCAAAACCTGAGTTTTGGTACTAAAGAAGTCGATTGGGAATGTCTGCTGTGAAGAAACAAGCAAACTCATGCCTTCTATCCACCCCGATACTAGTTTTCGCAATGGGTCACGTGGCTCAATGAAATGGCGCTAAACCACCACAAACCTGAGTTTAGGACCTAAAGAACTGAATTGGGCACGCTCATTGCGAAAAAACAAGAAACGGTTCCGAGGGCACAAACTCATGCCTTGTATCCTCTCTGATACTCGTTTTCGCAATGGGTCACGTGCGGCAACGAAATGGCGCGAAACCACCCAAAACCTGAGTTTTGCACCTAAAGAAGTGGATTGGGCATGTTCCTTGCGAAAAAACAAGAAATGGTTCCGAGGGCACAAACTTATGCCTTGTATCCAACCCGATACTCGTTTTCGCAACGGGTCACGTGGCGCAACGAAATGGCACGAAACCACCACAAACATGAGTTTTGGACCTAAAGAAGTGGATTGGGCATGTTCGCTGCGACAAAACAAGAAATGGTTCCAGAAGCACAAACTTGTGCATTGTATCCACCCCGATACTCGTTTTCGCAATGGGTCACGTGCGGCAACGAAATCGCTTGAAACCATCCAAAACCTGAGTTTTGGTACTAAAGAAGTCGATTGGGCATGTCTGCTGTGAAGAAACAAGCAAACTCATGCCTTCTATCCACCCCGATACTAGTTTTCGCAATGGGTCACGTGGCTCAATGAAATGGCGCTAAACCACCACAAACCTGAGTTTAGGACCTAAAGAACTGAATTGGGCACGCTCATTGCGAAAAAACAAGAAACGGTTCCGAGGGCACAAACTCATGCCTTGTATCCTCTCTGATACTCGTTTTCGCAATGGGTCACGTGCGGCAACGAAATGGCGCGAAACCACCCAAAACCTGAGTTTTGCACCTAAAGAAGTGGATTGGGCATGTTCCTTGCGAAAAAACAAGAAATGGTTCCGAGGGCACAAACTTATGCCTTGTATCCAACCCGATACTCGTTTTCGCAATGGGTCACGTGCGGCAATGAAATGGCGCGAAACCACCCCAAACCTGAGTTTTGGACCTAAAGAAGTGGATTGGGTATGTTTGTTGCTAAGAAACAAGAAATGGTTTAGGGACACAAGCTCATGACATGTATCCACGCCGATACTCGTTTTCGCAGTGGGTCACGTGCGGCAATGAAATGGCGCGAAACCACCCCAAACCAGAGTTTTGGACCTAAAGATGTGGATTGGGCATCTTCGTCGCGAAAAAACAAGAAAAGGTTCCGAGGGCACAAACTCATGCCTTGTATCCACCCCGAAACTCGTTTTCGCAATGGGTCACGTGCGGCAATTAAAGGCGCGAAACAACCCCAAACATGTGTTTTGGACATAAAGAAGTAGATTGGGTATGTTTGTTGCGAAAAAACAAGCAATGGTTCAGGGGCACAAACTCATGCCTTGTATCCTCCCCGATACTTGTTTTCGCCATGGGTCACGTGCGGCAATGAAATGGCGCGAAACCACCCCAAACCTGAGTTTTGGACCTAAAGAAGTGGATTGGGTATGTTTGTTGCTAAGAAACAAGAAATGGTTTAGGGACACAAGCTCATGACATGTATCCACGCCGATACTCGTTTTCGCAGTGGGTCACGTGCGGCAATGAAATGGCGCGAAACCACCCCAAACCTGAGTTTTGGACCTAAAGAAGTGGATTGGGCATCTTCGTTGCGAAAAAACAAGAAATGGTTCCGACGGCACATACTCATGCCTTGTATCCACCCCGAAACTCGTTTTCGCAATGGGTCACGTGCGGCAACGTAATGGCGTGAAACCACCACAAAACCTGAGTTTTGGACCTAAAGAAGTGGATTGGGCATGTTCGTCGCGAAAAACAAGAAATGGTTCCGAGGGCACAAACTCATGCCTTGTATCCACCCCGAAACTCGTTTTCGCAATGGGTCCCGTGCGGCAATTAAAGGCGCAAAACAACAACCCCAAACATGTGTTTTGGACATAAAGAAGTAGATTGGGTATGTTTGTTGCGAAAAAAACAAGCAATGGTTCAGGGGCACAAACTCATGCCTTGTATCCTCCCCGATACTCGTTTTCGCAATGGGTCACGTGGCGCAACGAAATAGCATGAAACCACCACAAACATGAGTTTTGGAACTAAAGAAGTGCATTGGGCATGTTCGCTGTGACAAAACAAGAAATGGTTCCAGAAGCACAAACTCGTGCATTGTATCCACCCCGATACTCGTTTTCGCAATGGGTCACGTGCGGCAACGAAATCGCGCGAAACCAACCCAAACCTGAGTTTTGGTACTAAAGAAGTGGAATGGGCAGGTTTGTTGGGAAGAAACCAGCAATGGTTCAGGGACACAAACTCATGCCTTCTATCCACCCAGATACTCGTGTTCGCAATGGGTCACGTTGCGCAATGAAATTGTGCGAAACCACCACAAACTTGAGTTTTGGACCTAAAGAACTGGATTGGGCACGTTCGTTGCGAAAAAACAACAAATGGTTCCGAGGGCACAAATTCATGCCTTCTATCCACCCCGATACTCGTTTTCGCAATGGGTCACTGCGGCAACGAAATGGCGCGAAACCACCCCAAACTTGAGTTTTGGACCAAAAGAAGTGGATTGGGCATGTTCGTTGCGAAAAAAAAGAAATGGGTCCGAGGGCACAAACTCATGCCTTGTATCCACCACGAAACTCGTTTTCGCAATGGGTCACGTGCGGCAATTAAAGGTGCGAAACAACCCCAAACATGAGTTTTGGACATAAAGAAGTGGATTGGGTATGTTTGTTGCGAAAAAACAAGCAATGGTTCAGGGGCACAAACTCATGCCTTGTATCCACCCCGATACTCGTTTTCGCAACGGGTCACGTGGCGCAACGAAATGGCACGAAACCACCACAAACATGAGTTTTGGACCTAAAGAAGTGGATTGGGCATGTTCGCTGCTACAAAACAAGAAATGGTTCCAAAAGCACAAACTTGTGCATTGTATCCACCCCGATACTTGTTTTCGCAATGGGTCACGTGCGGCAACGAAATCGCTTGAAACCATCCAAAACCTGAGTTTTGGTACTAAAGAAGTCGATTGGGAATGTCTGCTGTGAAGAAACAAGCAAACTCATGCCTTCTATCCACCCCGATACTAGTTTTCGCAATGGGTCACGTGGCTCAATGAAATGGCGCTAAACCACCACAAACCTGAGTTTAGGACCTAAAGAACTGGATTGGGCACGCTCATTGCGAAAAAACAAGAAATGGTTCCGAGGGCACAAACTCATGCCTTGTATCCTCCCTGATACACGTTTTCGCAATGGGTCACGTGTGGCAACGAAATGGCGCGAAACCACCCAAAACCTGAGTTTTGGACCTAAAGAAGTGGATTGGGCATGTTCCTTGCGAAAAAACAAGAAATGGTTCCGAGGGCACAAACTTATGCCTTGTATCCAACCCGATACTCGTTTTCGCAATGGGTCACGTGCGGCAATGAAATGGCGCGAAACAACCCCAAACTTGAGTTTTGGACCTAAAGAAGTGGATTGGGTATGTTTGTTGCTAAGAAACAAGAAATGGTTTAGGGATACAAAGTCATGCCATGTATCCACGCCGATACTCGTTTTCGCAGTGGGTCACGTGCGGCAATGAAATGGCGCGAAACCACCCCAAACCAGAGTTTTGGACCTAAAGAAGTGGATTGGGCATCTTCGTCGCGAAAAAACAAGAAATGGTTCCGAGGGCACATACTCATGCCTTGTATCCACCCCGAAACTCGTTTTCGCAATGGGTCACGTGCGGCAACGAAATGGCGTGAAACCACCCCAAAACCTGAGTTTTGGACCTAAAGAAGTGGATTGGGCATGTTCGTCGCGAAGAAACAAGAAATGGTTCCGAGGGAACAAACTCATGCCTTGTATCCACCCCGAAACTCGTTTTCGCAATGGGTCACGTGCGGCAATTAAAGGCGCAAAACAACCCCAAACATGTGTTTTGGACATAAAGAAGTAGATTGGGTATGTTTGTTGCGAAAAAACAAGCAATGGTTCAGGGGCCCAAACTCATGCCTTGTATCCTCCCCGATACTCGTTTTCGCAATGGGTCACGTGGCGCAACGAAATAGCATGAAACCACCACAAACATGAGTTTTGGACCTAAAGAAGTGCATTGGGCATGTTCGCTGTGACAAAACAAGAAATGGTTCCAGAAGCACAAACTCGTGCATTGTATCCACCCCGATACTCGTTTTCGCAATGGGTCACGTGCGGCAACGAAATCGCGCGAAACCAACCCAAACCTGAGTTTTGGTACTAAAGAAGTGGAATGGGCAGGTTTGTTGGGAAGAAACAAGCAATGGTTCAGGGACACAAACTCATGCCTTCTATCCACCCCGATACTCGTGTTCGCAATAGGTCACGTTGCGCAATGAAATGGTGCGAAACCACAACAAACCTGAGTTTTGGACCTAAAGAACTGGATTGGGCACGTTCGTTGCGAAAAAACAAGAAATGGTTCCGAGGGCACAAACTCATGCCTTGTATCCACCCCGATAGTCGTTTTCGCAATGGGTCACGTGAGGCAATTAAAGGCGCTAAACAACCCCAAACATGAGTTTTGGACCTAAAGAAGTGGATTGGGCACGTTCGTTGCGAAAAAACAAGAAATGGTACCGAGGGCACAAACTCATGCCTTGTATCCACCTCGATACTCGTTTTCGCAATGGGTCACGTGGCGCAACAAAATGGTACGAAACCACCACAGACATGAGTTTTGGACCTAAAGAATTGGATTGTGCATGTTCTCTGCGACAAAACACGAAATGGTTCCAGAAGCACAAACTCGTGCATTGTATCCACCCCGATACTCGTTTTCACAATGGGCCACGTGCGGCAACGAAATGCCGCGAGACCACCACAAACATGAGTTTTGGACCTAAAGTTGTGGATTGGGCATGTTCGCTGCGACAAAACAAGAAATGGTTCCAGGGGCACAAACTCATGCCTTGTATCTACCCCGATACTCTTTTTCGCAATGGGTCACGTGCAGCAACGAAATGGCGCGAAACCTCCCCAAACCTGAGTTTTGGACCTAAAGAAGTGGATTGGGCATGTTTGTTGTGAAGAAACAAGCAATGGTTCAGGGACACAAACTCATGCCTTCTATCCACCCCGATACTCCTTTTCGCAATGGGTCACGTGGCGCAATGAAATGGCGCGAAACCACCACAAACCTGAGTTTTGGACCTAAAGAAGTCGATTGGGCATGTTTGCTGCAAAGAAACAAGCAAACTCATGCCTTCTATCCACCCCGATACTAGTTTTCGCAATGGGTCACGTGGCGCAATGAAATGGCGCTAAACCACCACAAACCTGAGTTTTGGACCTAAAGAACTGGATTGGGCACGCTCGTTGCGAAAAAACAAGAAATGGTTCCGAGGGCACAAACTCATGCCTTGTATCCACCCCGATACTCGTTTTCGCAATGGGTCACGTGCGGCAACGAAATGGCACGAAACCACCTGAAACCTGAGTTTTGGACCTAAAGAAGTGGATTGGGCATGTTCGTTGCGAAAAAACAAGAAATGGTTCCGAGGGCACAAACTTATGCCTCGTATCCAACCTGATACTCGTTTTCGCAATGGGTCACGTGCGGCAATGAAATGGCGCGAAACCGCCCCAAACCTCAGTTTTGGTACAAAAGAAGTGGATTGGGCATGTTTTTTGTGAAGAAACAAGCAATGGTTCAGCGACACAAACTCAAGCATTGTATCCACACCAATACTAGTTTTCGCAATGGGTCACGTGCGGCAACGAAATGGCGCGAAACCACCACAAACCTGAGTTTTGGACCTAAAGAACTGGATTGGGCACGTTCGTTGCGAAAAAAACAACAAATGGTTCCGAGGGCACAAACTCATGCCTTGTATCCACCCCGATACAAGTTTTCGCAATGGGTCACGTGCGGCAATGAAATGGCGCAAAACCACCCCAAACCTGAGTTTTGGACCTAAAGAAGTGGATTGGGCATTTTCGTTGTGAAAAAACAAGAAATGGTTCCAAGGGCACAAACTCATGCCTTGTATCTAACTCGATACTCATTTTCGCAATGGGTCACATGCGGCAATGAAATGGCGCGAAACCACCGCAAATATGAGTTTTGGACCTAAAGAAGTGGATTGGTCATGTTTGTTGCAGAAAATCAAGAAATGGTTCCATGGGCACAAACTCATGCCTTGTATCTACCCCGATACTCGTTTTCGCAATGGGTCACGTGCGGCAACGAAATGGTGCGAAACCGCCCCAAACCTGAGTTTTGGTACAAAAGAAGTGGATTGGGCATGTTTTTTGTGAAGAAACAAGCAATGGTTCAGCGACACAAACTCATGCATTGTATCCACCCCAATACTAGTTTTCGCAATGGGTCACGTGCGGCAACGAAATGGCGCGAAACCACCACAAACCTGAGTTTTGGACCGAAAGAACTGGATTGGGCACGTTCGTTGCGAAAAAACAAGAAATGGTTCCGAGGGCACAAACTCATGCCTTGTATCCACCCCGAAACTCGTTTTCGCAATGGGTCACGTGCGGCAATTAAAGGCGCGAAACAACCGCAAACATTCGTTTTGGACATAAAGAAGTGGATTGGGTATGTTTGTTGTGAAAAAACAAGCAATGGTTCAGGGGCACAAACTCATGCCTTGTATCCACCCCGATACTCGTTTTCGCAATGGGTCACGTGGCGCAACGAAATCGCACGAAACAACCACAAACATGAGTTTTGGACCTAAAGAAGTGGATTGGGCATGTTCGCTGCGACAAAACAAGAAATGGTTCCAGAAGCACAAACTCGTGCATTGTATCCACCCCAATACTCGTTTTCGCAATGGGTCACGTGCTGCAACGAAATGGCGCGAGACCACCACAAACATGAGTTTTGGACCTAAAGTTGTGGATTGGGCATGTTCACTGCGACAAAACAAGAAATGGTTCCAGGGGCACAAACTCATGCCTTGTATCTACCCCGATACTCGTTTTCGCAATGGGTCACGTGCGGCAACGAAGTGGCGTGAAACCACCCCAAAATCTGAGTTTTGGACCTAAAGAAGTGGATTGGGCATGTTCGTTGCGAAAAAACAAAAAATGGTTCCGGGGGCACAAACTCATGCCTTGTATCCACCCCGAAACTCGTTTTCGCAATGGGTCACGTGCGGCAATTAAAGGCGCGAAACAACCCCAAACATTCGTTTTGGACATAAAGAAGTGGATTGGGTATGTTTGTTGTGAAAAAACAAGCAATGGTTCAGGGGCACAAACTCATGCCTTGTATCCACCCCGATACTCGTTTTCGCAATCGGTCACGTGGAGCAACGAAATGGCCCGAAACCACCACAAACATGAGTTTTGGACCTAAAGAAGTTGATTGGGCATGTTTGCTGTGAGAAAACAAGAAATGGTTCCAGAAGCACAAACTCGTGCATTGTATCCACCCCAATACTCCTTTTCGCAATGGGTCACGTGCTGCAACGAAATGGCGCGAGACCCCCAGAAACATGAGTTTTGGACATAAAGTTGTGGATTGGGCATGTTCACTGCGACAAAACAAGAGATGGTTCCAGAGGCAGAAACTCATGCCTTGTATCTACCCCGATACTCGTTTTCGCAATGGGTCACGTGCGGCAACGAAATTGTGAGAAACCACCCCAAACCTGAGTTTTGGACCTAAAGAAGTGGATTGGGCATGTTTGATGCGAAGAAACAAGCAATGGTTCAGGGACAGAAACTCATGCCTTCCATCCACCCCGATACTCGTTTTCGCAATGGGTAACGTGGCGCAATGAAATGGCGCGAAACCACCAAAAACCTGAGTTTTGGACCTAAAAGAAGTGGATTGGGCACGTTCGATGCAAGAAAACAAGAAATGGTTTAGGGCACAAACTCATGCCTTGTATCCACCCCGATACTCGTTTTCGCAATGGGTCACGTGCGGCAAAGAAATGGCGCGAAACCACCCCAAACCTGAGTTTTGGACCTAAAGAAGTGGATTGGGCACGTTCGTTGCAAAAAAAAACAAGAAATGGTACCGAGGGCACAAACTCATACCTTGTTTCCATCTCGATACTCGTTTTCGCAATGGGTCACGTGCGGCAACGAAATGGCGCGAAACCACCCCATACCTGAGTTTTGGACCTAAAGAAGTTGATTGGGCACGTTCGTTGCAAAAAAAAACAAGAAATGGTTCCGAGGGCACAAACTCATGCCTTGTATCCACCTCGATACTCGTTTTCGCAATGGGTCACGTGCGGCAACGAAATGGTGCGAAATCACCCGAAACCTGAGTTTTGGACCTAAAGAAGTGGATTGGGAATGTTCGCTGTGACAAAACAAGAAATTGTTCCAGAAGCACAAACTCGTGCATTGTATCCACCCTGATACTCGTTTTCGCAATGGGTCACGTGCAGCAACAAAATCGCGCGAAACCATCCAAAACCTGAGTTTTGGTACTAAAGAAGTCGATTGGGCATGTTTGCTGCAAAGAAACAAGCAAACTCATGCCTTCTATCCACCCCGATACTAGTTTTCGCAATGGGTCACGTGGCGCAATGAAATGGCGCTAAACCACCACAAACCTGAGTTTTGGACCTAAAGAACTGGATTGGGCACGCTCGTTGCGAAAAAACAAGAAATGGTTCCGAGGGCACAAACTCATGCCTTGTATCCACCCCGATACTCGTTTTCGCAATGGGTCACGTGCTGCAACGAAATGGCACGAAACCACCTGAAACCTGAGTTTTGGACCTAAAGAAGTGGATTGGGCATGTTCGTTGCGAAAAAACAAGAAATGGTTCCGAGGGCACAAACTTATGCCTCGTATCCAACCCGATACTCGTTTTCGCAATGGGTCACGTGCGGCAATGAAGTGGCGCGAAACCGCCCCAAACCTGAGTTTTGGTACAAAAGAAGTGGATTGGGCATGTTTTTTGTGAAGAAACAAGCAATGGTTCAGCGACACAAACTCAAGCATTGTATCCACCCCAATTCTAGTTTTCGCAATGGGTCACGTGCGGCAACGAAATGGCGCGAAACCACCACAAACCTGAGTTTTGGACCTAAAGAACTGGATTGGGCACGTTCGTTCTGAAAAAACAACAAATGGTTGCGAGGGCACAAACTCATGCCTTGTATCCACCCCGAAACTCGTTTTCACAATGGGCCACGTGCGGCAACGAAATGCTGCGAGACCACCACAAACATGAGTTTTGGACCTAAAGTTGTGGATTGGGCATGTTCGCTGCGACAAAACAAGAAATGGTTCCAGGGGCACAAACTCATGCCTTGTATCTACCCCGATACTCTTTTTCGCAATGGGTCACGTGCGGCAACGAAATGGCGCGAAACCTCCCCAAACCTGAGTTTTGGACCTAAAGAAGTGGATTGGGCCTGTTTGTTGTGAAGAAACAAGCAATGGTTCAGGGACACAAACTCATGCCATCGATCCACCCCGATACTCCTTTTCGCAATGGGTCACGTGGCGCAATGAAATGGCGCGAAACCACCACAAACCTGAGTTTTGGACCTAAAGAAGTGGATTGGGCACGTTCCATGCAAGAAAACAAGAAATGGTATAGGGCACAAACTCATGCCTTGTATCCACCCCGATACTCGTTTTCGCAATGGGTCACGTGCGGCAAAGAAATGGCGTGAAACCACCCCAAACCTGATTTTGGACCTAAAGAACTGGATTGGGCACGTTCGTTGCAAAAATAAAACAAGAAATGGTACCGAGGGCACAAACTCATGCCTTGTATCCACCTCGATACTCGTTTTCGCAATGGGTCACGTGCGGCAACTAAAGGCGCGAAACAACCCCAAACATTCGTTTTGGACATAAAGAAGTGGATTGGGTATGTTTGTTGTGAAAAACAAGCAATGGTTCAGGGGCACAAACTCATGCCTTGTATCCACCCCGATACTCGTTTTCGCAATGGGTGACGTGGCGCAACGAAATGGCACGAAACCACCACAAACACGAGTTTTGGACCTAAAGAAGTGGATTGGGCATGTTCGCTGCGACAAAACAAGAAATGGTTCCAGAAGAACAAACTCGTGCATTGTATCCACCCCGATACTCGTTTTTGCAATGGGTCACGTGCGGCAACGAAATGGCGTGAGACCACCACAAACATGAGTTTTGGACCTATAGTTGTGGATTGGGCATGTTCACTGTGACAAAACAAGAAATGGTTCCAGAGGCACAAACTCATGCCTTGTATCTACCCTGATACTCGTTTTTGCAATGGGTCACGTGGCGCAATGAAATGGCGCGAAACCACCACAAACCTGAGTTTTGGACCTAAAGAAGTGGATTGGGCACGTTCGATGCAAGAAAACAAGAAATGGTTTAGGGCACAAACTCATGCCTTGTATCCACCCCGATACTCGTTTTCGCAATGGGTCACGTGCGGCAAAGAAATGGCGCGAAACCACCCCAAACCTGAGTTTTGGACCTAAAGAAGTGGATTGGGCACGTTCGTTGCCAAAAAAACAAGAAATGGTACCGAGGGCACAAAATCATGCCTTGTATCCATCTCGATACTCCTTTTCGCAATGGGTCACGTGCGGCAACGAAATGGCGCGAAACCACCCCATACCTGAGTTTTGGACCTAAAGAAGTTGATTGGGCACGTTCGTTGCAAAAAAAACAAGAAATGGTTCCGAGGGCACAAACTCATGCCTTGTATCCACCTCGATACTCGTTTTCGCAATGGGTCACGTGCGGCAACGAAATGGTGCGAAATCACCCGAAACCTGGGTTTTGGACCTAAAGAAGTGGATTGGGCATGTTCGTTGTGAAAAAACAAGAAATGGTTCCGAGGGCACAAACTTATGCCTTGTATCCAAACCGATACTCGTTTTCGCAATGGGTCACGTGCGGCAATGAAATGGCGTGAAACCACCCCAAACCCGAGTTTTGGACCTAAAGAAGTGGATTGGGTATGTTTGTTGCTAAGAAACAAGAAATGGTTCGGGGACACAAACTCATGCCATGTATCCACCCCGATACTTGTTTTCGCAATGGGTCACGTGCGGCAACGAAATGGCGCGAAACCACCCCAAACCTGAGTTTTGGACCTAAAGAAGTGGATTGGGCATGTTCGTTGCAGAAAAAAAGAAATGGTTCCAGGGGCACAAACTCATGCCTTGTATCTACCCCGATACTCGTTTTCGCAATGGGTCACGTGCGGCTACGAAATGGCGCGAAACCACCCCAAACCTGAGTTTTGGTACTGAAGAAGTGGATTGGGCATGTTTGTTGCGAGGAAACAAGCAATTGATCAGGAACACAAACTCATGCCTTCTATCCACCCCGATACTAGTTTTCGCAATGGGTCACGTGGCGCATTGAAATGGCGTGAAACCACCACAAATCTGAGTTTTGGACCTAAAGAACTGGACTGGGCACGTTCGTTGCGAAAAAACAAGAAATGGTTCCGAGGGCACAAACTCATGCCTTGTATCCACCCCTATTCTCGTTTTCGCAATGGGTCACGTGCGGCAACGAAATGGTGTGAAACCACCCCAAAATCTGAGTTTTGGACCTAAAGAAGTGGATTGGGCATGTTCGTTGCGAAAAAACAAGAAATGGTTCCGAGGGCACAAACTCATGCCTTGTATCCACCCCGAAACTCGTTTTCGCAATGGGTCACGTGCGGCAATTAAAGGCGCGAAACAACCCCAAACATTCGTTTTGGACATAAAGAAGTGGATTGGGTATGTTTGTTGTGAAAAAACAAGCAATGGTTCAGGGGCACAAACTCATGCCTTGTATCCACCCCGATACTCGTTTTCGCAATCGGTCACGTGGAGCAACGAAATGGCCCGAAACCACCGCAAACATGACTTTTGGACCTAAAGAAGTTGATTGGGCATGTTTGCTGCGAGAAAACAAGAAATGGTTCCAGAAGCACAAACTCGTGCATTGTATCCACCCCAATACTCCTTTTCGCAATGTGTCACGTGCTGCAACGAAATGGCGCGAGACCCCCACAAACATGAGTTTTGGACATAAAGTTGTGGATGGGGCATGTTCACTGCGACAAAACAAGAAATGGTTCCAGGGGCAGAAACTCATGCCTTGTATCTACCCCGATACTCGTTTTCGCAATGGGTCACGTGCGGCAACGAAATTGTGCGAAACCACCCCAAACCTGAGTTTTGGACCTAAAGAAGTGGATTGGGCATGTTTGATGCGAAGAAACAAGCAATGGTTCAGGGACACAAACTCATGCCTTCCATCCACTCCGATACTCGTTTTCGCAATGGGTCACGTGGCGCAATGAAATGGCGCGAAACCACCACAAACCTGAGTTTTGGACCTAAAGAAGTGGATTGGGCACGTTCGATGCAAGAAAATAAGAAATGGTTTAGGGCACAAACTCATGCCTTGTATCCACCCCGATACTCGTTTTCGCAATGGGTCACGTGCGGCAAAGAAATGGCGCGAAACCACCCCAAACCTGAGTTTTGGACCTAAAGAAGTGGATTGGGCACGTTCGTTGCAAAAAAAAAACAAGAAATGGTACCGAGGGCACAAACTCATGCCTTGTATCCATCTCGATACTCCTTTTCGCAATGGGTCACGTGCGGCAACGAAATGGCGCGAAACCACCCCATACCTGAGTTTTGGACCTAAAGAAGTTGATTGGGCACGTTCGTTGCAAAAAAAACAAGAAATGGTTCCGAGGGCACAAACTCATGCCTTGTATCCACCTCGATACTCGTTTTCGCAATGGGTCACTTGCGGCAACGGAATGGTGCGAAATCACCCGAAACCTGGGTTTTGGACCTAAAGAAGTGCATTGGGCATGTTCGTTGTGAAAAAACAAGAAATGGTTCCGAGGGCACAAACTTATGCCTTGTATCCAACCCGATACTCGTTTTCGCAATGGGTCACGTGCGGCAATGAAATGGCGTGAAACCACCCCAAACCCGAGTTTTGGACCTAAAGAAGTGGATTGGGTATTTTTGTTGCTAAGAAACAAGAAATGGTTTGGGGACACAAACTCATGCCATGTATCCACCCCGATACTTGTTTTCGCAATGGGTCACGTGCGGCAACGAAATGGCGCGAAACCACCCCAAACCTGAGTTTTGGACCTAAAGAAGTGGATTGGGCATGTTCGTTGCAGAAAAAAACAGAAATGGTTCCAGGGGCACAAACTCATGCCTTGTATCTATCCCGATACTCGTTTTCGCAATGGGTCACGTGCGGCTACGAAATGGCGCGAAACCACCCCAAACCTGAGTTTTGGTACTGAAGAAGTGGATTGGGCATGTTTGTTGCGAAGAAACAAGCAATTGATCACGAACACAAACTCATGCCTTCTATCCACCCCGATACTAGTTTTCGCAATGGGTCACGTGGCGCATTGAAATGGCGTGAAACCACCACAAATCTGAGTTTTGGACCTAAAGAACTGGACTGGGCACGATCGTTGCGAAAAAACAAGAAATGGTTCCGACGGCACAAACTCATGCCTTGTATCCACCCCTATTCTCGTTTTCGCAATGGGTCACGTGCGGCAACGAAATGGTGTGAAACCACCCCAAAATCTGAGTTTTGGACCTAAAGAAGTGGATTGGGCATGTTCGTTGCGAAAAAACAAGAAATGGTTCCGAGGGCACAAACTCATGCCTTGTATCCACCCCGAAACTCGTTTTCGCAATGGGTCACGTGCGGCAATTAAAGGCGCGAAACAACCCCAAACATTCGTTTTGGACATAAAGAAGTGGATTGGGTGTGTTTGTTGTGAAAAAACAAGCAATGGTTCAGGGGCACAAACTCATGCCTTGTATCCACCCCGATACTCGTTTTCGCAATCGGTCACGTGGAGCAACGAAATGGCCCGAAACCACCACAAACATGACTTTTGGACCTAAAGAAGTTGATTGGGCATGTTTGCTGCGAGAAAACAAGAAATGGTTCCAGAAGCACAAACTCGTGCATTGTATCCACCCCAATACTCCTTTTCGCAATGTGTCACGTGCTGCAACGAAATGGCGCGAGACCCCCAAAACATGAGTTTTGGACATAAAGTTGTGGATGGGGCATGTTCACTGCGACAAAACAAGAAATGGTTCCAGGGGCAGAAACTCATGCCTTGTATCTACCCCGATACTCGTTTTCGCAATGGGTCACGTGCGGCAACGAAATTGTGCGAAACCACCCCAAACCTGAGTTTTGGACCTAAAGAAGTGGATTGGGCATGTTTGATGCGAAGAAACAAGCAATGGTTCAGGGACACAAACTCATGCCTTCCATCCACTCCGATACTCGTTTTCGCAATGGGTCACGTGGCGCAATGAAATGGCGCGAAACCACCACAAACCTGAGTTTTGGACCTAAAGAAGTGGATTGGGCACGTTCGATGCAAGAAAATAAGAAATGGTTTAGGGCACAAACTCATGCCTTGTATCCACCCCGATACTCGTTTTCGCAATGGGTCACGTGCGGCAAAGAAATGGCGCGAAACCACCCCAAACCTGAGTTTTGGACCTAAAGAAGTGGATTGGGCACGTTCGTTGCAAAAAAAAAACAAGAAATGGTACCGAGGGCACAAACTCATGCCTTGTATCCATCTCGATACTCCTTTTCGCAATGGGTCACGTGCGGCAACGAAATGGCGCGAAACCACCCCATACCTGAGTTTTGGACCTAAAGAAGTTGATTGGGCACGTTCGTTGCAAAAAAAACAAGAAATGGTTCCGAGGGCACAAACTCATGCCTTGTATCCACCTCGATACTCGTTTTCGCAATGGGTCACTTGCGGCAACGGAATGGTGCGAAATCACCCGAAACCTGGGTTTTGGACCTAAAGAAGTGCATTGGGCATGTTCGTTGTGAAAAAACAAGAAATGGTTCCGAGGGCACAAACTTATGCCTTGTATCCAACCCGATACTCGTTTTCGCAATGGGTCACGTGCGGCAATGAAATGGCGTGAAACCACCCCAAACCCGAGTTTTGGACCTAAAGAAGTGGATTGGGTATTTTTGTTGCTAAGAAACAAGAAATGGTTTGGGGACACAAACTCATGCCATGTATCCACCCCGATACTTGTTTTCGCAATGGGTCACGTGCGGCAACGAAATGGCGCGAAACCACCCCAAACCTGAGTTTTGGACCTAAAGAAGTGGATTGGGCATGTTCGTTGCAGAAAAAAACAGAAATGGTTCCAGGGGCACAAACTCATGCCTTGTATCTATCCCGATACTCGTTTTCGCAATGGGTCACGTGCGGCTACGAAATGGCGCGAAACCACCCCAAACCTGAGTTTTGGTACTGAAGAAGTGGATTGGGCATGTTTGTTGCGAAGAAACAAGCAATTGATCACGAACACAAACTCATGCCTTCTATCCACCCCGATACTAGTTTTCGCAATGGGTCACGTGGCGCATTGAAATGGCGTGAAACCACCACAAATCTGAGTTTTGGACCTAAAGAACTGGACTGGGCACGATCGTTGCGAAAAAACAAGAAATGGTTCCGACGGCACAAACTCATGCCTTGTATCCACCCCTATTCTCGTTTTCGCAATGGGTCACGTGCGGCAACGAAATGGTGTGAAACCACCCCAAAATCTGAGTTTTGGACCTAAAGAAGTGGATTGGGCATGTTCGTTGCGAAAAAACAAGAAATGGTTCCGAGGGCACAAACTCATGCCTTGTATCCACCCCGAAACTCGTTTTCGCAATGGGTCACGTGCGGCAATTAAAGGCGCGAAACAACCCCAAACATTCGTTTTGGACATAAAGAAGTGGATTGGGTGTGTTTGTTGTGAAAAAACAAGCAATGGTTCAGGGGCACAAACTCATGCCTTGTATCCACCCCGATACTCGTTTTCGCAATCGGTCACGTGGAGCAACGAAATGGCCCGAAACCACCACAAACATGACTTTTGGACCTAAAGAAGTTGATTGGGCATGTTTGCTGCGAGAAAACAAGAAATGGTTCCAGAAGCACAAACTCGTGCATTGTATCCACCCCAATACTCCTTTTCGCAATGTGTCACGTGCTGCAACGAAATGGCGCGAGACCCCCAAAACATGAGTTTTGGACATAAAGTTGTGGATGGGGCATGTTCACTGCGACAAAACAAGAAATGGTTCCAGGGGCAGAAACTCATGCCTTGTATCTACCCCGATACTCGTTTTCGCAATGGGTCACGTGCGGCAACGAAATTGTGCGAAACCACCCCAAACCTGAGTTTTGGACCTAAAGAAGTGGATTGGGCATGTTTGATGCGAAGAAACAAGCAATGGTTCAGGGACACAAACTCATGCCTTCCATCCACTCCGATACTCGTTTTCGCAATGGGTCACGTGGCGCAATGAAATAGCGCGAAACCACCACAAACCTGAGTTTTGGACCTAAAGAAGTGGATTGGGCACGTTCGATGCAAGAAAATAAGAAATGGTTTAGGGCACAAACTCATGCCTTGTATCCACCCCGATACTCGTTTTCGCAATGGGTCACGTGCGGCAAAGAAATGGCGCGAAACCACCCCAAACCTGAGTTTTGGACCTAAAGAAGTGGATTGGGCACGTTCGTTGCAAAAAAAAAACAAGAAATGGTACCGAGGGCACAAACTCATGCCTTGTATCCATCTCGATACTCCTTTTCGCAATGGATCACGTGCAGCAACGAAATGGCGCGAAACCACCCCATACCTGAGTTTTGGACCTAAAGAAGTTGATTGGGCACGTTCGTTGCAAAAAAAACAAGAAATGGTTCCGAGGGCACAAACTCATGCCTTGTATCCACCTCGATACTCGTTTTCGCAATGGGTCACTTGCGGCAACGGAATGGTGCGAAATCACCCGAAACCTGGGTTTTGGACCTAAAGAAGTGGATTGGGCATGTTCGTTGTGAAAAAACAAGAAATGGTTCCGAGGGCACAAACTTATGCCTTGTATCCAAACCGATACTCGTTTTCGCAATGGGTCACGTGCGGCAATGAAATGGCGTGAAACCACCCCAAACCCGAGTTTTGGACCTAAAGAAGTGGATTGGGTATTTTTGTTGCTAAGAAACAAGAAATGGTTTGGGGACAAACTCATGCCATGTATCCACCCCGATACTTGTTTTCGCAATGGGTCACGTGCGGCAACGAAATGGCGCGAAACCACCCCAAACCTGAGTTTTGGACCTAAAGAAGTGGATTGGGCATGTTCGTTGCAGAAAAAAAAAAGAAATGGTTCCAGGGGCACAAACTCATGCCTTGTATCTATCCCGATACTCGTTTTCGCAATGGGTCACGTGCGGCTACGAAATGGCGCGAAACCACCCCAAACCTGAGTTTTGGTACTGAAGAAGTGGATTGGGCATGTTTGTTGCGAAGAAACAAGCAATTGATCACGAACACAAACTCATGCCTTCTATCCACCCCGATACTAGTTTTCGCAATGGGTCACGTGGCGCATTGAAATGGCGTGAAACCACCACAAATCTGAGTTTTGGACCTAAAGAACTGGACTGGGCACGATCGTTGCGAAAAAACAAGAAATGGTTCCGAGGGCACAAACTCATGCCTTGTATCCACCCCTATTCTCGTTTTCGCAATGGGTCACGTGCGGCAACGAAATGGTGTGAAACCACCCCAAAATCTGAGTTTTGGACCTAAAGAAGTGGATTGGGCATGTTCGTTGCGAAAAAACAAGAAATGGTTCCGAGGGCACAAACTCATGCCTTGTATCCACCCCGAAACTCGTTTTCGCAATGGGTCACGTGCGGCAATTAAAGGCGCGAAACAACCCCAAACATTCGTTTTGGACATAAAGAAGTGGATTGGGTGTGTTTGTTGTGAAAAAACAAGCAATGGTTCAGGGGCACAAACTCATGCCTTGTATCCACCCCGATACTCGTTTTCGCAATCGGTCACGTGGAGCAACGAAATGGCCCAAAACCACAACAAACATGACTTTTGGACCTAAAGAAGTTGATTGGGCATGTTTGCTGCGAGAAAACAAGAAATGGTTCCAGAAGCACAAACTCGTGCATTGTATCCACCCCAATACTCCTTTTCGCAATGTGTCACGTGCTGCAACGAAATGGCGCGAGACCCCCAAAACATGAGTTTTGGACATAAAGTTGTGGATGGGGCATGTTCACTGCGACAAAACAAGAAATGGTTCCAGGGGCAGAAACTCATGCCTTGTATCTACCCCGATACTCGTTTTCGCAATGGGTCACGTGCGGCAACGAAATTGTGCGAAACCACCCCAAACCTGAGTTTTGGACCTAAAGAAGTGGATTGGGCATGTTTGATGCGAAGAAACAAGCAATGGTTCAGGTACACAAACTCATGCCTTCCATCCACTCCGATACTCGTTTTCGCAATGGGTCACGTGGCGCAATGAAATGGCGCGAAACCACCACAAACCTGAGTTTTGGACCTAAAGAAGTGGATTGGGCACGTTCGATGCAAGAAAACAAGAAATGGTTTAGGGCACAAACTCATGCCTTGTATCCACCCCGATACTCGTTTTCGCAATGGGTCACGTGCGGCAAAGAAATGGCGCGAAACCACCCCAAACCTGAGTTTTGGACCTAAAGAAGTGGATTGGGCACGTTCGTTGCAAAAAAAAACAAGAAATGGTACCGAGGGCACAAACTCATGCCTTGTATCCATCTCGATACTCCTTTTCGCAATGGGTCACGTGCGGCAACGAAATGGCGCGAAACCACCCCATACCTGAGTTTTGGACCTAAAGAAGTTGATTGGGCACGTTCGTTGCAAAAAAAACAAGAAATGGTTCCGAGGGCACAAACTCATGCCTTGTATCCACCTCGATACTCGTTTTCGCAATGGGTCACTTGCGGCAACGGAATGGTGCGAAATCACCCGAAACCTGGGTTTTGGACCTAAAGAAGTGGATTGGGCATGTTCGTTGTGAAAAAACAAGAAATGGTTCCGAGGGCACAAACTTATGCCTTGTATCCAACCCGATACTCGTTTTCGCAATGGGTCACGTGCGGCAATGAAATGGCGTGAAACCACCCCAAACCCGAGTTTTGGACCTAAAGAAGTGGATTGGGTATTTTTGTTGCTAAGAAACAAGAAATGGTTTGGGGACACAAACTCATGCCATGTATCCACCCCGATACTTGTTTTCGCAATGGGTCACGTGCGGCAACGAAATGGCGCGAAACCACCCCAAACCTGAGTTTTGGACCTAAAGAAGTGGATTGGGCATGTTCGTTGCAGAAAAAAAAAGAAATGGTTCCAGGGGCACAAACTCATGCCTTGTATCTATCCCGATACTCGTTTTCGCAATGGGTCACGTGCGGCTACGAAATGGCGCGAAACCACCCCAAACCTGAGTTTTGGTACTGAAGAAGTGGATTGGGCATGTTTGTTGCGAAGAAACAAGCAATTGATCACGAACACAAACTCATGCCTTCTATCCACCCCGATACTAGTTTTCGCAATGGGTCACGTGGCGCATTGAAATGGCGTGAAACCACCACAAATCTGAGTTTTGGACCTAAAGAACTGGACTGGGCACGATCGTTGCGAAAAAACAAGAAATGGTTCCGAGGGCACAAACTCATGCCTTGTATCCACCCCTATTCTCGTTTTCGCAATGGGTCACGTGCGGCAACGAAATGGTGTGAAACCACCCCAAAATCTGAGTTTTGGACCTAAAGAAGTGGATTGGGCATGTTCGTTGCGAAAAAACAAGAAATGGTTCCGAGGGCACAAACTCATGCCTTGTATCCACCCCGAAACTCGTTTTCGCAATGGGTCACGTGCGGCAATTAAAGGCGCGAAACAACCCCAAACATTCGTTTTGGACATAAAGAAGTGGATTGGGTGTGTTTGTTGTGAAAAAACAAGCAATGGTTCAGGGGCACAAACTCATGCCTTGTATCCACCCCGATACTCGTTTTCGCAATCGGTCACGTGGAGCAACGAAATGGCCCAAAACCACCACAAACATGACTTTTGGACCTAAAGAAGTTGATTGGGCATGTTTGCTGCGAGAAAACAAGAAATGGTTCCAGAAGCACAAACTCGTGCATTGTATCCACCCCAATACTCCTTTTCGCAATGTGTCACGTGCTGCAACGAAATGGCGCGAGACCCCCAAAACATGAGTTTTGGACATAAAGTTGTGGATGGGGCATGTTCACTGCGACAAAACAAGAAATGGTTCCAGGGGCAGAAACTCATGCCTTGTATCTACCCCGATACTCGTTTTCGCAATGGGTCACGTGCGGCAACGAAATTGTGCGAAACCACCCCAAACCTGAGTTTTGGACCTAAAGAAGTGGATTGGGCATGTTTGATGCGAAGAAACAAGCAATGGTTCAGGGACACAAACTCATGCCTTCCATCCACTCCGATACTCGTTTTCGCAATGGGTCACGTGGCGCAATGAAATGGCGCGAAACCACCACAAACCTGAGTTTTGGACCTAAAGAAGTGGATTGGGCACGTTCGATGCAAGAAAACAAGAAATGGTTTAGGGCACAAACTCATGCCTTGTATCCACCCCGATACTCGTTTTCGCAATGGGTCACGTGCGGCAAAGAAATGGCGCGAAACCACCCCAAACCTGAGTTTTGGACCTAAAGAAGTGGATTGGGCACGTTCGTTGCAAAAAAAAACAAGAAATGGTACCGAGGGCACAAACTCATGCCTTGTATCCATCTCGATACTCCTTTTCGCAATGGGTCACGTGCGGCAACGAAATGGCGCGAAACCACCCCATACCTGAGTTTTGGACCTAAAGAAGTTGATTGGGCACGTTCGTTGCAAAAAAAACAAGAAATGGTTCCGAGGGCACAAACTCATGCCTTGTATCCACCTCGATACTCGTTTTCGCAATGGGTCACTTGCGGCAACGGAATGGTGCGAAATCACCCGAAACCTGGGTTTTGGACCTAAAGAAGTGGATTGGGCATGTTCGTTGTGAAAAAACAAGAAATGGTTCCGAGGGCACAAACTTATGCCTTGTATCCAACCCGATACTCGTTTTCGCAATGGGTCACGTGCGGCAATGAAATGGCGTGAAACCACCCCAAACCCGAGTTTTGGACCTAAAGAAGTGGATTGGGTATTTTTGTTGCTAAGAAACAAGAAATGGTTTGGGGACACAAACTCATGCCATGTATCCACCCCGATACTTGTTTTCGCAATGGGTCACGTGCGGCAACGAAATGGCGCGAAACCACCCCAAACCTGAGTTTTGGACCTAAAGAAGTGGATTGGGCATGTTCGTTGCAGAAAAAAACAGAAATGGTTCCAGGGGCACAAACTCATGCCTTGTATCTATCCCGATACTCGTTTTCGCAATGGGTCACGTGCGGCTACGAAATGGCGCGAAACCACCCCAAACCTGAGTTTTGGTACTGAAGAAGTGGATTGGGCATGTTTGTTGCGAAGAAACAAGCAATTGATCACGAACACAAACTCATGCCTTCTATCCACCCCGATACTAGTTTTCGCAATGGGTCACGTGGCGCATTGAAATGGCGTGAAACCACCACAAATCTGAGTTTTGGACCTAAAGAACTGGACTGGGCACGATCGTTGCGAAAAAACAAGAAATGGTTCCGACGGCACAAACTCATGCCTTGTATCCACCCCTATTCTCGTTTTCGCAATGGGTCACGTGCGGCAACGAAATGGTGTGAAACCACCCCAAAATCTGAGTTTTGGACCTAAAGAAGTGGATTGGGCATGTTCGTTGCGAAAAAACAAGAAATGGTTCCGAGGGCACAAACTCATGCCTTGTATCCACCCCGAAACTCGTTTTCGCAATGGGTCACGTGCGGCAATTAAAGGCGCGAAACAACCCCAAACATTCGTTTTGGACATAAAGAAGTGGATTGGGTGTGTTTGTTGTGAAAAAACAAGCAATGGTTCAGGGGCACAAACTCATGCCTTGTATCCACCCCGATACTCGTTTTCGCAATCGGTCACGTGGAGCAACGAAATGGCCCAAAACCACCACAAACATGACTTTTGGACCTAAAGAAGTTGATTGGGCATGTTTGCTGCGAGAAAACAAGAAATGGTTCCAGAAGCACAAACTCGTGCATTGTATCCACCCCAATACTCCTTTTCGCAATGTGTCACGTGCTGCAACGAAATGGCGCGAGACCCCCAAAACATGAGTTTTGGACATAAAGTTGTGGATGGGGCATGTTCACTGCGACAAAACAAGAAATGGTTCCAGGGGCAGAAACTCATGCCTTGTATCTACCCCGATACTCGTTTTCGCAATGGGTCACGTGCGGCAACGAAATTGTGCGAAACCACCCCAAACCTGAGTTTTGGACCTAAAGAAGTGGATTGGGCATGTTTGATGCGAAGAAACAAGCAATGGTTCAGGGACACAAACTCATGCCTTCCATCCACTCCGATACTCGTTTTCGCAATGGGTCACGTGGCGCAATGAAATGGCGCGAAACCACCACAAACCTGAGTTTTGGACCTAAAGAAGTGGATTGGGCACGTTCGATGCAAGAAAACAAGAAATGGTTTAGGGCACAAACTCATGCCTTGTATCCACCCCGATACTCGTTTTCGCAATGGGTCACGTGCGGCAAAGAAATGGCGCGAAACCACCCCAAACCTGAGTTTTGGACCTAAAGAAGTGGATTGGGCACGTTCGTTGCAAAAAAAACAAGAAATGGTACCGAGGGCACAAACTCATGCCTTGTATCCATCTCGATACTCCTTTTCGCAATGGGTCACGTGCGGCAACGAAATGGCGCGAAACCACCCCATACCTGAGTTTTGGACCTAAAGAAGTTGATTGGGCACGTTCGTTGCAAAAAAAACAAGAAATGGTTCCGAGGGCACAAACTCATGCCTTGTATCCACCTCGATACTCGTTTTCGCAATGGGTCACTTGCGGCAACGGAATGGTGCGAAATCACCCGAAACCTGGGTTTTGGACCTAAAGAAGTGGATTGGGCATGTTCGTTGTGAAAAAACAAGAAATGGTTCCGAGGGCACAAACTTATGCCTTGTATCCAACCCGATACTCGTTTTCGCAATGGGTCACGTGCGGCAATGAAATGGCGTGAAACCACCCCAAACCCGAGTTTTGGACCTAAAGAAGTGGATTGGGTATTTTTGTTGCTAAGAAACAAGAAATGGTTTGGGGACACAAACTCATGCCATGTATCCACCCCGATACTTGTTTTCGCAATGGGTCACGTGCGGCAACGAAATGGCGCGAAACCACCCCAAACCTGAGTTTTGGACCTAAAGAAGTGGATTGGGCATGTTCGTTGCAGAAAAAAACAGAAATGGTTCCAGGGGCACAAACTCATGCCTTGTATCTATCCCGATACTCGTTTTCGCAATGGGTCACGTGCGGCTACGAAATGGCGCGAAACCACCCCAAACCTGAGTTTTGGTACTGAAGAAGTGGATTGGGCATGTTTGTTGCGAAGAAACAAGCAATTGATCACGAACACAAACTCATGCCTTCTATCCACCCCGATACTAGTTTTCGCAATGGGTCACGTGGCGCATTGAAATGGCGTGAAACCACCACAAATCTGAGTTTTGGACCTAAAGAACTGGACTGGGCACGATCGTTGCGAAAAAACAAGAAATGGTTCCGACGGCACAAACTCATGCCTTGTATCCACCCCTATTCTCGTTTTCGCAATGGGTCACGTGCGGCAACGAAATGGTGTGAAACCACCCCAAAATCTGAGTTTTGGACCTAAAGAAGTGGATTGGGCATGTTCGTTGCGAAAAAACAAGAAATGGTTCCGAGGGCACAAACTCATGCCTTGTATCCACCCCGAAACTCGTTTTCGCAATGGGTCACGTGCGGCAATTAAAGGCGCGAAACAACCCCAAACATTCGTTTTGGACATAAAGAAGTGGATTGGGTGTGTTTGTTGTGAAAAAACAAGCAATGGTTCAGGGGCACAAACTCATGCCTTGTATCCACCCCGATACTCGTTTTCGCAATCGGTCACGTGGAGCAACGAAATGGCCCAAAACCACCACAAACATGACTTTTGGACCTAAAGAAGTTGATTGGGCATGTTTGCTGCGAGAAAACAAGAAATGGTTCCAGAAGCACAAACTCGTGCATTGTATCCACCCCAATACTCCTTTTCGCAATGTGTCACGTGCTGCAACGAAATGGCGCGAGACCCCCAAAACATGAGTTTTGGACATAAAGTTGTGGATGGGGCATGTTCACTGCGACAAAACAAGAAATGGTTCCAGGGGCAGAAACTCATGCCTTGTATCTACCCCGATACTCGTTTTTGCAATGGGTCACGTGCGGCAACGAAATTGTGCGAAACCACCCCAAACCTGAGTTTTGGACCTAAAGAAGTGGATTGGGCATGTTTGATGCGAAGAAACAAGCAATGGTTCAGGGACACAAACTCATGCCTTCCATCCACTCCGATACTCGTTTTCGCAATGGGTCACGTGGCGCAATGAAATGGCGCGAAACCACCACAAACCTGAGTTTTGGACCTAAAGAAGTGGATTGGGCACGTTCGATGCAAGAAAACAAGAAATGGTTTAGGGCACAAACTCATGCCTTGTATCCACCCCGATACTCGTTTTCGCAATGGGTCACGTGCGGCAAAGAAATGGCGCGAAACCACCCCAAACCTGAGTTTTGGACCTAAAGAAGTGGATTGGGCACGTTCGTTGCAAAAAAAAACAAGAAATGGTACCGAGGGCACAAACTCATGCCTTGTATCCATCTCGATACTCCTTTTCGCAATGGGTCACGTGCGGCAACGAAATGGCGCGAAACCACCCCATACCTGAGTTTTGGACCTAAAGAAGTTGATTGGGCACGTTCGTTGCAAAAAAAACAAGAAATGGTTCCGAGGGCACAAACTCATGCCTTGTATCCACCTCGATACTCGTTTTCGCAATGGGTCACTTGCGGCAACGGAATGGTGCGAAATCACCCGAAACCTGGGTTTTGGACCTAAAGAAGTGGATTGGGCATGTTCGTTGTGAAAAAACAAGAAATGGTTCCGAGGGCACAAACTTATGCCTTGTATCCAACCCGATACTCGTTTTCGCAATGGGTCACGTGCGGCAATGAAATGGCGTGAAACCACCCCAAACCCGAGTTTTGGACCTAAAGAAGTGGATTGGGTATTTTTGTTGCTAAGAAACAAGAAATGGTTTGGGGACACAAACTCATGCCATGTATCCACCCCGATACTTGTTTTCGCAATGGGTCATGTGCGGCAACGAAATGGCGCGAAACCACCCCAAACCTGAGTTTTGGACCTAAAGAAGTGGATTGGGCATGTTCGTTGCAGAAAAAAACAGAAATGGTTCCAGGGGCACAAACTCATGCCTTGTATCTATCCCGATACTCGTTTTCGCAATGGGTCACGTGCGGCTACGAAATGGCGCGAAACCACCCCAAACCTGAGTTTTGGTACTGAAGAAGTGGATTGGGCATGTTTGTTGCGAAGAAACAAGCAATTGATCACGAACACAAACTCATGCCTTCTATCCACCCCGATACTAGTTTTCACAATGGGTCACGTGGCGCATTGAAATGGCGTGAAACCACCACAAATCTGAGTTTTGGACCTAAAGAACTGGACTGGGCACGATCGTTGCGAAAAAACAAGAAATGGTTCCGACGGCACAAACTCATGCCTTGTATCCACCCCTATTCTCGTTTTCGCAATGGGTCACGTGCGGCAACGAAATGGTGTGAAACCACCCCAAAATCTGAGTTTTGGACCTAAAGAAGTGGATTGGGCATGTTCGTTGCGAAAAAACAAGAAATGGTTCCGAGGGCACAAACTCATGCCTTGTATCCACCCCGAAACTCGTTTTCGGAATGGGTCACGTGCGGCAATTAAAGGCGCGAAACAACCCCAAACATTCGTTTTGGACATAAAGAAGTGGATTGGGTGTGTTTGTTGTGAAAAAACAAGCAATGGTTCAGGGGCACAAACTCATGCCTTGTATCCACCCCGATACTCGTTTTCGCAATCGGTCACGTGGAGCAACGAAATGGCCCAAAACCACCACAAACATGACTTTTGGACCTAAAGAAGTTGATTGGGCATGTTTGCTGCGAGAAAACAAGAAATGGTTCCAGAAGCACAAACTCGTGCATTGTATCCACCCCAATACTCCTTTTCGCAATGTGTCACGTGCTGCAACGAAATGGCGCGAGACCCCCAAAACATGAGTTTTGGACATAAAGTTGTGGATGGGGCATGTTCACTGCGACAAAACAAGAAATGGTTCCAGGGGCAGAAACTCATGCCTTGTATCTACCCCGATACTCGTTTTCGCAATGGGTCACGTGCGGCAACGAAATTGTGCGAAACCACCCCAAACCTGAGTTTTGGACCTAAAGAAGTGGATTGGGCATGTTTGATGCGAAGAAACAAGCAATGGTTCAGGGACACAAACTCATGCCTTCCATCCACTCCGATACTCGTTTTCGCAATGGGTCACGTGGCGCAATGAAATGGCGCGAAACCACCACAAACCTGAGTTTTGGACCTAAAGAAGTGGATTGGGCACGTTCGATGCAAGAAAACAAGAAATGGTTTAGGGCACAAACTCATGCCTTGTATCCACCCCGATACTCGTTTTCGCAATGGGTCACGTGCGGCAAAGAAATGGCGCGAAACCACCCCAAACCTGAGTTTTGGACCTAAAGAAGTGGATTGGGCACGTTCGTTGCAAAAAAAAACAAGAAATGGTACCGAGGGCACAAACTCATGCCTTGTATCCATCTCGATACTCCTTTTCGCAATGGGTCACGTGCGGCAACGAAATGGCGCGAAACCACCCCATACCTGAGTTTTGGACCTAAAGAAGTTGATTGGGCACGTTCGTTGCAAAAAAAAACAAGAAATGGTTCCGAGGGCACAAACTCATGCCTTGTATCCACCTCGATACTCGTTTTCGCAATGGGTCACTTGCGGCAACGGAATGGTGCGAAATCACCCGAAACCTGGGTTTTGGACCTAAAGAAGTGGATTGGGCATGTTCGTTGTGAAAAAACAAGAAATGGTTCCGAGGGCACAAACTTATGCCTTGTATCCAACCCGATACTCGTTTTCGCAATGGGTCACGTGCGGCAATGAAATGGCGTGAAACCACCCCAAACCCGAGTTTTGGACCTAAAGAAGTGGATTGGGTATTTTTGTTGCTAAGAAACAAGAAATGGTTTGGGGACACAAACTCATGCCATGTATCCACCCCGATACTTGTTTTCGCAATGGGTCACGTGCGGCAACGAAATGGCGCGAAACCACCCCAAACCTGAGTTTTGGACCTAAAGAAGTGGATTGGGCATGTTCGTTGCAGAAGAAAACAGAAATGGTTCCAGGGGCACAAACTCATGCCTTGTATCTATCCCGATACTCGTTTTCGCAATGGGTCACGTGCGGCTACGAAATGGCGCGAAACCACCCCAAACCTGAGTTTTGGTACTGAAGAAGTGGATTGGGCATGTTTGTTGCGAAGAAACAAGCAATTGATCACGAACACAAACTCATGCCTTCTATCCACCCCGATACTAGTTTTCACAATGGGTCACGTGGCGCATTGAAATGGCGTGAAACCACCACAAATCTGAGTTTTGGACCTAAAGAACTGGACTGGGCACGATCGTTGCGAAAAAACAAGAAATGGTTCCGACGGCACAAACTCATGCCTTGTATCCACCCCTATTCTCGTTTTCGCAATGGGTCACGTGCGGCAACGAAATGGTGTGAAACCACCCCAAAATCTGAGTTTTGGACCTAAAGAAGTGGATTGGGCATGTTCGTTGCGAAAAAACAAGAAATGGTTCCGAGGGCACAAACTCATGCCTTGTATCCACCCCGAAACTCGTTTTCGCAATGGGTCACGTGCGGCAATTAAAGGCGCGAAACAACCCCAAACATTCGTTTTGGACATAAAGAAGTGGATTGGGTGTGTTTGTTGTGAAAAAACAAGCAATGGTTCAGGGGCACAAACTCATGCCTTGTATCCACCCCGATACTCGTTTTCGCAATCGGTCACGTGGAGCAACGAAATGGCCCAAAACCACCACAAACATGACTTTTGGACCTAAAGAAGCTGATTGGGCATGTTTGCTGTGAGAAAACAAGAAATGGTTCCAGAAGCACAAACTCGTGCATTGTATCCACCCCAATACTCCTTTTCGCAATGTGTCACGTGCTGCAACGAAATGGCGCGAGACCCCCAAAACATGAGTTTTGGACATAAAGTTGTGGATGGGGCATGTTCACTGCGACAAAACAAGAAATGGTTCCAGGGGCAGAAACTCATGCCTTGTATCTACCCCGATACTCGTTTTCGCAATGGGTCACGTGCGGCAACGAAATTGTGCGAAACCACCCCAAACCTGAGTTTTGGACCTAAAGAAGTGGATTGGGCATGTTTGATGCGAAGAAACAAGCAATGGTTCAGGGACACAAACTCATGCCTTCCATCCACTCCGATACTCGTTTTCGCAATCGGTCACGTGGCGCAATGAAATGGCGCGAAACCACCACAAACCTGAGTTTTGGACCTAAAGAAGTGGATTGGGCACGTTCGATGCAAGAAAACAAGAAATGGTTTAGGGCACAAACTCATGCCTTGTATCCACCCCGATACTCGTTTTCGCAATGGGTCACGTGCGGCAAAGAAATGGCGCGAAACCACCCCAAACCTGAGTTTTGGACCTAAAGAAGTGGATTGGGCACGTTCGTTGCAAAAAAAAACAAGAAATGGTACCGAGGGCACAAACTCATGCCTTGTATCCATCTCGATACTCCTTTTCGCAATGGGTCACGTGCGGCAACGAAATGGCGCGAAACCACCCCATACCTGAGTTTTGGACCTAAAGAAGTTGATTGGGCACGTTCGTTGCAAAAAAAACAAGAAATGGTTCCGAGGGCACAAACTCATGCCTTGTATCCACCTCGATACTCGTTTTCGCAATGGGTCACTTGCGGCAACGGAATGGTGCGAAATCACCCGAAACCTGGGTTTTGGACCTAAAGAAGTGGATTGGGCATGTTCGTTGTGAAAAAACAAGAAATGGTTCCGAGGGCACAAACTTATGCCTTGTATCCAACCCGATACTCGTTTTCGCAATGGGTCACGTGCGGCAATGAATTGGCGTGAAACCACCCCAAACCCGAGTTTTGGACCTAAAGAAGTGGATTGGGTATTTTTGTTGCTAAGAAACAAGAAATGGTTTGGGGACACAAACTCATGCCATGTATCCACCCCGATACTTGTTTTCGCAATGGGTCACGTGCGGCAACGAAATGGCGCGAAACCACCCCAAACCTGAGTTTTGGACCTAAAGAAGTGGATTGGGCATGTTCGTTGCAGAAAAAAAAAAGAAATGGTTCCAGGGGCACAAACTCATGCCTTGTATCTATCCCGATACTCGTTTTCGCAATGGGTCACGTGCGGCTACGAAATGGCGCGAAACCACCCCAAACCTGAGTTTTGGTACTGAAGAAGTGGATTGGGCATGTTTGTTGCGAAGAAACAAGCAATTGATCACGAACACAAACTCATGCCTTCTATCCACCCCGATACTAGTTTTCGCAATGGGTCACGTGGCGCATTGAAATGGCGTGAAACCACCACAAATCTGAGTTTTGGACCTAAAGAACTGGACTGGGCACGATCGTTGCGAAAAAACAAGAAATGGTTCCGAGGGCACAAACTCATGCCTTGTATCCACCCCTATTCTCGTTTTCGCAATGGGTCACGTGCGGCAACGAAATGGCGTGAAACCACCCCAAAATCTGAGTTTTGGACCTAAAGAAGTGGATTGGGCATGTTCGTTGCGAAAAAACAACAAATGGTTCCGAGGGCACAAACTCATGCCTTGTATCCACCCCGAAACTCGTTTTCGCAATGGGTCACGTGCGGCAATTAAAGGCGCGAAACAACCCCAAACATTCGTTTTGGACATAAAGAAGTGGATTGGGTATGTTTGTTGTGAAAAAACAAGCAATGGTTCAGGGGCACAAACTCATGCCTTGTATCCACCCCGATACTCGTTTTCGCAATCGGTCACGTGGAGCAACGAAATGGCCCGAAACCACCACAAACATGAGTTTTGGACCTAAAGAAGTTGATTGGGCATGTTTGCTGCGAGAAAACAAGAAATGGTTCCAGAAGCACAAACTCGTGCATTGTATCCACCCCAATACTCCTTTTCGCAATGGGTCACGTGCTGCAACGAAATGGCGCGAGACCCCCACAAACATGAGTTTTGGACATAAAGTTGTGGATTGGGCATGTTCACTGCGACAAAACAAGAGATGGTTCCAGGGGCAGAAACTCATGCCTTGTATCTACCCCGATACTCGTTTTCGCAATGGGTCACGTGCGGCAACAAAATTGTGCGAAACCACCCCAAACCTGAGTTTTGGACCTAAAGAAGTGGATTGGGCATGTTTGATGCGAAGAAACAAGCAATGGTTCAGGGACACAAACTCATGCCTTCCATCCACCCCGATACTCGTTTTCGTAATGGGTCACGTGGCGCAATGAAATGGCGCGAAACCACCACAAACCTGAGTTTTGGACCTAAAGAAGTGGATTGGGCACGTTCGATGCAAGAAAACAAGAAATGGTTTAGGGCACAAATGATGGGGACCAGGGGGTTCCCGATCTTCCGTCAGGTGGATGATAAGTCGATTGGTCGGCACGAGACACTCACGATCCGGCTCCCGATCAACACGATCAAGCCCCTGCAATCGCAGCACCACGCGTCCTCTGGTTATCAACCGTGCGCTGCCCGGTTGACCTCGCCACGAAGGCTAATCCCTGCTGTGAATCGAGAACACAAACAAGAACAAGGAAGGATTGCAACTGAATTTGCACGATGTATGATTAAGAACACGAGTTGGGGTCTCACAAACCGTAGAAACGGCGACTGTTCAATGACAGATTGTATCTAAGCAAAACCCAAACCCTAACTTGGGCGGCGGCTAAGGTTTTATAGACCTGAGGGACGCCCAAGGACTCCTAGACGTGAACGCAAAAGACTTCTCACACGATACATGGCCCAAAGGCCCACGTGAGGGCGCGCAGCACCCTGGACAGATTCTGTCCGTCACCTTCCAAAGCGATTTCCCGTCGACTCCGAACTCCAATAGGCCTGAAACCAGTGGCATTGGAAAGCTTATGTTTTTATCTTTCCAGGCATATGTGGATCGTCGAAAACGGAGCCCGTATGCGTCCTGGGTCTCCGTTTTAGTGTCGAAAGGTCCTGCAGGCCGAGGTAGACTCGAACTCGACTTGGACTGGGCCTCCAACTTGACTTGGACGTCCTCCTTGTTCCTCTCCGACTCCTTGCTGGTGTCCAAGCCCTTCCTGATCCTCTCCAAGGTTCCTAAGTATAATATAATCAAGAATATAATTAGATAGCATACCATCCTTATCAGTATATGTACTAGAACTTAGGAACGAGTTCACCTGTTGATTTAGTTGTCGTGCTCGTGCTCTTGTGATAGGACCTTGCAGCACACTTGGAGGAGACTCGGTTGTATACATAGGAGAGATGTCCTCATCATCCTCCCCCTCTTGAAGTGAAGTCGTCCTCGACTCAAGCTCATCTTCTTCTCCCAAATACGGCGTCAAATCTGCAATGTTAAATGTGGGACTAACCCCAAACTCGGGAGGCAACTCAAGTTTATATGCGTTATCATTTATTTTCTCAATTATCTTGAAAGGACCATCAGCTCTAGGCATTAATTTAGACTTTCTCAAATCTGGAAAACGATCCTTTCTTAAGTGTAACCACACTAAGTCACCCGGTTCTAGTTTTAATTCCTTTCTACCTTTACTACCTGCATCCCTATACTTTGCAGTCATCTTTTCAATATTTTCTTTAGTGGTTGCATGCAGTTTTAAAATAAATTCAGCACGTTCCCTAGCATCATGGTGAACCCTCTCACTAGTAGGTAAAGGTAAAAGATCAATAGGAGCACGAGGGTTAAAACCATATACTACCTAAAAAGGACTTACCTTGGTGGTTGAGTGCACCGCTCGATTATATGCAAACTCAACATGCGGCAAACACTCTTCCCACATCTTCAAATTTTTCTTCAAAACAGCCCTCAACATGGTAGATAAAGTTCGATTTACTACCTCAGTTTGTCCATCGGTTTGTGGATGACAAGTTGTTGAAAACAGCAGCTTCGTTCCCAACTTATTCCATAGCGTTCTCCAGAAGTGGCTCAAAAATTTAGCATCACGATCTGAAACAATAGTAGAAGGCATACCATGCAAGCGAACAATTTCTTGAAAGAATAGGTTAGCAATATTAACAGCATCGTCGCTCTTGTGACAAGGAATAAAATGAGCCATCTTTGAGAATCTATCAACCACCACAAAAATACTATCCCTCCCCCTCTTTGTCCTAGGCAATCCTAAAACAAAGTCCATCGAAATATCCTCCCATGGAGTGCTAGGAACAGGAAGAGGCATATATAAACCATGTGGATTCAATCGTGACTTGGCCTTGTGACATGTAGTGCAGCGAGCTACAAACCTCTCAACGTCGCGCTTCATCCTTGGCCAAAAGAAGTGAGTGGACAGCACATCCTGCGTCTTCTTGACACCAAAATGGCCCATCAATCCGCCTCCATGAGCCTCCTGCATCAACAAAAGACGAACGGATCCAACTGGAATGCATAGGCGGTTAGCTCTAAACACGAACCCCTCATTTATCACATATTTGTCCCATGTTCTTCCTTGTTTGCAATGCAATATGACATCTTTAAAATCATCATCATTAGCATATTGTTCTTTAATTGATTCCAAGCCAAAAATACGACAATCAAGTTGGGACAACATAGCATATCTCCTAGACAAGGCATCAGCAATCACATTATCTTTCCCCTTCTTGTGTTTAATGACATATGGAAAAGATTCAATAAATTCAACCCATTTAGCATGCCTACGATTCAGCTTTAATTGACTTCTAATATGTTTTAGCGATTCATGATCAGAATGAATGACAAATTCTTTAGGCCATAAATAATGTTGCCACGTTTCCAAAGATCGAACAAGAGCATATAATTCTTTATCATACGTGGAATAATTCAGAACAGGCCCACTCAATTTTTCGCTAAAGTAAGCAACTGGTTTATTTTCTTGCATCAACACACCACCAATGCCTACACCACTAGCATCACATTCGAGCTCAAAAGTCTTACCAAAATCAGGAAGTTGCAGCAATGGGGCATGAGTAAGTCTATCTTTCAGAAGATTAAAAGCATCGTCCTGTGTCTTACCCCAATGAAACGGTACTCCCTTCTTTGTCAACTCATTTAATGGGGCAGCAATGGTGCTGAAATTTGGCACAAAGCGGCGGTAAAATCCAGCAAGTCCATGGAAACTCCGCACTTGCGAAACCGTTGTGGGCGTAGGCCAACTTCGAATAGCTTGCACCTTGGCCTCATCTACCTCAATTCCCTGCGGTGTCACAACATAGCCAAGAAAAGAGACTCGATCGGTGCAAAAGGTGCACTTCTCGATGTTACCAAATAAACGCGCAGCCCGCAAGGCATCAAAAACGGCACGTAGATGATCCATATGTTCATGCAAAGACTTGCTGTAAATCAGTATGTCATCAAAGTATACCACCACAAATTGCCCAATAAAAACTCTCAAAACCTCATTCATTAATCGCATAAAGGTGCTAGGTGCATTAGTTAACCCGAAAGGCATGACTAACCACTCATATAACCCGAACTTGGTTTTAAAAGCTGTTTTCCATTCATCCCCTAGTTTCATTCTGATTTGGTGGTACCCACTACGCAAGTCAACCTTAGAAAAAATTATAGAACCACTTAACTCATCAAGCATGTCGTCCAACCTAGGAATAGGATGACGGTACCGTATCGTAATGTTGTTGATGGCTCTACAATCTACGCACATTCGCCAACTACCATCTTTTTTTGGAACCAAAATAACAGGAACGGCACATGGACTAAGGCTCTCACGTACATACCCGCGGTCCAGAAGGTCTTGGACTTGGCGCTGAATTTCCTTAGTCTCCTCGGGTTGGTCCTATAAGCAGCTCGGTTTGGCAAACTCGCGCCAGGTATCAAATCAATTTGGTGCTCAATCCCTCGAATAGGTGGCAGCCCTGGAGGTATTTCAGCGGGAAAAACATCCGCATACTCCTGCAAAAGGTTAGTGACCGCAGGAGGCAAAATATGGTGCATATCTTCCCAAGAAAACAAAGCATCTTTGCATATGAAAGCATAGCACACCACAGCATTAATTTCAGCAAGATCAGTTTTTGTAGCAAGCAAGACAGGATTCTTTAATCTTATTTGGTTTGTGACATGCTGAATTTCAGATTTAGCCTCAACAGTTTTCTTATCGTTAGCAAGCCTCTCTCTATCAAACTCAACAATTTCAGAAGGGGTCAAAGGTAGAAGTGTAATTTTCTTTCCCTTATGCATGAAGGTATATTTATTACTCCTACCATGGTGAAGAGCATCAGTATCATATTCCCATGGACGACCCAACAAAAGAGAGCATGCTTGCATAGGTACCACATCACAATCGGCAAAATCAGAATATGATCCAATGGAAAAATAAACCCGAACAGTTTGTGTTACCTTAGCTTTGCCGGAATCATTCAACCACTGAATATGATATGGGTGTGGATGCGGACGTGTGATCAATCCAAGTTTTTTGACCAAATCTGAACTCACCAAATTATTGCAGCTACCGGAGTCAATAATCACGCGCGCTCGTCGGTTGTTGATGACGAAGAAAATCTGAAACAAGTTGTGGCGCTGTTGCTGCTCGGCTTGCTCCATCTGGGCACTAAGAACGCGCTGGACAATGATGGATCTATATGCAGCAGTGTCTTCAGAACCCAAAGTGTCACCATCATTGCCGTCGTCTTCGTTGGTTTCTTCCATATCGTCAATGTCTTCTTCGACGTCAGAGGTGCTGATATAACCTCCATCTTCAGTAGCAATGTATGCCCGTTTGCTGGGGCATTCCTTTTGAACATGACCGATACCTTGGCACTTGTGGCAGCGAATGCCTGTCGTCGTACGGCCTGTGGAAGCGATGGAGGAAGAACTCGTGGTAGGTGCTGGTGGCTTCAATTTGTTGCTGCCCGGAACACGTGAGGACGGTGCGGTTACTGCTGGACGTGGTGCCGTCGAAGATGGTGATGGTGGTGCAGGTTGCCGGAAAGAGGAAGAAGGCGCTGTCCTCGCTTGCCGGGGTGTGAAGGTGCTGCTGCCGCCGACACTGCCCCTGCTGCTCCTAGATTGGCGTCCCTGCAACTCCTTCTCTGCTAACATGGCAAGATGAAACAAACCATTGACAGTAGTAAAATCTTTATAGTCAACAATGTCCTGAATTTCTGGCCGTAACCCACCATAAAAACGACAAATTTTGTCCTCCGTTTCCTCTTTAACCCCACAGCGAATCATACCCTTTTGCAATTCAGCATAATATTCCTGGACGGTCATGTCTCCCTGTTCTAAGCGTTGTAATTTTTTACGCAAGTCACGTTTATATGATGAAGGGACAAACCGCTCACGCATAGCATCTTTTAACCTATCCCATGTATCAGGTTGTAAGTGAAGTGTGCCTAATTCAGTCCACCAAATAATAGCAAAATCTTTAAACTCACTAGTGGCTTGCCTAACCCGATGTTGTTCAGGAACTAGGTGGGAATTAAATTTTTGCTCAACGGTCATCTCCCAATCCAAATAAGCCTCAGCATCATAAGCTCCAGAAAAAGAAGGGATGGTGAATTTTACCTTAGCAAAAGGATCATCATCACGAAAGTTGTTTCCTTTATTACCACCCTTCTTACCTCCCATACCAAACCTGTTGTGTTGAAGTCGAAGGCGTAATCGTCGTTGCTGTTCAGTTTCTCCTTCCTCTTCCTCTTCGTCCAAATCCTCTTCCTCATCATTGTCATCTTTGGCGGTGCTCTTTTTGTGGCTGGCTGCGGAGACATCTCCCTCTTCAGTAGGTGCGGGGTGGCGCTTCTCAATTGCATCCATTCGGTCGGTGAGGGAGACCAAGGTTTGGGTAATGGTGCTGAGGGTCTTGTTTGTTTTCTTAGCGCCCTCAGTGATCCATGACTTAACATTCTCTTGGAACGCATTCATATCTGAAAGAAGGACACAATCCTCAATTGTCGGCGCCCCATCATCCTTCTTGTCTCCTGTCATGGTTAGCTCAGGAAAAGAAAGAACCAAAGCAAACACAAGTTTTTGAAACCCTACGAACTACTAGGTGGGATCTCACACTCTCAAGCAAACTTACCAAGTTCTTACCCGGTTCTTACCAACACAGCAAGGGACGGCGCAACCGGTGGCTGGTTCGTGACACCCAATGGAGCGTGATGACGCGATTGCAAGGGACAAAAACCGGTGCTGATCAAGAGATAATATATGTGGAGCTGTAGGAAGGCTGTATATATGTCAGTGGTACACAATGCAGTAACAGATAGTAATGCTGAATAAATGTCCGAGAAAAAAAAAAATCTTGCCCTAGTTGCTGGTCTAAATGTATCCCTGTTTTCGTTGCAAAGCACACAAGTAGGAAAAAGGTGGAGACGGCAACAAGGGTCAGAAAGAAGAACAAGGATCAAGGGTACCACACAGTATATGAAAAACACCAATCGAATGGTCTTCCTGAATGTCTCTGTTTTGTTTTTCTATTATTTTTTTTGCACTCTTTTTTTTGTCACTTATTTTTGACTCAGAGACACACCAGGAAGAACCACACAAAAGTTCACCTTGAACAGAGGTCAGGTGTGGTTTACAGAAAAAAGACAAAGTGTGCAAAACCTCTGATCAATTTTTTTTTTATTTTCCTGATTTTTTTTGGCAATTTTCCCGATGGCAACCCGACCTTTGGTCTGGTTGGATGGCGCAGTTTGGAGTCACCAAGCTACCGTATTTTTTTCGGATTTTTCTGATAAACGAGCGAAAAGTTATGGCTGTTTTATTGAAAGACTCCGACTTAGGGTTTCCTCGGCGGTACGTATTCGGATTCCGAGATGTATGGATGGAAAGTGTCGATGGTGTATGACAGTATGGATGGTGGGAAGAGACAAAATTAGGGTTTTATGATGGAAACCCTAACACAACGGCGGCGGCAACAAACAAAACCTAATTCGACTAGAACTCAAGCGATGATATGGATCGGTGTATAGAAACAGATATGCAGCGGAGGTGAAAACAACTAAAACAAAGACACGATCTAAACCAGCAACACGACTCGACCACGGACAAGAACTCAGAACTACGGACTCTGAAACCGAAGTTGTGCAAAGGCTAAAAGCGTGGCTGTAGGTATGGATTTTTTTTTTTTTTGGCTTTTTCGTGGACTGTGGGATGAAACGAAACTAATCTAACCTAATCTAAGGATAGTGTGAAGGCAAACCTGACGGTAAACCTTGCTCTGATTACCACTTGATGGGGACCAGGGGGTTCCCGATCTTCCGTCAGGTGGATGATAAGTCGATTGGTCGGCACGAGACACTCACGATCCGGCTCCCGATCAACACGATCAAGCCCCTGCAATCGCAGCACCACGCGTCCTCTGGTTATCAACCGTGCGCTGCCCGGTTGACCTCGCCACGAAGGCTAATCCCTGCTGTGAATCGAGAACACAAACAAGAACAAGGAAGGATTGCAACTGAATTTGCACGATGTATGATTAAGAACACGAGTTGGGGTCTCACAAACCGTAGAAACGGCGACTGTTCAATGACAGATTGTATCTAAGCAAAACCCAAACCCTAACTTGGGCGGCGGCTAAGGTTTTATAGACCTGAGGGACGCCCAAGGACTCCTAGACGTGAACGCAAAAGACTTCTCACACGATACATGGCCCAAAGGCCCACGTGAGGGCGCGCAGCACCCTGGACAGATTCTGTCCGTCACCTTCCAAAGCGATTTCCCGTCGACTCCAAACTCCAATAGGCCTGAAACCAGTGGCATTGGAAAGCTTATGTTTTTATCTTTCCAGGCATATGTGGATCGTCGAAAACGGAGCCCGTATGCGTCCTGGGTCTCCGTTTTAGTGTCGAAAGGTCCTGCAGGCCGAGGTAGACTCGAACTCGACTTGGACTGGGCCTCCAACTTGACTTGGACGTCCTCCTTGTTCCTCTCCGACTCCTTGCTGGTGTCCAAGCCCTTCCTGATCCTCTCCAAGGTTCCTAAGTATAATATAATCAAGAATATAATTAGATAGCATACCATCCTTATCAGTATATGTACTAGAACTTAGGAACGAGTTCACCTGTTGATTTAGTTGTCGTGCTCGTGCTCTTGTGATAGGACCTTGCAGCACACTTGGAGGAGACTCGGTTGTATACATAGGAGAGATGTCCTCATCAACAAACTCATGCCTTGTATCCACCCCGATACTCGTTTTCGCAATGCGTCACGTGCGGCAAAGAAATGGCGCGAAACCACCCCAAACCTGAGTTTTGGACCTAAAGAAGTGGATTGGGGACGTTCGTTGCAAAAAAAAAAAAGAAATGGTACCGTGGGCACAAACTCATGCCTTGTATCCATCTCGATACTCCTTTTCGCAATGGGTCACGTGCGGCAACGAAATGGCGCGAAACCACCCCATACCTGAGTTTTGGACCTAAAGAAGTTGATTGGGCACGTTCGTTGCAAAAAAAAACAAGAAATGGTTCCGAGGGCACAAACTCATGCCTTGTATCCACCTCGATACTCGTTTTCGCAATGGGTCACGTGCGGCAACGAAATGGTGCGAAACCACTCGAAACCTATGTTTTGGACCTAAAGAAGTGGATTGGGCATGTTCGTTGTGAAAAAACAAGAAATGTTTTTGAGGGCACAAACTTATGCCTTGTATCCAACCCGATACTCGTTTTCGCAATGGGTCACGTGCGGCAATGAAATGGCGTGAAACCACCCCAAACCCGAGTTTTGGACCTAAAGAAGTGGATTGGGTATGTTTGTTGCTAAGAAACAAGAAATGGTTTGGGGACACAAACTCATGCCATGTATCCACCCCGATACTTGTTTTCGCAATGGGTCACATGCGGCAACGAAATGGCGCGAAACCATCCCAAACCTGAGTTTTGGACCTAAAGAAGTGGATTGGGCATGTTCGTTGCAGAAAAAAAAGAAATGGTTCCAGGGGCACAAACTCATGCCTTGTATCTACCACGATACTCGTTTTCGCAATGGGTCACGTGCGGCTACGAAATGGCGCGAAACCACCCCAAACCTGAGTTTTGGTACTGAAGAAGTGGATTGGGCATGTTTGTTGCGAAGAAACAAGGAATGGATCAGGAACACAAACTCATGCCTTGTATCCACCCCGATACTCGTTTTCGCAATGGGTCACGTGCGGCAACGAAATGGCGTGAAACCACCCCAAAACCTGAGTTTTGGACCTAAAGAAGTGCATTGGGCATGTTCGTTGCGAAAAAACAAGAAATGGTTCCGAGGGCACAAACTCATGCCTTGTATGCACCCCGAAACTCGTTTTCGCAATGGGTCACGTGCGGCAATTAGAGGCACGAAACATCCCCAAACATTCGTTTTGGACATAAAGAAGTGGATTGGGTATGTTTGTCGTGAAAATACAAGCAATGGTTCAGGGGCACAAACTCATGCCTTGTATCCACCCCGATACTCGTTTTCGCAATCGGTCACGTGGAGCAACGAAATGGCCCGAAACCACCACAAACATGAGTTTTGGACCTAAAGAAGTTGATTGGGCATGTTTGCTGCGAGAAAACAAGAAATGGTTCCAGAAGCACAAACTCGTGCATTGTATCCACCCCAATACTCCTTTTCGCAATGGGTCACGTGCTGCAACGAAATGGCGCGAGACCCCCACAAACATGAGTTTTGGACCTAAAGTTGTGGATTGGGCATGTTCACTGCGACAAAACAAGAAATGGTTCCAGGGGCAGAAACTCATGCCTTGTATCTACCCCGATACTCGTTTTCGCAATGGGTCACGTGCGGCAACGAAATTGTGCGAAACCACCCCAAACCTGAGTTTTGGACCTAAAGAAGTGGATTGGGCATGTTTGATGCGAAGAAACAAGCAATGGTTCAGGGACACAAACTCATGCCTTCCATCCACCCCGATACTCGTTTTCGCAATGGGTCACGTGGCGCAATGAAATGGCGCGAAACCACCACAAACCTGAGTTTTGGACCTAAACAAGTGGATTGGGCACGTTCGATGCAAGAAAACAAGAAATGGTTTAGGGCACAAACTCATGCCTTGTATCCACCCCGATACTCGTTTTTGCAATGGGTCACGTGCGGCAAAGAAATGGCGCGACACCACCCCAAACCTGAGTTTTGGACCTAAAGAAGTGGATTGGGCACGTTCGTTGCAAAAAAAAAAAAAACAAGAAATGGTACCGTGGGCACAAACTCATGCCTTGTATCCATCTCGATACTCGTTTTCGCAATGGGTCACGTGCGGCAACAAAATGGCGCGAAACCACCACATACCTGAGTTTTGGACCTAAAGATGTTGATTGGGCACGTTCGTTGCAAAAAAAAACAAGAAATGGTTCCGAGGGCACAAACTCATGCCTTGTATCCACCTCGATACTCGTTTTCGCAATGGGTCACGTGCGGCAACGAAATGGTGCGAAACCACTCGAAACCTAAGTTTTGGACCTAAAGAAGTGTATTGGGCATGTTCGTTGTGAAAAAACAAGAAATGTTTTCGAGGGCACAAACTTATGCCTTGTATCCAACCCGATACTCGTTTTCGCAATGGGTCACGTGCGGCAATGAAATGGCGTGAAACCACCCCAAACCCGAGTTTTGGACCTAAAGAAGTGGATTGGGTATGTTTGTTGCTAAGAAACAAGAAATGGTTTGGGGACACAAACTCATGCCATCTATCCACCCCGATACTTGTTTTCGCAATGGGTCACATGCGGCAACGAAATGGCGCGAAACCACCCCAAACCTGAGTTTTGGACCTAAAGAAGTGGATTGGGCATGTTCGTTGCAGAAAAAAAAGAAATGGTTCCAGGGGCATAAACTCATGCCTTGTATCTTCCCCGATACTCGTTTTCGCAATGGGTCACGTGCGGCTACGAAATAGCGCTAAACCACCCCAAACCTGAGTTTTGGTACTGAAGAAGTGGAGATCAGGAACACAAACTCATGCCTTCTATCCACCCCGATACTAGTTTTCGCAATGGGCCACGTGGCGCATTGAAATGGCGTGAAACCACCACAAATCTGAGCTTTGGACCTAAAGAACTGGACTGGGCACGTTCGTTGCGAAAAAACAAGAAATGGTTCCGAGGGCACAAACTCATGCCTTGTATCCACCCCGAAACTCGTTTTCGCAATGGGTCACGTGCGGCAATTAAAGGCACGAAACATCCCCAAACATTCGTTTTGGACATAAAGAAGTGGATTGGGTATGTTTGTTGTTAAGAAACAAGAAATGGTTTGGGGACACAAACTCATGCCATGTATCCACCCCGATACTTGTTTTCGCAATGGGTCACATGCGGCAACGAAATGGCGCGAAACCATCCCAAACCTGAGTTTTGGACCTAAAGAAGTGGATTGGGCATGTTCGTTGCAGAAAAAAAAGAAATGGTTCCAGGGGCACAAACTCATGCCTTGTATCTACCACGATACTCGTTTTCGCAATGGGTCACGTGCGGCTACGAAATGGCGCGAAACCACCCCAAACCTGAGTTTTGGTACTGAAGAAGTGGATTGGGCATGTTTGTTGCGAAGAAACAAGGAATGGATCAGGAACACAAACTCATGCCTTGTATCCACCCCGATACTCGTTTTCGCAATGGGTCACGTGCGGCAACGAAATGGCGTGAAACCACCCCAAAACCTGAGTTTTGGACCTAAAGAAGTGCATTGGGCATGTTCGTTGCGAAAAAACAAGAAATGGTTCCGAGGGCACAAACTCATGCCTTGTATGCACCCCGAAACTCGTTTTCGCAATGGGTCACGTGCGGCAATTAGAGGCACGAAACATCCCCAAACATTCGTTTTGGACATAAAGAAGTGGATTGGGTATGTTTGTCGTGAAAATACAAGCAATGGTTCAGGGGCACAAACTCATGCCTTGTATCCACCCCGATACTCGTTTTCGCAATCGGTCACGTGGAGCAACGAAATGGCCCGAAACCACCACAAACATGAGTTTTGGACCTAAAGAAGTTGATTGGGCATGTTTGCTGCGAGAAAACAAGAAATGGTTCCAGAAGCACAAACTCGTGCATTGTATCCACCCCAATACTCCTTTTCGCAATGGGTCACGTGCTGCAACGAAATGGCGCGAGACCACCACAAACATGAGTTTTGGACCTAAAGTTGTGGATTGGGCATGTTCACTGCGACAAAACAAGAAATGGTTCCAGGGGCAGAAACTCATGCCTTGTATCTACCCCGATACTCGTTTTCGCAATGGGTCACGTGCGGCAACGAAATTGTGCGAAACCACCCCAAACCTGAGTTTTGGACCTAAAGAAGTGGATTGGGCATGTTTGATGCGAAGAAACAAGCAATGGTTCAGGGACACAAACTCATGCCTTCCATCCACCCCGATACTCGTTTTCGCAATGGGTCACGTGGCGCAATGAAATGGCGCGAAACCACCACAAACCTGAGTTTTGGACCTAAACAAGTGGATTGGGCACGTTCGATGCAAGAAAACAAGAAATGGTTTAGGGCACAAACTCATGCCTTGTATCCACCCCGATACTCGTTTTTGCAATGGGTCACGTGCGGCAAAGAAATGGCGCGACACCACCCCAAACCAGAGTTTTGGACCTAAAGAAGTGGATTGGGCACGTTCGTTGCAAAAAAAAAAAAACAAGAAATGGTACCGTGGGCACAAACTCATGCCTTGTATCCATCTCGATACTCGTTTTCGCAATGGGTCACGTGCGGCAACAAAATGGCGCGAAACCACCACATACCTGAGTTTTGGACCTAAAGAAGTTGATTGGGCACGTTCGTTGCAAAAAAAAACAAGAAATGGTTCCGAGGGCACAAACTCATGCCTTGTATCCACCTCGATACTCGTTTTCGCAATGGGTCACGTGCGGCAACGAAATGGTGCGAAACCACTCGAAACCTAAGTTTTGGACCTAAAGAAGTGTATTGGGCATGTTCGTTGTGAAAAAACAAGAAATGTTTTCGAGGGCACAAACTTATGCCTTGTATCCAACCCGATACTCGTTTTCGCAATGGGTCACGTGCGGCAATGAAATGGCGTGAAACCACCCCAAACCCGAGTTTTGGACCTAAAGAAGTGGATTGGGTATGTTTGTTGCTAAGAAACAAGAAATGGTTTGGGGACACAAACTCATGCCATCTATCCACCCCGATACTTGTTTTCGCAATGGGTCACATGCGGCAACGAAATGGCGCGAAACCACCCCAAACCTGAGTTTTGGACCTAAAGAAGTGGATTGGGCATGTTCGTTGCAGAAAAAAAAGAAATGGTTCCAGGGGCAGAAACTCATGCCTTGTATCTACCCCGATACTCGTTTTCGCAATGGGTCACGTGCGGCAACGAAATTGTGCGAAACCACCCCAAACCTGAGTTTTGGACCTAAAGAAGTGGATTGGGCATGTTTGATGCGAAGAAACAAGCAATGGTTCAGGGACACAAACTCATGCCTTCCATCCACCCCGATACTCGTTTTCGCAATGGGTCACGTGGCGCAATGAAATGGCGCGAAACCACCACAAACCTGAGTTTTGGACCTAAACAAGTGGATTGGGCACGTTCGATGCAAGAAAACAAGAAATGGTTTAGGGCACAAACTCATGCCTTGTATCCACCCCGATACTCGTTTTTGCAATGGGTCACGTGCGGCAAAGAAATGGCGCGACACCACCCCAAACCAGAGTTTTGGACCTAAAGAAGTGGATTGGGCACGTTCGTTGCAAAAAAAAAAAAACAAGAAATGGTACCGTGGGCACAAACTCATGCCTTGTATCCATCTCGATACTCGTTTTCGCAATGGGTCACGTGCGGCAACAAAATGGCGCGAAACCACCACATACCTGAGTTTTGGACCTAAAGAAGTTGATTGGGCACGTTCGTTGCAAAAAAAAACAAGAAATGGTTCCGAGGGCACAAACTCATGCCTTGTATCCACCTCGATACTCGTTTTCGCAATGGGTCACGTGCGGCAACGAAATGGTGCGAAACCACTCGAAACCTAAGTTTTGGACCTAAAGAAGTGTATTGGGCATGTTCGTTGTGAAAAAACAAGAAATGTTTTCGAGGGCACAAACTTATGCCTTGTATCCAACCCGATACTCGTTTTCGCAATGGGTCACGTGCGGCAATGAAATGGCGTGAAACCACCCCAAACCCGAGTTTTGGACCTAAAGAAGTGGATTGGGTATGTTTGTTGCTAAGAAACAAGAAATGGTTTGGGGACACAAACTCATGCCATCTATCCACCCCGATACTTGTTTTCGCAATGGGTCACATGCGGCAACGAAATGGCGCGAAACCACCCCAAACCTGAGTTTTGGACCTAAAGAAGTGGATTGGGCATGTTCGTTGCAGAAAAAAAAGAAATGGTTCCAGGGGCATAAACTCATGCCTTGTATCTTCCCCGATACTCGTTTTCGCAATGGGTCACGTGCGGCTACGAAATAGCGCTAAACCACCCCAAACCTGAGTTTTGGTACTGAAGAAGTGGAGATCAGGAACACAAACTCATGCCTTCTATCCACCCCGATACTAGTTTTCGCAATGGGCCACGTGGCGCATTGAAATGGCGTGAAACCACCACAAATCTGAGCTTTGGACCTAAAGAACTGGACTGGGCACGTTCGTTGCGAAAAAACAAGAAATGGTTCCGAGGGCACAAACTCATGCCTTGTATCCACCCCGAAACTCGTTTTCGCAATGGGTCACGTGCGGCAATTAAAGGCACGAAACATCCCCAAACATTCGTTTTGGACATAAAGAAGTGGATTGGGTATGTTTGTTGTGAAAAAACAAGCAATGGTTCAGGGGCACAAACTCATGCCTTGTATCCACCCCGATACTCGTTTTCGCAATCGGTCACGTGGAGCAACGAAATGGAACGAAATCACCACAAACATGAGTTTTGGACCTAAAGAAGTTGATTGGGCATGTTTGCTGCGAGAAAACAAGAAATGGTTCTAGAAGCACAAACTCGTGCATTGTATCCACCCCAATACTCCTTTTCGCAATGGGTCACGTGCTGCAACGAAATGGCGCGAGACCACCACAAACATGAGTTTTGGACCTAAAGTTGTGGATTGGGCATGTTCACTGCGACAAAACAAGAAATGGTTCCAGGGGCAGAAACTCATGCCTTGTATCTACCCCGATACTCGTTTTCGCAATGGGTCACGTGCGGCAACGAAATTGTGCGAAAGCACCCCAAACCTGAGTTTTGGACCTAAAGAAGTGGATTGGGCATGTTTGATGCGAAGAAACAAGCAATGGTTCAGGGACACAAACTCATGCCTTCCATCCACCCCGATACTCGTTTTCGCAATGGGTCACGTGGCGCAATGAAATGGCGCGAAACCACCACAAACCTGAGTTTTGGACCTAAAGAAGTGGATTGGGCACGTTCGATGCAAGAAAACAAGAAATGGTTTAGGGCACAAACTCATGCCTTGTATCCACCCCGATACTCGTTTTCGCAATGGGTCACGTGCGGCAAAGAAATGGTGCGAATCCACCCCAAACCTGAGTTTTGGACCTAAAGAAGTGGATTGGGCACGTTCGTTGCAAAAAAAAAACAAGAAATGGTACCGAGGGCACAAACTCATGCCTTGTATCCATCTCGATACTCGTTTTCGCAATGGGTCACGTGCGGCAACGAAATGGCGCGAAACTACCCCATACCTGAGTTTTGGACCTAAAGAAGTTGATTGGGCACGTTCGTTGCAAAAAAAACAAGAAATGGTTCCGATGGCACAAACTCATGCCTTGTATCCACCTCGATACTCGTTTTCGCAATGGGTCACGTGCGGCAACGAAATGGTGCGAAATCACCCGAAACCTGGGTTTTGGACCTAAAGAAGTGGATTGAGCATGTTCGTTGTGAAAAAACAAGAAATGGTTCCGAGGGCACAAACTTATGCCTTGTATCCAACCCGATACTCGTTTTCGCAATGGGTCACGTGCGGCAACGAAATGGCGTGAAACCACCCCAAAACCTGAGTTTTAGACCTAAAGAAGTGCATTGGGCATGTTCGTTGCGAAAAAACAAGAAATGGTTCCGAGGGCACAAATTCATGCCTTGTATCCACCCCGAAACTCGTTTTCGCAATGGGTCACGTGCGGCAATTAGAGGCACGAAACATCCCCAAACATTCGTTTTGGACATAAAGAAGTGGATTGGGTATGTTTGTCGTGAAAAAACAAGCAATGGTTCAGGGGCACAAACTCATGCCTTGTATCCACCCCGATACTCGTTTTCGCAATCGGTCACGTGGAGCAACGAAATGGCCCGAAACCACCACAAACATGAGTTTTGGACCTAAAGAATTTGATTGGGCATGTTTGCTGCGAGAAAACAAGAAATGGTTCCAGAAGCACAAACTCGTGCATTGTATCCACCCCAATACTCCTTTTCGCAATGGGTCACGTGCTGCAACGAAATGGCGCGAGACCCCCACAAACATGAGTTTTGGACCTAAAGTTGTGGATTTGGCATGTTCACTGCGACAAAACAAGAAATGGTTCCAGGGGCAGAAACTCATGCCTTGTATCTACCCCGATACTCGTTTTCGCAATGGGTCACGTGCGGCAACGAAATTGTGCGAAACCACCCCAAACCTGAGTTTTGGATCTAAAGAAGTGGATTGGGCATGTTTGATGCGAAGAAACAAGCAATGGTTCAGGGACACAAACTCATGCCTTCCATCCACCCCGATACTCGTTTTCGCGATGGGTCACGTGGCGCAATGAAATGGCGCGAAACCACCACAAACCTGAGTTTTGGACCTAAAGAAGTGGATTGGGCACGTTCGATGCAAGAAAACAAGAAATGGTTTAGGGCACAAACTCATGCCTTGTATCCACCCCGATACTCGTTTTCGCAATGGGTCACGTGCGGCAAAGAAATGGCGCGACACCACCCCAAACCTGAGTTTTGGACCTAAAGAAGTGGATTGGGCACGTTCATTGCAAAAAAAAAAAGAAATGGTACTGAGGGCACAACTCATGCCTTGTATCCATCTCAATACTCGTTTTCGCAATGGGTCACGTGCGGCAACGAAATGGCGCGAAACCACCCCATACCTGAGTTTTGGACCTAAAGAAGTTGATTGGGCACGTTCGTTGCAAAAAAACAAGAAATGGTTCCGAGGGCACAAACTCATGCCTTGTATCCACCTCGATACTCGTTTTCGCAATGGGTCACGTGCGGCAACGAAATGGTGCGAAATCACCCGAAACCTGGGTTTTGGACCTAAAGAACTGGATTGGGCATGTTCGTTGTGAAAAAACAAGAAATGGTTCCGAGGGCACAAACTTATGCCTTGTATCCAACCCGATACTCGTTTTCGCAATGGGTCACGTGCGGCAATGAAATGGCGTGAAGCCACCCCAAACCCGAGTTTTGGACCTAAAGAAGTGGATTGGGTATGTTTGTTGCTAAGAAATAAGAAATGGTTTGGGGACACAAACTCATGCCATGTATCCACCCCGATACTTGTTTTCGCAATGGGTCACGTGCGGCAACGAAATGGCGCGAAACCACCCCAAACCTGAGTTTTGGACCTAAAGAAGTGGATTGGGCATGTTCGTTGTAGAAAAAAAAGAAATGGTTCCAGGGGCATAAACTCATGCATTGTATCTACCCCGATACTCGTTTTCGCAATGGGTCACGTGCGGCTACGAAATAGCGCGAAACCACCCCAAACCTGAGTTTTGGTACTGAAGAAGTGGAGATCAGGAACACAAACTCATGCCTTCTATCCACCCCGATACTAGTTTTCGCAATGGGTCACGTGGCGCATTGAAATGGCGTGAAATCACCACAAATCTGAGTTTTGGACCTAAAGAACTGGACTGGGCACGTTCGTTGCGAAAAAACAAGAAATGGTTCCGAGGGCACAAACTCATGCCTTGTATCCACCCCTATTCTCGTTTTCGCAATGGGTCACGTGCGGCAACGAAATGGCATGAAACCACCCCAAAATCTGAGTTTTGGACCTAAAGAAGTAGATTGGGCATGTTCGTTGCGAAAAAACAAGAAATGGTTCCGAGGGCACAAACACATGCCTTGTATCCACCCCGAAACTCGTTTTCGCAATGGGTCGGCAATTAAAGGCGCGAAACAACCCCAAACATTCGTTTTGGACATAAAGAAGTGGATTGGGTATGTTTGTTGTGAAAAAACAAGCAATGGTTCGGGGGCACAAACTCATGCCTTGTATCCACCCCGATACTCGTTTTCGCAATCGGTCACGTGGAGCAACGAAATGGCCCGAAACCACCACAAACATGAGTTTTGGACCTAAAGAAGTTGATTGGGCATGTTTGCTGCGAGAAAACAAGAAATGGTTCCAGAAGCACAAACTCGTGCATTGTATCCACCCCAATACTCCTTTTCGCAATGGGTCACATGCTGCAACGAAATGGTGCGAGACCCCCACAAACATGAGTTTTGGACATAAAGTTGTGGATTGGGCATGTTCACTGCGACAAAACAAGAAATGGTTCCAGGGGCAGAAACTCATGCCTTGTATCTACCCCGATACTCGTTTTCGCAATGGGTCACGTGCGGCAACGAAATTGTGCGAAACCATCCCAAACCTGAGTTTTGGACCTAAAGAAGTGGATTGGGCATGTTTGATGCGAAGAAACAAGCAATGGTTCAGGGACACAAACTCATGCCTTCCATCCACCCCGATACTCGTTTTCGCAATGGGTCACGTGGCGCAATGAAATGGCGCGAAACCACCACAAACCTGAGTTTTGGACCTAAAGAAGTGGATTGGGCACGTTCGATGCAAGAAAACAAGAAATGGTTTAGGGCACAAACTCATGCCTTGTATCCACCCCGATACTCGTTTTCGCAATGGGTCACGTGCGGCAAAGAAATGGCGCGAAACCACCCCAAACCTGAGTTTTGGACCTAAAGAAGTGGATTGGGCACGTTCGTTGCAAACAAAAAACAAGAAATGGTACCGAGGGCACAAACTCATGCCTTGTATCCACCCCGATACTCGTCTTCGCAATGGGTCACGTGTGGCAAAGAAATGGCGCAAAACCACCCCAAACCTGAGTTTTGGACCTAAAGAAGTGGATGGGCACGTTCGTTGCAAAAAAAACAAGAAATGGTACCGAGGGCACAAACTCATGCCATGTATCCACCTCGATACTCGTTTTCGCAATGGGTCACGTGCGGCAACGAAATGGCGCGAAACCACCGCAAACCTGAGTTTTGGACCTAAAGAAGTTGATTGGGCAGGTTCGTTGCAAAAAAAACAAGAAATGGTTCCGAGGGCACAAACTCATGCCTTGTATCCACCTCGATACTTGTTTTCGCAATGGGTCACGTGCAGCAACGAAATGGTGCGAAACCACCCGAAACTTGAGTTTTGGACCCAAAGAAGTGGATTAGGCATGTTCGTTGTGAAAAAACAAGAAATGGTTCCGAGGGCACAAATTTATGCCTTGTATCCAACCCGATACTCGTTTTCGCAATGGGTCACGTGCGGCAACGAAATGGCGCGAAACCACCCCAAACCTGAGTTTTGGACCTAAAGAAGTGGATTGGGCATGTTTGATGCGAAGAAACAAGCAATGGTTCAGGGACACAAACTCATGCCTTCCATCCACCCCGATACTCGTTTTCGCAATGGGTCACGTGGCGCAATGAAATGGCGTGAAACCACCACAAACCTGAGTTTTGGACCTAAAGAAGTGGATTGGGCACGTTCGATGCAAGAAAACAAGAAATGGTTTAGGGCACAAACTCATGCCTTGTATCCACCCCGATACTCGTTTTCGCAATGGGTCACGTGCGGCAAAGAAATGGCGCAAAACCACCCCAAACCTGAGTTTTGGACCTAAAGAAGTGGATTGGGCACGTTCGTTGCAAAAAAAACAAGAAATGGTACCGAGGGCACAAACTCATGCCTTGTATCCACCCCGATACTCGTTTTCGCAATGGGTCACGTGTGGCAAAGAAATGGCGCAAAACCACCCCAAACCTGAGTTTTGGACCTAAAGAAGTGGATGGGCACGTTCGTTGCAAAAAAAACAAGAAATGGTACCGAGGGCACAAACTCATGCCATGTATCCACCTCGATACTCGTTTTCGCAATGGGTCACGTGTGGCAACGAAATGGCGCGAAACCACCGCAAACCTGAGTTTTGGACCTAAAGAAGTTGATTGGGCAGGTTCGTTGCAAAAAAAACAAGAAATGGTTCCGAGGGCACAAACTCATGCCTTGTATCCACCTCGATACTTGTTTTCGCAATGGGTCACGTGCAGCAACGAAATGGTGCGAAACCACCCGAAACTTGAGTTTTGGACCCAAAGAAGTGGATTGGGCATGTTCGTTGTGAAAAAACAAGAAATGGTTCCGAGGGCACAAATTTATGCCTTGTATCCAACCCGATACTCGTTTTCGCAATGGGTCACGTGCGGCAACGAAATGGCGCGAAACCACCCCAAACCTGAGTTTTGGACCTAAAGAAGTGGATTGGGCATGTTTGATGCGAAGAAACAAGCAATGGTTCAGGGACACAAACTCATGCCTTCCATCCACCCCGATACTCGTTTTCGCAATGGGTCACGTGGCGCAATGAAATGGCGCGAAACCACCACAAACCTGAGTTTTGGACCTAAAGAAGTGGATTGGGCACGTTCGATGCAAGAAAACAAGAAATGGTTCCGAGGGCACAAACTCATGCCTTGTATCCACCCCGATACTCGTTTTCGCAATGGGTCACGTGCGGCAAAGAAATGGCGCGAAACCACCCCAAACCTGAGTTTTGGACCTAAAGAAGTGGATTGGGCACGTTCGTTGCAAAAAAAACAAGAAATGGTACCGAGGGCACAAACTCATGCCTTGTATCCACCCCGATACTCGTTTTCGCAATGGGTCACGTGTGGCAAAGAAATGGCGCAAAACCACCCCAAACCTGAGTTTTGGACCTAAAGAAGTGGATGGGCACGTTCGTTGCAAAAAAAACAAGAAATGGTACCGAGGGCACAAACTCATGCCATGTATCCACCTCGATACTCGTTTTCGCAATGGGTCACGTGCGGCAACGAAATGGCGCGAAACCACCGCAAACCTGAGTTTTGGACCTAAAGAAGTTGATTGGGCAGGTTTGTTGCAAAAAAAACAAGAAATGGTTCCGAGGGCACAAACTCATGCCTTGTATCCACCTCGATACTTGTTTTCGCAATGGGTCACGTGCAGCAACGAAATGGTGCGAAACCACCCGAAACTTGAGTTTTGGACCCAAAGAAGTGGATTGGGCTGTTCGTTGTGAAAAAACAAGAAATGGTTCCGAGGGCACAAATTTATGCCTTGTATCCAACCCGATACTCGTTTTCGCAATGGGTCACGTGCGGCAACGAAATGGCGCGAAACCACCCCAAACCTGAGTTTTGGACCTAAAGAAGTGGATTGGGCATGTTTGATGCGAAGAAACAAGCAATGGTTCAGGGACACAAACTCATGCCTTCCATCCACCCCGATACTCGTTTTCGCAATGGGTCACGTGGCGCAATGAAATGGCGCGAAACCACCACAAACCTGAGTTTTGGACCTAAAGAAGTGGATTGGGCACGTTCGATGCAAGAAAACAAGAAATGGTTTAGGGCACAAACTCATGCCTTGTATCCACCCCGATACTCGTTTTCGCAATGGGTCACGTGCGGCAAAGAAATGGCGCGAAACCACCCCAAACCTGAGTTTTGGACCTAAAGAAGTGGATTGGGCACGTTCGTTGCAAAAAAAACAAGAAATGGTACCGAGGGCACAAACTCATGCCTTGTATCCACCCCGATACTCGTTTTCGCAATGGGTCACGTGTGGCAAAGAAATGGCGCAAAACCACCCCAAACCTGAGTTTTGGACCTAAAGAAGTGGATGGGCACGTTCGTTGCAAAAAAAACAAGAAATGGTACCGAGGGCACAAACTCATGCCATGTATCCACCTCGATACTCGTTTTCGCAATGGGTCACGTGTGGCAACGAAATGGCGCGAAACCATCGCAAACCTGAGTTTTGGACCTAAAGAAGTTGATTGGGCAGGTTCATTGCAAAAAAAACAAGAAATGGTTCCGAGGGCACAAACTCATGCCTTGTATCCACCTCGATACTTGTTTTCGCAATGGGTCACGTGCAGCAACGAAATGGTGCGAAACCACCCGAAACTTGAGTTTTTGGACCCAAAGAAGTGGATTGGGCATGTTCGTTGTGAAAAAACAAGAAATGGTTCCGAGGGCACAAATTTATGCCTTGTATCCAACCCGATACTCGTTTTCGCAATGGGTCACGTGCGGCAACGAAATGGCGCGAAACCACCCCAAACCTGAGTTTTGGACCTAAAGAAGTGGATTGGGCATGTTCGTTGCAGAAAAAAAGAAATGGTTCCAGGGGCACAAACTCATGCCTTGTATCTACCCCAATACTCGTTTTCGCAATGGGTCACATGCGGCTACGAAATGGCGCGAAACCACCCCAAACCTGAGTTTTGGTACTGAAGAAGTGGATTGGGCATGTTTGTTGCGAAGAAACAAGCAATGGATCAGGGACACAAACTCATGCCTTCTATCCACCCCGGTACTAGTTTTCGCAATGGGTCACGTGGCGCATTGAAATGGCGTGAAACCACCACAAATCTGAGTTTTGGACCTAAAGAACTGGACTGGGCACGTTCGTTGCGAAAAAACAAGAAATGGTTCCGAGGGCACAAACTCATGCCTTGTATCCACCCCGATACTTGTTTTCGCAATGGGTCACGTGCGGCAACGAAATGGCGTGAAACCACCCCAAAACCTGAGTTTTGGACCTAAAGAAGTGCATTGGGCATGTTCGTTGCGAAAAAACAAAAATGGTTCCGAGGGCACAAACTCATGTCTTGTATCCACCCCGAAACTCGTTTTCGCAATGGGTCACGTGCGGCAATTAAAGGCGCGAAAGAACCACAAACATTCATTTTGGACATAAAGAAGTGGATTGGGTATGTTTGTTGTGAAAACAAGCAATGGTTCAGGGGCACAAACTCATGCCTTGTATCCACCCCGATACTCGTTTTGGCAGTGGGTCACGTGGCGCAACGAAATGGCACGAAACCACCACAAACATGAGTTTTGGACCTAAAGAAGTGGATTGGGCATGTTCGCTGCGACAAAACAAGAAATGGTTCCAGAAGCACAAACTCGCGCATTGTATCCAGCCCAATACTCGTTTTCGCAATGGGTCACGTGCTGCAACGAAATGGCGCGAGACCACCACAAACATGAGTTTTGGACCTAAAGTTGTGGATTGAGCATGTTCACTGCGACAAAACAAGAAATGGTTCCAGGGGCAGAAACTCATGCCGTGTATCTACCCCGATACTCGTTTTCACAATGGGTCACGTGCGGCAACGAAATTGCGCGAAACCACCCCAAACCTGAGTTTTGGACCTAAAGAAGTGGATTGGGCATGTTTGTTGCGAAGAAACAAGCAATGGTTCCGGGACACAAACTCATGCCTTCCATCCACCCCGATACTCGTTTTCGCAATGGGTCACGTGGCGCAATGAAATGGCGCGAAACCACCACAAACCTGAGTTTTGGACCTAAAGAAGTTGATTGGGCACGTTCGTTGCAAAAAAAACAAGAAATGGTTCCGAGGGCACAAACTCATGCCTTGTATCCACCTCGATACTCGTTTTCGCAATGGGTCACGTGCGGCAACGAAATGGTGCGAAACCACCTGAAACCTGAGTTTTGGACATAAAGAAGTGGATTGGGCATGTTCGTTGTGAAAAAACAAGAAATGGTTCCGAGGGCACAAACTTATGCCTTGTATCCAACCCGATACTCGTTTTCGCAATGGGATATGTGCGGCAATGAAATGGTGTGAAACCACCCCAAACCTGAGTTTTGGACCTAAAGAAGTGGATTGGGTATGTTTGTTGCTAAGAAACAAGAAATGGTTTAGGGACACAAACTCATGCCATGTATCCACCCCGATACTTGTTTTCGCAATGGGTCACGTGCGGCAACGAAATGGCGTGAAACCACCCCAAAACCTGAGTTTTGGACCTAAAGAAGTGCATTGGGCATGTTCGTTGCGAAAAAACAAAAATGGTTCCGAGGGCACAAACTCATGTCTTGTATCCACCCCGAAACTCGTTTTCGCAATGGGTCACGTGCGGCAATTAAAGGCGCGAAAGAACCCCAAACATTCGTTTTGGACATAAAGATGTGGATTGGGTATGTTTGTTGTGAAAACAAGCAATGGTTCAGGGGCACAAAGTCATGCCTTGTATCGACCCCGATACTCGTTTTGGCAGTGGGTCACGTGGCGCAACGAAATGGCACGAAACCACCACAAACATGAGTTTTGGACCTAAAGAAGTGGATTGGGCATGTTCGCTGCGACAAAAAAAGAAATGGTTCCAGAAGCACAAACTCGCGCATTGTATCCAGCCCAATACTCGTTTTCGCAATGGGTCACGTGCTGCAACGAAATGGCGCGAGACCACCACAAACATGAGTTTTGGACCTAAAGTTGTGGATTGAGCATGTTCACTGCGACAAATCAAGAAATGGTTCCAGGGGCAAAAACTCATGCCGTGTATCTAGCCCGATACTCGTTTTCGCAATGGGTCACGTGCGGCAACGAAATTGCGCGAAACCACCCCAAACCTGAGTTTTGGACCTAAAGAAGTGGATTGGGCATGTTTGTTGCGAAGAAACAAGCAATGGTTCAGGGACACAAACTCATGCCTTCCATCCACCCCGATACTCGTTTTCGCAATGGGTCACGTGGCGCAATGAAATGGCGCGAAACCACCACAAACCTGAGTTTTGGACCTAAAGAAGTGGATTGGGCACGTTCGATGCAAGAAAACAAGAAATGGTTTAGGGCCCAAACTCATGCCTTGTATCCACCCCGATACTCGTTTTCGCAATGGTCACGTGCGGCAAAGAAATGGCGCGAAACCACCCCAAACCTCAGTTTTCGACCTAAAGAAGTGGATAGGGCACGTTCGTTGCAAAAGAAAACAAGAAATGGTTCCGAGGGCACAAACTCATGCCTTGCATCCACCTCGATACTCGTTTTCGCAATGGGTCACGTGCGGCAACGAAATGGTGCGAAACCACCCGAAACCTTAGTTTTGGACCCAAAGAAGTGGATTGGGCATGTTCGTTGTGAAAAAACAAGAAATGGTTCCGAGGGCACAAACTTATGCCTTGTATCCAACCCGATACTCGTTTTCGCAATGGGTCACGTGCGGCAATCAAATGGCGTGAAACCACCCCAAACCTGAGTTTTGGACCTAAAGAAGTGGATTGGGTATGTTTGTTGCTAAGAAACAAGAAATGGTTTAGGGACACAAACTCATGCCATGTATCCACCCCGATACTTGTTTTCGCAATGGGTCACGTGCAGCAACGAAATGGCGCGAAACCACCCCAAACCTCAGTTTTGGACCTAAAGAAGTGGATTGGGCATGTTCGTTGCAGAAAAAAAGAAATGGTTCCATGGGCACAAACTCATGCCTTGTATCCACCCCGATACTCGTTTTCGCAATCGGTCACGTGGAGCAACGAAATGGAACGAAATCACCACAAACATGAGTTTTGGACCTAAAGAAGTTGATTGGGCATGTTTGCTGCGAGAAAACAAGAAATGGTTCTAGAAGCACAAACTCGTGCATTGTATCCACCCCAATACTCCTTTTCGCAATGGGTCACGTGCTGCAACGAAATGGCGCGAGACCACCACAAACATGAGTTTTGGACCTAAAGTTGTGGATTGGGCATGTTCACTGCGACAAAACAAGAAATGGTTCCAGGGGCAGAAACTCATGCCTTGTATCTACCCCGATACTCGTTTTCGCAATGGGTCACGTGCGGCAACGAAATTGTGCGAAAGCACCCCAAACCTGAGTTTTGGACCTAAAGAAGTGGATTGGGCATGTTTGATGCGAAGAAACAAGCAATGGTTCAGGGACACAAACTCATGCCTTCCATCCACCCCGATACTCGTTTTCGCAATGGGTCACGTGGCGCAATGAAATGGCGCGAAACCACCACAAACCTGAGTTTTGGACCTAAAGAAGTGGATTGGGCACGTTCGATGCAAGAAAACAAGAAATGGTTTAGGGCACAAACTCATGCCTTGTATCCACCCCGATACTCGTTTTCGCAATGGGTCACGTGCGGCAAAGAAATGGTGCGAATCCACCCCAAACCTGAGTTTTGGACCTAAAGAAGTGGATTGGGCACGTTCGTTGCAAAAAAAAAACAAGAAATGGTACCGAGGGCACAAACTCATGCCTTGTATCCATCTCGATACTCGTTTTCGCAATGGGTCACGTGCGGCAACGAAATGGCGCGAAACTACCCCATACCTGAGTTTTGGACCTAAAGAAGTTGATTGGGCACGTTCGTTGCAAAAAAAACAAGAAATGGTTCCGATGGCACAAACTCATGCCTTGTATCCACCTCGATACTCGTTTTCGCAATGGGTCACGTGCGGCAACGAAATGGTGCGAAATCACCCGAAACCTGGGTTTTGGACCTAAAGAAGTGGATTGAGCATGTTCGTTGTGAAAAAACAAGAAATGGTTCCGAGGGCACAAACTTATGCCTTGTATCCAACCCGATACTCGTTTTCGCAATGGGTCACGTGCGGCAACGAAATGGCGTGAAACCACCCCAAAACCTGAGTTTTAGACCTAAAGAAGTGCATTGGGCATGTTCGTTGCGAAAAAACAAGAAATGGTTCCGAGGGCACAAATTCATGCCTTGTATCCACCCCGAAACTCGTTTTCGCAATGGGTCACGTGCGGCAATTAGAGGCACGAAACATCCCCAAACATTCGTTTTGGACATAAAGAAGTGGATTGGGTATGTTTGTCGTGAAAAAACAAGCAATGGTTCAGGGGCACAAACTCATGCCTTGTATCCACCCCGATACTCGTTTTCGCAATCGGTCACGTGGAGCAACGAAATGGCCCGAAACCACCACAAACATGAGTTTTGGACCTAAAGAATTTGATTGGGCATGTTTGCTGCGAGAAAACAAGAAATGGTTCCAGAAGCACAAACTCGTGCATTGTATCCACCCCAAAACTCCTTTTCGCAATGGGTCACGTGCTGCAACGAAATGGCGCGAGACCCCCACAAACATGAGTTTTGGACCTAAAGTTGTGGATTTGGCATGTTCACTGCGACAAAACAAGAAATGGTTCCAGGGGCAGAAACTCATGCCTTGTATCTACCCCGATACTCGTTTTCGCAATGGGTCACGTGCGGCAACGAAATTGTGCGAAACCACCCCAAACCTGAGTTTTGGATCTAAAGAAGTGGATTGGGCATGTTTGATGCGAAGAAACAAGCAATGGTTCAGGGACACAAACTCATGCCTTCCATCCACCCCGATACTCGTTTTCGCGATGGGTCACGTGGCGCAATGAAATGGCGCGAAACCACCACAAACCTGAGTTTTGGACCTAAAGAAGTGGATTGGGCACGTTCGATGCAAGAAAACAAGAAATGGTTTAGGGCACAAACTCATGCCTTGTATCCACCCCGATACTCGTTTTCGCAATGGGTCACGTGCGGCAAAGAAATGGCGCGACACCACCCCAAACCTGAGTTTTGGACCTAAAGAAGTGGATTGGGCACGTTCATTGCAAAAAAAAAAAGAAATGGTACTGAGGGCACAACTCATGCCTTGTATCCATCTCAATACTCGTTTTCGCAATGGGTCACGTGCGGCAACGAAATGGCGCGAAACCACCCCATACCTGAGTTTTGGACCTAAAGAAGTTGATTGGGCACGTTCGTTGCAAAAAAACAAGAAATGGTTCCGAGGGCACAAACTCATGCCTTGTATCCACCTCGATACTCGTTTTCGCAATGGGTCACGTGCGGCAACGAAATGGTGCGAAATCACCCGAAACCTGGGTTTTGGACCTAAAGAACTGGATTGGGCATGTTCGTTGTGAAAAAACAAGAAATGGTTCCGAGGGCACAAACTTATGCCTTGTATCCAACCCGATACTCGTTTTCGCAATGGGTCACGTGCGGCAATGAAATGGCGTGAAGCCACCCCAAACCCGAGTTTTGGACCTAAAGAAGTGGATTGGGTATGTTTGTTGCTAAGAAATAAGAAATGGTTTGGGGACACAAACTCATGCCATGTATCCACCCCGATACTTGTTTTCGCAATGGGTCACGTGCGGCAACGAAATGGCGCGAAACCACCCCAAACCTGAGTTTTGGACCTAAAGAAGTGGATTGGGCATGTTCGTTGTAGAAAAAAAAGAAATGGTTCCAGGGGCATAAACTCATGCATTGTATCTACCCCGATACTCGTTTTCGCAATGGGTCACGTGCGGCTACGAAATAGCGCGAAACCACCCCAAACCTGAGTTTTGGTACTGAAGAAGTGGAGATCAGGAACACAAACTCATGCCTTCTATCCACCCCGATACTAGTTTTCGCAATGGGTCACGTGGCGCATTGAAATGGCGTGAAATCACCACAAATCTGAGTTTTGGACCTAAAGAACTGGACTGGGCACGTTCGTTGCGAAAAAACAAGAAATGGTTCCGAGGGCACAAACTCATGCCTTGTATCCACCCCTATTCTCGTTTTCGCAATGGGTCACGTGCGGCAACGAAATGGCATGAAACCACCCCAAAATCTGAGTTTTGGACCTAAAGAAGTAGATTGGGCATGTTCGTTGCGAAAAAACAAGAAATGGTTCCGAGGGCACAAACACATGCCTTGTATCCACCCCGAAACTCGTTTTCGCAATGGGTCGGCAATTAAAGGCGCGAAACAACCCCAAACATTCGTTTTGGACATAAAGAAGTGGATTGGGTATGTTTGTTGTGAAAAAACAAGCAATGGTTCGGGGGCACAAACTCATGCCTTGTATCCACCCCGATACTCGTTTTCGCAATCGGTCACGTGGAGCAACGAAATGGCCCGAAACCACCACAAACATGAGTTTTGGACCTAAAGAAGTTGATTGGGCATGTTTGCTGCGAGAAAACAAGAAATGGTTCCAGAAGCACAAACTCGTGCATTGTATCCACCCCAATACTCCTTTTCGCAATGGGTCACATGCTGCAACGAAATGGTGCGAGACCCCCACAAACATGAGTTTTGGACATAAAGTTGTGGATTGGGCATGTTCACTGCGACAAAACAAGAAATGGTTCCAGGGGCAGAAACTCATGCCTTGTATCTACCCCGATACTCGTTTTCGCAATGGGTCACGTGCGGCAACGAAATTGTGCGAAACCATCCCAAACCTGAGTTTTGGACCTAAAGAAGTGGATTGGGCATGTTTGATGCGAAGAAACAAGCAATGGTTCAGGGACACAAACTCATGCCTTCCATCCACCCCGATACTCGTTTTCGCAATGGGTCACGTGGCGCAATGAAATGGCGCGAAACCACCACAAACCTGAGTTTTGGACCTAAAGAAGTGGATTGGGCACGTTCGATGCAAGAAAACAAGAAATGGTTTAGGGCACAAACTCATGCCTTGTATCCACCCCGATACTCGTTTTCGCAATGGGTCACGTGCGGCAAAGAAATGGCGCGAAACCACCCCAAACCTGAGTTTTGGACCTAAAGAAGTGGATTGGGCACGTTCGTTGCAAACAAAAAACAAGAAATGGTACCGAGGGCACAAACTCATGCCTTGTATCCACCCCGATACTCGTCTTCGCAATGGGTCACGTGTGGCAAAGAAATGGCGCAAAACCACCCCAAACCTGAGTTTTGGACCTAAAGAAGTGGATGGGCACGTTCGTTGCAAAAAAAACAAGAAATGGTACCGAGGGCACAAACTCATGCCATGTATCCACCTCGATACTCGTTTTCGCAATGGGTCACGTGCGGCAACGAAATGGCGCGAAACCACCGCAAACCTGAGTTTTGGACCTAAAGAAGTTGATTGGGCAGGTTCGTTGCAAAAAAAACAAGAAATGGTTCCGAGGGCACAAACTCATGCCTTGTATCCACCTCGATACTTGTTTTCGCAATGGGTCACGTGCAGCAACGAAATGGTGCGAAACCACCCGAAACTTGAGTTTTGGACCCAAAGAAGTGGATTAGGCATGTTCGTTGTGAAAAAACAAGAAATGGTTCCGAGGGCACAAATTTATGCCTTGTATCCAACCCGATACTCGTTTTCGCAATGGGTCACGTGCGGCAACGAAATGGCGCGAAACCACCCCAAACCTGAGTTTTGGACCTAAAGAAGTGGATTGGGCATGTTTGATGCGAAGAAACAAGCAATGGTTCAGGGACACAAACTCATGCCTTCCATCCACCCCGATACTCGTTTTCGCAATGGGTCACGTGGCGCAATGAAATGGCGTGAAACCACCACAAACCTGAGTTTTGGACCTAAAGAAGTGGATTGGGCACGTTCGATGCAAGAAAACAAGAAATGGTTTAGGGCACAAACTCATGCCTTGTATCCACCCCGATACTCGTTTTCGCAATGGGTCACGTGCGGCAAAGAAATGGCGCAAAACCACCCCAAACCTGAGTTTTGGACCTAAAGAAGTGGATTGGGCACGTTCGTTGCAAAAAAAACAAGAAATGGTACCGAGGGCACAAACTCATGCCTTGTATCCACCCCGATACTCGTTTTCGCAATGGGTCACGTGTGGCAAAGAAATGGCGCAAAACCACCCCAAACCTGAGTTTTGGACCTAAAGAAGTGGATGGGCACGTTCGTTGCAAAAAAAACAAGAAATGGTACCGAGGGCACAAACTCATGCCATGTATCCACCTCGATACTCGTTTTCGCAATGGGTCACGTGTGGCAACGAAATGGCGCGAAACCACCGCAAACCTGAGTTTTGGACCTAAAGAAGTTGATTGGGCAGGTTCGTTGCAAAAAAAACAAGAAATGGTTCCGAGGGCACAAACTCATGCCTTGTATCCACCTCGATACTTGTTTTCGCAATGGGTCACGTGCAGCAACGAAATGGTGCGAAACCACCCGAAACTTGAGTTTTGGACCCAAAGAAGTGGATTGGGCATGTTCGTTGTGAAAAAACAAGAAATGGTTCCGAGGGCACAAATTTATGCCTTGTATCCAACCCGATACTCGTTTTCGCAATGGGTCACGTGCGGCAACGAAATGGCGCGAAACCACCCCAAACCTGAGTTTTGGACCTAAAGAAGTGGATTGGGCATGTTTGATGCGAAGAAACAAGCAATGGTTCAGGGACACAAACTCATGCCTTCCATCCACCCCGATACTCGTTTTCGCAATGGGTCACGTGGCGCAATGAAATGGCGCGAAACCACCACAAACCTGAGTTTTGGACCTAAAGAAGTGGATTGGGCACGTTCGATGCAAGAAAACAAGAAATGGTTCCGAGGGCACAAACTCATGCCTTGTATCCACCCCGATACTCGTTTTCGCAATGGGTCACGTGCGGCAAAGAAATGGCGCGAAACCACCCCAAACCTGAGTTTTGGACCTAAAGAAGTGGATTGGGCACGTTCGTTGCAAAAAAAACAAGAAATGGTACCGAGGGCACAAACTCATGCCTTGTATCCACCCCGATACTCGTTTTCGCAATGGGTCACGTGTGGCAAAGAAATGGCGCAAAACCACCCCAAACCTGAGTTTTGGACCTAAAGAAGTGGATGGGCACGTTCGTTGCAAAAAAAACAAGAAATGGTACCGAGGGCACAAACTCATGCCATGTATCCACCTCGATACTCGTTTTCGCAATGGGTCACGTGCGGCAACGAAATGGCGCGAAACCACCGCAAACCTGAGTTTTGGACCTAAAGAAGTTGATTGGGCAGGTTTGTTGCAAAAAAAACAAGAAATGGTTCCGAGGGCACAAACTCATGCCTTGTATCCACCTCGATACTTGTTTTCGCAATGGGTCACGTGCAGCAACGAAATGGTGCGAAACCACCCGAAACTTGAGTTTTGGACCCAAAGAAGTGGATTGGGCTGTTCGTTGTGAAAAAACAAGAAATGGTTCCGAGGGCACAAATTTATGCCTTGTATCCAACCCGATACTCGTTTTCGCAATGGGTCACGTGCGGCAACGAAATGGCGCGAAACCACCCCAAACCTGAGTTTTGGACCTAAAGAAGTGGATTGGGCATGTTTGATGCGAAGAAACAAGCAATGGTTCAGGGACACAAACTCATGCCTTCCATCCACCCCGATACTCGTTTTCGCAATGGGTCACGTGGCGCAATGAAATGGCGCGAAACCACCACAAACCTGAGTTTTGGACCTAAAGAAGTGGATTGGGCACGTTCGATGCAAGAAAACAAGAAATGGTTTAGGGCACAAACTCATGCCTTGTATCCACCCCGATACTCGTTTTCGCAATGGGTCACGTGCGGCAAAGAAATGGCGCGAAACCACCCCAAACCTGAGTTTTGGACCTAAAGAAGTGGATTGGGCACGTTCGTTGCAAAAAAAACAAGAAATGGTACCGAGGGCACAAACTCATGCCTTGTATCCACCCCGATACTCGTTTTCGCAATGGGTCACGTGTGGCAAAGAAATGGCGCAAAACCACCCCAAACCTGAGTTTTGGACCTAAAGAAGTGGATGGGCACGTTCGTTGCAAAAAAAACAAGAAATGGTACCGAGGGCACAAACTCATGCCATGTATCCACCTCGATACTCGTTTTCGCAATGGGTCACGTGTGGCAACGAAATGGCGCGAAACCATCGCAAACCTGAGTTTTGGACCTAAAGAAGTTGATTGGGCAGGTTCATTGCAAAAAAAACAAGAAATGGTTCCGAGGGCACAAACTCATGCCTTGTATCCACCTCGATACTTGTTTTCGCAATGGGTCACGTGCAGCAACGAAATGGTGCGAAACCACCCGAAACTTGAGTTTTTGGACCCAAAGAAGTGGATTGGGCATGTTCGTTGTGAAAAAACAAGAAATGGTTCCGAGGGCACAAATTTATGCCTTGTATCCAACCCGATACTCGTTTTCGCAATGGGTCACGTGCGGCAACGAAATGGCGCGAAACCACCCCAAACCTGAGTTTTGGACCTAAAGAAGTGGATTGGGCATGTTCGTTGCAGAAAAAAAGAAATGGTTCCAGGGGCACAAACTCATGCCTTGTATCTACCCCAATACTCGTTTTCGCAATGGGTCACATGCGGCTACGAAATGGCGCGAAACCACCCCAAACCTGAGTTTTGGTACTGAAGAAGTGGATTGGGCATGTTTGTTGCGAAGAAACAAGCAATGGATCAGGGACACAAACTCATGCCTTCTATCCACCCCGGTACTAGTTTTCGCAATGGGTCACGTGGCGCATTGAAATGGCGTGAAACCACCACAAATCTGAGTTTTGGACCTAAAGAACTGGACTGGGCACGTTCGTTGCGAAAAAACAAGAAATGGTTCCGAGGGCACAAACTCATGCCTTGTATCCACCCCGATACTTGTTTTCGCAATGGGTCACGTGCGGCAACGAAATGGCGTGAAACCACCCCAAAACCTGAGTTTTGGACCTAAAGAAGTGCATTGGGCATGTTCGTTGCGAAAAAACAAAAATGGTTCCGAGGGCACAAACTCATGTCTTGTATCCACCCCGAAACTCGTTTTCGCAATGGGTCACGTGCGGCAATTAAAGGCGCGAAAGAACCACAAACATTCATTTTGGACATAAAGAAGTGGATTGGGTATGTTTGTTGTGAAAACAAGCAATGGTTCAGGGGCACAAACTCATGCCTTGTATCCACCCCGATACTCGTTTTGGCAGTGGGTCACGTGGCGCAACGAAATGGCACGAAACCACCACAAACATGAGTTTTGGACCTAAAGAAGTGGATTGGGCATGTTCGCTGCGACAAAACAAGAAATGGTTCCAGAAGCACAAACTCGCGCATTGTATCCAGCCCAATACTCGTTTTCGCAATGGGTCACGTGCTGCAACGAAATGGCGCGAGACCACCACAAACATGAGTTTTGGACCTAAAGTTGTGGATTGAGCATGTTCACTGCGACAAAACAAGAAATGGTTCCAGGGGCAGAAACTCATGCCGTGTATCTACCCCGATACTCGTTTTCACAATGGGTCACGTGCGGCAACGAAATTGCGCGAAACCACCCCAAACCTGAGTTTTGGACCTAAAGAAGTGGATTGGGCATGTTTGTTGCGAAGAAACAAGCAATGGTTCCGGGACACAAACTCATGCCTTCCATCCACCCCGATACTCGTTTTCGCAATGGGTCACGTGGCGCAATGAAATGGCGCGAAACCACCACAAACCTGAGTTTTGGACCTAAAGAAGTTGATTGGGCACGTTCGTTGCAAAAAAAACAAGAAATGGTTCCGAGGGCACAAACTCATGCCTTGTATCCACCTCGATACTCGTTTTCGCAATGGGTCACGTGCGGCAACGAAATGGTGCGAAACCACCTGAAACCTGAGTTTTGGACATAAAGAAGTGGATTGGGCATGTTCGTTGTGAAAAAACAAGAAATGGTTCCGAGGGCACAAACTTATGCCTTGTATCCAACCCGATACTCGTTTTCGCAATGGGATATGTGCGGCAATGAAATGGTGTGAAACCACCCCAAACCTGAGTTTTGGACCTAAAGAAGTGGATTGGGTATGTTTGTTGCTAAGAAACAAGAAATGGTTTAGGGACACAAACTCATGCCATGTATCCACCCCGATACTTGTTTTCGCAATGGGTCACGTGCGGCAACGAAATGGCGTGAAACCACCCCAAAACCTGAGTTTTGGACCTAAAGAAGTGCATTGGGCATGTTCGTTGCGAAAAAACAAAAATGGTTCCGAGGGCACAAACTCATGTCTTGTATCCACCCCGAAACTCGTTTTCGCAATGGGTCACGTGCGGCAATTAAAGGCGCGAAAGAACCCCAAACATTCGTTTTGGACATAAAGATGTGGATTGGGTATGTTTGTTGTGAAAACAAGCAATGGTTCAGGGGCACAAAGTCATGCCTTGTATCGACCCCGATACTCGTTTTGGCAGTGGGTCACGTGGCGCAACGAAATGGCACGAAACCACCACAAACATGAGTTTTGGACCTAAAGAAGTGGATTGGGCATGTTCGCTGCGACAAAAAAAGAAATGGTTCCAGAAGCACAAACTCGCGCATTGTATCCAGCCCAATACTCGTTTTCGCAATGGGTCACGTGCTGCAACGAAATGGCGCGAGACCACCACAAACATGAGTTTTGGACCTAAAGTTGTGGATTGAGCATGTTCACTGCGACAAATCAAGAAATGGTTCCAGGGGCAAAAACTCATGCCGTGTATCTAGCCCGATACTCGTTTTCGCAATGGGTCACGTGCGGCAACGAAATTGCGCGAAACCACCCCAAACCTGAGTTTTGGACCTAAAGAAGTGGATTGGGCATGTTTGTTGCGAAGAAACAAGCAATGGTTCAGGGACACAAACTCATGCCTTCCATCCACCCCGATACTCGTTTTCGCAATGGGTCACGTGGCGCAATGAAATGGCGCGAAACCACCACAAACCTGAGTTTTGGACCTAAAGAAGTGGATTGGGCACGTTCGATGCAAGAAAACAAGAAATGGTTTAGGGCCCAAACTCATGCCTTGTATCCACCCCGATACTCGTTTTCGCAATGGTCACGTGCGGCAAAGAAATGGCGCGAAACCACCCCAAACCTCAGTTTTCGACCTAAAGAAGTGGATAGGGCACGTTCGTTGCAAAAGAAAACAAGAAATGGTTCCGAGGGCACAAACTCATGCCTTGCATCCACCTCGATACTCGTTTTCGCAATGGGTCACGTGCGGCAACGAAATGGTGCGAAACCACCCGAAACCTTAGTTTTGGACCCAAAGAAGTGGATTGGGCATGTTCGTTGTGAAAAAACAAGAAATGGTTCCGAGGGCACAAACTTATGCCTTGTATCCAACCCGATACTCGTTTTCGCAATGGGTCACGTGCGGCAATCAAATGGCGTGAAACCACCCCAAACCTGAGTTTTGGACCTAAAGAAGTGGATTGGGTATGTTTGTTGCTAAGAAACAAGAAATGGTTTAGGGACACAAACTCATGCCATGTATCCACCCCGATACTTGTTTTCGCAATGGGTCACGTGCAGCAACGAAATGGCGCGAAACCACCCCAAACCTCAGTTTTGGACCTAAAGAAGTGGATTGGGCATGTTCGTTGCAGAAAAAAAGAAATGGTTCCATGGGCACAAACTCATGCCTTGTATCTACCCCGATACTCGTTTTCGCAATGGGTCACGTGCGGCTACGAAATGGCGCGAAACCACCCCAAACCTGAGTTTTGGTACTGAAGAAGTGGATTGGGCATGTTTGTTGCGAAGAAACAAGAAATGGATCAGGGACACAAACTCATGCCTTCTATCCACCCCGGTACTAGTTTTCGCAATGGGTCACGTGGCGCATTGAAATGGCGTGAAACCACCACAAATCTGAGTTTTGGACCTAAAGAACTGCACTAGGCACGTTCGTTGCGAAAAAACAAGAAATGGTTCCGAGGGCACAAACTCATGCCTTGTATCCACCCCGATACTCGTTTTCGCAATGGGTCACGTGCGGCAACGAAATGGCGTGAAACCACCCCAAAACTTGAGTTTTGGACCTAAAGAAGTGCATTGGGCATGTTCGTTGCGAAAAAACAAGAAATGGTTCCGAGGGCACAAACTGATGCCTTGTATCCACCCCGAAACTCGTTTTCGCAATGGGTCACGTGCGGCAATTAAAGGCGCGAAAGAACCACAAACATTCATTTTGGACATAAAGAAGTGGATTGGGTATGTTTGTTGTGAAAACAAGCAATGGTTCAGGGGCACAAACTCATGCCTTGTATCCACCCCGATACTCGTTTTGGCAGTGGGTCACGTGGCGCAACGAAATGGCACGAAACCACCACAAACATGAGTTTTGGACCTAAAGAAGTGGATTGGGCATGTTCGCTGCGACAAAACAAGAAATGGTTCCAGAAGCACAAACTCGCGCATTGTATCCAGCCCAATACTCGTTTTCGCAATGGGTCACGTGCTGCAACGAAATGGCGCGAGACCACCACAAACATGAGTTTTGGACCTAAAGTTGTGGATTGAGCATGTTCACTGCGACAAAACAAGAAATGGTTCCAGGGGCAGAAACTCATGCCGTGTATCTACCCCGATACTCGTTTTCGCAATGGGTCACGTGCGGCAACGAAATTGCGCGAAACCACCCCAAACCTGAGTTTTGGACCTAAAGAAGTGGATTGGGCATGTTTGTTGCGAAGAAACAAGCAATGGTTCAGGGACACAAACTCATGCCTTCCATGCACCCCGATACTCGTTTTCGCAATGGGTCACGTGGCGCAATGAAATGTCGCGAAACCACCACAAACCTGAGTTTTGGACCTAATGAAGTGGATTGGGCACCTTCGATGCAAGAAAACAAGAAATGGTTCAGGGCACAAACTCATGCCTTGTATCCACCCCGATACTCGTTTTCGTAATGGGTCACGTGCGGCAAATAAATGGCGCGAAACCACCCCAAACCTGAGTTTTGGACCTAAAGAAGTGAATTGGGCACGTTCGTTGCAAAAAAAAAACAAGAAATGGTACCGAGGGCACAAACTCATGCCATGTATCCACCTCGATACTCGTTTTCGCAATGGGTCACATGCGGCAACGAAATGGCGCGAAACCACGCCAAACCTGAGTTTTGGACCTAAAGAAGTTGATTGGGCACGTTCGTTGCAAAAAAAACAAGAAATGGTTCCAAGGGCACAAACTCATGCCTTGTATCCACCTCGATACTCGTTTTCGCAATGGGTCACGTGCGGCAACGAAATGGTGCGAAACCACCTGAAACCTGAGTTTTGGACATAAAGAAGTGGATTGGGCATGTTCGTTGTGAAAAAACAAGAAATGGTTCCGAGGGCACAAACTTATGCCTTGTATCCAACCCGATACTCGTTTTCGCAATGAGATATGTGCGGCAATGAAATGGTGTGAAACCACCCCAAACCTGAGTTTTGGACCTAAAGAAGTGGATTGGGTATGTTTGTTGCAAAGAAACAAGAAATGGTTTAGGGACACAAACTCATCCCATGTATCCACCCCGATACTTGTTTTCGCAATGGGTCACGTGCGGCAACGAAATGGCGTGAAACCACCCCAAAACCTGAGTTTTGGACCTAAAGAAGTGCATTGGGCATGTTCGTTGCGAAAAAATAAAAATGGTTCCGAGGGCACAAACTCATGTCTTGTATCCACCCCGAAACTCGTTTTCGCAATGGGTCACGTGCGGCAATTAAAGGCGCGAAAGAACCCCAAACATTCGTTTTGGACATAAAGATGTGGATTGGGTATGTTTGTTGTGAAAACAAGCAATGGTTCAGGGGCACAAAGTCATGCCTTGTATCGACCCCGATACTCGTTTTGGCAGTGGGTCACGTGGCGCAACGAAATGGCACGAAACCACCACAAACATGAGTTTTGGACCTAAAGAAGTGGATTGGGCATGTTCGCTGCGACAAAAAAAGAAATGGTTCCAGAAGCACAAACTCGTGCATTGTATCTAGCCCAATACTCGTTTTCGCAATGGGTCACGTGCTGCAACGAAATGGCGCGAGACCACCACAAACATGAGTTTTGGACCTAAAGTTGTGGATTGAGCATGTTCACTGCGACAAATCAAGAAATGGTTCCAGGGGCAAAAACTGATGCCGTGTATCTAGCCCGATACTCGTTTTCGCAATGGGTCACGTGCGGCAACGAAATTGCGCGAAACCACCCCAAACCTGAGTTTTGGACCTAAAGAAGTGGATTGGGCATGTTTGTTGCGAAGAAACAAGCAATGGTTCAGGGACACAAACTCATGCCTTCCATCCACCCCGATACTCGTTTTCGCAATGGGTCACGTGGCGCAATGAAATGGCGCGAAACCACCACAAACCTGAGTTTTGGACCTAAAGAAGTGGATTGGGCACGTTCGATGCAAGAAAACAAGAAATGGTTTAGGGCCCAAACTCATGCCTTGTATCCACCCCGATACTCGTTTTCGCAATGGTCACGTGCGGCAAAGAAATGGCGCGAAACCACCCCAAACCTCAGTTTTCGACCTAAAGAAGTGGATAGGGCACGTTCGTTGCAAAAGAAAACAAGAAATGGTTCCGAGGGCACAAACTCATGCCTTGCATCCACCTCGATACTTGTTTTCGCAATGGGTCACGTGCGGCAACGAAATGGTGCGAAACCACCCGAAACCTTAGTTTTGGACCCAAAGAAGTGGATTGGGCATGTTCGTTGTGAAAAAACAAGAAATGGTTCCGAGGGCACAAACTTATGCCTTGTATCCAACCCGATACTCGTTTTCGCAATGGGTCACGTGCGGCAATCAAATGGCGTGAAACCACCCCAAACCTGAGTTTTGGACCTAAAGAAGTGGATTGGGTATGTTTGTTGCTAAGAAACAAGAAATGGTTTAGGGACACAAACTCATGCCATGTATCCACCCCGATACTTGTTTTCGCAATGGGTCACGTGCAGCAACGAAATGGCGCGAAACCACCCCAAACCTCAATTTTGGACCTAAAGAAGTGGATTGGGCATGTTGGTTGCAGAAAAAAAGAAATGGTTCCAGGGCCACAAACTCATGCCTTGTATCTACCCCGATACTCGTTTTCGCAATGGGTCACGTGCGGCTACGAAATGGTGCGAAACCATCCCAAATCTGAGTTTTGGTACTGAAGAACTGGATTGGGCATGTTTGTTGCGAAGAAACAAGAAATGGATCGGGGACACAAACTCATGCCTTCTATCCACCCCGGTACTAGTTTTCGCAATGGGTCACGTGGCGCATTGAAATGGCGTGAAACCTCCACAAATCTGAGTTTTGGACCTAAAGAACTGCACTAGGCATGTTCGTTGCGAAAAAACAAGAAATGGTTCCGAGGGCACAAACTCATGCCTTGTATCCACCCCGATACTCGTTTTCGCAATGGGTCATGTGCGGCAACGAAATGGCGTGAAACCACCCCAAAACTTGAGTTTTGGACCTAAAGAAGTGCATTGGGCATGTTCGTTGCGAAAAAACAAGAAATGGTTCCGAGGGCACAAACTGATGCCTTGTATCCACCCCGAAACTCGTTTTCGCAATGGGTCACGTGCGGCAATTAAAGGCGCGAAACAACCCCAAACATTCGTTTTGGACATAAAGAAGTGGATTGGGTATGTTGGTTGTGAAAAACAAGCAATGGTTCAGGGGCACAAACTCATGCCTTGTATCCACCCCGATACTCGTTTTCGCAATGGGTCATGTGGCGCAACGAAATGGCACGAAACCACCACAAACTTGAGTTTTGGACCTAAAGAATTGTATTGGGCATGTTCGTTGCGAAAAAACAAGAAATGGTTCTGAGGGCACAAACTTATGCCTTGTATCCAACCCGATACTCGTTTTCGCAATGGGTCACGTGCGGCAAAGAAATGGCGCGAAACCACCCCAAACCTGAGTTTTGGAGCTAAAGAAGTGGATTGGGCACGTTCGTTGCGAAAAAACAAGAAATGGTTCCGAGGGCACAACTTATGCCTATCCAATCCGATACTCGTTTTCGCAATGGGTCACGTGCGGCAATGAAATGGCGTGAAACCACCCCAAACCTGAGTTTTGGACCTAAAGAAGTGGATTGGGTATGTTTGTTGCTAAGAAACAAGAAATGGTTCACGGACACAAACTCATGCCATGTCTCCACCCTGATACTCGTTTTCGCAATGGGTCACGTCCGGCAATTAAAGGCGCGAAACAACCCCAACATGAGTTTTGGACATAAAAAAGTGGATTGGGTATGTTTGTTGTGAAAAAACAAGCAATGGTTCAGGGGCACAAACTCATGCCTTGTATCCACCCCGATACTCGTTTTCGCAATGGGTCATGTGGCGCAACGAAATGGCACGAAACCACCACAAACTTGAGTTTTGGACCTAAAGAATTGTATTGGGCATGTTCGTTGCGAAAAAACAAGAAATGGTTCTGAGGGCACAAACTTATGCCTTGTATCCAACCCGATACTCGTTTTCGCAATGGGTCACGTGCGGCAATGAAATGGCGTGAAACCACCCCAAACCTGAGTTTTAGACCTAAAGAAGTGGATTGGGTATGTTTGTTGCTAAGAAACAAGAAATGGTTTAGGGACACAAACTCATGCCATGTATCCACCCCGATACTCATTTTCGCAATGGGTCACGTGCGGCAACGAAATGGCGCGAAACCAACCCAAACCAGAGTTTTGGACCTAAAGAAGTGGATTGGGCATGTTCGTTGTAGAAAAAAAGAAATGGTTCCAGGGGCACAAACTCATGCCTTGTATCTACCCCGATACTCGTTTTCGCAATGGGTCACGTGCGGCTACGAAATGGCGCGAAACCACCCCAAACCTGAGTTTTGGTACTGAAGAAGTGGATTGGGCATGGTTGTTCCAAAGAAACAAGCAATGGTTCAGGGACACAAACTCATGCCTTCTATCCACCCCGTTAGTAGTTTTCGCAATGGGTCACGTGGCGCATTGAAATGGCGTGAAACCACCACAAATCTGAGTTTTGGACCTAAAGAACTGGACTGGGCACGTTCGTTGCGAAAAAACAAGAAATGGATCCGAGGGCACAAACTCATGCCTTGTATCCACCCCGATACTCGTTTTCGCAATGGGTCACGAGCGGCAACGAAATGGCGTGAAACCACCCAAAAACCTGAGTTTTGGACCTAAAGAAGTGGATTGGGCATGTTCGTTGCGAAAAAACAAGAATTGGTTCCGAGGGCACAAACTCATGCCTTGTATCCACCCCGAAACTCGTTTTCGCAATGGGTCACGTGCGGCAATTAAAGGCGCAAAACAACCCCAAACATGTGTTTTGGACATAAAGAAGTAGATTGGGTATGTTTGTTGCGAAATAACAAGCAATGGTTCAGGGGCACAACCTCATGCCTTGTATCCACCCCGATACTCGTTTTCGCAATGGGTCACGTGGCGCAACGAAATGGCATGAAACAACCACAAACATGAGTTTTGGACCTAAAGAAGTGGATTGGGCATGTTCGCTGCGACAAAACAAGAAATGGTTCCAGAAGCACAAACTCGTGCATTGTATCCACCCCGATACTCGTTTTCGCAATGGGTCACGTGCTGCAACGAAATGGCGCGAGACCACCACAAACATGAGTTTTGGACCTAAAGTTGTGGATTGGGCATGTTCGCTGCGACAAAACAAGAAATGGTTCCAGGGGCACAAACTCATGCCTTGTATCTACCCCGATACTCGTTTTCGCAATGGGTCACGTGCGGCAACGAAATGGCGTGAAACCACCCCAAACCTGAGTTTTTGACCTAAAGAAGTGGATTGGGCATGTTTGTTGTGAAGAAACAGGCAATGGTTTAGGGACACAAACTCATACCTTCTATCCGCCCCGATACTCATTTTCGCAATGGGTCACGTGGCGCAATGAAATGGCGCGAAACCACCACAAACCTGAGTTTTGGACCTAAAGAAGTGGATTGGGCACGTTCGAAGCAAGAAAACAAGAAATGGTTCCGAGGGCACAAACTCATGCCTTGTATCCACCCCGATACTCGTTTTCGCAATGGGTCACGTGCGGCAAAGAAATGGCGCGAAACCGTCCCAAACTTGAGTTTTGGAGCTAAAGAAGTGGATTGGGCACGTTCATTGCAAAACAAACAAGAAATGGTACCGAGGGCACAAACTCATGCCTTGTATCCACCTCAATACTCGTTTTCGCAATGGGTCACGTGTGGCAACGAAATGGCGCGAAACCACCCAAAACCTGAGTTTTGTACCTAAAGAAGTGGATTGGGCATGTTCGTTGCGAAAAAACAAGAAATGGTTCCGAGGGCACAACTTATGCCTATCCAATCCGATACTCGTTTTCGCAATGGGTCACGTGCGGCAAAGAAATGGCGCGAAACCACTCCAAACCTGAGTTTTGGACCTAAAGAAGTGGATTGGGCACGTTCGTTGCAAAGAAAAACAAGAAATGGTACCGAGGGCACAAACTCATGCCTTGTATCCACCTCGATACTCGTTTTCGCAATGGGTCACGTGCGGCAACGAAATGGTGCGAAACCACCCGAAACCTGAGTTTTGGACCTAAAGAAGTGGATTGGACATGTTCATTGTGAAAAAATAAGAAATGGTTCCGACGGCACAAACTTATGCCTTGTATCCAACCCGATACTCGTTTTCGCAATGGGTCACGTGCGGCAATAAAATGGCGTGAAACCACCCCAAACCTGAGTTTTGGACTAAAGAAGTGGATTGGGTATGTTTGTTGCTAAGAAACAAGAAATGGTTTAGGGACACAAACTCATGCCTTGTATCCACCTCGATACTCATTTTCGCAATGGGTCACGTGCGGCAACGAAATGGCGCGAAACCAACCCAAACCAGAGTTTTGGACCTAAAGAAGTGGATTGGGCATGTTCGTTGTAGAAAAAAAAGAAATGGTTCCAGGGGCACAAACTCATGCCTTGTATCTACCCCGATACTCGTTTTCGCAATGGGTCACGTGCGGCTACGAAATGGCGCGAAACCACCCCAAACCTGAGTTTTGGTACTGAAGAAGTGGATTGGGCATGTTTGTTGCGAAGAAACAAGCAATGGTTCAGGGACACAAACTCATGCCTTCTATCCACCCCGATACTAGTTTTCGCAATGGGTCACGTGGCGCATTGAAATGGCGTGAAACCACCACAAATCTGAGTTTTGGACCTAAAGAACTGGACTGGGCACGTTCGTTGCGAAAAAACAAGAAATGGATCCGAGGGCACAAACTCATGCCTTGTATCCACCCCGATACTCGTTTTCGCAATGGGTCACGAGCGGCAACGAAATGGCGTGAAACCACCCAAAAACCTGAGTTTTGGACCTAAAGAAGTGGATTGGGCATGTTCGATGCAAGAAAACAAGAAATGGTTCCGAGGGCACAAACTCATGCCTTGTATCCACCTCGATACTCATTTTCGCAATGGGTCACGTGTGTCAACGAAATGGCGCGAAACCACCCAAAACCTGAGTTTTGGGCCTATAGAAGTGGATTGGGCATGTTCATTGCGAAAAAACAAGAAATAGTTCCGAGGGCACAAACTTATGCCTTGTATCCAACCCGATACTCGTTTTCGCAATGGGTCACGTGCGGCAATGAAATGGCGTGAACCCACCCCAAACCTGAGTTTTGGACCTAAAGAAGTGGATTGGGTATGTTTGTTGCTAAGAAACAAGAAATGGTTCAGGGTCAAACTCATGCCATGTATCCACCCTGATACTCGTTTTCGCAATGGGTCACGTGCGGCAATTAAAGGCACGAAACAACCCCAACATGAGGTTTGGACATAAAGAAGTGGATTGGGTATGTTTGTTGTGAAAAAACAAGCAATGGTTCAGGGGCACAAACTCATGCCTTGTATCCACCCCGATACTCGTTTTCGCAATGGGTCACGTGGCGCAACGAAATCGCACGAAACAACCACAAACATGAGTTTTGGACCTAAAGAAGTGGATTGGGCATGTTCGCTGCGACAAAACAAGAAATGGTTCCAGGGGCACAAACTCATGCCTTGTATCTACCCCGATACCCGTTTTCGCAATGGGTCACGTACGGCAACGAAATTGCGCGAAACCACCCCAAACCTGAGTTTTGGACCTAAAGAAGTGGATTGGGCATGTTTGTTGCGAAGAAACAAGCAATGGTTCAAGGACACAAACTCATGCCTTCCATCCACCCCGATACTCGTTTTCGCAATGGGTCACGTGGCGCAATGAAATGGCACGAAACCACCACAAACCTGAGTTTTCGACCTAAAGAAGTGGATTGGGCACGTTCTATGCATGAAAACAAGAAATGGTTTAGGGCACAAACTCATGCCTTGTATCCACCCCGACACTCGTTTTCGCAATGGGTCACGTGCGGCAAAGAAATGGCGCGAAACCACCCCAAACCTGAGTTTTGGACCTAAAGAAGTGGATTGGGCACGTTTGTTGCAAAGAAAAACAAGAAATGGTACCGAGGGCACAAACTCATGCCTTGTATCCACCACGATACTCGTTTTCGCAATGGGTCACGTGCGGCAACGAAATGGTGCGAAACCACCCGAAACCTGAGTTTTGGACCTAAAGAAGTGGATTGGGCATGTTCGTTGTGAAAAAACAAGAAATGGTTCCGAGGGCACAAACTTATGCCTTGTATCCAACCCGATACTCGTTTTCGCAATGGGTCACGTGCGGCAATGAAATGGCGTGAAACCACCCCAAACCTGAGTTTCGGACCTAAAGAAGTGGATTGGGCATGTTCGTTGCAGAAAAAAAAGAAATGGTTCCTGGGGCACAAACTCATGCCTTGTATCTACCCCGATACTCGTTTTGGCAATGGGTCACGTGCGGCTACGAAATGGCGCGAAACCACCCCAAACCTGAGTTTTGGTACTGAAGAAGTGGATTGGGCATGTTTGTTGCGAAGAAACAAGCAATGGTTCAGGGACACAAACTCATGCCTTCTATCCACCCCGTTACTAGTTTTCGCAATGGGTCACGTGGCGCATTGAAATGGCGTGAAACCACCACAAATCTGAGTTTTGGACCTAAAGAACTGGACTGGGCACGTTCGTTGCGAAAAAACAAGAAATGGATCCCAGGGCACAAACTCATGCCTTGTATCCACCCCGATACTCGTTTTCGCAATGGGTCACGAGCGGCAACGAAATGGCGTGAAACCACCCAAAAACCTGAGTTTTGGACCTAAAGAAGTGGATTGGGCATGTTATTTGCGAAAAAACAAGAAATGGTTCCGAGGGCACAAACTCATGCCCTGTATCCACCCCGATACTCGTTTTCGCAAAGGGTCATGTGCGGCAAAGAAATGGCGCGAAACCACCCCAAACCTGAGTTTTGGTGCTAAAGAAGTGGATTGGGCACGTTCGTTACAAAAAAAACAAGAAATGGTACCGAGGGCACAAACTCATGCCTTGTATCCACCTCGATACTCGTTTTCGCAATGGGTCACGTGGGGCAACGAAATGGCGCGAAACCACCCGAAACTTGAGTTTTGGACCTAAAGAAGTGGATTGGGCATGTTCATTGCGAAAAAACAAGAAATGGTTCCGAGGGCACAACTTATGCCTATCCAACCCGATACTCGTTTTCGCAATGGGTCATGTGCGGCAATGAAATGGCGTGAAACCACCCCAAACCTAAGTTTTGGACCTAAAGAAGTGGATTGGGTATGTTTGTTGCTAAGAAACAAGAAATGGTTCAGGGACACAAACTCATGCCATGTATCCACCCTGATACTCATTTTCGCAATGGGTCACGTGCGGCAATTAAAGGCGCGAAACAACCCCAACATGATTTGGACATAAAAAAGTGGATTCGGTATGTTTGTTGTGAAAAAACAAGCAATGGTTCAGGGGCACAAACTCATGCCTTGTATCCACCCCGATACTCGTTTTCGCAATGGGTCACGTGGCGCAACGAAATGGCACGAAACCACCACAAACATGAGTTTTGGACCTAAAGAAGTGTATTGGGCATGTTCGTTGCGAAAAACAAGAAATGGTTCTGAGGGCACAAACATATGCCTTGTATCCAACCCGATACTCGTTTTCGCAATGGGTCACGTGCGGCAATGAAATGGCGTGAAACCACCCCAAACCTGAGTTTTAGACCTAAAGAAGTGGATTGGGTATATTTGTTGCTAAGAAACAAGAAATGGTTTAGGGACACAAACTCATGCCATGTATCCACCCCGATACTCGTTTTCGCAATGGGTCACGTGTGGTAACGAAATGGCGCGAAATCACTCCAAAACTGAGTTTTGGACCTAAAGAAGTGGATTGGGCACGTTCGTTGCGAAAAAAAACAAGAAATGGTACCGAGGGCACAAACTCTAGCCTTCTATCCACCCTGATACTCGTTTTTGCAATGGGTCACGTGGCGCAATGAAATGGTGCGAAACCACCACAAACCTGAGTTTTGGACCTAAAGAAGTGGATTGGGCACGTTCGATGCAAGAAAACAAGAAATGGTTCCAAGGGCACAAACTCATGCCTTGTATCCACCCGATACTCGTTTTCGCAATGGGTCACGTGCGGCGAAGAAATAGCGCGAAACCACCCCAAACCTGAGTTTTGGAGCTAAAGCAGTGGATTGGTCACGTTCGTTGCAAAAAAAACAAGCAATGGTACCGAGGGCACAAACTCAAGCCTTGTATGCACCTCGATACTCCTTTTCGCAATGGGTCACGTGTGGCAACGAAATGGCGCGAAACCACCCAAAACCTGAGTTTTGGGCCTATAGAAGTGGATTGGGCATGTTCATTGCGAAAAAACAAGAAATAGTTCCGAGGGCACAAACTTATGCCTTGTATCCAACCCGATACTCGTTTTCGCAATGGGTCACGTGCAGCAATGAAATGGCGTGAACCCACCCCATACCTGAGTTTTGGACCTAAAGAAGTGGATTGGGTATGTTTGTTGCTAAGAAACAAGAAATGGTTCAGGGACAAACTCATGCCATGTATCCACCCTGATACTCGTTTTCGCAATGGGTCACGTGCGGCAATTAAAGGCACGAAACAACCCCAACATGAGGTTTGGACATAAAGAAGTGGATTGGGAATGTTTGTTGTGAAAAAACAAGCAATGGTTCAGGGGCACAAACTCATGCCTTGTATCCACCCCGATACTCGTTTTCGCAATGGGTCACGTGGCGCAACAAAATCGCACGAAACAACCACAAACATGAGTTTTGGACCTAAAGTAGTGGATTGGGCATGTTCGCTGCGACAAAACAAGAAATGGTTCCAGAAGCACAAACTCGTGCATTGTATCCACCCCAATACTCGTTTTCGCAATGGGTCACGTGGTGCAACGAAATGGCGCGAGACCACCACAAACATGAGTTTTGGACCTAAAGTTGTGGATTGGGCATGTTCACTGCGACAAAACAAGAAATGGTTCCAGGGGCACAAACTCATGCCTTGTATCTACCCCGATACTCGTTTTCGCAATGGGTCACGTGCGGCAACGAAATTGCGCGAAACCAACCCAAACCTGAGTTTTGGACCTAAAGAAGTGGATTGGGCATGTTTGTTACGAAGAAACAAGCAATGGTTCAAGGACACAAACTCATGCCTTCCATCCACCCCGATACTCGTTTTCGCAAAGGGTCACGTGGCGCAATGAAATGGCACGAAACCACCACAAACCTGAGTTTTCAACCTAAAGAAGTGGATTGGGCACGTTCTATGCATGAAAACATGAAATGGTTTAGGGCACAAACTCATGCCTTGTATCCACCCCGACACTCGTTTTCGCAATGGGTCACGTGCGGCAAAGAAATGGCGCGAAACCACCCCAAACCTGAGTTTTGGACCTAAAGAAGTGGATTGGGCACGTTTGTTGCAAAGAAAAACAAGAAATGGTACCGAGGGCACAAACTCATGCCTTGGATCCACCTCAATACTCGTTTTCGCAATGGGTCACGTGCGGCAATGAAATGGTGCGAAACCACCCGAAACCTGAGTTTTGGACCTAAAGAAGTGGATTGGGCATGTTCGTTGTGAAAAAACAAGAAATGGTTCCGAGGGCACAAACTTATGCCTTGTATCCAACCCGATACTCGTTTTCGCAATGGGTCACGTGCGGCAATGAAATGGCGTGAAACCACCCCAAACCTGAGTTTTGGACCTTAAGAAGTGGATTGGGTATGTATGTTGCTAAGAAACAAGAAATGGTTTAGGGACACAAACTCATGCCATGTATCCACCCCGATACTCATTTTCGCAATGGGTCACGTGCGGCAACGAAATGGCGCGAAACCAACCCAAACCTGAGTTTTGGACCTAAAGAAGTGGATTGGGCATGTTCGTTGCAGAAAAAAAAGAAATGGTTCCTGGGGCACAAACTCATGCCTTGTATCTACCCCGATACTCGTTTTGGCAATGGGTCACGTGCGGCTACGAAATGGCGCGAAACCACCCCAAACCTGAGTTTTGGTACAGAAGAAGTGGATTGGGCATGTTTGTTGCGAAGAAACAAGCAATGGTTCAGGGACACAAACTCATGCCTTCTATCCACCCCGATACTAGTTTTCGCAATGGGTCACGTGGCGCATTGAAATGGCGTGAAACCACCACAAATCTGAGTTTTGGACCTAAAGAACTGGACTGGGCACGTTCGTTGCGAAAAAACAAGAAATGGATCCGAGGGCACAAACTCATGCCTTGTATCCACCCCGATACTCGTTTTCGCAATGGGTCACGTGCGGTAACGAAATGGCGTGAAACCACCCCAAAACCTGAGTTTTGGAATTAAAGAAGTGGATTGGGCATGTTCATTGCGAAAAAACAAGAAATGGTTCCGAGGGCACAAACTCATGCCTTGTATCCACCCCGAAACTCGTTTTCGCAATGGGTCACGTGCGGCAATTAAAGGCGCGAAACAACCCCAAACATTCATTTTGGACATAAAGAAGTGGATTGGGTATGTTGTGAAAAAACAAGCAATGGTTCAGGGGTACAAACTCATGCCTTGTATCCACCCCGATACTCGTTTTCGCAATGGGTCACGTGGCGCAACGAAATGGCATGAAACCATCACAAACATGAGTTTTGGACCTAAAGAAGTGGATTGGGCATGTTCGCTGCGACAAAACAAGAAATGGTTCCCGAAGCACAAACTCGTGCATTGTATCCACCCCGATACTCGTTTTCGCAATGGGTCACGTGCTGCAACGAAATGGCGCGAGACCACCACAAACATGAGTTTTGGACCTAAAGTTGTGGATTGGGCATGTTCGCTGCGACAAAACAAGAAATGGTTCCAGGGGCACAAACTCTTGCCTTGTATCTACCCCGATACTCGTTTTCGCAATGGGTCACGTGCGGCAACGAAATGGCGTGAAACCACCCCAAACCTGAGTTTTGGACCTAAAGAAGTGGATTGGGCATGTTTGTTGCGAAGAAACAGGCAATGGTTCAGGGACACAAACTCATACCTTCTATCCGCCCCGATACTCGTTTTCGCAATGGGTCACGTGGCGCAATGAAATGGCGCGAAACCACCACAAACCTGAGTTTTGGACCTAAAGAAGTGGATTAGGCACGTTCGAAGCAAGAAAACAACAAATGGTTCCGAGGGCACAAACTCATGCCTTGTATCCACCCCGATACTCGTTTTCGCAATGGGTCACGTGCGGCAAAGAAATGGCGCGAAACCACCCCAAACCTGAGTTTTGGAGCTAAAGAAGTGGATTGGGCACGTTCATTGCAAAAAAACAAGAAATGGTACCGAGGGCACAAACTCATGCCTTGTATCCACCTCGATACTCGTTTTCGCAATGGGTCACGTGTGGCAACGAAATGGCGCGAAACCACCCGAAACCTGAGTTTTGTACCTAAAGAAGTGGATTGGGCATGTTCGTTGCGAAAAAACAAGAAATGGTTCCAGGGGCACAACTTATGCCTATCCAACCCGATACTCGTTTTCGCAATGAGTCACGTGCGGCAATGAAATGGCGTGAAACCACCCCAAACCTGAGTTTTGGACCTAAAGAAGTGGATTGGGTATGTTTGTCGCTAAGAAACAAGAAATGGTTCAGGGACAAACTCATGCCATGTATCCACCCTGATACTCGTTTTCGCAATGGGTCACGTGCGGCAATTAAAGGCACGAAACAACCCCAACATGAGTTTTTGACATAAAGAAGTGGATTGGGTATGTTTGTTGTGAAAAAACAAGCAATGGTTCAGGGGCACAAACTCATGCCTTGTATCCACCCCGATACTCGTTTTCGCAATGGGTCACGTGGCGCAACGAAATCGCACGAAACAACCACAAACATGAGTTTTGGACCTAAAGAAGTGGATTGGGCATGTTCGCTGCGACAAAACAAGAAATGGTTCCAGAAGCACAAACTCGTGCATTGTATCCACCCCAATACTCGTTTTCGCAATGGGTCACGTGCTGCAACGAAATGGCGCGAGACCACCACAAACATGAGTTTTGGACCTAAAATTGTGGATTGGGCATGTTCGCTGCGACAAATCAAGAAGTGGTTCCAGGGGCACAAACTCATGCCATGTATCCACCCCGATACTCGTTTTCGCAATGGGTCACGTACGGCAACGAAATAGCGCGAAACCACCCCAAACCTGAGTTTTGGACCTAAAGAAGTGGATTGGGCATGTTTGTTGCGAAGAAACAGGCAATGGTTCAGGGACACAAACTCATGCCTTCTATCCACCCCGATACTCGTTTTCGCAATGGGTCACGTGGCGCAATGAAATGGCGCGAAACCACCACAAACCTGAGTTTTGGACCTAAAGAAGTGGATTGGGCACGTTCGATGCTAGAAAACAAGAAATGGTTCCGAGGGCACAAACTCATGCCTTGTATCCACCCCGATACTCGTTTTCGCAAAGGGTCATGTGCGGCAAAGAAATGGCGCGAAACCACCCCAAACCTGAGTTTTGGTGCTAAAGAAGTGGATTGGGCACGTTCGTTACAAAAAAACAAGAAATGGTTCCGAGGGCACAACTTATGCCTTTCCAACCCGATACTCGCTTTCGCAATGGGTCACGTGCGGCAACGAAATGGATCACGTGGGGCAACGAAATGGGTCACGTGGGGCAACAAAATGGCGCGAAACCAGCCGAAACTTGAGTTTTGGACCTAAAGAAGTGGATTGGGCATGTTCGTTGCGAAAAAACAAGAAATGGTTCCGAGGGCACAACTTATGCCTATCCAACCCGATACTCGTTTTCGCAATGAGTCACGTGCGGCAACGAAATGGCGCGAAATCGCTCCAAACCTGAGTTTTGGACCTAAAGAAGTGGATTGGGCACGTTCATTGCGAAAAAAAAAACAAGAAATGGTACCGAGGGCACAAACTCAAGCCTTGTATCCACCCTGATACTCGTTTTTGCAATGGGTCACGTGGCACAATGAAATGGCGCGAAACCACCACAAACCTGAGGTTTGGACCTAAAGAAGTGGATTGGGCACGTTCGATACAAGAAAACAAGAAATAGTTCAGAGGGCACAAACTCATGCCTTGTATTCACCCGATACTCGTTTTCGCAATGGGTCACATGCGGCAAAGAAATAGCGCGAAACCACCCCAAACCTGAGTTTTGGAGCTAAAGTAGTGGATTGGGCACGTTCGTTGCAAAAAAAACAAGAAATGGTACCGACGGCACAAACTCATGCCTTGTATCCACCTCGATACTCGTTCGCAATGGGTCACGTGTGGCAACGAAATGGCGCGAAACCACCCAAAACCTGAGTTTTGGGCCTATAGAAGTGGATTGGGCATGTTCATTGCGAAAAAACAAGAAATAGTTCCGAGGGCACAAACTTATGCCTTGTATCCAACCCGATACTCGTTTTCGCAATGGGTCACGTGCGGCAATGAAATGGCGTGAAACCACCCCAAACCTGAGTTTTGGACCTAAAGAAGTGGATTGGGTATGTTTGTTGCTAAGAAACAAGAAATGGTTCAGGGACAAACTCATGCCATGTATCCACCCTGATACTCGTTTTCGCAATGGGTCACGTGCGGCAACGAAATGGCGCGAAATCGCTCCAAACCTGAGTTTTGGACCTAAAGAAGTGGATTGGGCACGTTCATTGCGAAAAAAAAACAAGAAATGGTACCGAGGGCACAAAGTCAAGCCTTGTATCCACCCTGATACTCGTTTTTGCAATGGGTCACGTGGCACAATGAAATGGCGCGAAACTACCACAAACCTGAGTTTTGGACCTAAAAAAGTGGATTGGGCACGTTCGATACAAGAAAACAAGAAATAGTTCAGAGGGCACAAACTCATGCCTTGTATTCACCCGATACTCATTTTCGCAATGGGTCACGTGCGGCAAAGAAATAGCGCGAAACCACCCCAAACCTGAGTTTTGGAGCTAAAGTAGTGGATTGGGCACGTTCGTTGCAAAAAAAACAAGAAATGGTACCGACGGCACAAACTCATGCCTTGTATCCACCTCGATACTCGTTCGCAATGGGTCACGTGTGGCAACGAAATGGCGCGAAACCACCCAAAACCTGAGTTTTGGGCCTATAGAAGTGGATTGGGCATGTTCATTGCGAAAAAACAAGAAATAGTTCCGAGGGCACAAACTTATGCCTTGTATCCAACCCGATACTCGTTTTCGCAATGGGTCACGTGCGGCAATGAAATGGCGTGAAACCACCCCAAATCTGAGTTTTGGACCTAAAGAAGTGGATTGGGTATGTTTGTTGCTAAGAAACAAGAAATGGTTCAGGGACAAACTCATGCCATGTATCCACCCTGATACTCGTTTTCGCAATGGGTCACGTGCGGCAATTAAAGGCACGAAACAACCCCAACATGAGTTTTTGACATAAAGAAGTGGATTGGGTATGTTTGTTGTGAAAAAACAAGCAATGGTTCAGGGGCACAAACTCATGCCTTGTATCCACCCCGATACTCGTTTTCGCAATGGGTCACGTGGCGCAACGAAATCGCACGAAACAACCACAAACATGAGTTTTGGACCTAAAGAAGTGGATTGGGCATGTTCGCTGCGACAAAACAAGAAATGGTTCCAGAAGCACAAACTCGTGCATTGTATCCACCCCAATACTCGTTTTGGCAATGGGTCACGTGCTGCAACGAAATGGCGCGAGACCACCACAAACATGAGTTTTGGACCTAAAGTTGTGGATTGGGCATGTTCACTGCGACAAAACAAGAAATGGTTCCAGGGGCACAAACTCATGCCTTGTATCTACCCCGATACTCGTTTTCGCAATGGGTCACGTGCGGCAACGAAATAGCGCGAAACCACCCCAAACCAGAGTTTTGGACCTAAAGAAGTGGATTGGGCATGTTTGTTGCGAAGAAACAAGCAATGGTTCAAGGACACAAACTCATGCCTTCCATCCACCCCGATACTCGTTTTCGCAATGGGTCACGTGGCACAATGAAATGGCACGAAACCACCACAAACCTGAGTTTTCGACCTAAAGAAGTGGATTGGGCACGTTCTATCCATGAAAACAAGAAATGGTTTAGGGCACAAACTCGTGCCTTGTATCCACCCCGACACTCGTTTTCGCAATGGGTCACGTGCGGCAAAGAAATGGCGCGAAACCACCCCAAACCTGAGTTTTGGACCTAAAGAAGTGGATTGGGCACGTTTGTTGCAAAGAAAAACAAGAAATGGTACCGAGGGCACAAACTCATGCCTTGTATCCACCTCGATACTCGTTTTCGCAATGGGTCACGTGCGGCAACGAAATGGCGCGAAACCACCCAAACCTAAGTTTTGGACCTAAAGAAGTTGATTGGGCACTTCGTTGCAACAAAAACAAGAAATGGTTCCGAGGGCACAAACTCATGATGAGCCTTGTATCCACCTCGATACTCGTTTTCGCAATGGGTCACGTGCGGCAACGAAATGGTGCGAAACCACCGAAACCTGAGTTTTGGACCTAAAGAAGTGGATTGGGCATGTTCATTGTGAAAAAACAAGAAATGGTTCCGAGGGCACAAACTTATGCCTTGTATCCAACCCGATACTCGTTTTCGCAATGGGTCACGTGCGGCAATGAAATGGCGTGAATCCACCCCAAACCTGAGATTTGGACCTAAAGAAGTGGATTGGGTATGTTTGTTGCTAAGAAAGAAGAAATGGTTCAGGGACACAAACTCATGCCATGTATCCACCCTGACACTCGTTTTCGCAATGGGTCACGTGCGGCAATTAAAGGCGCGAAACAACCCCAACATGAGTTTTGGACATAAAAAAGTGGATTGGGTATGTTTGTTGTGAAAAAACAAGCAATGGTTCAGGGGCACAAACTCATGCCTTGTATACACCCCAAACAAGAGTTTTGGAACTAAAGAAGTGGATTGGGCAAGTTCGTTGCGAAAAAACAAGAAATGGTTCCGAGGGCACAAACTCATGCCTTGTATCCACCCCGAAACTCGTTTTCGCAATGGGTCACGTGCGGCAATTAAAGGCGCGAAACAACCGCAAACATTCGTTTTGGACATAAAGAAGTGGATTGGGTATGTTTGTTGTGAAAAAACAAGCAATGGTTCAGGGGTACAAACTCATGCCTTGTATCCACCTCGATACTCGTTTTCGCAATGGGTCACGTGCGGCAACGAAATGGCGTGAAACCATCCAAACCTGAGTTTTGGACCTAAAGAAGTTGATTGGGCACTTTGTTGCAACAAAAACAAGAAATGGTTCCGAGGGCACAAACTCATGCCTTGTATCCACCCCGATACTCGTTTTCGCAATGGGTCACGTGGCGCAACGAAATGGCATGAAACCACCACAAACATGAGTTTTGGACCTAAAGAAGTGGATTGGGCATGTTCGCTGCGACAAAACAAGAAATGGTTCCAGAAGCACAAACTCGTGCATTGTATCCACCCCGATACTCGTTTTCGCAATGGGTCACGTGCTGCAACGAAATGACGTGAGACCACCACAAACATGAGTTTTGGACCTAAAATTGTGGATTGGGCATGTTCGCTGCGACAAAACAAGAAATGGTTCCAGGGGCACAAACTCATGCCTTGTATCTACCCCGATACTCCTTTTCGCAATGGGTCACGTGCGGCAATGAAATGGCGTGAAACCACCCCAAACCTGAGTTTTGGGCCTAAAGAAGTGGATTGGGTATGTTTGTTGCTAAGAAACATGAAATGGTTCAGGGACACAAACTCATGCCTTCTATCCACCCCGATACTCGTTTTCGCAACGGGTCACGTGGCGCAATGAAATGGCGCGAAACCACCACAAACCTGAGTTTTGGACCTAAAGAAGTGGATTGGGCACGTTCGATGCAAGAAAACAAGAAATGCTTCCGAGGGCACAAACTCATGCCTTGTATCTACCCCGATACTCGTTTTCGCAATGGGTCACGTGCGGCAACGAATTGGCGTGAAACCACCCCAAACCTGAGTTTTGTACCTAAAGAAGTGGATTGGGCATGTTTGTTGTGAAGAAACAGGCAATGGTTCAGGGACACAAACTCATACCTTCTATCCACCCCGATACTCGTTTTCGCAATGGGTCACGTGGCGCAATGAAATGGCGCGAAACCACCACAAACCTGAGTTTTGGACCTAAAGAAGTGGATTGGGCACGTTCGATGCAAGAAAACAAGAAATGCTTCCGAGGGCACAAAGTCATGCCTTGTATCCACACCGATACTCGTTTTCGCAATGGGTCACGTGCGGCAATTAAAGGCGCGAAACAACCCCAAACATTCGTTTTGGACATAAAGAAGTGGATTGGGTATGTTTGTTGTGAAAAAACAAGCAATGGTTCAGGGGTACAAACTCTTGCCTTGTATCCGCCTCGATACTCGTTTTCGCAATGGGTCACGTGTGGCAATGAAATGGCGCGAAACCACCCGAAACCTGAGTTTTGTACCAAAAGAAGTGGATTGGGCATGTTCGTTGCGAAAAAACAAGAAATGGTTCCGAGGGCACAACTTATGCCTATCCAACCCGATACTCGTTTTCGCAATGAGTCACGTGCGGCAATGAAATGGCGTGAAACCACCCCAAACCAGAGTTTTGGACCTAAAGAAGTGGATTGGGTATGTTTGTTGCTAAGAAAGAAGAAATGGTTCAGGGACACAAACTCATGGCATGTATCCACCCTGATACTCGTTTTCGCAATGGGTCACGTGCGGCAATTAAAGGCGCGAAACAACCCCAACATGAGTTTTGGACATAAAAAAGTGGATTGGGTATGTTTGTTGTGAAAAAACAAGCAATGGTTCAGGGGCACAAACTCATGCCTTGTATACACCCCAAACAAGAGTTTTGGACCTAAAGTTGTGGATTGGGCATGTTCGCTGCGACAAAACAAGAAATGGTTCCAGGGGTACAAACTCATGCCTTGTATCTACCCCGATACTCGTTTTCGCAATGGGTCACGTGCAGCAACGAAATGGCGCGAAACCACCCCAAACCTGAGTTTTGGACCTAAGAAGTGGATTGGGCACGTTCGATGCAAGAAAACAAGAAATGGTTCAGAGGGCACAAACTCATGCCTTGTATCCACCCCGATACTCATTTTTGAAATGGGTCACGTGCGGCAAAGAAATGGCGCGAAACCACCCCAAACCTGAGTTTTGGACCTAAAGAAGTGGATTGGGCATGTTCGTTGCAAAAAAAAAAGAAAAGAAATGGTTCCAGGGGCACAAACTCATGCCTTGTATCTACCCCGATACTTGTTTTCGCAATGGGTCACATGCGGCAACGAAATGGCGCGAAACCACCCCAAACCTGAGTTTTGGACCTAAAGAACTGGATTGGGCATGTTTGTTACGAAGAAACAAGAATGGTTCAGGGACACAAACTCATGCCTTCTATCCACCCCGATACTCGTTTTCGCAATGGGTCACGTGGCACAATGAAATGGCGCGAAACCACCACAAACCTGAGTTTTGGACCTAAAGAAGTGGATTGGGCATGTTCGTTGCAGAAAAAAAAGGAAATGGTTCCAGGGGCACAAACTCATGCCATGTATCTACCCCGATACTCGTTTTCGCAATGGGTCACGTGCGGCAACGAAATGGCGCGAAACCACCCGAAACCTGAGTTTTGGACCTAAAGAAGTGGATTGGGTATGTTTGTTGCTAAGAAACAAGAAATGGTTCAGGGACACAAACTCATGCCATGTATCCACCCCGATACTCGTTTTCGCAATGGGTCACGTGCGGCAACGAAATGGCGCGAAATCACTCCAAACCTGAGTTTTGGACATAAAGAAGTGGATTGGGCATGTTCGTTGCAGAAAAAAAAGAAATGGTTCCAGGGGCACAAACTCATGCCTTGTATCTACCCCGATACTCGTTTTCGCAATGGGTCACGTGCGGCAACGAAATGGCGCAAAACCACCCCAAACCTGAGTTTTGGACCTAAAGAAGTGGATTGGGCACGTTCGATGCAAGAAAACAAGAAATGGTTCAGAGGGCACAAACTCATCCCTTGTATCCTCCCCGATACTCGTTTTCGCAATGGGTCACGTGCGGCAAAGAAATGGCGCGAAACCACCCCAAACCTGAGTTTTGGACCTAAAGAAGTGGATTGGGCATGTTCATTGCAGAAAAAAAAGAAATGGTTCCAGGGGCACAAACTCATGCCTTGTATCTACCCCGATACTCGTTTTCGCAATGGGTCACGTGCGGCAACGAAATGGCGCGAAACCACCCCAAACCTGAGTTTTGGACCTAAAGAAGTGGATTGGGCATGTTTGTTGCGAAGAAACAAGCAATGGTTCAGGGACACAAACTGTGATGCCCCTGGCATCTCAAGAGCCATAACACGCAGATTAGATGGAAGCTAATGATGGGTTAAGGCTTAATCATGCTTAGAGAGTAACGAGCAATATGAGGAGAAGTCACTAAGTCAAAAAAATTCTATACAAGACACCAGGCCACACATTTCGTGGTTGGATAGGTCAATACTCACATGCTTTGAGCACAACATCAAATACAAGACCCCGGATAAGAAAGTAACCCTACGGCTTTTCTGTTTGACCATGTTCGAGGATCTAAAGACAAGAGGTTTACAAGATCAAACCGAATCCAACTAACGTTTTCTCCCGAGGGTAGCAAGTGTGGTCGTGACCAAACTTGAGTCCTAAGAAAACTTCCAAATTCATTAAGTACCTGGGCTCAACTCCATTATCAAAGTTGTTGTACATGTTACGGACTACTCTTTTGTTACACTGGACATGGTCTAAAAATGTCTTTAACCTGTTTTAAACTTCACCGCATTTCTCTTGAAAATCAGCCCAAGAGAGCTTACACTTAGAATATTTTTCCCAGGTTTGAATTTCAGCCCTTCCCAAACTTGAATCTGAAATTACTTTGGATTTGACTATACAACTTCAAAATCTTCCTTTCTATGAAATGAAATTGAACTTATCGCCTTTCAAATGCACCTATTGTGGAAGTGATTGGAATTCAATTGATACTTCGAAAATGGGAAACAAAAAAGACTCTACTTAAAGTAAAGCTGCAGTTCAAACCCTCAACAACGTTTGTGCTTGTAATTCAAAATCTGTGGTGATCCGAGCCAAACTTTATATACCAAACTTGTAGAAGATTATATTAGGAACAAGTTTGGTAATTGGAGTGTGGACATGCATGGTGATTTGAATAGTATTTTGGGACTTTTTCTATCAATACATGAAATCTGTCAAAACCTGACCTATGTAGTAAATTCAAATTATCTTGGTCTTACAGCCAAAATCTTGAAATGGTTATATTGAGAAAGATGTAGCACAGAAAATTCTGAACAATATTAGTATAAAACTCTTTGTATGAAAGTGGTCACAAAATGGACTTTTAGAATTTCTAAGCAGGAGGGTTTTGTTGGTCAAACATTGGTCAGTGGGGAAAATTCAAATTTAAACCACATTTCTCCACAGAACTTGGTATCATGGATTTTGACAAAGTTGTAGACCTAAAAGAGTAGAACGTTTCATCCAATTTAGGCATTTTGAAATTCAGCTTCTAAATTGGTCAAATAGACAGAATCCAGAAACAACTCTAGCTGGTCAAACCTCACTTTTCCATTTTCGGGATTTTCTTTTCCTTTTTGTCTCTACGACACCTTGGCCCCACCGGCCAGCCTGGCCTCGGATCCCCTCCGGTCGACGCCGCGCCCAGAACACGGACGCCACGCGGCCGCCGGTCTCCGACGCCGCTGCCCGTCCCCTGCCTGCGCTGCCCTCGCCCCGGTCTCACCTAGACGGGATCCCGGCTTCCTGCGCTCGCCCTCGCCTCACTCCCTTGCCGTCTCCCTACTCTCCCCTCCACCGAGCCGCTCCCTCTGCCTCTCTTTGTCCGAGCCGCCATGGTCGCCTAGGTGTAGAACTCTAGCTCCCGTGGCCGCCTCCACCCGCGGCCGCACCCCTAGACCTCACCACCGCGTTCGCCGCTCCCTGGCACACCTCCCGCACTTGACGTCGCCGCCGTTCTCCCTTCCCTCCGCCAGATCGGGCAGCTTGCGCCGGACAACGTCCGCCGTGGTCACCATGGCCGGCGGCGGCCAACTTGAAGCCAGTAGCCCCTCTGGTGCTCCTCACGCCTAGCCGACTAGCGCGTTGCGCTCGCCTCGCTCCACTCCCCCAAAACCCCAGTTCTCGACCGCCGCCATCGTCCCCTCTACCCTCTTCCACGCGCGCCGTCACACGCCGCCCCGGCTCACTCGCGCTTCCCCGCGGAGGGCCATCCTCCGGCCACCCCCGCGCCTCCACTTCACCTCCGCCGGGTTCGCCTCGTCCCCGCGCAGCTCACGGGACCGGCCGTGGCCTTCCTCCGCCGATGCAGCTTCCAAGCCGAGCCGGCGCCGCCGCGCCCCGCCGCGCCGCGGCCCTCCGGTTCATCAGCCTCGCTTCGTCTGCTCGCCCCACCCCGAGCGACAAGATCAAGGGGGACGGGTTCGCCGTGACCGGGAACGCCTCCTCGGCCCCGCTCGGCTCCAAGGCCGGCTCCGCCGCCGCCGGCGCAGCGCCTCCAACCCCGGCCTCCGGGCGCCGTTCGCCTCTGCGGGAGGTAGAAGAAGAAGACGAGGTCGTTTTACCCAAAACCCCCTGGCCTTTTCTGTTTTTGCGCGCTCCATTTGAAGTACTATGCACTGAGTCACGTAGATCTTCCCTGCTACCCCCTAGAGTATATGGATAATTGCGTTTAGGTCCTTGCACAGTGAGGATTTTGAGTTTAATGCATTTTATTAACGTGAGAACTTTGATAATTCATAACAAATTAAATAAAAATGATAAAAATACAAACTTAGTTGCGTTGGACTCCTATTGAATAGATCTACATGATAGGTATGATGTGGAGGTGTGAAATGACTGTTTTGCCCTTGGTAAATTGCATGCATGATAAATTAGGTTAAAAGACAAAAGTGGACTAAATGAACTCCAAATGGCATGAAATTTGGACAGTAGCCTTCTTGTGGCATTGTGGCACCATGTGAAATTTTGTAGCCTTAGCACTTGCTGTTTAATTACCCTTTTGCCATTATACGTGTGTATGTGCATTATTTAACTTAGAAGGTGGAGACTACATAGAATTTGTTCAAATCGACTCTCTAGCATTTTTCATATACATTAGGTAGTATAAGTGTCTCCCTGGTAAAATATGAGCCCCTGCATGTTAGGTTTTAGTGGTGATTTGAAAATAATAAAAGGCTACATGTTAGAAGAGATATTTAGGAAAAGTGGTCATAAATGGCTAGGGAAATTCTCTGGGAAATATGATAACTTAATGTGGGTGCATGGATTCTAGAAAGTATATTCGAGAGGACTATTTACACTGTTCATATGCACCTCTTAAATTCACCTAGGATTAATATATGGAAAATAGGTGTCCCGTCAAACCTGAGGGGGGGTTTTGTTTACATATGCAATGATAACAAACAATCTAAATTGATGTCTTGCTCATGCTTTAGTCCAAGTGTTGTATTGCGTGTCTCAAATTATATGGGTTATGTTAGCTTTATGTCCACGAGGGTGATCTCGTTTAAATGGTTGTCGATCACTTTTCTGCCTAACCATGCAATGACTGTTCAACGTGTGTGCTTGATGTTCGTGCACCTCATCCACTGCATCATGCATGTCAATCATATAGTGACGCTTATTTCAGATATGAGATCACGAAATAAGCACGTGGAACTACTTCAACCAACGGTGATCCAAAAGACCAACTAAGACCCATTCACGACCTGGAGGGCCCATCAGTCGTGCTTGGGAGGAGGAGTTGTCCAAGGGATCAAGGGGTTGCCTGGGGCGAAGCCTCACAACCCGGCAAACTAACAGTAGCTTAGTTTGTTGGTTTTATTAAAGTGAATCAAGGTAGGCAGGACCATGCAAATCCCAGCAAACAAATTATTTTGAGTTACGCATATGCATTAGGGTTGATTGAAACCAATTGCATTAGACTTCCCGGCCGCCCTGGCCCTAGCACCTATACTTAGGGTTCGTAGGACGAGTGCCTAGAATGGTTAGGCGCGAGTAGACACGAGTGAGCACTGTCACTCGTCTCGTAGGGTTTACTTTCGAATGATGAATCCTCATTACTATGAATTTATTCTTGCTATGTTATGCTTTCAATTGAGACCGGGCGGAGATATGGGATTACTATGTTGAAAGATGATGTGATGGTATGGTGGACTCCGCCCGAGTCGCATAAGGCCCGTTCGCTGTTCGCCTGCTGATCGGCATAACATTGCTAGGGTGCTTATCCGGGGTCAATGGACCGGTGAAAGTCTTACTTGTGCCGTCTCAAGAAAGGGGCACGTTCCTACCCACTGGTTGAGAGGAAGGTGGCCGCGGAGGCGGGTGTCAAAGAAGGGCAGAACCCGACGTAACCGAGGTAACGCTCCTGCGACAACGCGCTCCGGGAGTCAGGCGGGAGTGGTCATCGAACTTGAGACGGGACAAGTGGAGATGGGGGAAGCATATGTGGAACGCTGGGAGTTAGTAAGCATATGCCATCCTGGTGCTTCTAGTTATTCCCGGGAATATAAAAATCGATTCGAATCGCTGATGCTCACCAGGTGTGAGAATGCCAATATCACTGACGGGCAACGTAGAACTGTTTGAGGCAAGATGTTTTATGGAATTGATGATTTGATACGACACAATGGTTATACATGCTTTACTTCATGCAAATTACTCGCTTTATATGACCAATGAGATTCAGGATAAGGACTAGCGGCTGTCAAATCCCGCTATTGCATGACATTAAAACGTGATGATGTAACTGTTGTGGCTCCATCGTGAGTCGGATGTGTGTGATGTCGGTTCCTCTGGGATTTGGTGCAAATCGAGAGCCGAGGGCTTCTCGACGGACGACCGGGTTTAGTACGGTCTAAGTACACTGTAAGCTAATGGTGACAGGTCTACTTAGCCCGTATTAAATCGGCGGTTCCGCAACACAAACTCATGCCTTCTGTCCACCCCGATACTCGTTTTCGCAATGGGTCACGTGGCGCAATGAAATGGCGCGAAACCACCACAAACCTGAGTTTTGGACCTAAAGAAGTGGATTGGGCACGTATGATGCAAGAAAACAAGAAATGGTTCCGAGGGCAGAAACTCATGCCTTGTATCCACCCCGATACTCGTTTTCGCAATGGGTCACGTGCGGCAACGAAATGGCGCGAGACCACCACAAACAAGAGTTTTGGACCTAAAGTTGTGGATTGGGCATGTTCGCTACGACAAAACAAGAAATGGTTCCAGGGGCACAAACTCATGCCTTGTATCTACCCCCATACTCGTTTTCGCAATGGGTCACGTGCGGCAACGAAATGGCGCGAAACCACCCTAAACCTGAGTTTTGGACCTAAAGAAGTGGATTGGGCATGTTTGTTGCGAAGAAACAAGCAATGGTTCAGGGACACAAACTCATGCCTTCTATCCACCCCGATACTCGTTTTCGCAATGGGTCACGTGGCGCAATGAAATGGCGCAAAACCACCACAAACCTGAGTTTTAGACCTAAAGAAGCGGATTGGGCACGTTCGATGCAAAAAAACAAGAAATGGTTCCGAGGGCACAAACTCATGCCTTGTATCCACCCCGATACTCGTTTTCGCAATGGGTCACGTGCGGCAAAGAAATGGCGCGAAACCACCCCAAACCTGAGTTTTGGACCTAAAGAAGTGGATTGCGCACGTTCGTTGCAAAAAAAACAAGAAATGGTACCGAGGGCACAAACTCATGCCTTGTATCCACCTCGATACTCGTTTTCGCAGTGGGTCACGTGCGGCAACGAAGTGGCGCGAAACCACCCAAAACCTGAGTTTTGGACCTAAAGAAGTGGATTGGTCATGTTCGTTGCGAAAAAACAAGAAATGGTTCCGAGGGCACAAACTTATGCCTCGTATCCAACCCGATACTCGTTTTCTCAATGGGCCACGTGCATCAATGAAATGGCGTGAAACCACCCCAAACCGGAGCTTTGGACCTAAAGAAGTGGATTGGGTATGCTTGTTGCCAAGAAACAAGAAATGGTTTAGGGACACAAACTCATGCCATGCATCCACCCCGATACTCGTTTTCGCAATGGGTCACGTGCGGCAGCGAAATGGCGCGAAACCACTCCAAACCTGAGTTTTGGACCTAAAGAACTGGATTGGGCATGTTCGTTGCAGAAAAAAAAGAAATGGTTCCAGGGGCACAAACTCATGCCTTGCATCTACCCCGATACTCGTTTTCGCAATGGGTCACGTGCGGCAACGAAATGACGCGAAACCACCCCAAACCTGAGTTTTGGACCTAAAGAAGTGGATTGGGCACGTTCGATGCAAGAAAACAAGAAATGGTTCCGAGGGGCACAAACTCATGCCTTGTATCCACCCCGATACTCGTTTTCGCAATGGGTCACGTGCGGCAAAGAAATGGCACGAGACCACCCCAAACATGAGTTTTGGACCTAAAGAAGTGGATTGGGCACGTTCGATGCAAGAAAACAAGAAATGGTTCCGAGGGCACAAACTCATGCCTTGTATCCACCCCGATACTCGTTTTCGCAATGGGTCACGTGCGGCAAAGAAATGGCACGAAACCACCCCAAACCTGAGTTTTGGACCTAAAGAAGTGGATTGGGCATGTTCGTTGCAGAAAAAAAAGAAATGGTTCCAGCGGCACAAACTCATGCCTTGTATCTACCCCGATACTGGTTTTCGCAATGGGTCACGTGCGGCAACGAAATGGTGCGAAACCACCCCAAACCTGAGTTTTGGACCTAAAATTGTGGAATGGGCATGTTCGCTGCGTCAAAACAAGAAATGGTTCCAGGGGCACAAACTCATTCCTTGTATCTACCCCGTAACTCGTTTTCGTAATGGGTCACGTGCGGCAACGAAATGGCGCAAAACCAACTCAAACCTGAGTTTTGGTACTGAAGAAGTGGATTGGGCAAGTTTGTTGCGAAATAACAAGCAATGGTTCAGGGACACAAACTCATGCCTTCTATCCACCCCGATACTCGTTTTCGCAATGGGTCATGTGGCGCATTGAAATGGCGCGAAACAACCACAAATCTGAGTTTTGGACCTAAAGAACTGGATTGGGCACGTTCGTTTTGAAAAAACAAGAAATGGTTCCGAGGGCACAAACTCATGCCTTGTATTCACCCCGATACTCGTTTTCGCAATGGGTCACGTGCTGCAACGAATGGTGTGAAACCACCCCAAAACCTGAGTTTTGGACCTAAAGAAGTGGATTGGGAATGTTCGTTGCGAAAAAACAAGAAATGGTTCCGAGGGCACAAACTCATGCCTTGTATCCACCCCTAAACTCGTTGTCGCAACACGTGCGGAAATTAAAGGCGCGAAACAACCCCAAACATGAGTTTTGGACATAAAGAAGTGCATTGGGTATGTTTGTTGTGAAAAAGCAAGCAATGGTTCAGGGGCACAAACTCATGCCTTGTATCCACCCCGATACTCGTTTTCGCAATGGGTCACATGGCGCAACGAAATGGCAGAAAACCACCCCAAACCTGAGTTTTGGACCTAAAGAAGTGGATTGGGCACGTTCGATGCAAGAAAACAAGAAATGGTTCTGAGGGCACAAACTCATGCCTTGTATCCACCCCGATACTCGTTTTCGCAATGGGTCACATGGCGCAACGAAATGGCAGAAAACCACCCCAAACCTGAGTTTTGGACCTAAAGAAGTGGATTGGGCACGTTCGATGCAAGAAAACAATAAATGGTTCCGAGGGCACAAACTCATGCCTTGTATCCACCCCGATACTCGTTTTCGCAATGGGTCACGTGGCGCAACGAAATGGTAGAAAACCACCCCAAACCTGAGTTTTGGACCTAAAGAAGTGGATTGGGCACGTTCGATGCAAGAAAACAAGAAATGGTTCCGAGGGCACAAACTCATGCCTTGTATCCACCCCGATACTCGTTTTCGCAATGGGTCACGTGCGGCAAAGAAATGGTGCCAAACCACCCCAAACCTGAGTTTTAGACCTAAAGAAGTGGATTGGGTATGTTTGTTGCTAAGAAACAAGAAATGGTTTAGGGACAAACTCATGCCATTTATCCACCCCGATACTCGTTTTCTCAATGGGTCACGTGCGGCAACGAAATGGCAGGAAACCACCCCAAACCTGAGTTTTGGACCTAAAGAAGTGGATTGGGCACGTTCGATGCAAGAAAACTAGAAATGTTTCCGAGGGCACAAACTCATGCCTTGTATCCACCCCGATACTCGTTTTCGCAATGGGCCACGTGCGGCAAAGCAATGCCGCGAAACCACCCCAAACCTGAGTTTTGGACCTAAAGAAGTGGATTGGGCATGTTCGTTGCAGAAAAAAAGAAATGGTTCCAGGGGCACAAACTCATGCCTTGTATCTACCCCGATATTCGTTTTCGCAATGGGTCACGTGCGGCAACGAAATGGCACGAAACCACGCTAAACCTGAGTTTTGGACCTAAAGAAGTGGATTGGGCATGTTCGTTGCAGAAAAAAAGAAATGGTTCCAGGGGCACAAACTCATGCCTTGTATCTACCCCGATATTCGTTTTCGCAATGGGTCACGTGCGGCAACGAAATGGCACGAAACCATGCTAAACCTGAGTTTTGGACATAAAGAAGTGCATTGGGCATGTTTGTTGCGAAGAAACAAGCAATGGTTCAGGGACACAAACTCATGCCTTCTATACACCCCGATACTCGTTTTCGCAATGGGTCACGTGGCGCGATGAAATGGCGCGAAACCACCACAAACCTGGGTTTTGGACCTAAAGAAGTGGATTGGGCACGTTCGATGCAAGAAAGCAAGAAATAGTTCCGAGGGCACAAACTCATGCCTTGTATCCACCCCCGATACTCGTTTTCGCAATGGGTCACGTGCGGCAAAGAAATGGCGCGAAACCACCCCAAACCTGTGTTTTGCACCTAAAGAAGTGGATTGGGCACGTTCGTTGCAAAAAAAAAACAAGAAATGGTACCAAGGGCACAAACTCATGCCTTGTATCCACCTCGATACTCGTTTTCGCATTGGGTCACGTGCGGCAACGAAATGGCGAGAAACCACCCCAAACCTGAGTTTTGGTACTGCAGAAGTGGATTGGGCATGTTTGTTGCAAAGAAACAAGCAATGGTTCAGGGACACAAACTCATGCCTTGTATCCACCCCGATACTCGTTTTCGCAATGGGTCACGTGGCGCATTGAAATGGCGCGAAACCACCACAAATCTGAGTTTTGGACCTAAAGAACTGGATTGGGCACGTTCGTTGCAAAAAAAACAAGAAATGGTACCGAGGGCACAAACTCATGCCTTGTATCCACCTCGATACTCGTTTTCGCAATGGGTCATGTGCGGCAACGAAATGGCGCGAAACCACCCGAAACCTGAGTTTTGGACCTAAAGAAGTGGATTGGGCATGTTCGTTGCGAAAAACAAGAAATGGTTCCTTGGGCACAAACTTATGCCTTGTATCAACCCCGATACTCGTTTTCGCAATGGGTCACGTGCGGCAACGAAATGGCGCAAAACCACCCTAGACCTGAGTTTTGGACCTAAAGAAGTGGATTGGGCACGTTCGATGCAAGAAATCAAGAAATGGTTCCGAGGGCACAGACTCATGCCTTGTATGCACCTCGATACTCGTTTTCGCAATGGGTCACGTGCGGCAAAGAAATGGCGCGAAACCAAAACCTGAGTTTTGGATCTAAAGAAGTGGATTGGGCATGTTCGTTGCAGAAAAAAAAGAAATGGTTCCAGGGGCACAAACTCATGCCTTGTGTCTACCCGATACTCGTTTTCGCAATGGGTCACGTGCGGCAACGAAATGGCGCGAAACCACCCCAAAACCTGATTTTTGGACCTAAAGAAGTGGATTAGGCATGTTCGTTGCAGAAAAAAAGAAATGGTTCCAGGGGATCATGCCTTGCATCTACCCCGATACTCGTTTTCGCAATGGGTCACGTGCGGCAACGAAATGGCGCAAAACCACCCCAAACGTGAGTTTTCGACCTAAAGAAGTGGATTGGGCATGTTTGTTGCGAATAAACAAGCAATGGTTCAGGGACACAAACTCATGCCTTCTATCCACCCCGATACTCGTTTTCGCAATGGGTCACGTGGCACAATGAAATGGCGCGAAACCACCACAAACCTGGGTTTTGGACCTAAAGAAGTGGATTGGGCACGTTCGATGCAAGAAAACAAGAAATAGTTCCGAGGGCACAAACTCATGCCTTGTATCCACCCCGACACTCGTTTTCGCAATGGGTCACGTGCGGCAAAGAAATGGCGCGAAACCACCCCAAACCTGAGTTTTGGACCTAAAGAAGTGGATTGGGCACATTCGTTGCAAAAAAAACAAGAAATGGTACCGAGGGCACAAACTCATGCCTTGTATCCACCTCGATACTCGTTTTCGTAATGGGTCACGTGTGCCAACGAAATGGCGCGAAACCACCCGAAACCTGAGTTTTGGACCTAAATAAGTGGATTGGGCATGTTCGTTGCGAAAAAACAAGAAATGGTTCCGAGGGCACAAACTTATGCCTTGTATCCACCCCGATACTCGTTTTCGCAATGGGTCACGTGCGGCAATGAAATGGCATGAAACCACCCCAAACCTGAGTTTTGGACCTAAAGAAGTGGATTGGGTATGTTTGTTGCTAAGAAACAAGAAATGGTTTTGGGACACAAACTCATGACATGTATCCACCCCGATACTCGTTTTCGCAATGGGTCACGTGCGGCAACGAAATGGCACGAAACCACCCCAAACCTGAGTTTTGGACCTAAAGAAGTGGATTGGGCATGTTTGTTGCGAAGAAACAAGCAATGGTTCAGGGACACAAACTCATGCCTTCTATCCACCCCGATACTCGTTTTCGCAATGGGTCACGTGGCGCAATGAAATGGCGCGAAACCACCACAAACCTGGGTTTTGGACCTAAAGAAGTGGATTGGGCACGTTCGATGCAAGAAAACAAGAAATAGTTCCGAGGGCACAAACTCATGCCTTGTATCCACCCCGATACTCGTTTTCACAATGGGTCACGTGCGGCAAAGAAATGGCGCGAAACCACCCCAAACCTGAGTTTTGGACCTAAAGAAGTGGATTGGGCACGTTCGTTGCAATAAAAACAAGAAATGGTACCGAGGGCACAAATTCATGCCTTGTATCCACCTCGATACTCGTTTTGGCAATGGGTCACGTGCGGCAACGAAATGGCGCGAAACCACCCGAAACCTGAGTTTTGGACCTAAAGAAGTGGATTGGGCATATTCGTTGCGAAAAAACAAGAAATGGTTCCGAGGGCTAAAACTTATGCCTTGTATCCAACCCGATACTCGTTTTCGCAATGGGTCATGTGCGGCAATGAAATGGCGTGAAACCACCCCAAACCTGAGTTTTGGACCTAAAGAAGTGGATTGTCTATGTTTGTTGCTAAGAAACAAGAAATGGTTTAGGGACACAAACTCATGACATGTATCCACCCCGATACTCGTTTTCGCAATGGGTCACGTGCGGCAACGAAATGGCGCGAAACCACTCCAAACCTGAGTTTTGGACCTAAAGAAGTGGATTGGGCATGTTTGTTGCAGAAAAAAAAGAAATGGTTCTAGGGGCACAAACTCATGCCTTGTATCTACCCCATACTCGTTTTCGCAATGGGTCACGTGCGGCAACGAAATGGCGCGAAACCACCCCAGACCTGAGTTTTGGACCTAAAGAAGTGGATTGGGCACGTTCGATGCAAGAAATCAAGAAATGGTTCCGAGGGCACAGACTCATGCCTTGTATCCACCCCGATACTCGTTTTCGCAATGGGTCACGTGGCGCATTGAAATGGCGCGAAACCACCACAAATCTGAGTTTTGGACCTAAAGAACTGGATTGGGCACGTTCGTTGCAAAAAAAACAAGAAATGGTACCGAGGGCACAAACTCATGCCTTGTATCCACCTCGATACTCGTTTTCGCAATGGGTCATGTGCGGCAACGAAATGGCGCGAAACCACCCGAAACCTGAGTTTTGGACCTAAAGAAGTGGATTGGGCATGTTCGTTGCGAAAAACAAGAAATGGTTCCTTGGGCACAAACTTATGCCTTGTATCAACCCCGATACTCGTTTTCGCAATGGGTCACGTGCGGCAACGAAATGGCGCAAAACCACCCTAGACCTGAGTTTTGGACCTAAAGAAGTGGATTGGGCACGTTCGATGCAAGAAATCAAGAAATGGTTCCGAGGGCACAGACTCATGCCTTGTATGCACCTCGATACTCGTTTTCGCAATGGGTCACGTGCGGCAAAGAAATGGCGCGAAACCAAAACCTGAGTTTTGGATCTAAAGAAGTGGATTGGGCATGTTCGTTGCAGAAAAAAAAGAAATGGTTCCAGGGGCACAAACTCATGCCTTGTGTCTACCCGATACTCGTTTTCGCAATGGGTCACGTGCGGCAACGAAATGGCGCGAAACCACCCCAAAACCTGATTTTTGGACCTAAAGAAGTGGATTAGGCATGTTCGTTGCAGAAAAAAAGAAATGGTTCCAGGGGATCATGCCTTGCATCTACCCCGATACTCGTTTTCGCAATGGGTCACGTGCGGCAACGAAATGGCGCAAAACCACCCCAAACGTGAGTTTTCGACCTAAAGAAGTGGATTGGGCATGTTTGTTGCGAATAAACAAGCAATGGTTCAGGGACACAAACTCATGCCTTCTATCCACCCCGATACTCGTTTTCGCAATGGGTCACGTGGCACAATGAAATGGCGCGAAACCACCACAAACCTGGGTTTTGGACCTAAAGAAGTGGATTGGGCACGTTCGATGCAAGAAAACAAGAAATAGTTCCGTGGGCACAAACTCATGCCTTGTATCCACCCCGACACTCGTTTTCGCAATGGGTCACGTGCGGCAAAGAAATGGCGCGAAACCACCCCAAACCTGAGTTTTGGACCTAAAGAAGTGGATTGGGCACATTCGTTGCAAAAAAAACAAGAAATGGTACCGAGGGCACAAACTCATGCCTTGTATCCACCTCGATACTCGTTTTCGCAATGGGTCACGTGTGCCAACGAAATGGCGCGAAACCACCCGAAACCTGAGTTTTGGACCTAAATAAGTGGATTGGGCATGTTCGTTGCGAAAAAACAAGAAATGGTTCCGAGGGCACAAACTTATGCCTTGTATCCACCCCGATACTCGTTTTCGCAATGGGTCACGTGCGGCAATGAAATGGCATGAAACCACCCCAAACCTGAGTTTTGGACCTAAAGAAGTGGATTGGGTATGTTTGTTGCTAAGAAACAAGAAATGGTTTTGGGACACAAACTCATGACATGTATCCACCCCGATACTCGTTTTCGCAATGGGTCACGTGCGGCAACGAAATGGCACGAAACCACCCCAAACCTGAGTTTTGGACCTAAAGAAGTGGATTGGGCATGTTTGTTGCGAAGAAACAAGCAATGGTTCAGGGACACAAACTCATGCCTTCTATCCACCCCGATACTCGTTTTCGCATTGGGTCACGTGGCGCAATGAAATGGCGCGAAACCACCACAAACCTGGGTTTTGGACCTAAAGAAGTGGATTGGGCACGTTCGATGCAAGAAAACAAGAAATAGTTCCGAGGGCACAAACTCATGCCTTGTATCCACCCCGATACTCGTTTTCACAATGGGTCACGTGCGGCAAAGAAATGGCGCGAAACCACCCCAAACCTGAGTTTTGGACCTAAAGAAGTGGATTGGGCACGTTCGTTGCAATAAAAACAAGAAATGGTACCGAGGGCACAAATTCATGCCTTGTATCCACCTCGATACTCGTTTTGGCAATGGGTCACGTGCGGCAACGAAATGGCGCGAAACCACCCGAAACCTGAGTTTTGGACCTAAAGAAGTGGATTGGGCATATTCGTTGCGAAAAAACAAGAAATGGTTCCGAGGGCTAAAACTTATGCCTTGTATCCAACCCGATACTCGTTTTCGCAATGGGTCATGTGCGGCAATGAAATGGCGTGAAACCACCCCAAACCTGAGTTTTGGACCTAAAGAAGTGGATTGTCTATGTTTGTTGCTAAGAAACAAGAAATGGTTTAGGGACACAAACTCATGACATGTATCCACCCCGATACTCGTTTTCGCAATGGGTCACGTGCGGCAACGAAATGGCGCGAAACCACTCCAAACCTGAGTTTTGGACCTAAAGAAGTGGATTGGGCATGTTTGTTGCAGAAAAAAAAGAAATGGTTCTAGGGGCACAAACTCATGCCTTGTATCTACCCCATACTCGTTTTCGCAATGGGTCACGTGCGGCAACGAAATGGCGCGAAACCACCCCAGACCTGAGTTTTGGACCTAAAGAAGTGGATTGGGCACGTTCGATGCAAGAAATCAAGAAATGGTTCCGAGGGCACAGACTCATGCCTTGTATGCACCCCGATACTCGCTTTCGCAATGGGTCACGTGCGGCAAAGAAATGGCGCGAAACCAACCCAAACCTGAGTTTTGGACCTAAAGAAGTGGATTGGGCATGTTCGTTGCAGAAAAAAAAGAAATGGTTCCAGGGGCACAAACTCATGCCTTGTGTCTACCCTGATACTCGTTTTCGCAATGGGTCACGTGCGGCAACGAAATGGCGCGAAACCACCCCAAAACCTGATTTTTGGACCTAAAGAAGTGGATTGGGCATGTTCGTTGCAGAAAAAAAGAAATGGTTCCAGGGGCACAAACTCATGCCTTGTATCTACCCCGATACTCGTTTTCGCAATGGGTCACGTGCGGCAACGAAATGGCGCGAAACCACCCCAAACCTGAGTTTTGGACCTAAAGAAGTGGATTGGGCATGTTTGTTGCGAGGAAACAAGCAATCGTTCAGGGACACAAACTCATGCCTTCTATCCACCCCGATACTCGTTTTTGCAATGGGTCACGTGGCACAATGAAATGGCGCGATACCACCAGAAACCTGGGTTTTGGACCTAAAGAGGTGGATTGGGCACGTTCGATGCAAGAAATCAAGAAATGGTTCCGAGGGCACAGACTCATGCCTTGTATCCACCCCGATACTCGTTTTCGCAATGGGTCACGTGCGGCAAAGAAATGGCGCGAAACCAACCCAAACCTGAGTTTTGGACTTAAAGAAGTGGATTGGGCGTGTTCGTTGCAGAAAAAAAAGAAATGGTTCCAGGGGCACAAACTCATGCCTTGTGTCTACCCCGATACTCGTTTTCGCAATGGGTGACGTGCGGCAACGAAATGGCGCGAAACCACCCCAAAACCTTATTTTTGGACCTAAAGAAGTGGATTGGGCATGTTCGTTGCAGAAAAAAAGAAATGGTTCCAGGGGCACAAACTCATGCCTTGTATCTACCCCGATACTCGTTTTCGCAATGGGTCACGTGCGGCAACGAAATGGCGCAAAACCACCCTAGACCTGAGTTTTGGACCTAAAGAAGTGGATTGGGCACGTTCAATGCAAGAAATCAAGAAATGGTTCCGAGGGCACAGACTCATGCCTTGTATGCACCCCGATACTCGTTTTCGCAATGGGTCACGTGCGGCAAAGAAATGATGCGAAACCAACCCAAACCTGAGTTTTGGACCTAAAGAAGTGGATTGGGCATGTTCGTTGCAGAAAAAAAAGAAATGGTTCCAGGGGCACAAACTCATGCCTTGTGTCTACCCCGATACTCGTTTTCGCAATGGGTCACGTGCGGCAACGAAATGGCGCGAAACCACCCCAAAACCTGATTTTTGGACCTAAAGAAGTGGATTGGGCATGTTCGTTGCAGAAAAAAAAGAAATGGTTCCAGGGGCACAAACTCATGCCTTCTATCTACCTCGATACTCGTTTTCGCAGCTGGGCCGAGACTGAGTTGCGCCATAGACTCGGCCATCTGTTCGCTGCTGGGAGGACGGAAATCTTCTGGGAGGTAGAACACCATGTTGATACCTACTGTAGTGTTCTTAATCACTGTGGTGACTTCTTCCTCCATATCCTCCTCATCACAGGACAGGTCATCATTGACCATATGTGACGGCCCCTCCTTCGCTTCATCTTTTACATGGTTCAGTCGGCGTTGGTTTTGTCGATGTTTCAACAGTGTTGGGTTGCGGCTTTCGCTTCCAGAAGAGATTGCGCTCCGAGCGCAAGCTCAGAATCTCCATGACACCTCCAACCTTCTTGAGCAGCCGAAGGTACTCTTCTTCGGCTTGTTCCAGACTGCGCAGGCGTTGAACCCCACGATTCTGTGATCTGGTCAAACCCTAGGGGCACTACCTTGGTAGGTGGTACTCCGCGTGACGCCGATCATCCTCGGGCTCGTGCCGCTCTGCGGGGGGCGGCGGACGCTTTGGTGGCGGAGATGAGACGCAAGTCGACGCCTTGGCGGTGGAGACGTAGGCCGTCGTGGCGGAGGAGTAGGATCACGTGCATGGCGGTGAGGGTGCGAAGATGACGGTGTGGCGACGGCGCGCGTCGCAAGCGTTCGAACACAATCACCTTACCGTGCTGAGCCCTACGGCTGGAACATTCTGAGCAATCATCAATGATTGGAAGCCTGTACATACCTTGGCTCCAGCAGAAGTGAAAGTAGGGGCAGCGCCAATGTTCCTCGCGATTAACGGCGTCGTGGTGCTCCTCGTACCGCCAACGGTCCTCCTAGTGCCTCTTTTCACGCCTAGGCGAACGAGGGTACTGGCGGTGATGCTCCTCATGATGATGACGCCGTTCGCGGTAGTAGACTTCCTTTTCCTCGACGCGACATCACTCCTCATTGCGGCGATGGTGGCATGCGTACATGCCAATCAACGCTCCCGAGTTAGGGCGGAATCGTCGATTTCTTTCAATTGTTCTGGCCGAAGTGTGTTCTTCAGCCCTAAACTCATCACGTGGATCAACTTTGGCCTTCCCCTTATCATCCGTAGGTGCATTAACCATGTTAATCGAGAAGGCGGCATTCTGGAGCAGGTGAGGGTACACCTCTTGAGTAGTACGGCATAGGACCTTGCCTGCAGTAATTGCTTCTCCTAGGCGCGCTCAGAAAATTGACTCGGCGGAGGCGAGCGCCGAGCAGTCCTCCTTGAGCGACAAATTGGCTGTGTAGACCATGTTGACCGGGAAGGTCGTTGTATCGATCTTCATTGGAGTGTGGGCAAAGACTAACCTTCCCTGCTCGATAGCTCTCTGAATCTCAAACCGTAGGATCCTGCAGTCAACTATATTCTGCCCATCGAGCTTGTTATGCCATTTGCAGTACTTGCGGCCACGTATTTCTTTTCGGTCGTGGGCGTCTGATGCCCGGCGATTGACACCAATTGTTTTTCCTTGAGCAACAAATCAAAGATGGCCTCAGTCTTGGATACGTCGTAGTCGAAGCCGGGGGTTGGTTCAGGCTGCTTCACCCACTGGCACTACAATGGCTGGTTCGTTCTTGCCCATTGGACAAGGCAAGCATTAGCGTCGTCTAGCAGATCATCTTCTTCAGCTTGGACATAGCCGATGTTCCTCCTTTGCTTCTCTTGGAAGGCCTCTGGATGGCTTCGCTTGTAGGCAGAGACTTTGGACACTAAGTGGCTGACAGATTCAAAATCAGTCAGCCCATATGCTGCCTTGACGGCTTTGTTTAGGCCCTTATATGCTAGTTCCACCAAGAACCTTTCCTCTAGGTGGAGGGAATAGCACCTATTCCTCAACTCGTGGAACCGCTGGATGTACTTTTGTACCAACTCTCCTAGGTATTGGTAGATGCTGGTGAGGTCTGTCATTGTCGCTTCATTAGATCTAGAGAAGAATTGCGCGTGGAACTTCTCCTCCAACTGCTTCCAGGTAGTGATCGATCTAGGGGCCAACATGGTGTACCACCCAAAGGCTGGCCCGGTCAGTGACAGAAAGAATAGCCGAATCTTCATGTGTTCAGCTCGGGATGTGGGTCCCAGCTGTGCCAAGTATCGGCTAACATGCTCGACGGTGCTGGCGCTGTCGTTGCCACTGAATTTGGAGAAATCTAGGATCTTGAACTTGGGAGGCGCTTCGAGGTGGTCATATACCTCTGGATAGGGTTTTGAGTAGGTGACTCCCCACTAAGGCATAATCTCGGAAATCTGGTCATATACTTCAGAAATTTGATCCCGGACAACGTCGGGATCGGTTCCTGCAGTATGCATGGCCTGATCATGTTGAATCGGCCCAGCCCCGTACGAGCGCTGTCACTTGAGCATCTCCTGATCGGGTGTCTTCCCTGCCCCTTGTGGGGGCCGAGCTCCTGGTGGATCCTGTTGTTGGCCTTGTCATTGATTGACAATGACCGCATTGGGGTACAGAAGAGGGCACTCTTCTCCGTCTTCCAACTGACTATACCTCAGCTGGCATAAGTATCCATCAAGTATGACCAATGGCGGCATGGAATATACTCGAGGTTGCAAGGGAATGCCATCGCGTGGGGGATGCATAACGAACTCAGCTACATTATCTCCTTGAACCTCGATGTGGATGGGGGTGAGCGGCCTGGAGTAGAACGTAGCTTCCCTAACATGGCCGTTCGGCCCAGGGCCAGTGATGTGGAGGGGTTCATCGGCCAAAGCAGCTCGAACAGTCTTGACCACAATGTTGTCCATGCGGTTGATGGTCGCTTCTGACTGCCGGATGAGGGCGTGCGCCGTGATCCTCTAAATTTCTTCGCGGAGCACCTCGTTACACTCGCGTGAAGGAGTCATGAGGTCAACTTTATCGAGAAGTGTATCAGGGACTCCTTAGATCCTGACGTGGCCATGACGAGATCGCCCATACATGGCGAGCAGCTTCTTCTTTAGGTCTTCCACGATAGTGGCGTACTGCTTTTGGTGCGCTTCAGGGAGGTCTTTGACTTTGTCGACGAGCGTAACTTCCTCATCGTCGTTGGTATTCTTGTGAGCGTCTCCGGCCATGATGATGAGTTGAGATCTTTGTCCCACCGAGCGTGCCGAAAATGTCTTGCACCAGGAAACCGACTGGTAGTATCCTTGATGAGTCAACACAATGCGAGCCGGGAGGTGTATGTGGACATAAGGGTCGCTCCTCCTTGCTGCGGCTCTTGATCGGCTATTCAGCTAGCCGATTGCTTGGCAATGGTGATTGGGCGTGCCACCTGGTTGACGACCTAGCCATGAAGGTTGTGATTGTGGTGGTGGTGTTGGTTAGCTCCTGTTTCCCCTACAAGGACGAATAAAACGAGGCAAATGTTAAATACTAGCCAGATCGCTCAGATCGGCTCTTCCCGCATCGGATCTTCAACATCGGCATGACCTTGCTGTCTTGCCGATGATACCTCCAAATAGCGTGTACAAACATGCAATAAAGGGAAAGATAAACCTATCTAGATATATTCTAGACAGTCGAGATCTATTCGAGTACCCATTATGCTTTGAGATTAAACTTACGCCAAAGATTAAACAAAGAAACAAACATAAAAGAATGGATCTTTGTTGAGATCGGCAAAGATAAAATATGGTAACGAGACATCAGATCTTTTCTAGCAGGAAGTGATCTGTTGATATGTCTTCTAAGGACAGACAAAACCTATATATGAAGCTTGCATCATGCTAACCTTACGATATTAACCATGCAGTGCAAAGACATGCATCACATAGATTACTAACATGAAGCAATTTGTGCATGAGTCGATATGCAAGCATGCCAACTCGATGCACGAGATAACTAGTAGATCTTGCCAACAACAACGCTTAGTACAAGAACTACCATCGGCAAAACGCTGCGATGCCCTATCAACATCTACTAGAGAGATCAATGGAGTAGCATGGCGATATACCTTGAAAACCCTAATTGCTTAGGGGTGGCGATGCGCTAAAGGGAAGTGGAGACAACTATTGCTTGGTGAACGTGTGTCGTCAAATTTTATTCAATAGTATGTGTACATATTTATCGTCCTGTGGACTTGGGCGGCAAGCCTGCCCTTTTCCATAATTAAGCTAAAACCCTAACTGACTCGATCTCTAACTGGACTCTTTTAACTTAAACCATTAAACTACGATACAAGGCCTGCTGGCCTACTCGAAATGGTGCGCGCCATCACTCCCTTGGACAGCTTCTCTCAGCCCAAAGCCAATCTAGGTCCATTAACTGAGTCGACCAAATTCCAATGCCAACACACACTATTGTCTATTGATGCACCACACCTTGCAAGTGACCTCCCGGGGGGTATTTATAGCTTGGAGGCCGAGAAGGTTACTTGTAGGTGTGCAAGGTCAGTAGTTGGAGTAGGTCGGTGGCCAAGCGACCAAGGAGGGTGGCCGGCCGACCATAAGGGGTGGTCGGGTGGCCATCCATTTTACCGACATTGTTGATCCTGTGGTTGATCTTCACTCCTGATGTCGGTTGGTGGTTGTCCAAGTCAGTTTGCATGTAAATTGGATAAGTCACATGGTCGGGCGACCACATGTTTTACCGACTTAGTGCATCCGACGGTTGAGAAAGCTTCTCCAAGTCGGTTGGCGGTAGAAGTGGTTAACACACGTGCAAAACAGGGTTGGTGCATGGTCTTCCAATGCTTGGATTCTTTGGATACTTGATCCAATGGTTGCATTTGACATATTTTATGTTACTTTGCATGTAGGTCGAAAATGGGCCACATTGACATGGTCGGCCGACCATGTGTTATGGTCCGGCGGCCATGGTTCTTGGGCCAAAATGTGTTGTTGGACATTTTGGGTGGTTGGCCGACCATGGTGTATGGTCGGGCGGTCATGGGTGATGGCTGGCCGACCATGGTGGTTTCCATGGTTGCCTTCCGTTATGTCCACTATATGTTTTTCCATCATTTCCTTCAATGTTTTCGTCATGGAGAGCCCCTACATACAACTTATATGCACAACTCGTGGAATTAGTTAGTGTTACATGAAAACTTGGTAAAACATACTCTAAAACATGAAATGTTGGTGGTCAAAATGAGTTTTATCGACCGCCAACACCTCCCCCCCACACACATTGCTCGTCCTCGAGCAAAGACAGAATTAAGCTCAAGTGGAGAAAGGGGCATAACATCACAACCACCATATAAGCACGAAATTATTCCCGATTATTTCATCTCGCCCAGGATTTCAATGGTATCTACACTTGAGTTTTGGAATATTGAAACATGGAACAAGAATATATCAGAGTTAACTTCAAGTTCCCACATCATATGAGTAGAGAGGTTTTCATGATTTTCAAAACAAGGCGTTCCTGATCTCAAGTCCAACTCTCAGTCACTCATAGGACAAAGTGTCCTTGCACGGTTCTTGCATTCCTCACATCCTAGACTAACGACGCTTTTTGTGGAGCTAAGGTAGTTTGGAGAATGAGGCTATCCTGTCTTGTTCATGTTGTCGAATCAAATCAAGTGTCAAGAAAGAATCCACAATCAAGTGAGATTTGACCATGTGCTGTGGCGGAACCGCCCGGCAAGACGGGCAAAAGGGAGAAGAGCTATACCTATACCTCTCGTGCACCACCCACATGGTCAGCATGGCTCTCGTCGCCGAAAGAACAGACGAGGCGCACGTCCACAAGGTCTAGCACCCAGTGTACTTCATCAGCGAGGTGCTCAGCCCATCCAAAATAAGGTACCCTCAAGTACAGAAGCTCCTATATGCAGTCCTTATTACATGCCGCAAGCTACGCCACTACTTTGAGGAACACCGGGTGGTAGTGATAACCAATTTCCCCATCGGGGATATCCTGTGGAACAAGGAAGCAGCAAGAAGAATAGCAAAATAGGCATGCGAACTGGCGCATACGAGATCGACTTCAGGCCCAGAAACGTAATAAAGTCCCAAGTACTAGCCGACTTCATCGCCGAGTGGATAGAGCAACAGGTCCCAGCAAACCCCGAGAAACCACAGCACTGGGTCATGTACTTTGACGGCTCACTCAACCTGGAAGGAGCAGGGGCAAGCGTCCTATTTATATCACCAAGGGGCGAGCAACTCAAATATGTCCTCCAGCTGAAGTTCAAACTCTCCAACAACGCCGCCGAGTACGAAGCCCTAATCCATGGCCTGCGAATAGCAGAGTCATTAGCCATAGACCGGCTCTTGGTATACGGTGACTCCCAGGTGGTAATCAATCAAATTAACAAAGATTGGAATAGCTCGTCAGAGAAAATGTCAACCTACTGTGCAGAAGTCCGAAAGCTAGAAGGCAAATTCCATAGGATAGAGTTCCACCACGTGGTCCAGGACAGCAACGTGGCGGCTGATGTCCTATCGAAGCTGGGTTCCAAGCGAGCCGAGGTACCACCGGGCATCTTTGTGCAAGTACTTGAGAAACCAACCGTGGTGGAAGACGGCGACACAGCTCCAGGGCCGCCTAAAGCACCCGATGGACAAGTCCTAGTGATCGAACCTTACTGGAGAGCGGAGATAGCCGAGTGCATCAAGTCAGGACAACTCCCAGAGCCAAAATCAGCCGGCGACAGCGTGCACAGAAAGAGCAAAAGCTATAATTTGATCGGTGACCAGCTACAAACGCGCCGCTTCCTCAGGAGTCCTCCTGAAGTGCATACCACGCAGCGAAGGAATTGACTTACTCAAAGAGATCCACTCAAGGTCATGCGCCAACCACGCAGCTTCGAAAACACTCGTCGGCAAAGCATTCAGGTCAGGCTTCTACTAGCCCACAGCGAAGCAAGATGCGGAAGAGATAGTCAGAACCTGCGAAGGATGTTAGTTCTTCGCAAAGCAACAGCACCTGCCAGCGTCAGAGTTGCAGAACATCCTAGTCTCTTGGCCGTTCACATGCTGGGGGCTGGACATGATCAGTCCTTTCAAGAAGGCAGCAGGAGGTTATGACCACGTTCTGGTAGCCATAGACAAATTCACCAAGTGGATAGAGTACAAGCCAATCAACAAGCTGACAGCCGCAAAAGCAATCGAGTTCATCCAGGAAATCATGCACAGGTTTGGGGTACCGTCAGAAATCATCACAGACCTGGGAACCAACTTCGCAGCCGGTCAGTTCTTCGACTTCTGCAAAAGCCAAGGCACCCTGGTCCGCTACACCTCCGTCCACCACCCGCGAGCAAACGGCCAGGTAGAGCGGGCAAATGGGATGATTCTACACGGCCTCAAGCCAACCATCTTTGACCGACTCAAGCCATACGAGGGGAGGTGGCTGCAACAACTGCCTTACGTAATCTGGGGGCTGAGGACCCAGCCGTCGAAGGCCATCGGCAACAACACCCTATTCTTCATGGTATATGGGTCCAAAGTAGTCATCACGGCTGACCTAAAGCACGGGGCTCCAAGAGTAGCATTCAGTGACTTACAGGAAGCAGAGCAGTCAAGGACACAGGACGTTGACCTCATCGAGGGCAAACGCCTTCACGTCGCTCTAAAAGCGGTGAAATACCAGCAGGCCCTGAAGTGATACTACGACAAGAACGTCAAGCCTGGCTACTACAACGTCGGTGACCTGGTACTCAAGCGCAAAACCTCCTCCGCAGGGCAGTCCAAGATGAGCTCCCCGTTGGAGGGAGCCTACATAGTGACAGAGGTGCTGGGCAAGGCAACATTCAAGTTGGCAGAGCCAGAGGCCAGAGAACTCTCGAACACCTGGAACTCAGAACACTTGCGGCGGTTTTACCCATAGTCAAAGTGGTACTCCGCAGTCAGATCCGAGTGCTTGCACTCAGCATGTACGGGCCGAGCACCCTGCACGCTCATTTTCCGGTGACAACCAAACCGAGTACAGCCTCCACGGCCCATATTTAATAGCAGCAATGTTATCCCGCTTACATACGTCTTGCATCATGTAATTAAGTTACATAACAATGCAACGCGCGGCAAATTATTCCTAAAAACTGGCTACCAATGGCGACAACCAAGGCGAACTAGTCGAGTCCCCGCCTTAAAACACCACCCGGCGACAACCAAGCCGTGGACAAGGCACGAGTAACAAGCTCTCACCAGCAACAACCAAGCTGCCTAAAGAGCACTCGCTATAAAACCGCTGCCCTACTATACTACCCAGCGACAACTAAGCTGCGAAAAGAATATGAAAATCATCCAGGTTCTTGCATCCGGTGACAACCAAACTGCGAAAAGAACATAAACAAAATACTCTAACCAGCCCACGCACAGCTGCCCAAAGAGTTGTACTACCAGATTTATAAATACAGATTGCCATCGGCATGAGTATCACTAGCTAATCATCAAGCCGCTCAGGCGACTACTCCTAGGGGCTAATCATCCGCCTCTCGACCAAACACAAACTCATAGGCCCTGGCAGTAGCTTCTCCAACAGGGTGCGCAGCACTCTGGTAGCTGGCAAAAGCCTCCTGAGAAGTGCCATCCCTAGGCCCAGAAGCAACAGCATCCAGATCGGCCTTTGGATAATGGCTCTTGAAGGTAGCAGCCACGTCGACCACTGCGTCCTGGATGGATTCCTTAAAAAGGTCCTCAGCCCTGGTCAGCGCCGTGGCTAACCTCTCCTCCATGGGACGCAGCACCTCTTTAGGGGCTATCATATCAACAAGGGCCCTGACACCGGCTTCCAGAGTATCATATCGGCGCTACAGCTGGCCGCGCAATATTTCCTGCTGACCAAGCTCCACTAGGTCAAACGCATGCTGCTCAGTAAGTCAGGTAACCTCTGTGTCTAGCACACCGAGCTTGGCCTCTGCCTGATCCCGCGCCTTCCGAAGCTCGTCAGCATTCTTCTCATGGTGCGATCGTTCTTCAAGAGCCCGCGCCTGACCGTTTCTCAAATAAAGATTGGGCACCAGCAAGCAACTTGTATGATATTTCAAGATCTTTCGTAGTTACCTCGTAAGCGGTCTTCTGGGATACCAACTCTCCTTTTAGCTTTAGTGCCTCTGCTTCCGCAGTGTTCTTCTCCTTCCTGAGGGCCTCAAGCTCAGCTTTCTGTGCCACCACGGCTGCGGCGATCTTCTCAGCTAGCTCCGCTGAGAGCAAGACGAGCAAGCACAGAATTCACCTTAAGCAACAGGTCAACAGGGATCAACAATCAAACAGCAACACAAACGGCTTACCTTCCTTCTCCCACTCTAGGGTAGCCAGATGCTTCTTCAGTTCGGCATTTTCCGCATATATCTAATACAACTCCTGGAAGCAAGCCTGTCTAGTTGTGCGGGAGTAAATTAGAGAATTTCAGAATGCAAAAGGAGGACCACCCAAGTTTGCACCGCAGCAGTGCTCTCACCGGCATATCGCTAATCAGCACGGGGCTCGCGTCAGTCGACCCCCGCACCATCAGCCCTAGGAAAGTCCCCGCAGCAGCAACATCGCAACACGACTCGGGCTCACACTGGGGCTGGTCCGGAGCATCGGGCAACACCGAGGAACCCACTGCGTCAGGGCACTCTTGTCGGCGCGGCGAGCTTTCATGCTCCCGTTCGCCGCCAGCAGGAGCAGGGGCACCCAACGCAGCCGCAGCTTCAGGCAAGCCGACACTGGAAGTCTGAGGAACGTCTTTCCACAGAGAAGTTACCCTATTTTCGACCCTTGTCAGTTTCAAGGGGCGGCGTCGCACCTCTACTCCCTGTCCCACGGGTCACAATCTCAGTAGCCCTGGCAAACAGACACCGCAATTTAAGCCAGGATATAGAGCATGGGACAAGATAAGACTCGGAGCTGCAAAACTCACAATGGAAGCCTTATTTGTTTCTTCACAACTCTGACTACGGGCTTGCTGCGACCATGGTCAGGCCCCCAGGAACTCCGGGCTTGCTCATTGCCACAGTACACTTTGACAGTCCAAGACGCTTCCGGCTGCGCAAGCTCTCACCGTCAGATAATTCATTATCCTCCGCGGCCGGGTCAACCAGCACCAGGCCCTGGCACAGCGAGGACGCGGAACGCTTCCAGGTGGCCTGGCGCGTATGACGACACCCCGCAGTAGCATCACCTAGAGCATCAACCTCTGATACAAGATCCCTGACCGGTCCCTCGTCCTCGCCAATCATGCAATAGAAATCTGAAGGCGCCTCACCAGGGATGATTCTGCAGGATCAGGCCCGGTGTACTTCTCTCCTGGGGTAACTTTTCCCCGCAATGCCAACCCCTCCGGATATGGAGGTTCAGAGAAGTACTTGAAGGACACCCCCTGTGCAACAGGAGAGCAAACAATCGCGCTCATTCGATCGGGTGGGTCAAACATGACGCAGATGGAGTGGACGATTCAAAAAAGAAAAGCCAGTTACCTCATCAGGTGGAGCATATACTGAATAGGAGTGAGGGCTCCCGTGATTGGTGATCCGCCCGGTGAAGAAGCTTCTGATGCGGATCTTGATCTCGTCTCGAGTGATGGTGCGATTCATCTCCCTGGTAGGGTCGTCTTCCCCCGATAGAAGCACGCGCGGATGCACCCTGTCCTGCAGCGGCTAGATGTTGTGGAACCAGAGTTGGCAGGGACATAATTCTCAATATTCTCCATCACGAATCACTTGTCAGTCCAAAATTTATTGGAAGTCAGCAGAGGGAGGTCCAGGTAGTGCTGCTTCATGCTATTCCGCAGTTGAAAGCCCGCTCCACCAACATATGCAGTCTGTCCATCCCTTGTATGACGCTTGTAGAAATAAAGGTACCGCCAAAGGGTTAAATGGGGCGAAATGCCCAGGTATGCCTCACACAGATGAACAAAGACCGCCAGTTGCGTGATAGAATTTGGGTTCAGATTAGGAAGCTCCAGACGGTAATAATGCAACAAGCCCCGCAAGAAGGAGCAGATGGGGAGACTGAGCCCACGGTAGAAGTACCAAGTGAAGACTGGGGTATTATGCGGAGTTACCTTGGGGTACATGCGCCCCACCTGAGTCTCCCAAAGATCGGTGGACTTCGCGGGAAGCAGACCCATCCCTTGCAGTTCCTCCAGGCAAAAATCATCCACCGTCGTGGCGGCCCACGCAGCCATTGGATCTTGGGGCTCCCGTGGTGCCCCCAAGCTAGAGGACCCTTGGCCGCCTGGGATGATGGCCTTGGAGTCTCGCTTCGGCGCCATGCCCCCCAAATTGCAGATTTGCACCCTCGATTTGATGTGCATCAACTTGGGCGGCGCGGAGAAGGAATGGGATTCGCGAACAGCTAGACACTGTGAAACCCTAGCAGATTTGGGGAAGAAGGCGATTGACTAAGACAAATGGTAACCGCAGCTTCATTTCCTGGAACGAGCGACTCGCCGTCAGAACCACAGACGGAGTTAACGTCACAGCCCCAGCAAAGTGTGGCGCTAAGGATGCGAGAGCACCACTCAGACACAATACCACTCGGCGAGCACTTCTTCACTCTCAACCACATAGGGACTCGGCTCTCCTAGCCGAGTGCTCTGGGGGCCGTCATCTGTTTGACCAACGCCGCAGGGACTCTGCTGTCCTAACCGAGTGCCCTAGGGGCTGTCATCTGTTCGACCAGCGCCGCAGGGACTCGGCTCTCCAAACCGAGTGCCCTAGAGGCTCTCATCTGTTCGACCAGTGCCGCAGGGACTCGGCTCTCCTAACCGAGTGCCCTGGGGGCTGTCGTCTGTTTGATCAGCGCCGCAGGGACTCGGCTCTCCTAACCGAGTGCCCTAGGGGCTGTCATCTGTTCGCCCATCACTTTAGGGGCTCAGCTCTCTTAAACTGACTGCCCTAGCGGTTGCTGTTCGTGCGTGTGATCAAGAATTGGAGGGATTCTCACTTAGTACAACAGATTGCACTGGCAGTCTACTCTGATCGATCAAATGAACATGTAGAAGAAGTTATTTTTCAAAGAGAAGCAAAGGATGCAACAAACAAACATCAAGACGCAAGGAAATTTGTTCATGGAGGAAAAGCAACAGAAAGCAACGATAGTGCGACTCCATTACAGCATAAGAAGTTCATTAATTACAATAATATTGGAGGCGAGGCCTTCTCGCATTCTACAGGACCTAGTCAGACTGGCTCCACGGCCATTGGGGACCCTATCGGGCCTAATGCCCGGGGGCTGACGCCATGACACGGCGGCGCTTGAGGTTTTGCGGCGCCGTAGGAGGGTCATCGTCGTCGTCGTCGTCGGAGCTGTCGCTGCTCTCGTCGCCGTCGCCGTCATCGTCGCTGTCCTCATCGCCGCTCTCAATGTTGTGATGCCCCAGGCATCTCAAGTGCATAGTTATTCATCATACATGAGCATTCATCATAATGCATCATATTATGACATGCATTTGAACCCTAGTTCAAATTTGGTTGAAGTGCAACTTGTCGAAACCTGTTTTCTGCATACATGTCTCTGTGGTTGTGTCCATAACTTTGATTCTATTCAGATTTGGGTGAAACTCATAATGACAAACTTGTAGATAATTTAAGGATGAACAATTGGGGCTTTTTCTGTCAGCATATGATTTCTATCCAAACTTGACTTGTTTGGTAATTTCAAATTTAAATTGGTCTACAGCCATAAGCTTGCAAAACTCCAATTGAATAAGTTGTAGATCATGAAATTCTAAACAACATTGGTATAAAACTCCTTGGGTGAATGTGGTTAGAAAATAGATTTTTAGAATTTTTAAACTGGAAGGTTCTGTTGGTCAGACCTTGGTCAGCAGCTTAAATTCAAATTTAAACCATATTTTTGAATATAACATGGTATACAAGTTTATAAATAAAATGTAGAGGAACAAATTTAGAACATTTTATCCAATTTCGTACTTTTCAAATTCGGCCCCTAAGTTGACCAAATAGGCGAATTTCAGAAGTAGGTTTAATGGTCAAAGCTGGTCTTTCCATTTTCGGAATTTGAATGTTTCCTTTTGACTCTATGACATGCAGGCCCCGCTTGACAGACCCCGAATCCAGCCGAACGAAACCACCGTCCGCTTCCGGTTTTGGAAGACTACTAATCTCCCTCCATAGACGCGCTTCATGTGCACCCTACTTCTTTCCCTCACTGGGCCTTACCTGTCACTGACCCGCGGTCCACGGACCAAGTCCACCCCGCGCCCTACCGTCTCCCTCCCCGCTCCCGCTCGCCCACGCGGCGCTAGCCGCCTGGCCGCCATGGCCACGCGCCCTGCCGAGCGCCGCGCCCCTTCCTCCCCGCACCTGGACGCCTTCCCGGCCGAGTGGAGAGGCCAAGACCTTCCCCGGCTCCCTCTCGCCTCGCTCCTGCCACTCCCACTCGCCCAAACGCCTCGCTCCCCACCCTTCTCCGAAACGCAGTGCGCCGCCCGCCATTGCCGAGCTCAGAGGCGAGCTCACGCCAGCCGCTCCGCCGCTCCCCGCGCCTCCAAACCACCGCCATCACCTCCGCCTCCACCTCCCGCGTCCAATGCGCTAGACCTCGTCGTCTCCCTCCGCCTCCCCCTCCACAAGCGTAGTGTGCCCGCCGCCATTGCCGCTGCGGCGTGCACACAGCAACCGCCGCCTCAAGCCGCCTCGAGCCCCGCCGAAGAGCGCCTCGCGCTCGCCTCACCGTCCTCCACCACCCGGGGTGAATCTAGTTCACCCTCGGCACCTCCAACCACCCTCCTCGCAAGCGCACCCCCACGGCCACCATCGCCGCCGGCCCCTCGCCGTGGACAACCCTCCTCCAGCCATCCTCGCACCTCCACTTCACCTCCACCACGTGCGCCATCTCCTCGTAGAGCTCTCACACCCATCCTCGTCCTCCCCCATCGCCGGAGCTGCGAGATTCGAGCTCGCGGCCACCGGGTCCCGTGCGCCATCGCCCCACCGGTTCACCGCCGCCGTCTCGCTTGTCCTCTACACCTCCGACCACTAGACCAAGGGGGAAAGGTAGCCCGTGGGCCGGAACACCATCCCCGGCCGCGTCGGCTCCAAGTCCGGCCCCGTCGCCGCCGGCGCAGCCGCGCTTTTCCTTCCTACACGCGCCAGTCACGCCCGCGGCGAGAGGTAGACGAAGAAGAGGTTGATTTGCGATTTAGCCCCTGTGTTGTCATGTTTTCGCGTTCTCGTTTGATGCACTATGCACTGTGTCTCGCAGATCTTACATGGAGGCCCCTGAAGTATATAGTTAATCTTGTTTAGGCCCCTGGTCTATATGAATTCAGTTTAAAATGCATTTATTTTAAGCTGAAAACTTTGAAAAATCATAACAATTCATAGAAAAATCCAAAATGGACAAACTCAGTGGCTATGGATTCCCTAGGAGTAGATCTACATGATAGGTAAGATGTGGAAGTGTGAATGGACTGTTTTGCCCTTGTTTAAATTGCATGCATGTGAGGGTAAATAAATGGCAAAAGTGGACTAAATGAACTCCAAAAATTATGAAACTTGAACAGTAGCTTCCTTATGGCTTTAGGACACTATGTGATTTTTGGTAGCCCTAGTGTTGGCTGTTTAATTATTGTTTTGCCCTTATGCATGTGTATAATTGACTTGGAAAATGAAGGCTACATAAAATATGCTCAAATATGCCCTCTGATATTTTTCCTGTACTTTATATAGTATGAGTAGCTCATTGGTGAAGTAGGAAGTTGTGCATGTATGTTTAAGCTACTGTTTTGAAATTGACAAAATGATACTTGCTAGAATTGATAATTGGAAAAAAGTGACTTTAGGATGCAAGATGATTATATGAAAATTTGAGAAGCTATAGGGACTGTGTACACATATAGAACAATAATTCCTAATAACTTCAAAGATAAAATGTGGTGATGGTTTGTACGATTCCTTAGTGATGGGTTGTATGATTTCTTAGCAAAGTTGGTAAGTTTCCTAGTGTGGGGTATAATTGGATTAAGTACGCTTGAGTCATCTCGTCACTGGCTACTTGACGTGCCTTGTGTTCATTTGCACCGCATACCTACATTTGCATTCGTTGCCCTCATGGTCGCACCATGTCATACATATAACCTGTACCATATGCATGTATTTACATTCTCTTGCACTCACTTGCATATTATACCATGCATATAGATTCCGCGAAAGAAGGGTCAACACAAGAGCCACTATTGATCGAGAATCCGTACAAAGGATTGCACAAGGAGTTGGTTCTTCCCCAACCTGAAGACAATGGGTCGCTGATTACATCCGTACCTGTTTCAAAGGGTTGCCTGCGGCAAAGCCTCACAACCCGGCAAACTAACCTAGTTTAGTTTGTTGGTTTTCTTAAGATCAAGCAAAGGTAGGCAGGACCATGCTTTACCCAGCAAATATATTTGATGAATTGCTTACGCATCTGCATTAGGAGTTGTTTGGAACCAATTGCATTAGACTCCTTGGCTGCCCTAGCCCTAGCACCTATATATTAGAGTCCGTAGGACGAGTTGCCTAGAATTGCTAGGTACGAGTAGACACGAGTGAATGGAGTCACTCGTCGCATAGGTGTTTTCAAAAACAAAAATCTTATGGAAGATTATTATATGCTATGTTTGAAATAAAGACTGGGCGGAGTTATGGGAATATTGTGAAAAATGATGTGGCAAGGTACGGTGGACTCCGCCTGAGTCGTATAAGGCCCGTCCGTTATTCAACTATTGGTCGGCATAACATTGCTAAGGTGCTTATCCGGGATAATGGACCAGTAAAAGTCTTACTTGTGCCATCCGAAGAACAGAGACTTGTTCCTACCATGGAACTGGGGGCGCTTATCTCATGGGAGGGCTGGACCCGACGTACTGTGGTAACGCTCCATGGGGGCTAAACCCGGGGAAGTGGTGGGTTGGAATCGAACTTGGGATAGGACAAGTGGAGATGTGGGCTATATGTGGGAACGAGATGGCTAGTAAGCATATACCCCTAGCATTTTTAGTTATTCCCGGGAATTAATAAATCAATTCGAATCGCTGATGCTCACCAGGTGTGAGAATGCCAATGCCTTTGACGTCCGAACGTAGTAATAACTTAAATACTTTATGCTTATATTCATGTTTTTCAATACAACATGTTTGGATGTGTATGATCTGTCTCACTATTCATGGTGTTGCCTATCCACTGATAGGAGGTCGATGGACTTGGGAGATGCTTTGAGGTCGAGGGAGGGCTGACCCGACGTACCGTGGTATCGCTCCTGAGACAGCTACTCCCAAGGGTTAGGTGGGGGCGCTATAAATCTTGGGACGGGACATGTGTAGATGAAGGGTATATCTTGGATGTGTATGATATACTATTATGCAAGTTACAGGATGGTTCTCATGTTTTACTTTCATGCAAGTATTTTACTTTATGATATAAATGACCTTCATGATTAATGGATAGCAGCTGTCAAATCCTGCTATCTTATGTCAACATGACCTTGTTAAAAATCAACAGCTAAGGATCCACATGATTAGTAAGCATGCTTTGCGTCAGCCGAAAGCCCTTTCCATTAAGTCCTACTGAGTAATTAGTACTCAGGGTTTGCCCCCCACTTTTGGATTACTGGTACTCAAGACTTTTGGACAAATTGCTTGAAGGAGGGTAGAACCGGTGGGCTCGGTGCTACCCACCTTGTTTGTCTCTACATGAAGACTTTTTAAGTTGTTTCCGCTGCGAGATGAATTGGAAATGCTTCCGCTATATGAGTGTATTTTGAAATCGCTTCCGCCAAAATTGAACATGTATTTGATTACTTATCTTCGGTTTGTAAACTAAGTCTATCTATTCTCTACTTCAATTGCCTGTGATGATGTAACCGTTGTGGCTCTTTCGAGGGCTGAATGTGTGTGATGTCGGTATCCTCGGGCGATGGTTACATCGAGTGCCCTTTGGGTAGCTCGACGGACTACCGGGTATAGTCTAGCCTAGGTGCACTGCAAGCCAAGGGTGGCAGGTGTGCTTAGTCTGGATTATGCAGGGCGGTTCCGCCACAGCTGGTATCAGAGCCGATCATACACAGACAACAGTTATATCATCAAGTTTTGTTTTACAAACCTATTTTCGAAAACCCGTCTTCAAGTAATTCAAAGATGAGAGTATACGCTATGCCCGTATAAGGATGTTAGTGTTATCCAGGTGACATCACTGACATTCTGACCTAGATAGAACTCATATGCATATTCGGCGCTTTGAGAAGCAACTTTTCGGCCGTAGCCGTCCCCAGTACTGGTGGAAGCTATTGGGTTTTGCGAACGGTTGTAAACTCTTCATTCATGCTGTATAAGTAAAAACTCTTTAAGGGTGGTGGGCATGTTTGAGGCTTTCATACCCACCACGCTTACATTCGGTTTTGGGATCCACCTTTTTCTCGACAATCCCCAGTACTAGTGGAAAAGTCAGGCTTTGAGGAAAAGGTGCAAAGGCCCACCAACGTTGTCCACGCAGCGGTCACGCGTGGATGCCACATTAGGTGGTAATGTATGAGCATGCATTCTTCTGCAGGTACACTAACCACGTGCGAAACTAAGAACGACTAGAGAACGACTAGTTGCATTAAAGAGAGGCGTGCATATATGTCATCGAATTATCGCTAGTTATATATATAATACATAGGATGTGTGATGTGAGACCGAATAGGACGACTCATGCATCATGTATCTTTTGTTATCATTGTAGGGGGGGTATTACTAAAAGACCAATGAAATAAATCGTGACTTAAGCAAACATTCCGCACGTTTCACTATTACAATACGGTGAAATTATGAAGAAGGGCCCCCAAACGACATACACGGACAAGCAGTGGAATTCGACCCATTTGCAGAAGGAATTAGTCGGAACTCTATATAACAAAGTTATAGAGCACGACATATGGAACAACTTTGCTATAGGTGATATCCCAGGAAAAATGCACGGAAGGAGAACAGTTTAAATTTTTGAACTAGTGATTGTCTTAAGTGGAGCTAAAAACCTGAGAGCAGTTAGTAAATCGACTTCACGACGTGTCCCAGCCAGGTTGATAGGAGTGTTGTCCCATATCCAAAAAACAACGCACAAGTTTTCCATTAGCATAAACGATTGTCCGAACCTACAAGATGATAGCTAACACTTTATGTGCAATCAAGTTGTTCTGTTCACTTACATGTTTTCATGTATTCAGAACATAATTATGGTGCTATGGTCTTTTTGTCACCGCATTGGTTGCATTAAAGTTGTTGAACTAATCACATTTGGCCTCATTCATGTAGATGGTTACTCCACCGGAGACGTCTTCACAAGGGGCTGCCCATGGGGCACAATTTCCTCCTGAGTTGGCTGCTCTGGTCGCTCAGCAAGGTCAAATCATCGACATGCTCGTTCAAGAGCAACAACGGCGCAATCCGTAAGAGATCAGTTACACTAAATTTGCGGCTCTCCAACCGCCAATCTTCACCACTGCCACGGATCCCTTGGATGCTGATGACTTGCTTCGGATCGTTGAGTCCAAGTTCAGTCTATTGCCCCAACTCACTGAGCAACAAAAGGCTCGCTTCGCGACATAATGTCTACATGGTCCCTTAGGGGCCTGGTGTGCTTCATTCCTGGCAATGCAACCAGCCGGGCACCAGGTCTCGTGGGATGAGTTTCGTGCGGCTTTTCGGGCTCACTATCTCCCGCCTAGCCTCATCGAGCTCAAGCAACGGGAATTTCGTGCACTTCAACAAGGGGACATGACGGTTCTCGAGTACGTGCAGGCTTTCATCCGCTTGTCCCAGTACTCCCCTGAAGACGTCGACACCGACCCACGTAGGGCTGCCCGTCTGTTGGGTGGGTTCGACCCCACTCTGCTGACTCACTTGGGGCACCGCTACGACAGCTTCACCGAGCTGGTAGACGTCGCCATCGACATGGAGCAACGCCTCCGTCAGGCCCATGAGGACCAGCAGAGGAAAAGACCTGCAAGTACACCTCCATCGGGCTCATCTCAGCGGCAACGGGTCATACATCGCCCATCGCCGCACATATATTATATTGACATGCCCCAGCAGCAAGAGCAACCTAGTGGGACTCAACAACACCCGTCACCATGCGGTGTACCACCGCATCCACCTACTTCAGTGCCACCTGCAACTCGAGGCATCGGCCACCCATGCACCAAGTGTGGGAAAGCCGGGCTGATGAGGACATCAACTACAACACCAGCACATCTACACCCCAGGCTCAGGCGTCATCCCCTACACTTGGGCCAATTACTCGGGCCCGTGCGAGGGAATTGAACTACATCATGCTATTGAAGAACGAAGGCCCAGAAGAATAGCAGTTGGCCCAACCGGAGGCCCAACCTTCGCAACCCTAGGCGTGAACAGTACTCGCGGGTACTGTAGCACGCCGCCCCTCCTTGGCCGCCAGGGGCTGCGTCCCCTATTTAGATAGACTCCGTTCTTATTTTCAGACTCGAGTTTTGTTTTACATCTAGCTTTAGCTACCTCAGAACACGGACAAATACGTGCTGTCCTCTGTGATTCAGAACTCCACCTCGAGTGATATTAAGATTGCTCGTTACATATTCTTGTTCGTTCTTCGATTGCGTACAGGAATTGATCCTCGTGATCAGGCTGATCTTGCGGCCGCAAGGTTGGTAACCATTGGGAGTTGGTTCAGCGATTGCATTGGCGCTTCGGGTTCGCTCGTCGTAGTCGGATCGTGAGGGTCTACTTCCACCAAGTCGAATTTATTCCCAATCACCGAAAGATCGGGCACTCCGCCTCTATCAAGTGGTATCAGATTTCCAGGTTGATCGGTGAGTTTATCGAGTGTTTTACAATTCCTACAGTCCACAAAACCAAAATTAAAATATATTCAGGTTAGATCCTTGTCCCAGAACCCTTTTGAGCCTTGCACTGTCTTTCAATAATTTGCATTGTTGAATTTGGGTGCCTGTGCGTTGAATTGTTGCTGGTTACTTTGTGTTCTATCGCCTTTTTTTTTCCCAAACCCTAGCGTGCCGCCACATCCTTTTTTTCCTTGCGCATCAACCCTTGCTGCTCGCCAATCCACCACGCGCCGCGCCACTCACCTTTCTCCGCATCACCCTCTTGATCTGTTCTTTTTTTTCCCCCGCCTTGTGTGGCCTCGTCATATTAGGTTCCTCACTGTCGCTTTGTGTTAGGGTTTTCTCTCGCCAAACCCTAAGTTTTGCGCCCACCATCGACCCTCCTCCATCCATATCCGCTTCCTACATCCCGGGTTGTGCCTTTGGAAAACCATTACCTGAGGTACCTTCACCAAAACAGGCATAACTTTTCGCTCGTTTGTCAGAAAAATCCGAAAAAAATATGGTAGCTTGGTGACTCGTTTCTAAGCCTACCCAAACTCACCTTCGGCCTGTTTGCGCCGTCCAAAATTGCCAAAAAAATTCAGGAAAATAAAGAAAAAAATTGATCAAGGGTTTTGCACGCTTTTCAGAGAACGTGCTGTTTTTCTGTAGACCACATCTGACCTCTGTTAAAGGTGAAATTTCTTGTGGTTCTACCTTTGTGATCCTTGTTCTGGGAAAAATATCAGTGAAAAAAAAAGTGCCAAAAAAAAGTGAAAAAAAAAGTGCAAAAAAAAAACAAAACAGAGCGGCGAATCAGGAAGCCATTCGTTTTGCATTTCAGGAACTGTGTGGTACCCCTAATACTTGTTCTCCTTTCTACCCTTGTCGTCCATCTCCATCTTTTTCCTCCACTTTTGCACCTTGTTTCCAGCAGCTTTGATTACGTGTTTGGCACTATAATTCAACTTTGCATTATTGTTTGATTGTGCTAACCCTTGAATTGAGTGCAGCCTACCCACAACTCCACATAGTTCTACGACGAGCAGACTTTGTTTCACCAGGCAATCGCTCTTCCAATCTTTCGCTGGTTCTACCTGCTGGTTGCAGCTCACCCCTGTTTGCTTGGTAAGAACGGATAAGAATTTGATAACAGCACTACTGTGAGCGCCTGATCCACACCTTTCTTTTCGTAGGCTTTGCTTTGTGTTTGTGCTAACTATGGCAGGCGACGACGACAAGACGGATGCACGGCTTCCGGACGTGCGGCAACAGGTCGATGGCCTCGCCGCGGACATAAAGACGATACATGAACGGCTTGATTCTACAGTCACTTCGTCGAACGAGCGGTTCGACCAGCTAGACCTCGCTCAGACGGCCACTGCAACCACGCTCAACGACATAGTGGCACGACTCGATACGTTGACCACGACGATCACGGAGTTGCAACAGCAAGACTACGGTGGCGACACGGAGCAGGACGATGGAGCTCGCCGCGGGCGTGCTCGCCGTGTGGTATGTCGACCACCTAATGACTCATTTGCTAAGATTAAATTTAAAATTCCATCTTTTAATGGCAAATATGATCCTGCTGCATACCTTGATTGGGAATTAGAGGTCGAACAGAAATTTTCATGCCATGATATTCCTGCTACTTCTCAAGTTAAAGCTGCTATTTGTGAATTTACTGATTTTGCTTTAATTTGGTGGCATGAATATACACAAAAACATCCTAATGCCACTCCCACCACTTGGACTCAATTAAAAGCTGCTATGCGACACAGATTTGTTCCTTCCTATTATGCCCGAGATTTGCTTAATAAAATGCAACGTTTTCAGCAAGGTCAACAATCTGTTGAGGAATATTACCAGGAACTACAAAAGGGTATGCTTCGTTGTGGTTTGGTTGAACAGGATGACGCTGCTATGGCACGTTTTCGCGGTGGTTTAAACCGAGAAATTCAGGATATACTTGATTATAAGGAATATTTTGATATAACCACATTGTTTGAATATGCTTGCAAAGCTGAACGTGAAGTGCAGGGGCGCCGATCCAAGACATATGCTAACTCTTTTGCAGGACGGAGCCCGACATCCAGCTCAACTCCTGCTCTTTCTGCGCCATCCACCATTGGCACTACACCGCGCGAGAGGACGGCCAAACCTGCAGCGCCACCAGCCATAGGCGCTGCCCCTTCCACAGGACGTACACGGGATATTCAGTGCCATCGTTGCAAAGGATTTGGGCACGTGATTCGGGACTGCCCCAGCAAGCGTACCTTGCTCATTCGTGACGATGGTGAGTACTCTTCCGCTAGTGATTCTGAGGCAACTCAATATGCTATGCTTGCCACTGACCATGCAGCTCAGGCGGAGGTACATGTCAACCCGGGTGACGCCGATAGGTATGAAAGTCTTGTTGCGCAGCGTGTTCTTAGTACACAGGTCGCCCCGCCCGAGAAGAATCAGCGACACACTCTGTTCCACACTAAGGGCGTTGTGCAGGAGCGGTCGATTCGCATCATCATCGACAGCGGCAGCTGCAACAACTTGGCAAGCACCATGCTGATAGAGAAGTTATCATTACCCACTCGTAAGCATCCGAACCCCTATCACATTCAGTGGCTTAATGATGGTGGAAAGATTAAAGTAACACGGTCGGTGCGTGTCTCTTTCTCAATGGGTGCTTATTCTGATTTTGTCGATTGTGATGTTGTTCCCATGGAAGCATGCTCTTTGTTACTTGGTAGACCTTGGCAATACGATACTGATAGCTTGCATCATGGTCGTTCGAATCATTATTCTTTCATGTTTAAGGGTCACAAAATAATTATACATCCAATGACACCGGAACAAATTGTTAAAGATGATATTGCTCGAGCTGCTAGACATGCTAAACAACTTGAACCATCACCATCGCCGTCTAAATCTGAAATCGAGTTGAATGCTCCTGTTTTACTTGCTACACGTGCTGATTTTGATGATCTCCGTGATGCTCCTTTGCCCTGCTATGCCCTTGTATGCTCTCGTATGCTCGTTACACTTGATGATGCACCGTCTTTGGATATTCCCCCTGCGGTTGCTAACCTTTTGCAGGAGTACACTGATGTTTTTCCCAAAGACTTACCACCGGGTCTTCCACCGCTCCGTGGCATTGAGCATCAGATCGATCTCATCCCCGGCGCCCAGCTTCCCAACCGCGCCCCATACCGTACAAATCCGGATGAGACGAAGGAGATCCAACGCCAAGTGCAAGCGTTGCTTGACAAGGGGTACATCCGTGAGTCTCTTAGCCCTTGCTCAGTTCCTATGTTACTTGTTCCAAAGAAAGATGGATCATGGCGTATGTGTGTAGACTGTCGTGTTATTAATAATATCACCATTCGTTATAGATATCCTATACCACGCCTTGATGATATGCTTGATGAGCTTAGTGGTGCCATTATTTTCACTAAGATAGATTTGCGGAGTGGTTACCACCAGATCAGAATGAAACTGGGTGATGAATGGAAAACGGCTTTTAAAACGAAATTTGGGTTATATGAATGGTTGGTTATGCCGTTTGGTTTGACTAATGCCCCCAGCACCTTTATGCGCTTAATGAATGAAGTTCTAAGGCCTTTCATAGGTTTGTTCGTTGTTGTCTATTTTGATGATATCCTGATTTACAGCAAGTCTATGCACGAACATTTAGAACATTTGCGTGCTGTTTTTGATGCGTTGCGTGCTGCTCGCTTGTTTGGTAACATAGAAAAATGCATCTTTTGCACACAACGTGTCGCGTTTCTTGGCTATGTCGTTACTCCACAGGGCATTGAGGTGGACAGCAGCAAGATCGATGCCATTCGGGAATGGCCAACACCGACGACGATCACGCAGATTCGGAGCTTCCTTGGACTTGCAGGATTCTACCGTCGGTTCGTCCCTAATTTCAGCTCCATTGCAACCCCTTTGCACGAGCTTACAAAGAAAGACGCGCCATTTTCTTGGGGCGACTCGCAGGAGGAAGCACACGGAGGCGGTCTCATGGGACACTTTGGTGTCTACAAGACACATGAGGTGCTGACCGCCCACTTCTTTTGGCCCCGGATGCGCCGTGATGTTGAGCGCCTTGTTGCCCATTGCACTAGTTGTCAGAAAGCTAAGTCACGTCTGAACAACCATGGTTTGTATATGCCTTTGCCTACCCCTACTTTCCCTTGGCTTGATATTTCTATGGACTTTGTTTTGGGGTTGCCTAGAACTAAGAAGGGGAGGGATAGTATTTTTGTGGTCATTGATAGATTTTCCAAAATGGCTCATTTTATACCATGTCATAAGACCGATGATGCTAGCATTGTTGCTGAATTGTTCTTTCGAGAGATTATTCGTTTGCATGGTATTCCGAATACGATAGTCTCTGATCGTGATGCTAAGTTTCTCAGTCATTTTTGGAGATCACTTTGGAATAAATTAGGAACTAAATTGCTGTTTAGCACAACTTGTCACCCTCAGACTGATGGACAAACTGAGGTGGTTAATAGAACTTTGTCAACCATGCTTCGGGCTGTTTTAGACAAAAATTTGAAACATTGGGAAGATTGCCTGCCTCATGTTGAGTTTGCTTATAATCATGCAACACATTCTTCTACAAAGATGTGCCCTTTTCAGATTGTTTATGGTTATATTCCTCGGGCGCCTATTGATTTGTTTGCGCTTGATGCTGCGGACGCCCCACACATAGATGCTGCTGCCCATGTTGACCACATGATTACTTTGCATGAACAAACTCAACAGAACATTGCTGCTGCTAATGCCAAATATCAGGTTGCTGGTAGTAAAGGTAGAAAACATGTTACTTTTGAACCTGGTGATATGGTTTGGTTGCATTTGAGAAAGGATCTCTTTCCTACTTTATGCCGTTCTAAATTGATGCCTCGCGCTGCTGGTCCTTTTAAGGTGCTAACCAAGATTAATGATAATGCTTATATCCTTGACCTGCCTGCGGAGTTTGGTGTTTCCACTAGTTTTAATGTTGCAGATTTGAAACCATATGTGGGCGAGGATGAGAAGTTGCCGTCGAGGACGACTTCCGTTTCAGAAGGGGAGGATGATGAGGACATCAACTACAACACCCCAGGCTCAGGCGTCATCCCCTACACTTGGGCCAATTACTCGGGCCCGTGCGAGGGAATTGAACTACATCATGCTATTGAAGAACGAAGGCCCAGAAGAATAGCAGTTGGCCCAACCGGAGGCCCAACCTTCGCATCCCTAGGCGTGAACAGTACTCGCGGGTACTGTAGCACGCCGCCCCTCCTTGGCCGCCAGGGGCTGCGTCCCCTATTTAGATAGACTCCGTTCTTATTTTCAGACTCGAGTTTTGTTTTACATCTAGCTTTAGCTACCTCAGAACACGGACAAATACGTGCTGTCCTCTGTGATTCAGAACTCCACCTCGAGTGATATTAAGATTGCTCGTTACATATTCTTGTTCGTTCTTCGATTGCGTACAGGAATTGATCCTCGTGATCAGGCTAATCTTGCGGCCGCAAGGTTGGTAACCATTGGGAGTTGGTTCAGCGATTGCATTGGCGCTTCGGGTTCGCTCGTCGTAGTCGGATCGTGAGGGTCTACTTCCACCAAGTCGAATTTATTCCCAATCACCGAAAGATCGGGCACTCCGCCTCTATCAAGTGGTATCAGATTTCCAGGTTGATCGGTGAGTTTATCGAGTGTTTTACAATTCCTACAGTCCACAAAACCAAAATTAAAATATATTCAGGTTAGATCCTTGTCCCAGAACCCTTTTGAGCCTTGCACTGTCTTTCAATAATTTGCATTGTTGAATTTGGGTGCCTGTGCGTTGAATTGTTGCTGGTTACTTTGTGTTCTATCGCCTTTTTTTTTCCCAAACCCTAGCGTGCCGCCACATCCTTTTTTTCCTTGCGCATCAACCCTTGCTGCTCGCCAATCCACCACGCGCCGCGCCACTCACCTTTCTCCGCATCACCCTCTTGATCTGTTCTTTTTTTTCCCCCGCCTTGTGTGGCCTCGTCATATTAGGTTCCTCACTGTCGCTTTGTGTTAGGGTTTTCTCTCGCCAAACCCTAAGTTTTGCGCCCACCATCGACCCTCCTCCATCCATATCCGCTTCCTACATCCCGGGTTGTGCCTTTGGAAAACCATTACCTGAGGTACCTTCACCAAAACAGGCATAACTTTTCGCTCGTTTGTCAGAAAAATCCGAAAAAAATATGGTAGCTTGGTGACTCGTTTCTAAGCCTACCCAAACTCACCTTCGGCCTGTTTGCGCCGTCCAAAATTGCCAAAAAAATTCAGGAAAATAAAGAAAAAAATTGATCAAGGGTTTTGCACGCTTTTCAGAGAACGTGCTGTTTTTCTGTAGACCACATCTGACCTCTGTTAAAGGTGAAATTTCTTGTGGTTCTACCTTTGTGATCCTTGTTCTGGGAAAAATATCAGTGAAAAAAAAAGTGCCAAAAAAAAGTGAAAAAAAAAGTGCAAAAAAAAAACAAAACAGAGCGGCGAATCAGGAAGCCATTCGTTTTGCATTTCAGGAACTGTGTGGTACCCCTAATACTTGTTCTCCTTTCTACCCTTGTCGTCCATCTCCATCTTTTTCCTCCACTTTTGCACCTTGTTTCCAGCAGCTTTGATTACGTGTTTGGCACTATAATTCAACTTTGCATTATTGTTTGATTGTGCTAACCCTTGAATTGAGTGCAGCCTACCCACAACTCCACATAGTTCTACGACGAGCAGACTTTGTTTCACCAGGCAATCGCTCTTCCAATCTTTCGCTGGTTCTACCTGCTGGTTGCAGCTCACCCCTGTTTGCTTGGTAAGAACGGATAAGAATTTGATAACAGCACTACTGTGAGCGCCTGATCCACACCTTTCTTTTCGTAGGCTTTGCTTTGTGTTTGTGCTAACTATGGCAGGCGACGACGACAAGACGGATGCACGGCTTCCGGACGTGCGGCAACAGGTCGATGGCCTCGCCGCGGACATAAAGACGATACATGAACGGCTTGATTCTACAGTCACTTCGTCGAACGAGCGGTTCGACCAGCTAGACCTCGCTCAGACGGCCACTGCAACCACGCTCAACGACATAGTGGCACGACTCGATACGTTGACCACGACGATCACGGAGTTGCAACAGCAAGACTACGGTGGCGACACGGAGCAGGACGATGGAGCTCGCCGCGGGCGTGCTCGCCGTGTGGTATGTCGACCACCTAATGACTCATTTGCTAAGATTAAATTTAAAATTCCATCTTTTAATGGCAAATATGATCCTGCTGCATACCTTGATTGGGAATTAGAGGTCGAACAGAAATTTTCATGCCATGATATTCCTGCTACTTCTCAAGTTAAAGCTGCTATTTGTGAATTTACTGATTTTGCTTTAATTTGGTGGCATGAATATACACAAAAACATCCTAATGCCACTCCCACCACTTGGACTCAATTAAAAGCTGCTATGCGACACAGATTTGTTCCTTCCTATTATGCCCGAGATTTGCTTAATAAAATGCAACGTTTTCAGCAAGGTCAACAATCTGTTGAGGAATATTACCAGGAACTACAAAAGGGTATGCTTCGTTGTGGTTTGGTTGAACAGGATGACGCTGCTATGGCACGTTTTCGCGGTGGTTTAAACCGAGAAATTCAGGATATACTTGATTATAAGGAATATTTTGATATAACCACATTGTTTGAATATGCTTGCAAAGCTGAACGTGAAGTGCAGGGGCGCCGATCCAAGACATATGCTAACTCTTTTGCAGGACGGAGCCCGACATCCAGCTCAACTCCTGCTCTTTCTGCGCCATCCACCATTGGCACTACACCGCGCGAGAGGACGGCCAAACCTGCAGCGCCACCAGCCATAGGCGCTGCCCCTTCCACAGGACGTACACGGGATATTCAGTGCCATCGTTGCAAAGGATTTGGGCACGTGATTCGGGACTGCCCCAGCAAGCGTACCTTGCTCATTCGTGACGATGGTGAGTACTCTTCCGCTAGTGATTCTGAGGCAACTCAATATGCTATGCTTGCCACTGACCATGCAGCTCAGGCGGAGGTACATGTCAACCCGGGTGACGCCGATAGGTATGAAAGTCTTGTTGCGCAGCGTGTTCTTAGTACACAGGTCGCCCCGCCCGAGAAGAATCAGCGACACACTCTGTTCCACACTAAGGGCGTTGTGCAGGAGCGGTCGATTCGCATCATCATCGACAGCGGCAGCTGCAACAACTTGGCAAGCACCATGCTGATAGAGAAGTTATCATTACCCACTCGTAAGCATCCGAACCCCTATCACATTCAGTGGCTTAATGATGGTGGAAAGATTAAAGTAACACGGTCGGTGCGTGTCTCTTTCTCAATGGGTGCTTATTCTGATTTTGTCGATTGTGATGTTGTTCCCATGGAAGCATGCTCTTTGTTACTTGGTAGACCTTGGCAATACGATACTGATAGCTTGCATCATGGTCGTTCGAATCATTATTCTTTCATGTTTAAGGGTCACAAAATAATTATACATCCAATGACACCGGAACAAATTGTTAAAGATGATATTGCTCGAGCTGCTAGACATGCTAAACAACTTGAACCATCACCATCGCCGTCTAAATCTGAAATCGAGTTGAATGCTCCTGTTTTACTTGCTACACGTGCTGATTTTGATGATCTCCGTGATGCTCCTTTGCCCTGCTATGCCCTTGTATGCTCTCGTATGCTCGTTACACTTGATGATGCACCGTCTTTGGATATTCCCCCTGCGGTTGCTAACCTTTTGCAGGAGTACACTGATGTTTTTCCCAAAGACTTACCACCGGGTCTTCCACCGCTCCGTGGCATTGAGCATCAGATCGATCTCATCCCCGGCGCCCAGCTTCCCAACCGCGCCCCATACCGTACAAATCCGGATGAGACGAAGGAGATCCAACGCCAAGTGCAAGCGTTGCTTGACAAGGGGTACATCCGTGAGTCTCTTAGCCCTTGCTCAGTTCCTATGTTACTTGTTCCAAAGAAAGATGGATCATGGCGTATGTGTGTAGACTGTCGTGTTATTAATAATATCACCATTCGTTATAGATATCCTATACCACGCCTTGATGATATGCTTGATGAGCTTAGTGGTGCCATTATTTTCACTAAGATAGATTTGCGGAGTGGTTACCACCAGATCAGAATGAAACTGGGTGATGAATGGAAAACGGCTTTTAAAACGAAATTTGGGTTATATGAATGGTTGGTTATGCCGTTTGGTTTGACTAATGCCCCCAGCACCTTTATGCGCTTAATGAATGAAGTTCTAAGGCCTTTCATAGGTTTGTTCGTTGTTGTCTATTTTGATGATATCCTGATTTACAGCAAGTCTATGCACGAACATTTAGAACATTTGCGTGCTGTTTTTGATGCGTTGCGTGCTGCTCGCTTGTTTGGTAACATAGAAAAATGCATCTTTTGCACACAACGTGTCGCGTTTCTTGGCTATGTCGTTACTCCACAGGGCATTGAGGTGGACAGCAGCAAGATCGATGCCATTCGGGAATGGCCAACACCGACGACGATCACGCAGATTCGGAGCTTCCTTGGACTTGCAGGATTCTACCGTCGGTTCGTCCCTAATTTCAGCTCCATTGCAACCCCTTTGCACGAGCTTACAAAGAAAGACGCGCCATTTTCTTGGGGCGACTCGCAGGAGGAAGCACACGGAGGCGGTCTCATGGGACACTTTGGTGTCTACAAGACACATGAGGTGCTGACCGCCCACTTCTTTTGGCCCCGGATGCGCCGTGATGTTGAGCGCCTTGTTGCCCATTGCACTAGTTGTCAGAAAGCTAAGTCACGTCTGAACAACCATGGTTTGTATATGCCTTTGCCTACCCCTACTTTCCCTTGGCTTGATATTTCTATGGACTTTGTTTTGGGGTTGCCTAGAACTAAGAAGGGGAGGGATAGTATTTTTGTGGTCATTGATAGATTTTCCAAAATGGCTCATTTTATACCATGTCATAAGACCGATGATGCTAGCATTGTTGCTGAATTGTTCTTTCGAGAGATTATTCGTTTGCATGGTATTCCGAATACGATAGTCTCTGATCGTGATGCTAAGTTTCTCAGTCATTTTTGGAGATCACTTTGGAATAAATTAGGAACTAAATTGCTGTTTAGCACAACTTGTCACCCTCAGACTGATGGACAAACTGAGGTGGTTAATAGAACTTTGTCAACCATGCTTCGGGCTGTTTTAGACAAAAATTTGAAACATTGGGAAGATTGCCTGCCTCATGTTGAGTTTGCTTATAATCATGCAACACATTCTTCTACAAAGATGTGCCCTTTTCAGATTGTTTATGGTTATATTCCTCGGGCGCCTATTGATTTGTTTGCGCTTGATGCTGCGGACGCCCCACACATAGATGCTGCTGCCCATGTTGACCACATGATTACTTTGCATGAACAAACTCAACAGAACATTGCTGCTGCTAATGCCAAATATCAGGTTGCTGGTAGTAAAGGTAGAAAACATGTTACTTTTGAACCTGGTGATATGGTTTGGTTGCATTTGAGAAAGGATCTCTTTCCTACTTTATGCCGTTCTAAATTGATGCCTCGCGCTGCTGGTCCTTTTAAGGTGCTAACCAAGATTAATGATAATGCTTATATCCTTGACCTGCCTGCGGAGTTTGGTGTTTCCACTAGTTTTAATGTTGCAGATTTGAAACCATATGTGGGCGAGGATGAGAAGTTGCCGTCGAGGACGACTTCCGTTTCAGAAGGGGAGGATGATGAGGACATCAACTACAACACCCCAGGCTCAGGCGTCATCCCCTACACTTGGGCCAATTACTCGGGCCCGTGCGAGGGAATTGAACTACATCATGCTATTGAAGAACGAAGGCCCAGAAGAATAGCAGTTGGCCCAACCGGAGGCCCAACCTTCGCATCCCTAGGCGTGAACAGTACTCGCGGGTACTGTAGCACGCCGCCCCTCCTTGGCCGCCAGGGGCTGCGTCCCCTATTTAGATAGACTCCGTTCTTATTTTCAGACTCGAGTTTTGTTTTACATCTAGCTTTAGCTACCTCAGAACACGGACAAATACGTGCTGTCCTCTGTGATTCAGAACTCCACCTCGAGTGATATTAAGATTGCTCGTTACATATTCTTGTTCGTTCTTCGATTGCGTACAGGAATTGATCCTCGTGATCAGGCTGATCTTGCGGCCGCAAGGTTGGTAACCATTGGGAGTTGGTTCAGCGATTGCATTGGCGCTTCGGGTTCGCTCGTCGTAGTCGGATCGTGAGGGTCTACTTCCACCAAGTCGAATTTATTCCCAATCACCGAAAGATCGGGCACTCCGCCTCTATCAAGTGGTATCAGATTTCCAGGTTGATCGGTGAGTTTATCGAGTGTTTTACAATTCCTACAGTCCACAAAACCAAAATTAAAATATATTCAGGTTAGATCCTTGTCCCAGAACCCTTTTGAGCCTTGCACTGTCTTTCAATAATTTGCATTGTTGAATTTGGGTGCCTGTGCGTTGAATTGTTGCTGGTTACTTTGTGTTCTATCGCCTTTTTTTTTCCCAAACCCTAGCGTGCCGCCACATCCTTTTTTTCCTTGCGCATCAACCCTTGCTGCTCGCCAATCCACCACGCGCCGCGCCACTCACCTTTCTCCGCATCACCCTCTTGATCTGTTCTTTTTTTCCCCCCGCCTTGTGTGGCCTCGTCATATTAGGTTCCTCACTGTCGCTTTGTGTTAGGGTTTTCTCTCGCCAAACCCTAAGTTTTGCGCCCACCATCGACCCTCCTCCATCCATATCCGCTTCCTACATCCCGGGTTGTGCCTTTGGAAAACCATTACCTGAGGTACCTTCACCAAAACAGGCATAACTTTTCGCTCGTTTGTCAGAAAAATCCGAAAAAAATATGGTAGCTTGGTGACTCGTTTCTAAGCCTACCCAAACTCACCTTCGGCCTGTTTGCGCCGTCCAAAATTGCCAAAAAAATTCAGGAAAATAAAGAAAAAAATTGATCAAGGGTTTTGCACGCTTTTCAGAGAACGTGCTGTTTTTCTGTAGACCACATCTGACCTCTGTTAAAGGTGAAATTTCTTGTGGTTCTACCTTTGTGATCCTTGTTCTGGGAAAAATATCAGTGAAAAAAAAGTGCCAAAAAAAAGTGAAAAAAAAAGTGCAAAAAAAAAACAAAACAGAGCGGCGAATCAGGAAGCCATTCGTTTTGCATTTCAGGAACTGTGTGGTACCCCTAATACTTGTTCTCCTTTCTACCCTTGTCGTCCATCTCCATCTTTTTCCTCCACTTTTGCACCTTGTTTCCAGCAGCTTTGATTACGTGTTTGGCACTATAATTCAACTTTGCATTATTGTTTGATTGTGCTAACCCTTGAATTGAGTGCAGCCTACCCACAACTCCACATAGTTCTACGACGAGCAGACTTTGTTTCACCAGGCAATCGCTCTTCCAATCTTTCGCTGGTTCTACCTGCTGGTTGCAGCTCACCCCTGTTTGCTTGGTAAGAACGGATAAGAATTTGATAACAGCACTACTGTGAGCGCCTGATCCACACCTTTCTTTTCGTAGGCTTTGCTTTGTGTTTGTGCTAACTATGGCAGGCGACGACGACAAGACGGATGCACGGCTTCCGGACGTGCGGCAACAGGTCGATGGCCTCGCCGCGGACATAAAGACGATACATGAACGGCTTGATTCTACAGTCACTTCGTCGAACGAGCGGTTCGACCAGCTAGACCTCGCTCAGACGGCCACTGCAACCACGCTCAACGACATAGTGGCACGACTCGATACGTTGACCACGACGATCACGGAGTTGCAACAGCAAGACTACGGTGGCGACACGGAGCAGGACGATGGAGCTCGCCGCGGGCGTGCTCGCCGTGTGGTATGTCGACCACCTAATGACTCATTTGCTAAGATTAAATTTAAAATTCCATCTTTTAATGGCAAATATGATCCTGCTGCATACCTTGATTGGGAATTAGAGGTCGAACAGAAATTTTCATGCCATGATATTCCTGCTACTTCTCAAGTTAAAGCTGCTATTTGTGAATTTACTGATTTTGCTTTAATTTGGTGGCATGAATATACACAAAAACATCCTAATGCCACTCCCACCACTTGGACTCAATTAAAAGCTGCTATGCGACACAGATTTGTTCCTTCCTATTATGCCCGAGATTTGCTTAATAAAATGCAACGTTTTCAGCAAGGTCAACAATCTGTTGAGGAATATTACCAGGAACTACAAAAGGGTATGCTTCGTTGTGGTTTGGTTGAACAGGATGACGCTGCTATGGCACGTTTTCGCGGTGGTTTAAACCGAGAAATTCAGGATATACTTGATTATAAGGAATATTTTGATATAACCACATTGTTTGAATATGCTTGCAAAGCTGAACGTGAAGTGCAGGGGCGCCGATCCAAGACATATGCTAACTCTTTTGCAGGACGGAGCCCGACATCCAGCTCAACTCCTGCTCTTTCTGCGCCATCCACCATTGGCACTACACCGCGCGAGAGGACGGCCAAACCTGCAGCGCCACCAGCCATAGGCGCTGCCCCTTCCACAGGACGTACACGGGATATTCAGTGCCATCGTTGCAAAGGATTTGGGCACGTGATTCGGGACTGCCCCAGCAAGCGTACCTTGCTCATTCGTGACGATGGTGAGTACTCTTCCGCTAGTGATTCTGAGGCAACTCAATATGCTATGCTTGCCACTGACCATGCAGCTCAGGCGGAGGTACATGTCAACCCGGGTGACGCCGATAGGTATGAAAGTCTTGTTGCGCAGCGTGTTCTTAGTACACAGGTCGCCCCGCCCGAGAAGAATCAGCGACACACTCTGTTCCACACTAAGGGCGTTGTGCAGGAGCGGTCGATTCGCATCATCATCGACAGCGGCAGCTGCAACAACTTGGCAAGCACCATGCTGATAGAGAAGTTATCATTACCCACTCGTAAGCATCCGAACCCCTATCACATTCAGTGGCTTAATGATGGTGGAAAGATTAAAGTAACACGGTCGGTGCGTGTCTCTTTCTCAATGGGTGCTTATTCTGATTTTGTCGATTGTGATGTTGTTCCCATGGAAGCATGCTCTTTGTTACTTGGTAGACCTTGGCAATACGATACTGATAGCTTGCATCATGGTCGTTCGAATCATTATTCTTTCATGTTTAAGGGTCACAAAATAATTATACATCCAATGACACCGGAACAAATTGTTAAAGATGATATTGCTCGAGCTGCTAGACATGCTAAACAACTTGAACCATCACCATCGCCGTCTAAATCTGAAATCGAGTTGAATGCTCCTGTTTTACTTGCTACACGCGCTGATTTTGATGATCTCCGTGATGCTCCTTTGCCCTGCTATGCCCTTGTATGCTCTCGTATGCTCGTTACACTTGATGATGCACCGTCTTTGGATATTCCCCCTGCGGTTGCTAACCTTTTGCAGGAGTACACTGATGTTTTTCCCAAAGACTTACCACCGGGTCTTCCACCGCTCCGTGGCATTGAGCATCAGATCGATCTCATCCCCGGCGCCCAGCTTCCCAACCGCGCCCCATACCGTACAAATCCGGATGAGACGAAGGAGATCCAACGCCAAGTGCAAGCGTTGCTTGACAAGGGGTACATCCGTGAGTCTCTTAGCCCTTGCTCAGTTCCTATGTTACTTGTTCCAAAGAAAGATGGATCATGGCGTATGTGTGTAGACTGTCGTGTTATTAATAATATCACCATTCGTTATAGATATCCTATACCACGCCTTGATGATATGCTTGATGAGCTTAGTGGTGCCATTATTTTCACTAAGATAGATTTGCGGAGTGGTTACCACCAGATCAGAATGAAACTGGGTGATGAATGGAAAACGGCTTTTAAAACGAAATTTGGGTTATATGAATGGTTGGTTATGCCGTTTGGTTTGACTAATGCCCCCAGCACCTTTATGCGCTTAATGAATGAAGTTCTAAGGCCTTTCATAGGTTTGTTCGTTGTTGTCTATTTTGATGATATCCTGATTTACAGCAAGTCTATGCACGAACATTTAGAACATTTGCGTGCTGTTTTTGATGCGTTGCGTGCTGCTCGCTTGTTTGGTAACATAGAAAAATGCATCTTTTGCACACAACGTGTCGCGTTTCTTGGCTATGTCGTTACTCCACAGGGCATTGAGGTGGACAGCAGCAAGATCGATGCCATTCGGGAATGGCCAACACCGACGACGATCACGCAGATTCGGAGCTTCCTTGGACTTGCAGGATTCTACCGTCGGTTCGTCCCTAATTTCAGCTCCATTGCAACCCCTTTGCACGAGCTTACAAAGAAAGACGCGCCATTTTCTTGGGGCGACTCGCAGGAGGAAGCACACGGAGGCGGTCTCATGGGACACTTTGGTGTCTACAAGACACATGAGGTGCTGACCGCCCACTTCTTTTGGCCCCGGATGCGCCGTGATGTTGAGCGCCTTGTTGCCCATTGCACTAGTTGTCAGAAAGCTAAGTCACGTCTGAACAACCATGGTTTGTATATGCCTTTGCCTACCCCTACTTTCCCTTGGCTTGATATTTCTATGGACTTTGTTTTGGGGTTGCCTAGAACTAAGAAGGGGAGGGATAGTATTTTTGTGGTCATTGATAGATTTTCCAAAATGGCTCATTTTATACCATGTCATAAGACCGATGATGCTAGCATTGTTGCTGAATTGTTCTTTCGAGAGATTATTCGTTTGCATGGTATTCCGAATACGATAGTCTCTGATCGTGATGCTAAGTTTCTCAGTCATTTTTGGAGATCACTTTGGAATAAATTAGGAACTAAATTGCTGTTTAGCACAACTTGTCACCCTCAGACTGATGGACAAACTGAGGTGGTTAATAGAACTTTGTCAACCATGCTTCGGGCTGTTTTAGACAAAAATTTGAAACATTGGGAAGATTGCCTGCCTCATGTTGAGTTTGCTTATAATCATGCAACACATTCTTCTACAAAGATGTGCCCTTTTCAGATTGTTTATGGTTATATTCCTCGGGCGCCTATTGATTTGTTTGCGCTTGATGCTGCGGACGCCCCACACATAGATGCTGCTGCCCATGTTGACCACATGATTACTTTGCATGAACAAACTCAACAGAACATTGCTGCTGCTAATGCCAAATATCAGGTTGCTGGTAGTAAAGGTAGAAAACATGTTACTTTTGAACCTGGTGATATGGTTTGGTTGCATTTGAGAAAGGATCTCTTTCCTACTTTATGCCGTTCTAAATTGATGCCTCGCGCTGCTGGTCCTTTTAAGGTGCTAACCAAGATTAATGATAATGCTTATATCCTTGACCTGCCTGCGGAGTTTGGTGTTTCCACTAGTTTTAATGTTGCAGATTTGAAACCATATGTGGGCGAGGATGAGAAGTTGCCGTCGAGGACGACTTCCGTTTCAGAAGGGGAGGATGATGAGGACATCAACTACAACACCCCAGGCTCAGGCGTCATCCCCTACACTTGGGCCAATTACTCGGGCCCGTGCGAGGGAATTGAACTACATCATGCTATTGAAGAACGAAGGCCCAGAAGAATAGCAGTTGGCCCAACCGGAGGCCCAACCTTCGCATCCCTAGGCGTGAACAGTACTCGCGGGTACTGTAGCACGCCGCCCCTCCTTGGCCGCCAGGGGCTGCGTCCCCTATTTAGATAGACTCCGTTCTTATTTTCAGACTCGAGTTTTGTTTTACATCTAGCTTTAGCTACCTCAGAACACGGACAAATACGTGCTGTCCTCTGTGATTCAGAACTCCACCTCGAGTGATATTAAGATTGCTCGTTACATATTCTTGTTCGTTCTTCGATTGCGTACAGGAATTGATCCTCGTGATCAGGCTGATCTTGCGGCCGCAAGGTTGGTAACCATTGGGAGTTGGTTCAGCGATTGCATTGGCGCTTCGGGTTCGCTCGTCGTAGTCGGATCGTGAGGGTCTACTTCCACCAAGTCGAATTTATTCCCAATCACCGAAAGATCGGGCACTCCGCCTCTATCAAGTGGTATCAGATTTCCAGGTTGATCGGTGAGTTTATCGAGTGTTTTACAATTCCTACAGTCCACAAAACCAAAATTAAAATATATTCAGGTTAGATCCTTGTCCCAGAACCCTTTTGAGCCTTGCACTGTCTTTCAATAATTTGCATTGTTGAATTTGGGTGCCTGTGCGTTGAATTGTTGCTGGTTACTTTGTGTTCTATCGCCTTTTTTTTTCCCAAACCCTAGCGTGCCGCCACATCCTTTTTTTCCTTGCGCATCAACCCTTGCTGCTCGCCAATCCACCACGCGCCGCGCCACTCACCTTTCTCCGCATCACCCTCTTGATCTGTTCTTTTTTTTCCCCCGCCTTGTGTGGCCTCGTCATATTAGGTTCCTCACTGTCGCTTTGTGTTAGGGTTTTCTCTCGCCAAACCCTAAGTTTTGCGCCCACCATCGACCCTCCTCCATCCATATCCGCTTCCTACATCCCGGGTTGTGCCTTTGGAAAACCATTACCTGAGGTACCTTCACCAAAACAGGCATAACTTTTCGCTCGTTTGTCAGAAAAATCCGAAAAAAATATGGTAGCTTGGTGACTCGTTTCTAAGCCTACCCAAACTCACCTTCGGCCTGTTTGCGCCGTCCAAAATTGCCAAAAAAATTCAGGAAAATAAAGAAAAAAATTGATCAAGGGTTTTGCACGCTTTTCAGAGAACGTGCTGTTTTTCTGTAGACCACATCTGACCTCTGTTAAAGGTGAAATTTCTTGTGGTTCTACCTTTGTGATCCTTGTTCTGGGAAAAATATCAGTGAAAAAAAAAGTGCCAAAAAAAAGTGAAAAAAAAAGTGCAAAAAAAAAACAAAACAGAGCGGCGAATCAGGAAGCCATTCGTTTTGCATTTCAGGAACTGTGTGGTACCCCTAATACTTGTTCTCCTTTCTACCCTTGTCGTCCATCTCCATCTTTTTCCTCCACTTTTGCACCTTGTTTCCAGCAGCTTTGATTACGTGTTTGGCACTATAATTCAACTTTGCATTATTGTTTGATTGTGCTAACCCTTGAATTGAGTGCAGCCTACCCACAACTCCACATAGTTCTACGACGAGCAGACTTTGTTTCACCAGGCAATCGCTCTTCCAATCTTTCGCTGGTTCTACCTGCTGGTTGCAGCTCACCCCTGTTTGCTTGGTAAGAACGGATAAGAATTTGATAACAGCACTACTGTGAGCGCCTGATCCACACCTTTCTTTTCGTAGGCTTTGCTTTGTGTTTGTGCTAACTATGGCAGGCGACGACGACAAGACGGATGCACGGCTTCCGGACGTGCGGCAACAGGTCGATGGCCTCGCCGCGGACATAAAGACGATACATGAACGGCTTGATTCTACAGTCACTTCGTCGAACGAGCGGTTCGACCAGCTAGACCTCGCTCAGACGGCCACTGCAACCACGCTCAACGACATAGTGGCACGACTCGATACGTTGACCACGACGATCACGGAGTTGCAACAGCAAGACTACGGTGGCGACACGGAGCAGGACGATGGAGCTCGCCGCGGGCGTGCTCGCCGTGTGGTATGTCGACCACCTAATGACTCATTTGCTAAGATTAAATTTAAAATTCCATCTTTTAATGGCAAATATGATCCTGCTGCATACCTTGATTGGGAATTAGAGGTCGAACAGAAATTTTCATGCCATGATATTCCTGCTACTTCTCAAGTTAAAGCTGCTATTTGTGAATTTACTGATTTTGCTTTAATTTGGTGGCATGAATATACACAAAAACATCCTAATGCCACTCCCACCACTTGGACTCAATTAAAAGCTGCTATGCGACACAGATTTGTTCCTTCCTATTATGCCCGAGATTTGCTTAATAAAATGCAACGTTTTCAGCAAGGTCAACAATCTGTTGAGGAATATTACCAGGAACTACAAAAGGGTATGCTTCGTTGTGGTTTGGTTGAACAGGATGACGCTGCTATGGCACGTTTTCGCGGTGGTTTAAACCGAGAAATTCAGGATATACTTGATTATAAGGAATATTTTGATATAACCACATTGTTTGAATATGCTTGCAAAGCTGAACGTGAAGTGCAGGGGCGCCGATCCAAGACATATGCTAACTCTTTTGCAGGACGGAGCCCGACATCCAGCTCAACTCCTGCTCTTTCTGCGCCATCCACCATTGGCACTACACCGCGCGAGAGGACGGCCAAACCTGCAGCGCCACCAGCCATAGGCGCTGCCCCTTCCACAGGACGTACACGGGATATTCAGTGCCATCGTTGCAAAGGATTTGGGCACGTGATTCGGGACTGCCCCAGCAAGCGTACCTTGCTCATTCGTGACGATGGTGAGTACTCTTCCGCTAGTGATTCTGAGGCAACTCAATATGCTATGCTTGCCACTGACCATGCAGCTCAGGCGGAGGTACATGTCAACCCGGGTGACGCCGATAGGTATGAAAGTCTTGTTGCGCAGCGTGTTCTTAGTACACAGGTCGCCCCGCCCGAGAAGAATCAGCGACACACTCTGTTCCACACTAAGGGCGTTGTGCAGGAGCGGTCGATTCGCATCATCATCGACAGCGGCAGCTGCAACAACTTGGCAAGCACCATGCTGATAGAGAAGTTATCATTACCCACTCGTAAGCATCCGAACCCCTATCACATTCAGTGGCTTAATGATGGTGGAAAGATTAAAGTAACACGGTCGGTGCGTGTCTCTTTCTCAATGGGTGCTTATTCTGATTTTGTCGATTGTGATGTTGTTCCCATGGAAGCATGCTCTTTGTTACTTGGTAGACCTTGGCAATACGATACTGATAGCTTGCATCATGGTCGTTCGAATCATTATTCTTTCATGTTTAAGGGTCACAAAATAATTATACATCCAATGACACCGGAACAAATTGTTAAAGATGATATTGCTCGAGCTGCTAGACATGCTAAACAACTTGAACCATCACCATCGCCGTCTAAATCTGAAATCGAGTTGAATGCTCCTGTTTTACTTGCTACACGTGCTGATTTTGATGATCTCCGTGATGCTCCTTTGCCCTGCTATGCCCTTGTATGCTCTCGTATGCTCGTTACACTTGATGATGCACCGTCTTTGGATATTCCCCCTGCGGTTGCTAACCTTTTGCAGGAGTACACTGATGTTTTTCCCAAAGACTTACCACCGGGTCTTCCACCGCTCCGTGGCATTGAGCATCAGATCGATCTCATCCCCGGCGCCCAGCTTCCCAACCGCGCCCCATACCGTACAAATCCGGATGAGACGAAGGAGATCCAACGCCAAGTGCAAGCGTTGCTTGACAAGGGGTACATCCGTGAGTCTCTTAGCCCTTGCTCAGTTCCTATGTTACTTGTTCCAAAGAAAGATGGATCATGGCGTATGTGTGTAGACTGTCGTGTTATTAATAATATCACCATTCGTTATAGATATCCTATACCACGCCTTGATGATATGCTTGATGAGCTTAGTGGTGCCATTATTTTCACTAAGATAGATTTGCGGAGTGGTTACCACCAGATCAGAATGAAACTGGGTGATGAATGGAAAACGGCTTTTAAAACGAAATTTGGGTTATATGAATGGTTGGTTATGCCGTTTGGTTTGACTAATGCCCCCAGCACCTTTATGCGCTTAATGAATGAAGTTCTAAGGCCTTTCATAGGTTTGTTCGTTGTTGTCTATTTTGATGATATCCTGATTTACAGCAAGTCTATGCACGAACATTTAGAACATTTGCGTGCTGTTTTTGATGCGTTGCGTGCTGCTCGCTTGTTTGGTAACATAGAAAAATGCATCTTTTGCACACAACGTGTCGCGTTTCTTGGCTATGTCGTTACTCCACAGGGCATTGAGGTGGACAGCAGCAAGATCGATGCCATTCGGGAATGGCCAACACCGACGACGATCACGCAGATTCGGAGCTTCCTTGGACTTGCAGGATTCTACCGTCGGTTCGTCCCTAATTTCAGCTCCATTGCAACCCCTTTGCACGAGCTTACAAAGAAAGACGCGCCATTTTCTTGGGGCGACTCGCAGGAGGAAGCACACGGAGGCGGTCTCATGGGACACTTTGGTGTCTACAAGACACATGAGGTGCTGACCGCCCACTTCTTTTGGCCCCGGATGCGCCGTGATGTTGAGCGCCTTGTTGCCCATTGCACTAGTTGTCAGAAAGCTAAGTCACGTCTGAACAACCATGGTTTGTATATGCCTTTGCCTACCCCTACTTTCCCTTGGCTTGATATTTCTATGGACTTTGTTTTGGGGTTGCCTAGAACTAAGAAGGGGAGGGATAGTATTTTTGTGGTCATTGATAGATTTTCCAAAATGGCTCATTTTATACCATGTCATAAGACCGATGATGCTAGCATTGTTGCTGAATTGTTCTTTCGAGAGATTATTCGTTTGCATGGTATTCCGAATACGATAGTCTCTGATCGTGATGCTAAGTTTCTCAGTCATTTTTGGAGATCACTTTGGAATAAATTAGGAACTAAATTGCTGTTTAGCACAACTTGTCACCCTCAGACTGATGGACAAACTGAGGTGGTTAATAGAACTTTGTCAACCATGCTTCGGGCTGTTTTAGACAAAAATTTGAAACATTGGGAAGATTGCCTGCCTCATGTTGAGTTTGCTTATAATCATGCAACACATTCTTCTACAAAGATGTGCCCTTTTCAGATTGTTTATGGTTATATTCCTCGGGCGCCTATTGATTTGTTTGCGCTTGATGCTGCGGACGCCCCACACATAGATGCTGCTGCCCATGTTGACCACATGATTACTTTGCATGAACAAACTCAACAGAACATTGCTGCTGCTAATGCCAAATATCAGGTTGCTGGTAGTAAAGGTAGAAAACATGTTACTTTTGAACCTGGTGATATGGTTTGGTTGCATTTGAGAAAGGATCTCTTTCCTACTTTATGCCGTTCTAAATTGATGCCTCGCGCTGCTGGTCCTTTTAAGGTGCTAACCAAGATTAATGATAATGCTTATATCCTTGACCTGCCTGCGGAGTTTGGTGTTTCCACTAGTTTTAATGTTGCAGATTTGAAACCATATGTGGGCGAGGATGAGAAGTTGCCGTCGAGGACGACTTCCGTTTCAGAAGGGGAGGATGATGAGGACATCAACTACAACACCCCAGGCTCAGGCGTCATCCCCTACACTTGGGCCAATTACTCGGGCCCGTGCGAGGGAATTGAACTACATCATGCTATTGAAGAACGAAGGCCCAGAAGAATAGCAGTTGGCCCAACCGGAGGCCCAACCTTCGCATCCCTAGGCGTGAACAGTACTCGCGGGTACTGTAGCACGCCGCCCCTCCTTGGCCGCCAGGGGCTGCGTCCCCTATTTAGATAGACTCCGTTCTTATTTTCAGACTCGAGTTTTTTTTACATCTAGCTTTAGCTACCTCAGAACACGCACAAATACGTGCTGTCCTCTGTGATTCAGAACTCCACCTCGAGTGATATTAAGATTGCTCGTTACATATTCTTGTTCGTTCTTCGATTGCGTACAGGAATTGATCCTCGTGATTAGGCTGATCTTGCGGCCGCAAGGTTGGTAACCATTGGGAGTTGGTTCAGCGATTGCATTGGCGCTTCGGGTTCGCTCGTCGTAGTCGGATCGTGAGGGTCTACTTCCACCAAGTCGAATTTATTCCCACTCACCGAAAGATCGGGCACTCCGCCTCTATCACGGGCATACCAGTCGAACTTGCCGCACACCACAAAAGACTCAGGGAGCAGTACCTCTGAGCGAAGGGAAGAAACCAGCCCCGAAGGTGGGCCAATTGCAGTACTGTCAGCTGGAGCAAGTTCCAGAAAGTGAACCTATACTGGCAGGCACCTTTCTGGTCAACACTAACCCTACGGTTGTGTTGTTTGATTCGGGAGCATCCTTCATTTTATCAGCAAAGCATATGCACTGAAACATGGGTATGATATTATTGAGTTGAAGCAGGATTACCACATCACAGCTGCAGGATCAGCTATAATCACCAATCACATGGTGAGAGACTTATGTTTGCAAGTAGGAAGGGAGAGGTTGTTCATCAATTCTCTGGTACTCCCACAGCTAGGGATCGATATTATTCTTGGGATGAATTGGCTGAAGCAACACAATGCGAGGATAGATGTGGGAAGTAGAACAGTTCAGTTATGCTCAAGCAGTGGCACAGACGTAGTCATTCACGTGCCACTTCATAAAAGTATGCCTCACACGGTGAATGTCGCAGATGCTCAAGGGGACGCACAAGCACTTGCAAAGATCCCAGTAGTCTGCGACTATCCGGATGTGTTTCCGGAAGAACTTCCGGGACTTCCCCCAGATAGGGACGTTGAGTTCAAGATAGACCTAGTTCCAGGCACAGCACCTGTCTCTAGGAGACCATACAGAATGGCGCCTGATGAATTAAGAGAATTGAAAGTACAACTGCAAGAACAGTTGGACAAAGGGTTTATTCGCCCAAGCTCTTCACCTTGGGGTTGCCCAGCCCTCTTTGTAGAAAAGAAGGACCAAGGTGGAAAAAGGCTGTGCGTTGATTATCGGCCTTTGAATGCCGTTACCATCAAGAACAAATACCCTTTGCCACACATTGACATTTTGTTTGATCAGTTAGCTGGAGCTAAAGTCTTTTCAAAAATTGATCTAAGGTCTGGCTACTATCAAATAAAGATCAGAGAAGAAGACATACCCAAGACAGCTTTCTCGACTAGATATGGCTTGTACGAATATTTGGTCATGTCTTTTGGGTTAACCAATGCACCAGCTTTCTTCATGTACATGATGAATTCGGTGTTCATGAATGAACTTGACAAGTTTGTGGTAGTATTCATCGATTACATACTAATTTATTCCAAGAGTGAAAAAGAACACGAAGAGCACTTGAAGATTGTACTCACACGGCTTAGAGAGCACAAGCTCTATGCCAAATTCAGCAAGTGTGCTTTTTGGCTGAAGGAAGTGAGTTTCTTAGGTCACATTCTATCTGAAAAGGGGGTAGCGGTTGATCCTAGTAAGGTAAAGGATGTTCTAAATTGGAAGCAACCCAAGACAGTGACTGAGATTCAGAGTTTCCTTGGTTTAGCAGGCTACTACCACCGCTTCATTAAGGACTTCTCCAAAACTGCGAAGCCAATGACCTCACTAACGAAGAAAAATGCGAAGTATGTATGGAGTTCGAATTGTGAAGAAGCCTTTCAAACTTTGAAGAAGTTGTTAACATCAGCACCAGTGCTAACACAACCGGACGTCACTAAGCCATTTGATGTGTATTGTGATGCTTCCGGGAATGGGCTTGGCTGTGTTTTGATGCAAGAAGGGAGAGTAATTGCCTACGCCTCATGCCAATTGAGGAAACATGAAGTCAACTACCCGACACACGATCTTGAGTTAGCAGTAGTTGTGCACGCGTTGAAGATCTGGAGACACTATCTGCTAGGCAACACCTGTCACATCTACACAGACCACAAGAGCCTTAAATACATCCTCACGCAACCTGAATTGAATATGAGGCAACGACGGTGGTTGGAATTGATAAAGGACTACGACTTAGAGATTCGTTACCATCCTGGCAAAACAAATGTGGTAGCAGACGCGTTAAGCCGCAAGGCTCATTGCAACTTCATCGAGGCTCGTCCAACAGTGAGAGTGCTATGTTGTGAGATGGATGAAGTCGAGATACCTGCAGAGCAGCCTGCTGAGCTATATAGCCTCATTATTGAACCAGCAATAAAAGATCAAATCATTGCTACACAAAAACAAGATAAGGGCATGACACATATCCGAGAAGGCATAAGTGATAAGCAGAAAGCCTGTTTCACGCTGGATGAGCAGGGTGTCCTTTGGTTTAAGAATCGCTTAGTTGTACCTAAGGACATGGAATTAAGAAAGAAGATACTCGATGAAGCCCACACATCCCTGTTCACTATGCATCCAGGCAGTAATAAGATGTACCAAGACCTGAAACAGAAATTTTGGTGGACCCGTATGAAGCGAGAGATCGCCAAATATGTGTCTGAATGCGACGTATGTCAGAGAGTTAAAGCTGATCACCTAAAACCTGCTGGTATGCTCCAGCCACTAGCAGTCCCAGCATGGAAGTGGGAAGACATACATATGGATTTCGTTGTAGGTCTACCTCGCACACAGAAGGGGTATGATTCCATATGGGTGATCATTGATCGGTTCACAAAGTCAGCTCACTTCATTTCGGTAAAAACAATTTATCATGCCAAGACCTATGCTGAACTTTACATAGCAAGAATTGTCTCCTTGCACGGTGTTCCACTAACTATCACATCAGACAGAGGCTCACTGTTTGTTTCTCGTTTCTGGGAGCAACTGCAACTTGCTCTTGGAACCAAATTGATTCGTAGTTCGGCATACCACCCTCAAACCAGTGGCCAAGTAGAAAGAGTAAATCAGGTACTAGAGGATATGCTAAGAGCTTGCGCTTTGACCTATTCCACCAAGTGGGATGAGTGCCTTCCCTTGGCGGAATTCGCTTACAACAACAGCTATCAAAAGAGCTTAGAGATGGCTCCTTTCGAAGCCTTATATGGTAAAAGATGTAGAACTCCACTCAACTGGTCTGAACCTGAAGAGCGTGTCACTTTTGGCCTAGATTTGGTAACACAAGCTGAAGCGCAAGTAAAGCTGATACACAGCAATTTGAAGAGAGCCCAGTCGCGACAGAAAAGCTACTCTGATAAGAGGAGAAGACCCTTAGTTTTTGAAGAGGGCAATCACGTGTACCTTCGGGTGTCACCAATGAAAGGCATACATCGGTTTGGAGTAAAAGGAAAGTTAGCACCAAGGTACATTGGTCCATTCAAGATCACCGAACGATGTGGATCAGTCGCCTACCGGTTAGAGCTACCACCACATCTTGCTGCGGTTCATGACGTGTTTCATGTCTCACAACTCAAGAAGTGCTTACGAGTGCCAGAGGAAGTAGTTGATACATCTCAAATTCAGATTGAACCGGACCTCACTTATGAAGAGCACCCCATAAAAATCCTCGACCAAAAGCAAAGATCAACGCGACGAAGAACCATTAATTTCTACAAAGTACAATGGAGTAATCACTCCGAAGAAAAGGCAACTTGGGAACAAGAAGAATTTTTGCAAGCTAGATACCCCGGATTTCTTCCATCCACTACGCATTGAGTACGTCACCGCAGTTTAAGAGTTTCAAATTCATACACATTATCCACCCACATCACATCAAAATCTCGGGACGAGATTTCTTTAAGGGGGTGGGTTATGATGCCGCAGCCATCTCAAGTGCATAATTATTCATCATACATGAGCATTCATCATAATGCATCATATTATGACATGCATTTGAACCCTAGTTCAAATTTGGTTGAAGTGCAACTTGTCGAAACCTGTTTTCTGCATACATGTCTCTGTGGTTGTGTCCATAACTTCGATTCTATTCAGATTTGGCTGAAACTCATATTGACAAACTTGTAGATAATTTAAGGATGAACAATTTTGTTAATTGGTGCTTTGACATGCATGAAGTTTTGCATAGAGTTTTGGGGCTTTTTCTGTCAGCATATGATTTCTGTCCAAACTTGACTTGTTTGGTAATTTCAAATTCAAATTGGTAAACAGCCATAATCTTGCAAAACTCCAGTTGAATAAGTTGTAGATCATGAAATTCTGAACAACATTGGTATAAAACTCCTTGGGTGAATGTGGTTAGAAAATAGATTTTTAGAATTTTTAAACTGGAAGGTTCTGTTGGTCAAACCTTGGTCAGCAGCTTAAATTCAAATTTAATCCATATTTTTGAATATAACATGGTATACAAGTTTATAAAGAAAATGTAGAGGAACAAATTTAGAACATTTTATTCCAATTGGGTCCTTTTCAAATTCGGCCCCTAAGTTGACGAAATAGACGAATTTCAGAAGTAGGTTTCCTGGTCAAAGCTGGTCTTTCCATTTTCGGAATTTGAATGTTTCCTTTTGACTCTATGACATGCGGGCCCCGCTTGACAGACCCCATCCAGCCGAACGAAACCACCGTCCGCTTCCGGTTTTAGAAAACCACTAATCTCCCTCCATAGACACGGTTCATGTGCACCCTGCTTCTTTCCCTTACTGGGCCCCACCTGTCACTGACCCGTGGTCCACGGACCAAGTCCACCCCGCGCCCTACCGTCTCCCTCCCCGCTCCCGCTCGCCCACGCGGCGCTAGCCGCCTGGCCGCCATGGCCACGCGCTGAACGCGCCCTGCCGAGCGCCGCGCCCCTGCCTCCCCGCACCTGGACGCCTTCCCGGCCGAGTGGAGAGGCCAAGACCTTCCCCGGCTCCCTCTCGCCTCGCTCCTACCACTCCCACTCGCCCAAACGCCTCGCTCCCGGCCCTCCTCCGAAACACAGTGCGCCGCCCGCCATTGCCGAGCTCGGAGGCGAGCTCACGCCGGCCGCTCCGCCGCTCCTCGTGCCTCCAGACCACGGCCATCACCTCCGCCTCCACCTCCCGCGTCCAATGCGCTAGACCTCGTCGTCTCCCTCCGCCTCCCCCTCCACAAGCGCAGTGTGCCCGCCGCCATTGCCGCCGCGGCGAGCATACAACAACCGCCGCCTCGAGCCCCGCCGAAGAGTGCCTCGCGCTCGCCTCGCCGTCCTCCACCACCCGTGGTGAATCTCGTTCACCCTTGGCGCCTCCAACCACCCTCCCCTTGAGCGCACCACCACGGCCACCATCGCCGCCGGCCCCTAGCCGTGGACAACCCTCCTCCGGCCATCCCCGCACCTCCACTTCACCTCCACCGCGTGCGCCATCTCCTCGCAGAGCTCTCACACCCATCCTCGTCCTCTCCCATCGCCGGAGCTGCGAGATTCGAGCTCGCGGCCACCGGGTCCCGTGCGCCATCACCCCGCCGGTTCACCGCCGCTGTCTCGCTTGTCCACTACACCTCCGACCACTAGACCAAGGGGGAAAGGTAGCCCGTGGGCCGGAACACCATTACCGACCGCGTCGGCTCCAAGTCCGGCCCCGCCGCCGCCGGCGCAGCCGCGCTTTTCCATCCTGCACGCGCCGGTCACGCCCGCGGCGAGAGGTAGACGAAGAAGAGGTTGATTTGCGATTTAGCCCCTGTGTTTTCATGTTTTCGCGTTCTCGTTTGATGCACTATGCACTGTGTCTCGCAGATCTTACATGGAGGCCCCTGAAGTATATAGTTAATCTTGTTTAGGCCCCTGGTCTATATGAATTCAGCTTAAAATGCATTTATTTTAAGCTGAAAACTTTGAAAAATCATAACAATTCATAGAAAAATCCAAAATGGACAAACTCAGTGGCTATGGATTCCTTAGGAGTAGATCTACATGATAGGTAAGATGTGGAAGTGTGAATGGACTGTTTTGCCCTTGTTTAAATTGCATGCAAGTGAGGGTAAATAAATGGCAAAAGTGGACTAAATGAACTCCAAAAATTATGGAACTTGAATAGTAGCTTCCTTATGGCTTTAGGACACTATGTGATTTTTGGTAGCCCTAGCGATGGCTATTTAATTACTGTTTTTCCCTTATGCATGTGTATTGTGTATTTAATTGACTTGGGAAATGATGGCTACATAAAATATGCACAAATATGCCCTCTGATATTATTCCTATACTTCATATAGTATGAGTAGCTCACTGGTGAAGTAGGAAGTTGTGCATGTATGTTTAAGCTACTATTTTGAAATTGACAAAATGATACTTGCTAGAGTTGATAATTGGAAAAAAGTGAGTTTAGGATGCAAGATGATTATATGAAAATTTGAGAAGCTATAGGGACTGTGTACACATATAGAACATTAATTCCTAATAACTTCAAAGATAAAATGTGGTGATGGTTTGTACGATTCCTTAGTGATGGGTTGTATGATTTTTTAGCAGAGTTGTTAAGTTTCCTAGTGTGGGGAATAATTGGATTAAGTACGCTTGAGTCATCTCGTCACTAGCTGCTTGACGTGCCTTGTGTTCATTTGCACCGCATACCTACATTTGCACTCGTTGCACTCATGGTCGCACCATGTCATACATATAACCTGTACCATATGCATGTATTTACATTCTCTTGCACTCACTTGCATATTATACCATGCATATAGATTCCGCGAAAGAAGGGTCAACACAAGAGCCACTATTGATCGAGAAGCCGTACAAAGGATTGCACCAGGAGTTGGTTCTTCCCCAACTTGAAGACGAAGGGTCGCTGATTACATCAGTACCTGTTTCAAGGGATTGCCTGGGGCAAAGCCTCACAATCCGGCAAACTAACCTAGTTTAGTTTGTTGGTTTTCTTAATATCTAGCAAAGGTAGCCAGGACCATGCTTTACCCGGCAAATATATTTGATGAATTGCTTACGCATCTGCATTAGGAGTTGTTTGGAACCAATTGCATTAGACTCCTTGGCCGCCCTGGCCCTTGCACCTATATATTAGAGTCCGTAGGACGAGTTGCCTAGAATTGCTATGTACGAGTAGACACGAGTGAATAGAGTCACTCGTCGCGTAGGTGTTTTCAAAAACAAAAATCTTATGGAAGATTATTATATACTATATTTGAAATAGAGACCGGGTGGAGTTATGGGAATATTGTGAAAAATGATGTGGCATGGTACGGTGGACTCCGCCCAAGTCGTATAAGGCCCGTCCGTTGTTCGCCTATTGGTCGGCATAACATTGCTAAGGTGCTTACCCGGGATAATGGACCGGTGAAAGTCTTACTTGTGCCATCCGAAGAACAAAGACATGTTCCTATTCGCCTATTGGTCGGCATAACATTGCTAAGGTGCTTACCCGGGATAATGGACCGGTGAAAGTCTTACTTGTGCCATCCGAAGAACAAAGACTTGTTCCTACCATGGAACTGGGGGCGCTTATCTCATGGGAGGGCTGAACCCGACGTACCGTGGTAACGCTCCATGGGGGCTAAACCCGGGGAAGTGGCGAGTTGGAATCGAACTTGGGATGGGACAAGTGGAGATAGGGGCTATATGTGGGAACGCGATGGCTAGTAAGCATATACCCCTGGCATTTTTAGTTATTCCCGGGAATTAACAAATCGATTCGAATCGCTGATGCTCACCAGGTGTGAGAATGCCAATGCCTTTGACGTCCGAACGTAGTAATAACTTAAATACTTTATGCTTATATTCATGTTTTTCAATACAACATGTTTGGATGTGTATGATCCGCCTCACTATTCATGGTGCTGCACATCCACTGATAGGAGGTCGATGGACTTGGGAGATGCTTTGAGGTCGAGGGAGGGCTGACCCGACGTACCGTGGTATCGCTCCTGAGACGGCTACTCCCAAGGGTTAGGTGGGGGCGCTATAAATCTTGGGACGGGACATGTGTAGATGAAGGGTATATCTTGGATGTGTATGATATACTATTATGCAAGTTACAGATGGGTTCTCATGTTTTACTTTCATGCAAGTATTTTACTTTATGATATAAATGACCTTCATGATTAATGGATAGCAGCTGTCAAATTCTGCTATCTTATGTCAACATGACCTTGTTTAAAAATCAACAGCTAAGGATCCACATGATTAGTAAGCATGCTTTGCGTTAGCCGAAAGCCCTTTCCATTAAGTCCTATTGAGTAATTAGTACTCAGGGTTTGCCCCTACTTTTGGCTTACAGGTACTCAAGACTTTTGGACAAATCGCTTGATGGAGGGTAGAACCGGTGGGCTCGGTGCTACTCACCTTGTTTGTCTCTACATGAAGACTTTTTAAGTTGTTTCCGCTGCGAGATGAATTGGAAATGCTTCTGCTATATGAGTGTATTTTGAAATCGCTTCCGCCAAAATTTAACATGTATTTGATTACTTATCTTCGGTTTGTAAACTAAGTCTATCTATTCTCTACTTCAACTGCCTGTGATGATGTAACCGTTGTGGCTCTTTCGAGGGCTGAATGTGTGTGATGTCGGTATCCTCGGGCGATGGTTACATCGAGTGCCCTTTGGGTAGCTCGACGGACTATCGGGTTTAGTCTAGCCTAAGTGCACTGCGAGCCAAAGGTGGCAGGTGTGCTTAGTCTGGATTAAGCAGGGCGGTTCCGCCACAAACGTTGGCCTCGTCGCCGTCGTCCTCGTCGCCACCCACGGCGACGATGTCGCCGCCACCATCGCCGGACCCGCTTCCGCCAGCGCCGTCATCGGCTACTCCACCGCCAGAGCCACCCCCGTCGTCCTCGCTGCCGCCCTCGCCAGCGCTCCCTTCGCCGTCCTCCTCATCGTCGCCGTCATCCTCCGGCTCATCCTCCTCGGTGCTGCTGTCGTCCGGGCCACCGAGGCCGGGATGCTCGGTGCCTCGGCGGATAGCATGCTCCTCGGTGTTGTAGCCCTCGGAGTCGGTCGGCTCCGGCTCCTCAGGCGCGCCACAGTCCGACGAGGAGCGCTTGCCGTCGCTGCTGCCGGGCTCTGAGGTGGGCTCGTCGGCATCGCTGACCCATATTTCGTCCTCCTCGTCGTTGTAACGATGACGCTTCTGGCCCCTACCCCCAGCCATGGCAACTGCTTGGGAGTAAGGGGTGGGAGAAAGATGCAGTGGACAGCAAAAACAGGAGCAGGCTTTCGCTGGGATGCGTTGGATTGGGCACAGCCGCATCGCCTACTTTATAACATTGAAGCGCGGCGGTTCGACTTCGGCACAATATAGATTCAGAGGAGAGCGTCGTTCCCCTCTCCAGGCGCAGTACGTGGCACTTCCTCGATGGGCGTCGCTTCAGGAAAGAAAATCCAGCAGAGATTGTGTTCATACCAGTTCTAGCTTTCGGGTGAGCGCGACGCTTTGAATTCTTGGCAGTTTGTGGGTTCATCTTAGAGGCACTCGGACGAAACCACTCGGATCAATGGTGAGATATTGGGAGGTATCAACCACTCTAAGCAAGCTCCAAGATGCATCCTCAATACATCTTGAATCTTGGGGGCTACGGGAGTGGTCAGGAAAGGCATTTCTGAAAATTTTACGGCAGTTTCGGAACAGGATTTTGAAAGCTTCAGGCCAATTGAGACTCAAATTGACCTGAACCTTGGGGGCTACTCCATACGGAGTCCATCTTCCGATGGTCTCCGTAGAATGTCAGACGGTGTGACTCCATGATAACCTTCAAGACGATTTCCGCAAAATCATCGTGAAGCTTAGGGGCTTGTGGGAGTCATGTATCACCGGGTCCCTCATGATGACTGCTTACGTCACCCCGACAGGTGGGCCGCGTGGTTTGGCTTCGGGCTCAAGGCAGCGGATGGCGTAGAGCTCAAGCAAACCACTCGGGCGGCTGTAGATAGGGATCTGTTAGATTATTTTTCCTGTAATCTCGGGTTACGGCCCCGAAAACCTCTCGGCAAGTAAACTTCCGGAGGATCTGTTGTAACCCTAGTCCCTCAGCCTATATAAGGGGGGCTAGGGACTACGAGGGAACTCTCTGAAACCCTTGTATTCTCAGCAATACGATCTTCCGACCCCCATACAGGACGTAGGGTATTACGCTCAGCAGCGGCCCGAACCTGTCTAAATCCGTGTCCCTGCGTTCTGTACACCATTATCAATCTGCTTGCCACCCCTTCCGATCTCAAAACCATCATAGGTCCTACCCTGTGGTGGGCTGCCAGGACTAAACCCCGACACAAACCAAATGCACATTTAGTCATTTAAGACAAAGGGAAGCTTAAAGTTTATTATGCATGGAGGTGTTGCCAATTTGAAGCTCATTTTCCTTAACTTCATGCATACCTCTGTGGATATGGGTGAGACTACACATATGATAAACTTGAAAACAATGTTAGTCTCAAGAAACAAACCATAGGATACGCTCCCCCTCAAAGTGTGCATACAAGCTTTGAATTGCTTGTGAGAGACATGCACTAGATGATCAAGTCTGATTGAGGAGCTTACCCTATGATTTGGACCTAAACTAAGAAACCATGTAGGTTGCTCATGGGTTAGAGTGACACACAAACAACCTACCATAAGATAGCCGAGGCATGCATTATTTGAAATTAAATATGCTCATACAAACCTAGGCAAGAAGGGAAACAAGATGTTAAAAGAAATACCAAAAGAAAACAAACCTAGTTACCAACATAAGGAAGCCTTGGGTATGTAACTTGGCTTTGTAACTTGTAACTTGAAACCTTATATTAAATATAGCCAAGTCTCTAAGTCCTCTCTAACCCTTGTGGCTCTATGGTGCCTTTGGAGCGATGACCTTCTTTTGTTTTCCCTATCTCTTCTTAGCCTCTCCTTTTTGCTTTGACCTACACATGTAGGACTTGTGGCCTTCTTTGTTGCAAAGGAAGTACACTACGGTTTGACTCTCCTCAAGCTTCTTCACCACCTTGGGGCGGTTATCTTGAGAAGGTTGGGCTTGCTCCCTTTGACCTTGTAGCCTTTCCACATCCTTCATGAGCCGATCCACCTCTTGCTTAAGTACCTCATGTTCAATTGCAACCTCCTCTCTTCACTAGATCTAAAATTCCCGCTAATCTCGTAATCTTTTTCCATAGATCTTTTGGGAATAGCTTTGGAATAGAGCTAGAATAGCTTGTTTGAAATTTAATGAAGTTTGGAGAAGGTTTGGTCAAGCTTTGGATCACTTTTGTGTGAGGTTTTCTACTGTCTAGTTTTCCTGCTAGTTCTATCCGTCTTCAATCCTTGTCTGGTTTAGGGGTCAAACCTTCAAAATTTGGGCTGTAATTTTATAGAGCTGTTTATCTATGAATCATAAAGCTCCCATAAAAATTTCATATGGCCCCTTCTCAACCTTCAGTAAAAAATTCATAATTTTTGGAGCTAGTTTGGTATGGTTTTTTATCAAATCTTTTCAGGTGTCAGTCTGTGAACATCAGACGGTCTGATGTTCTAGACCTTCTCCTTTTGATCTAAATTTTTTAGGAGTGTTTCGAAGTTGTCTTGTGAGGGTGTGGTAAATTTTAGGGGTGGTTTGGACCTTTGTTTGAAGGGTTTTGGCAATTTTCTTTGCAGCCCTGTCTAGCTGAAGTCTGTTGTCTTTTGAGGTTGGCTCATTTTGTGTCCTTTGCTTTTTAGTGTGTGCTTCTACCTTGTGTTTGCTACGTATCTGTTCAGTGAACGGTCCAAGCACGTGTTGTGAGTTAGATACGTATCCTCTCAGTGGATGGTGTCTAGCTTGGTTGTGGGTGTAGTTTCAGTTTGCACCGCGGGGGTTTGAGTTTTCAAGTGCTCTTATTCACCCCCTCCCCCCTCTAGTCGCATGTCTCGGTCCTACAAGTGGTATCAGAGCCAGTTAGGTTTTCCCATACCTTAACCGGTGACGAAACGGTAGCGACGATGACTTACTCCGGGAAGATTTCGGTCCTTGGCTCCGATGTCTATCCCTACTGGAAGGGTAGGATGGAGGCGTTCCTCATGAGCCAGAGCCAGGACATATGGGATGCTACCCAAAGTATGACTTTTGTGGTGCGTCCAGTTGCTGAGCGTACTACACCTGAGATTGTGGCTCAGCATGAGGCGAATGCCAAAGCTGTTAACTTTTCTTTTCCGAGCTTGGTCCCATGGATTATGAGAGAGTGAGCCACCTCAAGACGGCGCGCGTGATATAGTTCCCTGCTTAGTGCACACCATGAGGGTACCGCCACCATTAAGGCGAGGCTTGTTGAGACCTACCGGCCCGAATATGAAAATTTCACCCAGAAGCCGATAGAGTCTATGGATGACTTGTTTGGTCGGTTTCAATCAATCATCAACAAGTTGCATATCAACTCCGCCCCCGCTGAGCTCCCATACACTGATCATCAGCAGGCTGTGAAATTGTTGTATGCTTTGGACAGAAAAGTATGAGAGATCAAGGTGAACTCGATCATCGAGTCGGCGGGTTATTACACGATTGGAGTGGAGGCTCTCTATAGCAAGCTCAAGGCCACAGAAGTGGATTACAAGATGAGGGATTCCCTTGCTTGTACTGGCTCCAAGAGCCTAGCCTTGGCTACTCCCTCCCGTGAGGCTACTACTAACCCCCTGTTACACAACTTCTCATTTTCTGCCTTGATGTCTGTGACAGAGGAGCAGTTCGCGTCACTTGGGGATGATGAGCTTTGCTTGGTGTCTAGTCGCTTTCAGCGCACCTATAACAACCGGATGAGCAAGAAGAGGGGCGAAAGGCCCAAGTGCTTCGAGTGCGGAGAGGTTGGCCACTTCATCGCTGAGTGCCCCAACAAGAACAACGACTACTACAAGAAGGGCAAGAGCTACTCCCGCGACTCCGACAAGTACCACTTCGGCATGCCCAGCTACGACAAGCATCGCTCCAGCAAGCATAACTCCGACTGGCTTGTGCTTCATCTCCACCCACTCCAAGCACAAGAACAAGAAGAAGAGGAGCCAAGTCTGCTCCATGGCGCTGGTGGGAGATGACAAGGGCATCTGCAACAACTCTTCCTCTGATGATGAGGTAACTCCTAAGGAAGCTGAAATCCTTGAGATGTTAGAGGAGAATAGTAAAGCTTTGAAGGCTCAGGATAAGATGCTGGAGAAGGCTGGCAAGAAGCTTAAAGCCAAACTTGATGAGTCCTTAGAGAAGAACGAGAAGTTGAGGAGTGTTAGAGTTCAGCCTAGTGAGATTGAGTGCCCTACCTACGAGTCTTTCATGACGAAGCATAGTGACCAGAGAGACAGGTATACCAAGCGGGTAGAGGAGATAGATGGGCTGAGAGCTGAGTTAGGCAAATTCTAGTCCAAGCTGGATGAGCCTATTATGAGTGACATTCCTGTGTGTGAAACTTGTCCCAACCTATGTGTTGACTTAGGAGAGCTGAAGGAGAAGAGTGAGGGATAGCTCAAGGAGCTTGAGGAGCTTAGGGCTCGACCTACGCTTTTGGGTGCATGTATGGTCTGTCCTACTTTGAGAGGCGAGTTAGAGCAGTTGAGAGCTGACCTTGAGGAGCTTTCAGCACCTACTGACACTTGTGAGAACTGCTTTACCCCTAAGATGCAACTGGTGGATAGGGATGCCACTATTAAGAAGTTGAAGAAAGCTGCTCCTATGATTCCCTCTTTGGATTGTGATACTTGTGCTGCCCTAGAGGATCTGAGGATGCAAGTGTTGTCTTTGCAAGATGACAACTGCAGATTGAAAGAGGCTCTAAGTTGGGTGTATGCGAGGCAATCCCAACTAGAGATGATCATAGAAGGCACCAAGAGAGCTAAGTGTGACACAAGTGGTTTTAGGTTCGGGGAGTGCAGTACTTCAAGTGAGAAGAGTACTCCAGTTAAGATCAAAACTGCTCCTACCCAGCCAGGTGAGACTATCGATCGGGTTTACCATGAGCCACCCAAGGCTGCCCCAAAGAAGCAGTACTGGGCACCCAAACCTTCTAAGGCAAAGCTGGACAAGATAATAGAGGAAGAGGTTAAGTCCAAGGGCAAGAAGCCAGTCCAGCAGCCTGAGCCACCAAAGGCCACACCACCTAAGCCCAAGTCTCAGCCTAACCCTGTTTCTAGGAGGCATGTCTACCACTGTGAGTTCTGCCAGTGGAATGTCCACCTAGAGGAATTTTGCTTCAGGAGAAAGCGGGTTGAGAGGCAGGAGAAAGCTTGGGAAAACCAAGATCAGTTCTACCAGGGTGATAGCCAAGATCCTCCCCACCGCGGTGAGATGAGAGACCGCTTTGCTGGTGGTGAGAGAGGAGGCGACTGTCAAGCCTGCGCTGCTGGTGGTGAGAGACGCTTTACCGGCCGAGCTCCTAGTCATTTTCAGCGCGGCTATGGACCTCGTGATCGAGGCTTTGAGAGAGCTTTTGAGGGTTCACACTTTAGAGGTCGTGGTAACCCTGATCGTCGTGATGATTTCTTTTACTGTGCTTACCCCATTTTTGAGCAGATGGCTCGGCACTGGTACACAGTTTTGGTACTACCCTAGTGCCGGACTGTTTGCTCACCATCGCTTTACTTGACTTTGCAGGATCAAGGCATGGAGAACGTATAGATCATGGACTCAGGTTGCTCTAGGCACATGACAGGGCACCGCACGTGGTTCTCCAGCCTCAATCCCGTCAGCACCAAGTAGTACATCACATTCGAGAACAATGGTCAAGGTAAAATGTTGGGTGTTGGTTCTGTTTCGCTCTTTACTAAGCTTTTCTAGAGAGAAGTTTCTTTTGTGCGGAATTTGGGGTTCAATTTGGTCTCTGTTTCACAACTTCTCGATGAAGGATTTGAGGTTCATTTTAAGAAGGGTGCGTGTGTGAAATCATGCGATGAAAAACTGATTTGAAGTGAAATTGGCATTGCAAAGTGATTTAGTTATTGATATTTGTGATAATGTGATTATTGGATACACTCATGGTAGTGTAGGTTTGTTGGATTAACTTGAGTCAAGTCGTGGACTTGTGCTCGGATTTATTGGAGTTACGTATTTTTTCTGGAGACTCGTTTTACTAATGTCCTGGTGTTCTGTCCAAAATAGAAAAATGAGATATAACTGAGTTTCGGATTTAGGGGGAGTGTCTAAAATTATTTTTAGCTTCCACAACCATTCACCCCCCTCTGGTTGCCGTGGTTAGCGCGTATCGATCCTACAAGTGGTATCAAAGCCAGTTTTTATTTGATTTTTGGCCATGGCATATGAGAGATTTTCGACTAAACCCTATGTTTTTTATGGCGTTGATTTTGAATATTGGAAAGTTGGTTTTGATGTTTGGGAATAAGTTTCTAAAGGCTATGTTATTCCTAATCAAATTAATAATGCTAATAAAGCTGCGTATGAAGCAAATTGCAAAGCTCGTAATTTGATTCTTAATGGTGTTGGGCGTTCTGATTTTGATCGAATTTCTCATTTTAAAACTGCGCAAGAGACGTGGAATTCTTTATGTCACCAAGGTAGTAGCACAATCAAGAAAGTGCGCAAGGATGTTTATAAAAAAGAATATATGCAATTTGAGATGAAATCTGGTGAGTCTTTGGATGAATATTTTGCTCGCTTTCATAAGATACTTAGCAACCTTCGTTCCGTTGATTCTGATTATGCTAAAAACAACTCTGATTCCGATGTTGCTAGACATTTGCTTAGTGAGTTTGATATGTCGATTTGGGAGATTAAAGTTACCTCAGTTAAAGATTCTGTTGATTTGTCTACTCTCACATTAGACAATTTATTTACTAAATTGAAGACTCATGAATTGAATATGTTTTCTCGCAAACATGTTTCTAAATCGATGGCTTTGATTTCTTCACCTTCGAATGGTTCTTCTTCTGGTGCTTCTTCTTTGAGTCTTTCTTCGTCGGATTTGAATTCTTTATCCGATGAACAATTTGAATAATTTTTGGAGGACGATTTGGCTTTGCTTTCGACAAAGACTTCTCGTGCTTTGGCTAACATTAGAAACAAGAGAAGAGGTGGACAACTTCGTTGCTTTGAATGTGGTGATACAAATCATTTTCGATCAAGTTGTCCCAAGCACAATAAATCTTCAAGTAAGCACAACAAGCATTCTTCTTACAAAGGGAAGAGCAAGAATCAAAACTACAAGAAGATGGTGAGTCAAGTTCTAGCGGCTATTGAACAAATTGATATGAGTGATGTTGATTCGGCTAGCGACGAAGAAGATGAGACCAAACGCAAGCACTTAACTGGATTATGTCTTATGGCGAGAGAATCATCAAAATCAAATTCAGATGTGGATGAACATACAAGCGACAAAGAAGAGGTAAAACTTACATATGATGAATTAGAATATAATTTCTTTCGTCTAGGTGTCCAACTGGATAAATGCAATAAGAAGATTAAAAAACATGATGTTTTAGTTGAATCTCTTTACGCTAAAATTAATAGATTTAAATCTTTGATTCCCGTTGATGATACTTGCAAATCATGTGATTTAGTCTATGCTGATTTTACTGCTTTAAGAGATATGCATGCTTCTATTTTAAAGCAACTTAAGGCTGAAAAAGAGAAAAATGAGAATCATGTTTGTGTAGTTGATGAACCAATTTCTTGTGATAACTGCAATGTTCTGGAATTAAAATTGAAAGATGCAAATGCTAGAGTTGATTAACTGAAAGATGATTTTTCTAAGCAAGAGTACTTCTTGCTCTAACTGTCGCAAACAAAAGAAACTCATGCATGATTTCTGTGATAATTGTTCCACCCTTTTGAAGCATATTGAATATTTGCAAACAAATATGGGAACTAAAAGTTTGAATCAAATTTTAGAACAAAAGACTAGTTCGCTGAAACATAAAACTGGTTTAGGCTTTGATCCTTATGTTCACTGCAAGAATAATGCTCCTGCTGTTGTTAAATCTCTTGGTAGTAGAAAAATTGAGATATGTGATGTGCCTAAAAAGACCGTTTTTAAATCTGCTGGAATTTTGTCTCCTACTATAGTGAATGCAAATGAAGGTTCTTCTTCTAAAGCTAAACATAATGTGAAGTATACTTGTACACATTATGGTAAAGATGGTCATCTAGTAGAATTTTGCTTTAGACTAGCTAAACAACGGAGAAAAGAAAAGGTTAAGGCTATGTCTAATTTTAAAAGAACTTATTTTGCTTCTTGTGAGGCGGTAGCACCTCGCTTTGTGAATCGGGTGAAGCAAACACCTTTTGTTGGTAGAAATACGGCACAAGTTAAATCTGATTTTAATCATAAAAATACTAGTGCTGTGCCTGCTGGTTTTCGTCATGTGTCTCAGTACTGGATTTCTAAATGCTTTATTACTAACCCTAGTATGAAGGTCTCGACATCTGCTTGAGTTGTGCAGATTTTTTGTGATGCGGGATGGAGAACATGAGCTTGATGGATCCTACTCTTTTTGTTGATGTGATTGGGATGTGTATGGTTCTTCATACCTAGTGAGCGCTTATATACTCATATCTTTATTTTCACATATATCTATTTGTGACATGGAATGTGTAGTTATTTATATGCTCATATGTTTCCCCTGGTATGTTTTGATCATGTTATATGCTTCATGCTTCTATGTTATCATGTCTCCCTTGTGTTTATTGGATATTCGTTGAGGAGTTGTATGATTTGTTGAGGGGGAGTTTAAAAGACATTGTATAATTGGCTTTTTTTAAAAAAAATATGAGAAAAAGAAAGAGATTTGGTTTTTACCTCTAGTCATATCTCAGTACTTGCTTGCAATATTTGTTTGAGATTAATAAACTGCTGGTTTGGACTTTATGTCACTTAGAATCTCTGTGAAACTTTGATATAAGTTTTGAGTGATACGAGGCATGACACGTAAAAACTTAAATATAAATAAATATGCTTTGCTGATCTAGTGACTAACTTGAGAGATTTTCTTGTGCATGTTTTGGCTATCTCTGTTAATCTTTGTGCCATATAAAAAGTATGAATTTTGAAAATAAATAATGAAAATGTGCAAAAGCACTAATTTTTATACCTAGTTCATCTTACGAGACTGCTTATCATTACACTTTGATATGAACTTGAAGATGGACATAGATGAAAAGACCATTGAACGGGGACTACTTGTATGTGCAATAACCTAACAATGAGTCGTGTGACCGATGCTCAGGTGGCATCTGAGGTCCAGATTGCTGTACTGAGATAGCCACTTGTGAAATTCATGAAAAATTAAATATGTAATTTCTGGAATTTTCTTAGTTATGGCATTTTTTATTATGGATATGGCTGATCTATGTATAAGAAATTTCTTTTCAGCTTGTCGTAGCGAAAGTATGAATTATAAATTGTGAAACCGAAATATTCTAGTGTCGAATTGATCTTAAAAATTGTCTTAGTTTCATCTTGATGTTTTGTGATATGGTTTTCAACTGGTTAGTTTGTATATCTCACTTGTGTTGCAACCTTGTGACTTGGATTGCTTTTGGTATATCTCTTTTGTGTTCTTGATGAATCCAATGTCAAAGGGGGAGAGAATTTTGGTCACATTGACATAAGAATTTTCTTTTTCTTTCTTTGTTTCTCTCATATAGAGATTTTATTTTTGAAGAAAGGGGGAGAATTTTGGATCTTTTATGATGATCTTTTTCATTTTGCTTTTGATTAAAAAACACTTATGAAGACAATGTCAATGTTCAATGTTTCTATGGTGTTGCCAATGTTTTCATCAAGGGGGAGATTGTGAAATCATGTGATGAAAAATTGGTTTGAATTGAAATTGGCATTGCAAAGTGATTTAGTTATTGATATTTGTGATAACGTGATTATTGGATACACTCATGGTAGTGTAGGTTTGTTGGATTAACTTGAGTCAAGTCGTGGAATTGTGTTCGGAGATGGTTTGTTATTTGTTCATGTGCAGGCGTTACTCGAGGCGGAGCGAACGTGATCGGTGATGGGACTGGAACTAAGTTCAGGAGGAACTGAGGTTTTGGGACAAGGTTCAGGGAGGAACTGAGGTCTTAGCGGTCAAGATGTCACGCGGGTCGTTCGGCTAGAGAACGGTGCATGTGAAGGACGTCGCGTTGGAGGCACGGCGGGATGTGTAGTCGTGGCACGTGAGCGGCTACGGCGGTGAAGATAGCGTTGCGTTGGAGCGTGACGCGGTTGATTTAAATGTGCATTGCGTGTGTGCACATAGTGTTCATGCATGGTGCATGGCGGATGCATATACTGCATGTATATGCATGCAATGCACGTGTGTGGTCAAGGCCTCAAGGGTTAGGCTTGGTTTTGGGCTGATGGCCAGGGTGGCTGGTGGTCGTGGACCAACCCCCGTGAGGTGTGCGGCCAAGGGGCAAGGGCAGCCCAGGGTGTGCAGGTCTTGGTGGCTGGAAATAAATAGAAGAGTGTGGTCTGTTGGTTACGGAGACGGCGCAGGTAGATAGACAGCACAAAGCGGCGGCTGTTTTTAGGGTTCTGGAATTCTAAGAGAATTCTTTTGGTGATACTTGTATACGGCATCTTGTAAACTCGATTGGTACAGTAAAGATCAAGATTTTGTAATCGACACATCGGTAATCTAGTGTTCTGCGAAGTTTGATTGGTTAATCTTGTTTAGATTTTGCTTAATTTTGAAATTACAGATTAATCTATTCTCGTCATTGTTTGGACAGTCAATTTGTTATTTTCATATCTTCAGTTCTAGATATCGGATTAACGTGATTCCAGTTGGGTTAATTGCGAAATTTTATCTAGTGTATTAAGTTAAAATTTCGGATTTATTGGACTTACGTATTTTTCTGGAGACTCATTTTACTAATGTGCTGGTATTCTGTCCAAAATAGAAAAACGAGATATAATTAAGTTTCGGATTTTGGGGGAGTGTCTAAAGTTATTTTTAGCTTCCGCAGCTATTCACCCCCCTCTGGTTGCCGTGGTTAGCGCGTATCGATCCTACAGCGTGCCATGTTCTTGATGCTGAGGAGACCCTTGTTTGCTCTTTGCTGCCTTTTGGTCAGGTTTTTAAGGTCGCCCTCAAATCTGTTTCTGGACCTACGCGTTGTTTGGTTACTAGTCCCTCTGCTGATATATAAAAGTGGCATAGGAGGCTTGGTCACTTGAGTTTTGATCTGCTAGTCAGGTTGAGATCAATAGGTCTAATTCGAGGATTTTCCAAATTGAAAGCTGAGAAGGACTTAGTGTGCCACCCCTGTCGTCATGGCAAGATGGTTGCTGCTTCTCACCTTCCTGTGTCTTAGGCTATGACCTCCTATCCAGGTGAGCTACTCCATATGGATATAGTAGGTCCCGCTCGGGTAGCTTTGGTCAGTGGGAAATGGTACGTGCTTGTCATTGTGGACGTCTTTTCTCGGTTCTCGTGGGTATTTTTCATGGAGTTTAAGGATGAGGTTTTCGGATTTGTTCGGGATCTGGAACTAAGGTTGAGAAACGAGTCATAAGGCTATGAGAGCACAATGACAATGGCGGAGAATTCAGAAACTCTCGGTTCGAAAACTTCTGTCGTGACCTAGGTCTTGAGCACTAGTTTTCTTCTCCATATACCCCTCCTCAGAATGGTGCTGTGTAACGCAAGAACCGCACACTCGTTGAGATGGCACGGACGATGCTCGATGAGCATAGGACTCCTATGCGCTTTTGGGCGGAGGCAGTGAATACAACCTGTTACATTGCGAACTGGATCTTCTTGCGAGTTTTCCTTGGAAAGACCTGGTATGAACTTTGATTTGGTAGGCAGCCCAGCGTCAAGCATTTGAGACCGTTTCGGTGCAGGTGCTTTGTGCTTAAAAAGGTGGGTCATATGGATAAGTTTGAGTCTCGCTGTCTGGATGGTGTCTTTCTAGGGTACGCCTCGAGCTCTAGGGCTTTTCGGGTGTGGATCATAGAGACGAAACAGACAGTTGTGACTTATGAGGTTTCTTTTGATGAATCTATGCTTTGCACAACCCCTGCCTTTGAGATTTTAGGTGACGATGAGGAAGGCACCTCCATCTTTGAAGATGAGGAAGGTACAAAACACACAGGTGATGCAGGAGCCAGTGCACCGGCTGCAGCTCCTGCCTCCTCTCCTACGAGCTCAGATGATGAGGGAGGACCAGTGCCTATGACCTCCTCTTCACTTCCCCAAGCCTAAACTCGAGCAGATGGTAGCCCTGCTGAGGACGCAGGGGAGGTGACCTCCAAAATTGTTCCATCTCGGCAGGTTCAGTAGGATCACCCTCCACATAGGATCATTCCAGCGTGTCACGTGCTCTTCGGTTAACTCTCTAGCCTTTTTCTCCCACCCTACATTTGTTGCTTCTTTTGAGCCCCGGGATGTGTCACATGCATTATCTAATCCTAACTGAGTGAACGCCATGCATAAGAAGTTGGAAAACTTTGAGAGAAACCATGTCTAGGATTTAGTTGAGCTTCCACCAAACTATCGCCCTATAGGTACCAAGTGGGTTTTCAAAAACAAATAGGATGAGAATGGGATGGTTGTGAGGAACAAAATGAGGTTGGTAGCCTAGGGTTTCTGTCAGAAGGAGGGGATAGACTATGAGAAAACCTTTGCTCGTATAGCCCATTTAGAAGCCATTAGGATTCTGCTTGCCTTTGCGGTCTCTAAAGGCTTGAAACTGCAGCAGATGGATGTCAAGTCAGCTTTCTTAAAGGATTACATAGAGGAGGAGGTATATGGGAGACAACCTCCTGATTTTGAGAGTGCCAAGTTTCCAGACCGAGTCTGGATTTGTGATGGATTCAGTAGACAAGACCTTGTTTTTGGTGAGTCGTGGCGGTGACCCCTAATAGTTCAGATATATGTTGATGACATAATTTTGGGTGGTTCATTTCACGTTTTGGTGTCTAAGTTTGCTGAACAGATAAGCAGTGAGTTCAAGATGAGTATCATGGGTGAGCTCCAGTTCTTCGTCGGGCTGCAGGTCAAGCAAAGCCTTGAAGGAACCTTCGTCCATCAAGCCAAGTACACGTAGAACATTCTCAAGAAGTTTGACATGGGTGACTCAAAACCCACGATAACTCCAATGAGTACAAACACGGCGCTTGATGCTGATGAAGATAGGGAGGCGATGGACCAAAAGGAATTTCGAAAAATGATCGGCTCACTTTTGTACCTAACAGTGACCAGACCGGACATTCGAGTACAAACAAGGCTTTGTGCGCACTACCAGCTTCTCCTAGAACATATCACCGGCAAGCTGTGAAGCGCATTTTCAGGTATCTGAAGTTCACTCCTGAGCTTGGTCTTTGGTACTCCTCGGGTTATTCTCTTTCTCTCAGAGGGTATTCAGATGCTGACCATGCTGGCTGCCGGATTAATCGCAAATCAACTTCCGGTACTTGCCAATTCTTAGAAACTTCTCTTGTCTCTTGGTCTTCTCACAAGCAAGCTAGTGTCTCTTTGTCTACCACCGAAGCAGAATACATAGCTGCTGCTAGCTGCTGTTCCCAGCTACTATGGATGAAAGCCACCCTAAGCGACTTTGGTCTAAGTTTTGAGAGAATTCCTTTTCTAGTAGACTCTACTTCTGCCATCTCTGTAGCTAAGAACCCCGTCTTGCACTCTAGAACCAAACACATAGACATGAGGTTTCACTTTCTGAGAAATCACTACAAGAAGAAAGATATAGACTTGATCCATATAGAAACCCAGAACTAGCTAGCTGATATTCTTACCAAGCCACTAGAATTTAGCGCTTTTGCGCGCTTGAGAGGTGAGCTTGGAGTGTGTTATCCCTTTTAGTCATGGATAGCTTTAGTAGTTTAGGATTTGCTCTTTATATGCTTTTGTTTTTGTTTCTTCTTTCCTTCTTTTGCATTTTGTATCATATCATGCATTGCACTGTATCATATGCATTTTCACTTACGCTAGCACTAGAGCTCTTTTGGTATGTTAAGTTTGTATTTGCTTGTGCTAGGTTGTACAGATGCTTGCTTGATCATGGTTGGCTAAGCTCACTTGAGTCTGTTGAATACTAATTCTGAGCTAAGCCCTTTTATTTCCTGAAAATCCAAAAACATGATCACCACTTGACTTGGCTGCCTAGCATGTGTAGGAGTGTTGAATGCTATGTTATCTTTTCATACATAGATATGCTAGTTGTATGCCTTTTCTAAATTAATGCCTAATCTTTTGACACCTTGTTTAAATTGAAATCTAAATTAAATGTTTACAAGTGGTGTCTTGTGCAGAAATGACAAGATCTAGGTGGGTTTGCTTGTCACACTGATCTAATTCGAGACAGCTTGCCTTTGCACTTTGGCATGAACTTGGACTAGGCTGTGTATGACCAAAACCTTGTCTTAAGCTCCTGATGGTTCTCTGACCCTAGGCTTGGCATTGGTTGGTATGAAGTGGCAAGATGAGCAAATAACCCCTGGCACAAAAAGAAAAGCTTGCTTAAGTCTGAAATGTTGAATTTGAAATTTTCAAATCTCTAAAATGCTTATGGCTTATTGTATATGCTTTGGTTGAGAGTAGCACACCTTGTATGCATTGCTAGCATCTTGTTGTTCATGCCTATTCTTGCTAGATGTTATTCATGTTGGTGATGCTTTCTTTTGTACACCCCTGAAAATATGCTTGTTCCTGATCTGTGTAAGATAGATTCATTTGAGCTTGTTGCATGCTTCCTTGCCCTCACCGGCTTTGTATGCTAGAACATCTGAATATTAACTTTCCATCCCTTCTGAGCTCTTTTTGTTACACTTCTTACATTTCATGGCATATTTTGAGGGGGAGTTGTCTAGTTCAGGGGGAGTCGAGTTTTATGAACCCTTGATGTGTCCATTGTCAACAAGGGGGAGAAATTGGGAGAAATATTAGACAAAGGGGGAGGACTCGGGTGAGATTTAGTCGAGGGGGAGCTTTGCATTTGTGAGGATGCATTTCATGGGGAGTTGAGCTTTTAGCATCCTCTTGCATCGGTGCGTTGAGCCTTTTGCCTCTGTCTTGAAGAGCCGATGCTTTGTTTTCTTTTGTTGTCTCAACATGCCTTGTTTCTTTGCTTGACTTTGGCTTTTGGGCATTTTGAGCAACTTCTTGTTTTCTCTTTTTTTTCAGTTTTACGCTTTTATTTTGTCTTTGTTCTATTTCAGGTTATAGGTTGAAGATATTGACAATGCACTCATCAAGGAGAAGATTGAGAGCCAATGGACCAGCCTCATTGCTTTCCTGGTGTGATGAGTGATTGTCAATGTTACAAGTCTTCCGATGGACTGGAGGTAGATGATGAAGACCTCGGTGGACTAAGGCAAAAGCCCTCCAATGGATCGGAGGCAAAGCTCGGCGTTGGTCGGCCATGGAAGCTCGGTACACGGAGGGGCGGATCGACAATGGTGGTGTAAGCCCTCCGATGGACCGCGAGGCAACTCCGATGGACTAAAGAAGCCGGGTGCCACCGTGATGCTCCAACCCGAGTGCATGGCGCGAGAACGTGGGAGAGAGGTTTTGGCGGCTTCGGCTCAAAACCACCATCCAAGTTACCCAAGCCTTAGTGAGTTGGGCCACGACTCGCTAAGATAGAGAAGATGGGCCAAATCCGGCCCACATGGAGACTTCCTAAAGTTTTCCGGTTTCTGACTTTAAAACCGGGACCGGATCGCGGATTGGACTACTGGCCACGTGGAGAACATCCGAGGATTGCGTGGAACTTACGAAGATCAAGATTTCACTATGGTCGTCCGTCCCGAAATATCTTGAATCTCTTCCGTTTAGCCCCTCAGGGCATTTCTAGTGTTAGGGGTCTTTATATAAAACTGTCAAAACTGAGTCTAGGTATAAATAGGCTAAGAGGGGATCATTAGAAACTCTCTTGGCTACTAGTGTTTGTGTTTTAGTGTGTGATTTTCGTCCCTAAGCTATGAGCTCAAAGTTTAGGAGGGTTAGGGTGAGATCTAGTCTCAAAATCAAGAGAAAAGGTGAGCTTGGTTGCTTGGGACGAGATCCTTAGTTGTAATCTGAATCTTGAGACCCTTTTGGGTAGTGATTTCGTGCTGCAAGTTATGTGCCTTGTTCCTCCTCTTTCTCTTTGGTTTTTGGCTCTAATCCTTGGCTTTTTGGGCGTTCGCTTTGGCTAAGGTTGAATCCCTTCTTTTGTTGGTGTTTTGGACTTGCAACGACCTGGAGATTATATCTTAGAACATCTCAATCCCGAAGGATTGCCACGAGCAAGTTGTTCTTGTGTTTTCCCCTTTTGTTGTCCAAAGGTTCTCTCTTCACTAGATCTTTAATTCCTGCTAATCCCGTGATCTTTTTTCATAGATCTTTTGGGAATAGCTTTGGAATAAAGCTGAAATAGCTTGTGTGAAATTCCGTGAAGTTTAGAGAAGGTTTGCTCAAGTTTTGGATCGCTTTTGTGTGAGGTTTTTTTGCAGTCATGTTTTCTACTAGTTTTGTCCGTCTTCAATCCTTGTTTGGTTCAGGGGTCAAACCTTTTAAATTTGGGCTAAAATTTTGTGGAGCTCTTTATCTGTGAATTATAAAGTTTCCATAAAAATTTCGGATGGCCCCTTCTCAACCGTTAGTAAAAATTTCATAACTTTTGTAGCTGGTTTGGTAGGCTATTTGATCAAATCTTTTCACGGTGTCCATCTGTAAACATCAGACGGTCTAATGCTCCTACCATCAAAAGGTCTTATGGTCTAGACCTTATTCTTTTGATCTGAATTCTTTAGGAGTGTTTCTAAAGTGTCTTGTGAGGGTATGGTAAATTTTAGGGATGCTTTGGATCTTTGCTTGAAGGGTTTTGACAATTTTCTTTGCAGCCGTGTCTGGCTGAAAGCTATCGTCTTTTGAGGTTGACTTGTTTTGTGTCCTTTGTCCTTTGCTTTTTAGTGTGGGCTTTCGCCTTGTGTTTGGTATGTATCTGTTCAGTGGACGGTACCAAGCACGTGTTGTGAGTTAGATATGTTTCCTCTCAGTGAAAGGTGTCTAGCTTAGTTGTGGGTGTAGTTTCAGTTTGCACCGCAGGGGTTTGAGTTTGAGTTTTCAAGTGATCCTATTCACCCCCTCTAGTCGCATGTCTCGATCCTACAGCTTTTAGTTCAAGAGTCTTATTTTTCTTTGTTATTTCATCATTATGGTTTAGAACCATATCAAACTTAAGCACCCATTCTTCATAATTGGTTAATGAGCCAGCCAATTGAGTTTTAAGACTCTTGTTTTTGCATTGTAAATCAATTATAGCTACTCGTTGCTCACGGACAAGGGAAACAAGCTCATCATATGAGGGGGCATCGTCATCACTTACATCATTTTTATTTTTACCCTTAGCCATGAGGCACTTGCATCATCATCACTTACATCGTTATCACTTACCGTCCGATGGTACTCCCAACTAGCCGTTACAGTCGACCGTGGAACTTAGCCGACCGTTAAAACCATCAAACCGTCTGATGGCGAGACCATCAGACCGACTGATGCGTGAAACACGGCGGTCTTCGTTTTGTTGCTTGTTCCGTCCAACTCGTCCGATGGACCATCAGACCATCCGATGGTGCAACCATCAGACCGTTTGATGCTTGAAACACTAGGACATGGTCTTTTTCGCCTCTGCTGCCCAACTGGTCCGATGGACCATCAGAGCATCTGATGGTGAGACCATCAGACCGTCCGATGGTCCATTTTCTCATGATTTTGGGCTTTTCTCCATCTCTTGATGCTCCAAAAAATCGGGCTGCTAACGGGTCAGCGGGACCGTCGAGTCAAGACTCTCGCTTGCAACTTGATGGTGGTTTGGGGTCTTTTCTTGTGTCTTTTAGATCTTCATTTGAGGTGTTTGTACCCAAATCCACCATTTTGCACCCTGAGACTTAGACAAAAACACTTGTACACATATATTAGTCCTATAGCACGTGTTGTCACTTCACCCACCAAAACCATTTTAAGGAACTAAGCATAAGGCTCAGGGCCCATTTTCCTTACAGTCGTCCATGGAGGAATGCGGTGGTTGAAGATGGTAGTCTGATGCACACAAGATCTTTTGAGCATCTTTGTATTTTGCTTCTTAGAGCTTCTCCGTAAATTGGGTTGCAAAATCATCCCTTTCATATCAATTTGGTGTGTACATAGTATTTGTAAGGTCCATCGTATTTGGTATGGTTTAATACAGACTAGCAAAATACACGTGCGTTGCAACGGAAGAAAAATTTCTTAAACACATTTAGATCAAATAGATATAAAAATAAACTTCTTTCGACCATTTTCTGTTGATTACGAGCGAGTTGTAAGGTACTACCAATATCTTTTGTTATATACTAGCAAAATATCTGTGCGTTGTAGGGGGAGAAATTTTTTTAAACATATTTAAATCAAATACATATAAGAATGAGCCTCGTTCGACTTTTTTCTGTTGATTACGAGCGAGTTGTAAGGTGCTATTAATATCTTTTGATATATATAGAACGTAAAAAACAGAATTTTTTTTTACCCGGCTGCCTGTTTTCGCGTGGGCTGCGATTGTAGTCCGAATCACGCTCATGATTAAATTTCACATCATATTATACGATGATTTCCATTGATTGCCAGTAAATTTTACGGTAATGTCAGTTGGATTAAAAAGGTTATTATTTTAATTTTCTATCGATATATAGATTGTGAAAAATGGAATACGTATGCGAGGAGTGTCCGTTTTTGCGTGGGCTGTTTCTGCCGTCCGAATTAGAATCGCACGTGTACGGTTGGTCCTACGTGTCATATTTGAGAGAAGACAACTGATCAAGAGACTTTATTCTCTTATTTTTTAATATATATAATATTTAGAGATTTGCTTTATTATTAAAAAAAATCGCAGCCTGCCGGCTTCCAAATTCCCCAATTCGGTCACAGTCCGTGCTCCCGGCTGTCCTCTTCCTCGGCATGAAAGGCTTCTTGGTAAGCATTAGCTAAGAATCAATAGGCGCCTGGTGTCCTCGAGCGCCTAGGGCCTATTGATTCTTGCTCTTGCCCTCTTCGGAATCGACCCGAGCCAAATTTTTATCTCGGTTCTTGCTGGTGGGGAAAAATGCTATTTTTTGTTGAGCTCTGACTGTGCTCGGTTGTTGATGGTGTCGCGAATCGCTAGGCTGTGCTTGGCAAGATCGGCACCTTCATGCTGTGGGTGCTGTTCTTGGTGTTGCAGACCGCCACCAGGATCGTCGGCAGCCTCCTCGCCTGTTCAGCGCAGCAGGAGGAGGGTCATCATGAATCAGCGGCGGCGCGGAGCAGGTCGCCGCCAGCCTCGCCCCACCTTGACCTATACGAGCCAGCGTCAGCGCCGCCGGCGCAGCTGTGGGACCCGCCGCCGCTCCCGTACCCTGCCTCTGCTCCCGCGGCGGATGAGTACTCCTCATCCTCGAGCCTCCGGCGGCGGGCCAGTGCGCCACCACCACCGATGCAGACTGAGGACGTAGTGGTGTCCTCGAGCGCCTACTCGCGTTCCGTTGTGGCGGCAGCTCGTGCGCATTCCGTGTCAGCGTCGCCACTGTGGGCAATAGAGCGAGCCATGCCAGCAAGGGAGGCGGCTGCTGGAGTTAACCGGCCAATGCTGGAGAGGAAGTACTCCAAGATTGTGGACCAGTACCGCTCCTTGGATGAGGTATGTGAATGCGATGCACAATATTTCGTATGACATGTGATGCACAGATTTGAATATTCATGGAGTATTAGCATTTGGATATTTGGTTATCTAGGCTATATTATGTACTTTGATATGAGCATATGTACCTTTTTCTCAGATACTACAAAAGCTGTACAAGGTACATGTATAGGATTACCAACTCCACTGTACCAATGCTTCAGACATTACCTTTGACTACTGCCATACTGCTGAAATCAGCAGGATACAAAAAATATGGCTAGCATGGCCTACTACTATCGAGCACTAGCTCCTAACTAGGATACAATCAAATAAGAGCTGACTGATTAAATAAAACATTTCTCCCCATAATCAGCGAGCTCTTGTTTGGTCTTCATGCTTGATCTCACCAATTCCAACCTTGACCTTCATCTCAGCGTGGTGAATTCAGCCCAGTGCCTTGGTGAGCATGTTGCCTAGTTGTTGACGGCTCTCAACATGCCTGAGGACAATCTGCCCTCTCAACATGCCTGAGGACAATCTGCCCTCCATCCACACTCCCTGATGATGTGGAAATGAGTGTCAAAGCAATGTCAGATTTGCTGTCCAGGGCCGGCACATGGAGCTCTTCTCCGGTGATCTCCCGCAGCAGCTGCCTGAGCCGCCCGCGATGTACTCTGCCTCGTAGAGAGGGCCACAACCCTATGGTTCTGCAACTGCCAAGTGATTGGACATCTATAGAGAAGGAAGAGCATGCTTGTAGTGCTCTATCTTCCATCGATGATGCCCGCCATGCCGTTGTAGCTGACGAGCTCCGTCGCGCATTGGAGATGACACCATCCTCGCTGGTCCCTTTGACAGTGCAAGAATTGCTTGATGGTAGTGAGGTTGTCTTCTCTAGGATTCTCCATGAATATAACCCACCACGAAGGCTTTGTCTGGCCATGAATGCACGAAATAACAGCCCACCAACGATGCTCTGATTGCTCGCCACGTCCACCTTGTCCCCTATGTTTGCCCTATCGTTGCCCATGCTGCTCCGCTCAGCAGCTTCCTCACATAGGAGCTCCGGTGGAGGATGATGGACTCCCTCCCCTGCTCCACCTCTATGCCTAGGTAATAGGTGAGTAGGCAAAGGTTGGGAGAGCTCCTTCATCTTGACCTTGATCTCATCGACGTCATGCAATGTACACGCCTACCACCACTTGGCCGCACGACCCACACGCCTTGTGTACAGAGCACGCTCTGTTTCAAACTTGGCATAGCTAAGGTTTGTCAAGCTTGCGTTGAGCTTGGTATTCCATGCCCACGGGGCCTGCCTGAGTCCATATAGAGCCTTGAGCATGCAGAGCACCCATTGCTCCTGACCAGCGACGATGAAGCCCGGTGGCTGCTTGATGAAGACCGTCTCCACGAGATTGTTGCCTAGGAACACAAACTTCATATCATTGTGATGAACGTTCCAGCCTCATGTTGTCGCCAGAGTTAGCACTACTTGCACCATCTCTATCCTTGCCATCGGTGCGAAACCTTCCTCGAAATCGATGCATTCTCTCTACAAGAACCTGCGCCACTAGCCTCACCTTGTGCTTCACTAGCTTGTGGTGCTAATCCCGCTTCACCTTGTAGACCCATTTGAGTCCAATTTGACCAATAGTCACCGTAGGATAAACAATGAGCTTCGACGTTTTTGTGTCTTCAATGAATGCTGTTGGCGTACTGGGAACGAAGGTCCCCCAAAATGATGGCAAAGTGCTCCACATAAGCCAGCAGGCCAAGACTCGGGGCTAGACCTGTGGTAATCGGCTTTGGGTCCTCTGGGACGCCTCCAAGACCTCTTCCGGACCCCGGAGGTCAGGTCCGGCGGTGCCACATGGAACTACTCGGACCCCCTCCCGTATCTGGGAGGTCGGATCGGCGGGGCGGAGCACTCACACATAAGCCACGTCGCTGCCCTGTGCGGGTTGAGATGTGCAACAGAAGGAAGCTCTAGCATTTAATGAGGGGATACGCTATGGTGTGAGGATCTCCCCCTCAGGCAGGCACATGTTAGGTGGTCTTAGCTCTGGCAAATCAGGTATGTCTAGTCCATTTTCAGGAGTTACTGTTCTTTGCACCAGTGCCGAAATCGTATCCGATGCTACCTTACCCAGCAAAGTCGGAAAACCTATGTTAAGGGTGTGTGTACAGGGGTTTGCAGCGTGCCTTCTAGTGTGCGGCCTAGATTAAATGGCCAGAGGTAATGCCCCAGGTCAGGCTAAGCCGTGACGGGTTCTAAGTGATCCAGCCTTCGGGCATTCGCTTAACCTGTCACGGTGGGTCGTCTGACCTCGGCTTGTCTCACCCTCTCCATGAATCTCCGCAAAACAGGAGTTTGTTGGTTGCTACCCTGATGCGCCACTCTGTCGCCCGAGGCTCGAAAAGGCTGTAAGGAAAATAGTGTCGGATAGGATTAGGCATGGTGCAAGAGCTAGCCTTAGAGAAAGGTTACACTCCTGTACTTAGTTTATTGCTGGATTTTTATCATCCTATTATCCTCTCGGTCCTAACCGGGAACGTCCCTCTGGAGTTCTAGTTTCGATGTCCGAAAGAAAACCAACTTTCGATGCTTCCTCATCTAGTAAAGTCGGTCATACCATAGACAAGTATGGGTGCAGTGGTGTTAGCAGCTAGCCTCTGAGAATGCGTCCTGGATGAAATAGTTAGGATAACTCCCCCAAGTCTGGCTAAACTGTGATGGGTTCTAGGTGATCCGCTGCAGTCTTTTCTCGAACACGCAGGAGAGCTGCGTATTTTTGCATTAAGAAGAATGAAAACAGGGGTAAAATACCCGTTCAAAAAGACCTCACCGGGAGGCAACACACCAGCAAACTAAGACTTTTACAAGGGGGTTGAACGCGACCCGACCCAGTTCTACTCAACCCACATCATGGGAAAGAGGTATTCAATACCCAGCGCCCCGGCCAAAACCCACAGCTTCATCTCAACTCTAGCTGTCGTTAGAACAGAATTAAGACTGGGGGAAATACCATCAAAGACACAACGGTTACGGTGAGCCAAGGACCAAGCTCCCAAGATGATAACTGAATTAAAGCCTCGTCTTTCTTCACCATCCATTGAGCCACTTGCATCAGCCCACCACTCCTCAAAAGAAAGTGCAGAAGGTGGTGGTGCAAGAGAATGAAGCCCGAATCCTCTCAATAATTGGAACCAAAAATCCCGAGCAAAAACACAGCCAATTTAGTAAATGATTGATTGTCTCGGTCATCTGATCGCAAAGAGGGCAGTGGTCTGGGTGAGGTAGACCCCTCTTTTCAAGCCTATCCGCTGTCCAACACCTGTTGTGAGCCAGTAACCACATGAAGAACTTGCATTTGCTAGGCGCCCAGGTCTTCCAAATTCTTTCCCAAGGCTTAAACAGGGTTGCTCCCTGAAATAAAAACTCATAGGCCGACTTTGCTGAATAGACTCCTTAGCTTGCGAAGCGCCAAATATGAGTATCAGCAATCCTAGGCTGGAGTGTCACCTCAGAGAGTAAGTCCCAAAGCTTCAAGAACTCAAGAATGACCCCCCACAGAGAGAGCGCCCTGAATATCAGCAATCCACGAGTGATTTGTAAGGACTTCAAGAACAGTTCGTTTCTTGAGCCTTCTCTTGGGCACTAGACCAACAATACGAGGTGCGAAATCTTCCAATTTCTGTCCAAGAAGCCATCTGTCAGCCCAAAATAAGGTTTGTGACCCATCTCCCACTTCTGTGACTACTGCAATGGAGAAAAAAGCTTGTGCGCATTTATGAATTTGAACCGGGAAGGCCGACCATGGTTTATCCGGTTCTGTTTTTTGCAGCCACAACCATCGCAAACGAAGTGCCCAGCCCAAGCGCTGGAGGTCAGTGATACCAAGACCACCCAATTCAGGTGGACGACAAGTCTTACCCCAAGCCACAAGACAGTGACTCGATCGCGGTCCGCTGCCGCGGTGACCTCGGCCTCCTGCCAGTGCCGTGCGCTCGAGGCGACCGAGCCTTGAGAGTGTCCGTTGGACATGTCACGCTAGTGGGGGGCTGCTGCTTGGGGAAGAGGCTGCCTCAGATGAGCTGCTGCTCGTCTGTTCAGGAGGGGAAGGATGAGCAGGAACAACTGTTGTTACTGCTGCCGGCTGAGAGCAAGGGGGCTGCTGGGAAGGAGATGAGCAGGAGATGTTTAGGCTGCAGGAAAGAACGGTGATACCAGTTGTTAGTATCTGAATTTTTACTCTCATCGAGAGAGGATGACACTAGGAGTTGGGGCAATTTTCTGGTTTATTTCTCACACAATGCCATACCCACTTGATGGGTTGGGGTTACATATTTATAGCTGGCCAAGGCAGCCAAGCATATGGATGCTAGTCTAAGATGTTGTCTAAGATGCGTCTAGTCTAAGATGCTGTCCTGGTTGGGGCAGCAAAGATACTGTCCTGCTGTCCTGGTTGGGGCAGCAAAGATGCTTTCCTGCAGAGGACCACAAAGACCAACAGCACAAGGACTTATTCCATCAATCTTCGGGGCGCCGCCACTTTGTATCCCGCCACCGGCCTCTCACCGGGGCCGATCCGCCCCTCCGCCGGGGTCATGCCGCGTAGGCCTTCGTCAAGGTCGCGTCGCGCGCTGGCCTTTGTCAAGGTGCCCTCCGTCGGGCTTGCGCCGCGCCGGCCCACGCTCAGGCCGCGTCGTTGGCTCCCTTCCGCCAGCACCATCTGCGCCCTTTCTGTCTCCCTCTTTGTCTCTTGGCTAAGGGACACGATAGAAGGGCTCCGTTTTCTCATCTGCTGATGAGACAAAGGGTTGAGATGCGATTGGCTATGGCCGCCCCGGTGATGTCTAAGATCGATTTGCGTTCCCATCGCCCATCGCCCATCGGCTCGAGTGTTATCGACATCGGCTTCGACAACACTGGCTTCTTCCTCTTGTTCGACAATGTCCCCGTCGGCTCGCGTGTTATCGACATCGGCTTCGACAACACTGGCTTCTTCCTCTTCTTCGACAATGTGCGGCATGGTGTGGCTAGTGGCGTGCTAGAGACGCCCGCGTCTTGCCTCTACCCCACGCCTCTTTGCCAATCGACTTACAACGGTTCATCGTCACCATCACCGATCGGGAGGCTCCACCTCGACATCGGCATCGTCTTTGCCTCGCACGCCGTCGGTCTGATCAACTACCGTGACACCACCTGCCCTTGATGTGTGTCATCTACCGTGAGTTGCTTTACCAAGCACGAGGGTTGCCGCTGCATCGCCTCTCGGGCAGCAGCGCGACCTGTCGTCGTCCCTGTCGCCTTCTCGGGCAGTAGCGTTGCCACCTGTCGTCAACCCCATCGCCTCCTCAGGCAGTAGCGCCGTCACCTGTCGTCGACCCCCCGCCATTGCCTCTGCATCACTATCGACTTCGTCGTTGTGGGTCTGCGAGCTGTTCAACACCTGCGAGCTGGGCCGGCACACCTGTCATTTTGCGTTGCACCTGCATGCTGCATCGACATCCCCATCGCCGGTCTGCGCCGCATTTGTCATCGAGTTCTTCGCTGACTTGAAGTACCACTATCGCACTCCACTGGTTCTCCTTCCTGTGCGTTGTGGCTCTCACTGCTACAATGCCAGGAACCTCGATGTGTCGCCACGCCTACCTCATCGCCTTCGTTTAGCACAACCTCATCGCCAGCGTCATCGTCTCGTCCTTGACTACTTCGTCTACTCTGTTCTGACAACCGTAAGTTGTGATGGCACTCCCGCCGTGCTGCACCACAACTGTCGTGGAGGCCTTCTCTACTGGTCCCTTTAGATGCTGACACATATGGCCTTCTCCCTAGTACGTCCGGTACTGGCACCACCGGCACGTGCCTTCGTCCACGACGCATTTCCAGGCTTGGCAAACCTGGAGCATGCCTCGTCCACAGCGGCTTGACAGCATAGTCCTCGGCGTCGGCCTTATCCTTCATCGATTGCCTCGACTACGTCGCCATCTTCGTCTTTGGCACCCTGCTTTTGCACCACCGTTACCCTGGCGCCTTCTGGTGCTATGGGCCTTCCCGCGTGTTGTGCCCGCGCCCGCTACTTGTGCGGCTTGTCTTCTTCGGCATCCTCGACAGCTTCATCGACCACAGCTACCCTACGCACGACACCTCGACCACGGCTCAGCGTCCTCATACTTGGTTACTTCGACATTGGCACAAAGGGCAGTCGTCTGCATGAGCTCCTTTTGGGTTTCCTCTCCAGTCATTGCCTCTGCATTGTGATACAGTTATGACTACGGGGGGATGTCAGCTCTTCAGCTTGTTCTCCGGTCTGATCGTCTGCGATGCGCTAGCTACGATTGCGGGGGGGGGGGGGGGGGGGGGGTGTTAAGAGTACAATTAGTAGTATTAGATGTCTTGTATCTTTAGGAGTCATATATCTAGGACTGTCATATGTATCCGGGAAGGTGCCTTGCCGTCTAAGTCTTGTACTCCTATATATTTGACCCACGGGCTCCTTGTAATACATCCAACCACTATACGCAATCCTTCCTACTGGTTTTGTACATGTAGGCCATCATTACTACCGGGACTTCTCTCTACAGGCATACCCTTCCTTGTACTATAAAAGGGAGCGGACGTGCATAGCAACACTAAAAGCGCACTAGGACACTCGAGAACCCCCATGTAAAAGCTGAACTTCCTAGCTTGCATCCACTTGCAAAACACCACACAGAGGACGTAGGGTATTACACTTCGGCGGCCCGAACCTCTCTAAACCCTTGTGTTCATCATCTCCTTGCTAGATCTACATCGTTGCTTGCCGCACGTCAACCCCTCATACTCACAGAGGAGCCGCTCGAGTGACCCCATCTGTCATTCATACAACAAATGCCATATCTTTCAGCATCGCCCATTGCCTAGCTTCATCCTGCTCCGATGCAGGGAACGGCGAGCCAGCACTGCTGAAATGTAGCTCTTCCTCATCTAGGGCCCGCACCACCATTTTGGGCAACGTATTGTCGCTGACGAGATTGTTGGTCACCTGAAATCGCAGTATCTCCCATTGTGCTTGGCGTCAACATGCAGGGACGCGTGTGATGGTGTCGTGACAAAGCGACTCGGTGAAGGAAAGCCATGTGTTTCTGCCTCTATTGTGCAGTAGTGTCCTCCCGCTTCTTGAGCTCAAATGTGAAGAGTTGTTGACGCCACTGTCGTCGTCATACCTTTCTCTGGGCTTATCCAGTCCAGCATGCCGCTTCATCAAACACCACATCGCACGAGACAAACTCGCCGCGCCTGTGGGTCATGAAGGTGATAGGCCTTGCTCCCAACCTTGTAGCCTAGGAACACCATTGGTGTGCTCCTATCTCCAAGCTTGCTCAAGTTGGGCTTCATCACCTTGACATGCCCAATGTAGCTGAATGTCCAAAGGAAGTTCTAACACCATGAAATCCTTTAGACATTTGGTCGGTGAGTGATTCAAGATGAACACCGTCTCAACCCAGAACATCATCGACGCACCTTTTGCCTTTAGCATGCTCCGATCCGTCTCTTGTGTAGTAACTGTCAAACTCCAGTGAGGTGAATTCGTCGCCACTATCCGTCCTCAGGACCTTCAGCTTCTTGCTCGTCTAGACCTCCACCTTGGCCTTGAAGGCCTTGATTGCCTTCGCTGCCTCGTTCTTGGTCGAGAACATCTTCAACCACATGAAATGACTGTTGTGGTCCACGAGCAGGAGGAAGTACCTGCCTTCCATGTGTGGCTGATATGATTGGCCTGCACATTACTTTCTGAATCGGTTCCAATATGTTGTTGGCGTGGTAGTTTGCCGCCTTTGGGAACAATGCGCACTTCTGCTTTCTAGCGATTCAACTACGACATAGCTCCCCATTGTGCTTGATCTCTGGCAATGTCTTCACGATCCTCGACCACCCTCAGACGCTCAATCACGTGCTTGATCTTCAGCATGGATAGATCGAGCAACGTCTTGATGGAGATTGCTACTTGTTGTACGCCTTTGGCACCACAGGCAGATACTTTGCCACCGCCATTTTCTTGGTGACCTTGTCTTGAAGCACCTCTAACTGGCTAACTAGCAAAGTGAAATGCAAACTGAAGTCTTCCATCGCCTTGCCATTGTGGAACACGATGTTCTCAAAGTTGTGGCAGAGATTGGACTTCTTTCCACTATCATTGTTGTTTATCGATGTGCATTGCCTCCAAGCTGCTCCAGGCCTCCTTCGCCGACACCTTGCTCCCTAGAGTTGAGACATACTCTGGTTGGACAGCCTTCAAGATGGCCACCTTCGTGAGCAGCGCCCAGTTGATGTAGTTTGCGTGCGTCAGTGTTGGGTACTGCGGGCCTCCCACCTTGCGCACCATCTTCACCACCACCTTCAAGATGGCCACCTTCATGAGCAGCGCCTAGATCTAGCTAGGTGTATTGGCTACTAGATCTAGGAAATACCGGGTGCTCCTGGTAATGGATTGATGATTACCCTCCTCCTGTCATACAGCCATTCAACGCATCCCTTCAGGCCTTCACTCGCAGTTCCTTGATCATCTTAGTGGCTATGGTGAGTTTGCATTCATCTCCGGCCCTTCCCTTAGTCACTTAATAATGAGCTGTCTCTGTCCCACACTTAGTCCCCCTTCTCATTGCTTTAGGAGGCGGCAGGAAATAATCCAAATGGCAGACCATTATGGTATCATGTTATCATTCTGAACGTAGGTGCTGGAAGAACCGCACGTTTCAAATGCAAGTAGTGTGATCGGGAATTCTTTGGATCCTATTGTAGAGTTATAGCACATCTGCTTCGAATACATAACTTTGGAATCAAAGTCTGCCCAAATATGACTGAACCAATTTATCAACATATTCAAAATGAAATCGCAGAGGCTGAAGGAGCAAATTGTTTCTGAATTATATATTGCTGAAGTAGGTTGCTCCGAGACACAAGTTCAAACCACTAGAATCTATTTATTGATCATATTGAGCTTACAATTGGTTTGCTATTTGGCTATTAATTAGGAAGAGTTTTATCTACATGCAACCAATAAGGGTATGTTCGCATACTCATTTATCGGTTTGAGTATGTTCACATACTCATTCTAAGATACCTCAAATGTCACCGCATAAAAATTTACAAAATAGCCCCTAATTTTAATATACTATGATAATACCTTTATATTAGTACATATAACGAGGTATGTCCACATGCCTCAAGTATACACGCATACCTCAAGCACATACCACTACAGATGGTCAAGTATCATTGTATACTCTATGTACATACCTTTCGTTTCACTAGATATGGCCAAAATTTTGAGGTACACAAGTGAGTGTAGCTACATGCACATGTAAAAGCAATTTTCCTATTAAATATATACATCTGGCCAAGAATTCATCTCTGTCGTGCATGGCCTGGGCCACTGCCGGAACACGGTACTTGCCAACGTCATAGGACCGGATGGCTGGAGGATCACGGCCCTTGACCACCTTGAAAGGCGTATCCCATAACACCGTGTGAAAGGATGTATTGTAGACGTATTCCACCCATGGTAGCCAGCGCAGCCACTGGCGCGGCAGGTCGCCTATCAAGCAACGCAAGTACATTCCAAGGGCCTTGTTCACACGGTGGAGGCCGAGCTCATCTGTAGTTTGATGCCCATGTGTTTGAACGACGTCTTCTAGAACGTTGAGGTGAACATCGGGTCGTGATCGGAGACAATGGATGCTGGAAGACCATGGAGGCACACAATCTCATTAAATAATGTTGTCGCCACTATCATTGCTGTGTAGGGGTGCGCCAGGGCGAGGAAGTTTGTGTACTTGGAGAATCTATCTACCACCGTGAGGATGATCACCGAATTGCCCCCGACCTTGGGCAGCCCCTCAACGAAGCCCATGAAATGGCGCTCCCCACTGCTGAGGGTATAGGTAGAGGGAGCAGCACACCAGCCAGATGGAGTGTGGAGTGTGCACATGGTCTTTTTCCTCCGGTAGGTGAGACAATTCCACACATGCTCTTGGATCCTGGGCGCGTGGAGTGTGTAAGTCACGTTGAAACCGGTGAAGAGTCTTTTCGGTGCTCTCGTGTCCGCTTGCAGGCACTGCGGACACCACCTCGTGCATCCTGTCCACCTATGTCCATGGGGCGGATAAGGTGCAACGGCAATTTGTTCCAGTAAAGCCATGAAGGCGGGTAGCGTGGTTGCTGCTTGGCAAAGGTTGGCGAAGAAGTCGAAGGACGTTACGGAGATGGCTATAGCCACGCCACCGTCACTTCCGCGGCGTGATGGTGCATCAACCACTATTGTTCCGGCCTAGCCGATATTCCACTAAAAAATCAAACAATTTCCTTACCCAATGGTGCTAGGATATGGTGGCGAGGCGTTGATCGAGGAGAAACTGGAGGCTATAATGATCCGTGCGGATCACGAACTAACGATGCCATAGGTACGATCGCCAGTGGTGCACGACCTGCCTTAGGCCGATGAGTTTGCGCTCGCCATCGGGCCTCTTCGCCGCACACCGCCGTGGCTTCTGCTGTGAACTCTGCATGCTTGTCATGCTGCTATGCATGCCGCCGTGGTGGAGGCTGCGACCCCTCTCCCTGTAGGCTCCCGCTACGGTCACGCGTCGCTCGTTGTGGGTCCACACCACCCTCCGCACGCAGTGGCCATGGTGCGGCGCCTCCAGCCTTGGGGCCGCGCCGCCCTCCACGCATGCTAGACGTGGGGTCACACCATTATGGAGGCTGGGCCTTGCTGGCCCTCTCGGTCAGTCTGTCTGCTCCATGGGGGTCGTGTGCGCTCTCTCTCTCCATTGGTCTCTATAGAGGATGATGAGGGGAAGATCAGAGCTGAGTCACTAGCTCAGCTCCCTATTCAACTCTTTGATTCTTCTTTCACCAGATGACCATGTTGAGTGGATTTACCCTAAGGGTGCCCCAGTTTGTACCCATGTTTGCCAGTGTCTTTTTTTTCTTTTTTCCGTGCAGAGATCAGGTTTGCACCGCTCATCGCTTGTTGCCTTCACACATCTTCGACAATGACATCGACAACACCAGCCTCCTCAACTACGACCATGCAACATGGTGTGGTTTGCGGCGTACCCGGGGACGCATGCCTATGCCGCGCCTCTTCAATTGCACACATGGACATTGACATTGCCACTACCATCTCCACATGTGAAGAAGTCTTCTCTGTGATGGTGCTAGAACTCTTCTATGTGATATTGGTGTTGATTCCTCCTTTACTCGGTCTCATTGTCACTAGATAACAATTGATCTTCAATATGTTCCCAGCTGGTAGACTTCTTCACAAAAGCACAAACAAGACAACAACATCAGCTTCACATGCTCAAACTCAATGCTTGAGATCCTTCACTTCCACCTGTAGAGAATTAGGGAAACACCTCACACCCATTAGGGAGGGGTGACCTTTCATTATATAGCCATAGAAGGCTTGTGGTACAAGTAATACAATGGGCCTCGGGCTGTACACAGATGGCCTATACAATATCCAACACCCGCCCGCAATCGCAGCGGGAGGATCACGAACGCAAAGACTGGACCTAAACTCTGTAAATAATTGTACAGGCAAGCCTTTGGTCATGATATCCGCGAACTGGTGGGTAGAAGGGACGTGCAGCACTCGGAACTGCCCCAAGGCCACCTTCTCGCGAACAAAATGGATGTCGATCTCGATGTGCTTTGTGCGACGGTGATGGACTGGGTCAGCGGTCATGTAGATAGCGCTGATATTTTCACAATAGACGATCGTCGCCAAAGGTATGGAGATGTGAAGCTCCTGAAGCAGCTGTTGCAGCCAGCAACACTCAGCCACAGCATGGGCCACAGCGCGATACTCGGCCTCTGCACTGGAGCAGGATACTGTGGTTTGGCGCTTGGAGGACCAAGACACCAGATTGTCACCAAGGAAGACACCGTAGCCCGAAGTGGAGCGACGGGAGTCCGGACAGCCAGCCCAATCTGCATCTGAATAGGCTGTCAAGGACTGAACCAATCCAACACCAATGTGAAGACCGATGGAGAGGGTGCCCTTGATGTAGCGAAGAATGCGCTTGATCAATGCGAGGTGCGGTTCGCGGGGATCATGCATGAACAAGCACACCTGCTGAACTGCATATGCCAAGTCAGGTCGAGTCAGCGTGAGGTACTGCAAGGCACCAGCAAAGCTGCGATACGCAGCGGCGTCGGCGACAGGAGCACCATCCGTGGCGGACAGCTTGGCCTGAGTGTCAACAGGTGTCGTGGTCGAGTGACACAGCCATGCCAGCCCGCTGAAGAAGATAGACTGCATACTGCCTCTGGGACAGGAACAGACCGTCCGAAGAGCGCGTGACGGAGACCCCGAGAAAGTGATGGAGGTTGCCTAGGTCCGTCATGGCGAACTTAGTGTGGAGGCGCTCGGTGATGTGCTGGAGGAGTGCCGTCAAGGAGGCGGTCAGGACGATGTCGTCGACGTAGAGGAGCAGGTATGCGACACTATCTCGATCTTTGTATACAAAGAGAGACGTGTCCGAGGTCGAAGCGACGAAGCCGAGGCGACAGATGTAGCTGGCAAACCGCTGGTACCACGCGCGAGGCGAGCAGAAGGGTCAACGAATCCAGGCGTTTGCTGACAGTAGACTGTCTCCGTCAGCTGGCCATGGAGGAAGGCGTTCTTGACGTCCAACTGATGTATGGGCCAGGCATGGGATGCCGCAATGCTAAGGACGACGCGGACCGTAGCCTGCTTGACAACAGGGCTGAATGTCTCATCATAGTCAACACCGGGCTGCTGGGAGAAGCCGCGCACCACCCAGCGTGCTTTGTGGTGGGTAAGTGTGCCATCAGAGTGGAACTTGTGCTTGTACAGCCACTTGCCCGTCACAACATTGACACCAGGTGGCCGTGAGACAAGGCGCCAGGTGTCGTTGGCCATCAACGCTTGATACTCGTCAGTTATCGCAGCTCGCCAATTGGGATCAGCGAGCGCGCTGCGATAGTTAGACGGAATCGGAAGGAGACGAGTGCGTGGCGGAGAGGTTCATCAGGACAATAGGAGGCTTGAGGGAGCCTGTCTGAGACTGGGTGACGATGCGGCGCAGAATAGGGGGCGGTAGGGCGCCCTGCATGGGACACCGGGGCGGTGCAGGAGGCTGGAGGGGCCGCTGCAGAGCTGCAACAGGTACAGCGCCCGCTGCAGCTTGTGCAGCGGTGGCTGGTGGTACAGCGCCCGCCGCAGCAGGAGTAGCCGGACGCACGGCTGGTCAGGGCACGGCCGGCGCCCATAGACAAGGCCGAAGCGCCCGGCTGGAGGTGCTCGGAGGGGGGGTGGGGGGCTGGTGCCCTGCGAAAGTAGACCTGCCCGAACCGGCCGGCAGGAGTAGGAACAGGCTGCTGAACAGCCTGGGCAGGGGCTGGTCCAGCCTGCTGAACGGCCTGTGCGGGGGCAGGGGCCGGTCCAGCCTGCTGTACAGCCGGTGCAGGGGTCGGTCCAGCCTGCACAGGCGACGCCAGGGGGGAAGCAGGCGGCAACACAGGAGTCCTGCCCGGAGTCGAAGACGGCCGCGGTTGCCCAACGTTTGGAGGGAACGGAGCAGCAGCGGGAGGGGGCAGCCGTTGCTCAACGACCGCACGGGGCGGAGCCTCGGCTGTAGCTGCATCAAGAAGAAAATCAAGTGCAGGGGGTGGCGTAGAGGCAGCTGCAAAGGGAAAAGCGTGCTCATCGAAGACAACATGGCGGGAGATGATGATACGCCGAGAGGTGATGTTGAGGCATCGGTAGCCTTTGTGGGATTCAGGATAACCCAGGAAGACGTAGGCTGCCGAGCGAGGGGATGGTTTGTGTTTGGCCGTAGCAGAAAGATTAGGATAGCACAAATAGCCAAAGACGCGGATGTGCTCGAGGTCAGGGAGAGTGCCATGGAGAACCTCATAGGGTAAGCGGTTGTTGATGGTGGATGAGGGATGCCGGTTAAGAAGATAGGTGGTAGTGGCTAAGGCCTCAGTCCAGTAGGTGGACGCCATGGAGGCATGGAGGAGGAGGGTGCGGACGGAGTTGTTTAGGGTACGTATGATGCGTTTGGCCTTGCCATTTTGTGGGGAGGTGTAAGGGCAGGAGAGGCGTAACAAGGTTCCACGGGAAGCTAGAAAGGAGGTAGTGGCGTTGTTAACGAACTCAGAGCCATTATCAGCTTGGAGGCATTTTATAGGCAGGCTGAACTGGGTACGTGCATACTGGAGGAAATTAAAGACCTCAGATTTGCGCTTCATGGGGAATGTCTAGCAAAAATGACTAAAATCATCCAGGAGGACAAGATAGTATAAACAACCCGAAATACTAGCCACTGGAGACGTCCAAACATCACAATGAACGAGTTCAAAAGGGGCAGAAGTGCATGAACTAGACCTATTGAACGGTAGCCGTGTATGTTTACCAAGCTGACAAGCATGACAAATAGAATGGTCTACTTTATTACATGAGATGACACCGGTATTCTGTAAGGTGACTAATGTAGCTGGGGCGGGATGACCAAGACGCTGATGCCACACGGCGGGGGAGACGGCCAAGTAAGCTTGGGCGGCACTGGAGCTGGCAGCAACAGGGAAGGTGTAGAGGTCGCCATCACTAGTGCAGCGCAGGGTCTCGCGTCTGGTCTGGAGATCCTTAACAGAAAAACCAAAGGGGTCAAATTCAATGGAGCAATTATTGTCGCGAGTGAATTGACGTACTAAAAGGAGATTGTGTACTAAGTATGGGGTAACAAGGACATTGCTAAGAGAAAAGGTGGAAGATGGAGTGGAAAGCAAAGAAGACCCTTGGGTAATGACAGGAATAGTGGTGCCATTGCCGACAAGGATGGATGAATAGGTGGGCGGCGAGTGAGAGAACAGTATACCTTCCGAAGAAGTCATATGCGAGGTGGCGCAGGTGTCGAGAATCCAGGGGTCCAACCCCTGGAACTGCAGCTGCTGGAGCGCAGCGACCAGGCCGGCCTGGTCCCAGCTGGGGGTCGGTGCTTGCTGCGGCCAGCCCTCTTGCTGCGGCCAGGACTGGGGCAGGGACGCCTGAGGGCAGGCGAAAGCAGTGTGCGCCTGAGGGTACGGCCCGAGGACGCCAGGGGAAGGGGAGCGCCATGGCCCTGGACTGAAGAAGACCCATGGTCTGCTCGGCCGGGGACCATTCTGTTGCTGTGCGCCCTGCTGCTGCTGCTGGCCGCCCTTGCGCCAGCAGTTCTTGCGGTTGTTGCGACCGCCGCCGCCGCTGCCAGCGCTGGTGTTGTTGCCGCCGCTGCCCCCGCCAGTACCGCCAAGAGCAGCGAGGGCTGCAGAGGACTTGCAGCCTCCAGTGCATGTGCCGGGGGTGCTGCCTGTGCCGGCGGCGGCAAGGGCAGTAGCCTAGGCGTTCTTGACATCGTTGGCGAGGCGGAGCTCCTTGAGGCGCAGCATATTGTGCGCTTCCGCAAACGATGGCAGTGGCTTGGAGTTGGCGATGTCGTCGGCGGTGTTGGAGTAGCGAGGGTCGAGGCCGTGGAGGAGGTTGAAGACGAGCTGCGGACCGTCAACAGGGTAGCTGACGTCACCGAGCGCATCGGCGAGTGACTTCATCCGCTTGCAATAGTCGGAGACGGGAAGGTCGCCTTGGGTGAGCGAGTGAAACTCGTGGCTCAGGTAGACGGCCTTGGAGTCCTTGTTGGCGGTGAAGAGGTCGGAGATGGCCACCCACAGGGCACGTGCAGACTGCCCGGCAGCGACCGATCCGAGTAGCCAGCTGTGGACGCAGTGGTCAGCCTGGACCCAAGCGGGGTCGTTGGGGCGAGGATCAGATTCGTCGATGTGATAGAGGAGGCCGAATTTGCCGCACAGGGAGGTGAAGAACGAAGACCACTTGGCATAGTTGGGGTTCTTCAACTCTAGGGTAACAAGGACATGGGACCGGACGCAGACGGTGGCGTAGGGGTTGATGTAGACAGGGGCAGCGGTGGAGGAAGAGGCCGGCAGGGTGTTGGAGGACTGGTTGGGGGAGGTTGCTGCGGTGGTGCTGGAGTCGGACGACATGATCTCCGAGCAGGGAGGAGGCACGCACAGGCAGGGAGAGGCACGCGCAGGCAAGGAGTGCGCGGCAGGGAGGAGGGAGGGCCGGCGGCTGCCTTGGGTGGTGCACGCAGGGAGGGGAGAGGGCCGGCAGCTGCCCTAGGTGCGCGCCCAGGGAAGAGGTGGGGGCGGCGGCTAGGGCTGTGTGGGGCAGCGGAGAGGGGAGAGCTAAGATAGGGCCTGGGTCTCGTGATACCATGTAGAGAATTAGGGAAACAACTCACACCCATTAGGGAGGGGTGACCTTTCATTATATAGCCATAGAAGGCTTGTGGTACAAGTAATACAATGGGCCTCTTGGGCTGGACATAAGATGGGCTATATAATATCTAACACCACCTTTAGTTTGAAGGGGTGTTAAGGCTCATAGTGTTAAGGCCACATGCACCATTGTAGACTCAACTGATATGATGTTTGGCATATGGAATCATCTTGAGCACACTTTACTTTTGCATCTCTCTTATTCTCTGTAGTTCCATTGGCCTGAAATACAAGGGCCATCAAACCCTAATATATTAGTACTAAAAATGCAGGTTATCGAAGCATTAGCACACGCTGGTCTTGAATCTTCCAATTTAATCATTGGAATTGATTTCACAAAGAGTAATGAATGGACAGGTAGTTTGTTGAACATTGCAAAGTAAGAAAACATTTGTTCTTGAACCTTGATAGCTGACTACTACATTTGCAGGAAAGAATTCCTTTGATGGCATGAGCCTGCATCATATTGGTGACACCCCAAATCCTTACGAACAGGCAATATCCATAATTGGGCAGACCTTATCAGCTTTTGACGAGGATAATTTAATTCCTTGCTATGGTTTTGGAGATGGTAGCGTGCTGTACTTCTATTAGTATGGGCAAAATTGTACACATCTAATAGTTCTTTAAATAATGCAGCCTCTACACATGACCAAGATGTATTTGCCTTTTATCCTGATGAAAGACCATGCAATGGTTTTCAAGAAGCTTTAGCTCGATACAGAGAAATCGTTCCTCATCTTCGCCTTTCTGGTATGGAAATTCAATTTCGTTTCTCAAACACCTTGGAGAGCTGCGTATTGTTGCATTATCCTGAGGAAAGAGTATAATAGTACAACGCCCCGCCAACATGTGGAAATTCAGTTTTTATTATGTTGGATATATCCAATGGTTAATTCATGGATACAATTTGAAATATAGGAACACTTCTGTATAGTTTCTTGGGGCCCTCACAACCTTTATTTACAGTAATAGGATTACTTCTTGCCTCAAATTTGGTCCTGTGATTAGGTGTCTCTTAAACATGTACATTTTGACAATTTTCAAGGTCCTACATCATTCGCCCCAATAATTGAAATGGCCACAACAATTGTGGAGCAAAGTGGTGGTCAATACCATGTTTTACTGATCATCGCTGATGGGCAGGTATGCCCTGGTCCATTTACATTTCTTTACTGATATCTCTGTTCAAATTATTATATTATATTGAATAAGGAAACATTTCTTTACTGATATCTCTGTTCAAATTATTATATTATATTGAATAAGGAAAAAGTGAAATGAATTTTATCTATTATTATGTTAATGTCTAAAGCTATCAGTACTAACAATGTTGCCGATTATTACGTCCATGTCTGATGCAATAACTGTACAGGTCACAAGAAGTGTAGATACTGAATTTGGTCAGTTAAGTACACAGGAGCAAACGACACTTGATGCTATTGTACAGGCCAGGTAATGAAGTAATGATTTATATTATTGGGCAATGAATATGTACCTAGGTTTTATGTTTTGTAGTGCTTGGGGAAAGTAGGCGTAGGTAGGGCTTCAATTTTTTATGCTCAAGACAACACTACACAGAAGTTACATTTACATCGAAGTATTTATCATTGGGATTTCGTAGTCATGGATCATCTTACTCCGATCATGACTAGATTATGATACTACAAATGCTCTGTGTACAAATAGGATGTTCTCTAATTACCAAGTTTCAAATAAAACTTGTAATTGTTCTATGGGTTTAAATAGCTTTGGTTATTGTGTTAGTCAACAATTCTTGGAGTTACTAATAACATGTTTAAAATACATGGAAGTTTATTAACTCTAGCCTACCCAAACTTGCTTGGGCCAGCAAATTGTGTTACAAGCATAAAAAACCCTATTGTTTTTTTTAGAAAAAGGAAGTTTTATTCTGGCCTCTGCAAGAGGTTTACACTTAACCATTCTTAACACAAAAAAAGCACACAAAGTTGCTTAAGAAGAACAAACTCTTAAAGTCTAACACGGACTAAGCAAAAAACCCTGTTGTTAGTTAGGCCATATAACTTTCATCGCAGTGGTAGGATCTCAGACACAGACTAGACCTAAAATCAGTAGAGAACTATGCAAGCAAGCCTTTGGTCATAATCTCTGCAAACCGGTGTGATGAAGAGGCATGGAGTACGCAACCTCCTCATGGATAAAGGAAACATTGATCTTGAATTCTTGATATGATTCGTGGGACGACGATGAAGAGGATTGACCCGATTGTCATATTGGCAACACTAGCATTGCCACAAAAGATAACGATTGATCGAAGAAGCACTCATATGTGTAGCTCTTGGAGAAACTGTCGTAACTAGCAATGCACAGCAACGGCATGGCCGATAATGCGTTACTTCGCCTCTGCACCTGGCATTTGGCTAAACCAGATTATCATTGAGTCAGGACAGCTAGTCCAATCTATGACTGGAGTATTTAGTCCAGGATTGTATCGGAGTGATGTTGATGTGAAGCCCGGTAGAAACAGTGCCCTTCACACAGCGCATGATGTGCTTGATCAATGTGAGATGGGGATCTTGGGGATAATTCACGGAGAAGCAACCTTGTACCACATAAGCCAAGTCTATGAGTCAACTTGAGGTATTAGAGAATAGTAACAAGGCTCTTATACTTGGATTGGCCTTCAAATGACTAACCTTGTTGATGCAGATCTTCTCATGATACCATTCATTATATTACGAGTAAATATCTTCATGAAGCTTCTAGGTATCAGCTGGACGTATTGCTCTTGAGCTCTTGATCATCATGGTATTAGATATCGACAAATTTGGCCTAAATTACTAATTTAGCAATTTCCTCTGGTACCTCTTGACACCTTTCTGGATTGCATTAGTAAGCTTGGCAATACAATAATCTTGTAGGACCGAGAAGGTGACTAGAAGGGAGATGGGGGAATAGGAGGTAAATAAAAAAGCTCTCTCCTTGCATTGTGCAAGATCATGTGGCTATGGACAAGATTCTAACCCTAGACATAACTATGAAAGCACTAGAGAAGCATTGGATCCAATGCCCAAGAGAATGGGCGAGAACCTGAGCAAGAAGCCAAGAACCACCAAAACAGACACAAAAAGAAACCAGACTGTCCCATCCAACAACAAAAGAATGGACCGGACAGTCACTCAAGAACGCATGCAAACGGACTGAAAATCCCTTGTACTGACCGAACACTCTAAAGTCCTGGTTTTTTCCTGACTGTCTAGTCACTCAAGAATTCATGCAAACGGGCATGATGACAGTCACTGATCGAACAGTGCGAACAGTCCAAAGTCCATGTTTTTTATTGACCAGACAGTCACTGACAGGGACTTAAAAGAAAATTGCCATAACCATATCAAATGACCTCCAAAAATCATGAAATTTTAACTATAGGAAAAGGAAGACGGGCATGATGACCAAGTTGACACACGAGAAACTGAAGTAGTATTTTTATTACATCAAGGAATAACTGACTCAAGCTCTAATCTAGAAAAAGACTCGTGCCCAGAAGCATCGCCGAGGAAGCCAGAAGGCAACGAGGTGGAGGTCGAAGTGTGGAAGGGGTAAAGCCGTTCGAAGCTATTGCACCTAGCGATCATGTTCCAAGACTGCAGATCCTTCACAGTACTGAAAGGGTCAAATTCAATGGAACAATTATTGTTAGTAGTATAGCGGCGAACAAATAGAAGGTTTTTTATGAGATGTGGAGAAACAAGAACATCAAGTAAGTGCAAGTGGGCAGTGACGACTGTGCTGCCTGTGGGGGATGGATATCCCCTGGCGCCTCATGGTGTGGATTCAAGACGTGGGCCATTAGAGGGCCTAAAGAAGTCGGACAGTTAGTTTTATGGGCCGACCGACCGATTTAGGCCCAAAGGTGGTGACGACAATGAAGACTTGGCAATCAAGGTAAGGGAGTCGTGATTCAGGAAGGCACCAAGGCGTGCGTGACTTGGATCCGAACTCCGTATATGCGGAACTCGAAGGAAAAGAAAGATACGCTCGCGGGTTCTATGCGATCTGTTGTAATCAAAACCGACTAGGAGATTTAGAAGGAAACCTGACTTGCAACCCTAGAACCCGTAGCAGGTGAGAGACCCCTACATCTCTCTCTAATCTCCATCTCGCGCCACCGCATACTAAAGCCCTAGCGCTCATTGTAACCTCGAACTCGTAGCAATATAATCTCGCTACAAATAGGACGTATGGTGTTACGCTTTCCGACGGCCCAAACCTGTATAAACCTCGTATCTAAACCCTGACAGTTGGCACGCCAGGTAGGGGCGGCGACATCGACACCAAGTTATCTCCATGGCCAACCCTCTTCAACAACGCCATCAACTTCGCTCCCGGTGAGATGATCCGTTTTGGATCTATCTCGTTTATCGCCGACAAGGACGGCTATTTGCATTGACTCAGCTCCGCGATGGAGGAGGCGTGTGGTCACAAGGCCGCCGCGCCGACTCAACAGCAGCCTTCAGCAACCCCTGCGACGAGATCTATCTCAACCACCGCCCCGCTCCAGTCAACCAATGCGTCGGCACCTGCTGCGCCGACTCGTCCTCGAGTCCCGGTGCCTCGATCCACCGCCGGGACTGCTCCTGCCCCACCTGCCTCACCGCGCAGGGGCCCACCGAGGACAGCTTTGGGCCAACCTAGCTTGGGCCCTCGACGACCTGCTTCAACATTTGCCGTGACCTTGCCGACTCGACGCACGCCGCTTCCCACCTCCCCGACCTCGATCTGGACTCTGATCAGTCGGGCGAGAGAGGGGCAACGGGCTGGCTGCGTTCACTACGGATCAGGCTCGCATTGGCCCGCCTCAACTCGGGGCGGATCTACTTCAACCTTGCCGCCCTCATCGGGTAGCGTGCCGTCTGTGGCACGGCACTCTTCGTCATCCGCTTCCTCAGCCACCTCTTCCTGAAAAGGGCGGCGAGGACCCGTCCTAGGGCACCGCAGGCACAGCCATTCCCTCACCTTCAATGGAGGGCAGGAGGCGCCTGAATCGAACCGTAGAGGGTTGGCTGCGTCCTGGATCCCTCACAGGCTTCATAACCTTGCTGCAACGTACCAGGGGCTTTTCTCCCGCGCCTCGGCTCCCCTCAAAGACGACGAGGGTGCACGGGAAACGCCCGCGCTAGAACAACAGTCTGCACTACTCGCGGACGACGACATCTTCAACGCGGCTGAGGAGCCACTCACGGGCCTCCGTTTGGGGCTCGTCATCAACTCCACCCCCGCTGGCAAGACTACCTACCCGACGGAACCATCGGTAGCGCCTTCATCGACGTCCGCGCCATCGGTGCGACATCTGCAACGACTTCGGCTACCTCTTCCTCAGGAGAGTGGCGAGGGATCGTGCCCGTCTGTGGTTTGCAACCTCGAGTCTCGAGACGTGGCCGAGGCAGGATCGATCGTCGCCGTGGCCACCAAGTCCGCGGCATCTGCTCCCGAGCTTCACTCGGAGGAAGCGTCTACGTTACTCGATGACCAAGCCAGCTCCACCCTCTGCTTCCCCGGAGTCCTCGTCATCAACGGGGGAGTGGAGGACGAACCTGTTTTTGACAACGAGCCATCCGTTAACGGAGAAGACCCGCAGCAGCGCGACTTGCGCCGACGCAGGAACTGGCGCCACAACATCCGTCGCCATCACAATTCGGGGACTCTGGTCCCGACTCTGCCTGTCTCGCAAGACGAAGTGACCACGGCCAGCGAGACTCCGGAACAGATTGAGGAACATCGCCAGAGGAACGGCCGACTTCGGGAGCGCCGGCAGGTGCAAGCTCAGCAATTCGCCCGTGACCGCGAGCGGGAGCATGACGGGAACGATGGCGTCTGACCTCGAGCACCACTGATCCCTGGCCGCAACCTACTGCCAGAATTCGCCGCAACCATGCAAACTCTGAGTTAGGCTAGCGGTGTGCTGGCGCGGCTCGCGGACATCCTCCCCAACTCTCCAGACGGGGAGGCCTAGCGCCAGATCCTCACTCAAGCGGCGAATCATCTCCTGCCGGTGCCTGACGCTGCTGCTACTGCCGGCGACGCCTGCCACGTCATCAACAACGGGCGTGATGGGCGCCTCAACATCGAGCAATCGCGTGCGCGCCGACATGACGAAAAGCTAAGGCGTCGTGAAGAGTATGATCGAGACCACGGCGTTTCTCGACAAGACGCTGGCGGCCGAGCCCGTTCCGGCGCGGGTTCTGTCAATAGCCCGCTGGTTCGACGCTCGGTCCACGACCGACTAGGAGGCAACCCCCCATGACCAGGGGGCGCTCAGGGCGAAGATCGGGGCGCACCGGCCCATCGTGGCGTAGTCGGTATTTCCGCCTTCACTCGGCGGCTTCGCGAGGTGGCGTGGCCGCAGAATTTTAAAGTCTCCAACGTCGACAAGTACGAGCCCAAGCAAGATCCGAGCGGGCCTACCTCTCGATCGTGTTGGGACAGGATGCGCTCCAGTGGCTTTGTCATCTCCATAGCGACTGCATCGACAGCTGGGACGATTTCTGCCATCGGTTCACTGCCAACTTGGCTAGGAAGCATTGATCACGGCGTCGTCCGAGCGAGTTCCGTCTTGCTCAAAGAACGGGGGCTTCAACGGAGCCGTTGCTATTGGCTCGGATTGTGATTTCGCGGCTGACACATCTTCGATAGTTTCGGTCCTTGGATTTCTCAAAGCGTCATGCCAATCCATCATCGCACCACTGTCAAGACCTTGGTCTTCTTTTTCACCTGCCCTCATGGTCTCAGCTGATGCTTGGCTGTCGTATCCTTGGGGGCTCCACTTAAGTTGACATCAGGATTGTTTTCAGCTATTTGCTGCTCTGTCATGGTCTCTTTTTCCTGCTCAACTGCAGAGTGTGGAGGGTCTTGAGTGCTCATGCCACTGTCACCTTGTGATGGGTCAACTTGGGACCAGTTGCTTCAGTCGGCTTCCAGCAATTGTTGATGATGGCTGCATAGGGGACGGTCTACAAATTTCCCAGATGGCAGTTCAGGATAAATATAACGAAAGACTCAACACAACGGACTGGCATATGTACCTCGGGGACTTGGGACCTTCTTCAGTCATTGTGTTAAAAAGGAAGAGAGGAATTGCTTCTATACATTTGTTCAAAATGGTGTCAACTGTATCCAAATCCTCTATTAAATGCTTCATGAAGGGTTACCTTAGCCTATAAGAATGTGATGTCATGGCATGTCATTATAGTACTAGAATAAACTTAGCTGTCCAAGAAAGTTGTATCATAGGTGTCTTTGAGTTGTGTATGAGTTGTTACCTAGTTGTCACTATGGTTGTCATCTAGTTGTACTCTTAGTTGTATATGGGTTGCATAAGGCTTTGGGGCCTATAAATAGAGGCAATGCTCTCTAGTTTTGTAACTTGACTTGTATCCACCACTATATGAATGGAACATGATGTTCTTCTTTAGATCTTGGACTAGATCTCTACTATGAGCTTTGGATTAAGCTCTTGTTGTCTGTGGATTCAGACGCCTTTAGGGCTTTACCTACTAGCACATTGAAGTTGTTCCTTCAACATTTGTGCTATCTACCTATGAGCACCTTGGAGAGGTTCCTCTAATATAGTGTGCTGCATCAAAGGGGATGGGAGAGGGCACCGAAATCAGAGGCCATGTGGGAGGTGGCGCCAGAGTCTTAAGTACTACTACTGGTGGGGTCCGGCTGAGACAACGTCATGTGCGAGGGCGTTCTGGACCAGCCGGAGGCTATGCATCTTGGCCACCAGCAAGGAAGGCGTGTGGATGCGGCTGCGGTTGGGCTGCTGGCGAAGGGATAGGTACCGATGGTGGGCGGGGCCCGGCCACATCTGGATGGAGCCCATCCATGGAATGGAACCCGTTCGTGGATTCCAGGAGGACCAAGGAGCAACAGGTCCGGGGCTGCTGGCCGAAGGACCTCTTCGTTCGTTGCTGCCCTAGCCTCTTTTGTTCTCTTCTTGCTGGAGGTGGAGGAGGTGCTGGCAGTAGGCGGCCTGTTGGGAGGTTACCAGAGTCCAGACCTAGCAGTAACGCCCCCGGAGACGGCACCAAAGGCAGCGGTGGCGATGAAGGTAGTCGACAATGTGGAGGCTCGCTTGGCCATGGTGAGTTCCTCAATGAGATCTGCTTGAACTTCCAGGATGGAAGGAAGAGGTTTACTCCACTTCAGGTGCTAGCTGATGGACTCGTACTTCTCATGCACCCTGTGAATGATGTTGAGGACAAGAATCCGGTTAAGAACTGGGGTGTCGAGGTCGCCAAGATTGTCGGTGAGAGTAAAGTGCCCTGGAAACTGTATTGTATTGATGTTGATCAAAGAGGATTACAAGGTACATAAATAGGGAAGTAAGCCAAATCTAATACAACTACTACTAGGGCAACACAAGACTAAACCTAGTGCGCCATGGGCTATAGGAGGCCGTAGGCCTTGGAAGGAGCTCATAGGGCTAGAATACTAACTGTCTAACCACGCCCCCTCAGTCTGATTGTCGATGCCGCTGGCGTTCATTCTGGATCTGAATTCATTGAAAATAGAAGGAGGAAGGCCTTTGGTGAAGATGTCAGCGAACTAGAGCGAGGTTGGAACATGGAGAACTCGAACTTCACCAGTGGCAACCTTGTCGTGGACGAAGTGGAAATCGGTTTCGACATGTTTCGTTCGCTGATGCTGCACTGGATTGGAGGCCATGTAGATAACATTGATGTTGTCACAGTAAACGAGTATGGTGCGCCAGAGGGGGGCATGTAGCTCAAGGAGAAGTTGGCGCAACCACTGGCCTCAGCTTCAGAACTTGATCTGATCTGGAGATGGTGGGGTAGCGTTTGGAGGACCAGGACACGAGGTTGGCACCTAGGAACACAACATAGCCAGAGTTGGAGCATCTGGGGTCCGGGTAGCCGGCCCAATCGGCATCAGAGTAGGTGACCAGTTCTGTAGGAGCTGAAGGTGTCAGGTGAGCCACATGTGAAGGGTACCGTGTAGATACCTCAGCATGCGCTTGAGAACAGCAATATGAGGCTCCCAAGGGTCATGCATGCTGAACAACTTATGAGATATCCGGCCTAGTGAGGGTCAGTAATTTGTGGCATCCTTCACAACGTCACCTCCTTCGGCAGAGAGTTTCAGGTTGATGTTAACTGGTGTGGTGTAGGGCTTGCAATCAGCCATGCCAGCGTGGTCAAGAAAGTCCAGAGCATACTGACGTTGGGACAGAAAGAGGGGCAGCACCGACGTCGGCGGCAGAGGGGCAGGGGCCAGCGGCCGAAGGCTACAGCGCGGCCAACAGAAGGCCGGCGTGGCCAGCACCCATGGCGGGGCCAGCGGCTGGTGACAGGGGGCTGGCGGAGGCCGCTGCTGAGAGAGGGGCTGGGCCCCAGGCACCGGCGGGAGGAGCAACGGCCAGTAGCGGGTGGCCAGCGGCAGTCGGGGGCTAGTGGCCGGCGGCCAGGGGCTGGAGGCCGCGGGAGGAGGGGTGGTAGCAGCCAGGCCAGCGGGAGGAGCTGGGATCAGGGGGCCAGCCATGGCGCCGGCGGCCAGGAGAAGCCAGGTCGGCGGCGGCGGTCGGGCCTGCAGAGCCGGCGGCGGCAGCAAGGTCAGCAGGGCCGGAGGCGGCAGTGGGGCTACCCGCCTATGGGAGGAAGGTGGCCAGAGGCGGGCCACGGGGGCCGGCGGCCAAGGCGCCGGCGGTTGGGCCCGCAGCTGGAGGAGAGGCGGCACCGAGGGCCGGGACGACGCTGGCGGCGGGGAGGAAACCCGGCGCAGAGGAGGCAGGGGCCAGGCCCCAGGCCGACCGGGTGGTGCCAGTGCCGGCGGCGGGGGCACCAGGGGCTGGGGAGGAGGAGGAAGGGAGGGGTGGGAAGGCAGATTGGGGCAGCAGCTCGTCGGATCGGGGCGGCGGCTCGCCGGTCATGATGGACGCGGCGGCGACTGCTAGGAGACCCTAACCTGATACCATATTGGAAAATTAGTTCATTGATTCCAACCCTAGGAAGGGTGGTAGACATAGATAGGTACACAGGCCTTATACATGGGCCTGGCACATGGGCCTCACACACACACTCCAACAGACAACATGCCAATAGATAATGACATGGTTGGAGGAGGTTTTGAGGCAGTGATAGCCTTTGTGATGAGCGGAGTATCTCAGAAAGACACAACGAGCGAAGCGAGTTTATGGGTGGCAGTGGCGGAGAGATTGGGGTAGCAAAGGCAGCCGAAGACTCACGGATGCTCAGAGGAGCGTGGGGTGCCAAAGAGAGCATGATGGGGAGTGGAGGACTAGAGGGTTTTGGTGGGAAGAATGTTTAGAAGGTGGGTGGCTGTATGGAGAGCTTCGACCCAACAGGACGGAGGCATAGAGGCTTGAAACAGTAGGAAACATATGACATTGTTGGTGGAACGAATGATGCGTTCAGGACCGTTTTGGGTAGAGGTGTAGGGGCAGGACATATGAAGGTGGACACCACAGGCAAGGAAGATTGCGTGGGCACTGGAGTTGTCAAACTCGCGGCGGTTGTCGCACGGAATCGACTTGATGGTGGCGCCAAACTTTGTCGCAGCAAAAGAGAGAAAATTGGAAATGATGGTGAAAGCATATGGTTTCAAGCGCAAAGGAGAAGTCCATAGAAAATGAGAGAAATCATCTAATATGACCAAATAGTACTTGAAACCAGATACAATGAAGGAAGAACCGCCTAGACGCCCTCCCTCTGGAGGCTCTGACTGCGTTTAGAGTTCTTCTTGCTTGCCTTTGATAGATACCTCCCCTCTACTTATATAGAGACGTATCGTAACTGAATCAATCTAACTTATCTCTTTCCTAACAAACCTGATAATACCAATCCAATCTTATCTAATCATGGTGGGCGTTGGTGCTGGTGGTGAGGACGAGGGTAGCACCAGTTGTGAAGACACAGGTACCGGTGTTGTCGTAGCAGCCGCAGGTGCTGGTGCTGGTGCTGCTTCTGCCGTGGTGGTTGATGCTGCTGGTGGAGATGCAGTTGGTGGAGATGGTGAAGTTGATGCAGCTATCATTGCTGTTGCTGTTGACAATGAATGAATCAAGGGTAGACCCAAATTCTAGTTGGAAATACTTCACGAATCCTAGCCATCCTTGTAAACCCCAGGACTCTAGCATCACTACCACGCTTTGGCATACCCAGTGGTATGGTACAGTGCAATCTACTCTTTCTTCCCTTCCTTGATCTGGTGCTGCCGGAAAAATTGCTCCAAGTGACAGCCACACGTTCAGGTCCTGTGTGCCATCAAAGATTCGGATCTGTGCAGCTTTGATTATGGGGAGGTCGGCTTGCATCTTGTTGCCGGCACGTCACTCCAGGAGATCATAGTGCTTGTAGTTAGACATGGACGAGGGGTTGTTGGAGCAGATGTAATCTGATCGTGGGATGAGGTAGGATTGAATTGGGTCTGGGAATTGGGTGGTTTTTTTTTTTTTTTTTTTTTTTTTTTTTTGTGGTGGCAGCAGCAGAAGAACTGATCGCGCTACAGCACTCGTGTGAATACCACCGCCTGGTCCCACTTCCATAACACTACACCACCCCTTCAAGACAGCTTGTCCTCGAGCTGTGGTGGTGATCGGAGCTTGTAATCCAGTAGTTGGAAGGTAGCGATGACTCTTGCACCTAGTAGAATGTTGGCACAGGATATTTTTGAACTGGTGGTCCAGGGCAGTCAACTAGAGGCTAGTAGTGTGAAGGAGAAGGATGGGTGCGCTACAGGGATTCATGGCACAAGGGAAGCGGGTGCACAAAAAGGTTAAGATGGGGGCGTGGTGCAGGATTGGAAGAGAAGGCATAGATGGAAACCTAGACTCATGGTACCATGTATAATGATTGGGAAAATACCTCACTCCCATTGTAGGAAGGTGACTTCATTTATATAGCCGTATATACAGCTTTAACACCTCACTCACAGGTAGCAAGCATATACAACTTGTGTTATAATATGTAACTTACCCTATGGTTGGTTAGGCTATACATCTCTAATAGTTCTAGTGCTGTAACAAGTTGATGGTGCAATCACAACGCTACCAGAAAGGGTTATAAAGTTAATGAAATTAAGAACTTTGAGGGAAGGCTAGGGTTTGCAGGAAAGCTTTAGATCTTCATTTGCATAAGCAGTGCAAAAAACATGATCAATTCACCGCAACACTCTCATAATATTGCATGGAAACCTCATATTTAGTTCCTCCCTATTTTGTTGTTGTTATAGCGAATTTCCCTTGTCTATAATTCTGGTTGGAGTTGGAGATGGTCCATGGGATATGATGGAGGAATTTGATGATAACATACCAGCTAGGTCTTTTGACAATTTCCAGGTAGGTGTCATAACTACAACAAATAATTTTTTTTTCTTGTTAATCAAAATGACTAACAGTATTTTTTTTTACCCTTGCTCTTGTAGTTTGTCAACTTCACTGCGATCATGTCAAAAAATATAAATCAAGGCAAGAAGGAGACAGAATTTGCCCTTTCAGCACTCATGGAAATTCCTTTGCAGTACAAGGCAACATTAGAGCTTGGATTTTTAGGGTATGGAGAAACAAGAGAAAGACCATTTACAAATATATATTATGATACTATTGTTTTTGACCTGATTTATTATTTTATCTTTGTTTTTTTCTAACTAGACGTCGACTTGCAAAGTCACCTGTGCGGGTTCCACTTCCTCCTGCTTTTTCAAGTTATAGCACAGTTCCAAGAGCAGCACCATCTTGGGCAAACAGCCATCGAACTGTGCCTTCACGTCCAAGGGAGGAACCAACTGTAGATTCAACTGTCACAACGTCTGTAACATCACCACCAGCTACCGAGAATAGAGTTTCAGAACCCCAAGTATGATGAATTCTATCCTTCCACCTTGTAAAATACTTTTGTTAAAACACAAAATGAAAATTGGGCATTTTTAATGGTAAAACATGAGAAATATGTCTGCGTAATATTTGAATTTTATGATTAGTTTATGCAAACTAATATAATTAACTTATTGATTAATCTTTGTTTCATAATGATCAATTTGAACCTGAGGTTACATTGGAGCCCAGTCTACATGGGGAGAAACTTAGTTGTGATTTTTGGTGCCGTAACATATTCATTCGTCTGGCATGCAAGCTTGATAGTTTGGCTAAATTTATGAGTTGGGCACTGTTCTTTATTCAATTAAATTAAAATTTATGTACAAGACTCTAGTGTTGAAGCAGCCTAGGGTCGTGGAGGAACAACTCCACATTGCTGCTTCTACTAGATAACTACAACACATGTAAAGGAGGAACCTCTCCAAGGTGTTGATAGGTAGGAAACAACACAAGATGTTGAAGGAATAGCTTCAACGTGCAGAGCTAGATATCGTTCCGTTCTAGAGACAAAGATAGACCAAGAGGCCGAATACGAATCCACAGACAAGCAGATCTTAATCCAAATTCCAAAACTCAAAGAACAGATCTAATCCAAGATCTAACATAGGAACATCAAGTTCTATTCATATGGTATTAGATCCATGTCTAGTTTTAAAACTAGAGGGCATTGCCTCTATTTAGAGTAGCTCCAATGTATGTTCAAACGAGGTGCTAACAAGAGAGAGAGGGGAGAAAGAGAGGTGCTATACATTGGAGAAACGGTGCTAGCTTAGACTCTTCAAGCACTAATTGCTTGTCTTTGCACCTGGTTCTAAGAGTAAACAAGTAATATTCTTACCCTTTTACTCTCTCCCTATCTACTATGAGATATATGCTACTGGTTGGGGAGGTGGAATATTTTATCAAGTGTGGGTCCTCCTATAGCATGGACTATGAGATTATATATTGGATATTTTTCTAGCATAACAACTCATGACATGTCAATTCTTTGCACCTCCTACCAAATTATACATTGGACTTGCCCATATAGGCTTGAAGCCTTACACAAGTTATGTTGAACTTAATCTCCCTAGCACTTATGTTGGTCACGTATCCTAGTATTAGGTAGTTGGTAGAGCTAGAGCTCAGTAGTATTTCAGGCCATATGGCAGAGTGGACTTTTGCCCTGCTGTACAAGAGCAGTAGTATTTCAGGCCATACGGCAGAGTGGACTTTTGCCCTGCTGTACAAGAGCAGGTAGGAGTAGATATACTCAGTAGAAGTACCATAGTTGGTATTTGGTAGAAGTACTGTAGTTGGTAAGAGTAGGAATACTATGTATGTACTTAGAATGTATTTCTCCCCCCTATAAATAGAAGGGCAGCCAAGCTGCAAAGGCAGTTCAGCCAAGAACCTGAGTGTTCTCTGTTCTCCACCTCTCCTCCCAAATTTGCCCAAGTGTGAGTGTGTGCAAGGAGTAGCAGCAGCTGTATAAGCTGCTTAGTGATCCTAGAGTGGGCTAACAGTGGTATCAGAGCCTAATTTAGGTGATTAGGGAGCCAATTTGAGGGAGATGTCTTCTTCCTCGACTGGCAGTGTGCAGTCCCGCCAGGACGACAACCGTGGACGCCGGGTGTCCTGGCAGCCCAGAGAGCAGCCGTCAAGATCACCAACCCATCCACGGGTCGTGGTGAAGACGGTGCGCGAGGTGGGAGGCGCACAGTTCCCGCGACTGACCCGCACGAACTACGGCGAGTGGGCGACGGTGATGAAGGTCATGCTCAAGGCCAGGGGCCTTTGGCGGGTCGTCCGAGACAGCACCGATGACGAGCAGGAAGACCAGATGGCAATGGAGGCCATCCGCGTTCCCCCTGAGTACGTCACCACCCTAGGGAGCAAGGATTCCGCCAAGGAAGCCTGGAAGAGCCTGGAGGCTATGCACGTCGGCAGCGACCGTGTGAAGAAGGCGAAGGTGCAGCAGCTGCGGCGCGAGTTCGAGACCATCGCATTCCGTGATTGAGAGGCGGTGGACTTCGCGCTGCGCCTCACCTCCTTGGTGAGCCAGCTCGGGGCGCTGGGTGAAGAGATCAAGGAAGAAACGGTGGTGGCGAAGTACCTGCGCGTTGTGCCATCCAAGTACGCGCACGTGGCGATCTCCATCGAGAATCTCCTCGACCTCGAGACCCTCTCCGTCGAGGAGATTACCGGGCGGCTGAAGGCGGTCAAGGATCGCGCGGAAGCGCCGACGGCATAAGGGGATGGCTCGAAAGGGCAGCTCCTCCTCACTGAAGAGGAGTGGATGGCTCGGATTAAGGAGAAACAGCGTGGGGACACTGGCTCATCCTCGAGCAGAGGCCGTGGGCGGCGCCGCGGCAAGTCCAGGAGGAAGGCGTGCACCGGCAAGCCCAAAGAAGACGACGGAAAGGCTGCGGCGAAGGACAAGTGCCTCAATTGCGGCAAGGCCGGGCATTGGGTGCGCAATTGCTGCGCTCCCCGGCATCGCGAGCAGGCGAATTTGGCCCAAGAAGAGGAGGAGGAGCCCGCGCTGCTCCTCGCGTGCTCTAGTAGCGTCGCGGAAGAAGCAGAGGAGCCTGCTCTGCTGATGGCGTAGGCGTGCGCACTTAGCAGCAGAGCAAAGGAGACAGGCGGTGCCCCAGTGCGGTTTGAGGAGCCCCGGGCGCACGTCAACCTTGGAAGAGAAGGCAAGGAAGAGAAGGCGGAGCGCTGGTACTTGGACAGCAACGCGATCAACCACATGACCGGGAGCCGTGGCGCTTTCTCCGAGCTCGACTCCTCCATCACCTGCACCGTCAAGTTCGGCGACAACTTCGTCGTCGACATCGCCGGCCAAGGCGCGATCCTCTTCGGCTGCAGCGACGGCGGGCATTGAGCGCTCACCGGAGTCTACTACATCCCTCGCCTCCGCAGCAACATCGTCAGCCTGGGGCAGCTGGACGAACGTGGGTGCAAGGTCCTCATCGACGACGGCATACTGCGCATCCGCGACCGCGAGCAAAAGTTGCTTGCCATGGTGAGCCGTTCAAGGAACCGACTCTATGTGATGAAGCCGACGATTGCCAGGCCAGTGTGCCTGGCTGCAAGGCACGAGGAGGCGGTGTGGCTCTGGCACGCACGATTCGGCCATATGAGCTTCGACGCTCTGGGCCGGATGGCACGCAAAAGCATGGTGTGCGGGCTGCCGGCGATCGAGCACGTCAGCCAGCTGTGCGATAGCTGCCTCGCCGGCAAGCAACGGCGAGCTCCCTTCCCCAAGATGACAAGCTATCGAGCCCTGGACCCGCGGGAGTTGGTCCACGGCGACCTGTATGGGCCAATCAAGCCGGCCACGCACGGTGGCAGGAGGTACTTCCTCTTGCTCGTGGATGACAGCAGCCGCTTCAGGTGGCTGCGGCTGCTCACGGCCAAGGACCAGGCGGCGGAGGCGATAAAGGAGATCAAGGCTCGGGCGGAGATGGAGGCCGGGAAGAAGCTGAAGGTGCTGCGGATAGATCGCGGCGGCGAGTTCACCTCGGAGGAGTTTGGCCGCTACTGCGCCGGCGAGGCATTGAGCGCCACCTCATGTCCCCCTACTCCCCGCAGCAGAATGGCGTCGTCGAGCGGCGGAACCAGACGGTGGTGGGCATGGCTAGGAGCATGCTGAAGGCCAAGGGAATGTCGGCGGCGTTCTGGGGTGAGGCAGTGAGCACTGCGGTGTACATCCACAACCGCTCCCCCACGAAGAGCTTGGAGGGCAAGACGCCGTTCGAGGCGTGGCACGAGTGCAAGCCCGACGTCGCACACCTGCGCACCTTCGGGTGCATTGGGCATGTCAAGGTGACACGGCCCAACCTCGCCAAGTTGGAGGGCAGGAGTAGGCCGATGGTCTTCCTCGGCTATGAGGCGGGTAGCAAGGCCTACAGGCTCTACGACCCGGTGGAGCGGCGCGTCCACGTCTCGCGCGACGTCGTGTTCGACGAAGCTGCGAGCTGGGACTGGGTGCGTCCAAGCAGCGGGGAAGCGGCAACCGGCGGGAGCTCGAGCACCTTCACCATCGAGTACGAGGAGTATCTAGAAGGGGAAGCGCCGGCCCGCGGTCAGCCGGAGCACGGCGCGAACAACGACGGCAGCGACCAAGGAGGCGGCTCCCCCGTGCTAGGGGCAGAGGAAGACACGCCGGCAACACCTATCACGCCGGTCCGCTACGTCACGCCTCCGCCCGATGCATCGCCGTACCTCGACGCCGAGCATGAAGGTGAGCCGGTGTGATTCCGCGCCGTGAACGACATCGTCGGCAATTCGACACCCCCAAGCTTGGCGGTGCAGACTCTAGACGACAAGCTGCACTTTAGCAGCGTGGAGGAGCCACCATCATTTGCCGCGGTGGAGCAGGACGAGAGCTCGCGGCGAGCGATGTTGGAGGAGATGAGCTCCATCCAAGAGAACCGAACTTGGGAGCTGGTAGATCCGCCGGCGAATTGCCGGCCAATTGGACTCAAATGGATCTACAAGGTGAAGCGGGACGAGCGCGGCGAGGTCGTGCGACACAAGGCGAGGCTGGTGGCGCGCGGATTCGTGCAGCGGGAAGGCATTGACTTTGAGGAGGTCTTTGCACCGGTGGCGAGGATGGAGTCGGTGCGGCTGGTGCTCGAGCTGGCAGCCACGCGCGGCTGGAACGTCGACCACATGGATGTCAAGTCTGCGTTCTTGAACGGGGAACTCAAGGAGGAGGTCTTCGTCAAGCAGCCGCTGGGTTTCGTCGTCGCCGGCCAAGAGCACAGGGTGCTCCGCCTGCACAAGGCCCTCTACGGTCTGCGGCAGGCTCCGCGGGCGTGTAACGTCAAGCTGGACGAGAGCCTGACGCGGCTCGGGTTCGCCAAGTGCGAAACAGAGCATGCTCTATACACACGGCGGGCGGAGCGCGGACAGTTGGTGGTTGGCGTCTACATCGATGACTTGGTGGTCACGGGCGCCAGTGAGCAAGACATCGTCGCCTTCAAGGAAGAGATGAAGAAGCTCTTCCGCATGAGCGACCTCGGCCTGCTCACGTACAACCTCGGCATAGAGGTGGAGCAGGGGACCGACTCCATCACCCTCCGCCAGAGCGCCTACGGGCGGAAACTGCTCGAGCGGAGCGGCATGGCAGGTTGCAGGGCCAACAAGACGCCGATGGAGGAGAAGATCAAGCTGAGCAAGGCGAGCACGGCGGCAAAGGTGGACACGACGGGCTACAGAAGCATCGTCGGCGGGCTGCGCTATCTGGTGAACACGCGGCCGGACTTGGCGTTCGCCGTAGGCTACGTCAGCCGGTTCATGGAGGATCCGCGTGAAGATCAGCTCACTGCCGTCAAGCATCTGCTTCGCTATGTCGCCGGGACATTGGACTATGGGATAGTCTATCCTAGGCGCGGCGGAGGCAAGACGGAGCTCATTGGCTACAGTGACAGCGACATGGGTGGCCACGTCGATGGAAGGAAGAGCACCTCGGGCTTAATCTTCTTCCTCGGCAAGTGCCCAATCTCTTGGCAGTCACAGAAACAGAGGATTGTCGCCCTCTCCACTTGTGAAGCTGAGTATGTCGCGGCTGCGACGGCGTGCTGCCAGGGAGTTTGGCTCAGGCGGCTGCTGCAGGAGACCACTGGGGAAGATCACCGCACGCTGGTCCTGAGGGTGGAGAACAAGTCCGCCATTGAATTGGCGAAGAATCCCGTCCTCCACGACAGGAGCAAGCACATTGACATCCGATTCCACTTCATCAGGGATTGTGTCAATGGAGGGCGGATTGTTTTCAGGCATGTTGAGACTGGCCAACAGCTCGCGGACATCCTCACCAAGACACCAAGCCTCTTGGTCAGAAACGGCTCGTGCAGTTGATGGTCAAGATCGGGATTGAGGAAAAACAAGCATGAGGATCAGTCAAGTGCTAGCTGATTATGGGAAGAATTGTTGAACTTAATCACCCTAGCACTTATGTTGATCATGTATCCTAGTATTAGGTAGTTGGTAGAGCTAGAGCTCAGTAGTATTTCAGGCCATACGGCAGAGTGGACTTTTGCCCTGCTGTACAAGAGCAGGTAGGAGTAGATATACTCAGTAGAAGTACCATAGTTGGTATTTGGTAGAAGTACTGTAGTTGGTAAGAGTAGGAATACTATGTATGTACTAGAATGTATTTCTCCCCCCCATAAATAGAAGGGCAGCCAAGCTGCAAAGGCAGTTCAGCCAAGAACCTGAGTGTTCTCTGTTCTCTACCTCTCCTCCCAAATTTGCCTAAGTGTGAGTGTGTGCAAGGAGTAGCAGCAGCTGTATAAGCTGCATAGTGATCCTAGAGTGGGCTAACAAGTTACATACGACTAATATGACAAACTAGGTAACAACTCATACTTTGACAACTAGATAACAACTCGTACTTGACAACTAGATAACAACTAAGTAATGCATAACTCAGACAACTTCTAGGACAACCAAGTACATTCTTGTAATATAGTGACTTGCAATCACATCACATACTTATAGTCTAAGACAACCCTTCATGATGTAGCATAGAGGTCAAACTCAAATTGACTTCTTGTTCTTAGTAGCAAAATTCAGATTTCTCTTCTAATTCTACATATAAAAATCTAGTTTGAATTTTGATATATGAATGCCCATGAACCATATCTATCTATATGTGATGTTCCTCATCATCGGCATTGGAAATGTGATCCCCAGAAACACGTCTCTTGTGTTGATTCAGTCGTAATCAACTTTGCTCATGGCACCATCCTCATGACAATCCTTGATTGTTTTTGTTTGCACTTGTTTCTACTTGCCCAAAAAAACCTTGGACGTGCATAACTCGCGCGGCGCTTTGTGCATGTTATGTTTTCTTTCCTTTGTACAATCCAATGGTTTTATCTTGTAATTTGTTTTCCTTGCTCTAAGATAAATTTACAGAGCATCTAACCCGTGATTCTCATGCACTTTCTATGATTAACCCATCCTCTAAGGGCCCACGTGCTAATAATATAATGAGTGGTAAATAAGGAACTGTGAAAACTTTCTGCTACCCTTATTGGCTTGCATGGTTGACTTATTCTAATTTGGCTAATACTCTCTCCGGTCAGAAATAAATGATGTTCCGATCGGCAGGATTTGCCTGCTGCTAGCTCATTTTGTGAATGTGAAATGTCAGGAATGACGGGTGGAGGCAGTATCTAATTACACATTCTTGGTCTTGCTATCTGCAGATGTGCCCAGTTTGTCTTTCCAAACCCCGGGACATGGCATTTGGTTGTGGTCACCAGGTAAAACATAGGGCAGTTCACTTTGAACATTGTCTGCTTCATACATAATTCTATTCCATGGTTTAAATGATTTTTAGTTTCTCTTTTCCTACAGACATGTTCGGAATGTGGACCACAGGTGGCAGATTGTCCCATTTGTCGAAGGCCAATTGACACGAGAGTAAAACTGTATTAATCATCTGTGGAGTCTAACTAGGTTTAACTGAAGGGCATGCGAGCAGGAAGTAGAATGCATTATCTAAAGATACTTTCTGCGCTGGTGAGCTAAAGATGCAGAGAGATATGGATCTTTGTATTATTGTGCCTTACCTTTGTTTTTAATGTGTGGGGTGGGCTAATGCACGGCCGTGCAATTAGCAGTCTCTGCCAGCACATTGTTTTTGCTTTTTAGTCAACACCTTATCTCCTAACGTCTGCTGTTTTCCTCTCCTGTACAAAAACTGCTAATGTCCTTTTTTTTTTACAAGGGCCGTGTCGTGACGACGGCACAGTGTTCAGCGTTTTCTTGCAAAAAGAATAAACAAACTGAAAAATTGTGGCCAAAGTATGCAATTTCTTTAAAAATAGCACATGATTCAATATGGAACACATGAATCAGAAGTTCAGAACTGCATGATCATAAAAACTCACTTTGGTTGTCCAATGTCAAACCTGCTCTACGCATATACAGGTTCTTTTACAATATAGCATGTTGAAAGACCGGAAGGCGACCTGGAGGGGTGAATAGGTCTAGCCAAAAATTCAACCCTAAAAGCCACCATGCAAGATCATATAGCAACGAGCCTACCTACTATTGACCTTTAGACATGTTAAGGAAACAACTACGGCACTCGAATCAACGCTGAAAAAAACTGGATGCAAAACGAGTCAAAATCTCAACTTCAATGAGAGGTCGCCACCTGCTTATCTGGTGTGAATGGCTGGTATGCTGCAAAACACCGATTTGTCCAGTGCTTCTCACCGGCTTGTCCAGTGTCCTGCTGGCTTGTCTGGTGAGATTTGGAACAGCCCTAAAACTTGAGAAAATCAACCAAAATCCAATGAAATCTTCACCAAATCTTGTGAAATTATGCTGCACTGCCATAGATCCATCACAAACTAATCCAAAAAGATCTACTTGGAATTCACGTAGACTGTGAGCCAATGTCCTAAGAGGGAGGTGAAGGATTCTAAAAACTAAGGCTCTTTAAAACAAATAAAACAAAACATATGCAAAATAAACAAGATAAGTGCACTAGGGTTTTGCTAAGTATTACTAACTCTACCGTGGTCAGGTCTTGCAACCTAGTTTCACATAGAAAACTAACCTATTAAGCTAGTTTAAAAAAGTAAGTACACAATTGCAAGAAAGTAAATGTAGAAACTAAAGAAATGGGTAGAATGATTGCAAACTCCCGTTGACGATGGCACAAGTTAGCGACACTGAGATTTTTTACCGAGGTATCGGAATGGCATGCAAGCCTCCTTACTCCTCGTTTGGCATCCCTCGTAAGGCTTTGCTCTTGCGTAGTCTGTGCAAGGACTACGATCTCAATCCTGGAAAGGAAGAAGGTTGGCAAATTGACCTTTGCAAAGGTCAAGCAACCCGTTCGGGTAACTCTTGATCTCCTCGGTACACACCTGTAGGACCGAGACGTGCGACTAGAGGGGGGTGAATAGGAGCACATGAAAAACTCAAACTCAAACCCCCAAAATGCACTCTTACGAAGACACACGCACAACCGATACCGTCTACTGAACAGATACGTATCGGGTGCAAAGCGGAAGCATAAGGTACACTAACCAAGCCGAGACACTAAAGCACCATCAAAGCAAGCAAGAACAACAAGGCACAAACAAAACAAGACAAGCTACCAAGCTTGCAAGCGTCGCACACTAGCCACTCAACACACCGAAGCGTGCCTCACTTAAGAACAGTGAGTGAAGAGTATGGGCATGCAGTGGTTGACACAAAACAAGCTTGAAGCAAACCACAACACTCCAAAAAACCAAAGAAACCAAGAAAAACAAACTCCAAAGCAAGCGGAGCAAGAAACACACAAAAACAGCCCTAAATACACTAGACCGGACAATACTTGTTTCAACCAAAAGAACTGACCGGACAAATCCAAAGAATGGAGCTGAAACAGCCCTAAAAACCTATAGATCGGACAGTCCGGTTCTACCCAGAAGACCTGACTGGATAAAGCTTCGGACAAAGCAACTCAACTCACTAAGTACCGAAGAGAACAACGGACCGGACAGTCCGGTTCTACCCGGAAGGCCTAATCGGACAAAACAGATGAGAAATGAACTACGGGCGGTGAAAACCAAAGGACCAGACAGTCCGGTTTAGCAGACCGGACAAAACTTCGGACAAAGAAACCCGAGACACATACTCGAGGTGGCCAAGCCTCGGTTCAGACCGGACAGTCCGCTTGAACGGACCGGACAAATGGACGGATTGTCCGGTCAGGTCTCGCTGCTGGCCCGAGTCTGGACCCGAGAAATCAGCCCGCGAATCCACCGAAAAATCGACCAAACCCAAGCCAAAACTCAACCAAACTTCACAAAAATTTGCACAGAGGAACTTGATTCCATTCCAAAGTAAATCCCTCAAAAATCAACTCAAAATGATCTAGGGATTTACGGGAATTGCAGATCTCGTGGAAGTGGTGTGAGAAAAACTAGGAACTGAAAAACGTCAAGAACGGCCTTTGCTTGTGGTTGGATGATTCTAGCACTTGGCTAGTGAGATGCACCACATCTTAGCAAGGCAAAATTTTGGCAAAAGAAAGGTCTCATCCTTGGACAACACAAAACGAGCCAAAATCCAAGAAACGGGACCAAAAACGAAACTAGAAAAGGGGGCAAAGAGTGAGGAACGAAATTGCTGCTCTAGGACAAGGAATTTCTCAACAAGGTACCTTGGATTAATTCATAAAATCGGATTACAAAAGTTCCCTAGAGCCTACCTCCCTTCATCCTCCCACTAATGACAAGATTAGACTAAACTAGGCACTCATCTCCTAGCTAATCTCCTCTCTTTTCTCTCTTTGGACCTTGGCTGCTAGGGTTAGGAAAACTAGGGTTTGTGGCTGCCAAGATAAGCTCCAAGGGAGCCTCTCAAGTCTATTTATACCCTAGGCCCTAAACGACACAATTACATTAAGACCCCGACTCTAAAAATGCCCGGAGGGGGCCAAACCGAAAAGATACAATCGGACGACTACGATGACGTCTTGATCATCTTCGGTTTCTCCGCCTCGCTTGGATGTGCGCCACGTAGCCAGTAGTCCGGAAGCTTCCCCCGGTTTTGAAGTCAGAAACCAGAAAACTTTATTCTGCGGGCTTCCTGGGCCAGGTCTTGGCCCAATCTTCTATCTTGGCGAGTCGGAGTCCAACCCACCAAGTCATTTGAAATTGGGTGGCGGTTTTGAGCCGAAGCCGCCAAAGCCTCCCTCGCACGCCTTCACGCCATGCACTCGGGTTGGAGCACCACAGTGGCACCCGGCTTCTCCAGTCCATCGGAGTCGCCTCGCGGTCCCTCGGAGGGCTTACACCACCGTTGCCGAACCGCCCCTCCGTGTACCGAGCTTCCATGGCCGACCGACGCCGAGCATTGCCTCCGGTCCATTGGAGGACTTTTGCCTCAGTCCATCGAGGTCTTCGTCTCCTCTACCTCCAGTCCTTCGGAGGGCCTCCAGTCCATCGGAGGGCTTGAGCTCGTTGACAATCACTCATCACACCAGGAGAGCAATGAGGCCGGTCCATTGGCTCTCAATCTCCCCCTTGATGAGTGCATTGTCAACACCTTCAACCTGTAACCTGAAATGGATCAAAAACAAGAGAAAAGCGTAAAACCGAAAAAGAAAGAAAATAAAAGAAATGCTCAAGCTGCCCAAAACCCAACAAAAGCAAAACACAAGGCAACTTAAAGCAAAAAGAAGCAAAGCATCGGCTCCTCAAGACAGAGGCAAAAGGCTCAACGCACCGATGCAAAGAGCATGCTAAAAGCTCAAACTCCCCTTGAAATGCATCCTCACAAATGCAAAATGAATGCAAAGCTCCCCCTCAACTAAAACTCTCCTGAGTTCTCCCCCTTTGTCCATATTTTAAGACTTCTCCCTTTGGAAGTACACTAATTTCTCCCCAAATTTCTCCCCCTTGTTGACAATGGACACATCAAGGGTTCTTTGAACTCAACTCCCCCTGAACTAGACAACTCCCCCTCAAAGTATGCCATGAAATGCAAGGAGTGTAACTGAAAGAGCTCAGAAGGGATGGAAAGCTAGTAATCACAAGTTCTAGCATACAGAACAGGCAAGGAAGCATATAACAAGCTCAAATGAATCTATCTTACACATGTCAAGAGCAAGCTTATTTTTCAGGGTTATCGAAAAGAAAGCATCACCGACATGAATAGCACCTAGCAAGATAGACATGAACAGCAAGATGCTAGCAATGCATACAAGGTGTGCTACTCTCAACCAAAGCATATACAACTAGCCATAAGCATCTTAGAGACTTGCAAATTTCAGATTTAGACATTTGTATTCATAAGCAAGTTCTTTTTGTGCCAGGGGTTATTTACTTATCTTTTGCCACTTCTTACCAACCAATGCCAAGCCTAGGTTATATAACCATCAGAAGCTTAAGACAAGGTTTTGGTCATACACAGTCTAGTCCAAGTTCATGCCAAAGTGCAAAGGCAAGCTGTCTCGAACTAGATCAGTGTGACAAGCAAACCCACCTGGATCTTTCTCAATTCATCATATAAGACACCACTTGTAAGCATTTTGATTCAGATTTCAATTTAAGCAAGGTGTCATAAAAGCTTAGGCATTAACTTAGCAAAGGCATACAACTAGCATATCCAGGTATGAAAAGATAGCATAGCATTCAACAATCCTACACATGCTAGGTAGCCAAAACAAGTGGTGATCATGGTTTTTGATTTGCAAAGAATAAAATGACTTAGCTCACAACTAGTATTCAACAGACTCAAGAGAGCTTAGCCAACCATGATCAAGCATGCAACTGTACCATCCAGCACAAGCAAGTACTAACTCATCATCTCAAAAGAGCTCTAATGCTAGTGAAGTGAAAATGCATATGATACAGTGCAATGCATGATATGATACAACATGCAAAAGAAGCAAAGAGAAATAAAAACCAGATAAAAGCAAATTCTAGATTATGGAAGCTATTCCTTACTAAAAGGAATAGCATAATATCCCTGACTAAAAGGGATAGCACACTCCAAGCTCACCTCTCAAGCGCACAAAAGCGCCAAACTCTAGGGGCTTGGTAAAGATATCGGCCAACTGGTTTTCAGAAGCTACATGCACTAAGTCTATGTCCCCCTTCTCATAGTGATCTCTTAGAAAGTGAAACCTCACGTCTATGTGTTTGGTTCTGGAGTGCAAGACGGGGTTCTTAGCTACAGAAATAGCAGACGTAGAGTCCACTAGAAGAGGGATTTTTCCAAACCTAAGGCCGAAATCACTAAGGGTGGCTTTCATCCATAAAAGCTGGGAGCAGCAGCTAGCAGCAGCTATGTACTCTGCTTCTGTGGTAGACAAGGATACACTAGCTTGCTTGCGGGAGGACCAAGAGACAAGAGAGGTTCCTAAGAGTTGGCATGTGCCGGAGGTTGACTTGCGGTCAATCCGGCAGCCAGCATGGTCAGCATCTGAGAACCCTCTAAGAAAAAGAGAAGAACCTGAGGAGTACCAAAGACCAAGCTCAGGAGTGAATTTCAGATACCTGAAAATGTGCTTCACCGCTTGACGGTGAGAAGTCCTAGGGGACGCCTGGTAATGCGCACAAAGGCAAACCGCGAACTGAATGTCCGGCCTGGTCGCCGTCAGGTACAGAAGTGAGCCGATCATCCCTCGAAATTCCTTCTGGTCCACCGCCTCCCCATCTTCATCAGCATCAAGTGCCGTGTTTGTACTCATAGGAGTTGTCATGGGTTTAGAATCCCCCATGTCAAACTTCTTGAGTATGTCTCTTGTGTACTTTGCTTGATGGACAAAGGTTCCTTCAGGGCCTTGCTTGATCTGCAGTCCGAGGAAGAACTGGAGCTCACCCATGAGACTCATCTCAAATTCCCTGCTCATCTGTTCAGCAAAACTAGACACCAAAGCGTGAGATGAACCACCAAAGATTATGTCATCAACATATATCTGAACTATCAGGGTGTCACCGCCACGACTCAACAAAAACAAGGCCTTGTCTACTGAACCCATCACAAACCCAGACTTGAGCAAGAAACTCTTCAACCTAGCATACCAAGCTCTAGGAGCTTGCTTCAGACCATAAAGGGCTTTCCTCAACTTATACACCCGGTCTGGAAATCTAGCACTCTCAAAGCCAGGAGGTTGTCTCACATATACCTCCTCCTCTATGAACCCGTTCAGGAAAGCAGACTTGACATCCATTTGCTGCAGTTTGAAGCCTTTAGAGGCCGCAAAGGCAAGCAAAATCCTAATGGCTTCCAAACGAGCTACAGGGGCAAAGGTCTCCTCATAATCTATCCCCTCCTTCTGACAGAAACCCTGGGCTACCAATCTCGCTTTGTTCCTCACAACCATCCCATCCTCACCCTGTTTGTTCTTGAAAACCCACTTGGTACCTATAGGGCGACAGTTTGGTGGAGGTTCAACTAAATCCCAGACATGGTTTCTCTCAAAGTTCTCCAACTCCTCATGCATGGCGTTCACCCAGTTAGGATCAGATAATGCATGTGACACATCCCGGGGCTCAAAAGAAGCAACGTATGCAGAGTGGGAGAAAAAGGCTAGAGAGTTAACCGAAGAGCGTGTGACACGCTGGTGAATGTCTCCAATCATCCTGTGTGGAGGGTGATCCCGCTGGACTTGCCGAGATGGAACAATCTCGGAAGTCACCTCCCCTACGTCCTCAGCGGGTCCAGCCTCTGCTTGAGCTTGCTGTCGGGGGAGTGAGGAGGAAACTGTGGGCAGGGGTCCTCCTTCATCATCTGAACTCGTAGCAGAGGGGGTAGGAGCTGCAGCCGGTGCAGTGGCTCCTGCATCACCATCATTAACCACACCTTCCTCATCCTCAAAAATGGAAGTGCCTTCTTCATCATCACCTGAAAGCTCAAAGGCAGGGGTTGTGCAGGGCATAGTCTCATCAAAAGAAACCTCACAAGTCTCAACAACTTGCTTGGCCTCTAAAATCCACACACGAAAAGCCCTAGAATTAGAAGCATACCCCAGAAAAATCCCATCCAGACAACGAGACTCAAACTTGTCCAAATGCCCCGCCTTCTTAAGCACAAAGCACCTGCAGCCAAACGCTCGCAAATGCTTGACGCTGGGCTGCTTACCAAACCGAAGTTCATACGAGGTCTTCCCAAGGAAAGCTCGCAAGAAGATTCGGTTTGCAATGTAACAGGCCGTATTCACTGCCTCAGCCCAAAAGCGCCTTGGAGTCCTATGCTCATCGAGCATCGTCCGTGCCATCTCAACAAGTGTGCGGTTCTTGCGTTCCACAACACCATTCTGCGGAGGGTTATATGGAGAAGAAAACTGGTGTTCAAGACCTAGGTCACGACAGAAGTTTTCAAAACGAGAGTTTCTGAATTCTCCGCCATTGTCACTGCGGATAGCCCTCATGGCCTTATGACTCTCGTTTCTCAACCTCAGTACCAGATCCCGAACAAAACCAAACGCCTCATCCTTAAACTCCATGAAAAATACCCACGAGAACCGCGAAAAATCGTCCACAACGACAAGCACGTACCACTTCCCACTGATTGACGCTACCCGAGCGGGACCTACTGTATCCATATGGAGTAGCTCACCCGGATAGGAGGTCATAACCTGAGACACAGGAATGTGAGAGGCGGCAACCATCTTGCCATGACGACAGGGGTGGCAAACTAAGTCCTTCTCAGCTCTCAATTTGGGCAATCCTCGGATTAGGCCCATTGAACTTAACCTGACTAGCAGATCAAAGCTCAAATGACCAAGTCTCCTATGCCACTTCCATATATCAGCAGAAGGACTAGCAACCAAACAGCGCGCAGGGCCAGAAACAGATGTGAGGTCGACCCTAAAAACCTGACCAAAAGGTAGCAAAGAGCAAACAAGGGTCTCCTCAGCATCAAGAACGCAGCACGCACCTTTCTTAAAACGAACCTCAAATCCTTCATCGAGAAGTTGCGAAACAGAAACCAAATTGAACCCCAAATTCCGGACAAAAGCAACTTCTCTCAGGGAAAGCTTGGCGGAGAGCGAAACAGAACCAACACCCATCACTTTACCTTGACCATTGTCCCCGAATGTGATGTACTCCTTGGTGCTTACAGGGTTGAGGCTGGAGAACCACTTGCGGTGCCCTGTCATGTGCCTAGAGCAACCGGAGTCCATGATCCACACGTCCTCCATACCTCGATCCTGCAAAGTCAAGTAAAGCGACGGTGAGCAAACGGTCCGGCACTGGGGTTAGTCCCAAAACTGCTATACCAGTGCCGAGCCATCTGCTCAAAAGTGGGGTAAGCACAATCAAAGAAATCATCACGACGATCAGGGTAACCACGATCTCCAAAGCGTGAACCCTCGAAAGCTCTCTCAAAGCCTCGGTCACGAGGTCCATAGCCGCGCTGAAAACGACTTGGAGCTCGGCTGGTAAAGCGTCTCTCACCACCAGGAGCACGAGCCTGAAAGCCGCCTCCTCTCTCACCACCGGCAAAGCGGTCTCTCATCTCACCGCGGTGGGGAGGATCTTGCCTACCACCCTGGTAGAACTGATCCTGGTTCCCCCAAGCTCTCTCCTGCCTCTCAACCCGCTTCCTCCTGAAGCAAAACTCCTCTAGGTGGCCATTCCGCTGGCAAAACTCACAGTGGTAGACAGGCCTCCTAGGAACTGGGTTAGACTGGGACTTGGGCTTAGGTGGTGTGGCCTTGGGTGGCTCAGGCTGCTGGACTGGCTTCTTCCCCTTGGGCTTAAGCTCTTCCTCAACAATCTTGTCCAGCTTAGCCTTAGAAGGTTTGGGTGTCCAGTACTGCTTCTTTGGGGCAGCCTTGGGTGGCTCATGGTAAACCCCATCAACAGTCTCTCCTGGCTGGGTAGGTGCAGTCTTGACCTTAATTGGGGCACTCTTCTCACCCGAAATGCTGCACTCTCCAAACCCAACACCACTTGTCTCACCCTCAGCTCTTTTGGTGCTCCCTATGATCATCTCTAGTTGAGGTTGCCTCGCATATACCCAACTGAGCACCTCTCTCAACCTGTTGTTGTTATCTTGCAAAGACAATATCTCCTCCCTCAGATCCTCCAGAATCACAGTCTGGGCAGCACAGGTATCACAGTCTAGGGAGGGAACCACAACAGCTTTCTCCAACTTCCTAATGGTGGCATCCCTATCCACCAGCTGCATCCTAAGAGTTAGGCAGTTCTCACAAGTATCACTAGGTGCTGAAAGCATCTCTAAGTCAGCTCTCAACTGCTCTAACTCACCTCTCAAAGTAGGACAGACCATACATTCACCCAAAAGCGTAGGTGTAGCCCTAAGCTCCTCAAACTCCATGAGCTGCCCCTCAAACTTCTCCTTCAGACCAGCTAGCTCTCTAGCTAGACAGGGGCAAGACTCACACTCAAGCTCTCCACTCAAAGTAGGCTCATCCAGTGTGGACTGGAGTTTGCCCAGCTCAGCCTTCAGCTCATCTATCTCCTCTACCCACTTGGCATACCTATCTCTCTGGTCACCAAGCTCCGTCATGAAAGACTCGCAGGTAGGGCACTCAATCTCACTGGGTTGGGGTCTCACACTCCTCAACCTCTCATTCTCCTCTAAAGCCTCAGCGAGTTGGGCTTTCAACTTCTGCAGCTTCTTAGCTGCCTTCTCCAGCATCTTATCCTGGGCCTTAAGTTCCCGGCTGTTCTGCTCTAGCATCTCAAGGATTTCGGCTTGCTCAGGAGTTACCTCATCATCGGAAGAAGAGTTGCTGCCGTCATCCTTGTTCTCCTTGTCCTCAAGCGCCATGGAGCAAACCGAGCTCCTCTTGTCCTTGTTCTTCCGCCTGGACTTGGTGGAGACGAAGCACAAGCCAGCTGGACCGCCTTGATCGTTCCTCTTGTCCTTCCTGTACGTGATCTCCTCATCGCTTGAGCTCGACGAGGACGAAGAGGAAGAAGATCCGCTGCTGCAGAACCCGATCTCGGCGAAGAAGGCCTTGTCCCGCTTCCGGTTGTCCTTCTGGTAGCTCTTGAAAGCCTTTCGGAAGTTCTTCTTGCCGAAGGAGCGCTTGCCGGAGCCATGCTTGCTGGAGCGGTGCTTGTCAAAGCTTGGCTTGCCAGAGTGGTACTTGTCGGAGTCGCGGGAGTAGCTCTTGCCCTTCTTGTAGTAGTCGTTCTTGTTGGGGCATTCGGCGATGAAGTGGCCGACCTCTCCGCACTCAAAGCACTTGGGCCGCTCGCCCCTCTTCTTGCTCATCCGGTTGTCATAGGCACGCTGAAAGCGACTAGACACCAGACACAACTCGTCATCCCCAAGTGTCGCTAGCTGCTCCTCTGTAACAGACATCAAAGCAGAAAACGAGAAGTTGTGTAACATGGGGTTAGTGACAGACTCACTAGAGGGGGTAGCCAAGGCCAGACTCTTAGAACCTGTACAAGCGAGGGAATCCCTCATCTTGTAATCTACCTCGGTGGCCTTGAGCTTACTATAGAGCGCCTCTACTCCAATCGTATCATACCCTGCCGACTCAATGATTGAGTTCACCTTGATCTCCCATATTTTTCTGTCTAAGGCATACAACAACTTGACAGCCTGCTGATGATCGGTATATGGGAGGGCAGCGGGGGCAGAGTTAACACGCAACTTGTTGATGATCGACTGAAAACGACCAAACAAGTCGTCTACTGACTCTCCCGGCTTCTGGACGAAATTCTCATATTCGCGCCGGTAAGTCTCCACAAGTCTAGCCTTAATTGTCGCAGTACCCTCATGGTGTGCACTAAGCAGTGACCATATCTCATGCGCAGTCTTAAGGTGACTCACTCTCTCATAATCCATGGGACCAAGCCCGGAGAAGAGAAAGTTAACAGCCTTGGCATTCGCCTCATGCTGAGCCATGATATCCTGCGTAGTACGCTCAGCGACTTGAAGCACCACAAAAGTCGTACTCTGAGTAGCATCCCATATGTCCTGACTCTGGCTAACAAGGAACGCCTCCATCCTACCTTTCCAGTAGGGATAACCATCGGAGCCAAGGACGGGAATTTTCCCAGAGTAAGTCATCGTCACTACGGTTTCGTCACCGGTTAAGGTATAGGAAACCTAACCGGCTCTGATACCACTTGTAGGACCGAGACGTGCGACTAGAGGGGGGGTGAATAGGAGCACATGAAAAACTCAAACTCAAACCCCCAAAATGCACTCTTACGAAGACACACGCACAACCGATACCGTCTACTGAACAGATACGTATCGGGTGCAAAGCGGAAGCATAAGGTACACTAACCAAGCCGAGACACTAAAGCACCATCAAAGCAAGCAAGAACAACAAGGCACAAACAAAACAAGACAAGCTACCAAGCTTGCAAGCGTCGCACACTAGCCACTCAACACACCGAAGCGTGCCTCACTTAAGAACAGTGAGTGAAGAGTATGGGCATGCAGTGGTTGACACAAAACAAGCTTGAAGCAAACCACAACACTCCAAAAAACCAAAGAAACCAAGAAAAACAAACTCCAAAGCAAGCGGAGCAAGAAACACACAAAAACAGCCCTAAATACACTAGACCGGACAATACTTGTTTCAACCAAAAGAACTGACCGGACAAATCCAAAGAATGGAGCTGAAACAGCCCTAAAAACCTATAGATCGGACAGTCCGGTTCTACCCAGAAGACCTGACTGGATAAAGCTTCGGACAAAGCAACTCAACTCACTAAGTACCGAAGAGAACAACGGACCGGACAGTCCGGTTCTACCCGGAAGGCCTAATCGGACAAAACAGATGAGAAATGAACTACGGGCGGTGAAAACCAAAGGACCAGACAGTCCGGTTTAGCAGACCGGACAAAACTTCGGACAAAGAAACCCGAGACACATACTCGAGGTGGCCAAGCCTCGGTTCAGACCGGACAGTCCGCTTGAACGGACCGGACAAATGGACGGATTGTCCGGTCAGGTCTCGCTGCTGGCCCGAGTCTGGACCCGAGAAATCAGCCCGCGAATCCACCGAAAAATCGACCAAACCCAAGCCAAAACTCAACCAAACTTCACAAAAATTTGCACAGAGGAACTTGATTCCATTCCAAAGTAAATCCCTCAAAAATCAACTCAAAATGATCTAGGGATTTACGGGAATTGCAGATCTCGTGGAAGTGGTGTGAGAAAAACTAGGAACCGAAAAACGTCAAGAACGGCCTTTGCTTGTGGTTGGATGATTCTAGCACTTGGCTAGTGAGATGCACCACATCTTAGCAAGGCAAAATTTTGGCAAAAGAAAGGTCTCATCCTTGGACAACACAAAACGAGCCAAAATCCAAGAAACGGGACCAAAAACGAAACTAGAAAAGGGGGCAAAGAGTGAGGAACGAAATTGCTGCTCTAGGACAAGGAATTTCTCAACAAGGTACCTTGGATTAATTCATAAAATCGGATTACAAAAGTTCCCTAGAGCCTACCTCCCTTCATCCTCCCACTAATGACAAGATTAGACTAAACTAGGCACTCATCTCCTAGCTAATCTCCTCTCTTTTCTCTCTTTGGACCTTGGCTGCTAGGGTTAGGAAAACTAGGGTTTGTGGCTGCCAAGATAAGCTCCAAGGGAGCCTCTCAAGTCTATTTATACCCTAGGCCCTAAACGACACAATTACATTAAGACCCCGACTCTAAAAATGCCCGGAGGGGGCCAAACCGAAAAGATACAATCGGACGACTACGATGACGTCTTGATCATCTTCGGTTTCTCCGCCTCGCTTGGATGTGCGCCACGTAGCCAGTAGTCCGGAAGCTTCCCCCGGTTTTGAAGTCAGAAACCAGAAAACTTTATTCTGCGGGCTTCCTGGGCCAGGTCTTGGCCCAATCTTCTATCTTGGCGAGTCGGAGTCCAACCCACCAAGTCATTTGAAATTGGGTGGCGGTTTTGAGCCGAAGCCGCCAAAGCCTCCCTCGCACGCCTTCACGCCATGCACTCGGGTTGGAGCACCACAGTGGCACCCGGCTTCTCCAGTCCATCGGAGTCGCCTCGCGGTCCCTCGGAGGGCTTACACCACCGTTGCCGAACCGCCCCTCCGTGTACCGAGCTTCCATGGCCGACCGACGCCGAGCATTGCCTCCGGTCCATTGGAGCACTTTTGCCTCAGTCCATCGAGGTCTTCGTCTCCTCTACCTCCAGTCCTTCGGAGGGCCTCCAGTCCATCGGAGGGCTTGAGCTCGTTGACAATCACTCATCACACCAGGAGAGCAATGAGGCCGGTCCATTGGCTCTCAACACCCACGCAATCCCTTGTACTCTCGTAGTCCGCACAAGGACTACAACCTCGCCCTCACAAGGGTAGAGGATGACAAGGTTGTTGGGGTCTTCCACAGGCCTTCTCACGGACGCTCTGCGATGACTCTAGTAGGTGAGCTTTGGCCAAAACACCGAGGGCCTCCCTCCCTCTCACCAACAAGGTGGCGGCCACTCGATAACACAAAGGGTCTTACAAGACTTATAAGCTCACCTTCGTGTGCAAGCACATATTCTCTAAGAGTTTCGCAAAACTCCCAATAGTACTTGGTAGCAACCAAGGTCTATGCGCTAAGCAAGGCCTAAGCAAGATGCTCGTAAGCTCTAGCTTTGTCTAAGTATGACCTCTATTATATTGTGATGGATTGGGCTCTCAAGAATGTGTCTCAACACTAAAATGTATGCTTGAGTCACCAACCTGAGCAAGAGGGTATTTATAGCACAAACCTTAAAAGTAGTTGTTGGGGAGTAGCTGCTTTGCGCAGATTGCAATCGCCAGACCATCTGATGTAGTACCAAATCGTCTAGTGTGCACACCACTGGACCGTTCGGTGCGTGCACCCAACTACAACTACTCGTTGGAGTAGATCATTGCAACTCAGTTGACCATGAAGACTGTACTGTTCAAAGGTTGGTACGGTAGCATCAGACTGTCCAGTCTATGTTAGGCTCACGGTCTTGTGTTTTGTGATGCTTCTGTCCAGAACGTCTGGTAGTAACACCGAACCGTCCGATGTTAGACTACCGGACCGTCCGATGCGTTCAGCGCATGGGCGCGGTCTTCTCCTTCTCTGCCTAGAATGTCTGGTGTTGACATCGGACGATCCGGTGTGTGATCACCAGACCGTTCAGTACGTGTAAAAATGCATTGGATCTTGAATCTTCAACTTGGCTTCTTGTGTGGACCGTACCATCCGCAGTTTTGTACGGTTTTTTAGATTGTATTGTACGGTCCTTGTATTTTGCTATGATTCAGCTCTCGTGTCTTCAAATTGATAAGCCCATGGCTTCTCAAATTACTATCACTAATGAAAATATGAAGAAACATGTTGTGCCAGATAATTCACAATATACTCTTAAGCCAATTATTTGTATTCAGTTTGGTGATTTTCCTTTTGTAGAATGATTTTCCTTTTGTAGAAAAATCTCTACCATTACCGGGATCATCTGGACGTCGCCCGCCATTTCCGCGCCTTCCTGGCTCTCTGTTGCGCTTATGCTTACTAGACCCTAGCCGCCAACCCCCAGATCGAGATCGATGCGCCGCCACCGCACCTGTGCCCCGCTAGATCCGCGCCGCCTGCGGCCGACGTGCAGCGCCACCACCTTCGCACGCTGCTAACTCGCTCGCACCACCATCGACATGTGCAGCTGCGGCGTTCGGCCGATGCACCGACTCGCCCCCGACTCGCTAACGCCAACGCCAACTCACGCATCCAGGGCCTACGTGCCCAGCCGTTGCACCGCCGTTGCCTCCGAGCACCAATGCGGCGACGCACCCCTGAATGGAATGTGCCGAGGTACCCTACCCAAGAGGGGGAGGGAGTGAATTGGGTCGCTAATCGCTCAACTAAAACCTAGGGCTATCTACTGCATAAAGATAAACCTATCGCGTCCTACACATGCAAGTTAAGTCTAAGGTTTATCTATGCGCCCTCTAACTTACCCAAAAGACTTGCAACATAGAGCCAAACCTAATCAAACTAACTAGGAAAGCTAAAGGCACACAAGCAAAACATGCGAAAACGTAAATACGGTAAGTAAATAGATAAGGGCAAGGGGATGCAAACTCCAGGGGAGACACAGAGATTTAACGTGGTTCACCACAAAGGGCTACGTCTACGGGCTCGCCACCAAAGGCAATATCCGAGCCAAGCACCAAGACTCTCCCGATCACCGTCTTGCGCTCGCCACCAAATGGTTCACGGCAAGTAAAGGCTAAGTGCCACCAAGTTACCAAAGCTTAGCCACCGCCACCGTCTCTCTTGGTCACAAGGTGCCAGATTCTTCACTACGGAGTTTGTAGGGTCTCCTCGTCCCCGCACAAGTTGTCGCTGCCGCTCCACACCAAGGAAGGAGGGTCTAGCAATGAGTACAAGTGGCTTGACCGCAGCCAAGGCATCTCCAATTGCTCTCGCAGGAGCAACACATGAGAAGAGCTCTCAAACTCACTCTCTCTAAGCTCTAACTAGCTTTCATGTTGCTCTAAGCTCTCATATGGTGATTGGAGTGGTAGATATGCTTGGAATACTCTCTCACTTGCTCTAATCTTCAGTGGCTCCAAAACCCTTGAAATGGCCAATTGGGGTGGCTTATATAGCCCCTAAACACGAACTAGCCGTTGCTCCAATGGGCTGCTGACGCAGTGTAGACCGTACTATCCGCTCCAAGCATTTTTCATAGACCGGACCATCCGGTCCGTTCACTTTCCCATCGGTCACTGAAACCCCACATCACTGTACTTTAGTCTGAAGGTTAGTACGGTTTATAGAGACCGTACCATCCGGTCCATTGTGCACTGCAAGTCCTTCAAAGTCCCCAGCCTTGAGTTTCTTAGGACGGTCCATGGACGGTCTTGTGAGACCGTTCTATGTTACCTCCAGTCCGAAGGTTTGGTACCCTTGTGTTATTTGGTACGCTCCTTGGACGGTCTTCTAGACCATACCTTCCGGTCTTTGTATCTTCCAAAACCTTCACATCTTCACTTCCTCGGGGATACTTGGTCCGGTCAATAGTCCAGTCTTCACAGACCGTACCGTTCGGTCCTTGCAATCCTGTGAGGTTTCAGGAACACCCATTGGGGTGGCCCTTCGGGCCTTTTCTTTGACTCTTCTTCTCCATCCCTTGAACCTAAACAACTGAGATGTGCATCTAGACAAGTTCATTAGTCTAAGTGTTGGTTGTCAATCAATCACCAAAACACAACCATGGAAATATGGCACATGAGGCCATTTTCCTTACAGCCCTCGATTTGCCCGCGCTGCCACCATCCCCTTCGTCGTCGCCACCCTCGGCACCCCTCTCTCCCTCCCATCGTCTACTCCCCTGCCAAGCTTGTGGAGACGCTGCAGCGTCCCACGGCGTGGTGATGGCGGCGGCGGCCACGCACACAGGCAAAGGGTCATGGGGACATGGGCGCCCGCGCTGCCCTGTCTCTGCCATCGCGCCGTCTCTCCGCCAACACCAGGACGCGTGAGCTTTGAAATCATCTCTCTGTGGACGATGAACACAGATTCTGCCACGAACTACACGCACGCACGACCGCGCCCCACAGGCCATGTTCTCCGCCGGCGCCCATGCACCTTGCTCTGCCGCCTGCACTTGCCTGCACCCGCTGCAGTGTAGGCGACATCTACTCCATGGATGCCTCCCACTTGACCACCTTGCCCCCTACAGTAGTATTTCGCTGGTATGGAAATCGTGCATGCTAATCAGTCAATCACCTAGATAACATTGTCACAGATCACAGCCAATTTGTGATGTCCTCGATCTCAAAGATGAAACATGACAAAAGATAGGGGAAGACACGATTTATACAGGTTTGAGCCAGCCAAATCGTACAATGCCCTACGTCCTGTGTGTGGTGGTTTGTATTGTTTTGAGTATGTATGAGGACTAGAGAGATCGGAGGATCTGCCTAAGGTCGAGAGGTCTGTTTGGGAGGATTGAGCAGATCTGCTATGAGTTGTCTAGGAGGGATCCCTAGCTAGCATTATATAGTTCGGCATGGCTTGGGTTACACGTCGGTTTCCTTCTATGTCTCCTAGATGGTTTAGATTACAAGAGATTACATAGAATCCATGATCCATATCTTTAATAATCGACTAAGAGAGTCCTTGTCTTGTGCGCCAAGTTGTTCTACGCTTCGGGCCCTTGCGCCGAATCCATTGCATGAGGGACCAGGGGATATCTATCCCCCACAGTGTCGATGAGCAGTAGCAGCGGTGGTGGCTCTTCAGTTCAGCACCTGCACCATAGGGATCAGACCCAGGGTTTCTGTGAGGTGAGCCACGATGAACATTGGTTCACGTGCCCTCACTTTTATCTATTTATAGAGGTGCGGGGTGAAAGGGGGCCACAACCTAGGGGGGATTTGGGCCTCCGATCAAGGCCTTAATCTCAACATCCAGGCCCGGCCAGGACATCTCCTGACTAGACCCAAGATCAATCCAAAATTCTCCCCTTTGATCTCGGTCTGTCTTATTTTGTAACTTCTGTGTTACATCCCTTGATAGATTAATATATCGAGACCAATGCATTTCAGATGGGCACAAATTTTGCACTCTGACCCCTGCCTCAATTTATTTTCACAAATGACCCCCTTCGGAAAGTATGTGCAAATCTGACCCTTTTTGCGGCGCCACAACTCGTGGCGCCGCAGCAACACTTTGTGGCGCCACAAAACGTGGCGCCGCAGCCCCTAACCCCCTCCAGCGTGTCGTCGTGTGGGGCCCGACTGCGGCGCCACTGCATGTGGCGCCGCATTGTGGCGCTGCAGAGCCGAGGCCCATATGGGCCGCGCCTAGTGGGTCTTGGGCCTCTAACTGAGACAGAGCTCGCGGTGCCATAAGTTGTGGCGCCGCTGCCCTGCGGCGCCAAGGACTATGGCGCCGCAGTAGCTACCTACGACGCCATATTCTTTGGCGCCGCAGCCTGTTTTTTTCGATTTTTTAGCTTTCATAATCTTTTCTCATCCATTTTTTTCGATTTTTTCGATCTTTTAGCTTTCATGATCTTTTCTCATCCGGTTTTTTCGATCTTTTAGCTTTCATAATCTTTTCTCATCCAGTTTTTTTCAATCTTTTATCTTTTAGCTTTCATAATCTTTTCTCATCCTTTTTTTTCGATCTTTTATCTTTTAGCTTTCATAATCTTTTCTCATCCAGTTTTTTCGAACTTTTAGCTTTCATAATCTTTTCTTATCTAGTTTTTTTCGATCTTTTAGCTTTCGCAATCTTTTCTCATCCAATTTTTTCCATCTTTTAGCTTTCATAATCTTTTCTCTTCCATAGTAACCAAACCCCACCTTTTCTCTTCCATAATCTTTTCCAGTCCAGTTTTTTCCATCTTTTCTCTTCCATAGTAACCAAACGGGACGTATAGTTTTTCATCCAAAAGCCATATTCTTGTTTTTAATGTCAGGCTAGTTATGATTCATAGAAAATGAACCCCAAATTCCTTATATTTCTACATAAATGATAGATTCAAAATTCGTGTAGTATTCGGATACGGATAGCAAATAAGGCAAGAAAACAAATTAAAAAATCCACATAGTTTTTGCAACCGAGCAAAACATGATGTCAAACCATATGAATAACATCGAGGTTCACAATCATCCACATAATTACAAATCAAAAGTCACATCCACGCCTAGGAATGAACCCATAATAACTACATCCTAGGACCCTCTAGGTGTCTAATGGCCACGCGGACGCCTTTGTCTGGCAGGGCGAGTGTTGAAGCGGTTGCCGCTGTCCACGTCCGAAGGGTCACGAGAACGCCTACGGCGCCTATTAGCCGGAGGTCGACTCGATGGACCCTGTCAATTGTAGATGTTAGTTTAGTAGAGCAATCTCGATAACTAGTAGGGTACGAACAATAGCGCAAAACTTACCGCCTCGGCGTCGTGCTGTGTCTGCGTGAAGCGTGGCGCGTCGTGCAGCTGGCTACCAAAGAGAACGTCCGGAACGCGGTCCCCGTCGTCATCGTCCTCCTCCTCCTCCTCCTCCTCGTCCTCGTCGTCAAAGGCGGCGCTCTGTCGGAAGATAGGTGGAGTGACCTCTCTAGACCTAGAGCTCCGCGACGACCAGCCACCGCTGCCAGAAGGCCCACCACGAACGCCGCGTGGCTGGGGATGGAGTGCAGCTGCGCTGTAGCACCCAATCTTCCTGCTCAAACTGTGGCTAGGAGGTCAGCCAGGCCAACTGCTGCCCCTGTAATTAAGGTTTAGTTAGGAGAGAAGGAAATGTTGCATATTGCATGTAGCGATACGTAATAGGAGACAAAAGTGCGGTCTTACCACGTAGTCCTGTACGGGCGCCCTCTCAGGCTGAACTCCTATGTGAGTCCTGGTGTCGTACTTGTTCGCTGTCGTCCGAGTCGACCTCGCAAATCGGCCAATGGTCGCTGCTAGGTCGCAGCCTAACCCGCGAGTGGGCCTGCAGCCACCGCAGGTACTCCACAAAGTAGGCATCATCGTGGGCCTCACCGATCTCGACGTCCACCGGTTCCTTAGCGTCCCACCTGCCGGTGTGGACTATGTGCATGATCCGCCAGTCGGTCTCGCTGTACCGGCTCCCCTTCTTCATCCTGCACAAATAACGGTGTAAGTACGGTGAACAGTGTAAGTACGGTGTAAGTGGACATGCACAAATCTGTTGAACATTATGATTAGGAACCATACTTGTGGAGTGCCTGGTCCGTAGGGACCGTGCATGGAGGAACGACCTGCCTCCGTCCAAACTGGCGCATCACACGTGTAGGTATGTGGTACTCCACCTCGACGAAGTAGATCAGTGGGACGACAACCCTCCAAAGGTTCTCATCCTTGCGGCACAGTGGGCTCAGCTCCGCCTCCTCTATCTCCTCCCTAGAGTACGGGGTCCACTCAACCAAACAGATAAATGAAAACATCAGGCCTATCAGGTATTGCACAGGACACAGTGCAAGGCAATGAGATTCATATTGACCTCAAGTACCTGGCGGTGGGTGACACAGTCGAGCTCGTTCGTGTAGCGCTGGTATCTCCCCTCAATCCAACCGTTAACAACCTCCACGTCTCTCCAGAACCAAAGCACGGTGGGTCTGCTATCCTCAAACGCCCACTCCTGCCATTTCAACAAATGCCATATGTTAAGAACCGATCGAAACTCGTCATGTGTACCGATGCTCGAAGTCTTCTCCATGCACCGACAGCCATCACACAGCTATCGGTACATGTGGGCCAATGTACAGGAGGCCTAGCTGTAGGTGGCAATGGCGGCCCATGGCCGCGCCAGGATAGGGAGCATCGTCGACGACACCATGTCCCTTGATGAGTCTGGGAGTAGGAAACACGCCAACAGGTACCAAAGCCAGGCCCTGGCGTGCCGCTCCACCTGTAATGGTGTAGCGTCCGGCGTGCACGCCCCAAAGTGCTCTCGGAGCCACCCCGTGGTGACACCGGACGTCCGCCTACAGTGTTAAATTAACGTTTAGTGCAATAATACATGAACACAAGCTGAATTGAACACAGTATTAAATTACTTACGTGCGACGGTCCCTTGGCTGGCGGTCCGGAGGTGCTATACCAAACAAAGCCAGCACCTGACCATGCCACGCCGTGGGCTTTAACCTATCTATGACAGGCGAACCTGCCACGAGGAGACCCAAGATCATCGCCGTGTCCTGCAGGGTGATGGTCATCTCCCCGCACGGAAGGTGGAAAGTGTGGGTCTCCGGCCTTCAACGGTCGACCAAGGCTGTCAACAGCGCTAGGTACAATGGTGGGAGACCGGAGGTAACCACCCGAGCAAGGTCCAGGAGGCCGGCCTCCTAGATGTACGGGACATACCACTCGTCCCAACTAAGGGGGTGCACGTGAGTACGACCCCGCAGAGGTAGCAACTTCTGCAAAATATTTGCAACGTTAGGCATATGTGCACATGTATTAACAGGCGTATGTCTTATATTCATACAAAAGTAAGTGTGTTTTACCTCGCCAGCAACGATACGTGGTGCGCGGTGGTCTCGCTCATAGGCCTCCTCAAGAAGGAGGTACTGGGGGTCCGCCATCCTGCAAAGGCATTAAACAAAATGTTAGGAACGAATTCCAAGCCAAAAAGTACAAAAAATGATCGAGTGTTAGAATTTACGCCTAGGGATCAAACACATTCAAACACACACCCTAACTCTCTAGGTCATCCATGGATTTCACTTAGCATGCAAAGTATCTTTGGCAAACAAGTAAATCAATACATGTTCAAGATGTAGAGTGTCCAGACCTCGTAAGCAGTATACAAGATTAGAAAATAGATTCGCAGCTGGTTCTGTGGCTATGATGATGCAGTCCCAAGCATTGAGAAAACATGCAGCTGCAGGATCTGACCTAAAAGTCTTTGTTAGAATTTTTTATATGATTTTAGCTAAAAAATAACTAAGAGCTTGGATCGTGAAAAGGGCATTTGGATCCTTATGATCTATTACCGCATCTAGGTAGTGGAGATGGCTGTAGATGCAAATTTAGAGGATGGGGGCAATGGTGAATAAGTAATGATCGGGGCAGCGGTGGATGGGTGAAAGGCACAATGTTGGCAGGTTGATATATTTCTAATTAATGTTTTGGTGATCAACCACTAAATACAACACTTCTAAATTGACAAAACTAATCTTACATTGGTGTACTTTTCTTGGTTTAGTCAAAGCATGTGTTAGATTTTTAGTATTTTTTACGTGTTAGATTTTTAGTATGTTCTGTAAAACATGGCTTCAATGTGAGACTTGAGCTTAAGGAGCTACATAATGAACCTGCACACTCACCCAATATCTTATATCGGATCATGTACTTCATTGATGGTTTGACAATTCGAATTGAGCATTCATCATCCCTCGCATCCATTATATTTTTTTTTCTTCTTCTCTTAGGCTAACTCTTGCATACTACCATCCCACCACTACTACAAAAGTTTACTACGAGAACGTCTTCCAAATCACATTAAGAGCGGCTCTAGTAACAAACCGCTCCAATAACAATCACGTTTTCTAGTTTCATACCTGAGACGGCGCTGGTGGGAGAGGCGACAGCCGGCGGTGGAGGCTAGCCGTCGTGCTGCTGCAGGAGGTGGGGAAGGCGACGGGCGGCGCGGTGGGCGGCGATGGGCGGCGCGAAGGCGGGGGCTCACGGTGGCGGGCGGCGCAGTGGGCAGGAGGAGGCGGGGGCTGGCGACGGCGGGCGGTGCGGTGGGCAGGAGGAGGTAGGGCCGGGCGGCGCGGGCGGCGGGCGGCGGGTGGCGTGGGTCGGGAGGGTTCGGGTGGGCAGGGTAAGGCCCAGGACGTGGCCCATATGGGCCTGGGCGCTGTGGCGCCATGAGCTATGGCGCCGCAGCCTTGCGGCACCACAGCTCATGGCGCCGCAAACGGGACCCGTCCGAGTCCACATTGGATGGGGTCAGAGTTTGCGACGCCACTGACCATGGCGCCGCAATGTGCTACTGCGGCGCCACGGTCCGTGGCGCTGCAAAAAGGGTCACTTTTGCATTTAGTTTCCGGAGGGGGTCATTTGTGAAAATAAAATGAGGCAGGGATCATAGTGCAAAATTTGTGCCCAGATGGCCAGTTACAATACACATTTCTATCTTGGAACGAGGCTCTTTTCATATCCTCTTAAGATGGTTGTTTGATTAGCTCTAAATCCAGAATCATAAGTTTTCCAATAACCCCAAATGCCGCCTACGTGTTCTCTGAACACACTGGGTGGAATACCTTAGTGAGCGGATTCACGAGCACCCTCTCAACTCTCATGTGCTCATTCTAGATTTTCTGATTCTAGATTTTCCCTTTCACAACATAAATCTCAACTATCCATTTTTTCATGAAGATGTGATCTGAAGGTTGCTTTTGGTACCCTAAACTGAGTTCTAAATCTTTCATCAGGTTGCCTCTCACTCTAAAGCCATAATTTGTTTTTTTCAACCCTATTTACCGCTACACATCTGTTGGCGTCTCTTAGCGTAACAAATTTTACTCCACAAGTGCACAGAGATTCGCTATAGCTTTTTCACCCAGAGTATTCCAGGTATCGTAAAAATCCACAGGGAAGCAAGGGCTAATAGGTGGAATGATATGTCGAACTTTCAAACAGTACGATATAACTTAGATAAACACCAGCTATTCTTATACCAGGGTAAGATAACCAAGATAGTGTATGGTGAGAAGAGTAAACAGGAACCAAAGAAGTAAACAACTAGGTAGTTGCCTGGGAGGACAACGAGTGAGATTAAGATATTCAAACTCTATTTCTTAACCGCTGCGAAGTATTCACGGAACTAAGTTAACCAAACATGAACTAGGATCTTGCGTCGAGCGAAATTCCATTACACCGAGGAGGCCAGGGGTAGATAGGAGGCTAACCGAACGACAACTTGCTAACACCTACAGGCTAACCGAACGACGGGATTGGAATACTGAGACCTCTAAAGCTATTACCTAGAGAGGCTACCAACCATAGCTGCGTGGGTAAGATGGCACGCTAAACTAGTGTTCAAGTGAGAACTTGAACTCTAAAGTTCTTCCTTGATCACAAGGTGAGAACTATCTTAATCTTAGATCAATGCATAAGACAAGCTTATAGCACCGGCAAGTCTAGCAAGATTTAGATAACTTAAGGACAACACAAACCTAAGCCTTGGTCTAGTATGCAAGAAGGTACACCACAATAGGCAAGTGTAAGAAATAAAGTAAAGTATAACTCAAAAGATAGATCAATGATGTATATTATACTGGAGTAGTAAGAGTACAAAAGATAAAAAAGATACAACTTGTGGAACTATGTTAGTAGCAAAAGTTAATCCATACTTTGATGTATTTTCCCTCTGTTGGCAGTCGTTATTTCCTGATTTCGACCGCCAATTCCTCTATAAATAAATGGGGTATAAACAACGTTCTATGCATTATTTACCTTGAACTAATGAATTCCACAAGTTTTGGTGGTTTTCGTTGTTACACAGGGAGATGCTCAAGTTCCATGCAAAGTTACATCATTTGGAGCAAGCGTAGAGTGGGCACAAAAGGGCATGAGAATGGATTACAAATAACATCACTACGAAGTATCTCAAATGCCCTCAATGACTGAACCATTCCGAAGAGCTCGTCGAAATAACCGAAATGGAGTTTTGGTTCACTCAATGTGGAGTCCGGATGTGAAAGTTACGGCCGTTGCAAGTTCAACAACTCTAGTTGCGAGGACAGTGGCCGGGCGACCACCACTTAGGCCGGGCGGCCTAACCTTACGCCGCCCGGCCTAGAACTCCCTCCAAATGCCTCAATCTTCATTGGAATCAACTAAGTAACTCACCAAGGACCCATATACATGTAAGGGATCAAGCCCAAGTCAAGACAAAGGTCGAAAGGCCAACATATGGACAAAGAAATGACTAAGTGCTGAAGGGCTAGTCGCCCGGCCAAGTACCTAGGCTACCCGGCCTAGTACTCAGGCCGCCCGCATGTTACTTTGGCCTTCCGCCTCCCACTTGGTCACCCGACCTTCCTACAACACATGCATGCAAAGAAGCACAACTTGGACACAAATCAACCGTCGATCAAAGGAACAAAGGCATGCATGATGGATGGATCCTTGAGACACACTCTCCAACCAATGGAGAACATCCAGGTGGCAGCCAGAGACTAAGGCCCAGGCAGCCCGGCCTAGGACTTAGGCCTTCCGGCACGTGCTCTAACCGAATCAACCGCCACCGCCTCAAAGATGGAAGATCAAGCCATCCAAAGCAATGTCAGTGCATCGAAGGGTCGAAAGGCCACAATGCCAGGCCGCTCAGCCTGTAGGGTGTGGCCCGACCTGCAGACTTAGCCATTTCACCGACCTACAGCCTCCTATAAATAGAGGGTCACTCCCCCACTCCAAACTCGCACCATTGTACTCTCTCCACTCTCTCCTTTGTGGAGGTGCCCCCTTTTGGGTGGCGCTACCCCTTTAGTTCAATGTTTTGGTAGGAGTTAGAGTCGGACTGTGCCTGTTCCGGAGCAGTCTTCAGGAGTCTGGTATGAGTCCCTTGTATCTTTCTTTTTCTGTAAGACTTTGAGTTTATTTAATATATTCCTTTATTTAAGTTCAAGCATTTACTTTCCTGCCTATGGTTATGATCGTAGTGTAGGGATGTCATTAGACTATAGTTAGCGTTGCTTTATGAGGTTATGGTAATCTAGTCTATTTACTTGCGGGTTCCTTGTTCACGCTGTTAGTTAAGTCGTAGCAGTTGTGATGCTTCCACTTGTTTCTAGCCAAGTGGAGGATGTGAATAACCAGAGTTTACTCTGGAAGTTCACCTTGGTTTGCAACCAGCCCCACGTAGCTCTGGGTGCCTCATGTGTACCGCATAGGCTTTAGGTAGCCCCTATTGGTGACAGCATTATGGCGTCTCAGTATTCCACCCTGTCGTTCGGGCTGGCGCCGGGTTGTGATCCAACATGTATGTAGACGCATAGTCGGGCTCCCTAGAACCCGCCTTTCTCGGCTGGGTAATCAGCACTCTCGTGCCTAGTAGTGGTTCTATAGCAGCGATGTCCGATGCAGTAAAGGTGACTAAACCAAACCATAACCTCAGTCGTGTCATGACCTTAGTAGAGTGACAGTTGGAGCTAGCTTTGTCTTTTGGCTTGACCTTAGTAAAGGAAGATCTGATCAGGAACCAGATCTGTCTCGTTGTCCTCCTAGCTCCTCGTTGAGCTTTGTATCCATGTGGAGTGTGTCAGTGTGCTGTTATCCTTTCTTTTACCTTTTAGAATGGAAGAGTAAAATAACAAGATGTTTGATAAGTTAATATCTCTAACTCAATGCTTCCCTGTGGATAAATACGATACCTTGGAATACTCCCGGGTGAAAGCTACAACGGTCTCCGTACGCTTGCGGAGTAAAATCTGTTACGCTAAGAACTGCCAACACCCTCATGTTTGTGGATAGTTGATGGTCGTAGGTAGTGCAATAACGACCGTCAACACCCCCCCAAGCTTAGACCTTTGCTCGTCCTCGAGTAAAGCCAAGATGGGTTATGGATCAGGAGTTGCTGCAAATATCAATGCCCAAGAATAGAAGCTATGATAGACAACACTCATGCTTTGGTCTTGAACCATAGTGTAAGTATTGATTACCATTTCTCATACCTGTGGTGAATCTTTTTGACTTACCATGTCTTGGGCGGTCGAGAGAAAGAATGACTCAGTTGCAGGCTCCAGCTCAGGACATCTCTTTTGGGACCTTTATCTCAGGTGTTTTCAAAAAATTTTAAAACAAAAGCAAGTTGCTCTATCCATGTGAGTAAGTCTTGATCATGTTTTCATGCGACCTTAATCTGCTGGGGGTAGACATAGTTTGGGCCAGAATCCAATGAATGCCCGTAGGTCTCTTAAATTGAGCGTGGTGCTTAAGGGCTTGCTTTGGTCAATTTGACAACGTTGATCAAGGAGCTATGAGTAGATTTTGGTTGTGAAATATCCGCCATCGCTATCGATAGAATCGGGCGCTGGTAGATTTTCTCAAGTTTCCATGGAGACAAAAGTCAAGGTCCTGATGATCTTTTTCCATATGTCGTGAGCTTTGATTTGAGTAATTTTTGAAGATGGTAATGATCATGGCAACAACATGGATTTGTGCTTCTGAGCTTTTGAAACGCCAATTTTTTTAGCACATTGTGTGCAACGGGCCCAGAGTTAATACTCTTTACACATAGGCCCATTGTATATGTTGTCCACTAACCTGTTGTAGGAGGCATTCATCCTCTAAACACCCCTGAGAGGAAGGATTCGATGTCCAACCTATCACGGTTGATCTCTGTGACACTTTGACCATGCTCTACATCACTTGGGAAGCGAATGTCAGCGGCATGACACTGAAAAGAACACGTAGACATCTCTCATCCTGAGAGAATGTCCTCACAAGACTAGGTGTCAGAAGTCATGCAAAGCATTGGATCACATGAGATATATGAAGAGACATCACCCAGTGATGGAGGAACACGAATAAAGAGCCTTCCTTAATTCCTTTATTCCTGGCCAGTTGAGCACAAGCCAACCAGAGGTCAAGGCCCGAGCTACTCTACCCGTCGGATGCGAACACCCATTAACCAGAGGTTGGTGGCAGATGCAAATGACAATGGAGTCAAATCCAACAACATCTGTCTCCGTCTTTCCACTCAATCTGTTTGGGAAGGAAAACAAATGGTCTGTGCGAGCCATAGTCATCACTTGGAAGTCTGCTCAATGTCAGAATAGGATTCAAGATCAACCCTTACTTCAACTACATGGACCAAGTGAGACGTCACTGTTGGCCATGGAATAGAAGAAAGGCGGAAACGCAACCTGCCAAGAGATGAATCCATTCTTGACACTCTTCTTGAGAAGAGAAGGGCCGTTGGTATTCTTCCATTTCATGCGAAAAGGATGAACCACTGCATGTGTCACTTTGGAAAAGAATGCCAGCTAAAGGTAAATATGATGTTGGAGCTAGGAGGAACCTAACATCAACTGCAAGAAGACATTCACCCAAAGGGAGTAGAATGCCGGGACTGAGTTACCTACAAATCAAAAACTCCTGACACCATGTAGAAGGTCCAAGTAGCAGCGTCGGAGATATGACGGATTGCCCCTAACATTTAAATGAAAGAGATGAGGAGGCAAAACAAGAGTAGAGAAGAGAATTCGCCTAACATAGGCGAGCATAACAGAAAGTAAGCAGCATCGTTGTCACCTTAGGGAGCAAGCTAAAGAGTAACGTACAACAATACAAGCTTGGGGAAGGATTTGTCAGGCACCCCCACAAGATGCAATGGATACATGGGGAGATATGCCAAGCACAAGCTTCAAGTTTGCATTTAGTTGCGAGATCTAAGCTTGGGGGGAACACCGCACTAGGTATGTACTCCATGCCGAATGTCATGCATTTCACGACCATATCTTTTATCCTATATGCCATGACACCAAAAATATGTTTGCTTTATTCCTTTTCTAATCCCAATAAATAAAAACCCCATAAAAATTTGCATAATATAAAAGACCAAAAAGATTTTCTTAAAACCATGAATAAACTAACTCCTACCCATAATGCTAGAGTTTTGTTTATACACTTTGTTTAAAGGAAATGATGAATAGTTGCTCTGTTAATTCCTTGTAAGTATTTCGTATACAACATTACACTCTCCAACAAAATTTGAACTTATTGGCATAAGTTGTGATCCTATATCTAATGCTCAACCTTGTGGGAGCAAGTACTTTCAAACCAAGTCTAATTTGTTGTGAGAATGTGATATAACTAAAGTTTGAGTTTACCCGTCATGATCTTAGTAAGGCGAATTCTCGAAGTTTTCTCTTTGAAAATAAAAATGAAGCGCAAGTTCCTTAGTGGTTTGAAATACCTATCCAGAGCCAAATGCTTACATGATCAAACCTTTACGTATGCTACTTATTGTTGTGTTGAGTTTTGTCAAACGTTGAGTCCTTATGAAGTAGTGACACCTCAAATCCCGATCAATTTCCCTTTCATGACCACCTTAATTTGCTAGCCTTCCTTTATCTGGTTATGGTTAAATTCACATTGAATTCAAGCACTCACACCCACCAGATATTCTACCATCATACAACCACCATATCCATCATCTACATACCCATCCACAAATAAGGTCTTCCCAATAAACACTCCAGTCATATTCCACAAGATATCCCCAAGTTCCCTTACAAAATGAGACATGGAGCTATGAAAAAAAAGAGAAAAGTACAAAAAAAAGAGATATAAAAAATAGAAAAAAAGGGGAATGATAGCTCCATGTGCTCAAAGGTTTAAAAGTTTCGAACAAGGGGATCCATCAAGTAAGGAGTTCTTACCCAAGACCATATTCCACTATAAACAGAATGTTTGGTATGTTGGAATCATTTCCATATACTCTTCCTCTTGTGTTCACCTTCTCCACCACCATAAAAGACACCATCCGTTCTTTATTGATCGGAATGAGGGGTATCACTAACTTTGTTAGGACCATCTTTTGACTCAACAACAAACACAACATAGGTAAGCCTTCTTTTATCCCCACCTTGAGCTCCACATACGCCTATAGTTTGTAGGGAAAAAGAATGGCCTTAGGCCCTGGTGAGGAATTTCATAACCACTTGAGCGATTCGAGAGTACCATGTAAGGAACTTGATGTTTTAATTGCAAAATTTTCAAAAACCTCTGAGTATGAAACCCGAAGAGAGATTGCATTGGGTAAGATTCTACTGCGGTTATTCCGTCTCTCAACCGCCAAAGACAAGGTGAGAAGTCAAGAAGCCCCACAGGTATGCATAAAAAGGTTGGGATACACTTGTGCCAGTTTGTTCAATTCATAAATGGTGGAGTGTTCGGTTGTGCACTTAATACTTGCAGGATTATTGACATCGATGCAACTCCTGATCCGCTGAGCCTAAGTCTTAACTTTGCTCGAGGACGAGCAAAGGTTCAAGCTTGGGGGCATGTTGGCAGTCTTATTTCCTAATTTCGACCGCCAATTCCTCGGTGAATAAATGGGGTATAAACAACGTTCTATGCATTATTTACCTTGAACCAACGAATTCCACGAGTTTTGGTGGTTTTCGGTGTTACACAGGGAGATGCTCAAGTTCCATGCAAAGTTACATCATTTGGAGCTAGCGTAGAGTGGGCACAAAAGGGCTTGAGAATGGATTTCAAATAACATCACTATGAAGTATATCAAATGCCCTCAATGACTGAACCATTGCGAAGAGCTCGTCGAAATAATCAAAATGGAGTTTTGGTTCACTCAATTTGGAGTCCGGATGTGAAAGTTACGGCCGTTGCAAGTTCAACAACTCTAGTTGCAAGGACAGTGGCCGGGCGACCACCACTTGCCTAGAACTCCCTCCAAATGCCTCAATCTTTGTTGGAATCAACTAAGTAACTCACCAAGGACCCATATACATGTAAGGGATCAAGCCCAAGTCAAGACAAAGGTCGGAAGGCCAACATATGGACCAAGAAATGAATAAGTGCTGAAGGGCTAGTCGCCCGGCCAAGTACTCAGGCCGCCCAGCATGTTACTTTGGCCTTTCGGCCTCCCACTTGGTCATCCGACCTTCCTACAACACATGCATGCAAAGAAGAATAACTTGGACACAAATCAACCGTCGATCAAAGGAACAAAGGCATGCATGATGGATGGATCCTTGAGACACACTCTCCAACCAATGGAGAACATCCAGGTGGCAGCCAAAGACTAAGTCCCAGGCCGCCCGGCCTAGGACTTAGGCCTTCGGGCACGTGCTCTAACCGAATCAACCGCCACCGCCTCAAAGATGGAAGATCAAGCCGTCCAAAGCAACGTCGGTGCATCGAAGGGTCGAAAGGCCACAATGCCAGGCCACTCGGGCTGTAGGGTGAGCCACTCTGCCTCCAGACTTAGCCATTCACCGACCTACAGCCTCCTATAAATAGAGGGTCACTCCCCCACTCCAAACTCGCACCATTGTACTCTCTCCACTCTCCCCTTTGGGGAGGTGCCCCCTTTTGGGTGGCGCTACCCCTTTAGTTTAATGTTTTGGTAGGAGTTAGAGTTGGGCTCTGCCTGTTCCGGAGCAGTCTTCATGAGTCTGGTATGAGTCCCTTGTATCTTTCTTTTCCTGTAAGACTTTGAGTTTATTTAATATATTCCTTTATTTAAGTTCAAGCATTTACTTTCCTGCCTATGGTTATGATCGTAGTGTAGGGATGTCATTAGACTATAGTTAGCGTTGCTCTATGAGGTTATGGTAATCTAGTCTATTTACTTGCGGGTTCCTTGTTCACGCTGTTAGTTAAGTCGTAGCAGTTGTGATGCTTCCACTTGTTTCTAGCCAAGTGGAGGATGTGAATAACCAGAGTTTACTCTGGAAGTTCACCTTGGTTTGTAACCAGCCCCACGCAGCTCTGGGTGCCTCGTGTGTACCGCACAGGCTTTAGGTAGCCCCTATTGGTGACAGCATTAGGGCATCTCAGTATTCCACCCCGTCGTTTGGGCTGGCGCCGGGTTGTGATCCAACATGTATGTAGACACATAGTCGGGCTCCCTAGAACATGCCTTTCTCGGCTGGTAGTCAGCACTCTGGTGCCTGGCAGTGGTTCTATAGCAGCGATGTCCGATGCAGTAAAGATGACTAGACCAAACCATAACCTCAGTCGTGTCATGACCTTAGTAGAGTGACAGTTGGAGCTAGCTTTGTCTTTTGGCTTGCCCTTAGTAAAGGAAGATCTGATCAGGAACTAGATCCATCTCGTTGTCCTCCTAGCTCCTCTTGAGCTTTGTATCCATGTGGAGTGTGTCAGTGTGCTGTTATCCTTTCTTTTACCTTTTAGAATGGAAGAGTAAAATAACAAGATGTTTGATAAGTTAATATCTCTAACTCAATGCTTCCCTGTGGATAAATACGATGCCTTGGAATACTCCCGGGTGAAAGCTACAGCGGTCTCCGTACGCTTGCGGAGTAAAATCTGTTACGCTAAGAACCGCCAACACCCTCATGTTTTTGGATAGTTGATGGTCGTAGGTAGTGCAATAACGACCGTCAACACCCCCCCCCAAGCTTAGACCTTTGCTCGTCCTCGTGTAAAGCCAAGATGGGATATGGATCATGAGTTGCTGCAAATATCAATGCCCAAGAATAGAAGCTATGATAGACAACACTCATGCTTTGGTCTCAAACCATAGTGTAAGTATTGATTACCATTTCTTATACCTGTGGTGCATCTTTTTGACTTACCATGTCTTGGGCGGTTGAGAGAAAGAATGACTCAGTTGCAGGCTCCAGCTCAGGACATCTCTTTTGGGACTTTTATCTCTGGTGTTTTCAAAAAATTTTAAAACAAAAGCAAGTTTCCCCAGAGGTACTCTCGATCTCTCAAAAGTGTATCCTTACCATTAAGGCCAAGAGCGCGGCCAAGAACTTCCTATTCTAAGGCTTATGTGGAGCTTAGGGTACTAGAAAAACTTAGCATACTTAGGTTAATTGTTTTGCAAAGCCAAAGATTGGACCAAAGAAATGTACTACATCAACTAGCCTTGTTCGTCATTGGAGCTTATTTGGTGGCTGGTTGAGTGGATCTCCTTGTTTCCTTCCCTTCTCCCCCTTTTTTTTGATTGATAGGTATGAGTATGGAGCCCTTTTTGTATTTTCCTTTCTTTTTACCATGCTTGACTAGCATGGTTTTGTTTTTCATACTTTTGCCATGCTTGACTAGCATTGCTGACACCAAGATTTGGCCGATCCAGCTTAATGGGCCTGGATCGGCTGAGAACAGAAGGAAGAGGTGGCAAGTTTCGTAGGAAATTCGAGGTTTAGGCAAAGAGTCCAATTAGAAATAGAGTCGGTTAGGGTTTTGAGCTTAATTAGGAAAGGGTAGGTTTGCTACCCAAGTCTATGAACTATAAATAGGTACCTGTGCTATTGAATAAAATAGACGACACACGTTCATCAACAAGCGGTTATCTCCATATTCTCTCGGTGCATCGCCACCCCTGAGTAATTAGGGTTTTAAGGTATATCGCCATGCTGCTCTATTGATTTTTTTTATATGTCGATAGGGCTTTACGACGTTTTTCTGATGGTAGTTCTTGTACTAAGCTTTATTGTTGGCAAGATCTACTAGTTATCACGTGCATCGAGTTGATTTACTTTTCCTATGGTTATCACGATATAGATCACCTCATGTACTTCTCGTTTAATCTCGTAAATCTGTCTTGTCTCACGATGTACATCATAGTTCGTACTTTTCATAGTGTGACACGATTTCTTTAAGTTTGATCTACATGACCAGAAGTATTGCTCTACGTTCTTAGTTATCGGCTCATACCTAGAGGTAGCTTAATGTTTGTCTTTTGTACTAGTTGCATCATATCACGGATGTTCCTATAGGCGTATGTGTGTGTATCTGGCCCTAGCTACTAGGATGTTCCTATATTCATGATATCATGTTTATCTGGCCCTATGCTAGTTGGGATGTTCCTATATTCACATGTTATGTTTATTTGGCCCTTGGTGTGATTTTGCTTTAAGTATGATAGATATATCGTCTAGTCTTTATGTTTTAAGGCTGATATAAGTGAGTAGATCATCTTATTTATACACACAGACAAGCTTTTACTTACTTTCTATACCTATATGATATCGGATGAGATGAGGAAAGACCGGCAAGACTGTGCTGATGTCAACCCGATGCAATAAGAGCCGATCCGACCGATCCGGCTAGAATCTAACATTTGCTCTATTTTGTCTGTTGTTGCAGGGAGAACATGAGTCAATCACCATCACCACAACAACCTTCCTAGCTAGGTCTTCCTGGCTAGGTCGTCAACTACGTAGCGATCGGCTAGCTGCCTAGGCGATCGGAAGCCGCATCTAGGAGGAGCGACCCCTACATCCACATACACCTCCCGGCTTGCATTGTGTTGCCTGCTGGGGATATTACCCACCGGTTTCCTGGTGCAATACATTTTTGGCACGCCCAGTGGGACCACGAAACAAAGACTGCCAGTTGATCGCCATGGCCGGCGATAACGAGAAGAAGACCGGTGACGATCCTGAAGTCACACCCATCGAGAGAGTTGAGGACCTGCTTGAAAATCACCAGAAGCAGTATTCCTCGATCATCGAGGATTTGAAAAATAAGGTCCTTGCCATGTATGGTCGATTTTGCCATGGCCATATCAAGCTCGCAGGAGTTCCTGAGTCACTGCTCGACAAGGTCGACCTCATGACTCCCTCACGAGAATGTACTCAAGCACTCCGTGAAGAGATCCAGAAGCTCCTTGCACACGCTCTCATTCGGTAGTCGGAGGCGACAATTAATCGTATGGATAATATCGTGATCAAGACTGTCAAAGCTGCCTTGGCCGGTGAACCTTTGCATATCATCGGCCCTACGTTGAACGGCCACGTGGGAGAAGCCATGTTCTACTCAAGGCCGCTCGCCCCTATTCACATCGAGGTACAAGGGGACAATATTGCTGAGTTCGTCATGCACCCACCACGAGACAGCATTCCCCTACAACCTCGAGTGTCGTCTACCCCGCCTCTGGTCATCCCTGAGGGGTATTTTTGCCAGCTCAGGTACTGACACCTGGAGGAGGAAGAAGAGCCTCCACCACCATACCCTTTTTGGTGATTGATGACAACACAACCAAAGCAAGGAAGATAATATGCAAGAAATAATACCAAATGCAAATTTTGATGAGTTAGAATCAACTTAGCTTGCTTGGATGCATTTATCAATGCTCAACTTCATTTGCCACCGGCATATGATCCAATTGATGCATCCGGCTTTATATCCACATGAGGGATTAAAGTGCAAATTGAGCACTGAGCTTGGTACTTAACTTCATGGGATCACGGATTTAGCAATTCTCCCCCCATATTTGAACTAGTACCTCCCCCTATCACCTTTCCTTTTTGTTTTCACCTGATCTTCCCTTTGCCGATGGTCTTCACATTTCATTCCCTTAGTGCTTGACCTTTTCTCCCCCTTAAGATATGCAATTCTTGCATGGGATTTCTCTTCCCCTTGTGATATGCAATGCTTGCACCGGAGGGGCGATCACCTCGAAGATTGGCAAAAATTGCCGATCAAGAGATGTTCGAATGACAATGTACCTACGGATCTGGGCCGATCTTACATGATCAGGCCAGACATACTGCGGGAGTTGACTTCAATGCAGTTCAGGACCAAATATCTGAGATATTAAGAATTCAGTATGGAATCATGCCTAAACGGGGAGCCATCACATATGCTAAGCCGTATCCCGAGGCATATGATCTCTTGGAGGCCCCTCCGAAATTCAAGATCCCAGACTTCTCCAAGTTCAGTGGGAATGACGACGCTAGCACTATCGAGCATGTCAGCCGATACTTGGCGCAACTGGGGCCTGCTTCTCGAGCCGAGCACATGAAGATTCGACCGTTTTCCTTGTCGCTTACCAGTCCAGCTTTCGGTAGGTACACTACGCTGGCTCTAGGATCGATTACCACCTAGAAGCAGCTGGAGGAGAAATTCCATGCTCAATTCTTTTCCAGATGTGATGAAGTGACCATGACTGATTTAGCCAGCATATATCAATATCCTAGAGAATCGGTCCAAAAGTATATCTAGCGGTTCTGAGAACTAAGAAACAGATGCGACTCTCTGCATCTAGAGGAGAGGTCTTTGGCAGAATTAGCATACAAAGGCCTAAACAAGGCCGTCAAAGCCGTGTATGGGCCGACTGATTTCGAGTCCATCGGCCACCTGGTGTCCAAAGTTTCCGCTTTTGTGCGAACTCACCCAAAGATCTTCCAGGAGAAACACAAGAGGAGTATCAACAACGTTCAAGCCGAGGTAGATGGTTTGATGGACGATGCCGATGCATATCTCGTCTAGTGGGCAAGGACAAACCAGCCGCTGCAATGTCAGTGGGTAAAACAGCCAAAACCAACGCCTGGGTTTGAATTTGATGTCACCAAGACTGGACTCATCTTCGATTTACTGCTCAAAGAGAAACACTTCGTGCCAGTGGCTGAACATCAAACACCCTCGCACGAAGAGATGCATGGTCGCAAGTACTGTAAGTGGCAATAACAAGCTAGACAGACATAACACAGTTGACTGCAGGGTCCTGCAGTATGAAATCAACACTAAAGATCGAAACAACACCCTTCCCAGTCAACATGGTGCATATGAGTGATCCGTTATCTGCGGAGGAGTCTCTACCGATCGACTCTAGTAGATCGGCTCTCAAGGCCCGCCTACAGGACGCGATAGACACTAGCAAAGTTCTACGCCGCACCACCGAAGAATTGTACCCTCATCTACTTCAGGACACGACTTTTGCAATCAACATGGTCCATACAACTGCAGAGACAAAAGGGAAGGCCAAAGTCGACCCGCTCGATGATATCTCCTTGGAATATAAGGCTAAAGAGCATACTTCAGCCAGAACGATTGAAAGAAACCGGTGTTTCCGTCCCAACTCTGGGGCGCTGATGGGTATGTATGCGCGCCACCACCGGCGCAACGAGGAACATCGTCGTCTTGATGAAGAGGAGGCATTCTACCGTCAACAGCGCCATCGCCGTGATGAGCATCATCGGCAGCATCCATGGGCACCTTGGCGTGAATCACGGCGATGGAGGGACCAACGGCAACACAAGGAATATAACGACGCCGCTGTTGACGCGACATTTAGACTAATTTTTTATATCATTTCACATGTTTTTTCACTAATTTTAAGCATCAACTATATCTTTTACTAACAATTATCACCGATTATTGTGGATTTTGCAACATTGTCTTAGAATTTTGCTATACTTAATTTTTCTATGTTTTTCAGCTATTTTTTGCAAAATTCATCATAATCTACCTCGAGTGAGAAAAGACCTCTGAGATGGCATTCTAGAAGGTGATAAACAAGGAAGGTTTGGTTGAATCATGGCCCCCTCTGTGTTAATCAAGGCTTCCTATTTGAAAACTTCTGGAAGAGACCATTGTGGCGGAACCACCCCGCTTAATCCAGACTAAGCACACCTGCCACCTCTGGCTCGCAGTGCACTTAGGCTGAACTAAACGCGGTAGTCCGTCGAGAGTCCTTCGGGCTCTCGATAACACCATTCCTAGAGGAACCGACATCAAACACATCTGACTCTCGAAGGAGCCACAACAGTTACATCAAACACAAATTCCCGTTGCTTGAGCTCGATGAGGCTAAGTGGGAGATAGTGAGCCCGAAAAGCCGCTTGAAACTTGTCCCATGTGACCTGGTGCCCGGCTGGTTGCATTGCTAGGAAAGAAGCACACCAGGCCCCCGAAGGACCATGTAGACACTGCGCCGCAAAGCGAGCCTTCTGTTGCTCAGTGAGGCAGGGCAGTAGACCGAACTTGGACTCAATGATCCAAAGCCAGTAATCAGCATTTAGTGGATCGGTGGCAACGGTGAAGATCGGCGGTTGTAGCGCCACAAAGTCAGTGTAACTGATATCCTGCGGATAAGCCGTTGTTGCTCTTCAGCCAGCATGTTGATGATCTGACCCTGCTGAGCGACCAGAGTGGCCAACTCAGGTGGAAGTGGTGCTCCATGAGCATCCCCTTGTGCAGACGTTTCAGGTGGGATGACCATTTGCAGGAATGAGGCCAAGGGTGTTTAGTCCAATAGCTTAAATGCCAATAGACACGCTGATACAAAGAGCATAGCTTCATAGATAACGTAAATACATGAACGCATGTAAGACGAGATCATATAAGCGCGGCTAGAGTGTTAGCCCACTCCTCAAAATTTTGACAGCCATATAAGATGGTCGTACACCAAGCTGTTGTTACAATGTGTAGCTAGGCAGCACCTCTGAATCTTGATAACTTGGGTGTCAAGACGATTGATTTGAGTGAAGCTCAGAATACAAAGGTTGTTTAAAAATTTAAATTACTACAACTTCCTTATAGACCATCTTTATCAAACCGGTCGGTATCATGGTGCAAATTCCACTTGACTGATTGTACATGAACATGGGACACACTCCAAATGTATATTGGAGGGTTCCAGAAGTACCAAGTGTCTCACTCAGCCTGCTCATCGGAGCCACATTTGGAGTGCATATCCAAATTCGATCATCTCGACAAGTTTTTCCAAAGTGCGACTACTCACGACATTCATTTGAGATGCATGATTAAAGGTCCTAGCCATCGGCTTTAAAGGATAGGCTTTTAATTAGCGAGGGGACATAGCTTCATAAAATTAACTGTATCGTAATAGTGAATCGTGCAGAAAGTTCATTTAAGTTATGATTTGTTTCATTTGTATTTCAATACCCCCAAAATGATTAAGAACAAAAGTATGATGCATGACTCGTCCTAGTCGATCTCACATCACACATCCTAAGTATAATAGGTATAACTAGCGATACTTCGGTGACATATACACGACACTCTCTGATGCAACTAGTCGTCCTTTATTCGTTCTTAAGTTCGCACGTGGTTAGTGTACCTGCAGAAAAATGCATGCTCATACATTACCACCTAGTGTGGCATCCACGCGTGACCGCTGCGTGGACAACGTTGAGTGGGCCTTTGCACCTTTTATCAAAGCCTGACTTTCCACCTGTACTGGGATTATCGAGAAAAAGGTGGATCCCAAAACCAAATGTAAGTGTGGTGGGCATGGAAGCTCCAAAGCATGCCCACCACCCTTAAAAAGCTTTTACTTATACAGCATGAATGCAGGGTTTACAACCGTTCGCAAATCCCAATAGCATTCCTCCAGTACTGGGGATAGCTATGGCCGAAAAGTTGCTTCCCAAAGCGCCGAATATGCATATGAGTTCTATCTAGGTCAGAATGTCAGTGATGTCACCTGATATCCACTAACATCCTTAATATGGGCATATCATATACTCTCATTTTTGAATTACTTGAAGATGGGTTTTCGAAAATAGGTTTGTAAATCAAAACCCGATGATATGACTCTTGTCTGTGTCACACCTGGTTTTAGAAACAAAACCAAGTGCTAACCATGTATGTGCCTGGATCAGTTTAACCACATACACAACATAACAGAAGTAATAACACAACCAGTACTTTAATCTTAAGAGTAAATAACCAATATTTCCTACCATAAATGTCTTTAACGAAACTGAGTAACTTAACGAAAACGAAATAACTAAACGACAGCGGAAGATGCCCAATGCTCCATAGGCAACTGACGGATGGCAAACCAGCCTAAAACTCGTCGTAGTCTTGGAACTCCTGATTAGGATTCGTCACGACTCCCTTCTGGATCTGAGTAGCGGTTGCAATGGATGCAACGGGGTATAAAATAAGCAAGAATGAGTACATGACGCACTCAGCAAGTATTCCGTTTAGGATAAAAGTGGACTGGCTTTATAGTGGACAGGCATAGCAATTGCTTTTAGTTGGCCAAATTTTATTACTAGCAATGATTAGCATAACCCATCCCGTTATTTTAAAGATAGTAAAACATATTAAATAAGTAAGCATGAACCATAATCATAACTGTTTTCATTACCACCATCATTACCATGATCACCATGAGCCACTTTCTTTGAAAACTTTAATCTGTGAGGGTCTAGGCCGCTCTTAACCGTGAGCACGGCTGATATATCAGTTTTAAACACTCTCGAGAGGTTGTACAACTTTACCCACAAGTCGTGATCCCCATTTGCCTCAGCCTGTACGGGCCCTCAAACACTGACCTTTGGTGAGTCGGCAGGGGTTCACTACGAGACCTTTACAAAGAATTCCTAGAGTTATGGTCCACTCGTTACAGGTTACTCCAGTCAACTAAAGATATGAGAGTTCCGTTCCAAAGGGTGACAAATAAATAAATCAAACTGCACAACATTGGCAAAGGGCAAAGTCCCATATCCCCCAGACCCCTCATACGCCATGTTTCAGGAAAGTAAGCCAAAACTCTAGTTCATCTAATTAATCAGTCAAACCCAGTGCCCATGCGAGTCTTGTGGTTGTACTGTTTTCCTGGGTGGTCGCTCGGCGAACCGATCCTTAGGGTGAAGCACTTGAGCAAAACCAACAAAACATGTCCAAGTCTCCATGTTGCCAAAACCATACTCTTATCCTCAAATTCTTCATTAATTAATCAATATTAGCAACATAAATAAAGTGTGTTGAGCGGTAGCAATTAATTTACAACATCACAGCCCTTCCAGGTTTATAAACATGTAAAGGAATATCAAGCTAGTCATCCCTAATAGGAGCTTGGAAATTTAGGCTCTAGATCATGTGATTAATGTAAATAGGACATAGGTCAAAGAATACTTGCCTTCCTCAGCAAAAACTTGCTCAGGAACTTGCCAAGATTGATTTTCAGCAAACACAACCGGTTCATCTCCTAGACGTTGCACACATACAAGTAATAAGCGCAAAATAACTAAAACAGTATACCAAACATCATAAACAGAGGTTAAAAAGGTTTTAGATCTAATCTACACATCATCACGATTCCGTAGGTTCGAAAATCGCTCAAAACGGAGTTATAATGCAAAAGATATGATTAAAACAAGTTAAAAGGCTTAAAATAAAGAAGATTTGATTCTTCAGGGGCTAAACTGCGAAAACCAGGGACTTAAAAGTAATAGATCTAGACTGCGCGTTAATTTTTAGAAAACCCAAGGGCTTTTTTGCAAAACAGCGGCCGCTGACCGGTATTGACCCGGATCGTGTGCTGTGTGGGCCGTTGGATCTCTATCCGATAGTCTGGATTAGTCGGAGAGAGGGAGAGGGCTTCCGGCGGCGGCTTTGGCCGACGGCAGCCACGGGGCGCAGCAGAGAATCGCCGGAGCTCCGCGTATCCGCGGCTCCGGTGGGTGTAGGGTTAGCGGAATGGGCGCGTGAGCTAGCAGAGGCTGCGTCGAAGTAGACCGAGCGGTCCGGGCGGCGGCGCATCGGCCGGAGGCGGCTCGCGACGGGGCGGGGCGGAGGCGCAACTCCGGCGAGCAATCGCCGGCGTTGTGGGGCGCAACAGGGGACTAGGGCGAGCTAGGGAGGATCCTCACCTCAAGGCGAAGCTAGCGGTGTAGGTGTGGACAACGGAGGGGCAGCGACGGCGTATGGCGACGTGCCGCGGCGACCGGTGGCGTCCTGCGTGAACCGGCGGCGGCGGAGTGAGCTCAAATCGACGATACAAGGCGAAAGAAGGGTTGGGATTAAGCGGTTAAGCGTTCTACCTCACTACGAAGCTCAGGGACTAGACCTCGTCGGCGGAGACGGCTTGCAGAGGCGAATCCCGATGGTGAACTCCGCGGCGGCGCGGGTGCACGGGCTAGGGCACAAGGCGGCTAGGGTTGAGGGCGTTTGAGGTGGCTACGGACGCCGAGGTGGGGCAGCTTATATAGGGCGAAGTCCGAAGCTTGCGGGAAAGGCAAGGAAAGGGCAGCGCGGTGGAGTCTGACTTGAGTCGGACTCGGAGTCCGCGTCGCCTATGGCATGTGCACGAGCTCGGGAAGGAAAGGGAGGGCGCGGAGAAAGGAAAGGGAGGCGCAGACGCGGGATCCTTGGAGGCGGAGAACGCGGCGAGGGGCATGGACTGGCTTGTCCAGGCGGCGAGTCCGCTCCGGACTCCGTCCTCAGCGCGCGTCGGAACAGAAAGAAGGGAGGGAGGGGATGACAGGTGGGCCCTGCCTATCAGCGGCGGAGGACGGAAGGGCGCGGTTGGGCTGCTTCCCAGTTGGGCCGGCGCGGTTGGCTGGGCCGGTTGGGCCAAAATCGAAGAAAAGAGAAGAAAGAGAAAAAGAGAACTTTTCCATTTGATATTGAAGAAGGAGAAATATTTGAAAAGTTTAAATGAATTTGAATTCAAAGTGAAACACTGCAAATCACCCAAAAAAATATGCAACGGCATGTAGGTTCCAACAAGTTGTTTCCATGATTTATTTTACTTGATTAATTACCAAAAGAACTAAAGCATTATGGTGTCATGCATAAATAAATCAAACTCTAAGCAAAACTAAATTATTTTATGAAAGATTTTCATATAGCAAAAATTAGGGTGTTACAGGCTGTGTATGATCGGCTCTGATACTAGCTGTGGCGGAACCACCCCGCTTAATCCAGACTAAGCACACCTGCCACCTCTGGCTCGCAGTGCACTTAGGCTGAACTAAACTCGGTAGTCCGTCGAGAGTCCTTTGGGCTCTCTATAACATCATTCCCAGAGGAACCGACATCAAATACATTCGACTCTCAAAGGAGCCACAACAGTTACATCATCACAGGTAGTTGAAATATAAGATAGATGGGCATAGTTTACAAACCAAACATGTGTGGTCAAATACATGTTCAACGTATAGCGGAAGCGATTGCAAAATATATATAGCGGAAGCGTTTTCAAAACATCTCGCAGCGGAAACAAAATCTCAAATTGTCTTCATGCAGAGATAAACATGGCGAGTAGCACCGAGCCCACCGGTGCTCCTTCAAGCGGTTGTCCAGAAGTCATCAGTACCTATGAGGCAAAAGTGGGGGCAAACCCTGAGTACTAATTACTCGGTAGGACTTAATGGAAGGGTTTACGGCTGACGCAAAGCTTGCTTACTAACATTTGATCCTTAGCCATTGATTTTTAACCATGAGATATTGACATAAAGTAACATTTCCTCATTTGCATATACCATCATAACAATAATAACTTGTAGAAAAGTAAGCATACAAATACAAGCATGTGGTATTTGAAAACATGAATAATAATGTAACATGTTCAGATAGTTACTATGTTGCCCGACAGTGACATTAGCACTCACACCTGGTGAGCATCAGCGATTCGAATCGATTTTTAATTCCCGGGAATAACTAAAAATGCAAGGGGTATATGCTTACTAGCCAAAGCGTTCCCATATATAGTCCCCATCTCCACTTGTCCCATCCCAAGTTCGATTCCAACCCGCCATTCTCCAGGTTTAGCCCCCCACAGGAGCGATACCACGCCCGGGTCAGCCCTCCCATGAGTCAAGCGCCCCCAGGACCATGGTAGGAATAAGTCTTTGTTCTTTGGATGGCACAAGTAAGACTTTCGCCGGTCCCATGGCCCGGATAAGCATTCTAGCAATGTTATGCCGATCAGTAGACGAACAGCGAACGGACCTTATCCGACTCAGGCGGAGTCCAATGCACAATACCATAAACAATAAATAACTCATCAAATCTCCGCCCGGTCTCCATTTAAAACATAAGCATATATATAATGGTTTCCATAATAGTAAGATTTTTGTGATTGAAATCATCTACGCGACGAGTGACTCCATTCACTCGTATCTACTCGCACTTAGCATTACTAGGCACTCGTCCAACGAACTCTATGTATAGGTGCTAGGACCAGGACGGTCAGGGAATCTAATGCATTTGGTTTCAACCAACTCCTAATGCAGATGCGTAATCATCAATTATAATCATATTAGTTGGGAAAATCATGGTCCTGCCTACCTTTCTTGCAAATGTTAGGTGTTGCCTCTGGTGTGAAGGCGGGTGCCAGCTGCTGGTCCTCCTGCGGCTGGTTCACTAGCTCTTGGTGCAGGGGCTCGTCGTCCGGCTCCTTGATTAGCGGCAGTTCCTGCGTTGGTCCATCTTTCACGGGGTCTATATGCATGACATAGTGCAACCATGAGTGCAACGAATGCAAATGCATGCTTGAGGTGCTAGTGAAACATAATGCATGGTCAGGTAGCTGGTGACAAAAAGACTAAGTATTATCATCTTAAAGTCATCCCATGAAACTTAAAACTTTACTAAGAAATCGTACAACCCATCGCTTAAGAAATCGTACAAACCATCACCGAATCTAGTTTAACTTATCGTTTATAACATCACAAGAAACTTGTCGCATGGGACACGGTGTAGCAGCAACATTTGACACTTACATGAAATATACCTAGGCCCACTATACAAGTTTATCTATTTATGGAATTAAAGTGCTCCTGCTAAGTCCATACTGTCATACAACTCCAAATGAGCTCAAATATTTATGACAAGAATATCAATACTGTACTAAGCTACTGGCAAAATTTCAGCCACAAAAGAATTACAATTATTTTACTAAAATTCTAACAATATGGCAGCCTTTTAAATTCCCAGATTTTTCATAATTTATTGGAGTAAGTTCTAGACTCGAAATTTCTACAGAAAGCATAATATTGCATAAGAACAACTCACAAAAATCAGGAAGCTCAGATTCCATACTTTTATAGGACACCTATTTTCCATATGGTTATCTCATGCAAATTAAGATGTACTTATAAACAGTGTTAATAACTTCTTCAAAAATACTTTCTGGACTCTCTATCATACTAGTAGCATACCAGAGTTTTTATAGAATTATCTTAGTACTCTAGCATCCCTTTTTCCAATTATCTAGTTCAATAAGGCACAATTTATCATTTTCAAATCCCCACTAAACTTTACATGCACAGGTTCATATTTAACCAGTGAGCATATGAAAAATACCAGAGTGTCATTTTGAGCATATCTTTTGTAGCTTCCATTTCCCAAGTTAAATAAATACACAAAACACATGCAAAATGGTAAAACAGTAATTTATCAACCAATGCTAGGGCTACCAAAAATCACACAATGCCTAGATGCCATAACAAAACTACTGTCCAAGTTTTATAATTTTTGGAGTTCATTTACATCCTTTTTTCTATTTATCATGGCTTAACATGCATGCACACAAGCAGGGGTAAAACTATACTTTCACACATCCACATCATATCTATCCTGTAGATCTACTCACAAGGAGTCCATAGCCACTGAGTTTGTCTTTTTATGATTTTTCTATGATTTTTGGTGATTTTCCAGAGTTCTCATCTGAAAAAAATGCATTTAAATGGGAAACTGCTAGATCCAGGGACCTATACGCAATTAACCATATACTTCAGGGGCTAGAACGTGAGATTATCAAGACTCATAGCACAGCGCTTGGGTGGAAACGTGAAAACATGGGATGGCAGGGGCCTAAATGCAAAACTCGCGTCTTCTTCCTCTCTCCTTCTTCTACCTCCCGACGGGGAGAGAAAAGGGCGGCGCCGCGCGGCGCTCCGGCCACGTGGGGCCCGGCGAGCTCACCGGCGGCGGTTAGGGAGAGGAAGAGGGGGTCGGGGAACCTCACCCACTGCTTGGATTCGGCGGAGAACGAGCGGTGGAGGCCGGCGACGGTAAGCTCAAACGCGAATGTTCGGCGAGGTGGTGCGGCTTGGGGGTGGGGATCCGGAGGACTAGGCTTGGAGGTTTTGGTGGAGAGGAGGCCGAGGATGGATGGCGTGGTGGTGTGGAGGCACGGAGGCGAGAGGAATGGTCGGAGCGGCTCGAGCTTCGAGCTCGCCAATGGCGATGGCGGCGGGAGGCAGTGGAGAGAGGCGAAGGCGGCTCAGTGGAGCGGGTGAGAGGGAGAAAGCAGGCAGGGACGAGGGCGAGTAAGGGGAGAGCGAGTGAGAGGCCAGGGAGGTGGGGCTCGGCGCTCTCGGTCTTATGGCTGGGCGTCGGCCTCGGCCGCGTGGAGAAGATGGGTAGGGGGAGGAGGACGGTGGCACGACGCTGGACTCAGTCCATGGACCCACGGTGGCTGACACGTGGGACCGTGGTGGGAGGGAGAGGAGACGGTGCATTGGACCGAGTGTATGAAGCGATGGAGGAGTGGGACCCGCAGCCGCTGCTGTCTCCGCGTGGAACCGGGGACCCGACAGGTGGGGCCCGCTTGCCATAGAGACAAAAGGAAAAGGAAAATCCCGAAATTGTAAAACCCAGTTTGACTGCAGGGACCTTTGTTTGTATTTCTAGTTTTTGAACAGGTTAGATGCCGAATTTGAAAAGGATCCAATTGAATGAAATATTCTACTCTTCGAGGTCTACAACTTTGGCAAAAGCTGTGATACCAAGTTCTATGAAGAAATGTGGTTTAAATTTGAATTTAAACTGCTGGCCCCTGTTTGACCATCAGACCCTTCCAGTTTAAAAATTACAAAAGTCTATTTTCTAGTCACATTCACTCAAAGTGATTCTTAACAATGTTGTTTAGAATTTCAAGATCTACAACTTTCTCAATGAGAGGATTGCAAGATTTTTGGCTTTAAGATCAAGGAAATTTGAATTTACTTTACAGATCAGGTTTGGACAGATTTCATAAATTGACATAAAATGACCCTAAACCATATCCAAACCATTATACATGTTAACACATAAAATACCAAAGTTGTCAAGCATGAAATTGTCTATAAGTTTGGTATATCAAGTTTCTTCAAATTCACAACAGATTCAAAGTTATAGTGACAGAGGCCAATTTAGGAAAACTGAATTTAATTGATTCAAATGACTTGGTCTACCTATGCAATCAATATGAAATGTTCATGAGATGATGCAAATCTCTCCATGATGCAAATGTAAGGCACATGAGATGCCTGGGGCATCACAACCCACCCTCCTTAAAGAAATCTCGTCCCGAGATTTTTGATGTGATGTGGGTGGATAGTTAATTGAGAAGAGAGTGCATTGTGTAGTGCATTTAAATGCGAATCTGAAAAATTAAAACTGGTTGACATACTCGGTTGAAGTGGATGGAAGAAAACCGGGAAATTTAGTTTGCAAAAATTTTTCTTGTTCCCAAGTTGCTTCTTCTTCGGAGTGATTACTCCATTGCACTTTGTAGAAGTTAATGGTCATTCGTCGTGTTAATCTTTGCTTCTGGTCGAGGATTTTTATGGGCTGCTCTTCATATGTGAGGTCAGGTTCAATCTGGATTTGAGATGTATCAAACACTTCCTCCGGCACTCCTAAACACTTCTTGAGTTGCGAGACATGAAACACATCATGAACCGTAGCTAGGTGTGGTGGTAACTCTAACCGGTAAGCAACTGGCCCACATTGCTCTATGATCTTGAACGGACCAACGTACCGTGGAGCTAACTTGCCTTTTACTCCGAACCGATGCACCCCTTTCTAGGTGACACCCGAAGATACACATGATCACCCTTCTCAAAGACTAGTGGTCTCCTCCTCTTATCTAAGTAGCTCTTCTATCTAGATTGTGCTCTTTTTAGATTGCTGTGTATGAATTTAACTTGCTCTTCTGCTTGTGTTACCAAATCAGGACCGAATGTGACACGCTCACCTGGTTCAGACCAATTCAGTGTCGTTCTACACCGCCTACCATAAAGAGCCTCGAAAGGAGCCATTTCTAAGCTCTTCTGTTAGCTGTTGTTGTAGGCGAACTCCGCCAAGGGGAGACATTCATCCCACTTGGTGGAATAAGTCAAAGCGCATGCCCTCAACATATCTCCTAGGATCTGATTTACCCTCTCTACTTGTCCACTTGTTTGTGGATCGTATGCTGAACTCCGAATCAGAGTGGTCCCTAGAGCAGTTTGCAAATGTTCCCAAAAGCGTGACACAAACAGAGAACCTCTATCTGAAGTGATGGTTTGTGGAACACCGTGCAAAGAGACAATCCGCGAGATGTATAGTCCAGCATAGGTGGCTGCGGTGTAATGGGTTTTGACACTAAGAAAGTAAGAAGTGTGCCGATTTGGTGAGACGATCGATAATCACCCATACGGAATCATATCCCTTCTGGGTGCAAGGCAAACCCACAATAAAATCCATGTGTACATCTTCCCATTTCCAAGCCGGAACTTTCAGTGGTTGAAGCATGCCCGCAGGCTTCAGGTGATCAGCTTTCACTCTTTGGCATACATCACACTCCGACACATACTTGGCGATTTCTCGTTTCATGTGAGTCCACCAAAACTTTTGCTTCAGATCTTGGTACATTTTATTGTTGCTCGGGTGCATGGTAAACATGGAGGTGTGAGCTTCATCTAGGATTTTCTTCCTTAGTTCCATGTCCTTTCTAAACTATTTTTGAACCATAGGACTCCCTCTTCATCAAGCTTGAAACAAGCCTTCTTCTTTTCATCTATGCCCTCACGAATATGTGCCATGCCCTTATCTTTCTTTTGGGCCTCTATGATCTCATCTTTTATAGTTGGTTCAACAATGATGTTGAAAAGTTTAGCATGATGCATTGTTGGTGTTTCTATTTCCCCAATTTCACAGCATAGCACTCTTATTGTTGGACGAGCCTAAATGAAATTGCAATGAGCTTTACGGCTCAAAGCATCAGCTACCACATTAGCTTTCCTAGGATGATAGTGTATATCCAAATCATAGTCCTTTATCAATTCTAACCAATGACGTTGCCTCATATTTATTTCTGGTTGGGTGAATATGTATTTTAGACTCTTGTGATCGGTGTATATGTGGCAAGTGTTACCCAACAAGTAATGTCTCCATTTCTTTAGTGCGTGAACAACTGCAAGTAGCTCAAGATCATGAGTTGGATAATTCACCTCATGTTACCTCAGTTGGCAGGATGCATAGGCAATCACTCTTCCTTCTTGCATTGGAACACAATCGAGGCCACTACCGGAGGCATCACAATACACGTTAAATGGCTTGGTGATGTCCAGTTGAGCAAGAACAGGTGCTGAAGTTAGGAGTTTCTTCAACGTTTGAAATGCTTCTTCGCATTTTGGGCTACACACAAACTTCGCATTTTTCTAGGTCAATGCTGTCATTGGTTTTGCAATTTTGGAGAAATCCTTGATGAAGCGGCGGTAGTAACCCGCTAAACCAAGAAAACTCTGTATCTCTGTTACAGTCTGCGGTTGTTTCCAATTCAGCACATCTTCCACCTTGCTGGGATCAACACCTACTCCCTTTTCTGACAAGATATGTCCTAGGAATGCCACTTCCTTTAGCTAAATTTGGCATAGAGTTTGTGTTCTCTAAGTCGCGATAGCACTATTCGCAAGTGTTCTTCGTGCTCTTTCTTATTCTTGGAATAAAGCAAGATGTCATCAATGAATTTGTCAAGCTCATTCATGAACACTGAGTTCATCATGTACATGAAGAAAGCCTGTGCGTGCCATGCATCCTCCTATGGAGGTCACTATGGTGCTTATCGGACTCATGCAAAAATCTGGCAGAGTGGGTTCTACTGGCCTACTATGTATGAAGATGCAAAAGAGTTCGTGCGACGGTGTCCAAGGTGCCAGCGCCAAGGGAATACAAATCCAAGAGATGCTATGCCACTCACAAGTAACCTCCAACTTGATATATTCGATGTGTGGGGCATAGATTTCATGGGACCTTTTCCCAAGAATGGAGACAAGGAGTATATTCTGGTCACAGTCGACTGTGTATCGAAATGGGGTAGAGGCAATGTCGTGTCCTGCAGCGGACTCAAAACACTCCATCAAGATGTTCTGGGAAACAATCTTTCCTCGTTTTGGAGTACCGCGGGTCATCATCAACAATGGGGGCAGCCACTTCATTGACAAGTGCTTCAGGAAGTGTCTCGCTGAACTCGGTGTGGACCACCGTGTTGCTACCCCTTACCATCCGCAGACAAGTGGCCAAGCTGAGACGTCGAATAAGCAAATCAAAAACATCCTGCAAAAGACGGTCAAGGCTATGGGAAAAGAATGGGTATCCAAGCTACCCGATGCTCTCTGGGCATATCGCACTGCATACAAAACTCCCACTGGCATGACACCATATCAATTCGTGTACGACAAGACTTGTCATCTTCCAGTAGAACTCGAATTCAAATCTCATTGGGCGGTGAAGAGGAGGAACATGGATCTTCAGTCGGCAGGCGTAAGAAGGCAAATGCAATTGGTCAAACTAGAGGAATGGAGGGAGAAGGCATACCACAGTGCCAAGCTATACAAGGAGCATACCAAACGATGGCACGATAAGCGAATCAAGATCAAAACATTCAAACCGGGAGATAAGGTACTACTCTTTAATTCTCGTATTCGCTTGTTTTGTCATGGTAATGTTAGGAGTAAGTGGGAAGGGCCGTTCACGGTCCTTGAAGCCGCCGATCACGGCGCCATCACCCTCCAGGACAATGACAGAAATGTTTTTAAGGCGAATGGGCAACGCCTTAAAATATTTCTTGAGCCTGGAATGCCTGAGCTTGAAGAAATGGATGTCTTCGAGCTGCATGAGGTAGTTTGATCACACATCCATGGTCGAGCTCAGACCTTAAAAGAAGCCATGTACACTACTTGCTTTCTCTCCCTTAAAACTCCTCAAATCTCACCTTTTGCTAAAAAATCTCAATAGAACCAATGTCCAACACACATTTTTGGGATGAAGCTCACCAAAAGGGGGTAAACCCAACTCTTGGCATGTCCAGCCAAGGTTGGCATGGCCGGCCGACTTCTTGGTCAGGTCGCCTGACCCCCTTGTGCAACAACTCGGCCACCAGGTGCGAGGCCGGATCGGCTGACCCAGGGATCAGGTCGCCCGACCACCGTGTCAGGTCGCCCGACTCAGGTTTAGGTTGCCCAACATCCAACTAGGACGCCCGACTGCCAAAATTCAAGTTTCAGATTTTGGAGCCTTTTTTTCCTATCTTCTTCGGTTCTGTTGAGTGGATGAGATCGAGATTCCGACGTCTTAAGGTGAAGAAGGGTCATCTTTTTCCTCACACATCACACTCTCATCCCATCTCATCTAGAATTCAGCCATGGCACCACTTTCTCCACGCAACAATGGCAAAGCCATCATCTCCCTCACCTCGAATACCACTGCCACCAACACTCAGCGTCTGAGGATTCACCACACCCCCTATCATCCATCCTGTGGGAGGAGAGCCCTGAGAGACTCGTCAGGAGGTTACCCTGGCCGACGGGACTAGGTCCCCAGGGTCGGCCGACCTCGGATCAGGGTCGCCCGACCCCGGAGGCAGGTCGCTCGGCCAGGGGTGTCTCCTCGCGTGGCCGGCCAACCTCCCGTGATGGTCACCGGGCTCCCTTCGTCGTTCTCATAGCATGGACAGGCCCCCACGCGGTCTATCCCCCACGAGGGCCATTGCGAAGAAGGTGGCGCGCCAGTCTCCACATCCTACTATGGGGGCCATCGCTCCTATGAAGTGCATCAAGAGCCTTTTCCAAGAGGAGGTCACCGGTCCATCTAAGGAACCGGTCCTCCCTAGACCTTCCACCCATACCCTCCGTGGGATGAAAACAAACTCCCACGGGTGGGTTTGCCAAGGTGTTTGTGCTTAGGGTGGCGATCCCGGATAACTCCATAGATGGGTCCATCGACTCAATGCCACCAAGGAGGACGGTGAAGAGGGTGGCTGTTCCACCTCCCATTAGAGGGCCGCCAGGAAAGTTCAAAGATTCATCCGATGATGAAGACACGGTGGCCTCTCTTAGGGAGGAAAACATAGCACTCCAGGCTAAGTTACTGAATCTAAAGGAGTGTTGTGCTGAGCGTGAACTTTAGCGGATGGACATTAATGACAAATTTGATGTCCTTAGGAAAGGACTGTCCGCCAAGGTTCGCCGCCCTGCAGAAGCAATATGGCATCCAGAGCTGTATGACCCACAACAACCATAGATGCCCATGCTTCTAGTTTTAGGTTTGAACTTTGTTTTGATTTGTTTAATTTCCCTTTTGTAATAAGCGCCTACAATTTAATTTTATTCAATAAAGGTAGGATAGTATCCCTTTCCAATAAAGTTTTGGGTAGAATGGCCAAGGCCATTCGACTCCCTGTCACTAATGTGATGCCCCCCGGCATCTCAAAAGCCTTAACACACGGTTGGAGACAAGGTAGTGATGAATTGGGACTTAATGATGCTTAGAGAGTAACGAAGACTAGATGGAGGAGTCACTAAGTCAAAATTTTCCTAGAAGAATACAAAACCCTACGTGGTTTGGTTGTTTAAGTCTCCACCCACAAGCTTTTATGCAAAGCACCAAATACCAAAGTCTTAGTTCAGGGTGTTATCTTCAACTTTGATACTATGACCATCTTTAAAATCATATGTTATTAGGTTTAAAAGTCAAGACCAAATCAAAAGTGCCAATCATGGTCGTGACCAAGTTTGGGCCCTAATGAAACTTTTAGATTCATTAATCAACTGAGCTTAGCTCCATTATCAAAGTTGTCGTAGATACCGTGAACTTCACTTTTGCTACACTGAGCATGGCTCAAAACTATCATCTACTCACTCCTAATTGCACCCGAATTTCTCATGGAAACAACCAGGTCAGCCTACCCTTAGAATATTCTTCTCAAAGTCTAGAGTTTCAGCCTCTCCCAAACTTCATTCTAAAATTACTTTCAGATTTGCTATGCAACTTAAAATCTTCCTTTCTATGAAATGAAATTTAACTTATCTTCTTTAAAATGCATCAGACCTTGAAGTGATTGGATTTCGTATGATACTTCAAAAGTTGAAAACAAGAAAGACTCTACACAAAGTGAAATTTCTGTTTTACCAAACCTTGGAACACGTCTGTGTCTATAGTTCAAAATCTGTTAGGATTCAGACCAAATTAATATTACCAAACTTGTAGATACTTTACTAGAGAACAATTTTGTTAATTGGGGTTTGACCAAATATTGAAGTTTAAATGGAGAATTGGGGCACTTTCTATCAACACAGAAAACCAGTTCAAATCATCCCTGTCTAGTAATCTTAATTTTTCTCTAACCTACAGCCTTCATCTTGAAAAATCATAATTTAAGAAGTTGTAGACCCTGGAGTTCCCAACAAAAGTGTCAATATGCTCCTTGAGTGAAAATGGCCAGAAGTTGGACTTTAAGAATTTCTAGGCATCCATGGTCTGTGGGTCCAAACGAAATTGGAGAGATAAATTCAAATGAAGTTCATATTTCTAGAATGATTTTGGTATAAAGGCTTTAGGAAGAGTTGTAGAGCTCAAAGAGCAGGACATTTCGTTCAATTGGCAAGTTTCTAAATTCGGCTTTGAAAGTGGTTAAAATTGCGGAATACAGTGGAGAAGAAAACACATTTTTCTTTTTTCCATTTTTCTGGGTCACTGACAGGTGGGTCCCACCGGTCAGCGCCGCTGCCGCGCTCAGAACGTGGTCGCCGCGTGGACGACGACGAGTGGGCAATGCGCCGCACCGCGGATCGAACCCCGGGCGATCGGCCGCGCCTCGGCTTCACCTAGACGCAAACCCGTCCCCCTCCACTTGCTCTCACTCTCCGCTCGCCTCCCGGAGCCTCCACCTTGCGCTCTGCCCTCCACTCGCCTCGCGCCCTAGCCATGGCTGCCATGGCCAGAGCTTGACTTGAACTCACGGCCCCACCGCTCCATGCCTCCTCCAACCTCCCGAGCACGCGCAACGCGAACGCCTTGATTCCCTCCACCGATTCCCCAAGAGCCCAGAGCCCTTCACTGCCCTGAGCGCTCTCCGAGTGCGTGCACGCCATGGCCACGAGAGCACAAGATTGCGTCCTGGCCGCCTGCGGCCCTCTCCCTCCATGTCTTCCCCATTACCCCGCCCACACGGCCTTTCTCCACCGCTTCCCCACACCCTCGGCCTCCACTAGTGCCTCATGCGCTCCACGCTCGGCCGCCATGAACGTCGTAACTGAGTTTGGCCTCTCCGTTGACAACCCACTCCGAGCGCCTCCCTGGCCTCAAGCTCTTCACCAAGAGATTCGCATCTTCGTGCGCATCTCGGGCGCCCCTTACCGCCCTCGATGTCGCAGCCCTCGTCGCAACCCTTCGACTTGTGCCCTGGTTACCATGAGTCCATGAAAGCTAAAACCACCATACCTCAAGGTCATAAGAAGAGAAAAGCGGGAGAGTCCTCCATCGATGTAGCTTCAGTTCAACATCTGCGACCCGGGATGGTTCTATTGAAGGGATTTGTAAAGCCTGAAGATCAAATCAAGATAGTTCGTACATGCCGACAACTGGGTAACGGTCCAGGAGGATTTTATAGACCTAGCTATAGGAATGGCGCCAGGCTGAATTTATGGATGATGTCTCTGAGAAAGAACTGGAATCCAACTGCACACTCATATGGACCCACACGTCCATTCGATGGAACACGAGCCCCAGCGATACCAGACGCTTTCAAGATGATTGCTCAAACCGCGAATTCCACTGCGAGCGAGTTTCCTCAAATTACCCCTGACATATGCATTGTCAACTACTACACCAACTCCGGGAAGCTCGGACTTCAGCAAGACAAGGACGAATCAAAGAGTAGCCTTAACCAAGGTCTACCTTTCATATCCATCTCCATAGGAGACACCACCGAGTTCTTGTGCGGCGACACTAGAGACAAAGACAAAGCAACCAAGGTCAACCTCGAATTGGGTGACGTTCTCATACTCGGTGGAGAATCAAGGCTATTGTTTCATGGCATTTCCCACGTGAAAACCAACACTGCACCAACTTAGTTGAAAGAAGAAACGGGCCTTCGTCCTGGACGCATCAATCTTACGTTTAGGCAGTACTAGCTAGGTACCAGTTAGTACGATAGCAATCATCGCGAGCTTTTGTAATAAGAAGATTATGATTCTCATAGCTAATAGGGATCTTCAGTATCTGGCTCCTTAGGATGAACGTGTGTCCAATCCTCGTGACTAGCGTGTTTTAATTTTCCTGCGATGCAATACGAACTCTTGAAGTCGTCGTGTTTCGAACTCGGTCGTTCATGAACTTCAGCCATTGTAATCCACGATGCTTTGGTTTGTTGTTACTATGTTCCTGAAATCGAATAAATCCGATGATCCAAATCTTTGAAATCGTTGTGTCCTCACCTCTTTGGTTCATATCACTCAATAGTGAGATCCACATGCTCTAAGTGGCTAATGTACAGACTCCTTGATTATGTCTCAACCAGACCTTGTATTGCTCGTGTCCCTTGAAAATGGATGGCTATGCCGCTCTTGATGTGGTGTTCGCCCGAGCAGTCTATGGTGCCGCGACTGGACCTAGGACCCCGCGTGTACGACCGTCGCTCGGTTGTGTCACTAGGTGCGTGCTGGTATCAAGACAGGCAAAGGCCAGACACCGCTTCAATTGTGGAGCACTCACATCCATTTTCCATCTTCTTAGATGACCTTTATGCATCTAATTCGTGGGAACGATCGACTCTATTTCCACCCCTGCACTATGTCATACCATTGCTTTGTTTCACCTTGCCTTTCTTGATCTGTGGGAATGATCCACCTCAATCCCACGACTTGATCATATCATTCACTACCTTGTTTAAATTTGTCTTTCTTGACCTACAAGAGTTGACAGTCCCATGTGTACATACTTTCTTTGTGTTATTTCACGTTAGCTTCTCGACTCGTGGGAAAGACTACCTCGGTCCCACTAGCGGTTACATCTTTTCCTCTTATTTTAACCCTGCCTTCGTTGAATTGTAGAAACAATCAGCTCTACTCCACTGTTTCACTTATATATTTTCTTTCGACTTGACGACTTAATTCCCCACACTAGCTTTTGTTATCGGCTGGTGTTGTGGTCATACCGCCCTTTCCATGAATTGTATCCTCCTTTTGAAATTATCCTCAAAGGTGGGCTTACTAACCTTGCAGGACGTCTCGTTAGTTAGGACACATCATCTACCTACACTCTTTTGGGTCAGTCTTGACCAATGCTAAGAAATCGCACAACCCATCACCTTGTCAAGTCTATCTTAACCCTCGTGTATATTTTTCGCTGCCATAAGCAGGGTGTGTTGTACCTCACCATACCTTTTTCATTGTAAGTTACCTTAAATTACTGTCTTATATGTGTACACACTCCCTATCAAATGAAATGAATGTGTCTCTCCAAAAACACATCCATTGATAACCCTTTGGAATCACAAGATCCTTCATGGCTCGATTTTCCGATCGTATACTCTTTGCTTCTATTGTTCCAAGACCTGTATGATTGTCACGTTTCTAAATCTTGGTGTCAAAGTCAGGAATAACCCTGTTCTATTGTTCGAATTGATCGCTGTCGCTTTCGCACCATAGCCACACTATCTTTGTGGTTTGTTCATTCGCTCTCATATAAAACACGACTTGGCAAGTATCTTAGAAAGGCCACCATGGACCGATTGGGAGAAGCTTTGTAACTACCTTGTTTTACAGAGGCACAAACCATTCACAAGCCAGTTAACAAAGCTAATATATGAAGGATTAAGTGTTACCATGTGTCACCAGAATCACACGAACCGCGTGCCAACAACCTTTCACATCACATAGTAAGCCGTAAAACCCTGCTTCCTCCAAATCTCGGGACGAGATTTCTTTAAGGGGGGTGGGTTGTGATGCCCCCGATATCTCAAAAGCCTTAACACACGGTTGGAGACAAGCTAGTGATGAATGATGCTTAGAGAGTAACGTAAACTAGATTGAGGAGTCACTAAGTCAAAATTTTCCTAGAAGAATACAAAACTCTACGTAGTTTGGTTGTTTAAGTCTCCACCCACAAGCTTTTATGCAAAGCACCAAAAAACAAAGTCTTAGTTCGGGGTGTTATCTTCAACTTTGATACTATGACCATCTTTAAAATCACTCGTTATTTGGTTTAAAAGTCGAGACCAAATCAAACCTGAAGTTCTTTGATAAGTGCCAATCGTGACAAAAGTGTCAATAGGCTCCTTGAGTGAAAATGGCCAGAAGTTGGGCTTTCAAAATTTCTAGGCATCCTTGGTCTGTGGGTCCAAATGAAATTGGAGAGCTAAATTCAAATGAAATTCATATTTATAGAATGATTTTGGTATCAAGGCTTTTGGAAGAGTTGTAGAGCTCAAAGAGCAGGACATTTCATTCAATTGGCAAGCTTCCAAATTCGGCTTTGAAAGTGGTTAAAATTGCGGAATACAGTGGAGGAGAAAACACATTTTTCTTTTTCCATTTTTCTGGGTCACTGACCGGTGGGTCCCACCCGTCAGCGCCACTGCTGCGCTCAGAACGCGGTCGCCGCGTGGACGACGGTGAGAGGGCAGTGCGCCGCGCCGCGGATCGAACCCCGGCCGATCGGCCGCGCCTCGGTTTCACCTGGACGCAAACCTGTCCCCCTCCACTTGCTCTCACTCTCTGCTCGCCTCCCGGAGCCTCCACCTTGCTCTCTGCCCTCCACTCGCCTCACACCCCGGGCATGGGCCAAAGCTCGACTTGAACTCATGGCCCCACCGCTCAAGGCCTCCTCCTCCCACCTCCCGAGCACGTGCAACGCGAACGCCTTGATTCCCTCCAACGATTCCCCAAGAGCCCAGAGCCCTTCACAACCCCGTGCGCTCTCCGAGTGCGTGCACGCCATGGCCGCCGCCATGGCCATGAGAGCGCAAGATCGTGTCCCGGGCGCCTGCGGCCCTCTCCCTCCACACCTCCCCCGTCACCCCGCCCGCGCGGCCTTTCTCCACGGCTTCCCCACACCCTCAGCCTCCACTAGTGCCTCATGCGCCACCTCCACGCTCGGCCGCCATGAACGCCGTAACCGAGTTTGGCCTCTCCGTCGACAACCCACTCCGAGCGCCTCCCCGGCCTCAAGCTCTTCACCAAGAGATTCGCCATCTTCGTGCGCATCTCGGGCGCCCCTTACCGCCCTTGATCCGCCACCCCACGGCTAAACCCGAGCTATGCTGCCGTGCCACGCCGAGCCACCACGTCTCCTGTTCACCGCCGCCCCTTCGCCTGTACACTCCACTTTGCGCGGCGAGATCAAGGGGAGCAAGTAGCCCATTGACGGGAACACCTCCCCGGACCTCGTCGGCTCCAAGTAGGGCCCCCACGCCGCCGGCGGAGCGCCACCTTTCCCCTCCCCGCACGCGGCCGAAGGAGGAAGAAGAGGAGAAAGGTTGAAGAAGGTGGTTTAGCAAAAACCCCCCTGCACTTTTCCTTTATTTTCGCCCTATTTCATTTACTATGCGCTGAGTCTGTGCTCGCTTCGGTGCAGGCCCCTGGAAGTTAGGGTTAATCACGTTTGGGTCCTTGACTGTTATAAATCTAGGATTAATGTGCATATTTTGGTTTTGAACATTGGAAAATCATAACAAATCAAACAAAAATCCTAAAAAGGCAAACTCAGTTGCATTGGACTCCTCTTAAGTAGATCTATCGAATGGTTATGATGTGGATGTGTAAAGAGACTGTTTTCCCTCTGTTTTATTGCATGCATGTTAAAACTAGATAAATGTTAAAAGTAGGCTAAATGGACTCCAAAGTCCATGAAATTTTGGACAGTAGCTTCTCTCGGGTATTTGGATAGCATGTGAATTCTAGTAGCCCTAGCACTTGCTGTTTAGTAGCAGTTTTACCATTTTGGGTATGAGTTATGCATTTTTAGCATTTTGAGTTGAAGTTCTATATGAAACTTGCTAAACATGACTCCATAGTATTTTTCCTATGTTCTGCATAGTGAGGATAGCTCACTGGTGAAAAATGGGATTGTGCATGTTTGATTTGGTTACTGTTTTGAAATTGACAAAGTGCTTCTAGCTAGGAAAGAGAATAGGAAAAAGAAGGGTTAAATGGCTAAGAGAATTCTAAGTACAATCTGGTAGCTTACTAGTGATATACTTGTTTCAGAAAGTATTTTTGTAGAATTTTTTGCCACTGTTTTACTTTGCATCTAATATAAGCTAAATAGAATATAAGGAAAATAGATGTCCTATAAAACTATGGATTCTTCACTTCCTAATTTTTATACATGATGTCCATGCCATATTATGCTTACTGTAAAAATATTAGGTCCAGAAGCAATTTCTATAATTTCTAATGAAATTGCAAAGTTAAATGCTCTACAAATTGCTAGAATGATTATAATTAGTTGATAACTCCTTTGTGCCTGAAATTTTGGTAGCAGCTTAGTATAGTATGTTCCTGCATGTCATAAATATTTGAGCTCATTTGGCATTTTGTAATAACCTAAAATCATATGTGAGTTTAATTCATAAATTGGACATGTTGTATTGAAGATATGTGTAGGTTTATTTGCACTTATGTTATTGTTGTGAAAGCGTGTCGATCTATTGCTGCATACTGTTTACCATTTTCCCCATCTCACACTTGATTAAGGAATTAGTTTACTTACTCACAAATAAACCACCTGAAGTCAACACAGATTTGGATCCAATAAATAAACACCACCACACCTAATTTAGTAATCTACACTACTATTACTTGCTTATATCGGATCACATTTGTAACATATTGTTGTAGGATCAGTAACTGGATAGTTGTATATGTGGGGCTTTAATCTATATGTTGCTACACCTTAATATGTTTTCTCTATGGTGAATAACTTGCTAGATGTAGATCTGATTATATATGCCTGCTCTAGGTTCATAACAGTTCTATTTTCACTAGTAACACGAGTGATGATACTAGCATTCCATGCATGGGTAAATATATATTGTAGGATGTTTTGCTTGCATATGGTATAAAAAGAAGCACATAATAAATTAATGCTTGACCCTGTAATAAATCTCTATGTTGCATTGCGAACGTCAGATTTCATAGCTGTATGCTTGTCGTAGTGGCACAAAGGCACTTGATATGCTTCCTAAGCAACTAGTAGCTGGATGGGTACATGTGTGATGATATGGTATGATGGTTGGAGTAAATATTTACCCTAGGTCCATAAATGCGTTGTATTTAACTAGATATCAATCACCTTACTGCGTGTCCATGAAATGATTGGTTATGTGTGTAATTATCTCCATGCATCATCAGCATCGCATCAATGCATGCCATTCATATAGAAACGCTTATTGCAGATACGTGATCAAAAAGCAAGTGCGTGGAGATACATCAAGCAAACGGTGGTCCAAAAGACCAACTAAGACCCACTCATGACCTGGAGAGCCCATCAGTCGTGTTTGGAAGGAGGAGTTGTCCAAGGGATCAAGGGGTTGCCTGGGCAAAGCCTCACAACCCGGCAAACTAACGTTAGCTTAGTTTGTTGGTTTTATTAAATTAAATCAAAAGTAGGCGGACCATGCTTTTCCCAGCTAGTATGATGTGATTGATGAGTACGCATTTGCATTCGGAGTTCTTTGAAACCAATTGCATTAGATTCCTTGGCCTCCCTAGCCCTAGCATCTATACGTAGAGTATGTAGGACGAGTGCCTAGAATGGCTAGGTGCGAGTAGATACGAGTGAATAAAGATCATTCGTCCCGTAGGGATTACTTTTAAATGGCAGAAATTTCACTACTATGGAAGTTGCTATTATGCTATTTACTATTGTTATGTTATGCTTTAAATTGGAGACCGTGCGAAGATATGAGCTTGTTTATGATGAGAATTGAGATAATTTGTGGCGGACTCCGCCCGAGTCGCATAAGGCCAGCCGTTGTTCGCTTGGGATCGGTATAACATTGCTAGGATGCTTATCCAGACCATGGGACTGGTGAAAGCCTTTCCTGGGCCGTCCCACTGTTCAAGATGCCGCCCATCCACTGATAGGGGGCCGATGGACTCGGAGGGCACTTGTAGTCGAGGGAGGGCTGACCCGGTACGCCGTGGTAATGCTCCTAAGGCGGCTATCCTCTGGGGGTTAGGTGGGGGCTTTTTGACCCTTGGGACCGGTCAGATTGAGGTGGGGGCATATGTGAGAACAACGGGGGTTAGTAAGCATATGCCACCTGGTGTTTCTAGTTATTCCCGGGAATTAAAAATCGATTCGAATCGCTGATGCTCACCAGGTGTGGGAATGCCAGTATCACTGCCGGGCAACGTAGTAATAACTTTAACATGTTGTTTATTAAATCATGCTTTTCAATACTACCTGTTTGTACTTGTATGTTTAAATCCCTGCCAATTACTTTATGATGATATATGAGATGAGGATATTGAGGTATATGAACTATGGATCATGATGATAACTATGAGGAAATTGTTGCTTTATGACAATATATCACTGTTTAAAATCAATGGCTAAGGATCTACTGATTAGTAAGCAAGCTTTGCATCAGTCGTAAGCCATTCCATTAAGTCCTACTGAGTAATTGGTACTCAGGGTTTGCCCCCACTTTTGGATTACAGGTATAAAGTCCTTCGTGTGCGCTTGAGTTGGAGGAGGGTAGTACCGGTGGGGTCGGTGCTGCTCGTCTCGTTCGCCAGTACACGAAGACTACTACTTAAGTATTTTGTTTCCGCTGCGAGATATTTTTGAATTCGCTTCCGCTGTATTTTGAACATGTATTTGATTACATATATTGGGTTTGCAAATTAAGTCTATTACTCTCTATTTCAACTCCTGTGATGATGTAACTGTTGTGGCTCCATCGAGAGTTGGATGTGTTTGATGTCGGTTCCTCTGGGAATGGTGTTATCGAGAGCCGAAGGACTGTCGACGGACTACCGAGTTTAGTCTGGCCTAAGTGCACTATGAGCCAGAGGTGGCAGGTGTGCTTAGTCTGGATTAAGTGGGGCGGTTCCGCCACAACTAACCCTGCAGAAAATAGAAGCAAAACGTGATGAACAGGGTAGAAACACGCTACTCAGAAAAAAAATCAGGGAAAACAGCAACAACACAGGTCGCCCGACCTGGGTTAAGGCCGCCCGACCTCAGTTCAGGTCGGCCAACCATGTGAATTGCACAAAAACACGTTACATCGCGTTGTCATGTCTCCCCAAGGCTCTCTTGTCAGAAAAGAACAAGCGCACAGGTCAAACCACAAAGTTGAGTGGCGGCCCGACCCAGCCCTGGCTCTGGGCTGGCCGGCCCACTCCCATCTCGAACCCGCATTTGGAGGCCAGATTTGCACATTTTATTTATTTACACCTCTCAAACTTTGCGTTTGTTTTACATGAAACCTTGGAGAATTTTGCTCTACATGATCATAATGTCACATCTCACTTGTGCTTGCACCATTTTACTTCTTATGCTAGAGTAATCTTGCCTTTGGATACCTCTATGAATAGGGAACCGCTTGCTGTTTAGTTTGTTGATTCATGAGAGATAAGATAATTAGAGAAAACTAAAGGAACTGCCCCCATGAGCTAAGAGTTTTACTTTGCAAAATAAAAACAGGATTCCATCTTGAATGATCTCAAGTTCCTATCCCATTTCACCACGACCCAGGAACCAGGTCGCCCGACCCAGGTAGCCCATCAGGCAGCCCCAGGCCCAGGAGGCCACGTCGCCCGACCCTGGCCCAGGTCGTCCGACCCTGCCGCGTCACCGATCCTGGACTTGCATGCAAAGAAACACAAAATATGTCAACCACAACCATTGGATCAAATGTCCGAGGCATCCAAGCGTCAAAAGATCACTGAACCGTGGATCAAGGATGTCATCAATCCAAGGGAAAGGCCATGCAACCAATCAGGAACTAACACGTGGTCGCCCGACCTCCCCTAAGGTCGGCCGACCTCCCCTTGAAAGCATTCTTCACATGTTCCAATTGACACAATGGCCAACCGACATTTGGAAAGCATCTCAGCCAGAATCACAAAAGGCGGTGCATCGGATGGCCGCCCGACCTCTAGGGAGGTTGGCCGACCTACCCTCAAGGTCGGCTGACCACTGACTGGGATGGCCGACCACCGACTTACCCCAACAACCGACTTACACACCTACAAATACCCCCTCAGCCATCCAAGCTATAAATACCCCCCGGGGGGTCATTTGCAAGGTGTGGTGGATCAATAGAACACAAGTGTGGTTGTGTAGTTGAGTGTGAGTATTGTAGTGAAGCCACCCTTGGCATTGTAGAGAGAGCCAAGTTGTATCAAGAGTGAGTAGTGAGTTGTAGAGTGAAGGAGTCAGAATTCTCTTTGGTCTTCTATGCCCAAGCTCTTACTGTCAGAGGAATTATTACTCTATTTCTAGGATACAGTAAAGTTCCTTGCTCCCTTCTTTATTTATTTCATACTTACTTTATTTACATAATCAGTGCTTTGCTTAGTAGTTTATGGGTGCAAGTGTGCTCTGTGTAGTTTAGCTATATTGTTGTGCTTGCTCTCAGGCTTCGAACCTCTATAGTAGTAAACTCGGTTGTGTAGACGTAGTGTCTAGACTAGAGTTTGCCTTGGAGGGTGTCTTTTCCCACGCAACTTTGGTGGTAGGTTCACTTAGTGACAACGAGCGTGTACCCTGTGTACTCCACCCTATCATTCGGATAAGTAGTCATCAACGCATAGCTGAGTTCTGTAGTGCCCGCCTTTCTCTTCTAGGTTATCAGCACTCTGGTGCCCGAAAGTGGTTCTATAAGCTTAGCGTCCAAGTAACCTGTTGAGTAGAACACTAGTTTGTTTAGTAAAGTTAAGTTGTTTTATTTAAAGAAGTGATCCTGCCCTGCTCTGTCCTTTATCTCTACAATTACTGGTTTTACTATTCGGTTCTGCCTGATCTACATTGAGTTACTCCTCGTTCCTCGTGGATTTCGATACCTTGGATTACTCTCGGGTGAAAAGCTACAACGTGTTTCCGTGCCCTTGCGGATCTATATTAGTAGGCTAAGAAACGCCAACAGCCATATTTCACGTGTTTTCAGCTGAGTATGCACCTACAATCAAATATTCAACACAACTTGTGGAACTATGTTAGTAGCAAAAGTTAATCCATACTTTGATGTATTTTCCCTCATGTTTGTGGATAGTTGATGGTCGTAGGTAGTGCAATAACAACCGTCAACACCATCCAAGCGGTGTATATATCATGAAATTCCCATCCACGTGGGAGAGCTACACAGGGCATATGATAAATCAAACTCGTGTTAATCTGATTCACCGAAAAACAAAATGCAAATGGTGCAGCCTCAATTTGAATACAAATGTGATGTGCCAATGCTTATATTGTCTATGCTAGAGTCATAAGCTAGGGAAACAAACTAATGCAAATGACAAGCGTATGTGAATACCATATTGACCGTTGATCGAGGAAAAATTACCAATACTAAATTTGGAATAACTATTAATTAAAAACCATATATGGTGCGCTCAATGTTACTTCCATCTACAATTGGTGTTAGCCTAAGCTCATTATCTCTTGACCTGAGCATAGAAATGAGAATAGGGAGAAACAACCACTTCTGCAGGCTTGACATATGAACGTTCTCATCATAACTGTTGGGCCTATCGGCTTCTATATTGCAAGCAACAACATATTCAAGGTAGCACTCATACCTGCGCTGAAGGCCTCAATACATAATGCAGATCATTTCCACTTTTCACCATGTGCTGTGGTGTATAGTAAGTACTCTCGAATTTAATTCTGACTCTCAGTTTGGTAAGTATGCCTTTTTTTTCTTTTCACTTTGCAATTGATTGTTGTGATTGCTTACTGTGGCCAGCGGTTGCCTTGGTTCGACTGTTTAAGTCATGTGTCATTTAGACCGTCTCCAACGGCTTGCCTATATCGATTGCCTAAATACTATTCCAACTACATCTCCGTTTGTCTATGTAGCACTATAGTGTATAGCCAATCCAATTAGATGCTCCATTGGAAACAACCTTAGTAGAGTGTAGATTGACAATGATGGGCTTTTGGTCATGGCGAGTGACAGCGGAACACAATTTTAATTTGGTGGAGGGGCGTATTGAGGTCATCATGTCTCTGGTATATATACTGAGATCTTGTAGCATTTAGCATTTGACTACTAAGATATCTGACCTGTCCTTTCAAACAATATTGTATGGCTTTGCAATATCAATTGTAGCTTATATTTATCATAGTAATTATTAATTATTGTTTCATTAAACATAATAATATGTTTGTAGCAATGCACGGGCCATTTACTAGTATAACATGAAACAGGAAGTATTTACTTCTATTGGACTTCCATTTTTTACCACTTTTAGAGGTGCATAATCGAAGAAATACGAAAGTGTGGAGCCAATGAAATATGTGTTAATTGTTTTGAGAAATTACAAACTTAAATTATCGACCAGGTATATTTGTGTTAGCTCAAGGCATGCAGATCGATCAAGATGTGAGAGTCATGGAGGTCTAGGTAGAATATTCTAATATATAGCATGAGCTGGTGTTGGTCTTAGAACTATTTCATTCTTCCTTCTTATTCGCCGGATTGGTCTTCAATTGGTTTGTACGTGTTTCTTGGTTAGGGGCTTATTAGAGTCATGTTGATATCATAGTTGGACCTGTTGGTACACCACAAGAACCCTAGGGCTCACGCGGCGGGGTGCAAGATACCTCGGTGCCTCCTAGAGCATGCCGGACAGTTAGGTGAGTGGCAGAGGCTTGGGTAGAACCTAGATCAAACCCCTCGGGAGGGACCCTGTCAGGGAGGATTGATGCTAGGGGTTGATCTAGCATCGGTAGGCCACTTAGAACTCCTCAAGTTGGCATAGAATCGAAGAGAGGTAGAAGTTAGGGTTGGAGAAGAGAATTAGGGTTTGAGAAATAAAATATGCATGAAAGTAGAAGAAAGTAATAATTAGTTCTACTGTGGATGCCTCAATCAGCCTTACCCCTTCATATTTAAAAGGGAGGGTGAAAGGATCAAGATGTCCAAGAGGGGGGGTGAATTGGACTCCTAATTTCGAAACTCAAAATTAAATCCTATCGCACAAGTCCCAATTCACCCTAGTGCCTAAACAAGTGATCCTAATGAACTACACGCACAAAAGGTTTGCAACCTAGAGCCAAGCATGCAATTCTAGGAAAGTAAAGTGCGAAAAGTAAATGCGGAAATATAAAGAGAAGACACAAGGATTTTTCCCGAGGTTCGGGGAGACACACGGTCTCAACCCCCGACTCCTCGTTTGGCACCCCTCGCAAGGCTTTGCTCTCGCGGGCTCCTCGTAAGGATCCCGGCCTCAGACCTCACAAGGAATGAGGTTGGCAAAGTGACATTCGCAAAGGTCAAGCAACCCCTTGATCCGCGGACCAAGTGCTCTCTTCTTGATGAAGCTCTTCTCTGCTTCGGACCGGCGAGCTTGAGCCGGTTACAATCCCTTCGCAAAGGGCTTGCTCCGCTTCTCCCACAAGCTCCGGGAGCTCGCGGAACGCACGACCACAGCCGTCTAGGTGATCGCAATCACCAAGAGTAACAAGCTTTGGCTTCACTTGATTCAACCCCAATCAAGGAGTTCTCTTCTTTTCAAGGTGCATGCCCAAAGCTCAAGATTTAGTGTGGAATTGGTGGTGTAGGTGACCTTTGAGTGTATATGAGTGTTCCTGGGTTGCAAAGGTAGTTGGGGATGGGGAGCCTTTAAATAGGATGGAGCTTCAAGACTAGCCGTTGGGGAGCTCCAACCGTTTTTCTGTGTACCCACCGGACAGTCCGGTGCGTTGCCACCGGACAGTCCGGTGGTATGTAAAATTCAAATCCCCGTTTCGCGCCAAGGACCTTAGAGCCACCGGACAGTTCGATGGCTACCCACCGGACAGTTCGGTGCTAGACTACCGGACAGTCCGTGGTGGGTTTGCCTAAGGTCACTTAGCAACCCCTCAGTTTATAACGTCCGGTGGTGCACCGGACAGTCCGGTGGGCTATTTTGCCTGGGACGAAAGAAGACAAAGCCCTCAGTTTATATCGTCCGGTGGTGGCACCAGACTGTCCGGTGGCTAGCCACCGGACTGTCCGATGGTACATAAAAATCTAGTTTTTAGCGCTATTTTCAAATGGAGTTTTGTAAAGTTTTTCGGAGGGCTTTCTCTTGACTTTTTCGACAAAAGTGAGCGTGTTTTGGCATGTTTTAGGGTGCCTGAGCTTTAGGACCTAGATGCACTCGAAAGTTAGAGAATTCTCGAATTGAAGTGACTCAAGCTACTCACCTTAACCCCTCTTGATAGTACGGCTTGACTAAAACTAGCAAAGAGGAAACTAAGTGCCCTTCTTCACCTTTTGGCACTTAGAGCTAGGAAAACACCCGATCTTCTTGCTAGCTCAATCAAACCACAAGCCGTCCAATGGAATTTGAAATTGGGGGGTCTCTTTTAATCAACCAATGGGCTCAAATTCTAATATGAAACCATCAAAGCATGAACTCATTAGTAAATGACATTAGGTTGTCATTAATCACCGAAACCTTTACCTTTTAGGGCTTCTTTCTCACAATCTCCGCCTTTTTGGTGATTGATGACAACAATACAAGTAGAGCTAGCAAAGTAAAGAAAGAAAACGCGAAGCTCAAAGTAAAACATGAATATAAACACATAAAGTCACATCCACAATCAGGGAACCATAGTCATGAGAACATACATCATGCTCAAAAGCCAAATGTCATGACATGGGTCAACATCCAAAAGAAAATCCATCATACATCAAAAGATCTCTCTCAAAAGCCCCCCTGACTGCTAGACACTCTCTAGCTCTACTGACTCTCCCCCTAAGATCCCCCTAAGACTAATCTCCCCCTTTGGCGTCAAGCACCAAGAAGGGAGTCCTACGACGCCGGAGGGTCGGGAAGCCGGGAGCCGTCCTTTTGAGAGGACAGGATGAAGCGCGACGGAGAATCGTAGTCGCTGTCTGTCGCTGCGGCGTCAACTGCACGCTCAATGTCAGAGGGTGAGACTGTGCCTGGAGCCTTGAGCGGGGCAGAGACGGTGAGAGTCGGCGTCGTCATCGTGGCCGGAGTAGTAGCACCCGTCGTCGAGCAAGTGGTAGAAGCAGTGTGAAAACTGGGCTCTGTCGACTGGGTGGCTAACTGGAACTCTGGAGTGACCTCGGCAGCTGGCGGCTCGGGAGACTTGAGTACAGGAGAGATCTGCGGAGCACTTTTGACTGGGGGCTGCCCTGAAGTCTGGAGCTGACTATCTGGAGCTGTGGTGAGAGGCAGATCCGGCAATGTCGGCGGAGAAGAGTCGAACTGAAGCGTACGTGCCAGGAACTGCGTCAACTCCATCATCGGCTGGCTCGCTAGCAACTTTGAGTAAGAGAAGTGAATCGGTGAAGTGCTCAGAGTGGCTAGCGAGGCGAACGGGCTCTAAAGGCTGGTGTCCGAGGTAGTGAGCGGCAGAGAGACTGCAGGCGGCAGAGCAAGCTGGAACTGCTGGCGTAGGGACTCAATCTGCTGCTGAGTATCTGTCCAGAGCCCTGCGACCAGTGGGTGAACTGTGGAGAGGATCCGCGCCTGCTGCTCGGCCGACTGCTGCTGGACCTGGAGGAAGCGCTCGTCACTCCTCTGCTGCATCAGCTGTTGCTGCTACAGAAGGAGTGCAAAGCGCTTGTCACTGCATCGCTGCTGCTCTGCAAGATGCTCTGCCAGGCACTCGTCTGCCCTCTACTGCTGCTGGTGCTGGATCATCATCTGGAACATAGACGCGATATCGGTGGGTGATGCAATCTAAGCAGCTGTGACAGACGGCGGTGGTGGGGGTGGTGGAGGAACGCGTGAGCCACCTACCTCATGATCATGAGAGAGGAGTGGCAGGGGCGGCGCACGCTCGTCGTCTGAGCTGTCGTCCCCACTGTCTGTGTCTGCAGCAGTCTCTCCCCCTGTCTCTGGTACTGTCTCTATCTCTGAAGGTCTGGGGGGAGACGCATCACGGGGTCCCTTTGGAGGTGCAGGCCCTTGCACTGGCACTCTAGGAGCGGGCGGTGCATGAGCCTTGTGTATCGGGAAGCTCATCGTGATCTATCTGAACAGCCTCATCTGCGGGAGGGGAGAAGACCCTGGGTCGTCATCAGTCTGACTGAGCATGTGTGAGATGTAGTGGGCATATGGGAAGCTCCAGTGAGACCCCATCCCATCCGTGATCACATCCTCCATCTCTGTGATGAGGAAGTCCACTACACAAAAGGGGATCCGCTGAAGTAAAGCTTGGAGGAGGTGCTGCTGTAAGGTGGTGATCCCCTCTCTATAACCAAGTCGTGGGAGGAGGGTACATCGCATTGCCTTGTGAATGACACCAGCCTCTGGGGTAAGCTGGCGCGGTGTCCTCTCCTGTGCTCCCTCCCGAAACAAGCAGCGCACCTTAGCGTCAGTCAGCGCTGTACGCTCATTCTTCGAGCGACAAGGTGGCTCGGAGTCACCGTACACGTCGGTGTGCAGGTGATGGTCTGATAGCTCAAGCTCAAGAAGAAGTGCTACGTTCTGCCTGTGGAGACGGACTAGGTGACCCTGGAACATGAACTGAACATAATCTCTGTCCTCGCCGACGTAGAGGGTCGCGTAGAACACGCGGACCAAGTCCTCCACGTAACCGTGCACGTGCTCTAGAAGACCTGTCAATCCGGGAATGTGCTCGAAGAATCGGTACAGGTTCTGTCCAATAGCTATCCCCATCCTCGGAATACTCAGAACCACGTGGGGAAATAGCCCCATCCCTGCTGCCCTGGAGCTCTCGTAGAGTGAAGCCTGGTCGAGGGTCTGGAAGCGGGGGTCCACTCGCTGATCCTGCTGCTCGGGCTGCCACTGTGCTGAAGAGAGATAGTAGCGAAGCTTCTTGAGCTTCCTACCCTTGTATGCCCTGTAGTCTGACAGCCGGGCATGACCAAGGAGAGGGGTGGCGCCGGTAGTGAGGAGAAGGCATACTCATCCCAGGCTATCGAGGGCGGTGTCTGCTCACTCTGCTCATCCTGCTCAGCCGGCTCATCCTGCCTCTGGCCCTGGCTCTCTCGCTGTGCTCTACCTGCAGCCTTCCTGGCCCGAGCCTCTTGGGCCTCCTGCTGTGCTATGATCTCAGCGGGGGAGACCGTCCCACGTCGCTGACGCTCCTGTGGCTGACTGGGAGGTGTGGCCCGCTTGGTGCGAGCACTGTGAGGAGTCGGAGGAGGTGGTCAGCTACTGCGAGGAGGGTTCTGCCTCTGCTCTCCAATCCAAATCCCTCCTGCGCGGCGACTCTTCAATGCATCGAACGCAGCAGCGGCACGCTCAGCTGCCTCACGCTCGCGCTCCTCGAGGGTCTTCCTCTTCTTCTTGGGAGGCTAAGGAGCCTTCTCCTTGCCCTTATCTCCCTTCTCTCGACCCATCTGTCACACAATTAGGAATAGATAGATGCGAAGAGTAAGAGAAGGTGAAATAATCTAGACAAGATAAGACCTAGAGCAAGAAATAGAGTGTTGATATTTGTTTGTAGGTCTAGAGGAATTTTAACTAAAGTGTGTGACCATCTCACACTAGAGTCAAATGCCTCATGTCCATTAAGTAGAATCAACGTGTACTTAAATCCATGAGTAGAACCATGTCACAATTTCTAGGAAATGAGACCCTATGCTTAAGATATGAGCCTAGATAGCAAAAGGGAAGAAGAGAATGAAGGCTCACTGAGATCGAAAAGGGGAAGAGACCAACGACTAGGAGGAGTGCCCGGGGAAGAAGGCTCGGCGGCGGTGAGGCTAGGGCACGGGCGGGGGTTAGCGATGAGGGGCGACGCGGAGGGCGACGAGGGGCGGCGCGCTAGGGCATAGGCGGGGCCCGGCAACGGCGAAGATGGAGGAACGGCAGCGTGGGTTGGCGGCGACGGCGTGGGTGATGGCGGCGCGGGCAGGCGCGGCGTCGCAGAGGGGAGCGGCGGCAGCTAGCGGCGACGGTGGAGGAGCTGTGGCGGCGGAACGGTGTCGGCGGTGGAGAGGCGTCGGCGGCTAGGGCACGCATGCAAGGTGTGGGCGTGGGGACGAATAGGTACGAAGTGTGGACCCCGCGCAGTAAAGATTTATAAGCGTTCACTGGGCCTGCCAACACACCACCGGACAATACGTAGCCCCATTGGACAGTCCGGTGGTTAGCCACCAGACAGTCTGGTGGGTACCGCCGGACGAAATAAACCGAGACACGAATGATTGAGGAATACCAAAAAATCACCACCGGACCCACCGGACTGTCCGACGGTGCCATCGGTCAATATAGACCGAGCGAAGAACTTTCTGGAGGAGGAGACGGTACCGCCACCGGACGGTCCGGTGGTTAGCCACCGGACTGTCCGGTGGTACCATCGGATAGAAGAGAGTGAAGCGACGGACGATATAAGCTGAGGGAGGATTTCGAAGAGGGAGAGTGCACCCACCAGACAGTCCAGTGGTGAGCCACCGGACAGTCTGGTGGATATGCACAGACACTGGTTTTTGCTGAGAAGCTCTTTTTCTTGTCCAACCTTTTTGAAGATTCAAATAAACACAAGTATGGACAATCCAAGGTGAAACCCTTACCCCTCAAACCCTCTAAGATAGCTGCATTTTCTCATGCTATATAGTTTTGAATTTTTCAAGCATAAACTCCAAATCTAAGAAATTTGGCAATTAAGATCCAAGAAATGTATGGGTCTATCCGTAGGAGAACTAGAGATAATTTACTCCTGTCCCAAAGGGATTTGACCCAATAAGCATGAAGAACAATGCTAGACCTTTGCTCTATTCTCTTTTCATGATCTAAGATGCTTGTACATGAAACAAGTCTCCATATCCTCAAGACTGCTCCTTTGTGATGAGAGCCAATGGACCGGCCTCATTGCTCTCCGGGTGTGATGAGTGATTGTCAACGAGCTCAAACCCTCCGATGGACTGGAGGCCCTCTGATGGACTGGAGGTAGATGATGAAGACCTCGATGGACTGAGGCAAAAGCCCTCCAATGGTCCGGAGGCCATGCTCGGCATCGGTCGGCCATGGAAGCTCGGTACACGGAGGGACGGTTCGGCAACGGTGGTGTAAGCCCTACGATGGACCACGAGGCGACTCCGTTGGACTGGAGAAGCCAGGTGCCACCGTGGTGCTCCTACCTGAGTGCATGGTGCGAAGACGTGCAAGGGAGGCTTTGGCGGCTTTGGATCAAAACCGCCACCCAAGTTCAAATGACTTGGTGGGTTGGGCTCCGACTCACCAAGATAGAAGATTGGGCCAAGACCCGGCCTAGGAAGCCCGCAAAATAAAGTTTCCCGATTTCTGACTTCAAAACCGAGGGAAGTTTTCGGACTACTGGCTACGTGGCGCACATCCAAGCGAAGCGTGGAGAAGAAGAACATCAAGCCGTCATCGTAGTCGTCCGATTGTATCTTTTCGGTTTGGCCCCCTCCGGGCATTTTTAGAATAGGGGTCTTAGTGTAATTGTGTCATTTAGGGCCTAGGGTATAAAAAGACTTGAGAGGCTCCCTTGGAGCTCATCTCGGCAGCACAAACCCTAGGTTTTCCCTAACCCTAGCAGCCAAGGTCCAAAGAGAGAAAATAGAGGTGATTAGCTAGGAGATGAGTGCCTAGTTTTAGTCTAATCTTGTCATTAGTGGGAGGATGAAGGGAGGTAGGCTCTAGGGAACTTGTGTAACCTGAATTTCGTGATTAATCTAAGTTTCCTTCCTTGTGAATCCCATGGAGTGAGCAGCAATTTTCGTCCCTCCCTCTTTTCCCCCTTCTAGTTTGGTTTTTAGTCCCATTTCTTGGATTTTGGCTCGTTTTGTGTTGTCCAAGGATGAGACCTTTCTTTTGCTGTGATTTGGACTTGCTAGGACGTGGAGCATATCACTAGACTCATGCTAGAACAATCCACCCACGAGCAAGTTCGAATTTGGGCAATTTCAGTTTTTCGTTCTTTCTTTCCCCTTCTCATGAGATCTGCAATTCCCAGTTAATTCTTGATCTTTTCGAGTTGATCTTTTGGGATTTGCTTTGGGATGTGTTCTTGATTTCCTGTACAAATTTTCATATTTTTTTGTGAAGGTTTGAACCTGTTTTGATCGCTTTTTCGTTGGCTAGCAGGCTATTTTTTTCTGCTGCTGTTTTGGTCTTGCGCGAAACATAGATAGGACAGTCAGGTCATTGGTCCGATCTATATAAACCTGACTGTTCAGTCTGCTTGCGCTGAAACCTGCAGCTTGTGCTCTTCTCCGGTTTCTTTGGCAGGTCATTTGTCCGATCTAGCCAAGCTGATTGTTCGGTCTGCACCTTGTTTTTCTTCTTTTCAGTGAGGTTTGTCCGGTCAAGCTTTGAGAGCTAGACCTGACTGTCCGGTCAGGCCTTGGGGTCATCTGGCTGCGCGCTTGGGGGGTTTCCTCTTGTCTGTTTTGCTGCTAGGTCTTAGGGTTATTTTTGTCCGGTCTTTGGTTCTTGTTCCGAGTCGTTTTTCCTTTTTGTGTTGTGTTTTGGGTGTGTGTTTCTCTCTTGCTTTGTTTGTTCTCGGAGTTAGGTTCTCAAGTGTCCTAGGGTTGATAGTTTCTCCATACTATGCAACTTTGCACACTAGACTAGTGTTGTGTTTTTGTTTAGGAGCCGGTTTCGTGTCCTAGGGTTGATAGCTTGTCCATGCTATGCAACTCTACACGATTGTTAGCGTGTGTTGGATCGGCTTGCGTCCTTTTCTGTGGACGTTGTTTTGAGTGCTTTTGCTTGCCTTCCAATACGTATCTGTTCAGTGGATGGTATCGGTTGTGCATGGTTCTCGCGTGTGTGCACCTCAGGGGTTGTGAGTTGGAGTTTTCAAGTGCTCCTATTCACCCCCTAGTCGTACGTTTCGGTCCTACAAGTGGTATCAGAGCCGGTTAGGTTTCCCATACCTTAACCAGTGAAGAAACCGTAGCGACTATGACTTACTCTAGGAAGATTCCCGTCCTTGGCTTCGATGGCTATCCCTATTGGAAGGGTAGGATGGAGGTGTTCCTTGTTAGTCAGAGTCAGGACATATAGGATGCTACTCAGAGTACGACTTTTGTGGTGCTTCCAGTCGCTGAGCGTACTACGCCGGATATCATGGCTCGGCATGAGGCGAATGCCAAAGCTGTTAACTTTCTCTTTTCTGGGCTTGGTCCCGTGGATTATGAGAGAGTGAGTTACCTTAAGACTGCGCGTGAGATATGGTCACTGCTTAGTGCACACCATGAGGGTACTGCAACGATTAAGGCTAGGCTTGTGGAGACTTACCGGTGCGAATATGAAAATTTCGTCCAGAAGCCCGGAGAGTCTGTAGATGACTTGTTTGGTCGCTTTCAGTCGATCATTAACAAGTTGCGTGTCAACTCTACCCCCGCTGAGCTCCCATACACCGATCATCAGCAGGCTGTCAAGTTGCTGTATGCGTTGGACAGAAAAGTATTGGAGATTAAGGTGAACTCAATCATTGAGTCGGCAGGGTATGATACGATAGGAGTAGAGGCGCTCTATAGTAAGCTCAAGGCCACAGAAGTAGATTACAAGTTGAGGGATTCCCTTGTTTGTACAGGTTCTAAGAGTCTGGCCTTGGCTACCCCCTCTAGTGAGTCTGTTGCTAACCCCCTTATGCACAACTTCTCATTTTCTGCTTTGATGTCTGTGACAAAGGAGCAGTTGGCGTCGCTTGGCGATGAGGAGCTATGTCTGGTGTCTAGTCGCTTTCAGCGCGCCTATGACAACCGGATGAGCAAGAAGAGGGGCGAGAGGCCCAAGTGCTTCGAGTACGGAGAGGTCGGCCACTTCATCACCGAGTGCCCCAACAAGAACGACTACTACAAGAAGGGCAAGAGCTACTCCCGCGACTCCGACAAGTACCACTCAGGCAAGCCAAGCTTTGACAAGCACCGCTCCAACAAGCACAGCTTCGGCAAGCATCCCTTCGGCAAGAAGAACTTCTGAAAGGCTTCGCCAAGATCGGGTTCTGCAGCAACGGATCTTCTTCCTCTTCGTCCTCGTCGAGCTCGAGTGATGAGGAGATCATACACAGGAAGGACAAGAGGAATGATCAAGAAGGTCCAGCTGGCTTGTGCTTCGTCTCCACCAAGTCTAGGCGCAAGAACAAGGACAAGAGGAGCTCGGTTTGCTCCATGGCACTTGAGGACAAGGAGAACAAGGATGACTGTAGCAACTCTTCTTCCGATGATGAGGTAACTCCTGAGCAAGCCAAAATCCTTGAGATGCTAGAGCAAAATAGCCGAGAGCTAAAAGCCCAGGACAAGATGCTGGAGAAGGCAGCTAAGAAGCCGCAGAAGTTGAAAGCCCAACTTGCTGAGGCTTTAGAGGAGAATGAGAGGTTGAGGAGTGTGAGACCCCAACCCAATGAGCTTGAGTGCCCTACCTGCGAGTCTTTCATGATGGAGCTTGGTGACCAGAGAGATAGGTATGCCAAGCGGGTAGAGGAGATAGATGAGCTAAAAGTTGAGATAGGCAAACTCCAGTTCAAGCTGGATGAGCCTACTTTGAGTGGAGAGCTCGAGTGTAAGTCTTGCCCCTGTTTAGCTAGAGAGCTAGCTATGCTGAAGGAGAAGTTTGAGGGGCAGCTCATAGAGCTTGAGGAGCTTAGGGCTAGGCCTGCACTTTTGGGTGTGTGTATGGTTTGTCCTACTTTGAGAGGTGAGTTAGAGCAGTTGAGAGCTGACTTTGAGGTGCTGTCAGCACCCACTGACTCTTGTGAGACCTGCTTGACCCTTAGGATGCAGCTGGTGGATAGGGATGCCACCATTAGGAAGTTGGAGAAAGCTGCTCCTGTTTTTTCCTCCCTAGACTGTGACACTTGTGCTGCCCAGACTGTACTTCTGGAGGATCTGAGGGAGAAGGTGTTGTCTTTGCAAAATAACAACAGCAGGTTGAGAGAGGTGCTGAGTTGGGTATATGCTAGGCAACCCCAACTGGAGATGATAATAGAGAGCACCAAGAGAGCTGAGGGTGACTTGAGTGGGTTTGGGTTTGGTGAGTGCAGTACCTCGGGTGAGAAGAGTGCCCCAGTTAAGATCAAGACTGCACCTACCCAGCCAGGTGAGACTGTTGATGGGGTTTACCATGAGCCACCCAAGGCTGCCCCAAAGAAGCAGTACTGGACACCCAAGCCCTCTCAGGCTAAGCTGGACAAGATCATAGAGGAAGAGCTTAAGTCCAAGGGCAAGAAGCCAGTCCAGCAGCCTGAGCCACCCAAGGCCACAGCACCTAAGCCCAAGTCCCAGCCTAACCCAGTTCCTAGGAGGCCTGTCTACCACTGTGAGTTTTGCCAGCGGAATGACCACCTAAAGGAGTTTTGATTCAGGAGGAAGCGGGTTGAGAGGCAGAAGAGAGCTTGGGGGAACCAGGATCAGTTCTACCAGGGTGGCAGGCAAGATCCTCCCCACCGCGGTGAGATGAGAGATCGCTTTGCTGGTAGTGAGTGTCGAGGCGGCTTTCAAGCCCGTGCTCCTCGTGGTGAGAGACACTTTGTCGGTCGAGCTCCTAGTCGTTTTCAGCGTGGCTATGGACCTCGTGACCGAGGCTTTGAGAGAGCTTTTGATGGTTCACACTTTGGAGGTCGTGGTTACCCTGATCGTCGTGATGATTTCCTTGATTGTGCTTAGCCCACTTTTGAGCAGATGGCTCGGCACTGGTATAGCAGTTTTGGTACTAACCCAGTGCCGGACCGTTTGCTCACCGTCGCTTTACTTGACTTTGCAGGATCGAAGCATGGAGGACGTGTGGATCATGGACTCCGGTTGCTCTAGGCACATGACAGGGCACCGCAAGTGGTTCTCCAGCCTCAACCTCGTGAGCACCAAGGAGTACATCACATTCGGGGACAATGGTCAAGGTAAAGTGTTGGGTGTTGGCTCTGTTTCACTCTCTGCTAAGCTTTCCCTGAGAGAAGTTGCTTTTGTCCGGAATCTGGGGTTCAATTTGGTCTCTGTTTCGCAACTTCTCGATGAAGGTTTTGAGGTTCGTTTTAAGAAGGGTGCGTGCCGCATTCTTGATGCTGAGGAGACCCTTGTTTGCTCTTTGCTGCCTTTTGGTCAAGTTTTTAGGGTCGACCTCACATCTTTTTCTAGCCCTGCGCGCTGTTTGGTTGCTAGTCCTTCTGTTGATATATGGAAGTGGCATATAGGAGACTTGGTCACTTGAGCTTTGATCTACTAGTCAGGTTGAGTTCAATGGGCCTAATCCGAGGATTGCCCAAATTGAAAGCTGAGAAGGACTTAGTTTGCCACCCCTATCGTCATGGCAAGATGGTTGCCGCTTCTCACACTCCTGTGTCTCAGGTTATGACCTCCTATCTGGGTGAACTACTCCATATGGATACAGTAGGTCCCGCTCGAGTAGCGTCGGTCAGTGGGAAGTGGTACGTGCTTGTCGTTGTGGACGACTTTTCGCGGTTCTCGTGGGTATTTTTCATGGAGTTTAAGGATGAGGCATTTGGTTTTGTTCGGGATTTGGTACTGAGGTGGAGAATTCAGAAACTCTCGGTTTGAAAACTTCTGTCGTGACCTAGGTCTTGAGCACCAGTTTTCTTCTCCATATACCCCACCGTAGAACGGTGTTGTGGAACGCAAGAACCGCACACTTGTTGAGATGGCATGAACGATGCTCGATGAGCACAAGACTCCGAGGCGTTTTTGGGCTGAGGCAGTGAATACGGCCTGTTACATTGCGAATCGGATCTTCTTGCGAGCTTTCCTTTGGAAGACCTCGTATGAACTTCGGTTTGGTAGGCAGCCCAGCGTCAAGCATTTGCGAGCGTTTGGTTGCAGGTGTTTTGTGCTTAAAAAGGCGGGGCATTTGGATAAGTTTGAGTCTCGTTGTTTGGATGGGATTTTTCGGGGGTATGCTTCTAGTTCTAGGGCTTTTCGTGTGTGGATTTTGGAAACCAAGCAAGTTGTTGAGACTTGTGAGGTTTCTTTTGATGAAACTATGCCCTGCACAACCCCTGCCTTTGAGCTTTCAGGTGATGATGAAGAAGGCACCCCCATCTTTGAGGATGAGGAAGGTGCGGTTGATGTTGGTGATGCAGGAGCCACTGCGCCGGCTGCAGCTCCTGCCCCCTCTGCTACGACCTCTGATGATGAAGGAGGACCCTTGCCCACGGCTTCCTCTTCACTCCCCCGACAGCAAGCTCAAGCAGAGGCTGGCCCCTCTGAGGACGCAGGGGAGGTGACCTCCGAGATTGTTCCATCTCGGCAGGTCCAGCGGGATCACCCTCCACACAGGATCATTGGAGATCTTTACCAGCGAGTCACACGCTCTTCGGTTAACTCTCTAGCCTTTTTCTCCCACTCTGCATATGTTGCTACTTTTGAGCCCCGGGATGTGTCACATGCATTATCTAATCCTAACTGGGTGAACGCCATGCATGAGGAGTTGGAGAATTTTAAGAGAAACCATGTCTGGAATTTAGTGGAGCCTCCACCAAACTGTCTCCCTATAGGTACCAAGTGGGTTTTCAAGAACAAAGTGGGTGAGAATGGGATGGTTGTGAGGAACAAAGCGAGATTGGTAGCCCAGGGTTTCTGTCAGAAGGAGGGGATAGATTATGAGGAGACCTTTGCCCTTGTAGCTCGTCTGGAAGCCATTAGGATTTTGCTTGCCTTTGCGGCCTCTAAAGGCTTCAAACTGCAGCAAATGGATGTCAAGTCTGCTTTCCTGAACGGGTTCATAGAAAAGGAGGTATATGTGAGACAACCTCCTGGCTTTGAGAGTGCTAGATTTCTAGGCCGGGTGTATAAGTTGAGGAAAGCCCTTTATGGTCTGAAGCAAGCTCCTAGAGCTTGGTATGCTAGGTTGAAGAGTTTCTTGCTCAAGTCTGGGTTTGTGATGGGTTCAGTAGACAAGACTTTGTTTTTGTTGAGTCGTGGCGGTGACACCCTGATAGTTCAGATATATGTTGATGACATAATCTTTGATGGTTCATCTCACGCTTTGGTGTCTAGTTTTGCTGAACAGATGAATAGGGAATTTGAGATGAGTCTTATGGGTGAGCTCCAGTTCTTCCTCGGGCTGCAAATCAAGCAATGCCTTGAGGGTACCTTCGTCCATCAAGCCAAGTACACAAGGGACATACTGAAGAAGTTTAACATGGGTGACTCTAAACCCATGACAACTCCTATGAGTACAAACACGACGCTTGATGCTGATGAAGATGGGGAGGCGGTGGACCAGAAGGAATTTCGAGGGATGATCGGCTCACTTCTGTACCTGACGGCGACCAGGCCGGACATTCAGTTCGCGGTCTGCCTTTGTGCGCGCTACCAGGCTTCTCCTAGGACTTCTCACCATCAAGCAATGAAGCGCATTTTCAGGTATCTGAAATTCACTCCTGAGCTTGGTCTTTGGTATTCCTCGGGTTCTTCTCTTTCTCTTAGAGGGTTCTTAGATGCTGACCATGCTGGCTGCCGGATTGATCACAAGTCAACCTCCGGCACATGCCAACTCTTAGGAACCTCTCTTGTCTCTTGGTCCCCCCGCAAGCAAGCTAGTGTAGCTCTTTCCACCATTGAAGCAGAATATGTTGCTGCTGCTAGTTGGTGCTCCCAGCTTTTATGGATGAAAGCCACCCTTAGTGATTTCGGCCTTAGGTTTGGTAGGATCCCTCTCCTAGTTGACTCTACTTCTGCTATTGCTATAGCTAAGAACCCCGTCTTGCACTCTAGAACCAAACACATAGACGTGAGGTTTCACTTTTTGAGAGATCACTATGAGAAGGGGGACATAGACTTAGTCCATGTAGCATCTGAAAACCAGTTGGCCGATATTTTTACCAAGCCCCTAGAGTATGACGCTTTTGCGCGCTTGAGAGGTGAGCTTGGAGTGTGCTATTCCTTTTAATCTGGGATAGTGTGATATTCCTTTTAGTAAGGAATAGCTTGTGTAGTTTAGTTTTTGCTTTTATCTTGCTTTTATTTCTCTTTGTTTTTTTCCATATTGTATCGTGTCATGCATTGCATTGTATCATATGCATTTTCACTTCTCTAGCACTAGAGCTCTTTTGGAATGATGAGTAAGTACTTGCTTGTGCTAAATTGTACAGATGCATGCTTGATCATGGTTGGCTAAGCTCTCTTGAGTCCGTTGAATACTAGTTGTGAGCTAAGTCATTTTATTCTTTGCAAATCAAAAACCATGATCACCACTTGACTTGGCTACCTAGCATGTGTAGGAGTGTTGAATGATATGCTATCTTTTCATATCTGGATATGCTAGTTGTATGCCTTTGCTAAGTCAATGCCTAAGCTTTTATGACACCTTGCTTAAATTGAAATCTGAATCAAAATTTTTACAAGTGGTGTCTTATGTGCTAAATTGAGAAAGATCCAGGTGGGTTTGCTTGTCACACTGATTTAGTTTGAGACTACTTGTCATTGCACTTTGACATGAACTTGGACTAGGCTGTGTATGACCAAAATCTTGTCTTAAGCTTCTGATGGTTCTTTGAGCCAAGGCTTGGCATTGGTTGGTAAGAAGTGGCAAAAGACAAGTAAATAACCTCTGGCACAAAAAGAACTTGCTTATGAATATAAATGTTCAAATCTGTAATTTGCAAGTCTCTAAAATGCTTATGGCTAGTTGTATATGCTTTGGTTGAGAGTAGCACACCTTGTATGCATAGCAAGCATCTTGCTATTCATGCCTATCTTGCTAGGTGCTATTCATGTTGGTGATGCTTTCTTTTAAACTACCCTGACAAACATGCTTGCTCCTGATCTATGTAAGATAGATTCATTTGAGCTTGTTGCATGCTTTCTTGCCCTCACTTGCTCTGTATGCTAGAACTTGTGATTACTAGCTTTCCATCCCTTCTGAGCTCTTTCAGTTACACTCCTTGCATTTCATAGCATATTTTGAGGGGGAGTTGCTTAGTTCAGGGGGAGTCCTAGGAAGCCTTGATGTGTCCATTGTCAACAAAGGGGAGAGATTTTGGAGTACTGGACACAGGGGGAGGACTTCGGGAGAGATTTAGTTGAGGGGGAGCTTTGCATTCATTTTGCATTTGTGAGGATGCATTTCAGGGGGAGTTGAGCTTTTAGCATGCTCTTTGCATCGGTGCGTTGAGCCTTTTGCCTCTGTCTTGAGGAGCCGATGCTTTGTTTTCTTTTGTTGTCTCATTGTGCCCTGTTTCTTTGCTTGTATATGGTTCTTGGGCATTTTGATCGACTTTTTTCTTTCTTTCTTTCTTTCTTTTTCGGTTTTACGCTTTTCTCTTGTCTTTGTTCTATTTTAGCTTACAGGTTGAAGGTGTTGACAATGAACTCATCAAGGGGGAGATTCAGAGCCAATGGACCGGCCTCATTGCTCTCCTGGTGTGATGAGTGATTGTCAACGAGCTCAAGCCCTCCGATGGACTGGAGGCCCTCCGATGGACTGGAGGTAGATGATGAAGACCTCGATGGACTGAGGCAAAAGCTCTCCAATGGACCAGAGGCAATGCTCGGTGTCGGTCGGCCATGGAAGCTCGGTACACGGAGGGGCGGTTCGGCAACGGTGGTGTAAGCCCTCCGATGGACCGCGAGGCGACTCCGATGGACTGGAGAAGCCGGGTGCCACCATGGTGCTCCAACATGAGTGCATGGCGCGAAGATGTGCGAGGAAGGCTTTGGCGGCTTCGGCTCAAAACCGCCACCCAAGTTCAAATGACTTGGTGGGTTGGGCTCCAACTCGCCAAGATAGAAGATTGGGCCAACACCCAGCCCAGGAAGCCCGCAAAATAAAGTTTCCAAGTTTCTAACTTCAAAACCGGGGGAAGTTTTCGGACTACTGGCTACGTGGCACACATCCAAGCGGGGCGTGGAGAAGAAGAAGATCAAGCCGTCATCATAGTCGTCCAATTGTATCTTTTCGGTTTGGCCCCCTCCGGGCATTTTTAGAGTAGGGGTCTTAGTGTAATTGTGTCATTTAGGGCCTAGGGTATAAATAGACTTGAGAGGCTCCCTTGGAGCTCATCTCGGCAGCACAAACCCTAGGTTTTCCCTAACCCTAGCAGCCAAGGTCCAAAGAGAGAAAATAGAGGTGATTAGCTAGGAGATGAGTGCCTAGTTTTAGTCTAATCTTGTCATTAGTGGGAGGATGAAGGGAGATAGGCTCTAGGGAACTTGTGTAACCTGAATTTCGTGATTAATCCAAGTTTCCTTCCTTGTGAATCCCATGGAGTGAGCAGCAATTTTCGTCCCTCCCTCTTTTCCCCCTTCTAGTTTGGTTTTTGGTCCCGTTTCTTGGATTTTGGCTCGTTTTGTGTTGTCCAAGGATGAGACCTTTCTTTTGCTGTGATTTGGACTTGCTAGGACGTGGAGCATATCACTAGACTCATGCTAGAACAATCAACCCACGAGCAAGTTCGAATTTGGGCAATTTCAGTTTTTTGTTCTTTCTTTCCCCTTCTCACGAGATCTGCAATTCCCGGTTAATTCTTGATCTTTTCGAGTTGATCTTTTGGTATTTGCTTTGGGATGTGTTCTTGATTTCCTATACAAATTTTCATATTTTTTGGTGAAGGTTTGAACCTGTTTTGATCGCTTTTTCGGTGGCTAGCAGGCTGTTTTTTTCTGCTGCTGTTTTGGTCTTGCGCGCAACATAGACAGGGCAGTCACGTCATTGGTCCGATCTATATAAACCTGACTGTCCGGTCTGCTTGCATTGAAACCTGCAGCTTGTGCTCTTCTCTGGTTTCTTTGGCAGGTCATTTGTCCGGTCTAGCCAAGCTGATTGTCCGGTCTGCACCTTGTTTTTCTTCTTTTCAGTGAGGTTTGTCCGGTCAAGCTCTGAGAGCTAGACCTGACTGTCCGATCAGGCCTTGGGGTGATCTGGCTGCGCGCTTGGGGGGTTTCCTCTTGTCCGTTTTGCTGCTAGGTCTTAGGGTTATTTTTGTCCGGTCTTTGGTTCTTGTTCCGAGTCATTTTTCCTTTTTGTGTTGTGTTTTGGGTGTGTGTTTCTCTCTTGCTTTGTTTGTTCTCGGAGTTAGGTTCTCAAGTGTCCTAGGGTTGATAGTTTCTCCATACTATGCAACCTTGCACACTAGGCTGGTGTTGTGTTTTTGTTTAGGAGCCGGTTTCGTGTCCTAGGGTTGATAGCTTGTCCATCCTATGCAACTCTACACAATTGTGTAGCGTGTGTTGGATCGGCTTGCGTCCTTTTCTGTGGACGTTGTTTTGAGTGCTTTCGCTTTCCTTCCGATACGTATCTGCTCAGTGGACGGTATCGGTTGTGTGTGGTTCTTGCGTGTGCACCTCGGGGGTTGTGAGTTTGAGTTTTCAAGTGCTCCTATTCACCCCCCCTCTAGTCGCACGTCTCGGTCCTACATGTGACACTACCGTATGCAATGCACGTGCACGCTACAATAAGCATGGATAGAAATTTAAACATGCGTGCACATCTATATGACAAGGAATGCAGTGCACGCAGAATTTTAAATCTACACTTGCCACATTTACTCCCCCCGCAAGCTTCTTCAAGAGGAGCCTTTCAACAAGCCATGAGCGAAACCAAGTTCCACCGGCTCATGCTAGACCCTTGCTCCTCTCTATCTTGCAGCGGTTAGGCAAGCACTTACTCCTATATGATGCAAATTATATGGCATGGCAACTTACATGATCGTTCTAGCATCTAGCACGTTGAGCTCACTTCAAAGTCTACAAAAGTTACTCTCATCTAGTGGCTTAGTGAAGATGTCCGCCAATTGCTCTTTAGTACCCACATTTCGCAAGAGGATGTCTCCCTTTGCGACGTGGTCCCTAATGAAGTGATGGTGAATATCTATGTGCTTGGTTCGAGAGTGTTGGACCGGGTTGTTGGCAAGCTTAACCGCGCTCTTGTTGTCACAAAGGAGAGGGATCCTAGTAAGCTCCACTCCGTAATCCTTGAGCATTTGCTTCATATATAGAAGTTGGGCACAAGAGGACCCGTCCGCTATATATTCCGCTTCCGCGGTGGACAAGGATACGCAGTTTGCTTCTTAGAAAACTACGAAACGAGTGAGCGCCCTAGCAAGTAGCAAACCCCGGAGGTACTCTTTCGCTCAACACGGCATCCGGCAAAGTCCGAATCCGAGTAGCCCAAGAGTTCAAAACTAGCGCCCTTGGGGTACCACAAGCCTATGCTAGGGGTGTGCTTGAGATACCTTAGGATTCTCTTCACCGTGGTGAGGTGAGACTCCTTGGGATCGGCTTGAAACCGGGCACACAGGCACACACTAAACATGATATCCGGCCTAGAAGCACACAAGTAGAGAAGCAAACCTATCATGGACCGATAGAGAGTTTGGTCCACCTTGATACCACTTTCATTGGCTTCGAGCTTTACATTAGTTTCCATTGGGGTTTCAATTGACTTGCAATCATCCATCTTGAATCTCTTGAGTAGATCTCTTGTGTATTTTTCTTGATAGATGAAAGTCCCTTCTTTTAATTGCTTGATTTGAAACCCAAGGAAGAATGTGAGCTCGCCGATCATTGACATCTCAAATTCCTTTGCCATCATATTGCCAAACTCCTTGCAATACTCTTCATTTGTAGAGCCAAAGATGATATCATCAACATACACTTGGCAAACAAAGAGATAGTCCGTCTTCTTGGTGAATAGGGTGGTGTCAACTCGGCCAATTGTAAAACCTTTCTCAATGAGAAAGTCCCTAAGCCTCTCATACCAAGCTCGAGGTGCTTGCTTTAATCCATAGAGAGCTTTGGACAACCTATATACATGGTCAGGATTGCTTGGATCTTCAAAGCCGGGTGGTTGCTCAACATACACTAGCTCATTGATATAGCCGTTGAGAAAAGCGCTCTTCACATCCATTTGATATAGCTTCATTTCATGATGAGTGGCATAAGCCAATAGGAACCGAATAGCCTCCAATCTTGCAACCGGTGCAAAGGTCTCTCCAAAATCAATTCCTTCAACTTGAGAGTATCCCTTTGCTACTAGCCTTGCCTTGTTTCTCACAATATTGCCTTCATCATCTTGCTTGTTCCTAAAGACCCACTTTGTTCCAATTACTCTAGCACCCTTTGGTTTAGCCCCAAGTGTCCAAACTTCATTTCTTGTGAAATTGTTGAGCTCTTCATGTATGGCATTCACCCAATCCGGATCACTTAAGGCTTGATCAATTGTTGTAGGCTCGATGCTAGAGACAAAGGAGTAGGCTTGAACAAATGCGGCCGTATTGCGAGACCTTGTTGTCACACCTCTTGTAGGACTACCAATAATGAGTTCCTTGGGGTGTCCACTTGTGAGTTTACTTCTTCGTTGCGATACCACTTGCAGTGCTTGAACCGATGCATCAACATCTTGAGCATGCTCATCACTTTGCTCTTGAGGTACATGAACATCTTCATTTGGAAGAATTTTATCTTGTTCACTACCATCTTGAGGTGCCATGGAAGAGGATGGTTGATTAACAATTTGTACTTCATCTTCATCCTCTTTTGGTTTGATGTCACCAATTAGCATATTTTTCATTGCTTCTACAAGTGGTTCCTCATCTATATGCACAACATCAACATGTGCTCCTTGGGAGCCATTAGATTCATCAAATTCCACATCATACGTCTCTTCAACTAAGCCGGTGGCTTCATTGAATACGCAGTATGCTTTGGACTTTGATGAGTAACCAAGTAAGAAACCAATATCACAACGCCTTTGAAACTTACCCAAGTGTTGGCGCTTCTTGTAGATATAGCATTTGCATCCAAACACCCGGAAGTATGAGATATTGGGTTTTCTCCCATTGAGCAATTCATATGGAGTCTTGTCAAGGAGACGATGAGGATATAGCCGGTTGGAGGCATAGCAAGCGGTGTTAATAGCTTCGGCCCAAAACTTCTCACTTATAGCAAGAGTGATGAGTGTCCTATTCTTTCTCTTCACTACACCATTTTGTTGAGGAGTGTATGTAGCGGAGAACTCATGTTTGATTCCAACCTCATCACAATATTCTTCAATGTTGGTGTTGTCAAACTCTCTTCCATTGTCACTTCTAATCTTTACAGTTGAAGTGTTGAATTCATTTTGAGCTCTCTTGGCAAACTTGTAAAGACAGAGCCACTTCGGTTTTGTCCTCAAGAAAATAGACCCATGTGTATCTTGAGAAGTCATCAACTATCACAAAACCATAATTATTTCCACCAATGCTTGTATAAGTGGTAGGACCAAAGAAATCCATATGAAGTAGTTCTAGTGGCCTTGAAGTAGACATGAATGTTTTGCTAGGATGAGTGTTTGCAACTTGTTTGCCGGCTTGACATACATTACACAACTTGTCCTTCTCAAATGTGATATCCTTTAAACCTCGGACTAGATCCTTCTTCATGACCTCTTTGAGTGTGCTCATTCCAACATGAGCTAGCCTTTTATGCCACAACCAACCCATTGAGTTCTTGGAGAACAAGCATGCTTGCAAATTGGCTTTCTTGAAGTTGACAACATAGAGATTGTTGTGCCGAAATCCCTTGAAGACTTCTTCACCACCATCAATTTTGCTCACAATTACTTCATTTGGCTTGAATAGGCATTGGAAACCCAAATCACACAATTGACCAACCGACAAGAGATTGAAGTTCAAAGAATCAACTAGCAACACATTGGAGATTGAATATTCACTTGATATCTCAATCTTGCCCAATCCTTCAACCTTGCCCTTGGAGTTGTCACCAAATGTGATCTTGTCATAATCCTCCACATTTTCACTAAGTGAGGTGAACATCCGGGAATCACCGGTCATATGTTGAGTGCATCCACTATCCATCACCCAATGTGATCCTCCGGTCTTGTAGTTCACCTACACGCAAGCAAATCAAGCTTGAGACTTGGGCACTCCGGTCTTGTAGTTCACCTACACGCAAGCAAATCAAGCTTGAGACTTGGGCACCCATCTAAGAATAGGTGCAACTTTAGACTTGGGCTTAGGTATCCATTTCTCATTTGGATCAACAATCTTGGGTATGAGTGTCTTGGGCACCCATAGCTTCTTGGGTCTTGTCCATTTGACAATCTCTTGACCAAGTAGTGAGCATCAAAAGCAAATGCCCTCAATTGCTTGTTGAGTTTTTTGGACGGTGCTTTGCACTCAAACATGAAATGACCCTCGGTCAAGCACTCGGTGCACCACTTAGGCTTTTCAATCTTGATGGAAGGTGGTGGCTTGCAAGTGTCCTTGAACGGTGGGTAGCCAAGACCATTCTTCTCAAAGTTCATGGCTTGGAAAGACAACATCTCATGATACTTGGTGTTTCCCTTAAGCAAGGAACCATAGCCGGATTGCACACTTTTTACTTCTTGCTTGAGTTTGTCATTCTCATCCATGAGCTTGATAAGAATACTTGCATCTTTCTCATTTGTAGCCTTGTTCTTGCATTGAGTACAACTCTCGGCTTGTTTGAGTGCATTAGGAGATTCACTCTTCTTGTTCTTGAGCTTCTCAAATTCAATCACAAGCTTCTCATGCTCACTCTTGGGCACACATGTTTTCTCACAAGACTTGATGTCATTTGGAGATTCATCATTCTTGTGAATTGAGTTGATTTCTTGAAGTGTTGCCTCTAACTCTTTTCTAGCTTCATCAAGCTCAATGCTATGGAGTTGCAATATGCGATTTCTTTCACAAAGCTCCTCATGAGAGGTTGCTAACTCCCTATAGCACTTGTTCACCTCATCTAGTGTCTCATTGAGCTCTTTGATTTCTTGAGCTTGCTCAATGTGAGACTTCTTGATTATATTGTAGCCCTTGTCTTGTGTTTCTTTCATCACTTCAAGCTCCTTATTGCTTGATGCAAGCTTCTTGTTGACTTCCTCAAGACAAGCAATTTTCTTCTCCATTTGATCAAACTTGCCATGATCATAGCTTGTCATTATCTCATTGCACTTGACTTTGAGACTCTTGTTCTCGACCTTTGCCTTATCAAGTTTAGCACTCAACTTGCTAAGAGCCTTGTTTTGTTCTTGGACCAAGCTAGCAAGTTCATCATAGGAAGGAAAGTCTTCATCATCATCGGAAGAATCATCAAAGGTTTTTACCTTGTATCCCTTGGCCATAAGGCATAGGTGAGATGTGGATGAAGAAGTTGGTGACGCTGGAGTTGGTGTAGTGGTCGTGGCTATGGAAAGCCCGGCAACAACTTCACTTTCATCTTCACTTGAGTTCGATGAGTTGCTTGAAGAGTCCTAATCGGTCATCCACTCCCCTATATAAGCTTTGCCCCTCTTCTTGAAGAATTTCTTCTTGAATTGTTTGGGGGCCTTCTTCTTGTTCTTCTTGTCATCATCACTTGACTCATCACTTGAGTCATTCTTGTACTTCTTCTTTTCTTGCTTCTTCTTGGTGGCAACTCGGCATTGATATGAGAGATGGCCAAGTTTGGCACACTGCACTCTGTTTCTTCAAGCTTCTTCTTGGATGGAAAGAACTTCTTCTTGTTTGAGGAGTACTTGATGCCCTTCTTGTCAAGGCGACCCAAGGCACAAGTGACCTTATGCACAAGTCAGGCCACCACATCATCGCTATCCTCTTCTTCTTGCTCATCTTCTTCTTGGCTGTACCACAATGATTTTCTTGGGGGTAGACTTCTTTTCTTTTGATGAGCTTGCCTTGAGGGCAATGTCCTTCTTCTTGCTTGGAGGCTCCGCATCCGGTGTGATGTGCATGTACATTTCATGAGCATTGATCTTTCCAAGCTCACCGGACGGAGTAGCCTTGGAGAGGTCGGTTTGGTGAAGAACCGTGACAATGTGGCCATATTTGTCGACCGGAAGGAGGTACAATATCTTCCTTGCCACATCATCATCCTTAATTTGAGTCAAACCAAGACCGTTGATCTCCTCTACAAGCATATTCTAGCGAGAATACATTTGATTAACATTTTCATGTGAAAGCATGCGGAAATCACTTAGCTTCTTGCTAAGAGTGTTATGGCATTGCTCTCTCTCGCTTAAGGTTCCCTCATGGAGCGCACAAATCTCTTCCCATAGCTTGTGCGCGTCCTTGATAGTTCTCACACAATTGAAAACCTCTTTGCACAAGCCACGGAAGAGAACATTACGAGCCTTGGCATTCCACTTCTCGTAATTTTGCTCCGACGTAGTGGGCTTATCCTTATCGACCACGGCGGGAAAACCGGTGACGGCCGCGGTATAGAGAAGAGGGTCAATGGCTTCCATGTACGACTCCATACAGACCTTCCAATATGGGAAGTCGTCGCCATTGAACACGGGCGGAGGGCATTCCCCACTAGACATCTTGCTCAAGGCAGTGAAGCCTCAACCAATGAGCACTTGGCTCTGATACCAATTGAAAGGATCAAGATGTCCAAGAGGGGGGTGAATTGGACTTCTAATTTCGAAACTCAAAATTAAATCCTATCGCACAAGTCTCAATTCACCCAAGTGCCTAAACAAGTGATCCTAATGAACTACATGCACAAAAGGTTTGCATCCTAGAGCCAAGCATGCAATTCTAGGAAAGTAAAGTGCGGAAAGTAAATGCGGAAATGTAAAGAGAAGACACAAGGATTTTTTCCCGAGGTTCGGGGAGACACACGGTCTCAACCCCCTACTCCTCGTTTGGCGCCCCTCGCAAGGCTTTGGTCTCGCGGGCTCCTTGTAAGGATCCCAGCCTCAAACCTCGGAAGGAATGAGGTTGGCAAAGTGACCTTCGCAAAGGTCAAGCAACCCCTTGATCCGCTGACCAAGTGCTCTCTTCTTGATGAAGCTCTTCTCCGCTCCGGACTGGCGAGCTTGAGCCGGTTACGATCCCTTCGCAAAGGGCTTGCTCTGCTTCTCCCACAAGCTCTGAGAGCTCGCGGAATGCACGACCGCAGCCGTCTAGGTGATCGCAATCACCAAGAGTAACAAGCTTTGGCTTTACTTGATTCAACCCCAATCAAGGAGTTCTCTTCTCTTCAAGTCTCTTGCCCAAAGCTCAAGATTTAGTGTGGAATTGGTGGTGTAGGTGATCTTTGAGAGTATATGAGTGTTCCTGGGTTGCAAAGGTAGTAAATGAGGGGAGGGGGAGCCTTTAAATAGGGTGGAGCTCCAAGACTAGCCGTTGGGGAGCTCCAACCGTTTTTCTACGTACCCACCGGACAGTCCGGTGCGTTGCCACCGGACAGTCCGGTGGTATGTAAAATTCAAATCTCCGTTTCGCGCCAAGGACCTTAGAGCTATCGGACAGTCCGGTGGCTACCCACCAGACAGTCCGGTGGTAGACCACCGGACAGTCCGGTGGTGGGTTTGCCTAAGGCCTTAGCAACCGCTCAGTTTATAACGTCCGATGGTGCATCGGACAGTTCGGTGGGCTGTTTTGCCTGGGACGAAAGAAAACAAAGCCCTTAGTTTATATCGTCCAGTGGTGGCACTAGACAGTCCGGTGGTGAGCCACCGGACACTCCGATGGCTATTAAAGCTTAGCCGAATGACACAACCTTAGCGCTAGGTTTTTGCGCCACCGGACAGTCCGGTGGTACATAAAAATCTGGTTTTTAGCACTGTTTTCAAACAGAGTTTTGTAAAGTTTTTCGGAGGGCTTTCTCTTGACTTTTTCGACAAAAGTGAGCGTCTTTTGTCCTGTTTTAGGGTGCTTGAGCTTTAGGACCTAGATGCACTCGAAAGTTAGAGAATTCTCGAATTGAAGTGACTCAAGCTACTCACCTTAACCCCTCTTGATAGTACGGCTCGACTAAAACTAGCAAAGAGGAAACTAAGTGCCCTTCTTCACCTTTTGGCACTTAGAGCTAGGGAAACACCCGATCTTCTTGCTAGCTCGATCAAACCACAAGCCGTCCAATGGAATTTGAAATTGAGGGGTCTCTTTTAATCAACCAATGGGCTCAAATTCTAATATGAAACCTTCAAAGCATGAACTCATTAGTAAACGACATTAGGTTGTCATTAATCACCGAAACCTCTACCTTTTAGGGCTGGTTTCTCAAAGAGGGAGGTCTTGACCTTTGTACAAGTCGAACTCTGCGAGATCTCGTACAAATCATAGAATTCTTCTCGGACTCAACCATATCGGACTGTCCGGTACACCCCACCAGACTACCCAACTACGCTGGACTATCCGGTCCTATCCACTGGACAGTCCAGCGAGCAACCAATTTACAAGCCTGCCCAATTTGGTGCTGCCTTTTTAGTGAAGGTCATGAACAAAAAGCACCAGAAGCAATTACATCTTCTATAATCAACTGATTTCTCATAACATAACAATTCTGAAGCAATGTATAACCTAATGCAAGTCATCGGTTTTCTAAAGCATCTTGCCACATGCTTGGATAATATTTCATCAAGAAGCGGCCATTTAATGCCTTGGGTAGCTCATTACCTTGTAGATCTTCCAGTATGTAAGCATTACCAGGAACTACCCGCATCACCTTGTAAGGACCTTCCCAACTTGAAGACCACTTGTCGAATATTCTATACTTGGTCTTCAATGGTAGCACTGTCTTCCACATGAGCTCTCCAATCTGAAAAGACTTGGCCTTTACCTTCTTGTTGTATTCCTTGGCAACCATGAGCTTGTTGTGGCGGAACCGCCGATTTAATCTAAGCTAAGGATACCTGCCACCGCATGGATCATGATCTCCAGAAACCTCCTTCTATCTTTCCTGTATGTTAGTGGTCGACATGCGCAATTGTCTACCTAACAAGTACTCAACTATTGGGTAGGGTAGCTAGACAGCACTACTAGTAGATCCTATGGCCGTAGAATCTTAGCATGCTATCACTAACAGGCTTATACTTTAAAGCAACCTCTAAAACGAGAATGCTAGAAAATAGCTGTTAGAGGGGTTTACCTTCATCAAGCATGAATCAATGCCAATATCTCCATCTCAACTGAGAACGTACCTCCTGAGAGGTCCATCGGTTCTGGGCATCGCGGAGAATGTGATTCACGAAGAACCTGTTTCTCCTCTCCATGGTTGGTCAACTGGAATGTTGGAGTAGCGAGCGTGAGTGCTGCTTCGTATGAGTGGTAATGTAGGTTGTTTTTCATTGCCATAGATTGCTTGTCAAATGCCAGACAATTTTCTTCCCCAAGCTTGGTTTCTTCATTGAGTGATGATTCCAAACTTGCTCCCTATCATGTTTTTCTTGGGCTGGTACTTGTTGTGCATGACACGTGTCACCAGTTGTTGTCTGCCTTTGTGCCACACAACCATCGACTTCACGGCATGATGTCGACATTCCTCACCTTGCTTGGTAATCTTTGTGTTTGCCTTTGTGGTGCTTAAGAGGGAACTCTCCCACAATGAGAGACATCTCTTCTTGCGCTTTTGGGGTTTACCACAACTAGCTTGCAACTTCAAGCAATGGATGATAGCATAATGTGGTATGCCTTGTCATGTTACTCTGATGTGGTGTGTTCTTGGAAGTTATCCAAGATTTCTTCATTGCTCACTACTACCATGTACTTTGGTATGCATATCACGATGCTTTCATTTCCCAAGAAAGGGGCTAGACAGCCCAAGAGGTTGAGCACGAGAGTGTCAGCCACAAGGCCTTTCTTCTCGATCGTGTGATGATGAATGCCACCTGCAACAAGTTAGTGTACAACAAATACAAGGGTCCAAAATATATAACAGAATTAACCACCGGGCCCATTGTTCACAAAGTGCTAGCAAAATATTTTCAATTAGAACCTAGCACAAACCATGTTGCTGAACCATGACTTCCATTTCTTCAACTTTTGCTCAAAATCCATGATCTCAAGAAAAAAAAGGGTGCGCTTTTGAAACGTCGCCAGAATTTTCAGGATTTTGTATCTCCATTGAAACTTGAGAGATCTAGATAGTTAAGAAATGCTTGAGAGATCCGGATAGTTAAGAAATGCGGCTCATGAACTAACAACGGAACATTTACTACTAAAGATCATCCATAGATTATCTACCAAACTCTACATTACATCAAATTTGATAGAAAGCGACTAATTCCAACCTAAGCACCACGCTTAATTTGAAAAATTAGCCTCTGGGCACGTGTTAGGATCTGGCCCAAGCTATGTTGCACTATAAATACAGCCTTTTAGCTTTGGCTACCCATGACTTTGGATAGCATGAAAAAGTGGTTCAAGAACCACAATGATCAAGAATTACACAACGAAAAGAGCATCATCAAAGAAAATGAATTCTTTTTTTATAATTTTTTGGATTTTCAAATAAAATGAAAGAGCAACAACAATAGGATGAACAACAAAATAACACTGTAACTCGGCGCTTCTCCGGCAACGGCGCCAGAAAAGCATGTTGGCGGCTTTTAGCCTATCGGATTTTACCCCGCAAGCGCACGAAGACCGTTGTAGCCTTTCACCCCGGGAGTATTCTAAGGTATTGTATTTATCCACAGGGAAGCATTGAGGTAGACTGAAACAACCCAGATTCTGCGATGCCGAAATCCAAGCCTTTTGCTCTTCACAGTAGTCCCATGATACATAGTGCTATCGTGAATCACGTATATCGGTCGACATCACAACCAGAATTTCGATTATTATTACATTTATACAATATTGGCCAAAGTCGGTACAAGTCCAACAGGACTGGAGCGTTCTTACACCATTGATCAGAGTATAGATTGCGGAAAGTACGTCTTCACATCCATCTCCACTGGCATCCTTGAGCGTAGCACGGCAACCTTCAGTCATTCCGTCCGTCATAGGAATGGTCATCATCTAGCTCATCTCCGTGTGTCGTAGGAGTGGTCGTCATCTAGCTCATCTTTGTCCATCGTAGGAGTGGTCGTCATCCAGTTCATCTCCAAAACCTGCGTTGCTAGGAACGTAGGCCACCCTAAGACACTCCCCTAAGCGGCAGCATAAATAATAAAATTTAAACGGCTAGCTCAAGTGGAAGGCTCTGGGCTTCCTATACAAGCAAGCATATAAATAATATTATCCAAATGATCATACATTGTTCCATTCGGGAATTCGGTCACATGACCGGTTCCCCTGCTACTCTTGCCAACACATGCACACCTCACCACCAAGCACCTCTTCCACTACATCCACTCATCATACTATATCTGCGTCAAGGGAAGCTCCCACCCGCCCAAGCCTCATCGGCCATAGCCGGTATCTATCCACTCGAGAAGAGAAGAAATCCCATGCTAGTTAGAGCGTCACGCCAAGGGTCGTCCTTTGTCCGGGGACGACGTCTATACGTATAGATCATACACTGCAGAGGATTTTGTACATCTATACCCACACGAGATGAGACGGGAGCAGTGCGTCTGCTGCGCCGGGCCCACCACACCAATAGATAAGCTCCCCTTTCTAGCACCGTTCTGCTTTCCTGAGCTAGAAACTGTGCAGATATACTATCCACCGCACTCACAAAACTGTGAGCTCGAGTAATCCGGGGCCCCACGGGTTGAGTCTATCGGGGATGTGTGGCCGCATTGCAGACCCACCATCACCCCCTAACACTATCGCCTTACGCCTGCACTTGGGTGCCCTTCGGGGAAGGTTAAGAACCGGGCCTGAGGTCGTATGGTATGTACGAGTCATAGTCCAAGGTGAAGAGGCACTCCTACTCGATCCTTAATTGGCGAGAGCAAGCCTTCCAAGGGTCGGTTGCCACCCTCAGCGGTGGGCCGCGCACCACCACAAACCTCGCTCCATTCTGAAGAGAGTTGTAGTCTCTCCCGCCACCCAATCTCACACACCATCTCGCTCTCAACCCACCCACTTCACACACGCCAAGAGTAATCACATCCCACCATCGTATCACCCAATCTCACATCATATTCATTTTATTTAGTTGCAGTAGAATAATAGCAATCAGGGTATGTGGCTAAATGGAAGTAGGCTCCCTATCTTTGGTTTATCAAAGCAAGCATGATCATAATTAATGCAGTAGCAGCATATTTGTGTGTCTATAGGATTTGAAGCAGGGAAGTGTCTGAATGGTGACCTGGAGTAGAGCTGATCGCTCTCAAGTTCTGGCGTAGTCACCCTCATCTTCATGAACTCATTCCCTCCAATGTGTGTCCTAAGTCTCAAAAGTATCCACGGTACTCGTCGCAAACAACAAAACAAAGAAATAAACCCAATATAAGAACTAGGCAAACATCATATAACAAAGTAGAGATTAGGACAATGAAAGGAATGATTAAATAGAATTAGAGGATCAGTCCATAAGAGCTACAAGTGGGATAATGTGTTACCGACCCAAGTCCTTGGAAACAAAGAGGCATCGATGATCAAGCCAGAACTAAGTGTGTGAAATGATTTAATGAGCCATGTCGGAATAAGGAGTCCCTTCCACGAGATATCACAAGAGGTTTCATCGATTAGATGAGAGGTGTGCGTCATACGAACGGTGTCGATTTCCTGGTAAAGTTCTTTTTTACCTAATCATGTGAGGGTTAGTTTAATTTGGATTACTCAAATTGGGTTGAATAGAATCTAGATCTGAACCCAATTAGTAATAATGAACTAGTGATCAAAACCATTAAGGTTAAATCCACTACATATGAAGTCATGCGTCGAGGCCATTGGTCGTGATTAGAGAAGCAAAAAGATGACAGTAGGAATGTGAGCTATGGACAAATCAAGCAAGTCGCTCGGGGCCATGTTGTCAAGTGTAAGCGAGAAATAAATTGGGAGTGAATGCTATGGCTGAGGCGAGCTAGAGCTCGAGGCCGTACGCAAGAGCTTGTGTCCGATTAAATGTGAGACGAGTAATGGCCGTTGCGAGCTAGAGCTCGTGGCCATGCACCGTCAAAAGTGTGTGATTAAGTGATTGGAAGACAGACATCGGCCGTGACGAGTGCAAGCCCATGGCCATGCACAAAAGAGCGACTTGACTAGATTAAGTGCATTGGCGATGCTACGAGTGCAGCCCGTAGTAGCCAGAAAACTGTGGTCATGCTTATGAGCGAGTGTATTAGGAAAGTTAGAAATTTCGGCAGCATAACAATTGCGCCGAGCGATAACTCACGGCCCGTCATGCCGTAAGGGGATAGATTGAATGTGCGCGTGCTACAAGATTATGTCCACGGCGTGGGTGCCAAGGGCATATCGTGACAGCAAAGGAGAGCATGCCCTGCAAGAAAACAACAGCACGAAGGCCGGACAGGCATGTGCATAAGACAAAGGCTCATCGGCACAATGGCCAGACAACGTCAAACATTAGGTTCATCGACTCGACGGCCGACCACAGGATTAACACCATGGATTCCTCGGTTCAAAGGCCGATTTAATAGGAGAAGGGATCAGCATAATCACCGAGGGCTTGCGGCAGGAAGAAAGTCGAGGCCGAAACGAGTTGATGCCGTGTAGATTAGCACCACGCTCGGGTCCTTGGTTCAGATCGGGGTAGCTGATGTCGTCTTGGCCGCCATCACCTTGGTATCAAACATGAGTGAGGTCATGCTCGTGACAACGGAAAGAACGAAATTGAATTAGGAGTGAGGCTTTCACCTTAGCAGGATATGAGTGAACAATTGGTGAACAGAGGCGGGCATCATGATTTGCGATTCCGCCCAAGGTCGATGTCCGTGTTCCCCCGTCATTGCAATAGTCATCAGATCAAACAACGGTGAGATTGGGTATGCAGCACCATACGAACACAACTGAACCGAGTAGGGATTTCACCTTTGGGGTAAAACATTGTGAACTTGGGAAGCAACTAGCAGGGTGAAGGAATAGCATCTCCTCGCTGCCTGGAGAGCTCGTCAAACACCCCAGCAGCACCGCAAAGAATGTCGTCGTCACTATTGACGGTCGTTATTGCACTACCAATAACCGTCAACTATCCATGAACATGGAGGAAAACATGCCAAAGTATGGATAAACCTGTGCTACTAACACATTTCCACAAGTTGTGTCGAATATTTGATTGAAGGTACAAAGATCAGCAGAAAACAGGCAAATTTGGCTAAGTCACAGGGTCACTGGCCAGTGGGCCAGGTCGCCCGGCTCCACCCCAGGCCGCCCGACCTGGCAAATTGGCCAAATCAGCTCATCTTCGACCTGCATGTGCCTAAGTGACGTGTCAACACACATATGAAGTCCAAATGCCGAATGCACCACATCAAGTACCGGAAGGCTTGCCACATCACCGATCCAGCACTTGGTTTGGTGAAGTCAGCAATCCTGGACACTTCAATCCTACGGCTAAGGAAGAAACACAAGTGAAGATCAACGGTTGAGGGAAAAGCACACTTCTAACCGCCATACAACCGACTTGGGGAGGTAATATAAGCCACAAGATGGAGAAAGGCGGTGGATCCGACAGTCCCCCGGGCCGCCCGGCTTGGGGTGGAGCTGCCCGACCCCACCTCAGCACCTTCCGGTTGTAACCGCCTCTCCAACTTCCTCACCGACCTTAGAAGCTATAAATACCCCTAGGCTTCACTTGTAGAGTGTGAAAGTTGAGTAGCTCACACTATTGCTTATTTAGAGTTGAGTCTGAGCTTTTGCCTCAGGGATTTCGGAGTCTTCTTCGAGACTCGGTAAAGCTCTTGTATCTTTCTATCTTTTGTACTCGTTACTCCAGTATAATATTTATCATTGTTCTATCTTTTGTTATACTTTACTTTACTTCTTAACACTTGCCTAGTGTGGTGTACCTTTATTGCACACTAGATCCAAGGCTTAGGTTTGTGTTGTTCTTAAGTTATCTGAATCTTGTTAGACTTGTCGGTGCTATAAGCTTGTCTTAGACTTTTGATCTAAGATTAAGTTAGTTCTCACCCTCTGATCAAGAAAGAGCTTTAGTGTTTAAGCTCTCACTTGAACACTAGTATAGTGTGCCATCTTACCCACGCAGATCTGGTTGGTAGCCTATCTAGGTGACAGCTCTAGAGGTCTTAGTATTCCACCCCGTCGTTCGGTAAGCCCGTAGGCGTTAGTCGGGTCTCCTTCGGAGATCTACTATCTACCCCTTGACCTCTCGAGGCGCCGGAATTTCGCTCGACGCAAGATCCTAGCTTGTATCTAGTTAACTTAGTTCAACCGCGAATACTCCTCTGCAGCGGTTAAGTAGTAGAGTTTGGAAATCTAATCTCACTCGTTGTCCTCCCAGGCAACTACCTAAGTGTTAGGCTTCTTTAGTCCTGTTTTACTCTTCCCACCATACACTATCTTTATATCTTACCCCCGTTGTAAGATTAGCTAGTGTTTTATCTAAGTTATATTACTGTTTGAAAGTTCGATATTTCATTCCACCTATTCACCCTTGCTTCCCTGTGGATTTTTACGATACTCGGAATACTCTGAGTGAAAAAGCTACAGCGAATCTCCGTGCGCTTGCGGAGTAAAATCTGTTATGCTAAGAGATGTCAACAAGCTTTTTCTGGCGCCGTTGCCGGGGAAGCAATTGGCAATAGAAGTTTGATTTGTCGAACCTAGATACTTATAACTTGATAACATACCGCTATTTCTTAGCGGGCCTATTTGCCTCTGTCTACTTTATTGTTGGGTGACAGAGAGGTGTATGACCGGTTTTGACCTATTGGCAAACTTTCACAACAATCCGGAGTCGCTGCTCAAAAGGAGAGTCCGTCAGAAGACGATCCACGGGTAGAGGTCTGTGCCAGCTACACTGGAGTTTGGATCATCAAGCACAACCGACACGACACATATGGCTGAGAAGACCATTCGCGAGTTCTCTATCCCATCTAGCAACAACATCCCTACAGGGCCAAGTATGACTGTTGGAGAGTAATTTGAGCTCAAGCCAGGTGTCATCCACATGGTCCAAGCTAGCCCATTTTGCGGATTGGCGTCGGAGGATGCAAATAGCCATCTCCAGCAATTTCTGGAGATATCAGCACTTTCACTATCAAGGGTGCAACCACCGATGCTGTTCGGCTTCGCCTCTTCCCATTCTCCCTGATTGGGAAGGCGAAACAGTTGTTCTACCTGAACCGCAACAACTTGGCGACTTAGGAGGCATGCTCCAATGCCTTCCTGGCAAAGTACTTCCCGCTGGGGAAAACAAGCTCACTGAGGAACCGAATCTCGAGCTTCAAGCAGCTCGCTGATGAGTCCGTGGCGGAGGCATGGGAGAGACTACAAGAGTACATCGCCGCCTGCCCCCACCATGGTATGGAACAGTGGCTAATTATCCAGAATTTCTTCCACGGACTACACCGGTCCGTGCAAGAACACCTCGATGCAGCCGCTGGAGGATCATTCTTGTCCTTGAGCGTTGCCGCTGCCCGCTCTCTCATCGAGAAGATGGCAAGCAACCAAAGATGGAGAGAGGAGAGGGCGAACAATAAGCCCCGTGGAGTCCACCATATTGACGTCTCCGACATGCTTGCCGCCAAAATGGACCTCCTGCTAAAGAAGCTGGAGGGCGCTCCTGAAGCTGTGCCGGTCCAGGCACTGGATTCTCGCATGACTTGTGAGTATTGTGGGAACACCGTCCACACGAGGAACAGCAGCCCCGAAAATGGATCGGAGGATGTTAACTTCATCAACAACAATAGCTTCAACAACGGGCCTCGTCCTCAACCAGGTTGGAATTCACGACCCAACTTACCCTTCGCTGGTCAAGTATGTCTTCTGGCAGTTCTCAGCAGTTTAATAAAAAAAATTTCGATCAAAAAGCTGTGAACGATAGCATTAGTAAGAAGTTCCATGCGAATGATAGAGTTCTTGAATCTTTGTCAAATCAAGTGGAAACTTTGAACAGTGCCATGAAGAACCAGCTGAGCTTTAATAAAATGCTAGAAATTCAGATAGCTCAGCTTGCCGTCGCTCTACCTAGTCCTACTTCGGGGAAGCTTTCGGGACAGCCCGAGCCACCCCCGAAGGAACATATAAATGCTGTAACCACTAGGGGTGGAAGGTCTACACAAGACCCCCCACATCCTAGAGCTGCAGGAAAAGAACAAGGAAAGTGGGCCGCACTAGAAGAGGAAGATGAGGTGGATCGTGAACCACCACCGGTGAAGGAAGCACCAAAGTCAGCTCCGCACGAGTTTTATGACAGCACAGTGCTCCCTTTTCCTCAAAGAGCAGAAAAAGGCCTCGGTCGACGATCAGTTCGGCAAATTTGTTGAGGTAATCAAGAAATTATATGTCAATATCCCATTGCTAGATGCGATGCAGGTACCTACGTATGCTAAGTACCTGAAGGACATCCTCAACAACAAAAAGCCGCTGCCATCGACCGAAGTTGTGCGCCTCACAGAGGAGTGTAGCGCCACTATACTCAATCAGCCGCCTGAAAAGAAGAAGGATCCTGGGAACCCCTCCATATCATGCTCAATCGGAACCCAGAACTTTGATCAAGCTCTTTGTGATCTAGGAGCAAGCGTCAGTGTCATGTCAAAGGTAGTCTTTGATAAACTTACGCATGCTACACTTTCTCCTACTGCTATGTGCCTGCAGCTAGCGGATCAATTGATTCGCTACCCCGTCGGGATCACCGAAGATGTCCCAGTGAAAATCCAGAACTTTGTCATCCCGGTGGATTTCGTGGTGCTAGACATGGAGGTAGACACGAAGACGCCGCTCATCCTTGGGCGACCATTCTTAAGCACCGCTGAGGCCAAAATTGATGTTGGAGCTGGAGAAGTCCACCTCAACATCAATGGCAAACGGGAGACGTTCGCCTTCAAACCAAAGGTCGAATAGTGTCGACAGGTAAAAACTTTCAAATTTAAGTGTCAGGCACCCTGGGAAACACCAAGAGAGAAGATCGAACTCTCGCCAAGCAAGCCAAAAATGGACTCTCTCCTCGTAGCCATGGAAAAGCTCCTGTACGATGGAGAAGCCCGCAAGCTCAAAGCCGATCACAGAGCTGAGTCACTGAGACGTGCCTCACTGGCCCAGCCGCCGACAAAGGACTCAGGAGGCAAAGCTCCTGAGACAAAGGTCACCGCCAAGGCAACGAACACATCTCAAGAGTGGCAGAAGAAAGAGGAAACGCCAAAAGCCCAGCCAGAGAAGAAGACTAAAACTCAAAAACAGAAGGCTGTGGCAACCAAGAAGGTTTGGCGAGCAAAAGTTGCAGCACAAACGGCCGCTAAGTCTCCGTCGAGCGCTGACACCGAACCCAAGGTATGACTTGCCCTCGCCAGGAGGTAAACTGGCCTTATCCTCCACTGCATATTTAATTTTCCGCGTTATAATTTTCCTATCTTTCATGCACTTACTTTGAATTTCGCCACTGCATGTTTAAATTTTATCAAATTTTTGCTTGAGTTTGCATTTAGTTAGTTCTATTTTGTGAAAAAAATTCAGAGCGGACGACTAACTCTTGGACGACTGACTTCTGGACAACTAATCGCTAACGCTAATATTTGTATCTGCTTTGTCCCTTGTGTAGTATATTGTCTATTTTTGCAGGATGTCTTCTTTCTTCAGGAAAGCGAAGAAGGCCCTGAGCAACACAGGGAAGGGACTGCACCTAAAGTTCCCGTCTTCGTCGGACGAGCGCTCTCGCTCTCGTTCACAAAGCGGAAGCTCCAGGACCCCAGCAGCATCCGACAGGACTCCCGCAGTGTCCGACAGGATGTCTGTCAGCGGTATACGCAGCCGCCAGGACCAGGAGCAAGATGAAGGAGTTTCTTCTCAGCAACAACCGCAGCACCGACTGATGAACCTGCAGGACATCAACATCCAAGGCGATCAGGAAGCCCAGGTGATACAAGCTCTTACCACCAACACCTTTGGGAGGACCAAGTGCTTCAACGCCTACTTCCTCGTCGAGATAGGTATGTTGGACCCGTTCATTAAAGCCTTTGATTATGTAGGTTGGTCGAATTTCGCTAACATTACAGAGGAAGGATCTGTTCTGCTCACACAAGAGTTCCTGATGACTCTCTGCGTGGATAAGCTTACAACAGGTACGTTTATAAATTTTCGCATGTTCAATACAGAATTCCCTGTCTACCCGCAGCAGTTTACCGACCTCCTGGGCTTCCACTCCAACTGTTCGTTGAGTGACCCGGCCGGGTATGACATGAAATCTTTTTGGGTGGAAATATGTAGAGAGTACGGGAAGGGGAAACACAGCACCACCAAAATTCACAATCCCACTCTAAGACTCTTAGCTCGCTGGGTCTCGCTCATCGTCTTTCCAAGAGGCGAGGTTCGTTGTGCACCCAACGAAGACCTCAAGTGCCTCTATGCCATGGTAAAAAAGAAGCGTTATGCTCTGGTCCTCGACATTGTCCACCACTGGATGGGCATGAGAGCGACCAACACCCCTATAAGCATCACTTCCTTTGTCACCAGGATAGCAGCCAACTTGGGCCTCCTAGAGAATGCCCAGCTTGACTACCTTCCCGGTGACACATCACACTATGTGGGGGAGCAGCACTTTGTCCAGGCACATTTCATGTGGCGAGACGCCGCAACTGGGAGACTGATCATAACATGGTTTGGGCATAGTCTTGAGCTACTGCTTCCTGCACCGCAGTTCGACATGTACACCATCAGGAGCCTAACCATGCAGCTAGATGTGGAGGCACCACGCCAAAGCATCGGCAGCGTCATGACCAGAGCCCAGCGACGGCGAGCGGAGGAGTCACACCACAGAGCCCGAGGAGAGGACTTTGAGGAACCCATCCACGCTTCTATATCGTTTGAACCATCCTGGTACTTCTCCAGTACCGGTGGCGAGAGTTCCTATCAGCCTTCCCATAGTACACAATACTACGGAGGCGGTAGTGCATCACGTGCGCTCAGTAGAGACCTAGGCCACTCTGCTTCAGCCCGGTACCACATAGCTGACATGGCCGACATCAACTCCGCAATGGGGGGATGAACTTGGGCCAGTACGATCAGAGGCTGTATCAACAGGTAGGTGACATCTACCAACGCACGGAAGAGATGGGTCAACGGTTCCAAACCAACACGGAGATGCTCCAGAACCTAAACGAGCAAGTTGAAGCCGGCTTCCTCAATGCTCAGAACTTCTACAACTACTACTACCAAAACCCCTAGCTTCATTGAAGCTTGGGGGAATGGTAAACCGTTATGAGCATGCCTCCTCATGCCTGTGTCTCCTTAGAGTAAGGTGTCACTGTCTCTTGTCCTTGTCTCCTTCCATATACACCAGCAGTACCCCTGTCCGACCAAGCAGCAGCATCACCCGTCCTACCAGTACCAGCAGTACCCCATCCGACCGAGCAGCAGCATCACCGTCCTACCAAGGTAAGTACTTTCAATAATGCTTTATCAAAAAAAAGTGTCAATAAAAACAACTCCCAACTTTGATGCATATATCTTTCATATGGAAATGATGAATAGTTGCTCTATTATGTTCATGCTTAGTTGTTTATGCACGTTCTACACTTAGCTTAATTTCGAGCTTGTGTGTATAAGTTGAAAACTTGATCTTATACTTAGTGGATGCCATTTGCATAACCTTGTCTAAGTTGTTGTGAGAAATGATATGGCTAAGCACTAGGTTTTCTCCAGATGTCCCTAGTAAGAGAAACATCTCAGGTTTATTCTTTTGAAAAATAAAATGAAGTTTCCCCATCGGTTTTGAACACCTACCAGAGCCAAATACACTGAAATATCTGAGCCTAGCTTGTTCAAGCTGCTTAAAGTTGTTTTGAGCTTTGTCGAATTTTGAGTCTCTTAGAATAGAATCATCTCTATCTTGTGAATTGTTGGAGCAAAAATCCACCACCACAAATGCATTTACCTATCCTGGGTATGCATCCATATATCTCCAAAATAATACCCTTAGCCTTACTCCTTCCAATCAAAAAGAGGCAGAGTATGGAGCCAACAAAAATATGAGAAAAAGAAAAGCATGCTAGTCAAGCATGGCAAAAAGAGAGAAAAATACAAAAAGACTCCATATTCATACCTATCAATCAAACAGGAGAAGGAAAGGAAACATGGATATTCATCCATCCACCCACCAAATAAAGCTCCAACAATGAACAAGGCTAGATAATGTAGTACATTTCTTTGGTCCAATCTTTGGCTTTGCAAAACAAACAACTTAAGTAAGCTAAGTTCTTCCATGACCCTGAGCTCCACATAAGCCTTAGTATAGGATGTTCTTAGCCATGCTCTTGGCTTCAAATGGTGAGAATACACTTTGAGTGATCAAGGGTACCTTTGGGGAAACTTGTTTTCTTTTGAAAAATCTTTAAAAAACACCTGAGATGTGAATCCTAAAAGACATGCTTGAAGCAGAACCTGCAGCTAAGTCGTTCTTCCTCTCAACCGCCCAAGACATGGTAAGGCAAAAAGATGCACCACAGGTATGAGTGAGAGTGATCATTGCGTACACTACGGTTCGAGGTAAAAGCATGGGTGTCGTATATGCATAACTCCTATTTATGAGCATTGATATTGCAGCAACTCCTGATCCATAACCCATCTTGGCTTTACTCGAGGACGACCAAAGGTCTAAGCTTGGGGGGGTGTTGACGGTCGTTATTGCACTACCAATGACCGTCAACTATCCATGAACATGGAGGAAAACATGCCAAAGTACGGATAAACCTATGCTACTAACACATTTCCACAAGTTGTGTCTGATTGTAGGTACAAAGATCAGCAGAAAACAGGCAAATTTGGCTAAGTCACAGGGTCACTGGCCAGTGGGCCAGGTCACCCGGCTCCAAGCCAGGTCACACGACTCCACCCCAGGCCGCCCGACCTCGCAAAGTGGCCAAATCAGCTCATCTTCGACCTACATGTGCCTAAGTGACGTGTCAACACACTTGTGAAGTCCAAATGCTGAATGCACCACGTCAAGTACCGGAAGGCTTGCCACATCACCGATCCAGCACTTGGACTGGTGAAGTCAGCAATCCTGGGCACTTCAATCCTACGACTAAGGAAGAAATACAAGTGAAGATCAACGGTCGAGGGAAAAGCACACTTCTAACCGCCATAACCGACATGCAACCGACTTGGGGAGGTAATATGAGCAACAAGATGGAGAAAGGCGGTGGATCCGACGGTCCCCCGGGCCGCCTGGCTTGGGGTGGAGCCGCCCGGCCCTACATGGAGCGACCCGGCCCCACCTCGGCACCTTCCGGTTGTAACCACCTCTCCAACTGCCTCACCGACCTTAGAAGCTATAAATACACACCTAGGTGATAGAGCTGGAGTGCCCGATCTTTCGGTGAGTGGAGATAAATTCGACTTGGTGGAAGTAGACCCTCACGATCCGACTACGACGAGCGAACCCGAAGCGCCAATGCAATCGCTGAACCAACTCCCGATGGTTACCAACCTTGCCGGCGCAAGATCAGCCTGATCACGAAGATCAATCCCTGTACGCAATCGAAGAACGAACAAGAATATGAAGCGAGCAATCTTAATATCACTCGAGGTGGAGTTCTGAATCACAGAGGACAGCACGTATTTGTGCGTGTTCTGGGGTAGCTAAAGCTAGATGTAAAACAAAACTCAAGTCTGAAAAGAAATGAAGCCTCTATCTAAATAGAGGGATGGAGGGGGGCGTAGCCCTAGGGAAAGGGGCGGCCAAGAGAGGGGGCGCAGTCCCTAGTGGCGGCCAGCCCTAGGCGCCCACACATGGGCCTCAGTAGGGCCAGCGTCTATTCTTCTGGGCCTTCATTCTTTAGTAGCATGACGAAGTTTAGATCTCTCGCACGGGCCCGAGTGATTGGCCCAGCTGAGGAAGAAGGTGGCGCTGCTGGTGTAGATGTATTGATGTCCTCATCATCCTCCCCTTCTAGAACTGAAGTCGTCCTCGACGGCAACTCCTCATCCTCGCCCACATATGGTTTCAAATCTGCAACATTAAAACTAGTGGAAACACCAAACTCCGCAGGTAGGTCAAGGATATAAGCATTATCATTAATCTTGGTTAGCACCTTAAAAGGACCAGCAGCACGAGGCATCAATTTAGAACGGCGCAAAGTAGGAAAACGATCCTTTCTCAAATGCAACCAAACCATATCACCAGGTTTAAAAGTAACAAGTTTTCGGCCTTTACTACCAGCAACCTGATATTTAGCATTGGCAGCAGCAATGTTTTGTTGAGTTTGTTCATGCAGGTTAATCATTTGTTCAACATGTGCAACAGCATCTATGTGTGGGGCGTCCTCAGCATCAAGCGAAAACAAATCAATAGGCGCCCTAGGAATGTAACCATAAACAATCTGAAAAGGGCACATCTTTGTAGAAGAATGTGTTGCACGATTATAAGCAAACTCAACATGAGGCAAGCAATCCTCCCAACGTTTCAAATTTTTGTCTAAAACAGCCCTAAGCATGGTGGACAAAGTTCGATTAACCACCTCAGTTTGGCCATCAGTCTGAGGGTGACAAGTGGTGCTAAACAGCAATTTAGTGCCCAATTTATTCCACAGAGATCTCCAAAAATGACTGAGAAACTTAGCATCACGATCAGAGACTATTGTATTGGGAATACCATGCAAACGAATAATCTCTCTAAAGAACAATTCAGCAACATTGCTAGCATCATCAGTCTTATGACAAGGTATAAAATGAGCCATTTTGGAGAATCGATCAACAACCACAAAAATGCTATCCCTCCCCTTCTTAGTTCGAGGCAATCCCAAAACAAAGTCCATCGAAATATCAAGCCAAGGAGACGTAGGGACAGGCAAAGGCATATACAAACCATGGTTGTTCAACCGTGACTTAGCTTTTTGACAAGTAGTGCAGCGTGCAACAAGGCGCTCAACATCAGCGCGCATCCGGGGCCAAAAGAAGTGGGCAGCCAGCACCTCACGCGTCTTGTAGACGCCAAAGTGCCCCATGAGACCGCCTCCATGCGCTTCCTGTAACAACAAAAGACGAACCGAGCTAGCTGGAACACACAGCTTGTTAGCGCGAAACAGGAACCCGTCCTGTATGTGAAATGTGCCCCATGGTTTCCCATTCATACAATGGGCGAAAACATCTTTAAAATCTGCATCGTCTACATATTGATCCTTCACAGTTTGCAAGCCAAAGATTTTAAAATCTAACTGTGACAGCATGGTATAGCGACGAGACAAAGCATCAGCAATAACATTGTCCTTCCCGTTCTTGTGTTTAATAATGTAAGGGAAAGACTCGATGAATTCTACCCAGTTAGCATGACGACGGTTCAGATTTGTTTGGGTACGAATATGTTTCAAAGCCTCATGATCGGAATGAATTATGAACTCACGATGCCAAAGATAGTGCTGCCATGTATGCAAAGTGCGCACTAAAGCGTAAAGCTCCTTATCATAAGTAGAATATTTCAGACTAGCACCGCTTAATTTTTCACTAAAATAAGCAACTGGTTTTCCTTCTTGTAACAAAACAGCACCTAGCCCAATACCGCTAGCATCGCATTCAAGCTCAAACACTTTATTAAAATCAGGCAATTGCAAGAGGGGAGCATGGGTTAACTTATCTTTCAAAGTGCTGAACGCTACCTCCTGCGAATCACTCCAAGCAAACGGCACATCTTTCTTTGTAAGCTCATGTAGAGGCGCTGCAATGGAGCTAAAATCACGAACAAACCTGCGGTAGAAACCGGCAAGTCCAAGAAAGCTCCGAATTTGTGTGACCGTCGTCGGTGTAGGCCACTCCTGAATGGCAGCAATCTTGCTGCTATCCACCTCAATGCCCTGTGGAGTAACAACATAACCAAGGAACGAAACACGTTGCGTGCAAAAGATGCATTTTTCCATGTTAGCAAATAAGTGGGCAGTACGCAATGCGTCAAAAACAGCACTCAAATGGTCCAAATGCTCGTCCATAGTTTTGCTGTAAATAAGGATATCATCAAAGTAGACAACAACAAACAATCCTATGAAGGGCCTCAGAACTTCATTCATCAATCGCATAAAAGTGCTAGGAGCATTAGTCAAACCAAACGGCATAACCAACCATTCATATAAACCAAATTTCGTTTTAAAAGCCGTTTTCCATTCATCACCCAATTTCATCCGAATCTGATGGTAGCCACTACGCAAATCAATCTTAGTGAAAAAAATGGCACCACTAAGCTCATCTAGCATATCATCAAGGCGTGGGATAGGATATCGATAACGAATGGTGATGTTATTAATGGCACGACAGTCTACACACATACGCCATGACCCATCTTTCTTTGGAACAAGTAACACAGGAACTGAGCAAGGGCTAAGAGACTCACGAATGTACCCCTTATTAAGCAATTCCTGCACCTGGCGCTGAATCTCCTTCGTCTCATCCGGATTGGTGCGGTACGGTGCACGGTTTGGAAGCTGGGCGCCTGGAATGAGGTCGATCTGGTGCTCAATGCCTCGAAGCGGTGGAAGACCCGATGGCAAGTCTTTGGGAAAGACATCAGCGTACTCCTGCAAAATGTTAGCAACCGCAGGAGGAATATCCAAAGAGGGTGCATCATCAAGTGAAACGAGTACACTAGAGCATACTAGTGCATAGCAGGGCAAATGAGAATCGCGGAGATCAGCAAAATCAGCACGTGTAGCAAGTAAAACAGGAGCATTCAACTTGATTTCAGAATGAACAGAGGGGGAAGGATCAAGTTGTTTAGCAGTTTTAGCAGCTCGAGCAAGATCATCTTTAACAATTTGTTCAGGTGTCATTGGATGTATAATTATTTTCTGACCCTTAAACATGAAAGAATAATGATTCGAACGACCATGATGCAAGCTATCAGTATCGTATTGCCAAGGTCGACCAAGTAACAAAGAGCATGCTTCCATGGGAATAACATCACAATCAACAAAATCAGAATAAGCACCCATGGAGAAAGGAACACGCACGGAACGTGTGATTTTTATTTTACCACCATCATTAAGCCATTGAATGTGATATGGGTTCGGATGCTTACGAGTGGGTAACGACAACTTTTCGACCAGCATGGTACTCGCCAAATTGTTGCAGCTGCCGCTGTCGATGATGATGCGAATGGACCGCTCCTGCACAACACCCTTTGTATGGAACAGGGTGTGTCGCTGATTCTTCTCGGGCAAAGCGACCTGTGTACTAAGAACACGCTGCACAACAAGACTTTCATACCTATCGGCGTCGTCCGGGTTGACATGTACCGCCGTCTGAGCTGCATGGTCAGTCGCAAGTAGGACATGTTCAAGTTCTTCAGAATCACTAGCGGAAGAGTACTCACCATTGTCACGTATGAGCAAGGTACGCTTGTTTGGGCAGTCCCGAATCATGTGCCCAAATCCTTTGCAACGATGGCACTGAATATCCCGTGTACGTCCTGTGGGAGGGACAGCGCCTGGGGCTGGGGATGCTGTAGGTTTGGCCGTCCTATCGCGCGGTGTAGTGCTAGTTGTAGATGGTGCAGGAAGAGCAGGAGCTGAGCTGGATGTCGGGCTCCTTCCTGCAAAAGAGTTAGTATATGTCTTGGATCGGCGCCCCTGCACTTCACGTTCAGCTTTGCAAGCATATGCAAACAATGTGGTTATATCAAAATATTCCTTATAGTCAAGTATATCCTGAATTTCTCGGTTTAAACCACCACGAAAACGTGCCATAGCAGCCTCATCTTTTTCAACCAAACGACAACGAAGCATACCCTTTTGTAGTTCTTGGTAATATTCCTCAACCGATTGTTGACCTTGCTGAAAACGCTGCATTTTGTTAAGCAAATTGCGGGCATAATAGGAAGGCACAAATCTGTGTCGCATAGCAGCTTTTAATTGAGGCCAAGTGGTAGGAGTGGCAGTGGGATGTTTTTCTTTATATTCACGCCACCAAATTAAAGCAAAATCAGTAAATTCACAAATAGCAGCTTTAACCTGAGAATTAGCAGGAATATCATGGCATGAAAATTTCTGTTCAACCTCTAATTCCCAATCAAGATATGCAGCAGGATCATATTTGCCATTAAAAGATGGAATTTTAAATTTAATCTTAGCAAATGAGTCATTAGATGGGCGACGTAAACGGCGGGCACGACCGCGGCGATCTCCATCGTCCTGCTCCGTGTCAGCGCCATAATCCTTCTGCAACTCCATGAGTGTCGTGGTCAACGTATCGAGCCGTGACACGATGTCGCCGAGCGTGGTCGCAGTGGCCGTCTGAGCGAGGTCGAGCTGGTCGAACCGCTCGTTCGATGAAGTGGTCGTAGAATCAAGCCGTTCATGTAGCGTCTTCATGTCCGCGGCAAGTCCATCAACTTGTGTCCGCACGTCCTGCAGCTGTGCATCCGTCGTGTCGTCGTCTCCTGCCATAGTTAGCGCAAACACAAAGCAAAGCCTACGACAACAAGGGTGTGGATCAAGCGCTCACAGCAGTGCTGCTATCAAAATCTTATCCGTTCTTACCAAGCAACAGGGGCGAGCTGCAACCAACAGGTAGAACCAGCGAAAGATTGGAGGAGCGATTGCCTGGAGAAACAAAACCTGCTCGTCGTAGGACTATGTGGAGTTCTGGGTAGGCTGCACTCAATTCAAGGATTAGCACAATCAAACAATAATGCAAAGTTGAATTATAGTGCAAAACACGTAACTATGCTGCTGGTAACAAGTGCAAAAGATAGCGAGGCCGGGAGCACAAGGAGATGAAAACTCAAGGAGGAAGGATATGCAGGAACTTCCGGGGATCGATACACTGTCTTAACAATTTTTTTTGATTTTTTGGGGACGGTCACCTGGTGCTTCGCGGGGTGCCCTGTATGGAAAATTTCGTGAGCTTTCCGGAAAAAAAAGAACACTGAAATCGGAGTTCCGAGCGAAAAGTTATGCCTGATTTTCGACAGGACGTCCGAAGCGTCTGGAACTTTCCAAACGAAACCGAGCGAAAATAGGCAACCTCTTTGCTGTTTCCCCTTTTTTTTTTCTCTCTCTTTTTGTTTTTGATCCGGATCAGGATACTTTTCCTTTTTTTTTTTACTTTCCAAAACACACACAAGGCAAGGGAAAATCAGGAGGCGTGATCCAGGGGGAAGGTGATTGTCGCGCAATCCAGGGGGGGTTGGCGCGTGGTGGTGGGCGAGCAGGGAGATGTGGCGGCGTGCTAAGGTTCGAAGAGAACAGAGGCGAAAGAACACAAAGTAACCAGCAACAATTGAACGCGTAAGCACACAAATTCAACAACGCGAATTATTGAAAGACAGTGCAAGGCGAAAAAGGGTGCTGGGACAAGGCAAATATATTTTTGTTTGGGTTTTGTGGACTGTAGGAATGTAAAACACTCGATAAACTCACCGATCAACCTGGAAACCTGATACCACTTGATAGAGCTGGAGTGCCCGATCTTTCGGTGAGTGGAGATAAATTCGACTTGGTGGAAGTAGACCCTCACGATCCGACTACGACGAGCGAACCCGAAGCGCCAATGCAATCGCTGAACCAACTCCCGATGGTTACCAACCTTGCCGGCGCAAGATCAGCCTGATCACGAAGATCAATCCCTGTACGCAATCGAAGAACGAACAAGAATATGAAGCGAGCAATCTTAATATCACTCGAGGTGGAGTTCTGAATCACAGAGGACAGCACGTATTTGTGCGTGTTCTGGGGTAGCTAAAGCTAGATGTAAAACAAAACTCAAGTCTGAAAAGAAATGAAGCCTCTATCTAAATAGAGGGATGGAGGGGGGGCGTAGCCCTAGGGAAAGGGGCGGCCAAGAGAGGGGGCGCAGTCCCTAGTGGCGGCCAGCCCTAGGCGCCCACACATGGGCCTCAGTAGGGCCAGCGTCTATTCTTCTGGGCCTTCATTCTTTAGTAGCATGACAAAGTTTAGATCTCTCGCACGGGCCCGAGTGATTGGCCCAGCTGAGGAAGAAGGTGGCGCTGCTGGTGTAGATGTATTGATGTCCTCATCACTAGGCTTCACTTGTAGAGTGTGGAAGTTGAGTAGCTCACACTATCGCTTAGTCTTGTATCACTAGGTTAGTTCTTGGAGTTAGAGTTGAGTCTGAGCTTTTGCCTCAGGGATTCTGGAGTCTTCTTCGAATCTCGGTAAAGCTCTTGTATCTTTCTATCTTTTGTACTCGTTACTCCAGTATAGTATTTATCATTGTTCTATCTTTTGTTATACTTTACTTCTTAACGCTTGCCTAGTGTGGTGTACCTTTATTGCACACTAGATCCAAGGCTTAGGTTTGTGTTGTTCTTAAGTTATCTGAATCTTGTTAGACTTGCCGGTGCTATAAGCTTGTCTTGGACTTTTGATCTAAGATTAAGTTAGTTCTCACCCTCTGATCAAGGAAGAGCTTTAGTGTTCAAGTTCTCACTTGAACACTAGTATAGCGTGCCATCTTACCCACGCAGATCTGGTTGGTAGCCTCTCTAGGTGACAGCTCTAGAGGTCTCAGTATTCCACCCCGTCGTTCGATAAGCCCGTAGGCGTTAGCCGGGTCTCCTTCGGAGGTCTACTATCTACCCCTTGACCCCTCGAGGCGTCAAAATTTCGCTCGACACAAGATCCTAGCTTGTATCCAGTTAACTTAGTTCAACCGCGAATACTCCTCTGCAGCGGTTAAGTAGTAGAGTTTGGAAATCTAATCTCACTCGTTGTCCTCCCAGGCAACTGCCTAAGTGTTAGGCTTCTTTAGTCCCTGTTTTACTCTTCCCACCATACACTATCTTTATATCTTACTCCCGTTGTAAAATTAGCTGGTGTTTTATCTAAGTTATAGTACTGTTTGAAAGTTTGACATTTCATCCCACCTATTCGCCCTTGCTTCCCTATGGATTTTTACGATACTCAGAATACTCTGAGTGAAAAAGCTACAGCTAATCTCCATGCGCTTGTGGAGTAAAATCTGTTACGCTAAGAGACATCAACAGTCACCGCGGCATGGCAGTAGGATGAGGCACGGTTGTTGCCCAGTGGGGAATTTCACCGAGCACATGGCGTGCTCCACGACAGATCTTGCATAGGGCAGTGAAGAGGGAACTCATGTCAGGCAATTCGTGAGTAGCTGGTGGGATGGTGCGGCTGCTGCTTTGGTGCTTGACGGGTGGTGCCGCCAAGAGGAGTCTGCTGCCCAGGAGGAGAAATCATGGAAGGGAGCAGGAGCAGGGAAACGCCATGGATAGGTGAGACGCCATGGCTATCTGCTTCCTGCTCGCGATGGAGTAAATTGGAGTGGTAGTGTCACAGACTTCCCACCTTCAATCACTGAACTCTCTAACTGGAATAGAATTTAGGGTACAGGAAGCAAGCAGAGATTCGAAGTGGAAGAACACGGGAAAGTCTATGAGGAAGAACGAGGTAGTTAGTTGGGAATTAGAATAATATTCTGTCTCTTATTGAATAACCCTCCACCCACCCCGGCTTATATTATGCCGGCTAGTTCGTTACATGGGCTTACAGCCCAGCCAATGGCCCAACCACACTAAGCACAAAGCCTAATGCTCACTCCCGTAACTACTATGATCGTGACATTCCCCCCTCCTTAAGCTGCAGCGTGTCCCCACGCTGGCGCCGATGGAAATCGCTGCTTGATGTCTTCCGCCGTCTCCCACGTAGCCAAGTGATCGGGCAGCCCCGTCCACTTGATCAACAACTGAGAAACCAATGCCGTTCCTCGCTGAATATGACGTTGCTGTAGAACTGCTTCCGGAATGGCCATGCTGAAAGGATCAGTACACACAGAGGACAAATCAAAAGTGATAAGTCGCTGAGATGGAGTGTGTTTCATCAGTTGTGATACATGTATCATTGGGTGAATATGAGCTATATCAGGCAACTCCAACTTATAGGCCACCTGACCCACTTTCTGAAGAACTTTGAAGGGTCCATAATAGCGGAAAGCTAGCTTCTGATTGGACCGAGATGCCATTGATGACTGTACATGAGGCTGTAATTTCAGATATACTTGATCGCCCACAGCAAAGCTCCTCTCTGAACGCTTCTTATCTACTTGAGCTTTCATTCTCTATTGAGCACGCAACAATTGTTGTTGAATCAGTTGAGAAAGCAATTCACGTTCCTGCATCCAATGCTCAAGATCTGGCACTGTACACAATTTCAAGTTTGCAATGCCCAAACTGCGAGGAGTATAACCATAAAGCACCTCAAATGGAGATCGTCCCAAAGAAGAATGAATAGTCGTATTGTACCAATGTTCAGCGACTGGAAGCCATTTGTTCCATTTCCGGGGACATGAATGCATAGTGCATCTCAAAAATCCTTCAAGACACTGATTCAATCTCTCTGCCTGTCCATCCGTTTGTGGGTGATAACTTGAGCTCATCATGAGTACTGTATCGGAAAGGCGAAATAGCTCTTGCCAAACTGCACTAGTGAATACCTGATCCCTATCTGAAATGATCATGCGAGGTAATCCATGCAGTCTGTAGATCTGAGAAAAGAACAACTGAGCTACCTGAAGAGCTGTGAAAGGAGTGCCAAAAAATGCCCATATTTTGTAAACTTGTCCACTACCACCAAAATAGTATTGAATCTATCAGACACTGGTAGCCCTTCAATGAAATCCAAACTCACAATCTCCCAAGCTTGTTGAGGAATTGGTAATGGCTGCAGCAAGCCTGGAGACTTGACATGTTCAGTTTTAGCTCTCTGACAGATATCACAAGCCTGGACAAATAATTGAACTGACTTCTTCAACGCAGGCCAAGCAAAGAGTTGTTTGACTCTATGATAAGTACCATGAATTCCAGAATGACCACCAATTCCACTGGAATGCAAAGCTTGCAAGATGTGTTGCTAAGCTAGGCTGTTGTTGCCTACCCAGACTCTGCCTTTGAATTGCAGAATGCCATTGTGCAGAGTATAATCTTTGTGCCCAGTAGGATCAATGGTCACCGCAGTGAGCAGTTGTTTGGTGTCCTCATCATTGTCATATCCTTGCTGGATTCGATGCATCCATGACGACACCACTTCAGACAAGGCATACACCTCTTGCGGCATTGGGCATCCTGATAAGGCATCAGCGGCAGTGTTGGTAGATCCTTTCTTGTACTGAATCGTATACTGCAAGTCCATCAACTTGACTAGGGCTTTATGTTGAAGTCTGGTCGATACTCTCTGATCAGTCAAGAACAACAAACTCTGATGATCAGTCCTAATGACAAAGGTTTGATATTGCAAGTATTGTCTCCATTTATCCACTGCCAGTAAAATAGTCCTAACAACAAACTTGAGCTTGGTTTTTTACGCCCAAAGCTTTACTCTAATAAGCCACCGGATGGCCCTCTTGCATCAATACAGCGCCCACTCCCAAATCACAAGCATTCGTCTCTAGCACAAATGGCTTGCTGAAATCTGGAACTACCAGCACTGGGGCTTCCACCAACTTCTGTTTCAGCAACTGAAATGCCATATCAACTTCACGGGACCACACAAAGACAGAGCCCTTTTTTAGCAGAAGAGTCAATGGCCGACTGATAATTCCATAGTGTTGGACAAATTTCCTATAGTATCCTGTGAGCCCCAAAAATCCTCGTAACTGTTTCAAAGTCTTAGGTTGTGGCCAATTCTGAATAGCATCAATCTTAGAAGGTTCAGTAGCCACTCCTGCTGCTGAAATGACATGTCCCAAATACTCAATTGAGGGCTGAGCAAATGAACACTTGGATCGTTTGGTCAAGAATTTGTGCTGATCCAAAATGTGAAAGACAGTCTGCAGCAGTTGAACATGCTCTTGCAAGATAGAGCTGTAAATCAAAATATCATCCATGAATACCAACACTTCCTGCCTCAGTAAATCTGCAAAGATATAATACATAAGACCTTGGAACGTTGCAGGTGCATTAGTGAGCCCGAAAGGCATGACCATGAACTCATATAACCCATTATGTGTTCTGAATGCTGTCTTATACTCCTCTCCCTCTGCCATGCAGATCTGATGGTATCCAGCACTAAAATCTAGCTTAGTAAACCAACAGGCCCCAGCTAGTTCATCCAACAATTCCTCCACCACTGGCATTGGATGTTTGTTTTTTACTGTCATGGCATTCAAATGGCGATAATCCACACAGAACCGCCAATTCCCATCTTTTTTCTTCACCAATATCACTGGTGAAGCAAATGGACTCGTACTTGGGCGAACGACCCCATGACTCAACATGTCTTTCAATTGTTTCTCGATTTCTGTTTTCTGAGCAGGTGAATACCTGTAGGGCCTGACCTTCACTGGCTGAGCACCGGGAACCAGAGGAATTTGATGATCTGCTACACGCCGTGGTGGAAGCCTTGTAGGTGGATCAAACAAATGCACATATTTGTGAAGAAGTTCCTGAATTTCTGTAGGTGGTTCAGTCTGCTCCACTGTCTGAATACCGCACACCCATGAATTCCCGGCAGTCTTGGCTGGTTTATCATCCTCATGAGTACTGGCTAACTGAATGCAATGAGAGATTGCTCCATGTTTCAACAATCCTCTCAATTTCCGACCAGAAATCTGTGAACAGCGAGTAACATTATTCTGTACTCCTTGCAATGACACTCGTGTCCCTTGATAAGTAAATTTTAGTTGCTTAAACTTGTAATCCACCCACATTGGGCTATCTTTCTCTAACCAATCCTCCCCTAGGGTCATGTCATAGCACTTCAATGGTAACACTTTGGCTTCAGAGACAAATGTGTATCCCTGAATGAACCATTCCAACTTCTGCACATACTGTGTACAATCCATGAGACTACCATCTGCAGCCTTGAATTGAGCAGCCTCACATGCCACTGTTGGCAATTGCAATTTAGACACTAACTGCTCACTCACAAAGGTGCCAATACTGCCAGAATCAACCAGGATCAATACTTGCTGATCACCAATAGTCCCAAGCAGCTTCAGAGTTTGCCTGCTCTTAGAGTTATTGACTGGCTCTTGAACTACTAACACTTGCTCATCCTCTATAGTATCCTCTGCAGATCCACAATCCCCTATTTCAATGGCATCCAAAATTTCTTCGAGCACATGTAATGGAATCTGTGTAGGACATTTATGGTTGTGTCCCTACTTCTCACCACATTTGAAGCACAAACCATTCTTCCTTCTATAATTTCGCAAGGCTTCCGGCTTGTCCCCCTTATAAGATTTTTCAGCCTTGTTTTTACTATCATCCAGAGCTCCTTCTTTGCCTTTATCATGATCCTTCAGCGCTTGATATGTCCCCTTGTGGTAATCCCGACCCCCATTCTTCTGCTTGACTAGCATCAACTCATCTTCCTGGAGTAAAGCCAATGAACTTGCGGTAGCCACATCTCGAGGTCGGTGTAACGCAATGGGAGCTCGAACTTCTTCCTTGAGACCACCTAGAAATCTCGTCACAAAGTATGTGTCATCATAACTGTTGTTGTATAATGTAGGACTGAGACGTGCGACTAGAGGGGGCTGAATAGGAGAACTTAAAAACTCAAACTCACGAACCCCCGGTGCAGACTGATAGACACTTCACACAACAAACGCTAAACACCGTCCACTAAAAAGAAACGTGTCTAGCAGCACTTGGTGTCGCCCACTGAACGGGTACACACCAAGCGAACGGAAACACAAGACTCAACGATCACGAGATCGCAAGTCAAGCGAAACAACGACTCACGCACTAGTGTCTTGTCCGCCACTCAACACACCAAAATGTGCCTTACTAGTTCACAGCAAGTTAAGAGTATAGGCAGCAACAAGGAACACAAAAAGCGAGGTCGAACCAAAAGCCGAACAGCGAAAACTCCAACGAAAAGCAGGCTGCCCACATCTATAGGACTGTCCGGTAGCGGCTATAGGACTGTCTGGTAGCAGAGTCCAGTAGACACCGGACTATCTAGTAACAAAGACCGGTAGAGCCTGGGACAAGGGCCTACGCCGGACTGTCCGGTGGAGCCGGATAGTCCGGTGGCCGACGCCGGACTATACGGTGGAACCTGGAACTTGAACCTCTCAAACCCTAAATCTGACCAAACATTGTCCAATCTTCACAAAATTTGACACAGGCTATTTGAGCACTATTTCAAAGCTATTCCCAAAAGATCAACTCAAAATGATCACGAGATTAGCGGGAATTTCAGATCTCGTGAAGAGGCAAGCCTTGGGCAAGAAAAGGAGAAAACTCAAATTCGACTTGCTCGTGGCAAACCTGCTAGTTTGTGATGCACTAGGGCATAATCTCCACGTCCTTGCAAGACTAAAACACCGGCAAAAGAAAGGATTGACCCATGGCCAAAGCAAACACCCAAAAGCCAAGGATTGAACCCAAAAACCAAACTAGAAAGGGGAGGAGGAGAGGGCTGCACACATGAGCTCGAAATTCAGTGGAATCTTGATGTATTGAAGATGGGAAATCAGTTCATACAAGGTTCCTACAGCCTATCACCCTTCATCCTTCCCTCTTGTGAGAAGAACACTAGCTAGGGGAGTCAAATCCTAGCCCTAATGCTCTCTTCTCTCTGAGGCACATGGCTGCAAGGAAAATGAAAGCCTAGGGTTTTCTAATAGTTGGAGAGTCACCTAAATGACCAGCCACTTAGGTATTTATAGCCCTAGGCCTGACGACACAATTAACACTAAGACCCTTACTCTAGAATGCCCGAAAGGGGCTGAAATGAAAAAGATACAATCGGACGACTACGATGACGTTATGATCTTCTTCTTCTCCACGCCTCGCTTGGATGTACGCCACGTAGCCAGTAGTCCGGAAGCTTCCCCCGGTTTTGAAGTCAGAAACCGGGAAACTTTATTCTGCGGGCATCCTGGGCCGGGTCTTGGCCCAATCTTCTATCTTGGTGAGTCGGAGCCCAACCCACCAAGTCATCTGAACTTGGGTGGCGGTTTTGAGCCGAAGCCGCCAAAGCCTCCCTCGCACATCTTCGCGCCATGCACTCGGGTTAGAGCACCACGGTGGCACCCGGCTTCTCTAGTCCATCGGAGTCGCCTCATGGTCCATCGGAGGGCTTACACCACCGTTGCCGAACCGCCCCTCTGTGTACCGAGCTCCCATGGTCGACCGATGCCGAGCATTGCCTCCGGTCCATTGGAGGGCTTTTGCCTCAGTCTATCGTGGTCTTCATCTTCTACCTCCAGTCCATCGGAGGGCCTCCAGTCCATCGGAGGGTTTGAGCTCATTGACAATCACTCATCACACCAGGAGAGCAATAAGGCCGGTCCATTGGCTCTCAATCTCCCCCTTGATGTGTGCATTGTCAACACCTTCAACCTGTAACCTGAAATGGAACAAAGACAAAAGAAAAGCGTAAAACCGAAAAAGAAAGGAAAAAGAAAAAAATGCTCAAGCTGCCCAAAACCAAACAAAGGCAAAACACAAGGCAGCCTGAAGCAAAAAGAAGCAAAGCATCGGCTCCTCAAAACAGAGGAAAACGGCTCAATGCACCGATGCAAACAGCATGCTAAAAGCTCAACTCCCCCTGAGATGCATCCTCACAAATACAAAATGAGTGCAAAGCTCCCCCTCAACTAAATCTCTCCTGAGTTCTCCCTCTTTGTCCATATTTTTAAATTTCTTTTCTCTGGAGGAAGTACACTAATTTCTCCCCAATTCTCCCTAAATTTCTCCTCCTTGTTGACAATGGACACATCAAGGGTTCCTTGAACTCAACTCCCCCTGAACTAGACAACTCCCCCTCAAAATATGCCATGAGATGCAGAGAGTGTAACTGAAAAAGCTCAGAAGGGATGGAAAGCTAATAATCACAAGTTCTAGCATACAGAGCAAGTGAGGGCAAGGAAGCATATAACAAGCTCAAATGAATCTATCTTACACATATCAAGAGCAAGCTTGTTTTTCAGGGTTATCGAAAAGAAAGCATCACCAACATAAAAGGCACCTAGCAAGATAGGCATGAACAGCAAGATGCTAGCAATGCATACAAGGTGTGCTGCTCTCAACCAAGGCATATACAACTAGCCATATACATTTTAGAGACTTGCAACTTTCAGATTTAAACATTTGTAGTCATAAGCAAGTTCTTTTTGTGCCAGGAGTTATTTACTTGTTTTTTGCCATTTCTTACCAACCAATGCCAAGCCTAGGCTCAAGGAACCATCAGAAGTTTAAGACAAAGTTTTGGTCATACACAACCTAGTCCAAGTTCATGTCAAAGTGCAATGACAAGCAATCTCAAACTTAATCAGTGTGACAATCAAACCCACCTGGATCTTTCTCAATTTAGCACATAAGACACCACTTGTAAGCATTTTGATTCAGATTTCAATTTAAGCAAGGTGTCATAAAAGCTCAGGCATTAACTTAGCAAAGGCATACAACTAGCATTTCCAGGTATGAAAAGATAGCATAGTATTCAACAATCCTACACATGCTAGGTAGCCAAATCAAGTGGTGATCATGGTTTTTGATTTACAAAGAATAAAAAGACTTAGCTCACGACTAGTATTCAACAGACTCAAGAGAGCTTAGCCAACGATGATCAAGCATGCATCTATACAGACTAGTACAAGCAAGTACTAACTCATCATTCCAAAAGAGCTCTAGTGCTAATGAAGTGAAAATGCGTATGATACTGTGCAATGCATGATATGATACAATATGCAAAAGAACCAAGGAGAAATAAAAGCAAGATAAAAGCAAAAACTAAACTACATAAATTATCCCTGACTAAAAACAATAGCATACTATCCCTTACTAAAAGGGATAGCACACTCTAAGCTCACCTCTCAGACGCGTAAAAGCGTCAAACTCTAGGGGCTTGGTAAAGATATCAGCCAACTGGTTTGCAGATACTACATGGATTAGGTCTATGTCTCCCTTCTCATAGTGATCTCTCAGAAAGTAAAACCTCACGTCTATGTGTTTGGTTCTAGAGTGCAAGACGGGGTTCTTAGCTACGGAGATAGCAGAAGTAGAGTCAACTAGAAGAGAGATCCTTCCATACTTAAGGCCAAAATCACTAAGAGTGGCTTTCATCCATAAGAGCTGGGAGCAGCAGCTAGCAGCAGCAATGTACTCTGCTTCTGTGGTAGACAAGGATACACTAGCTTGCTTGTGGGAGGACCAAGAGACAAGAGAGGTTCCTAAGAGTTGGCATGTGCCGGAGGTTGACTTGCGATCAATCCGGTAGCCAGCATGGTCAGCATCTGAGAACCCTCTAAGAGAAAGAGAAGAACCTGAGGAGTACCAAAGACCCAGTTTCAGGAATGAATTTTAGATTCCTGAAAATGCGCTTCACCGCTTGACGGTGAGAAGTCCTAGGAGAAGCCTGGTAGCGCACACAAAGGCAGACCGCGAACTGAATGTCTGGCCTGGTCGCCGTTAGGTACAGAAGTGAGCCGATCATCCCTCGAAATTCCTTCTGGTCCACCGCCTCCCCATCTTCATCAGCATCAAGCGTCGTGTTTGTAGTCATAGGAGTCGTCATGGGTTTAGAATCCCCCATGTCAAACTTCTTGAGTATGTCCCTTGTATACTTAGCTTGATGGACAAAGGTTCCTTCAGGGCCTTGCTTGATCTGCAGCCCGAGGAAGAACTAGAGCTCACCCATAAGAATCATCTCAAATTCGATGCTCATCTGTTCAGCAAAACTAGACAACAAAGCGTGAGATGAACCACCAAAGATTATGTCATCAACATATATCTGAACTATCAGGGTGTCACCGCCACGACTCAACAAAAATAAGGTCTTGTCTACTGAATCCATCACAAACCCAGACTTGAGCAGGAAACTCTTTAACCTAGCATACCAAGCTTTAGGAGCTTGCTTCAGACCATAAAGGGCTTTCCTCAACTTATACACCCGGTCAAATCTAGCACTCTCAAAGCTAGGAGGTTGTCTCACATATACCTCCTCCTCTATGAACCCGTTCAGAAAAGCAGACTTGACATCCATTTGCTGCAGTTTGAAGCTTTTAGAGGCCGCAAAGGCAAGCAAAATCCTAATGGCTTCCAAACAAGCTACAGGGGCAAAGGTCTCCACATAATCTATCCCCTCCTTCTGACAGAAACCCTAGGCTACCAATCTCGCTTTGTTCCTCACAACCATCCCATCCTCACCCTGTTTGTTCTTGAAAACCCACTTGGTACCTATAGGGCGACAATTTGGTGGAGGTTCAACTAAATCCCAGACATGGTTTCTCTCAAAGTTCTCCAACTCCTCATGCATGGCGTTCACCCAGTTAGGATCAGATAATGCATGTGACACATCCCGGGGCTCAAAAGAAGCAACATATGTAGAGTGGGAGAAAAAGGCTAGAGAAGCAACCGACGAGCGTGTGACACGCTGGTGAATGTCTCCAATCATCTTGTGTGGAGGGTGATCCCGCTGGACCTGCCGAGATGGAACAATCTCGGAGGTCACCTCCCCTGCGTCCTCAGCGGGTCCAGCCTCTGCATGAGCTTGTCGTCGGGGGAGTGAGTAGGAAGTCGTAGGCAAGGGTCCTCCATCATCATCAGAGCTCGTAGCAGAGGGGGCAGGAGCAGCAGCCTATGCAGTGGCTCCTGCATCACCATCATCAACCGCACCTTCCTCATCCTCAAAGATGGGGGTGCCTTCTTCATCATCACCTGAAAGCTCAAAGGCAGGGTTTGTGCAGGGCGTAGTTTCATCAAAAGAAACCTCACAAGTCTCAACAACTAGCTTGGCCTCCAAAATCCACACACGAAACGCCCTAGAACTAGAAGCATACCCCAGAAAAATCCAATCCAGACAACGAGACTCAAACTTGTCCAGATGCCCCGCCTTCTTAAGCACAAAGCACCTGTAGCCAAACGCTTGCAAATGCTTGACGCTGGGCTGCCTACCAAACCGAAGTTCATACGAGGTCTTCCCAAGGAAAGCTCGCAAGAAGATCCGGGTTCGCAATGTAACAGGCCGTATTCACTGCCTCAGCCCAAAAGCGCCTCGGAGTCCTATGCTCATCGAGCATCGTCCGTGCCATCTCAACAAGTGTGCGGTTCTTACGTTCCACAACACCGTTCTGCGGTGGGTATATGGAGAAGAAAAATGGTGCTCAAGACCTAGGTCACGACAGAAGTTTTCGAAATGAGAATTTCTGAATTCTCCGCCATTGTCACTGTGGATAGCCCTCATGGCCTTATGACTCTCGTTTCTCAACCTCAATACCAGATCCCGAACAAAACCAAACGCCTCATCCTTAAACTCCATGAAAAATACCCACGAGAACCGCGAAAAGTCATCCACAACGACAAGCACGTACCACTTCCCACTAACCGACGCTACCCGAGCGGGACCTACTGTATCCATATGGAGTAGCTTACCCGGATAGGAGGTCATAACCTGAGACACAGAAATGTGAGAAGTGGCAACCATCTTGCCATGACGACAGGAGTGGCATACTAAATCCTTCTCAGCTCTCAACTTGGGCAATCCTCGGATTAGGCCCATTGAACTCAACCTGACTAGCAGATCAAAGCTCAAGTGACCAAGCCTCCTATGCCACTTCCAAATATCAGCAGAAGGACTAGCAACCAAATAGCGAGCAGGGCCAGAAACAGATGTGAGGTCGACCCTAAAAACCTAACCAAAAGGCAGCAAAGAGCAAACAAGGGTCTCCTCAGCATCAAGAACGCAGCACGCACCTTTCTTAAAACGAACCTCAAATCCTTCATCGAGAAGTTGCGAAACAGAAACCAAATTGAACCCCAGATTCCGAACAAAAGCAACTTCTCTCGTGGAAAGCTTAGCAAAAAGCTAAACAGAACCAACACCCATCACTTTACCTTGACCATTGTCCCCGAATGTGATGTACTCCTTGGTGCTCACGGGGTTGAGGCTGGAGAACCACTTGCGGTGCCCTGTCATGTGCCTAGAGCAACCAGAATCCATGATCCACACGTCCTCCATGCCTCGATTCTGCAAAGTCAAGTAAAGCGACGGTGAGCAAACGGTCCGGCACTGGGGTTAGTACCAAAACTGCTGTACCAGTGCCGAGCCATCTGCTCAAAAGTGGGGTAAGCACAATCAAAGAAATCACCACGACTGGAGTAACCACGACCCTCAAAGCGTGGCCTCTCAAACTCTCGATCACGAGGTCCGTAGCCGCACTGAAAATGACTAGGAGCTTGGCCAGTAAAGTGACTCTCACCACCAGGGGCACGGGCCTGAAAGCCGCCTCCTCTCTCACCACCAGCAAAGCGGTCTCTCATCTCACCGCGGTGAGGAGGATCTTGCCTACCACCCTGGTAGAACTGATTCTGGTTTCCCCAAGCTCTCTCCTGCCTCTCAACCCGCTTCCTCCTGAAGCAAAACTCCTCTAGGTGGCCATTCTGCTGGCAAAACTCACAGTGGTAGACAGGCCTCCTGGGAACTGGGTTAGGCTGGGACTTGGGCTTAGGTGGTGTAGCCTTGGGTGCCTTAGGTTGCTGGACTGGCTTTTTGCCCTTGGGCTTAAACTCTTCCTCAACAATCTTGTCCAGCTTAGCCTTGGCTTGGGTGTCTAGTACTGCTTCTTTGGGGCAGCCTTGGGTGGCTCATGGTAAACCCCATCAACAGTCTCACCTAGCTGGGTAGGTGCAATCTTGGTCTTAACCGGAGCACTCTTCTCACCCGAAGTGCTGCACTCTCCAAACCCAACACCACTTGTCTCACCCTCGGCTCTCTTGGTGCTCTCTATGATCATCTCTAGTTGGGGTTGCCTCGCATATACCCAACTGAGCACCTCTCTCAACCTGTTGTTGTCACTCTGCAAAGACAACACCTCCTCCTTTAGATCCTCCAGAACCACAGTCTAGGTAGCACAATTGTCACAGCCTAGGAAAGGAACCACAGCAGCTTTCTCCAACTTCCTAATGGTGGCATCCCTATCCACCAGCCGCATCCTAAGGGTTAGGCAGTTCTCACAAATGTCAGTAGGTGCTGAAAGCACCTCAAAGTCAGTTCTCAACTGCTCTAACTCACCTCTCAAAGTAGGACAGACCATACACGCACCCAAAAGCATAGGTCTAGCCCTAAGCTCCTCAAGCTCCATAAGCTGCCCCTTAAACTTCTCCTTCAGAACAGCTAGCTCTCTAGCTAGACAGGGGCAAGACTCACACTCGAGCTCTCCACTCAAAGTAGGCTCATCCAGTTTGGACTGGAGTTTGCCTAGCTCAACATTCAGCTCATCTATCTCCTCTACCCGCTTGGCATACCTATCTCTCTAGTCACCAAGCTCCGTCATGAAAGACTCGCAGGTAGGGCACTCAATCTCACTAGGTTGGGGTCTCACTCCTCAACCTCTCATTCTCCTCTAAAGCCTCAGCAAGTTGGGCTTTCAACTTCTGCAGCTTCTTGGCTGCCTTCTCCAGCATCTTATCCTGGGCCTTAAGCTCTCGGCTATTCTACTCTAGCATCTCAAGGATTTCGGCTTGCTCAGGAGTTACCTCATCATCGGAAGAAGAGTTGCTGCCGTCATCCTTGTCCTCCTTGTCCTCAAGCGCCATGGAGCAAACCAAGCTCCTCTTCTCCTTGTTCCTGCACCTGGACTTGGTGGAGACGAAGCACAAGCCAGCTGGACCTCCTTGATCGTTCCTCTTGTCCTTCCTGTACGTGATCTCCTCATCGCTTAAGCTCGATGAGGACGAAAAGGAAGAAGATCCGCTGCTGCAGAACCCGATCTCGGCGAAGAAGGCCTTGTCCCGCTTTCGGTTATCCTTCTGGCAGCTCTTGAAAGCCTTTCGGAAGTTCTTCTTGCCGAAGGGGCGCTTGCCGGAGCCGTCCTTGTTGGAGCGGTGCTTGTCAAAGCTCGCCTTGCGGGAGTGGTACTTGTCGGAGTCGCTAGAGTAGCTCTTGCCCTTCTTGTAGTAGTCGTTCTTACTGGGGCACTCGGCGATGAAGTGGCCGACCTCTCCGCACTCGAAGCATTTAGGCCGCTCGCCCCTCTTCTTGCTCATCCGGTTGTCATAGGCGCGCTGAAAGCGGCTAGACACCAGACACAACTCATCATCCCCAAGTGTCGCCAACTGCTCCTCTGTAACAGACATCAAAGCAGAAAATGAGAAGTTGTGTAACAGGAGGTTAGTGACAGACTCACTAGAGCGAGTAGCCAAGGCCAGACTCTTAGAACCTGTACAAGCGAGGGAATCCCTCATCTTGTAATCTACCTCGGTGGCCTTGAGCTTGCTATAGAGCGCCTCTACTCCAATCATATCATACCCTGCCGACTCAATGATTGAGTTCACCTTGATCTCCCATATTTTTCTGTCCAAAGCATACATCAACTTGACAGCCTGCTGATGATCGGTATATGGGAGGGCAGCGGGGGCAGAGTTGACACGCAACTTGTTGATGATCGACTGAAAGCGACCAAACAAGTCGTCTACTAACTCTCCCGGCTTCTGGACGAAATTCTCATATTCGCGCCAGTAAGTCTCCACAAGCCTAGCCTTAATCGTTGCAGTACCCTCATGGTGTGCACTAAGCAGTAACCATATCTCACGCGCAGTCTTAAGGTGACTCACTCTCTCATAATCCATGGGACCAAGCCCGAAAAAGAGAAAGTTAACAGCCTTGGCATTAGCCTCATGCTGAGCCACGATATCCTGCGTAGTACGCTCAGCGACTAGAAGCACCACAAAAGTCGTACTCTGAGTAGCATCCCATATGTCCTGACTCTGGCTAACAAGGAACGCCTCCATCCTACCTTTCCAGTAGGGATAGCCATCGGAGCCAAGGACGGGAATTTTCTCGGAGTAAGTCATCGTCGCTACGGTTTCGCCACCGGTTAAGGTATAGGAAACCTAACCGGCTCTGATACCACTTGTAGGACCGAGACGTACGACTAGAAGGGGGTGAATAGGAGCACTTAAAAACTCAAACTCACGAACCCCCGGTGCAGACAGATAGACACTTCACACAACAAACGCTAAACACCGTCCACTGAAAAGAAACGTGTCTAGCAGCACTTGGTGTCGCCCACCGAATGGGTACACACCAAGCGAGCGGAAGCACAAGACTCAACGATAACAAGATCTCAAGTCAAGCGAAACAACGACTCACGCACTAGTGTCTTGTCCCCCACTCAACGCACCAAAATGCGCCTTACTGGTTCACAGCAAGTTAAGAGTATGGGCAGCAACAAGGAACACAAAAAGCGAGGTCGAAGCAAAAGCCGGACAGCGAAAACTCCAACGAAAAGCAGGCTGCCCAGATCTATAGGACTGTCCGGTAGCGGCTATAGGACTGTCCAGTAACAAAGTCTGGTAGAGCCTGGGACAAGGGCCTACGCCGGACTGTCCGGTTGCCGACGCCGGACTGTCCGGTGGAGCCGGAGAGTCCGGTGGCCGACGCCGGACTGTCCGGTGGAACCTGGAACTTGAACCTTTCAAACCCTAAATCTGATCAAACCTTGTCCAATCTTCACGAAATTTGACACAGGCTATCTGAGCACTATTTCAAAGCTATTCCCAAAAGATCAACTCAAAATGATCACGGGATTAGCGGAAATTTCAGATCTCATGAAGAGGCAAGCTTGGGCAAGAAAAGGGGAAACTCAAATTCGAGTTGCTCGTGGCAAACCTGCTAGTTTGTGATGCAATAGGGCATAATCTCCACATCCTTGCAAGACCAAAACACCGGCAAAAGAAAGGATTGACCCATGGCCAAAGCAAACACCCAAAAGCCAAGGATTGAACCCAAAAACCAAACTAGAAAGGGGAGGAGGAGAGGGCTGCACACATGAGCTCGAAATTCAGTGGAATATTGATGTATTAAAGATGGGACATCTGTTCATACAAGGTTCCTACAGCCTACCACCCTTCATCCTTCCCTCTTGTGAAAAGAACACTAGCTAGGGGAGTCAAATCCTAGCCCTAATGCTCTCTCTTCTCTCTTAGGCACATGGCTGCAAGGAAAATGAAAGCCTAGGGTTTTCTAATAGTTGGAGAGTCACATAAATGACCAGCCACTTAGGTATTTATAGCCCTAGGCCTGACGACACTATTAACACTAAGACCCTTACTCTAGAATGTCCGGAAGGGGCTGAAATGAAAAAGATACAATCGGACGACTACGATGACGTTATGATCTTCTTCTTCTCCACGCCTCGCTTAGATGTACGCCACGTAGCCAGTAGTCCGAAAGCTTCACCCAGTTTTGAAGTCAGAAACCGGGAAACTTTATTCTGCGGGCTTCTTGGGCCAGGTCTTGGCCCATTCTTCTATCTTGGTGAGTCGGAACCCAACCCACCAAGTCATTTGAACTTAGGTAGCGGTTTTGAGCCGAAGCCGCCAAAGCCTCCCCCGCACGCCTTCGCGCCATGCACTCGGGTTGGAGCACCACTATGGCACCCAGCTTCACCAGTCCATCGGAGTCACCTCACGGTCCATCGGAGGGCTTACACCACCGTTGCCGAACCGCCCCTCCGTGTACCGAGCTCCCATGGCCGACCAACTCCGAGCATTGCCTCCGGTCCATTGGAGGGTTTTTGCCTCTGTCCATCGAGGTCTTCATCATCTACCTCCAGTCCATCGGAGGGCCTCCAGTCCATCGGAGGGTTTGAGCTCATTGACAATCACTCATCACACTAGGAGAGCAATGAGGCCGGTCCATTGGCTCTCAGTATAATAGAATCCCATGTGACAGTTGCTCAAAACGCTGCAGATACTCTGACACCGAACCCTGTTGGCGAAGAGCATCTAATAGCTTCAACTGAATTTGGTACTGGTCTTTATCGCTCTGAAATACCGCCTTGCACAGCATCTCCCACTCAGTGATACACCCCCGACGCTCCATGGTTTGAAGCCACGCCACTGCTGCTCCAGTGAAATTCAGCGCTGCGAACCTTGACTTCAAATTCTCTCCCACAGAATACACCTCGAAAAACATTTCACATCGGTCATGCCACAATCGAGGATTTTCACCGTCAAACTTAGGGAACTCCAATTTAGGATATGGGATGGATCTATCATGAGCAATATGGGATGAACCAGCGTTATGAAGGGATTGAAACGCAGATGTACCTATGACCGGGTGAGGCGGATGAGATCCTAAGATCCCAGCATGTTCAGCGCGATGCCCTTGGGCGTTCTCCACTCCCATCATAGGTGGGCGTGACGATCCCGGCAGAGGCAGATTGAGGTCAGGGGGTCCGCGCCCGCCCAACTGCTGTCGATGTTGAGGTTGCCGTGGGGAAACATCAAACGGGTCGCAGTATTGGGGTGGTGGTGGCGGTGGAGCGCTAGACTGCAACGGCCGCAGTGGCGGCGGTGGTGGCGGTGGAGGAGGCCGCGACTCCAACCTGGTGACGCGCTCCGATGTCTCCGCCGACTGCTTCAGGAGTGTCCCGAGAGATCCGTCCGCCGCAGTACGCCATGCATCGATGCCGTCGAGCTTGTCGAGCATCTGCTGCAGGACTTGCTCTACCCCCACGTACTGCTTGGCTAGGGTCTCCAAGGTCGTCGCCATCTGCGCCTAGAATTTGGTGGGTTTCTTCGCTGGTGCCAGGATGCGGAGATGGCTGATTCGATTGAAAAAAAAAACTCCGACACCAACTTCCCTCCATGTTGCTGTTCGCCCACAAATCAAGCCAACTGGAACGGAATTACAGGATTGCTACGTTCCCAGCAGCATGCTGCTTGAATCGAGCGAGAGCCAAACCAATTCCTGTGTCAATCTCGATCGATGGAATTCGCGAACTGAGCACACAGAAATGAAAGGGGAAAAATCCAAAGGCTCTGAGTACCAAATGTCACAGACTTCCCACCTTCACACTGAACTCTCTAACTGGAATAGAATTTAGGGTACAGAAAGCAAGCAGAGATTCCAAGTGGAAGAACACGGGAAAGTCTATGAGGAAGAACGAGGCAGTTAGTTGGGAATTAGAATAATATTCTGTCTCTTATTGAATAACCCTCCACCCACCCCGGCTTATATTCTGCCGGCTAGTTCGTTACATGGGCTCCCGGCCAATGGCCCAACCACACTAAGCACAAAGTCTAATGCTCACTCCCGTAACTACTATGATCGTGACAGGTAGGTGCTGGATCAGGTGAAGGGGATGCCGCTGGTGGTGGTGGAGATGGAGCACGAACAGGGGAAGGGAGGAAGGGTTGCTGTTGGTGGGAGCTGTAGGGGAATCTAGGAGGGAGCGCCCAAAGTGAACAGCTGCTGCCGCTGCCTGCGCGTGGAAGAGAGGCAACAGGGCATGGAGGAGACGCCATGGGTGGTTGAGAGAAGGCAGGGAGCGGGGGTGCCGAGGCTGCTGCTTGCTGCTTGCGCTTGGGGAGAGAAGGCAGAGGGGAGAAGGAAGGAGGAGGGGCGCCATGAGGTGGTGCTCTGCTTCCTCACGTGAAGAAGGAAGGGGGTGAGCTGCTAGTCTGCTGCTACACGCCGGGGAGGTGGAGAGGTGCAGAAGAGGGTGCCCGTGGTGGAGGAAGAGCAGGAGACGCCAGGGGAGCTGGATGGGAGGCGCCATGGCAAGGGGGCAGGAGCCTGCTGCTCGCTCGTTGGGGAAGAAGGCAGGTTGTGGAGGCGCCATGGCTGCCTTCTGCTGAGTGCGTGAGAGCAGGGAGGAAGAAGAGCAGAAAGGAGGCGACGGCTGATTTAGGATTTAGGATTAGACTAAATTTATTTTGGAGTTGAAAGTACGAATGAATTAGATAGATTTTTAAAACCAAATTAATTTACAAAGAAATCAATTCAATGTTCTGAGAATTGGCGTCCAGATTATTTATTCCAACACATGAATACATGGATGAGTTGAGATAATTGGCTGTGAGATAAATTCGCAGAGAATTTATTTTGAAGCTTTTCAGTTGAGCGTTGATCCTCGGATTCGAATTTAATTGTAAAGAATGAAATTCGGTTAGTCGAGAAATCTTGCCGCAGTTCGAAAATAAATTATATTTAATTTACTTCGGTGTTGCGATTGATGTGAATGAGCAATAGAAGATACAAAGTATAGGATGATAGGAAGATTAGGTCGAGAGGATTATAGAGATAACGGTTTAATTCTCGAACCAGTGTTCGAAATTAAACCGGCACACAATCAAATAATCAATCAAACATTCATTAATTATATTTGTCAAAAAACTATTATCTTAAAATTAACGTATTTTTAATTGGTTGTAAACACATTTGCCTAGTTTATCAAAAAGTTTTAAAAATTTCATATTTTTGCATTTTCAAAATTCTGGGTTGTAACGTAGAGATATCAAACTATTATTCATCCACTTATTACTACTCATTCACGTCAACCGATATCTAAGAACGATTGACACTAAGCACTATGGGATACAAACCAAACACCGTTGGCATGAAAGCATGTAAGGATAGGAGGACAACGAGGTAAGAGCTCAGACTTCTGATGAGGACTTTCCATACTAAGGTGAGCCTGACAGACTAAGCTAGACCAATATGTTGTTCTGACGGAGGTAATGACTTACCTAGGATACTTACTTAGCCACCAAGGCTGCTAACCACTTCCGGACACCAGAGTGCTGATAACCCAGACGAGAAAGGCGGGTGTCGCAGGGACTCGGTTACGGGGCTACAAGCGACCCGAACGACAGGGGTGGACTACACAGGGTACACTCCCGCTGTCACCAGGAGGACCTACCAAAGCCAAATACGCCTAGTCTACATGCACACCCGACTACCTAAAACTGCGTGGGGTCTGAGAACTCAGGAAAACAAGGTGACCACAATTGTGGACACCACATCTACGCTTGCAGGCACTACTTCTACTGGTACTAACAGGTAAAAGTATACACAACTGTATAAACAAGTGCTATACAGAGCATACGAGAAATCTACAAGCATGACAAACTAAATTTTCATTACCCCTCAGAGCAACTCTAACAATAGTCAACAAGCATGATTCCTTGCCCAAACTGCTCTTGGGGCGCCACCAGGCCTCCAACCGACATAGGAAGGTCGGTAACTCCCTTTCCCACGTGCTGGCGCAGAAAACCGATCAAGAACTGGCCTCTAGGTCAGTGAACCGGACACTAGAAGTGAAATCCGGCCGTTAGCAGTGTTTCTGGGTCAAAACCGAGCACCCTGGGCGATTGAACCGGGCGGCAGCCCCTCAGCATGCACCACGTGTCCATGCGGGCCGAGCCAGCGAGCCGGCCGGGCATTCCCGCACCCGCGCACTACCATGTGCCGCCACCTATCGCCACGCTATTGGAGCGAGCCGGCCGAGCAGGCTGCCCCTTGGGCGGGCACGCGCGCGCCTCCGAGCTGCCACGTGGCGCGCTTCGGTTGGCTGCGCCGCCGTTCGGATGGCGATCTGTGGGGGGCTCCACTCCGCCAATAGCTGCCTGCTACTTGGCGCTTCATTGCCATCTCCCGCCTTGCGCAGTACGGACGAAGGGTGCTGATGCTAGCGATGACGTCAACATCCCTTTTTAATTTGATTTTTCAATATATTTTCCGTACGAGCTCCAAACGATGCAAATAATATGTCCGTTGAAATCGTCACGACGAGCTCTATGCAATCGAGTAAGTCTTGAGGGCATTTGTGATACTTTATAGTAGTGGTATTTGCAATTCTTATCTCAAGTCCTTTTTTGCGTGATTTCTCTCCTGCTCCAAATAATGTTCTTTTGTATAGAATTTAAGCTTCTCCCTGTGATACCTCGGAAACCACAAAAACTCATGGAATTCGTCAGTGTTAGGTAAATAATGCACAGAACTTTAGTTATACCCCGTTTATTCACCGATAATTGGTGGTCGAAACCTTGCAATAACGACCACCAGCACTTACAATGGGTGTTGGAGCAGTCATTGATGGTACCAAGGTGTTGAAGTCGAACTCTCCCTCCTTGGTCACCTTTTGGTGGCGATCCATCACGAACCCCTAAAGAAACTGCTTCTTCGCTTCCTTCTATGCTCACTTCATCATGTCTTTGAATTTCTTCTACTCCTCGACCGACAAGCTCTTGAAAGCGGGCCTCACGATCTTCTCCTTTATAACATTAGATAGATTCACAGGACCAGTCATCGAAGTTGATTCTTTGGATCTGTTGTTTTTCTTCCCCAGCGGAGTTGCAAAAAGTGTGTTGACACGTTTTTGTGCCAAACACCACAACAACCCTAAGGCTCACGCAGCAGGGTGGAGGACACTGAAAGTTGGACCAACGCCTAAGATGAGACGGGGGGGTGAATTAGTATTTATAAAAACTAAGGTTCCTAAAAACTACAACAACTAAGCAAAACCTATACAATGTAAGTCTACTTATGTGCACTAAGGTTTTGCTAAGTGTTGGTAAGTCTACCATGGCTGTCGGGGTTTAGTTCCGGCAGTGCACCACGAGATGTCTCACGTGATGCTCAGGCAAGTCCGACCATAGCTCGATGGTTAGCACTAAATGCAATAGGAAACAATGTTTATACAGATTCGGGCCGCAAGATGCGTAATACCCTACGTCCTCTTTATTGCTGCTTGTATTGCTTTCGAGTACTCAAGATTACAATGAGCGCTAGGTCTTGGTATGCGTAGATGTGAGGGCATGTGTCTAGAGTTTCGTAGGGGTCCCTCATCCGCCTTATATAGTCTGGCGTGGCTTAGGTTACAAATCGAGTTCCTTCTATATCTCATAGTCATTTTAGATTACAACAGATCGCAAAGAATCCGCAATCCGTACTATTCCTATCTTTGTAATCCATGACGCTCGAAAGTCCTCTCCAAATCATGCACGTTGTCACGCCTTCCTGAACCGTGACTGTTGACGTCTCTTAGCGTAACAGATTTTACTCCGCAAGCGCACGGAGATTCGCTGTAGATTTTTCACTCAGAGTATTCCGAGTATCGTAAAAATCCACAAGGAAGCAAGGGCGAATAGGTGGAATGAAATGTCGAACTTTCAAGTAGTACTATAACTTAGATAAAATACCAGGTAATCTTACAACAGGGGTAAGATAACAATGTAGTGTGTGGTGGAAAGAGTAAAACAGGGATTAAAGAAGCCAACACCTAGGTAGCTATCTGGGAGAACAACGAGTGAGATTTAGATTTCCAAACTCTATTCCTTAACCGCTGCAGAGGAGTATTCGCGGTTGAACTAAGTTAACCAAACACAAACTATGGTCTTGCGTCGAGCGAAATTCCGGCGCCTCGAGGGGTCAGGGGTTAGTTAGTAGAGCACCGAAAGAGACCCAGCTAATACCTATGGGCTTATCGAACGACGGGATTGGAATACTAAGACCTCTAAAGCTGTCACCTAGAGAGGCTACCAACCAGAGCTGCATGGGTAGGATGGCACGCTATACTAGAGTTCAAGTGAGAACTTGAACTCTAAAGTTCTTCCATGATCAGAGGGTGAGAACTAGCTTAACCTTAGATCAAAAATCTAAGACAAGCTTATATCACCGGCAAGTCTAGCAAGATTCAGATAACTTAAGAACAACACAAACCTAAGCCTTGGTCTAGTATGCAATAAAGGTACATCACACTAGGCAAGTGTTAAGAAATAAAGTAAAGTATAACAAAATATAGAGCAATGTTGTATATTATACTGGAGTAACAAGAGTACAAAGATTGAAAGATACAAGAGCTTTACCGAGACTCGAAGATACTCCGGAATCACTGAGGCAAAGACTCAGACTCAACTATAACTCCCAAGACTAACCTAGTGCTACTAGACTAAACAAAAGTATGTTCTACTCAACTTCCACACTTCACAAGTGAAGCCTAGGGGGTATTTATAGCTTCCAAGGTCGGTGAGGTGGTTAGGATGGCGGTTACAAGCCGAGTGACCTGTGGTGGGGTCGGGCGGCCTCCCACCAGGTCGGGCGGCCTAGAGAACCGTTGGATCCACCGCCTCTCTTGATCTTGTGGCTCACCTTCACTCCCTAGGTCGGTTGCATGGCGGTTGTGGTGGTTATGCATGTGTTTCTTTCTCAACCGTTGATCTTCACTTGTGTTTCTTCCTTAGCCGTAGGATCGAAGTCCCTCGGATTGCTGACTTCACCAATCCAAGTGCCGGATCGGTGATGTGGCAAGCCTTTTGGTACTTGATGGGTTGGTTTCAGCATTTGGACTTCACAACTGTGTTGACACGTCATTGTTGTGCATGCAGGTCGAAGATGAGTCGGTTTGGCCACTTTGTCAGGCTAGGCAGCTCGGGGTTGGAGCCGGGTGGCCTGGCCTACTCGACAGTGTTGTGACTTAGCCAAATTTGGCCTGTTTTCTGCTGATCTTGTGCCTGCAATCAAATATTCAACACAACTTGTGGAACTATGTTAGTAGTAAGGGTTAGTCTACACTTTGGCATATTTTCTTTCATATACATGGATAGTTGATGGTCGTAGGTAGTGCAATAACGACCGTCAACTGTGACTCCGTTGCCTTAATCGTCAAGTCATTCCTGATATCACCACTTTTGGGCCTAGGTCGGTCGGTCAGCCCATGAATTCAGCCGACCAAATATCCTGGGCCCTCCCATGGCCCATGTCTTGAATCCATACCATGAGGAGCCAGGGGATATTTATTCCCCACAAGCCCCCGAGACTCGAGCTAATTTCAAGGACAATTAACTCAAGGCTCTCAAGAGATCCATAACTCCAAAGTTAAATCATCCTGAATCAATAATCACTTCTCTCCATTGGTTGCACCGCCTAGGTGCACCCAATGGGTGTAGCCCTAGAGATTCGAGTTGATTTGAGTTACAATTAGCTCGAAGATCATGAATCAGAAAAGTTTATTCTGAGTTACTCACCTGTTTTCATTGGTTGCACCAACTAGGTGCACCCAATGGGTGTAGCCCCAGAGCTTTGAGTTGACTTGAGTAACAATCAGCTCGAAGATCCAAAATTCTCCAAACATCTTCCAAGTTATATGCTTCCAAATCAATTTGGCTTTCATTATTTCTCTCAAGTTAATAGTATCCGATCTAATTCCGTCAAAATAATCTTTATAAAATTCCCCCACCCAATGGGTGCCCCCAATGGGTGTGATCAGTGACCCCCAAGAAAGAAACCTTGTGGATGTGAGCCCATAACAGCTTGAAAAAGAAATTCAGTGGGTGTAATCCATAATTTCTCGGGAAGAGAAAAACCCAATGTGTGTAATCCCATAACTGCTTGAAAAAGACACCCAATGGGTGTAATTCATAATTTCCCGGAAAGAGAAAAACCCAATGGGTGTAAATGAATTAACTGCCAGGAAAACCAAGCATCGCACTTTCCAGTATCTAGAGATTGCAACCGCCACCATATTCTCTTTTCCAATCTATCACGCTGTTGCACCAGGAAACCGACGGGTAGTATCTCTAGTGAGTCAACACAATGCGAGCCGGGAGGTGTATGCGGACGTAGGGGTCGCTCCTCCTTGTTGCGGCTCCCGACCGGCTAATCAGCTAGCCGATTGCTGGCGATAGTGATTGGGCATGCCACCTGGCTGACGACCTAGCCAGAAAGGTTGTAGTGATGGTGGTGATGGCGGTTAGCTCCTGTTTTCCCTGCAGAGACAAACAAAACAAGGGAAACATTAAATACTAGCAAGATTGCTCGGATCGGCTCTCCCTGCGTCGGATCTTTGACATCGGCATGACCCTGCTGTCTTGCCGATGGTATATCCACATAATGTGCACAAATATGCATAAAGTTAAAGAGAAACCTATCTAGATCCATTCTAGACAGCCAAGATCCATCTGAATATTCATCATGCTTTGAGATTAAACTCATGCCAAAGATTAAACATAAAAGAACAAATCTCTGTTGAGATCGGCAAAAAAGATCATGGCAAGGAGAGCATCGGATCTTTTCTGGCAGAAGGCGATCTGTAGATATATCTTCTAAGAACAGATCGATAGATATGAAACTTGCATCATGCTAACCTTACAATATTAATCATGCAGCGCAGTAACATGCATCACAGAAGTCATTAACATAAAGCAAGTTGTGCATGAGTCGATATGCAAGCATGTCAACTAGATGCACGAGATAACTAGCAGATCTTGCCAACAGCAACGCTTAGTACAAGAACTACCATCGGCAAAATGCCGCGATGCCCTATCAACATCTACTAGAGAGATCAATAGAGCAGCATGACGATATAACTTGAAAACCCTAATTGCTTAGGCGTGGCGATGCACCAAAGGGAGGTGGAGACAACCGCTGCTTGGTGAACGTGTGTTGTCAATTTTATTCAATAGCACAGGTACATATTTTTAGCCCATAGACTTAGGTAGCAAGTCTACCCTTTCCTATTTAAACTCGAAACCCTAACCGACTCTGTCCCTAAATGGACTCTTTTACCTAAACATGAATTTCCTACGATACAGGGCCTCATGGCCCAAAGACACAAAACTCACCACCTCTCCCTTGGGCAGCTCCTTTATGCTCTCAGCAAATCCAGGCCCATTAAATTGGATCGGCCAAATCTTGGTGTCAACACATGCCCCCCTGGTTTTGGCAAATAAAGATTTTTTATTTCAAAACCAGATACGTGTGAACTCTAGCCAAATGCGTCCCATCGAACTGAACCGCCACACGGTCTTCCATGGCAACCGCAATGATTATCGTGCAGACCCTTTAGCATTCCGTATGGCGCCGTTCCGTCTTCTGTCGATTCCTTCTTAATAGGGGGCAGGGCTCTCCTGCTTTTCCCCACCAATCGACAGCCATCTTCTTCCTTTGGCCAAGAAACCCAAGAAAACCCCCTTTCTCTCCGCCATGTCTTCCGTCGGCAGCAACAATCTTCAAGTGCCGTCCTCGCCGTCGTCTGTGACGAGCCCCCTAACTCTTTCGCCAGAGACCTCCGTCCTTGCCTTCATCGAGGGCATGGTGGCACCCGTAGCTCCCACGGCCGCGCAACCTTCACCCCCGCCTCTAGCCGCTGCTACCGTGCAGCCCCCACCACCGCCTCCAGCCGTTGTTCCCGCGCCGCCGGAGATCATCATCATCTCTGATGATGACTCCGAGAGTGGCTCCAGCAGTAGCTCCGGCAGCAGCTTTGGCAGCAGCTCTAGTGGGGCGAGCACTCCGCCTCCGGCAATGCTCATCCACGATGATCAGATGGCGCCACTGGCGCCGATTGTCCTGCTGGAACTCCCGAAGTTCTACCACGACGCAATGTCGTGGGGCTTGTCCTCTGGGTCCAGCGGCCTGGAGGACATGCTGACTAACGTCGAGGAGCTCGATGCCGACTTCTACTTCGGCCCCCTCATCCCCTCTAATGACGACGACCTCTTCTCCTGGGATGAGCGGGAGGAGGATGAGGATATGAAGGAGGCTGAGGACGACGACGACGAGCCGGAGGAGCTGGACGAGGATGACGACCTCCTTGCGCAACTCGAGGAGGGCCCATCGGATCTTAAGGCTTCTAATAGTGAAGAAACCGACAACGAAGCTGACGACGACAACGAGGAGTCGGCTGACGACAGCGATGCTTAAAGCATCGCGTAGTAATTAGATTAGTTAGCTCTTAGATCCAGCTATTGCATTGGCTCCTAGGCAAAAATCCCCAAATTTTGGAGGTTAGCAGCCGTAATCGGCTCTTGGGGAATCCCTTATCTTTTGCTGCTCAATGAAAAATATATAAATTAATGAAGTTTCCTAAAAATTCCCTTTCTTCTTTTGCCGATTTCTCTTTGCCCTGAGAATTTTATCGCAACAAACATCGGCTCAGTGACAACGCACTGGCTCATACACTCCAAAATCGACTCCAAGTATTGAAAGAACAAGCCAATTCATCTTGCTTCTATTAGCCGATTCAGTGTGAAGTCTTCTTATTTAGCAAGTTGGCTAAATCGTCATTAGCCAAACATCGGCTCACCAAAAATGCAACAGCCGACTGGCCAAAGGCGCGTCAAAATTTCCAAACCCGCACGGGTCATAGCCAATAAAAACACGCGTGCCAAACGTAAAACTCATTCCCCATCTTTTGACACTAAAAACACCTTGCCACCGCGACTTAGCACCAAGTAGTTCACTAGATGACAGAATCCAGCAGCACGATGGAACAACAGACCCTTTGCGAGCGCGTCTTTGGACTGAAGGTAAAGAACCCAATATCCACTCCTAGTATTTCGCCGTATTTCTTCGCATGGTTGTTCTCTTCACCTCGATTTTGTTTTCTTTCATTAATCAGGCCGATGAGATGCTGATCCCAACGTTGGCCAATTTCAAAACCTTTAGTTTAGGGCCCAAATCTTATGAACCCCCTCATGAACATGCCAGAAGACCAAACGCTTGCCAAGTTCACACTGACCCAGACCTAGATCTGTGGACAGACCAGCTCCGCACCTGGCCATTTCCTATGGACGGGGGGGTTGAATGGTACAAATGTGTTGAACGAGCACATGGTTCTTCATGGCAATTGACCCGTATAGCCGATGCCTTGACTCTGTCCCTTTCTCCCATAGAGAAAAATGACAACCTTCTTAGATCCATCGGCTATTTCTGGTCGGATAGCTTGAACTGTTTTTGTTCGGCTCTGGACCCATGACACCCACCCTGATGGATGTTGTCATGATCCTTGGTCTAGACATGCATTCCTCCTTCCCTCTCCCTTCTTCTTACTGAATGCCCTCACAAGGAGATAGTAGAGAAAAGCAGTACACAAAACTGGAGCCAGTATATCAACCAGCACAACAAACAAACTAGCTCAGTCACAGAAAAAGAGCACATCGCTTTTCTGAACCTTTGGCTCGACCATTTTCTTTTCAATGGTCCCTCTTTGGCCCCGACGAAGAATTATCTCAACCTGGCCACTACTCTAGCCAAAGGCCAAACCCTTGCTCTAGGAAAACTCTTCCTAGGAGTCCTGTACCGCCATCTCTCCCTGAATACCCAGCGTATCCTAGCTGGACAACATATCAAGACAGGATGGCCTTGGTGGTTTGTTCAACTTTGGTGTCAGCTATACTTTCGCAATGAAATTCTAGATTTTCGAAAGCTCGAATCCCAATCCTTTCCTAACTCTTCTGGCAAGTCTATCCGTTGCACTCTTTTTGGCCAGGCCCTATATCAGCTGGCCATAACCCAAACTGATGCGACTGGAACAGCCAAGTGGTACCAGTGCTTCTACAGTTCCCAGACCATCCCTATATATGATGCATATGCCGAATCTGAACATTTTGAGAACCCATCCTTCTTTAGGCTAGATACTTTTGGGTTTGATGATGAAACTCGTGCTATATTCGGCATTATGGCCACTCCATGCCTCCTTCCAGTCAGCATGAGTACCAGCAACAGGATTAACAAGCCAGGGTATGAACCTTACCAACCTGTTCTAGCTGCTCGCCAGCTCGGCCTCTATCAGACCTCTCCTTGCCTGATTATTCATGAGAAAATTCAGAGCCAAGCCGAGCTGACTGACTATCTTGTAGCCACCAAAGCCTATTCCATTTTTTATGACCTAAAACTGAACATATCCGATGAAATGGAGCTTGTGCACACTGCCGATGGCTTCAACCCTTGGTGGGACTATTGGAGGCCCCACCTCTTCCAGCGCGCAATTGCATCGGCCCTTACTACGATCAACCAAGAGCACCAGGCTACACTTGAAGAGGTAAATTTGCGTTCGGTTTATCCTCCTTTCACCTCGCTACTTTGTCTTTATCGAACTTCTCAATATAGCTACAGGAAGGCCCCATTCCAACTGACGAGGTAGGCCAGCCATTTAAATATTTGCAAATGCCTCCACTGCATGTATACCAGGCCAAAGCACCCTCCCTTGATAAGATCATCTTTGCTGCTCCTGGATATAAGCGCAAACAAGAGGGGAAAGGATTTCAGCAGCCAAGGCCCAAGAAGACTCCCACCAAGACCCCAGCTGTTGCCTCAGCTCAACCACCTCCCTCTGATTCACCGCTAAATTTTCTTCTGTCACTTGACCCTTTCTTTGCTACCGAACCCAGTGTTAATTACGCATCTTAATTACCATACAGGACAACAGCTCTCACAGCCAAGAGTAGGAAGCCGACGGTGAAGAGTTCTCTCGTGACCAAACTCGCGCCTCTCCCAGAGAGACATCCGGCCATGTGGACGAAGGGCACAACACAGAAGTCGATCCTCCTCAGGTATGCTTTCCCCTGCATAATTTCTCCCGCGCCCGAAACCATTCAACTTGACTTGCCTTGCTATTAGACTTTTGATGTGGCAGCACTGTTGAATTTTGACCCTTCGTCCATCGGTGAATCCTTGGCAACTGAGAGCCCTCCCACATTGCCTTCAACTACAGCCGACATGATTGCCAAACTTGGGGACATCGCCAAGTAGCTGGAAGCACCAATCGAGCGGCTGATCATCGACTGTGATGGGATTCGCACAGTCCTCGAGCCTGTTGGCGTTCCTTAGCCTATTAGATATAAATCCGCAAGCGCACGGAAAACACGTTGTAGCCTTTCACCTGAGAGTATTCCAGAGTATCGAATCCATGAGGAACGAGAAGTATAATAATCACACAACACAATGGCCAAACAAGTGAAGCTAACAAGTAGAGGATAAAAGACAAGAAAGCAGGCTCTCAACAAATTACTTTACTATACTAAGCATGCAAAGCAAGATACTTGTCATGTAAACATATACACCAAAGCTGTAGAGCCACTGCTAGACACTAGAGTGATGATAACCCAGCCGAGAAAGGCAGGCGCTACAGGTTTCGGCTATATCATCAGCGAGTCTATCTGAACGACGGGATTGGAATACTGAGAACACAAAAGCTGTCACGTAGTGTGTCTACCAACCAGAGCTGCATGGGATAGCCGACCAACCAAGGCAAACTCTAAGTATGAACTGATGAGGACATCTCTCCTATGTATACAACCGAGTCTCCTCCAAGTGTGCTGCAAGGTCCTATCACAAGAGCACGAGCACGACAACTAAATCAACAGGTGAACTCGTTCCTAAGTTCTAGTACATATACTGATAAGGATGGTATGCTATCTAATTATATTCTTGATTATATTATACTTAGGAACCTTGGAGAGGATCAGGAAGGGCTTGGACACCAGCAAGGAGTCGGAGAGGAACAAGGAGGACGTCCAAGTCAAGTTGGAGGCCCAGTCCAAGTCGAGTTCGAGTCTACCTCGGCCTGCAGGACCTTTCGACACTAAAACGGAGACCCAGGACGCATACGGGCTCCGTTTTCGACGATCCACATATGCCTGGAAAGATAAAAACATAAGCTTTCCAATGCCACTGGTTTCAGGCCTATTGGAGTTCGGAGTCGACGGGAAATCGCTTTGGAAGGTGACGGACAGAATCTGTCCAGGGTGCTGCGCGCCCTCACGTGGGCCTTTGGGCCATGTATCGTGTGAGAAGTCTTTTGCGTTCACGTCTAGGAGTCCTTGGGCGTCCCTCAGGTCTATAAAACCTTAGCCGCCGCCCAAGTTAGGGTTTGGGTTTTGCTTAGATACAATCTGTCATTGAACAGTCGCCGTTTCTACGGTTTGTGAGACCCCAACTCGTGTTCTTAATCATACATCGTGCAAATTCAGTTGCAATCCTTCCTTGTTCTTGTTTGTGTTCTCGATTCACAGCAGGGATTAGCCTTCGTGGCGAGGTCAACCGGGCAGCGCACGGTTGATAACCAGAGGACGCGTGGTGCTGCGATTGCAGGGGCTTGATCGTGTTGATCGGGAGCCGGATCGTGAGTGTCTCGTGCCGACCAATCGACTTATCATCCACCTGACGGAAGATCGGGAACCCCCTGGTCCCCATCAAGTGGTAATCAGAGCAAGGTTTACCGTCAGGTTTGCCTTCACACTATCCTTAGATTAGGTTAGATTAGTTTCGTTTCATCCCACAGTCCACGAAAAAGCCAAAAAAAAAAAAAATCCATACCTACAGCCACGCTTTTAGCCTTTGCACAACTTCGGTTTCAGAGTCCGTAGTTCTGAGTTCTTGTCCGTGGTCGAGTCGTGTTGCTGGTTTAGATCGTGTCTTTGTTTTAGTTGTTTTCACCTCCGCTGCATATCTGTTTCTATACACCGATCCATATCATCGCTTGAGTTCTAGTCGAATTAGGTTTTGTTTGTTGCCGCCGCCGTTGTGTTAGGGTTTCCATCATAAAACCCTAATTTCGTCTCTTCCCACCATCCATACTGTCATACACCATCGACACTTTCCATCCATACATCTCGGAATCCGAATACGTACCGCCGAGGAAACCCTAAGTCGGAGTCTTTCAATAAAACAGCCATAACTTTTCGCTCGTTTATCAGAAAAATCCGAAAAAATACGGTAGCTTGGTGACTCCAAACTGCGCCATCCAACCCGACCAAAGGTCGGGTTGCCATCGGGAAAATTGCCAAAAAAAATCAGGAAAATAAAAAAAAAATTGATCAGAGGTTTTGCACACTTTGTCTTTTTTCTGTAAACCACACCTGACCTCTGTTCAAGGTGAACTTTTGTGTGGTTCTTCCTGGTGTGTCTCTGAGTCAAAAATAAGTGACAAAAAAAAGAGTGCAAAAAAAAATAATAGAAAAAACAAAACAGAGACATTCAGGAAGACCATTCAATTGGTGTTTTTCATATACTGTGTGGTACCCTTGATCCTTGTTCTTCTTTCTGACCCTTGTTGCCGTCTCCACCTTTTTCCTACTTGTGTGCTTTGCAACGAAAACAGGGATACATTTAGACCAGCAACTAGGGCAAGATTTTTTTTTCTCGGACATTTATTCAGCATTACTATCTGTTACTACATTGTGTACCACTGACATATATACAGCCTTCCTACAGCTCCACATATATTATCTCTTGATCAGCACCGGTTTTTGTCCCTTGCAATCGCGTCATCACGCTCCATTGGGTGTCACGAACCAGCCACCGGTTGCGCCGTCCCTTGCTGTGTTGGTAAGAACCGGGTAAGAACTTGGTAAGTTTGCTTGAGAGTGTGAGATCCCGCCTAGTAGTTCGTAGGGTTTCAAAAACTTGTGTTTGCTTTGGTTCTTTCTTTTCCTGAGCTAACCATGACAGGAGACAAGAAGGATGATGGGGCGCCGACAATTGAGGATTGTGTCCTTCTTTCAGATATGAATGCGTTCCAAGAGAATGTTAAGTCATGGATCACTGAGGGCGCTAAGAAAACAAACAAGACCCTCAGCACCATTACCCAAACCTTGGTCTCCCTCACCGACCGAATGGATGCAATTGAGAAGCGCCACCCCGCACCTACTGAAGAGGGAGATGTCTCCGCAGCCAGCCACAAAAAGAGCACCGCCAAAGATGACAATGATGAGGAAGAGGTTTTGGACGAAGAGGAAGAGGAAGGAGAAACTGAACAGCAACGACGATTACGCCTTCGACTTCAACACAACAGGTTTGGTATGGGAGGTAAGAAGGGTGGTAATAAAGGAAACAACTTTCGTGATGATGATCCTTTTGCTAAGGTAAAATTCACCATCCCTTCTTTTTCTGGAGCTTATGATGCTGAGGCTTATTTGGATTGGGAGATGACCGTTGAGCAAAAATTTAATTCCCACCTAGTTCCTGAACAACATCGGGTTAGGCAAGCCACTAGTGAGTTTAAAGATTTTGCTATTATTTGGTGGACTGAATTAGGCACACTTCACTTACAACCTGATACATGGGATAGGTTAAAAGATGCTATGCGTGAGCGGTTTGTCCCTTCATCATATAAACGTGACTTGCGTAAAAAATTACAACGCTTAGAACAGGGAGACATGACCGTCCAGGAATATTATGCTGAATTGCAAAAGGGTATGATTCGCTGTGGGGTTAAAGAGGAAACGGAGGACAAAATTTGTCGTTTTTATGGTGGGTTACGGCCAGAAATTCAGGACATTGTTGACTATAAAGATTTTACTACTGTCAATGGTTTGTTTCATCTTGCCATGTTAGCAGAGAAGGAGTTGCAGGGACGCCAATCTAGGAGCAGCAGGGGCAGTGTCGGCGGCAGCAGCACCTTCACACCCCGGCAAGCGAGGACAGCGCCTTCTTCCTCTTTCCGGCAACCTGCACCACCATCACCATCTTCGACGGCACCACGTCCAGCAGTAACCGCACCGTCCTCACGTGTTCCGGGCAGCAACAAATTGAAGCCACCAGCACCTACCACGAGTTCTTCCTCCATCGCTTCCACAGGCCGTACGACGACAGGCATTCGCTGCCACAAGTGCCAAGGTATCGGTCATGTTCAAAAGGAATGCCCCAGCAAACGGGCATACATTGCTACTGAAGATGGAGGTTATATCAGCACCTCTGACGTCGAAGAAGACATTGACGATATGGAAGAAACCAACGAAGACGACGGCAATGATGGTGACACTTTGGGTTCTGAAGACACTGCTGCATATAGATCCATCATTGTCCAGCGCGTTCTTAGTGCCCAGATGGAGCAAGCCGAGCAGCAACAGCGCCACAACTTGTTTCAGATTTTCTTCGTCATCAACAACCGACGAGCGCGCGTGATTATTGACTCCGGTAGCTGCAATAATTTGGTGAGTTCAGATTTGGTCAAAAAACTTGGATTGATCACACGTCCGCATCCACACCCATATCATATTCAGTGGTTGAATGATTCCGGCAAAGCTAAGGTAACACAAACTGTTCGGGTTTATTTTTCCATTGGATCATATTCTGATTTTGCCGATTGTGATGTGGTACCTATGCAAGCATGCTCTCTTTTGTTGGGTCGTCCATGGGAATATGATACTGATGCTCTTCACCATGGTAGGAGTAATAAATATACCTTCATGCATAAGGGAAAGAAAATTACACTTCTACCTTTGACCCCTTCTGAAATTGTTGAGTTTGATAGAGAGAGGCTTGCTAACGATAAGAAAACTGTTGAGGCTAAATCTGAAATTCAGCATGTCACAAACCAAATAAGATTAAAGAATCCTGTCTTGCTTGCTACAAAAACTGATCTTGCTGAAATTAATGCTGTGGTGTGCTATGCTTTCATATGCAAAGATGCTTTGTTTTCTTGGGAAGATATGCACCATATTTTGCCTCCTGCGGTCACTAACCTTTTGCAGGAGTATGCGGATGTTTTTCCCGCTGAAATACCTCCAGGGCTGCCACCTATTCGAGGGATTGAGCACCAAATTGATTTGATACCTGGCGCGAGTTTGCCAAACCGAGCTGCTTATAGGACCAACCCCGAGGAGACTAAGGAAATTCAGCGCCAAGTCCAAGACCTTCTGGACCGCGGGTATGTACGTGAGAGCCTTAGTCCATGTGCCGTTCCTGTTATTTTGGTTCCAAAAAAAGATGGTAGTTGGCGAATGTGCGTAGATTGTAGAGCCATCAACAACATTACGATACGGTACCGTCATCCTATTCCTAGGTTGGACGACATGCTTGATGAGTTAAGTGGTTCTATAATTTTTTCTAAGGTTGACTTGCGTAGTGGGTACCACCAAATCAGAATGAAACTAGGGGATGAATGGAAAACAGCTTTTAAAACCAAGTTCGGGTTATATGAGTGGTTAGTCATGCCTTTCGGGTTAACTAATGCACCTAGCACCTTTATGCGATTAATGAATGAGGTTTTGAGAGTTTTTATTGGGCAATTTGTGGTGGTATACTTTGATGACATACTGATTTACAGCAAGTCTTTGCATGAACATATGGATCATCTACGTGCCGTTTTTGATGCCTTGCGGGCTGCGCGTTTATTTGGTAACATCGAGAAGTGCACCTTTTGCACCGATCGAGTCTCTTTTCTTGGCTATGTTGTGACACCGCAGGGAATTGAGGTAGATGAGGCCAAGGTGCAAGCTATTCGAAGTTGGCCTACGCCCACAACGGTTTCGCAAGTGCGGAGTTTCCATGGACTTGCTGGATTTTACCGCCGCTTTGTGCCAAATTTCAGCACCATTGCTGCCCCATTAAATGAGTTGACAAAGAAGGGAGTACCGTTTCATTGGGGTAAGACACAGGACGATGCTTTTAATCTTCTGAAAGATAGACTTACTCATGCCCCATTGCTGCAACTTCCTGATTTTGGTAAGACTTTTGAGCTCGAATGTGATGCTAGTGGTGTAGGCATTGGTGGTGTGTTGATGCAAGAAAATAAACCAGTTGCTTACTTTAGCGAAAAATTGAGTGGGCCTGTTCTGAATTATTCCACGTATGATAAAGAATTATATGCTCTTGTTCGATCTTTGGAAACGTGGCAACATTATTTATGGCCTAAAGAATTTGTCATTCATTCTGATCATGAATCGCTAAAACATATTAGAAGTCAATTAAAGCTGAATCGTAGGCATGCTAAATGGGTTGAATTTATTGAATCTTTTCCATATGTCATTAAACACAAGAAGGGGAAAGATAATGTGATTGCTGATGCCTTGTCTAGGAGATATGCTATGTTGTCCCAACTTGATTGTCGTATTTTTGGCTTGGAATCAATTAAAGAACAATATGCTAATGATGATGATTTTAAAGATGTCATATTGCATTGCAAACAAGGAAGAACATGGGACAAATATGTGATAAATGAGGGGTTCGTGTTTAGAGCTAACCGCCTATGCATTCCAGTTGGATCCGTTCGTCTTTTGTTGATGCAGGAGGCTCATGGAGGCGGATTGATGGGCCATTTTGGTGTCAAGAAGACGCAGGATGTGCTGTCCACTCACTTCTTTTGGCCAAGGATGAAGCGCGACGTTGAGAGGTTTGTAGCTCGCTGCACTACATGTCACAAGGCCAAGTCACGATTGAATCCACATGGTTTATATATGCCTCTTCCTGTTCCTAGCACTCCATGGGAGGATATTTCGATGGACTTTGTTTTAGGATTGCCTAGGACAAAGAGGGGGAGGGATAGTATTTTTGTGGTGGTTGATAGATTCTCAAAGATGGCTCATTTTATTCCTTGTCACAAGAGCGACGATGCTGTTAATATTGCTAACCTATTCTTTCAAGAAATTGTTCGCTTGCATGGTATGCCTTCTACTATTGTTTCAGATCGTGATGCTAAATTTTTGAGCCACTTCTGGAGAACGCTATGGAATAAGTTGGGAACGAAGCTGCTGTTTTCAACAACTTGTCATCCACAAACCGATGGACAAACTGAGGTAGTAAATCGAACTTTATCTACCATGTTGAGGGCTGTTTTGAAGAAAAATTTGAAGATGTGGGAAGAGTGTTTGCCGCATGTTGAGTTTGCATATAATCGAGCGGTGCACTCAACCACCAAGGTAAGTCCTTTTCAGGTAGTATATGGTTTTAACCCTCGTGCTCCTATTGATCTTTTACCTTTACCTACTAGTGAGAGGGTTCACCATGATGCTAGGGAACGTGCTGAATTTATTTTAAAACTGCATGCAACCACTAAAGAAAATATTGAAAAGATGACTGCAAAGTATAGGGATGCAGGTAGTAAAGGTAGAAAGGAATTAAAACTAGAACCGGGTGACTTAGTGTGGTTACACTTAAGAAAGGATCGTTTTCCAGATTTGAGAAAGTCTAAATTAATGCCTAGAGCTGATGGTCCTTTCAAGATAATTGAGAAAATAAATGATAACGCATATAAACTTGAGTTGCCTCCCGAGTTTGGGGTTAGTCCCACATTTAACATTGCAGATTTGACGCCGTATTTGGGAGAAGAAGATGAGCTTGAGCCGAGGACGACTTCACTTCAAGAGGGGGAGGATGATGAGGACATCTCTCCTATGTATACAACCGAGTCTCCTCCAAGTGTGCTGCAAGGTCCTATCACAAGAGCACGAGCACGACAACTAAATCAACAGGTGAACTCGTTCCTAAGTTCTAGTACATATACTGATAAGGATGGTATGCTATCTAATTATATTCTTGATTATATTATACTTAGGAACCTTGGAGAGGATCAGGAAGGGCTTGGACACCAGCAAGGAGTCGGAGAGGAACAAGGAGGACGTCCAAGTCAAGTTGGAGGCCCAGTCCAAGTCGAGTTCGAGTCTACCTCGGCCTGCAGGACCTTTCGACACTAAAACGGAGACCCAGGACGCATACGGGCTCCGTTTTCGACGATCCACATATGCCTGGAAAGATAAAAACATAAGCTTTCCAATGCCACTGGTTTCAGGCCTATTGGAGTTCGGAGTCGACGGGAAATCGCTTTGGAAGGTGACGGACAGAATCTGTCCAGGGTGCTGCGCGCCCTCACGTGGGCCTTTGGGCCATGTATCGTGTGAGAAGTCTTTTGCGTTCACGTCTAGGAGTCCTTGGGCGTCCCTCAGGTCTATAAAACCTTAGCCGCCGCCCAAGTTAGGGTTTGGGTTTTGCTTAGATACAATCTGTCATTGAACAGTCGCCGTTTCTACGGTTTGTGAGACCCCAACTCGTGTTCTTAATCATACATCGTGCAAATTCAGTTGCAATCCTTCCTTGTTCTTGTTTGTGTTCTCGATTCACAGCAGGGATTAGCCTTCGTGGCGAGGTCAACCGGGCAGCGCACGGTTGATAACCAGAGGACGCGTGGTGCTGCGATTGCAGGGGCTTGATCGTGTTGATCGGGAGCCGGATCGTGAGTGTCTCGTGCCGACCAATCGACTTATCATCCACCTGACGGAAGATCGGGAACCCCCTGGTCCCCATCAAGGATGATGAGGACATCTCTCCTATGTATACAACCGAGTCTCCTCCAAGTGTGCTGCAAGGTCCTATCACAAGAGCACGAGCACGACAACTAAATCAACAGGTGAACTCGTTCCTAAGTTCTAGTACATATACTGATAAGGATGGTATGCTATCTAATTATATTCTTGATTATATTATACTTAGGAACCTTGGAGAGGATCAGGAAGGGCTTGGACACCAGCAAGGAGTCGGAGAGGAACAAGGAGGACGTCCAAGTCAAGTTGGAGGCCCAGTCCAAGTCGAGTTCGAGTCTACCTCGGCCTGCAGGACCTTTCGACACTAAAACGGAGACCCAGGACGCATACGGGCTCCGTTTTCGACGATCCACATATGCCTGGAAAGATAAAAACATAAGCTTTCCAATGCCACTGGTTTCAGGCCTATTGGAGTTCGGAGTCGACGGGAAATCGCTTTGGAAGGTGACGGACAGAATCTGTCCAGGGTGCTGCGCGCCCTCACGTGGGCCTTTGGGCCATGTATCGTGTGAGAAGTCTTTTGCGTTCACGTCTAGGAGTCCTTGGGCGTCCCTCAGGTCTATAAAACCTTAGCCGCCGCCCAAGTTAGGGTTTGGGTTTTGCTTAGATACAATCTGTCATTGAACAGTCGCCGTTTCTACGGTTTGTGAGACCCCAACTCGTGTTCTTAATCATACATCGTGCAAATTCAGTTGCAATCCTTCCTTGTTCTTGTTTGTGTTCTCGATTCACAGCAGGGATTAGCCTTCGTGGCGAGGTCAACCGGGCAGCGCACGGTTGATAACCAGAGGACGCGTGGTGCTGCGATTGCAGGGGCTTGATCGTGTTGATCGGGAGCCGGATCGTGAGTGTCTCGTGCCGACCAATCGACTTATCATCCACCTGACGGAAGATCGGGAACCCCCTGGTCCCCATCATGAACATCGTCGTGCCACTCAAAGAGTTTACTAATGAGCCAGAAAAGCAAGCACTACTCTATAGCCAACACTATAAGCATGCACAAGGTTCTCATAAACAGACAAGTAAATCACTAAGTATGAAAGTAAAGTAAGAATGAAATAGCAACGGTAAGAGACAAAGAACTTTACTCAATCCTAGAACTGAATATTCTTCCTTTGAGAACACAAGTCTGGGAGAGAAGAGAAATCCAACTCCCGCACTCTATACTCACAACTCTCCTTGATACAGGAGGAACGCCTCTCTCTACAAGCTAAGGGAAAGCTTCACTTCTCCAACACTATACAACTTCACACTCTCAAGTGCTAGTATACCACTATGCTACATCTATCCACACACTCAAATGAGCTCTTAAGGGGGGTATTATAGCACTAAGGGAGTGAAGAGGTCGGTTGTGGCAGTTGGAGGCGGTTGGAGGCCGGGCGGCCCCGCCCTGAGCCGGGCGGCCCGGGTAACCATCGGATCCACCGCCTCTCTCCATCCCACGGCTCATGTTGATCCTCCAAGGCGGTTATTGTGGCGGAACCGCCCCGCTTAATCCAAACTAAGCACACCTGCCACCTCTAGCTCGTAGTGCACTTAGGCTGGACCAAACTCGGTAGTCCGTCGAGAGTCCTTCGGCTCTCGATAACACCATTCCAGAGGAACCGACATCATACACATCCGACTCTCAAAGGAGCCACAACAGATACAACATCACAGGCAGTTGAATAGAGTAATAATAGATTAGGATTACAAACTAGTTCGAATTTAAATTACAGTCTCAACATAAGGTCATAGAATAAAACAAGTTAATAAAAGTTTCTCGCAGCGGAATTTCATAGTTCAGGTAGCATGATAGTCAAAAGCCTTAGAACATTGAGACAACATCGAGCCCACCGATGTTGCCCTTCAGCCACAGAAAAGTGCCTCAGCCCTGGTGAGGGCAGACACCCCCGCCCACGCAGGCACAAACGATGAACTCCATACTTGTAATCCAAAAGTGGGGGCAAACCCTGAGTACTAATTACTCAGTAGGACTTAATGGATGTGGCTTACGGCTGACGCGATGCTTGCTTACTAGTCAAGTAAGTCCTTAGCCATTGATTTTTAAACAATGTCGTGAGTACATAAGGAAGCAGGATTTGACAGCTGCTCCCTTTCATATTGATTAGTTCACATTGCTAATAATAGAGCTTTGCATGAAATTAAAACATCAGGATATATATATAATCAAGCATGTGGCATTTGAAAACATGAATATAACATAAGGTATTCAAGTAGTTACTATGTTGCCCGTGTGCGATATTTGGCATTCTCACACCTGGTGAGCATCAGCGATTCGAATCGATTTTTATATTTCCGGGAATAACTATCATGCCAAGGGTATATGCTTACTAGCCATCGCGTTTCCACATATAGCCCCCTTCTCCACTTGTCACATCCCAAGTTCGATTCACTCCCGCCTGACCCCCGCGTTGTGCCCCCATGATGAGCCTGCCGACATCTCGGTCTCCTTGTCATGAGTACAAAGCTCCCCCGGGCCACCTTCTGCTCCACTAGTGGGTAGGAACGTGTCTCTGTTCTCAGGATGGCACAAGTAAGGTTTCACCGGGCCCATTTTCCAGATAAGCACTTGAGCAATGTTTGCCGATCAGCAGGCGAACAGCGAACGGGCCTTATACGACTCGGGCGGAGTCCATAGTGCGACATTATGAAAAGTAAATACTGAATAAAATATCTGCCCAGTCTCCATTTAAAACTTGAGCAACAGTAACTTCCACAGTAATGAGATTTTCTGAGGTTTTGAAATCACCTATGCAACGAGTGACTCCTCTCACTCGTGTCTACTCGTACCTAGCATTAATAGGCATACTCTTCCTACGAACTCTATGTATAGGTGCTAGGGCCAGGGTGGCCGGAAAGTCTAATGCAAATGGGTTTCAAGCAACTCCTAATGCATATGCGTAATTTAAACCATTTAACATTTGTTGGGTTGAAGTATGGTCCTGCCTACCTTCTTCGCTACGGTTAGTCTCCTCGACGACGGGGTCAGTGGTCGGCTGCGGGTCCTCCTGCTCGTCCTCAGACTCTTCGATCAGTGGTTGCTCCTGCCCGACTTGCTCCTCGTCCGTAGAATCTATATGCGATGACATAGTGCACATGAGTGCAAAGGTATGAGATGCAGACACATGGTGCAAGAGAATAAATATGGTGCACAATCGTTTGATGCAAGACTCAAGTAACCACATTTTCAACTCATATTACATTCAGGAGACTTGTAAGCCTTATTTTAAGAAATTGCATAACACTTAGTAAGAAATCGTACAAACCATCACTAAAACCTTGGTAAATCTGTCACCCATGATAGTTCAGAGAGCTCAATAGAACATGTCATGGTGTATCAAGTAGTAACATATATATCCAATGTATACACATATATTTATATGCAATTTATCTATTTGTTGCATTTAAGTTCACATGTTGAGTTCATGCTGTTACCTAGTCTTAAATGAGCACAAATAATTATGTCATGCAGTTCAATATCATGATAGTCTGCCAAAATTTTAACCCTAGGAGAGTTATAACCATTTTATAAAAATTCAAGCAAGTTATCAGCCTATTAAATTTCCAGATTTTTCCTAAATTGTAGGAATGGTATTTTGACATGAAATTTATTTAATGAGCATCATCTGGCATAAGCAGCATGTACAAAAATTGGCAAGGGTAATAACAACAGTTTAGCAAGATATCTATTTTCCATATAAAGTTTTGGTGAAATAAACATGCAGGTCAAAACATCAGTAATAAAATCAACAAAAATACTTTCTGGAATCCAGACATCATGTATAAGCTGCCACATTTTTCATGGAAATTCCCTAGCAGTTTAGAATCACTTTTCCCTATTTTCTTTTCTAGTTAGTAGCATTTTGTCATTTTCAAATCAGTGAACAAATTAAACATGCACAGCCCAAAAATTTACCAGGGAGCTACTCATGCTATAAAAAGTACATGAAAAATACTAGAGGTTATATTTGAGCATATTTTATGTAGCCTTCATTTCCCTAGTCAAATAAATATGCAAAATATAGGAACAATGGCAAAACAGTGGGTAAACAATTCAAGCTATGGCCACCAAAAATCACACAATACCTAAATGCTATAACAAAGCTACTGTCCAAGTTTCATAATTTTTGGAGTTCATTTAGTCCACTTTTACCATTTATTGGATTTAACATACTCTCACAAGACCAAGGGTAGAACTGTACATGTACATCTCCACATCATACCTACTTTGTAGAGCATTTTATAAGGACTTCATAGCCACTGAGTTTGTCCATTTTGGATTTTTATTTGATTTTATATGATTTTCCAAAGTTTCAGCCGAAAATAGGAAAAATAAACCTAAAATCAATAGATCCAGGGGCTAGATTGTGATTAATTCAAATCTATAGGGGCTATCATGCAAGATCTACAAGACTCAGTGAATAGCGCTCGGATTAAAACGTAAATACACCAAAGCCGAGGGGGTAGATCTAAAAATCTCCCCCCTCGTCTTCAACCTCGTGCCGGCCCGCGCCCGGCGCGGCGCGCGTGCACTGGCGAGCTCCGGCTCGCAGGGGCCGCGACGCGGGTTGGGGAAGGCGCGCGCGAGCGCGGCGCTCACCCTGGGTGGATCGGCGGCGACGGAGGAGGATGGACGGCGGCATGGGAGGCGATGAACTGGAGCGGCGTCGGCGTGAACCGGCGCGGCGTGACGTCGAGGCAAGGTCGGTTCTCAGCGCGGGTGAGGGAACGGCGACGAGACTAGGTGGAGGAGGTGCGCGACTGAGTGGCGAGTGTGGTGGTGGTGATCTCGTGGCTCGGGAGGCGGCGGAGTGGGCGGCGTGAGCTCGAGCTTGGAGCTCGGCCGGCAATGGCGGCTCGGGCTTTGAGGGTGAAAAGCGAGGCCGAGAGAGGGTGGAGGGCGAAGGGAAAGGAAGGGGAGAGAGCCGGGGAGCTCCTCCACTTAACGCCGCAGCCGGGGGGGTCAATCCGCGTCGTCGTAGCGTGACCGTACGCCGGCGGCCACGCGGCGTGTCGCCCCCGACACGCGGGCCCCACCTGTCATAGACCCTAGAACCAGAAACAGCCCAAGTGTATTTTCTCCCTCTCTGTATTTCGCATTTTTAACCTATTTAGTGCCTGATTTTGAAAAAGTGCCAAATGGATGAAATGTTTTACTCTTTGAGGTCTACAAGTTTGTCAAAAGGTTAAACTCCTTGTTCTAAATGGAAATATGGTTTGAATTTGAATTTAACTAGCAGCCCCCAGATTTAGCAGTGGACCTTTATTGCTTGAGGATTTCAAAAGTCCTATTTATAAGCAGTTTCCTCCGAAGTGCCTTTTGACAATGTTGTTTAGAATTTCAAGATCTATACTTAATTCTATTTGATCTTTGCATAAAAATGACTGTAGATTAGAGAAAATTAGAGATTTCAAATCAGGTCAGGTTTGAGCTGGTTTTCTGTGTTCGTGAAAAATGACCCTAATCACCATGTAGACCTCCATATTTGATCATGCCCTAATTATCAAAGTTGATCCCCACATTCCTATCTACAACTTTGGTAATATAAGCTTCACTCAGATCTTAATAGAATCAAAGTTAAGACTACAAACATAGAGACAAACAAACACAAATAGTCCATGTGTATGCTATGGTATGATGCTTCATGATGAAAAATGCATGTATTAATAATAGTTATGCACTTGAGATGCCCGGGGCATCACAGTTATAGGTCGGTTGGCGGTTATCTTGTGTGCTTTTGCCTCAACCATTGGATCCTCTTTGTGTTTCTTCCTTAGCCATTGGATGGATGTCTCCTGAATTGCTGACTTAGCCAATCTGTGGGCTGGATTGATGAAGTGGATGCCTTGCGTGGTGTGGTGACATGTTCTCTCGGATTTCAAGCTGGCATTGTGTTTGACACGTCATTCCTTGCATGCAGGTCGAAGATGATGGCATTCGGAGCTAGAAGCAGGCCGGTGTTGGTGTCTCTTAGCCTTTACAGGTTTTACTCCGCAAGCGCACGGAGACCGATGTAGCCTTTCACTCAGAGTATTCCGAGTATCGTAAATTTCCACAGGGAAGCGGCAGCTCAAGAGTGTAATTGAATAAACTCAAATCGAATGAACTGTAAACTTGGATAAATTATACCAACTAGTAGTTGAATAGGGGTAAACGTGATAAAGATAGGTGTATGGTAGAGGAGGGTATCTATCTAAGCTATCTGTAGAAAGGTGTAGTTGCTTGGGAGGACAACGAGTGAGATAAAGTCACCAAACTCTAGTCTAATCGGCTACAAAGATTATCCGTGTCTAACTAAGCTATTCAAATAAACAAGCCAGGGTCTTGCATCGAGCGAAATTCCAGAGTCTCAAGGGTACCAGGGGGTAGATAGTAGGTCCCGAAAGAGAGTCTAGCCAACACCTATGGGCCTCCCGAACGACGGGCTGGACACACAGGCACACCACACGCTGTCACCGAGTGGGGCTACCAAGCAAAGCTGCGTGGAGAGGATGACAAGCTATAAATGTGTTCAAGCGAAGCTTGAAGCTTGAACAACGATAGATCTTCCTAGATCAGAGGAGTGGATCTAGCCAGAGCCTATTGTCTAAGTCTAGGGTTGAGTTATAGGACCCGCAAGAATAAAAAGGATTGAATAACTAAGTGAAACACAATCTAAGCCTAGCAAGTATGCAAAATAAAGTTACACCACACTTGCAGGAGATAGAACTAAAGTAAAATATAACTGAATTATATTGAAGATAATCTGAATCCAAAAGATACAAGAGTTTTACCAGAGACTCAAAGATAGCTCTGGAGACTCCGAGGCAAAGCTCAACTCAACTCTAACTCCCAGGACTATCCTAATTACTGCGAAGGAATGAAGCACTCTAAGATAGAACTCTCTCAACTCAACTCCACCCTTTACAAATGAGCTCCACGGGTCTATTTATAGCTTGTACAAGTAACGGGGGCATTTTTAGGCAGGGAAGGTCGGTTTGGTGCAGGGTCGGTGGTCAGGCGGCTACTAGGGGTGGTCAGGCGGCCACCGGATGTGCCGACCTTGCACATCCGACGGCTGATCTCCCTCCTAGAAGTCGGTTAAAAGCTTCTCAGGTCGGTGCACGTGCAAAACGGTTAAGTCAAGTGGTCGGCTGACCACTTGATTCACCGACTTAGCACATCCAACGGCTGGGAAGGCCTCCCAATGTCGGTTGGCAGTTAAAGGAGTTGGTGCACGTGGAAAACGTCGCCGAGGGGTGGTCGGCCGACCACCCTAAGTGGTCGGGCGGCCACGTGTCTGGCTCCAATTGGATGCATGTTGTTCCCCTCGGATCCTTGACATCACCAATCCTTGTCCCAACACGTTGTGACCCTTGGATACATTGTATGCTCTCTTGTATGATTGGAACTTCACCATTTTGTGTTTGTTGCACGCAGGATCGAAGATGTGGCAAGTGAAGTGGTCAAAGGACCATTCCACGTGGTCGTGGTTCCAGATGGGCACTATGGGTGGCCAGGCGGCCAGGGCCCTGTCACCATTTCAGCCCATCTCTGGTATATGGTGTGTTTTCAACCATTTTGTATACATTTTGGTACCTGCATCCAAATATTCATGTACATCTTGTGGAACTCATTAGTAGCAAGGGTTAGTCCATATATTTCACATGTTTAGCTTCATTTGGTGGATAATTGACGGTTGATATCGTGAGATTACGACCGTCAACAGCTGGGTGGCCTGGGTCCTTAGCCTTTGATGACTGGGTTTTCAGCCCTTCTCTTTCCTTGCCTTTTGGTACACCATATTGCACCTTGGGTTTGTATGTTTTTCATCATGGCATATGTTCCTGCAAGATCTTTATGCACAACTCGTGGAACCTATTAATATGTATGAAGCTTGCATAAATTTACCCTTGGAACATGAAATGTTGGTGGTCGAAATGGGTTATAACGACCGCCAACACCCCCGACACTTACACTTTTGCTCGTCCTCGAGCAGATGAGAGTTAAGCATGGTGTAGAGGGCATATGACAACTACAACCTTAGCAAGTACAAAGGTTACTCCCAGGTTGGTTCATTTTTCCTTGGATTTCAATAGTGGCTACACTTTGATTTTGGGGTGTTGAAACTGAGAACAAGTAACAGGTGTCATAGCAGTTTTCTCCCAACTATGAGCAATCTTTTTTCACTTTTTAAAAGACATAGTGTCCACTCCTTTGTTCTTAAGGTCACCTCTCAGTCACTCAAAGGATGAAAATCCTTGTGTTTCTTTCTCCTCCTAATCTAAGTTTTGGTGGAGTTAAAAGAGAGTGAGACTATCTTATCATGTTTGTATCACCAAGTCAAATTAAGTGTCAAAGCAAAGAGTACGAATCAAATCAACAACTTTGGCTATGTGCAAGTGTGGCGGAAAGTTATTGGTAAGTGTGCTTTGGTATTCCCCTTTTTGATGCGAGAGGGCATGGTACTTTCCTTCTCTTTCTTTCTTTCTTTCTCACATTTTTCTCTTTCTCTTTTTTTTCATTTCCATGCCTCTTTTCCTCTCTTTTGCATGATTGATGAAGGGTATTTGACATATTTGCACAGCACAACTTGCTTGGAACTTTGTGGTATGGACGTGCACGTGATTGCAAAAGTCATGAATGATTCTAACTCATTTGATGGCAAAGGTTTGACAAGGTTCAAAACATTCAAAGATTTCTTTGATGCATATTGTATTTGTGGCACTTGTAGGACATGTGTCTTGAGAACATTGGAGTAGATCACATTTTTATAATTTTAGCAAAACAAAAGCTCTTTGCTTTAGCGAGAGATTATGCTATGTATCCATGTCACTTATATCTCATGAATCAACAACTTAAACCAAAGCGTGTCCCTAATCAAAAGGTATCCATGGGAAATTTTACTTCAACATAGGGAGCAAAGTTTGTACGAGCCTAGACATAAGTTATCAACATGATCATGTAGAGTAAAATTTATCCAAGTTTCATGTATAGAATGGAATATATGGACCAAAACTAAAACTTTCGCGACAATACCTGGTCCTTGTGCAGGGTCGAAGTGAAGATGGGCCAACTTGGTCCAGGACCAAGCCGGGCGGCTCGGGATGGAGCCGGGTGGCCTGACATGTGGGTCTTCAGACCCTTGCACCGATCGCGTTGTGTGGAGAAGTGCTTTGGGACGTTCCTTCCTTGGTGTACAACATTTTTCCTTAACGTGACATGCCGGAAAGCCCAAGTGTTGAGCTGGGCGGCTTGGACTTGGAGCCGGGCGGCCTGGGTTTGGCTCGGTTCGTCTCAAATTTTTGTGTGCCGCGAGGTGCAATCCTGAACATCGTGTTTCTAGTTTGTTTCTGTAGGGTTAGTGACGAGAGATGGGGGAGGCTAAGTGCAATCCTCCTCCCCACACTAGAACTTAAAGTAGGATTTGGAAAAGCATTTATTGAACTAAGCATTAATAATGAAATGAAATGAATGAAGCAAATAACATAGGCGCAGTTTATACAAAGAAAGAAATGAAACAAAACTAAGCACTAAGAAAATAAAAGGAAAGGGCGCCTATACTAAAATTTATTGCAACGCCATGGGCATATATGGCATAGGTGCATCATAAATGTTCGGATGCCCAGTGGTGTTGGCAAGACGGAAGCCCTTCCTTAGGATCTCTATCTTGTTGTTCATCTCCCACTTCCAAAGTTCTTGCTCCGCGCAGTGCTCCTCAAGCCTATGCAAAGAATATTTGAGCGCTTTGATCTCCAACTTAAGACACTCGACGGTCTTTTCCTCCTTCTCCTCCTCCGATTCTTCAAATTGATTAGGAGGAACTCTGATCGGAGGAGGCTTGGAGCGCCGGTGCACGGTCCTCCTAAGGGGGAGTGGAGTCTATGGATTCATCAATTGATGCATTCCCCGGAGAACGTCCCGTTTGAGTTTGAGGATCAGCACCTTCCCTCACCCTCCATTGGGAGTAGATCCTCCCCAGATGGTGTAGGATGGCGATCCTGGGCTCTTAGGAGGCAGCTCCTCGCCCTTGCCCTTCACGGAATCTTCCGAGAAGAGTTTCCGGATAGGCATCGCCTTGTGGGTAATCTTCCCAACATTAAGTCTGGGTGAATCACCCCGAAACACCTTCTTCCCGATGGCCCTCGCTGGAGACAGGGCACGTGCTGGCCTGGCTGCGCTGCGTGAGCGCGCAGGGGAGGCCGGGCGTGTGATACCCCGGGTATCACGTTGTGCATCTCATTAACATCATGTAAATTTTTCATGCATGAATGTTGGTTGAATGAATGAGTGTTGTTTTGCTCGTCGAGCCATAAATAGTAAAAGGAAACCTAGGTCTCAAAATTCTTTTTCTCCCAAAGTGTTTTAAATGAATTTAGTGTTTTAAATGAATTTAGAACTTTGTCTCTAAATTATGCTAATTTCTGGGAAGTTTCAAAAAAACTTTGCATACAAAAGTTGTAGAGCATAAAATTCTAAGCAACTTTGGTATATAAACTTTCCTCAAATTCTTTCGTTTTCTTTTTCTAGTCTTACTCCTACATACGACGGCTGGGTCCCACCAGGCCGCCCCTCATCTCTCCCTGGCAACAGGGCCCCACGGCCTGGAAGCCTCCCACCGCCCCCGGCCTCCTCCTCAAGAGGACGAGCGCCGTTTCTCTTCCTCTCGCTGAAACGCCGCCGCCCTCCCTGTTCTCTCCCACCACCGGCCACCTCTCCACCCATGGCGCCTAGCTCCTGCCCCTCGTTCTCCCATGGCCCATGGCGTCTCCCCTCTGCGTCTCCTCTCCATGGGTGGCAGCGGCTGCTGCGCTGCTGGCCGGCCCTGCCTCCCTATGCCACGCCGGTGCTCCACCGGTGAAGCAACCCGGCGCCCTGGCCCCTCTGCTCCTCCTCCCTGCCTTCACCTCTTCCCATCGAGCAGCACCTCAACTCCCTGTGCAATTTTTCCCCATCAAAGATGAGCAGCAAGCCCTACTGCTCTCTCTGTTTTTTTTAGCAGCAGCAACCCCTTGAGTCTTCCTGTCTCCTGCTCCTCTCCTGTACGTGCAGCAGCAAGAGACAGCGGCAGCAGCAGCACCCCTTTGGTTGTTCCACTTCTCCCTTTTTACGTTGATTGATGTGTAATGCTAGGGTTTGAGAAGGAATTTTAGATTGATTATCCAGTTTGACTATGTACGCCTATGCATGATGATTGGTGTAGGATGTGGTTGTTCAACTAATATCTGAAAGTAATTGTTGTGTATGCTGTTTTGACATAATTGTCATGCATGATGATTGTGTAATCTTTCTTTCTTGGTTATTTGTTGTAGCATAACTTTACTAGGTCAACCACTTGCGGGTGTGATTATTTCCTATGAATGAATGAGAATCGGTAGAGTTACTTCGAAATTAATTTTGAAGATTACCTTCAGTTGCCCTCTCTTTTATTTGTTTGAATTTTGCAACTCAAGCATGCTTTAGGTGAAGGTTATTTAATCTTTACTCATGTATGCCGGTACTGTATTAACTGCTGTTTGATCTGTCTCTCACACTGCTACTTCCATGATTAGAAATTAAGCAGTTGAATCTCCTAATTATGCATGACTTAGGGGTAATTTCAGCATGCTTTGTTATAGGTAAGGACCTTGAACACGACTTAGTATGGCTTAGTTTCTTTATAAATTTACTTTCTAATGAATGACAAGGAGATGAACTGTCGGAAATTGGTTCTTTTATTTATGCTTGCTTTTGTGTAAATAATTGCCTAGTGATGTTCACTAGAAGATAAGTAGAGCTTTTACAGATTGTATTTTCATCGGTATTTAATTATCCTCGGATGCAGTATGGATGGAAAAATTGTTGTACACATGTCTTGGCTGCCGGGATGGCTGTCTTGGATTAGTAGTACATGTCTTGGCTGCCGGGATGGCTGTCTTGGATTAGTAGTATGTGGTGCCATATTAGAACTCACCGTTGTTAGTTGACCTTCCTATAATTAGGTGGTCGAATCTGCTAGTCTCCATGGATATTTCACATATGGTTGAAGGTAATGATTTTGGTTGCTTAGCAGTTTATGAATCAGAAGCATGCTATATGTCCCTTGGTGAGTGATCTACCTATTGTTAAACACCCAAGTTACAGAAAATCTTATTTGAGACTGAAATTATCTGGTCACCTTTTAGTTATTATTTGTGTTTCATTTTTTGCTAATTAGCTGCCTTGTGTGCGAAAGCTTAATGGGTTTAGCTGAAGGTAATAATCTCATGCTAGTAGAAATTGTTCTTTTAATCTAAACCCTATACCATGTTTACAGTAAAATGTTTTAATGAGTTGGCAAATAGAAGCTTGTTCCTTCCTTTCACCCTTTCTTGGTTATTCATGTTTCTGCTTCTACCTATGTGCTTTACTCTAGCTGAGTTTATTTGGGAAATAAGAGGAATCCTTTGGTGCTTGTTTATCTGTGGTTGATGCTCTGATTGAGATCTGCATGTATGCAATGCTGAAACAAAGGCGGGTTTGATTTACTAGGTTAGGTTTTGTTTATTCTCAAATAAAAAAAAATTATTTCTTATTAAGACCTCTCAGAGCTAGTTCATCTATAATTCGCTTCTCCTATCATCGTTATGTGTTGATTGCCTTGTCTATGCCTAGTCACTTTATATTGTTTGGACCTGAGCTTGTCTGCATCCTCCCTTCCCTAAGTAACTTATGTCTTCTACTCTGAGCATATTTCTTGCACCTTGCATGTTTATTTTGCATTCTGGCATTTTAATGCATTACCATTTTAGGCATACCTAGGTACGCTAGTTTTAAAGTGAGACGGTGTGCAAGAAGCATCTTTGAAGTATATTATCACGAAGTCTTGGTGTTCTTGGAGGAGTAACCACTAGAAGCCTGAAGTTCTAATTATTTCTGACTGTCGAATTTCTAAAGTAACCCAGGCAAGTCCCGGTGCATTACCTATCTTTACTTTTGAGTCCTAATTAATGAGTAATGTTTGTGCATCAGAGTTACGAGTTGATTGAAACCCTAGTGCATAATTCACTCGGAATCCAGCATGATCAATCCTATACGAGTAGTCTAGAATGCTTGGTCATAAATAGTGCTGGGCTAAATTTACTTTTAAAGCTTGAATCTGGATACGAAAAGTTTATGAGATATTAAACTGGAGACATCGGGCGGGGGCAGTTATGCTTTCAGTATGGATAATTAAGAACCCTAATGAACAAACATGGATGTGGATCCTGACCCCACCTGTGTCGCATAAGGCCGTCCGATGTTTGGCCTGGTTGTGGCTTTGAACGCGTACGAGGCATGTGCCGTCCTGAATTGGGCTCCGATAACCTTTCATCCCTTTATACCTAGGGTTGGAACCGTCGCTCGCCCACTGGCTGGAGGTAGTACGTCGGGTATCGTTGGATACCCGGGGTCAGCGTGAGCGGTTCAGGCTAGGTGGTAGTTGGGATGTTAGAATGCCATATGCGGTGTCGACGTACAGGCATATGGCGCGTGTTTGGGTTTCCTTCGGGAGCGTACAAATCGATTCGAATCGCTGAACTTACTAGGTGTAAGCAGCCTGATCGCGACCAACATCGTAGTTAAGAAAGTTAATGTTCTTGATAAAGAATGATTTCACAAAGTGTTTGCTCTTGTTGATAATAGAGGAGGTATAACTTAGTTAAGCAGGTAACCACTAAAAAGGAAGTTAATCTTAAAGCTAAGGACCCACAAATAAGCCTGCTGTAATGTGAGTTGACCTAACCAGCTCCGGCCATAGGTTAGCAAGTCGGGGTTAGACCTAGTGGTCGGGTAAGTCTTGCGGAGTACCTAGTACTTAGGGTTGTTGTTTATGTTTTTCTTTTAGATAGACTCTTGAGCTTATCCCCGTTGCTTAAAGAAGATGCCTAAGATGATCTTCTCATAGTGGTTCCCACCTCTTACAAGTGAAGAAATAAAGAGATCAGATGATGAAGTTCCCTTCTTGAAGCTGTTTGATGTGAGACAACATCGGTGGGCTCGATGTTGGTTCCACATGTTATTTTGTTTGATCAAGAGAGTCCCACTTAATGGTACTCATCTCTGCCGTAAGTTTTAAACTCTATTTCATGCTTTTGTGGAGATTACTCCAGTTCATATCTATTCTTCCTCAAAATTGGTTTGTAATAATTAAATTTTATTTGTGTAAATGCCTGTGTTGAAGTAATCATATGGCTCGTTCGCGGGTCAATCCGTGTATATTTGATTCTTGGAAGTAACGACGTCGTTAGGAACCCTGGAGGTGATGGCTGGGCTCATGGATGGAGAGTTGTTGGAGGCCTTGACTTAGAATTTTTGCTGGAGATGAGATGAGAAGAATGAGAGTGACCGGAAGGAAGGAGACACTCGTGTTTGTTTAAGGAAGTGGCGGTGCGATCTTATCTACTCATGAAGTGCCGACGCCTTAGGGATCAGGTCGACTCGAAAATTTTCGAATAGAGGCATCAGGCAGCAAGGCTCTGAAGCCGGGTAGCTCCAACTGGGGTCGGGCGGCCTGATTTTCCATACCAACTTTGGTTTGGCAGGCTAAAGGTCGGTTTTGCCCTTGTAGGTGCATTGAAAAACCTTTTTTCATCGTGTTGTGCCAGCTCCTTGATGAGATTTTGGTGGTGTGGAAGCAAAAGGTTAGATAAGACAGAAAAATGAGGAGCATGGTAGTGTACATGGTTCGTTTTAAGTCGTCGTTAGACCGTAGCCGTGTGATCATGCCGTTTCTTCCAGCTCATAAACGTCTACTTCTTCGAGCTGTGGCATTTTGGGCTCTAGGAAGGTTTTTAAGCGTTGCCCATTCTTCCCGTCATTGTCCTGGAGGGTGATAGCGCCGTGATCGGAGGCATCAAAGACCAAAAATGATCCTTCCCACTTACTCCTAAGCTTACCATGACCAAACAAATGAACGCGAGAATTAAACATTAGTACCTTGTTTCCTGGTTTGAATGTCTTGATCTTGATACGCTTGCCATGTCACCTTTTGGTTCGCTCCTTGTACAGCTTGGCACTATGGTAGGCTTTCTCCCTATATTCCTCTAATTCAGCGAGTTGGATTTGACGTCGAACTCCTACCGATTGGAGATCCATGTTCCACTTTCTTATCGCCCAATGCGACTTGAACTCAAGTTCTACTGGCAGGTGACAAGTTGCCGTACACCATCTGATATGGTGTCATGCCAATGGGAGTTTTATATGCTGTGCGATATGCCCATAGAGCATCGGGTAGCTTGGATACCCAGTCTTTTCCCATAGCTTCTAAAGTTTTTTTTAGGATATTATTCATCTGCTTATTTGATGTCTCAGCTTGGCCACTTGTCTGCGGGTGGTAAGGAGTGGCAACACGGTGGTCCACACCGAGTTCTGCGAGGCACCTCATGAATCTTTTGTCAATGAAGTGTGGGCCTCCATCGCTGATAATGACCCTTGGCGTACCAAATCGAGAAAATATGGTGTCGTAGAACATTCCGATAGAATGTCTTGAATCTGCTGCGGAACACGGCAGCGCCTCTACTCACTTTGATACATAATCAGCTTCGATGAGTATGTACTCTTTATCTCTACACTTGCGAAATGGCCCTATGAAGTCTATGCCCCACACATCGAATACATGGAGCTGCAGGTTACTGGTGAGTGGCATAGCATCCATTGGATTAATATTTTTTTTATCGTTGGCACCTTGGACACCTTCTCATGAACTTTTTGGCATCATCGTACATATTTGGCCAGTAGAATCCACTTTGCCAAATCTTTGCATGAGACCGATAGGCTCCATAGTGTCCTCCATAGGAAGATGAATGGCATCTGTCATGGATCTGGGGGACTTTTGCCAAATCTTTGCATGAGACCGATAGGCTCCACAGTGTCCTCCGTAGAAAGATGAATGGCATCTGTCATGGATCTGGAGGACTTCACAAGCGGGAATGCAGCGACGCAAGAGCCCGTCTGCGCAGAGTTTGTATAGGTAGGGGTCATCCCAGAGATAGAACCGGCTATCATGGACCAGTTTCCTCTTATGAGCTTCTTTAGGTACGTATCCAGTGACCATGTACTTGACCAGATCTGCATACCATGGTTGGGATGTAGTAACCTTTAGAAGTGTGTCATCTATCATGTAATCATCAATCGGCAGAGGATGATGTCTCTTCGAATTGCATTCTTGAGAGATGATCAGCAACTGAATTTTCTACTCCTTTCTTGTCTCTGATCTCAATGTCAAACTCTTGAAGTAGCAGGATCCACCTTATCAGCTAAGGTTTTGCATCTTTCTTGGTGAGGAGGTATTTGAGAGCTGCATAGTCTGTGTATATTATGACTTTGGCTCCCACCAAGTACGATCTGAATTTGTCAATGGCAAAAACAACGGTCAATAACTCTTTCTCGGTGGTGGAGTAGTTCAGCTGCGGGTCAGTCAGCGTCTTGCTAGCATAAGATATAGCATGATGTTTTCTATCCTTGCTCTGGTCTAGGACTGCTCCTACAGCATAGTCGTTGGCATTGCACATGATCTCAATGGAGCATTCTTGTCTGGTGGTTGAATGATGGGTGCTGTGACAAGAGCTTTCTTGAGTATATGGAAAGCTTCTAAGCAGGCGTCATCAAACACAAAAGGTGTATCCTTGGCCAACAGGTTGGTCAGTGGTCAGGCAATAAAGGAGAAGTTTTTGATGAATCTTCTATAAAACCATGCATGGTAAGGAAGCTTCGGAGTGCCTTGAGGTTTGCTGAAGGTGGAAGGTGCTCAATAACTTCAATTTTCGCACGGTCTACCTCTATGACTTTCTGAAATCTTGTGTCCTAACACAATCCCCTCTCTGACCATAAAGTGACATTTCTCCGAGTTGAGGACAAGGTCTACTTCTTTGCATCTCTGAAAACCTTAGTTCTCGAGACATCTATCAAAGGTCTTGCCATAGACTGATAAATCATCCATGAATACTTCTATTATGTTCTCTATCAGGTCAGTGAAATCGATACACTTGCACCATTTCCCACATGGTTTCTTTACCATGACCACATTTGCTAACCACTTCGGGTATTCGACAGGCCTGATTACCCCCGTTTCAAGTAATCCATTGACTTCGGACCTTGCCCCTTCGGCCTTATCATCTGACATTTTTCTTAGCCTTTGTTTCTTCGGCTTTACCAAAGGATCAACATTCAAAGCATGTTCAATGATGCTTCGGTCAATACCACACAAATCTTTTGCAGACCAAGTGAACACATCCTTTTTTGAATGAAGAAACTTTTTCAGTTCTGATTCTTTCTCTTCTGTAAGATGAGACCCTACCAACACTTTTTGTTTTGGCCTATTCTCATCAAGGACCACTTGCTTCGGTTGTTCGATTGATTCTGCTTTCTCCTTCCGCATTGGTTCCTTGTTTACTTTAACTATTTCTTCTTCTATGCTATGAACTTTCTTATCGCCTGGGCACCAGTTTCCTTCGGCCCTTCGGGCATCCTCCTTGCTTCCATGAATGGATATCACTCCTCTGTAACCTGGTATTTTTCATCACCAATTTTGCATTCCGAAGCTCATTATGGTAACGATATTTCTGGGGCTCACAACTGAAGCCGAATTAATTGATGAATTCCAATTACTGCTGGGCCCAATATCGAAGTCCATTCACCTTGCTTTGTATACGAGGCCCAATAATAATGTGGTTAACTGCCTTTCAACTAAAAAGAATTTTTCTTGCTCTTGGAAAGATTCCTGAAGACAGGTGCCAATTTAATGACTAGAACCCACGGAAGACGAATCAGTTTCCACGGAAGACAAGGATTCATCAAGTCAATAATTTCGATTAATGCAGCGGTGAAACCAATTATCCAATTATCTACTGACGAAGAGATTGATGTGCGTTGCTTGATCTGAAATGCCAATTGACATGGCTGTGTGGCCTTTCAACTATGGAGTATTTTCAATATCCAGAGAGCTTCGTCTTTCAACGGCTACAGATCAAGCCATTTTTTGTGCGTCTCGGAGCCATGAAACAAAAGATCATTTGCGAAGCCAAATGGCCATTTCAATCAGCGAAGCCCATGAACGGACAAAGTGTGTAAATCCACCGGAGATCTAGTGTGCGAAGCCCAAAATCATTGCTTTAGATAGCCCCTCGAGCTGAAGCCCAGCCTGGGCCGAAATTTCCAAAGAGTTGGCCAATTGAGCCGGGCCGAAGTGAATTCAAGGCCCAAGGTCATCTGAGTACATCTCTAAAGAGGCCCATTATCATCATCAGGTTAAAATTCCGAAGAGCTTGATGCGGGCTAAAATTCCGAAAAGAATCAAAAACGAATTCTCCTGTTCACTAGTGCTTCGATGGCCATCATCGTTTTTTGCTTGTTGATCTTTTCTCTCTTTTTTATTTTTATATCCTCTTTTTTTCCCTGATCCTGCCAAAGCTCCTACAAGAACGTAATCACTTGTGAATTAATAGGATACTAAGCGATGTCGAAAGCAAAAGCGGCAATGGCGCAGTGGTAAGGAGGAAGCAGACAATGCTAGATCGCGTGGGTTCGAGTCTCCATGGAGCCAAATTTTTTAAAAGCTGCGAACGAAGAGGGAGATAATTGATCCTCTTCGACACCAAGGAGGATTTTTTTTTGAGCTCAGACACCAAGGAGGATGAGCTCGGACAAAATCCTGATAGGCCGATGCAATAGCGAAGCCCATAAACAATAAATTTCGGAGCCAAAATGGTGGCCCGTCTCTAGGCGGAATTCTGAAGCGCGAAATAAATTCCGAATCCTGGCTTCGCAACAAATAAAAACAAAGAGAAACGAAGTAAATAACAAAATAGGGCAACTTCGCAGTGGTAAAGCATTGTGTATATGAACTGCAGTGCGTGGGTTCGAATTCCAACAATCTTCGTTTTTTTGCATAAATAACGAAGTATTTGCTACACTTATCTGGAGCGTGAAGATGGTTCATGGGCTTGGTCAGCGAAGTGGTTTCGTGGGCTTAGTGTGAAGAGGACGGGCTCTTGGACCTCCGCGCGAAGATGGGCCGCGCACGAAGAGGACATGCTCTTGGGCTTTCGCTTGAAGATTGGCCGCGCGGGAAGAGGACCGGCTCTTGGGCTTGGTATTGGTTCTTCGTTTTCTATTCCTTCGGGGATAGATCACCGATGATGTAAAATAGTAATGGTGCTCTTCGGTATTTGGTGTCCGTTAATGGTTGCCTCTCTTCTTTTTTTTTGACGAAGGTGCAAACAATAATGGCTGCTCTACAGTAGAAAAGTGATTCGTTTTTGTTTGTTGGGACGAGCAAGGTGGGCGCCAAATGTTGGGGATTTGTCTTCGCCACAACATAGCGTGGGAGAGAGTGAGAATGTGTGAGTCTCAAACTGCCATCCCCCTCCTCCTCAGCCCTTGGGCTGCGTATATAGTGAGGGGGAGGTGGTTGTTTTCTCTTATTTCATTAGACTTTCTAGGAATTACAGATGGGTCCTTGCTGTTACAAAATAGCCCGTAGTATGCATATTTTTCTCCCCCAACAGCTTTGATATTATTTGAGCATATTTTCTCTCCGAACAATACTACCCGGGTTGTCTCTTGATTATTGTTTCAGAAAAATAATTTATATGCCAGTGCAAAGTCTATGCCAACAGTATGCCGAGTCAGCTCGAGGGCTACGCCACCGCGCACCTCACCGACTCACTACTTTGTCAGCTCTGGGGCTGCGCCATCGCGCACTGCCACGCCGAGCCACTACTTCGTCAGCTCGATGGCTGCGCCATTGCGCACCGCGCCGAGTCACTACTTCGTCAGCTCGAGGGCTGTGCCACCATGCGCCTCGCCGACTCACTACTTCGTCAGCTCAGGGGTTGTGCCGTCGCGCACCGCCGCGCCGAGGCACTACTTCGTCAGCTCGGTGGCTGCGCCATTGCGCACAGTGCTGAGTCACTACTTCGTCAGCTTGAGGGCTGCCGTGCGCCTCACCGACTCACTACTTCGTCAGCTTAGGGGCTGCGCCGTCGCGCACCGCGCAGACTCACTACTTCGTCAGCTCAAGGGTTGTGCCGCCGTGTGCCTCGCCGACTCACTGCTTCGTCAGCTGAGGGGCTACGCCGCCGCGCGCCTCGCTGACTCACTACTTCATCAGCTCGAGGGCTGCGCCGTCGTGTGCCTCACTCGCTGACTCGGGATGCTATTGTCTCAACTCGGGAGGCTACGTCACCGTCTCGTCGACTCGGGAGGCTACACCATCGTCTACGCCGTGTATCGTTATCAAGACTGCTCGGATGAATAAGCTATTGGACCCTCAACCTAATTTATGCTAATCAGCTTAATGCTCGGGGGCTGCATGGCTGGATACTAGTGAATTTTTTCGAAGACAACAAAGCAAGACACTTGGAAGGCTACGAAGCAAGACAGTTCATAAAGCAGAATTTGGACCTTCATGCTGATTGTTTCTCAAGTCAACTTGAAGCTCGGGGGCTACCCTATGGGGTGCACCTTGGTGGTGCACCCGAAGGAATAGAGTGTTGGTCAAAAGGAGATTTTATTAAGTCAGAAGATTGTGCAGGCAAAGGATGAATTCGGAACTGAGGATTTCTTTGGGGTCTCGGGTTAATTATTTTAAGAATTAACTCGAGCCTCGGGGGCTTGTGGGGGATAGATATCCCGTGGGTCTTCATGGAGCGTATTTTCTACCTGGGACATTGGAGGGCCCAACCTAGAAGACGACTGATTGACTCAGCGCACAAGACAAGGACTCCATGTGTACAAGGAAGATCTAAGAAGAATCGTAGTAGGAGATGTAACCAATCCTAGTAGGACTAGAACTCCTTGTAATCCAAGCCACGCCGGACTATATAAGGCGGGTTAGGGATCTCTCTCAACAACACAATTCTCCATCTCCCTCAACCTCATATGCCCTCATTGTACCCTCGAGAGCTCAAATCAATACAATTAGCCCCAAACAGTACATAGGGTATTACGCATCTCGTGGTCCGAACCTGTATAAATCATGTTTCCCTTATGTTTTATGTTCTTCGTCGCATCTCAAAGCGAACCATCGAACTATAGTCGATATCGCCAACCCACAAAAGCATCCCGTGGTACATCCCGTGGTGCATTGCCAGCACAAAACACCGATAACACACGCGTCCAGAATATGAACCAACCCTGCCGTAGTTATGCTGAATGGAAGGTTAAGGGTTGCGCCTTCCCCCTGTATAACCAGAGCCTAAGTTCCTCTTTCCTTCACATTGCTATTGCCCTCCAAACGACCACTTCGAGTCCACCAAAAATTCCATTTCTTCTCCACCAACACCATGGCTGGCGGCAAGAGGAAGAAGCACGCAGGCCCATCCAAGCCATCAAAGCACCAATTCTCCGATGAGGAGGATGAGTATTTCTATGGCGGTTTCGACGGCAAAGGTAGCCCGAGTGTGAGAAACAAGCCCTAAAAGGTAGAGGTTTCGGTGATTAATGACAACCTAATGTCGTTTACTAATGAGTTCATGCTTTGAAGGTTTCTTATTAGAAATTGAGCTCATTGGTTGATTAAAAGAGAACCCCCAATTTCAAATTCCATTGGACGGCTTGTGGTTTGATCGAGCTAGCAAGAAGATCGGGTGTTTCCCTAGCTCTAAGTGCTAAAAGGTGAAGAAGGGCACTTAGTTTCCTCTTTGCTAGTTCTAGTCGAGCCGTACTATCAAGAGAGGTTAAGGTGAGTAGCTTGAGTCACTTCAATTCGAGAAGTCTCTAACTTTTGAATGCATCTAGGTCCTAAAGCTCAATCACCCTAAAACATGCCAAAACACGCTCACTTTTGTCGAAAAAATCAAGAGAAAGCCCTCCGAAAAACTTTACAAAACACCATTTGAAAACAGCGCTTAAAACCAGATTTTTATGCACCACCGGACTGTCTAGTGGCAGTCCGGTGGCGCAAAAACCTAGCGCTAAGGTTGTGTCGTTCGGTGGTGTCCGGTGCCACCACCGGACGATATAAACCGAGGGCTTAGTTTTCTTTCATCCCAGGCAAAACCACCGTACAGTCCGGTGCACCACCGGACGTTATAAACTGAGGGGTTGCTAAGTGGCCTTAGGCAAACCCACCACCGGACTATCCGGTGGCTCTAAGGTCCTTGGCGCGAAATGGGGATTTGAATTTTACATACCACCAGACTGTCCGGTGGCAACGCACTGGACTGTCTAGTGGGTACGTAGAAAAACGGTTGGAGCTCCCCAACGGCTAGTTTTGGTACTCCAACATATTTAAAGGCTCCCCCAACCCTCATTTCTCACCTTTGCAACCTAGGAACACTCATATACACTCAAAGGTCACCTACACCACCAATTCCACACTAAATCTTGAGCTTTGGGCGAGAGACTTGAAGATAAGAGAACTCCTTGATTGGGGTTGAATGAAGTGAAGCCAAAGCTTGTTACTCTTGGTGATTGTGATCACCTAGACGGTTGCGGTCCTGCGTTCCACGAGCTCTCGGAGCTTGTGGGAGAAGCGAAGCAAGCCCTTTGTGAAGGGATTGTAACTGGCTCAAGGTCGCCGGTCCGGAGCGGAGAAGAGCTACATCAAGAAGAGGGCACTTGGTCCGTGGATCAAGGGGTTGCTTGACCTCTGCGAAGGTCACTTTGCCAACCTCATTCCTTGCGAGGTTTGAGGCCGGCATCATTACGAGGAGCCCGCGAGAGCACAGCCTTGCGAGGGGCGCCAAACGAGGAGTAGGGGGTTGAGACCGTGTGTCTTCCCGAACCTCGGGAAAAAATCCTTGTGTCTTCTCTTTGCATTCCCGTATTTACTTTCCTAGAATTACATGCTTGGCTCTAGGTTGCAAACATTTTGACACGTGTAGTTCATTAGGATCACTTGTTTTGGGACTTGTGCGATAAGATTTAATTTTGAGTTTCGAAATTAGAAGTCCTATTCACCTCCCCTCTTGGACATCTTGATTCTTTCAATTGGTATCAGAGCCAAGTGCTCATTGGTTGAGACTTCACCGCCTTGAGCAAGATGTCTAATGGGAAAGGCCCTCTGTCCGTGTTCAATGGCGACGACTTCCCATATTGGAAGGTCCGTATGGAGTCGTACATGGAAGCCATTGACCCACTTCTCTATACCGCGGCTATCACCGGCTTTCCCGCCGTGGTCAATAAGGATAAGCCTGCTACGTTGGAGCAAAATTACGAGAAGTGAAATGCCAAGACTTGTAATGTTCTCTTCTGTGGCTTGTGCAAAGAGGTTTTCAATCGCGTGAGAACTATCAAGGACGCGCACAAGCTATGGGAAGAGATTTGTGCGCTCCATGAGGAAACCTTAAGCGAGAGAGAGCAACGCCATAGCACTCTTAGCAAAAAGCTAAGTGATTTCCGCATGCTTTCACATGAAAATGCTAATCAAATGTATTCTCACTTGAATGTGCTTGTAGAGATCAACGGTCTTGGTTTGACTCAAATCAAGGAAGATAATATGGCAAGGAAGATATTGGACCTTCTTCCGGTCGACTAATATGGCCACATTGTCACAGTTTTTCACCAAACCGAACTCTCCAAGGCTACTTCGTCCGGTGTGCTTGGAAAGATCAATGCATATGAAATGTACATGCACATCACACCAGATGCGGAGCTTTCAAACAAGAAGAAGGAAATTGCCCTCAAGGCAAGCCCATCAAAAGAAAAGAAGTCTACCCCTTAGAAAATCATCGTGGTGGACACCCAAGAAGAAGATGAGCAAGAAGAAGAGGATAGTGATGATGAGGTGGCCCGACTTGTGCACAAGGTCACTTGTGCCTTAGGTCGCCTTGACAAGAAGGCATCAAGTACTCCTCAAGCCAGAAGAAGTTCTTCCCATCCAAAAAAAAGCTTGAAGAAACGGAGTGCTACAAGTGTGGCAAACTTGGCCATCTCTCATATCAATGCCGAGTTGCCACTAAGAAGAAGCAAGAAAAGAAGAAGTACTAGAATGACTCAAGTGATGAGTCAAGCGATGATGAGAAGAAGAACATTAAGAAGGCCCCCAAACAATTCAAGAAGAAATTCTTCAAGAAGAGGGGCAAAGCTTATATAGGGGAGTGGATGATCGGTGAGGACTATTCAAGCAACTCATCGGACTTAAGTGAAGATGAAAGTGAAGGTGTTGCCGGGCTTGCCATAGCCACCACCACTACTCCAACTCCGGCGTCACCAACGTCTTCATCCACATCTCACCTATGCCTTATGGCCAAGGGAGACAAGGTAAAAACCTTTGATTCTTCCGATGATGATGACGACTTGCCTTCCTATGATGAACTTGCTAGCTTGGTCCAAGAACAAAACAAGGCTCTTAGCAAGTTGAGTGCTAAACTTGACAAGGCAAAAGTAGAGAACAAGAGTCTCAAAGTCAAGTGCAATTGAGATAATGACAAGTTATGATCATGGCAAGCTTGATCAAATGGAGAAGAAAATTGCTTGTCTTGAGGAAATCAACAAGAAGCTTGTATCAAGCAACAAGGAGCTTGAAGTGATCAAAGAAACACAAGACAAAAGCTACAATATAATCAAGAAGTTTCACATTGAGCAAGCTCAAGAAATCAAATAGCTAAATGAGACATTAGATGAGGTGAATAAGTGCTACAGGGTGTTGGCAACCTCTCATGAGGAGCTTTGTGAAATAAATCGCATATTGCAACTCCATAGCATTGTGCTTGACGAAGCTAAAAAAGAGTTAGAGGCAACACTTCAAGAAATCAACTCAATTCACAAGAATTATGAATCTCCCAATGACATCAAGTCTTGTGAGAAAACATGTGTACCCAAGAGTGAGCATGCGAAGCTTGTGATTGAATTTGAGAAGCTTAAGAACAAGAAGAGTGAATTTCCCAATGCACTCAAAAAAGACAAGAGGTGTACTCAATGCAAGAACAAGGCTATAAATGAGAAAGATGCAAGTATTCTTATCAAGCTCAAGGATGAGAATGACAAACTCAAGCAAGAAGTAAAAAGTATGCAATCCAGCTATGGTTCCTTGCTTAAGGGCAACACCAAGTATCATGAGATATTGTCTTTCCAAGCCGTGAACTTTGAGAAGAATGGTCTTGGCTACCCACCGTTCAAGGACCACCTTCCATCAAGATTGAGAAGCCTAAGTGGTGCACCGAGTGCTTGACCGAGGGTCATTTCATGTTTGAGTGCAAAGCACCGACCAACAAAATCAACAAGCAATTGAGGGCATTTGATTTTGATGCTCACTACTTGGTAAGAGATTGTCAAATGGACAAGTGAATGTCCAATTCCTAGGCAAGAAGGATGAGACAAGACCCAAGAAGCTATGGGTGCCCAAGACACTTATTCCCAAGATTGTTGATCAAAATGAAAAATGGACACCTAAGCCTAAGTCAAAGGTTGCACCTATTCTTAGATGGGTGCCCAAGTCTCAAGCCTGATTTGCTTGTGTGTAGGTGAACTACAAGATCGGAGGATCACATTGGGTGATGGATAGTGGATGTACTCAACATATGACCGGTGATTCCCGGATGTTCACCTCACTTAGTGAAAATGTGAAGGATTATGACAAAATCACATTTGGTGACAACTCCAAGGGCAAGGTTGAAGGATTGGGCAAGATTGAGATCTCAATTGAATATTGATCTCTAATGTGTTGCTAGTTGATTCTTTGAACTTCAATCTCTTGTCGGTTGGTCAATTGTGTGACTTGGGTTTCCAATGCCTATTCAAGCCAAATGAAGTAATCGTGAGCAAAATTGATGGTGGTGAAGAAGTTTTCAAGGGATTCCGACACAATAATCTTTGCCTTGTTGACTTCAACTCAAAGAAGGCCAATTTGCAAGCATGTTTATTCTCCAAGAATTCAATGGGTTGGTTGTGGCATAGAAGGCTAGCTCATGTTGGAATGAGTACACTCAAGAAGGTGATGAAGAAGGATTTGGTCTTAAAGGATATCACATTTGAGAAGGACAAATTGTGTTGTCAAGGCGGCAAACAAGTTGCAAACACTCATCCAAGCAAGACATTCATGTCAACTTCAAGGCCACTAGAATTACTTTATTGGATCTTTTTGGTCCTACCACTTACACAAGTATTGGTGGCAATAACTATGGTTTTGTTATTGTTGATGACTTCTCAAGATACACATGGGTATACTTTCTTGAGGACAAGACCGAAGTGGCACTTGTCTTTAGCAAGTTTGCCAAAAGAGCTCAAAATGAATTCAACACTTCGATTGTGAAGATTAGAAGTGACAATGTAAGAGAATTTGACAACACCAACATTGTAGAGTATTGTGATGAGGTTGGAATCAAACATGAGTTCTCTGCTACATACACTCCTCAACAAAATGGTGTAGTGGAGAGGAAGAATAGGACTCTCATCACTCTCGCAAGGTCAATGCTTGATGAATATGGCACTAGTGAGAAGTTTTGGGCCGAAACTATCAACACTGCTTGCTATGCCTCCAACCGGTTGTACCCTCACCGCCTCCTTGACAAGACTCCATATGAATTGCTCAATGGGAGAAAACCCAATATCTCATACTTTCGGGTGTTTATATGCAAATGCTGTATCTACAAAAAGCGCCAACACTTGTGTAAGTTCCAAAGGCGTCGTGATATTGGTTTCTTACTTGGTTACTCATCAAAGTCCAAAGTATACCGTGTATTCAACAATGCCACCGGCATAGTTGAAGAGACGTATGACATGGAATTTGATGAATCTAATGGCTCCCAAGGAGCACATGTTGATGTTGTGGATATAGATGAGGAACCACTTGTAGAGGTAATGAAAAATATGCCAATTGGTGACATCAAGCCAAAAGAGGATGAAGATGAAGTATAAATTGTTGATCAACCACGCTCTTCCATGGCACCTCAAGATGGTAGTGAACAAGATAAAATACTTCCAAATGAAGATGTTCATGTACCTCAAGAGCAAATTGATGAGCAAGCTCAAGATGTTGATGCACCGGTTCAAGCACCTCAAGTGGCACCTCAATGAAGAAGTCAACTCACAAGTGGACACCCTAAGGAACTCATCATTGGTAGTCCTACAAGAGGTGTGACAACAAGGTCCCGCAATACGGCCGCATTTGTTCAAGCCTACTCTTTTGTCTCTAGCATCGAGCCTACAACAATTGATCAAGCCTTACTGATTCGGATTGGGTGAATGCCATGCATGAAGAGCTCAACAATTTCACAAGAAATGAAGTTTGGACACTTGAAGCTAAACCAAAGGGTGCTAGAGTGATTGGAACAAAGTGGGTCTTTAGGAACAAGCAAGATGATGAAGGCAATATTGTGAGAAACAAGGCAAGGCTAGTAGCAAAGGGATACTCTCAAGTTGAAGGAATTGATTTTGGAGAGACCTTTGAACCGGTTGCAAGATTGGAGGCTATTCAGTTCCTATTGGCTTATGCCACTCATCACGACATGAAGCTATATCAAATAGATGTAAAGAGCGCATTTCTCAACGGCTATATCAATGAGCTAGTATATGCTGAGCAACCACCCGGCTTTGAAGATCCAAGCAATCCCAATCATTTATATATGTTGTCCAAAGCTCTCTATGAATTAAAGCAAGCACCTCGAGCTTGGTACTTAGGGACTTCCTCATTGACAAAGGTTGGTTTTACAATTGGCCGAGTTGACACCACCCTATTCACCAAGAAGACGGACAATGATATCTTTGTTTGCCAAGTGTATGTTGATGATATTATCTTTGGCTCTACAAATGAAGAGTATTGCAAGAAGTTTGGCAATATTATTGCAAAGGAATTTGAGATGTCAATGATCGGCGAGCTCACATTCTTCCTTGGGCTTCAAATCAAGCGATTAAAAGAAGGGACTTTCATCTATCAAGAAAAATACACAAGAGATCTACTCAAGAGATTCAAGCAATTAAAAGAAGGGATTTTCATCTATCAAGAAAAATACACAAGAGATCTACTCAAGAGATTCAAGATGGATGATTGCAAGTCAATTGAAACCCCTTGGCAACTAATGTAAAGCTTGAAGCCGATGAAAGTGGTTTAAAGGTGGACCAAACACTCTATCGGTCCATGATAGGTTCGCTTCTCTACTTGTGTGCTTCTAGGCCGGATATCATGTTTAGTGTGTGCTTGTGTGCCCGATTTCAAGCCGATCCCAAGGAGTCCCACCTCACCACGGTGAAGAGAATCCTAAGGTATCTCAAGCACACCCCTAGCATAGGCTTGTGGTACCCTAAGAGCGCTAGTTTTGAACTCTTGGGCTACTCGGATTCGGATTTTACCGGATGTCGAGTTGAGCGTAAGAGTACCTCCGGGGGTTGCTACTTGCTAGGGCGCTCGCTCGTTTCGTGGTCGTCTAAGAAGCAAAACTACGTATCCTTGTCCACCGCGGAAGCGGAATATATAGCGGCCGGGTCCTCTTGTGCCCAACTTCTATATATGAAGCAAACGCTCAAGGATTACGGAGTGGAGCTTACTAGGATCCCTCTCCTTTGTGACAACGAGAGCGCGGTTAAGCTTACCAACAACCTGGTCCAACACTCTTGAACCAAGCACATAGATATTCGCCATCACTTTATTAGGGACCACGTCGCAAAGGGAGACATCCTCTTGCGAAATGTGAGAACTAAGGAGCAATTGGCGGGCATCTTCACTAGAAGTTAGCTCAATGTTGACGGTCGTAATCTCACGATATCGACCGTCAATTATCCACCAAATGAAGCTAAACAAGTAAAATATATGGACTAACCCTTACTATTAATGAGTCCCACAAGATGTACATGAATATTTGGATGCAGGTACCAAAATACACATAAAATGGTTGCAAACATGTCACATATCGAAGATGAGTAGAAATGGGAAAAGTGGGGTGGCCGCCCGACCACCCTCCAACGAGGTTTTGGGTCCCCGACCACGTGGAATGGCCCCTTGACCACTTCATGTGCCATGTCATCGATCTGGTGTCAAACAAACACAGAATGGTGAAGATCCAACCATACAAGAGAGCATCCAATGTGTCACAAAGTGCTGGGACGAGGATTGGTGATTTCAAGGATCTGAGGGAAGCAACATGCAACAAATCGGAGGCAGACACGTGGCCACCTGGCCACGTGCCATTGCCGGCCGACCACCCCTCGGCGCATTTTTCACGTGCAACCAACCGTCCTAACTGCCAACCGACATGGGGAAGCAAGATCAGCCGTTGGATCAACTAAGGCGGTGGATCCCATAGCTGCCCGGCCATGGGGGGTGGCTGCCCGACCACCCACCTAGGTCGGCCGGCCACCGACTTAGTCCCTCCACCGACCTAGTACACATATAAATACCCCCTCATTTCCTAGGCTATAAATAGGCCCCGAGAGCTCATTTGCAAGGTGTGGAGTAGAGTTGAGTTGAGAGTTCTATCTAAGAGTGCTTCACTCTTTTCTTAGTAGTTAGGATAGTCCTGGGAGTTAGAGTTGAGTCGAGCTTTGCCTCAGAGTCTTTGGAGTTACCTTCGAGTCTCTGGTAAAACTCTTGTATCTTTTGGATTCAGATTATCTTCAATATAATTCAGTTATATTCAAGTCTTGTTATTCTTGCGGGTGCTATAACTCAACCCTAGACTTAGACGCTAGGCTCTGGTTAGATCCTCTCCTCTGATCCAGGAAGATCTATCGTTGTTCAAACTTCGCGTTTATAGCTTGCCATCCTCTCCACGCAGCTTTGCTTGGTAGCCCCACTCGGTGACAGCGTGTGGTGTGCCTGTGTAGTTCAGGCCCGTCATTCGGGAGGCCCGTAGGTGTTAGCCAGACTCTCTTTTGGGACCTACTATCTACCCCTGGTACCCTCGAGACTCTGGAATTCGCTCGATGCAAGACCCTGGCTTGTTTATTTGAATAGCTTAGTTAGACACGGATAATCTTTGTAGCCGATTAGAATAGAGTTTGGTGACTTTATCTCACTCGTTGTCCTCCCAGGCAACTATACCTTTCTACAGATAGCTTAGATAGATATCCTCCTCCACCATACACCTATCTTTATCACATTTACCCCTGTTCAACTACTAGTTGGTATAATTTATCCAAGTTTACAGTTCATTCGATTTGAGTCTATTCAATTACACTCTTGAGCCTACCGCTTCCCTGTGAAAATTTACGATACTCGGAATACTCTGAGTGAAAGGCTACAGCGGTCTTCGTGCGCTTGCGGAGTAAAACCTGTAAAGGCTAAGAGACGCCAACAAGCTTTTCTGGCGCCGTTGCCGGGGAAGCAATTGGCCAAGAGATAATTGATATCTCATATCGAATGTATACTTGATAGATTTTACTGCTAGTTGTTAACAGGCTCACTTTGCTCTGTTGTTTTGTTGTGGTTGCAACAGAAAGGTGTATGACTGGTTTCAACCTGCCGGAAAACTTCCACAATAACCCAGTCACTGCTCCGGAAAGTCCGTCGCAAGACTATTCACGGACAGAGACCTGTACCTGGTGAGAGCATTGACGACTTGTTCAGTCGGTTTCAATCGATTGCCAACAAGATTCGTGCTAATGCAAGAAATGGGGCTTTGCCGTACGACGATCATGAGCAGGCTTGCAAGCTACTCTTTGCCTTGGATCGTAGTATTTGGCAAATGAAGAAGGAGTCTATAGTTGAGTCAAGTGGCTATGAGACTCTCACCATAGACGAGATGTATAGCAAGTTGAAGGCTCCGGAGGTTGACGCTTAGGCGCAGTCCAGAATGAGCGGACCAACTCCTAAGTCCCTAGCTCTTATGTTTGGCCCTAGTAGTGGTGGTGCTGCTAACGCTAACCCTTCTATTGGCTATGTTTTGTCCTTGATTGCAGCTAAGGAGGAGGAACTGGAGGCTCTTGATGATGATCAGCTGTGTTTACTCTCCAACAAGTTCCAGCGTCTCTACTCCAACATGATGAGCCGCAAAAGAGGTGACAAGTTCCAGTGCTACGAGTGTGGGAAGACGGACCACTTCATCGCCAACTGCCCCTAGAGGAGAGCTCAGGAGAAGTACTCCGCCGGCAAAGATTACAAGTACAAGGGCGAGTACACCTCCGTCAAGAAGAAGGGCAAGTGCAAGGGCGACAAGAAGAAGCGACCGTACTTTAGCAAGAGGGAGTTCGTGAAGCAGTACCAGAAGCACGCGCAAGAGCACGACCGTGCTTTCCTCGCCAGCTTGAGTGACTGCGATGACACTTCCAGCGACTCCGGCTCCGACAACGACGATGATGGTGAGAAGAAGATTGTCGGACACGCCGGACTCTGCTTCTTCGGTGACCAGATCGGCTACTGTACCATGGCGATCAAGGGTGATCAAACCGGCTCCACCGACTCTGACTTCTGCAACAAGTCCAACGCCAAGCCTCAGGTGAGCGATGATGATGAGGCAATGTTTACTGCTTTGAAAAACCAGAATCGCTTGCTTAGAGTTGCTGCTAAGGACCTTAGCTTACTAATGCTAAGGTTGCTACTTTAGAGGCTGAGCTTGAGACTTTGAAGTCTAAACTTGATTGTGCTTTGAATGATCTGTCTGCTGCTAAGGAAGCTTGTGCTGTTGCCGATGAGATTGAGTGCATTGATTGTCAAGTTCTACCTGTTGAAATTGCTAATCTCCATGCTAAGCATGCTAGTAATGTAGATATGCTTCATTCTACCACCGCAGCGTTAAAGGAGTTGAAGGCTAGGCCAACTTTGCTTGCCAAGTGTGATGTTTGTCATACACTTAGAAAGGAGTTGGAAGAAACTAGGGCTGCCTTGAGGAAGTCTGAAAAGACTGCTAGCCCTACTAGTGTTGATTGCTCTAAGTGTAAGGATCTTGGTGACTTGCTTGATACGTTAGCCATTGAGAAGGTTCAGCTGGAGGATCAGAACACCTATGTTAGAACCATTCTCAGTTGGATTTCTGCTAGGGAACCACAGCTTGGCATGATTATTTCCTCTTTCAAGTTGAGTGACAAGTTGGGGGTTGGTGATAACCCACCTGAGATACCTCCTGAGAGCTCCAAGCAAGGTGCTAAGAGGAATGTTCCTCCTAAGCCCACTCCAGAGCCAAAGGGCCAGCCCAAGAACCAAAACCAACCAAAGGGTGCTCCACCCAAAAGGTACGTGTGTGACTACTGCCATAGGGAGGGTCACCTAGTGGAGTTTTGCTACCGCAGGTTGAGGGCTGAGAGGCATGAGGTTGAGATGAGGAATGAGGACAGGTACTACCAGGGTGGTAGACCTGCTGTTGAGACTCGGCGTGAGGATAGGCGAGACCGCTGGCCACGTCATGTAGGTGGAGGTAGAGGAGACCACTTTCCTCGTGGTGCTCCAGGTGGTGGTGGACGTTTTGCCGGCAGGGCACCGGGTCGTGAGCAGTACGGCTACGGTTCACCTAACCGAGGTTTTCAGAGACCACGCTTTGATAGACGTGGTGATAGGTAGTTTCAGGCTCTGCGGGATTGGGGACAAGGGATGTTGGACTATGATTTTGCTAACCCTTCTTTTGAGCAGATGGCTCGGCACTGGTTTGCTTCTTTTCAGACTAACCCCATTGTCTGACCATATGCTCACCCCATGAACCGCTATTGATGCAGGATGGAGGCCCGGAGAACATATGGCTAATGGATTCCAGTTGATCGCGCCACATGACCGGTAATCACAGATGGTTCTTCAGTCTCACCCCAGTGAGTTCCAGCGAGCATATTATTTTTGGGAACAAAGGTATAGGGAAGGTTAGAGGTGTTGGTGCTGTTCCTGTTTCTGAGAGTTTTATCCCGAGGGATGTTGCTTTGGTTGGTAACCTTGGTTACAACCTTCTCTCTGTTTCGCAACTTCTCGAGGAAGGATATGAGGTGCGCTTTAAGAAGGGTTGTTCTCGTGTTTTGGATGCTCGAGAGTCTTTGGTTTGTCCTGTTTTGCCTTTTGGGAAGGTTTTTCGTGTTGACTTCTCGAGCTCCTCTAGTCCTTCTCGGTGTTTGGTGGCCGGTCCCTCCTCTGATTTATGGAAGTGGCATAGGAGGCTTGGTCTTTGATTTGCTTGTAAAGCTTAGCTCACTTGATCTAATCCGAGGATTGCCTAAATTGAAGAGTGAGCATGATCTTGTGTGCCATCCTTGTCACCACGGGAAGATGGTGGCTGCTTCTCACACACCTGTTAATCAGGTGATGATGGCTCGTCCTGGGGAGTTGCTCCACATGCATACTGCAGGACCTTCTCGGGTGCGGTCTGTTGGTGGGAAGTGGTACGTTCTTGTGATCGTGGACGATTTTTCTCGTTGGTCTTGGGTGCATTTTATGGAGAGTAAGGATGAGGCCTTTGAGTTTGTTCATGACTTGGTTTTGAGGTTGAGAAACGAATCAGGACATGCCATGAGAGCTTTACGCAGTGACAATGGCTCAGAATTCAAGAATGACCGTTTCAAAACCTTTTGCCATAGCCAAGGTCTTGAACACCAGTTTTCGTCTCCATATGTTCCCCAGCAGAACGGGGTGGTTGAGCGCAAGAATCGGACCCTTGTTGAAATGGCCAGGACGATGCTCGATGAGCATATGACTCCTAGAAAGTTTTGGGCCGAGGCAATCAACACCGTGTGCTACGTGTCAAATCGTATTTTCCTACGAGCTGTCCTTAACAAGACATCGTATGAGCTACGATTTGGGCAGCAGCCCAAAGTGAGCCACCTGCGGGTGTTCGGCTGCAGGTGCTTTGTGCTCAAGTAGGGGAACTTGGACAAGTTCGAACCTCGCAGTATTGACGGAGTTTTTCTTGGTTATGCCACGCACTCGCATGCATACCGCGTTTCGCTCTTGGACTCCGGCAGGATTGTAGAGACTTGTGAAGTTACTTTTGATGAAACTATGCCTTGCACAACCCCTGGCTTTGAGCTTGCAGGTGATGATGAGATAGGTACTACCATCTTTGAGGATGATGAGGAAGATGTTGGTGTTTCTGGTGGTACTGCGCCGGCTGCAGCTCCAGAACCTGCTGCTTCACTTTCAGAGGACGATGAGGGAGCTCCAGTACCTTCTCCTTCGACCACATGGGAGCAACCTCCACTCGATCCACCTGTACATGCAGCAGGGCCCGCTGAGGACGTTGGGGAGATGATCACCGAGCCACAGCCGTCTCAGATGGTCCAGCGGGATCACCCTTCAAGGAACATCATTGGTGGCCTGAATGAGAGAGTTACTAGATCCAGGTCTACTTCTCTTGCTCAATTTGAACATTCTGCTTTTGTTGCTTCTTTTGAGCCTCATGATGTTGGACATGTTTTATCTGATGCAAACTGGGTCAATGCCATGCATGAGGAGTTAGATTATTTTGAGAGGAACCATGTTTGGGTTTCAGTTGAGCGTCCACCACACTGCAATCCTATAGGAACCAAGTGGGTTTTCAAAAACAAATAGGGAGAGGATGGAGTTGTGGTGAGAAACAAGGCAAGACTTGTTGCTCAAGGTTTTTGCCAAAAAGAGGGGATAGACTATGAGGAGACCTTTGCCCCTGTAGCCAGATTAGAAGCCATTCGCATTCTTTTAGCCTTTGCAGCTTCGAAAGGGTTCAAGCTGTTTCAGGTGGATGTGAAGAGTGCCTTCCTAAATGGGTTTATAGAGGAAGAGGAGGAAGAGGTCTATGTGAGGCAACCCCTAGACTTTGAGCATCCCAAATTTCCTAACCGAGTGTTCAAGTTGCAGAAGGCTTTGTATGGCCTGAAGCAAGCTCCCCGGGCTTGGTATGAGAGACTTAGGAAATTTTTAGTTGACCAGGGTTTCCAGATGGGGAGTGGAGACAAGACTCTTTTTCTCCTTAAGCATGGCAAAGATCTTTTGATTGTTCAGATTTACTTGGATGATATCATCTTTGGTGGCTTTTCTCATGCTTTGTGTAGCAAGTTTTCTAAGCAGATGAGCAGGGAGTTTGAGATGAGCATGATGGGGAAACTTCAGTTCTTCCTTGGGCTCCAGATCAGGCAGACTCCACAGGGTACCTTCGTCCACCAGAGCAAGTACACGAGGGACCTACTCCAGAAGTTTGAGATGGCAGATGCTTCGCCTCAGATGACTCCGATGAGTACGTCTACTGCTTTGGACGCTGATGAAGATGGCAAGGAGGTTGACCAGAAGGTGTACCGAGGGATGATCGGGTCGCTGCTGTACTTGACTGCTACGAGGCTAGATATACAGTTCGCTGTAGGTCTGTGTGCTCGTTTTCATGCGTCCCCGAGGGAGTCACACCGCACCGCTGTCAAGCGGATCTTGAGGTACATCAAATTTACCCCGGAGTTTGGGCTTTGGTACTCCGCGGACTCTTCTCTTTCCCTCCTTGGCTTTTCGGATTCGGATCATGCTGGGTGCCGGATAGACCGCAAGTCTACTTCTGGTATTTTTTAGTTTTTGGGTACTTCTCTAGTCTCCTGGTCTTCTCGTAAGCAGTCTAGTGTAGCTACTACCATATGTGAGGCAGAGTATGTTGCCGCTGCTAGCTGTTGCTCCTAGATTCTATGGATGCTTGCTACCCTGAGAGACTATGGCCTTACCTATGGAAGGATTCCCATCTTGTGTGATAGTTCCAGTGCCATTAGTGTTGCTAAGAACCAAGTTCTTCACTCTAGGACTAAGCACATAGATGTGAGATATCACTTCTTGAGAGATAACTATGAAAAGGGCATGATAGATACCTTTGCTAGGTTGAGAGGGGAGTTAGGTGTTTGCTTTCCCTTTTAGTCAGGGGGAGTTTTGGTAGCTTTTAGGTTTTCTTTTGGTTTTTCCTTTGCTTTTTGCTTTCTTTTGCTTCTTTATGCATTTTGTATCATATTCATGCATTGCATCATGTACATTTGTAGTATACACTAGCATTTGAGCTCTGTTGGTATGAGTAGTTAGTATTTACTTGTGCTAGATTGTACATTGCTTGCTTGATCATGGATGGCTTCAGCTCTTTTGGATCTATTGAATGCTATTTGTGAGCTAAGTCATTTTGTTTTTCTGAAAATTTTTGAACATGATCACCACTAGACTTGGCTACCTAGCATGTGTAGGAATATTGAATGCCTATGCTATCTTTCCATGCTTGGTTGTGCTAGTTGTCTACCTTTGCAAGATGTTTGCCTAAGCATTTATGATACCTTGCATAAATTTGAAATTTTGAATTAAAATATCAAGTATTTGGTATCTTTTGAGCTGAAATGAAAAGATCCAGGTGGGTTTGCTTTGTCACATTGACTTGGCACGAGACTGCTCATCTTTGCACCTTTGTGAGAACTTGGCCACGGCTGTGAATTGTTGGCGGTCGATAAAATCTATTTTCGACCACCAATACTTCATGTTTGAGAGCATAATTTATCAATGATTCATGTATTACTAACCGGTTCCACGAGTTGTGCATAAAAGATGGATGCAGGAGCATATCATGTCAAAATATCGAAGGAATGTACAAAATGAAGTCAATGTGACAGAGTAGAGAGCTACTGGGCTCAGGGCCTGGTCGGCCGGCCACCCAAGGTGGCCGCCCGACCACCTAACTGCGTCGGCCGGCCACCCCTCTAGATCGCCCGGCCAATAGGAGCCCAATGTCAGCTCTCAGCCCAACTCAGCCTAGCTGAGGTGACCGCCCGACCACTTACCATGGTCGCCCGGCCACGTCACCAATCCATCTTTCGACCTGCATGCAATGAAGCACAAAAGGAGTTAAATGCAACCGTTGGATCAGGAATCCAATGCATCCAAGGGTCAGAAGAACGTCATGCAACGAATCGGTGACGTCAGCAATCCAGGGCAGTGGCCACCCGACCAATGAGAGTGGTCGGCCGACCACCCCAACGACTCATTTTTCACGTGCACCGAATCTAATAACTACCAACCGACCCCAGGAATGCATATCAACCGTTGGATGGTCAAAGGCGGCAAGATGAGTGGTCGCCCGACCACCCTTGAAGGTCGGCCGGCCACCCCCCCAGCCGCCCGGACACCGACCTACCTCCACTACCGACCTAGAGCACCTACAAGTACCCCCCTCGGTCTCCAAGCTATAAATACCTCCCACTTGCAAGGTGTGGTGGATCAAGAGAATACTAGTGTGGTTGTGTAGTTGAGTGTAGAGTATAGTAGTGAAGCCACCCTTGGCATTGTAGAGAGAGCCAAGTTGTATCAAGAGTGAGTAGTGAGTTGTAGAGTGAAGGAGTCGGATTTCTCTTCGATATTCTATTCCTGAGCTCTCAGCCTCAGAGGGATTATTACTCTATTTCCAGGATTGAGTAAAGTTCCTTGCTCCCTTCTTTATTTATTTTATACTTACTTTATTTACTTATTTAGTGCTTTGCTCAGTAGTTTACGGGTGCCAAGTGTGCTCTGTGTAGTTTAGCTATACAGTTGTGCTTGCTCTCTGGCTTCGAACCAGAGTAGTAGTAAGCTCGGTTGTGTAGACGTGGTGTCTAGACTAGAGTTTACCTTGGAAGGTGTCTTGTCCCATGCAGTTTTGGTTGGTAGTCCCACCTGGTGACAGCTGGTGTGTGTCCTGTGTAGTCCAACCCCATCGTTCGGATAAGTTGTCACCGACGCATAGCTGAGTTCTATAGTACCCGCCTTTCTCGTCTGGGTTATCAGCACTCTGGTGCCCGGAAGTGGTTCTATAGCCTCGGTGTCCAAGTAAACCTGCTGAGTAGAATAGTAGTTTGTCTAGTAAAGTTAAGTTGTTTTATTTAAAGTAGTGAACCTGCTTTTCTCTGTCTTTTATCTCTACAATTGCTAGTTTCGCTGTTCGTTCCTACCTTTCTACGTTGAGTTACTCCTCGTTCCTCGTGGATTTCGATACCCTGGAATACTCTTGGGTGAAAAGCTACAACGTGTTTCCGTGCGCTTGCGGAATTTTTTCAGTAGGCTAAGAAATGCCAACATGAATGACTAAAACCTTGTCTTAAGCTTCTAATGGTCTTTCTAGGCCTAGGCTTGGCATTGGTTGGTAAGAAGTGGTCCGACAAGCAAATAACCCCTGGCACCTAAGTGAAACTTGCTGAAATTTCATTGGTATCAAATTCATAAGTGCAAGTCTCAAATTGCTTATGGCTATGTTAGATATCCTCCTCCACCATACACCTATCTTTATCACATTTACCCCTATTCAACTACTAGTTGGTATAATTTATCCAATTTTACAGTTCATTTGATTTGAGTCTATTCAATTACACTCTTGAGCTTACTGCTTCCCTATGGAAATTTACGATACTCAGAATACTCTGAGTGAAAGGCTACAGCGGTCTCCGTGCGCTTGTGGAGTAAAACCTGTAAAGGCTAAGAGGCACCAACACTCAACGTGCTAGATTCTAGAACGATCATGTAAGTTGCCTTGCCATATAATTTGCATCATATAGGAGTAAGTGCTTGCCTAAATGCTGCAAGATAGAGAGGAAGGGTCTAGCATGAGCCGGTGGAACTTGGTTTCGCTCATGGCTTGTTGAAAGGCTCCTCTTGAAGAAGCTTGCGGGGGGAGTAAATGTGGCAAGTGTAGATTTAAAATTCCGCGTGCATTGCACTCCTTGTCATATAGATGTGCACGCATGTTTCAATTCCTTTCCATGCTTGTTGTAGCTTGCTTGTGCATTGCATTCGGTAGTATCACAAAGGAGCACTCTTGATGATATCGAGACTTGTTCAATGTACAAGTTTCTCAAGTCATGAAAAGAGAATAGAGCAAAGGTCTAGTTTTGTTCTTCATGCTTATTGGGTCAAATCCCTCCGGGACAGGAGTTAATCATCTCTAGTTCTCCTACGGATAGACTCATACGTTTCTTGGATCTTAATTGCAAATTTTCCTGGATTTGGAGTTTATGCTTGAAAAACCAAAACTATATATAGCATGAGAAAATGCACCTATCTTAGAGGATTTGAGGAGTAAGGGTTTCACCTTGGATTGTCCATACTTGTATTTATTTGAATCTCCAAAAGTTGGACAAGAAAAGGAGTTATTCAGCGCTAATCGTGTCTGTGCATAGCCACCGGAGTGTCCGGTGGCACACCACCAGACTGTCCGGTGGGTGCACTTCCTTTCCTTCCAAAAACCGTCTCAGTCTATATCGTCCGGTGGCTCGCTCTCTTCTGTCCGACGGCTCGCTCTCTTCTGTCCGACGGCACCACCGGACTGTCCGGTGGCTAACCACCGGACCGTTCGGTGGCGGTACCGCTCCCTCTCGGGAAAGTTTAACTCTAGGTCTATATCGTCCGGTGGTATCCACCGGACTGTCCGGTGGCTCAGTGGCTTTCAATCTTCACTATCTCGGTCTATATCGTCCGGTGGTAACCACCGGACAGTCCGGTGGCTCACCACCAGACTATCCGGTGGGTCGATTGTTTTGTCCGGTGGCGTGTTGATGGGCCCAGTGAACACCTTATATTTATTTACTCCGCGAGGCCCACTCCTCACTTCCTCATTCTCTCTTGCCCCCGTGCCCTAGCCGCCGACCCACGCTGCTACACCACCGCCGCCGCTCCTCCTCCGCCGACGCCGCTCCTCCATCGTCGCGCCGCCGCAGTCCCGCGCCGCGCTGTCCTCCACCTCCACCGCCACCGGGCCCTCGCTGTTGGCCCTCTCATGCTTGCACCCGTGCCCTAGCGCGCCGCCGTCTTGCTGCCCTTCCACGCCGCTTTACGACGCAGCTCCGCGCTGCCGCCCCCGGGCTCTCATCTCTGACATCTTCCTCGTCGTTCTTCGTCCTCTCCTCTCCCGATCTACGTGGTGAGCCTTCAATCCTCTCTTTCCCTTTGCTTTCTTGCTTAATCTACCTAGGGGATTCTTTTTCCTAGGCTTTGTGGCTTGAGTTTGAACAAGGAATAAATCTCGATGTCAATGCACTTATGGAATAGAGTAATTTAGCCTTAATGTGAGATGGTCACGCATTTTGGTGAAAATTATTCTAAGGTTATCGCTTGACATACATGCCACAAATCCAAAACTCTATTTCTTGCTTTAGTTCTCACCTTATCTAGTTTATTCCTCGTATCTAATTTCTTCACATCTATCTATTCCTAATTGTGTGACCAATGGGTCGAGAGAAGGGAGATAAGGGCAAGGAGAAGGCTCTTGAGCCTCCCAAGAAGAAGAGGAAGACCCTCGAGGAGCGCGAGCGTGAGGCAGCTGAGCGTGCCGCTGCCGCGTTCGATGCGTTGGAGAGTCGCCGCGTAGGAGGGATTCGGATTGGAGAGCAGAGGCAGAACCCTCCTCGCAGCAGCCGACCACCTCCTCCGACTCCTCACAGTGCTTGCACCAGGCGGGCCACACCTCCTAATCCGCCACAGGAGCGTCAGTGACGTGGGACCGTCTCCCCCGCTGAGATCATAGCACAGCAGGAGGCCCAAGAGGCCCGGGCCAGGAAGGCTGCAGGGAGAGCACAGTGACAAAGCTAGGGCCAGAGGCAGGATGAGCCGGCTGAGCCGGCTGAGCAGCATGAGCAGAGTGAGCAGACACCGCCCTCGACAGCCTGGGATGAGTATGCCTTCTCCTCACTACTGGCGCCACCCGTTCTCCTTGGTCATGCTCGGCTGTCAGACTACAGGGCATACGAGGGTAGGAAGCTCAAGAAGCTTCGCTACTATCTCTCTTCAGCACAGTGGCAGCCTGAGCAGAGGGATCAGCGAGTGGACCCCCCGCTTCCAGACCCTCGACCAGGCTTGACTCTACGAGAGCTCCAGGGCAGTAGGGATGGGGCTGTTCCCCCATGTGTTTCTGAGTATTCCGAGGATGGGGACAGTTATTGGACAGAACCTGTATTGATTCTTCGAGCACATTCCCGGATTGACAGGTCTTCTAGAGCACATGCACGGTTACATGGAGGACTGGGTCCGCGTGTTCTACGCGACCCTCTACATCGGCGAGGATAGAGATTATATCCAGTTAATGTTCTAGGGTCACCCAGTCTGTCTCCACAAGCAGAACGTGGCACTCCTTCTTGAGCTTAAGCTGTCAGACCACCGCCTGCACACTGACGTGTACGGAGACTCCGAGCCACCTCGTCGCTCGAAGAATGAGCGGACAGCACTGACCGACGCTGAGGTGCGCTGCTTGTTTCGGGAGGGAGCACAAGAGAGGACACCGTGCCAGCTTACCCCAGAGGCTGGTGTGTTTCACAGGGTGATGCGCCGTACCCTCCTCCCGCGACTTGGTTACAGAGAGGGGATCACCACTTTACAGCAACACCTCCTCCGGGCTTTACTTCAGCGGATCCCCTTCTGTGTTGTGGATTTTCTTATAGCAGAGATGGAGGACGTGATCACCGACGGGATGGGTTCTCACAGGAGCTTCCCATATGCTCACTATATCTCCCACATGCTCAGTCGGATCGATGACGACCAAGGGTCCTCCCCTCTCCCGCAGATGAGGCTGTTCAGATAGATCACGACGAGCTTCCCGATACACAAGGCTCGTGCACCGCCCGCTCCTAGAGTGCCGGTGCAAGGGCCTGCACCTCCAGAGGAACCTCGTGATGCGTCTTCCCCCAGACCTTCAGAGACAGAGACAGTACCAGAGACAGGGAGAGAGACTGTTGCAGACACAGACAGTGGGGACGGCAGCTCAGACGACGAGCGCGCACCGCCCCTGCCACTCCTCTCTCATGATCATGAGGCAGGTGGCTCGCACGCTCCTCCACCACCCCTACCACCGCCGTCTGTCATAGCTGCTCAGGTTGCGTCACCTACAGATATAGCATCGATGTTTCAGATGATGATCTAGCACCAGCAGCAGAGGGCCAATGAGCGTTTGGCAGAGCGCCTTGCAGAGCAGTAGAGACGCAGCGACGAGCTCTTTGCGCTCCTCCTTCAGCAGCAGCAGCAGATGCAGCAGAGGAGTGACGAGCGTTTCCTCCAGGTCCAGCAGCAGTCGGCTGAGCAGCAGGCGAGGATTCTCTCCACAGTTCACTCGTTGGTCGCAGGGCTCCGGACAGACACTCAGCAGCAAATTGAGTCCTTGCGCCAGCAGTTCCAGCTTGCTTCGCCGCCTGCAGCCTCTTTGCCTCTCACTGCCTCAGACACCAGCCTCTAGAGCCCGTTCGCCTCGCTAGCCACTCTGAGCACTTCACCGATACACTTCTCGTACTCAGAGTTGCTAGCGAGCCAGCCGAGGATGGAGTTGACGCAGCTTTCGGCACGTACGCTTCAGTTTGACTCCTCTCCGCCGACGTTGTCGGATCTGCCTCTCACCACAGCGCCAGACAGTCAGCTCCAGACCTTAGGGCAGCCCCTAGTCAGCAGTGCTCCTCAGGTTTCTCCGGTGCCAGAGGCGTCCGAGCCATCACCTGCAGAGGCTACTCCAGAGTTTCAGTCAGCCACCCAGTCGACAGAGCCCAGCTTCCACACTGCTTCCACCACGTGCTCAACGACTGGTGCCACTGCTCCGATCACGACGACGACGCCGACTCTCACCGTCTCTGCCCCGCTCGAGGCTCCAGGCACTGTTTCACCCTCCGACATTGAGCGAGCGGTTGATGATGCAGTGGCCGACAGCGACTCCGACTCCCCGTCTCATTTCATCCTGTCCTCTCAGAAGGACGGCTCCAGGCTTCCCGACCCTCCGGCGTCGTAGGTCTCCCTTCTTGGTGTTTGACACCAAAGGGGGAGAATAGTCTTAGGGGGAGCTTATGGGGAGAGTCAGTAGAGCTAGAGAGCGTCTAGCAGTCAAGGGGAGCTTTTGAGAGAGATCTTTTGTTGTATGATGGATTTTCTTTTGGATGTTGACCCATGTCATGACATTTGGCTTTTGAGCATGATGTATGTTCTCATGACTATGGTTCCCTGATTGTGGATGTGACTATATGTGTTTATATTCATGTTTTACTTTGAGCTTTGCGTTTTCTTTCTTTACTTTGCTAGCTCTACTTGTGTTGTTGTCATCAATCATCAAAAAGGGGGAGATTGTGAGAAACAAGCCCTAAAAGGCAGAGGTTTCGGTGATTAATGACAACCTAATGTCATTTACTAATGAGTTCATGCTTTGAAGGTTTCTTATTAGAAATTGAGCTCATTGGTTGATTAAAAGAGAACCCCAAATTTCAAATTCCATTGGACGGCTTGTGGTTTGATCGAGCTAGAAAGAAGATCGGGTCTTTCCCTAGCTCTAAGTGCCAAAAGGTGAAGAAGGGCACTTAGATTCCTCTTTGCTAGTTTTAGTCAAGCCGTACTATCAAGAGGGGTTAAGGTGAGTAGCTTGAGTCATTTCAATTCGAGAAGTCTCTAACCTTCGAGTGCATCTAGGTCCTAAAGCTCAAGCACCCTAAAACATGCCAAAACACGCTCACTTTTGTCGAAAAAGTCAAGAGAAAGCCCTCCAAAAAACTTTACAAAACACCGTTTGAAAACAGCGCTTAAAACCAGATTTTTATGTACCATCGGACTGTCCGGTGGCTAGACTGTCCTGTGGCGCAAAAACCTAGCGCTAAGGTTGTGTCGTTCGGCTGAGCTTTAACAGCCACCGGAGTGTCCGGTGGCTCACCACCGGACGATATAAACTGAGGGCTTTGTTTTCTTTCATCGCAGGCAAAATAGCCCACCGGACTGTCCGGTGGCTCACCACCGGACTGTCCGGTGCACCACCGGACGTTATAAACTGAGGGGTTGCTAAGTGGCCTTAGGTAAACCCACCACCGGACTGTCCGGTGGGTAGCCACTGAATTGTCCGGTGGCTCTAAGGTCCTTGGCGCGAAATGGGGATTTGAATTTTACATACCACCGGACTGTCCGGTGGCAACGCACCAGACTGTCCGGTGGGTACGCAGAAAAACGGTTGGAGCTCCCCAACGGCTAGTTTTGGAGCTCCACCCTATTTAAAGGCTCCCCTTCCCCTCATTTACCACCTTTGCAACCCAGGAACACTCATATGTGTCAAAGGTCACCTACACCACCAATTCCACACTAAATCTTGAGCTTTGGGCAAGAGACTTGAAGATAAGGGAACTCCTTGATTGGGGTTGAATCAAGTGAAGCCAAAGCTTGTTACTCTTGGTGATTGCGATCACCAAGACGACTGTGGTCGTGCGGTCCGCGAGCTCCCGGAGTTTGTGGGAGAAGCGGAGCAAGCCCTATGCGAACGGATTGTAAACGGCTCAAGCTCGCCGGTCCGGAGCAGAGAAGAGCTACATCAAGAAGAGAGCATTTGGTCCGCGGATCAAGGGGTTGCTTGACCTTTGCAAAGGTCACTTTGCCAACCTCATTCCTTGTGAGGTTTGAGGCCGGGATCCTTATGAGGAGCCCGCGAGAGTAAAGGCTTGCGAGGGGCGCCAAACGAGGAGTAGGGGGTTGAGACCGTGTGTCTCCCCAAACCTCGGAAAAAATCATTGTGTCTTCTCTTTACATTCTAGCATTTACTTTCCGCACTTTACTTTCCTAGAATTGCATGCTTGGCTCTAGGTTGCAAACCTTTTGTGCGTGTAGTTCATTAGGATCACTTGTTTAGGCACTAGGGTGAATTGGGATTTGTGCGATAGGATTTAATTTTGAGTTTCGAAATTAGAAGTCCAATTCACCCTCCTCTTGGACATCTTGATCCTTTCACCGAGCATCGATGAAGACGCACCTTCCACTGAGGAAGAAGAAATAGCGTCGGAGGAGTAGGATGACAACTCCGACTCTTGTAGGACCGATACGTGCGACTAGAGGGGGGTGAATAGGAGCACTTGAAAACTCAAACTCAAACCCCCACCGCAGTACAAAACGGAAACAACACCCACAACGAACCTAGACACCGTCCACTGAGAGGATACATATCTAGCTCACAACACGTGCTTGGTACCATCCACTGAACAGATACGTACCAAGCACCAAGCGGAAGCACACGCTCAAACGGTTAAGAAAAAGGGCGCAAAAGGAACCAACTCCGGGAAACTGCAGATTTCAGTCAGACAGGGCTGCAAAGAAAAATCTCAAAACCCTAGAAGCAAAGCTCCAAACCACCCAAAAAATTACCACACTTTCAAAAGACAATAGGGAACAGCTCCAGATTCAGGCCAATTGGAGCTAGTTGTGACCACCGGACTGTCCGGTGCTTACAGCTTGACACTCTAAAAAGATTCGAATCAAAACCCTATCAAACCACCTCTAATAATTATGAAATTTTTACTGTAGGTTAAGAAGGGGTCAATAAACAACTCCACAAATTTTTAGCTCAATTGGACAAGGAATAAAAATCCTAGAGCCACCGGACTGTCCGGTAGTTAACCACCGGACTGTCCGGTGGTTAAAAAACTGACAGACCAACCCCAAAAGAAAAATACCAAAACCAGGTCAAAACACTCCAAAAAATCTGAAATTTTTATGGGAGCTTTATGATTCACAGGAAAAGAGCTCCACAAAATTTTAGGTCATTTGTAGTAGGTTTGATCATAGAACCAACCACCGGACTAAATAGACAGCCACCGGACGCTATAGACAGATAGAAAAACAGCCACACGAAACTTGAACTTCCGAAGCCAAAACTTGACCAAACCTTCACCAATCTTCACGAAATTTCGCACACACTAACCTAGCTCCATTCCAAAACTATTCCCAAAAGATCTATTGAAAAAGATCAAGGGATTAGCGGGACTTTCAGATCTCGTGAAGAGGTGAATATTTGGGCAAGAAAGGGGAAAGCTCAAGAACAACTTGCTCGTGGCAATCCTTCGGGATTGTGATGTTCTAAGACATAATCTCCACGTCCTTGCAAGTCTAAAACACAAAGAAAACAAAGGATTCAACATTGGCCAAAATAAACACTCAAAAAGCCAAGGATTGAAGCCAAAACTAAAGAGAACAAGAGAGAAGAAGCACACAAAGTTGCTGTACAAAACCACTTCGATTATGAGCCTCAAAAGAGGTCTTAGGTCAGATTACAACGAAGGATTTCGTCCCAAGCAACCTCCCTCACCTTCCCTCTTAATTTGGAGGCTAGATCTCACCCTAACCCTCCTAAACTTGGAGCTCAAAGCTTGAGGACGAAAATTACCCTAAGGAAATGAAAACCTAGCTGCCAAGACTACCTCTAATGACCAGCTCTTAGGCTATTTATACACCGGTTCAGTTTTGGCATTTTTACACATAGACCCCTAACACTAGAAACGCCCGGAGGGGCTAAAACAGAAAAGAACCCGAAATATCGGGGACGGACGACCACGATGAAGACTTGATCTTCTTAGATTCCACGCAATCTTCGGATGTCCTCCACGTGGCCAGTAGTCCAATCCGCCTTTGCACCCCCGGTTTTGAAGTCAGAAACCGGAAAACTTTAGGAAGTCTCCGTTTGGGCCGGACTTGGCCCATCTTCTCTATCTTGGCGAGTGGTGGCCCAACTCACCAAGCTTTGGGTAGCTTGGGTGGCGGTTTTAAGCCGAAGCCGCCAAAGCCTCCCTCGCACGCCTTCGCGCCATGCACTCGGGTTAGAGCACCACGGTGGCACCCGGCTTCTCCAGTCCAGCGGAGTTGCGTCGCGGTCCATCGGAGGGCTTACACCACCGTTGCCGATCCGCCCCTCCGTGTACCAAGCTTCCATGGCCGACCGACGCCGAGCATTGCCTTCGGTCCATTGGAGGGCTTTTGCCTCAGTCCATCGAGGTCTTCATCATCTACCTCCTATCCATCGGAGGGCCTCCAGTCTATCGGAGGGCTTGATCTCGTTGACAATCACTCATCACACCAGGAGAGCAATGAGGCCGGTCCATTGGCTCTCAATCTCCCCCTTGATGAGTGCATTGTCAAAACCTTCGACCTGTAACCTGAAATAGAGCAAAGACAAAAGAAAAGCGTAAAACCGAAAAAGAAAGAAAGAAGAAAGTTGCTCAAAATGCCCAAGAACCAAATACAAGCAAAGAAACAGGGCACAATGAGACAACAAAAGAAAACAAAGCATCGGCTCCTCAAGACAAAGGCAAAAGGCTCAACGCACCGATGCAAAGAGCATGCTAAAAGCTCAACTCCTCTGAAATGCATCCTCACAAATGCAAAATAAGTGCAAAACTCCCCCTCAACTAAATCTGTCCTGAGTTCTCCCCCTTGTCCACATTTTTAAATTTCTTCCCCTTGGAGAAGTACACTAATCTCTCTCCAAATTTCTCCCCCTTGTTGACAATGGACACATCAAGGGTTCCTTGAACTCAACTCCCCTGAACTAGATAACTCCCCCTCAAAATATGCTATGAAATGCAAGGAGTGCAACTGAAAGAGCTCAGAAGGGATAGAAAGCTAGTAATCACAAGTTCTAGCATACAGAGCAAGTGAGGGCAAGGACGCATACAACAAGCTCAAATGAGTCTATCTTACACATATCAAGAGTAAGCTTGTTTTTCAGGGTTAATGAAAAGAAGGCATCACCAACATGAATAGCACCTAGCAAGATATGCATGAACAACAAGATGCTAGCAATGCATACAAGGTGTGCTACTCTCAACCAAAGCATATACAACTAACCATAAGCATTTTAGAGACTTGCAAATTTCAGATTTAAACATTTGTATTCATAAGCAAGTTCTTTTTGTGGCAGGGGTTATTTACTTGTCTTTTGCCACTTCTTACCAACCAATGCCAAGCCTAGGTTATATAACCATCAGAAGCTTAAGACAAGGTTTTAGTCATACACAGCCTAGTCCAAGTTCATGCCAAAGTGCAAAGGCAAGCTGTCTAGAACTAGATCAGTGTGAGAAGCAAACCCACTTGGATCTTTCTCAATTCATCACATAAGACATACTTGTAAGCATTTTGATTCAGATTTTAATTTAAGCAAGGTGCAGAAAAGCTTAGGCATTAACTTAGCAAAGGAATACAACTAGCATATCCAGGTATGAAAAGATAGCATAGCATTCAACAATCCTACACATCCTAATGGCTTCCAGACAAGCTACAGGGGCAAAGGTCTGCTCATAATCTTTCCCTTCCTTCTGACAGAAACTCTGGGCTACCAATCTCGCTTTGTTCCTCACAACCATCCCATCCTCACCCTGTTTGTTCTTGAAAACCCACTTGGTACCTATAGGGCGACAGTTTGGTGGAGGTTCAACTAAATCCCAGACATGGTTTCTCTCAAAGTTCTCCAACTCCTCATGCATGGCGTTCACCCAGTTAGGATCAGATATGCATGTGACACATCCCGGGGCTCAAAAGAAGCAACATATGCAGAGTGGGAGAAAAAGGCTAGAGAGTTAACCGAAGAGCGTGTGACACGCTGATGAATATCTCCAATCATCCTGTGTGGAGAGTGATCACGCTGGACCTGCTGAGATGGAACAATCTCGGAGGTCACCTCCCCTGCGTCCTCAGCGGGTCCAGCCTCTGCATGAGCTTGTTGTCGGGGGAGTGAGGAGGAAGCTGTGGGCAAGGGTCCTCCTTCATCATCTGAGCTCGTAGCAGAGGGGGCAGGAGCTGCAGCCGGTGCAGTGGCTCCTGCATCACCATCATTAACCGTACCTTCCTCATCCTCAAAGATGGGGGTGCCTTCTTCATCATCACCTGAAGGCTCAAAGGCAGGAGTTGTGCAGGGCATAGTTTTATCAAAGAAACCTCACAAGTCTCAACAACTTGCTTGGTCTCTAAAATCTGCACACGAAAAGCCCTAGAACTAGAAGCATACCCCAGAAAAATCCTATCCAAACAACGAGACTCAAACTTGTTCAAATGCCCAGCCTTCTTAAGCACAAAACACCTGCAACCAAACGCCCGTAAGTGCTTGACGCTGGGCTGCCTACCAAACCGAAGTTCATACGAGGTCTTCCCAAGAAAACTCGCAAGAAGATCCGGTTCGCAATGTAACAGGCCGTATTCACTGCCTCAGCCCAAAAGCGCCTCGGAGTCCTATGCTCATCGAGCATCGTCCGTGCCATCTCAACAAGTGTGCGGTTCTTGCGTTCCACAACACCGTTCTGCGGTGGGGTATATGGAGAAGAAAACTGGTGCTCAAGACCTAGGTCACAACAGAAGTTTTCGAAACGAGAGTTTCTGAATTCTCCGCCATTGTTACTGCAAATAGCCCTCATGGCCTTATGACTCTCATTTCTCAACCTCAATACCAGATCCCGAACAAAACCAAACGCCTCATCCTTAAACTCCATGAAAAATACCCACGAGAACCGCGAAAAATCGTCCACAACGACAAGCACGTACCACTTCCCACTGACCGACGCTACCCGAGCGGGACCTACTGTATCCATATGGAGTAGCTCACCCGGATAGGAGGTCATAACCTGAGACACAGAAATGTGAGAAGCGGCAACCATCTTGCCATGACGACAGGGGTTCTCAGCTCTCAACTTGGGCAATCCTCGGATTAGGCCCATTGAACTCAACCTGACTAGCAGATCAAAGCTCAAGTGACCAAGGCTCCTATGCCACTTCCAAATATCAGTAGAAGGACTAGCAACCAAACAACGAGCAGGGCCAAAAACAGATGTGAGGTCAACCCTAAAAACCTGACCAAAAGGCAGCAAAGAGCAAACAAGGGTCTCCTCAGCATCAAGAACACAGCACGCACCCTTCTTAAAACGAACCTCAAATCCTTCATCGAGAAGTTGTGAGACAGAGACCAAATTGAACCCCAGATTCCGAACAAAAGCAACTTCTCTCAGGGAAAGCTTAGCAGAGAGCGAAACAGAACCAACACCCATCACTTTACCTTGACCATTGTCCCCGAATGTGATGTACTCCTTGGTGCTCACGGGGTTGAGGCTGGAGAACCACTTGCGATGCCCTGTCATGTGCCTAGAGCAACCGGAGTCCATGATCCACACGTCCTCCATGCCTCGATCCTGCAAAGTCAAGTAAAGCGACGGTGAGCAAACGGTCTGGCACTGGGGTTAGTAGCAAAACTGCTGTACCAATGCCGAGCCATCTACTCAAAAGTGGGGTAAGCACAATCAAAGAAATCACCACGACTGGAGTAACCACGACCCTCAAAGCGTGGCCTCTCAAACTCTCTCACAAACCCTCGGTCACGAGGTCGATAGCCGCGCTGAAAACGACTAGGAGCTCGCCCGATAAGACGACACTCACCACCTGGAGCATGGGCCTGAAAACCGCCTCCATTCTCACCACCAGAAAGCGGTCTCTCATCTCTCCACGGTGGGGAGGATCTTGCCTACCACCCTGGTAGAACTGATCCTGGTTCCCCCAAGCTCTCTCCTGCCTCTCAACTCGCTTCCTCCTAAAGCAAAACTCCTCTAGGTGGCCATTCCGCTGGCAGAACTCACAGTGGTAGACAGTCCTCCTAGGAACTGGGGTAGGCTGGGATTTGGGCTTAGGTGGTGTAGCCTTGGGTGGCTCATGCTGCTGGACTGGCTTCTTGCCCTTGGGCTTAAGCTCTTCCTCAACAATCTTGTCTAGCTTAGCCTTGGAAGGCTTGGGTGTCCAGTACTGCTTCTTCGGGGCAGCCTTGGGTGGCCCATGGTAAACCCCATCAATAGTCTCACCTCGCTGGGTAGGTGCAGTCTTGATCTTAATTGGGACACTCTTCTCACCTGAGGTGCTGCACTCCCCAAACCCAAAACTACTCGTGTCACCCTCGGCTCTCTTGGTGCTCTCTATGATCATCTCTAGTTGGGGTTGCCTAGCATATATCCAACTGAGCACCTCTCTCAACCTGTTGTTGTCATTCTGCAAAGACAACACCTCCTCCCTCAGACCCTCCAAAAATACAGTCTGGGTAGCACAAGTATCACAGTCTAGGGAGGGAACCACAGCAGCTTTCTCCAACTTCCTAATGGTGGCATCCCTATCCACCAGTTGCATCCTAAAGGTTAGGCAGTTCTCACAAGTATCAGTAGGTGCTGAAAGCACCTCAAAGTCAGCTCTCAACTGCTCTAACTCACCTCTCAAAGTAGGACAGACCATACACGCACCCAAAAGCGTATGTCTAGCCCTAAGCTCCTCAAGCTCCATGAGCTGCCCCTCAAACTTCTCCTTCAGCACAGCTAGCTCTCTAGCTAGACAGGGGCAAGTCTCACACTCGAGCTCTCCACTCAAAGTAGGCTCATCCGGTTTGGACTGGAGTTTGCCTAGCTCAGCCTTCAGCTCATCTATCTCCTCTACCCGCTTGGCATACCTATCTCTCTGGTCACCAAGCTCCGTCATGAAAGACTCGCAGGTAGGGCACTCAATCTCACTAGGTTGGGGTCTCACACTCCTCAACCTCTCATTCTCCTCTAAAGCCTCAGCAAGTTGGGCTTTCAACTTCTGCAGCTTCTTGGATGCCTTCTCCAGCATCTTATCCTGGTCCTTAAGCTCTCGGTTGTTCTGCTCTAGCATCTCAAGGATTTTGGCTTGCTCAGGAGTTACCTCATTATCGAAAGAAGAGTTGCTGCCGTCATCCTTGTCCTCAAGCACCATGGAGCAAACCAAGTTCCTCTTCTCCTTGTTCCTGCGCCTGGACTTGGTGGAGACGAAGCACAAGCCAGCTGGACCTCCTTGATCATTCCTCTTGTCCTTCCTGTACGTGATCTCCTCATCGCTTGAGCTCGATGAGGACGAAGAGGAAGAAGATCCGCTGCTGCAGAACCCGATCTCGGCGAAGAAGGCCTTGTCCCGCTTCCGGTTGTCCTTCGGGTAGCTCTTGAAAGCCTTCCAGAAGTTCTTCTTACCGAAGGGACGCTTGCCGGAGCCGTGCTTGCTGGAGCGGTGCTTATCAAAGCTTGCCTTGCCGCGGTGGTACTTGTCGGAGTCGCGGGAGTAGCTCTTGCCCTTCTTGTAGTAGTCGTTCTTGTTGGGGCATTCGGCGATGAAGTGGCCGACTTCTCCGCACTCAAAGCACTTGGGCCGCTCTCCCCTCTTCTTGCTCATCCGGTTGTCATAGGCGCGCTGAAAGTGACTAGACACCAGACACAACTCATCATCCCCAAGTGTCGCTAGCTGCTCCTCTGTAACAGACATCAAAGCAGAAAACTAAAAGTTGTGTAACATGGAGTTAGTGACAGATTCACTAGAGGGGGTAGCCAAGGCTAGACTCTTAGAACCTGTACAAGCGAGGGAATCCCTCATCTTGTAATCTACCTCGGTGGCCTTGAGCTTACTATAGAGCGCCTCTACTCCAATCGTATCATACTCTGCCGACTCAATGATTGAGTTCACCTTGATCTCCCATATTTTTCTGTCCAAAGCATACAGCAACTTGACAGCCTGCTGATGATCGGTATATGGGAGGGCAGCGGGGGCAGAGTTGACACGCAACTTGTTGATGATCGACTGAAAGCGACCAAACAAGTCGTCTACTAACTTTTCCGGCTTCTGGACGAAATTCTCATATTCGCACCGGTAAGTCTCCACAAGCCAAGCCTTAATCGTCGCAGTACCCTCATGGTGTGCACTAAGCAGTGACCATATCTCACGCGCAGTCTTAAGGTGACTCACTCTCTCATAATCCATGGGACCAAGTCTGGAGAAGAGAAAGTTAACAGCTTTGGCATTCGCCTCATGCTGAGCCACGATATCCTGCGTAGTACGCTCAGCGACTGGAAGCACCTCAAAAGTCATACTCTGAGTAGCATCCCATATGTCCTGACTCTGGCTAACAAGGAACGCCTCCATCCTACCTTTCTAGTAGGGATAGCCATCGGAGCCAAGGACGGGAATTTCCCGGAGTAAGTCATCGTCGCTATGGTTTCGTCACCGGTTAAGGTATAGGAAGCCTAACCGGCTCTAATACCATTTATAGGACCGAGACATGCGACTAGAGGGGGGTGAATAGGAGCACTTGAAACTCAAACTCAAACCCCCACTGCAGTACAAAACGGAAACAACACCCACAACGAACCTAGACACCGTCCACTGAGAGGATACGTATCAAGCTCACAACACGTGCTTAGTACTGTCCACTGAACAGATACGTACCAAGCACCAAGCAGAAGCACACACTCAAACGGCTAAGAAAAAGAGCGCAAAAGGAACCAACTCCGGAAAACTGCAGATTTCAGTCAGACAGGGCTGCAAAGAAAAATCTCAAAACCCTAAAAGCAAAGCTCCAAACCATCCCAAAAAATTACCACACCTTCACAAGCCAATATGGAACAGATCCAAAAAATTTCAGGCCAATTGGAGCAAGTTGTGACCACTGGACTGTCCGGTGCTTACAGCTTGATACTCCAAAAAGATTCGAATCAAAACCCTATCAAACCAACTCCAAAAATTATGAAATTTTTACTGGAGGTTAAGAAGGGGCTAAGAAACAACTCCACAAATTTTCAGCTCAATTGGACAAGGAATAAAAATCCTAGAGCCAACCACCGGACAGTCCGGTGGTTAAAAAACTGACAGACCAACCCCAAAAGAAAAATACCAAAACCAGGTCAAAACACCTCTAAAAAATCTGAAATTTTTATGGGAGCTTTATGATTCATAGAAAAAGAGCTACATAAAATTTCAGATCGTTTGGAGCAGGTTTGATCATAGAACCAACCACCGGACTAAATAGACAGCCACCGGACGTTACAGACAGACAGAAAAACAGCCACACGAAACTTGAACTTCTGAAGCCGAAACTTGAACTTCTGAAGGCAAAACTTGAACAAACCTTCAGCAATCTTTATGAAATTTCGGACACACTAACCTAGCTGTATTCCAAAGCTATTCCCAAAAGATCTATTGAAAAAGATCAAGGGATTAGCGGGAATTTCAGATCTCGTGAAGAGGTGAATATTTGGGCAAGAAAGGGGAAAGCTCAAGAATAACTTGCTTGTGGCAATCCTTCGGCATTGAGATGTTCTAAGACATAATCTCCACGTCCTTGCAAGTCCAAAATACAAAGAAAACAAAGGATTCAACCTTGGCCAAAATAAACACCCAAAAAGCCAAGGATTGAAGCCAAAAACCAAAGAGAACAAGAGAGAAGAAGCACACAAAGTTGCTGCACGAAACCACTTCGATTATGAGCCTCAAAAGAGGTCTTAGGTTAGATTACAACAAAGGATTTCGTCCCAAGCTTCACCTTCCCTCTTAATTTGGAGGCTAGATGCGTCTTGGAGCTTGTTTAGAGTGGTTGATATCTACCAATGTTTCGCTTTTGATCCGAGTGGTTCTGTCCAAGTGCCTCTGACATGAGTCCAAATACTGCCAAGAATCCAAAGCGTCGTGCTCACCGGAGAATTGGAACTGGTGTGAACACCATCTCCACTGAATTTACTTTCTCGAAACGTCATCCACTGGGAAAGTGTCACGTACTACGTCTGTGATGCAGAACGACACACTCCTCCATATCCGTACTGCACAGGAGTCGAAGCGCTGCGTTTTGCAATTATAAAAGGAAAGGATTGGGCCATCCTTGATCCAACGCATCTGAGTAAAAAACCTTCTCCTGTTTTTCTCGCCTCCACGTCCTCCTCTCGTCCTTTACTCCCAAGCGGTTGCCATAGCCGGTACCAAAGGCCAGAAGCGCCAGCGCTACGATGATGAAGAAGTTGAGATATGGGGTGGCGGCGACGACGAGCCAACCCAGAGCCCAGCAGCAGTGATAGCGAGCCCGAGTCGACGGGCTGGGACGCGCCAGAGGAGCCGGAGAAGACTGACTTGGAGGGGTACAACACCGAGGAGCATGCCATATGCCGGGGCACTAAGCACCGCAGCCTCGGTGGCCCCAACGATAGCAGTGAGGAGGACACCGAGGAGGATGATCTGGAGGAATACGATGACAAGGGCGAGGAGGAGGACGACGGAGACGCCGGCACGGGCGGCGATGGTGATGACGGCGTTGGCGGAGGAGCGGTCGGCGCGGGCGGCGGCGACACGCGTGGCGACGACGCAGGCGGAGGCGCTGCCGGTGTGGGCGGCGGCGGCGCTCCTAGAGACAACGTCGGCGCTGGGGCCGGCGACGAGGGCCACGACAGCGAGGCCGACGTCGAGAGCGACGACGGCAGCGATGAGAGCAGCGACGACGGAAGCAGCGACAGCACCGACGACAACGACGATAACGGTGGCCAGCATGAGAGGCCACAAAACCTCAAGCGTCACCGCATCATGGCGTCAGCCCCCGGGCATTAGGCCTGGCGTGGCCCCCGATGGCCATGAAGCCTAGTTGAGTAGGTCACTGTGTAACTCGAGGAGTAGTACCTCGTAACCAGTATCCATGTACTTAATGAACTTCATATGTTTGCAACCGAGTCGAACTATCTGTGTCTTCTGTTGACTGTTCCCCATGAGCGTATTCTTTTGCTTTTTGATGTTCTTATATTACTTATCATGCAACTGTTTGAAACTAAGCTTGTTCTGCACACTCGTTTGTTTGATCCGAATAGTCTTCCCTGTGTGGCCTTGATCGATGTGGGTGGAAGCCTCTAGAGTACACATTTAAGGGAGCCAAGTTCCTGAGTATTGGCAAAGCGGGCGACGGCCCCTAGGGTACTCAGTTAGGAGAGCTGAGTCCCTGTGTCTTTGATCGAATGGGCAACAACCCCCCCAAGGCACTCAGCTAGCAGAGCCGAGTCCCTGTGGCGTTGGTCAAATGGATGACAGCCCCCAGGGCACTCAATTAGGAGAGCCGAGTCCTTGTGTGGAAACAAAGAAATGCTTGCTGAGTGGTAATTTGTCCAAGTGGTGCTCTCGGATCGTTAGCGTCACACTCTGCTGCAGCTCTGACCTCAACTCCGTCTGTGGTTGTGACGGCGAGTTGCGTGCTTCAAGAGGGGGAGCCGCGGTTACCGTTTTCCCTGCGTAGTCACCTTCTTCCCTAAATCCGCTAGGGTTTCACCGCATCTAGCCGTCTCCAACTCCCATTCCTTTCCGCACCGCCCAAATTGATGCGCGTGAAATCGAGAGTGCAGAACCGCAACCTAGGGAGCATGGCGCCGAAACGAGACTCCAAAGCCATCGTCCCCGGCGGCCAAGGGTCCTTTAGCTCGGGAGCACTAGGCGAGCCCAAAGATCCAATGGCTGCGTGGACCGCCACTACAGTTGATGACTTTTGCTTGGAGGAACTGCAAGGGATGGGTCTGCTCCCAGCGAAGTCCACGGATCTTTGGGAGACGCAGGTGGGGCGCGTGTTCCCCAAGGTAAATCCTCATAACACCCCAGTGTTCACTTTGTACTTCTACCGTGGGCTTAGTCTCCCCATCCTCCTTCCTGCGTGGCTTACTGCATTACTATCGTCTGGAGCTTCCATATCTGAAACCAAATTCTATAACGCAACTGGTTGTGTTTATCCATCTGTGTGAGGGATATCTGGGCATTCCGCCCCTTTTCAACCTTTGACGTTATCTTTATTTCTGCAAATGCCATACCAGAGATGGGCAACCTGTGTATGTTGAGGGAGCGGGTTTTCAACTGCGGGATAGCATGAAACAACACTATCTGGATCTCCCTCAGCTGACTTCTAACAAATTCTGGACTAACAAGTGGTTTGTGATGCAGAATGTTGAGAATTCAGTCCCTGCTAATTGTGCCTCTGGGTGGGGATAGCTGGCAAGAAACTGTGCCTGACGAAGAGATGAAGGATGTCCAGATATTGCTTGAAAAAAAATCGCTGATCTGAAGAAAAGGGGTCTGACTGCTATGGCCATGGCCATTGACTTCGTGTTCCATAACATCCAGCCGCTGAAGGACAGAGTACACCCGACGTACTTTTATCAAGGGGAGGATGACCCTACCAGGGAGATGAACCACACCGTTAGTCGCGATGAGATTAAGATCAGCATCAGGAGTTTCTTTACCGGGCGCATCACCAATCATGGGAGTCCTTGCTCTTATTCTGTTTATGCTCCACCTGATGAGGTAACTGGTTCTCCTCTTCAGAGCAATGTACTGTCTCTGCATTTTGATTGTAACTTCTGACTGCGTGAGCGGGTTGGATTCTTCTTTTGCTGCGCAGGGTGTGTGCTTCAAGTATTTTTCAGAGCCTCCATACCCGGAAGGGTTAGCATTGCAGGGGAAAATTACCCCAGGGGTGGAGTACACCGGACCCAACCTTGCGGAGTCATCCCTTGGTGAGGCGCCTGAAGACGAGGGATCTGGCAAGGATCCTGTCCCAGAGGTGGATGCGTCGGCTGATGCTGGCTTGGGGCATCGTCATACACGCCAAGCCACCGAAAAACGTGCCGCGTCATTGCTCAGCTAGGGTCTAGTGCTGGTTGACTCGGCCGCCGAGGAGAATGAATCTTCTGACGGGGAATCCCTACGCAGCCGCAAGCGTCTTGGTTCAACGAAGAATACTGCGGTGATGAGCAAGCCTGGAGCTTCTGGTGGTCCGGCTCATGGTCACAGCAAACCCATAATCAGAATTGTGAAGAGATAGATAAAGCAGCCATTGTAAGTTGTTCAACTCTGCATCATATCTGGCTTCTCGATATGTACTCTGGTTTGAATTGTGATATCTGTATTAGAGCTGCTGAGATTGCGTCCTGCGAGGCAGGGAGTAGAGGTTTGGCGCCTTCCCCTGAAGCTGATAAAGGACAAAAGAGAGCAGCCTCCCCAGGGAAAGATGTTTCGCAGTCCTCCAGCGCCAGCTTGCCTGATGCTGTGGTCGCGCCGGGTGCCACCGTTCCTGTCGACGCCGAATAGGGGCGTGAGGAATCGCCGTACCGACAAGAACGTCCCATCGTGCCAGATCAGCCCCAGTGTGCGCCCGAGCCGTCTAGTTTTGTTGCTGCTGCGGGTACTCCCCTCGGGCTGACGGTGCGGGGGTCGACCGATGTGATCCTCGTGCTGATCAGTGATATGCTAGTAAGAGCTTTGCTGTTGCGCTGACTTTCCTCCTTTTGTATGCTGGAGATTCACTTTCCGCATCAAATGGACAGGGTTGCTTCCAGGAGTTGTACCAGATATATGCAAAAAATGATGAACTGAAGAAGCGACTGGGTGCTCTGGAGCGGGAGAAGGAGGGTAAGCCGGTTGCGTTGCTGGTTGATTGTTGCCCTCAGGTGGCCTTTTTCTTGATATGTGTCCTTTGTTGGCTCATCTTGCTCTCAGCAGAACTAGTTGAGAGGGTCTCAGCTGCTGGAGCGGCACAGAAGGCTGAGCTTGAGGCCCTCAGGAGGGAGAAAAACACTGCGGAGGCTGAGGCTCTGAAGCTGAGAGGCGAGCTGACTTCCTTGAAGACTGCTTACGAGGTAAATGCGAAAGATCTTGAAATATCGTACAAGTTGCTTGCTGGTGCCCAGTCTTTATTTGAGAAATGGTTAGGCGCGGGCTCTTGAAGAGAGATCGGCTCATGAGAAGAAGGCGGATGAGCTTCAGAAAGAGCGGGATCAGGCAGAGGCCAAGCTCGAGGCACTGGACGTCGAGGTGACCCGGTTTCTAAGCAGCAAGCGTCTGACCTGGTAGAGCTTCGGAAGCAGGGGATCTTGCACAGCCAATTGGAGCGTCGATATGAGACCCTCAAAATTGGCGTCAGGGCTCTCGTTGATATGATAGCCCCTAAAGAAGTGTCGCGTTCCATGGAGGAGAGGCTGGCCACGGCGCTGACCAAGGCCTAGGACTTTTTTAAGGAATCCATTCAGGATGCCGTTGTCGACATGGCTGCCACCTTCAAGAGCCATTATCCAGAAGCTGATCTGAATGTAGTGGCTTCTGGGCCCAGAGTTGGCACTTCACAGGAGGCATTCATCGGCTACCAGGAGGCCGCGTGTCCCATTGGGGAAGCTACTGCCAAATCTTACGAATTTGTGTTTGGCCGAGAGGTAGCTGAGTAGCCCCGATGAGTAGTCACATGGTGGGTTGAGAATTAGTAGGAGAAACTCTAGGTGCCACTAGGGGCGATCTGTATTTATAAGCACTATGATATAACTCTTTGGGCAGCCGTACGTAGGCTGGTTAGAGCATTTGGTTTATGTTCTTTTCGCGGTTTGGTTGTCACCGGATGCAAGAACCTAAATGATTTTCGTACTCCTTTTGCAGCTTGGTTGTCACTGGCTACAAGAGTTTGTCGTTTTGGCCCTTTCCACGGCTTGGTTGTCGCTATGCGGCGCTTTTATAGCAAGTGCTCTTTAGGCAGCTTGGTTGTCGCTGATTAGGGCATGTTACTCGTGCCTTTGCCGCGGCTTGGTTGTCGCCGGGTGGTGTTTAAGGCGGGAACTTGACTAGTTCGGCTTGGTTGTCGCCATTGGTAGCCAGTTATTTACAGGAGCGTGTTGCCGTATGTTGCATTGTTATGTAACTTAATCACATGATGCAAAAGGGGTGTGTGTGCAGAATAACAATAATGTTATTAAACATGGGCCTCGGAAGCCTGCTCGGCTTGGTTGTCGCTGGAAAAATGAGTGTACAGGGGGCTTGACCCATACATGCCGAGTGCTAGGACTCGGGTTCGACTACATGATACCACTCTGCCTATGGATAAAATCATCGCAAGTGTTCTAAGTTCCACATGTTCGGGAGTTCTCTACCTTCTGGTTCGGCTAGCTTGAATGTTGCCTGTGATGCCCCTGGCATTTCAAGAGCCTTAACACACAGTTAGAGACAGCTAATAATGGATTAAGACTAAACCATGCTTAGAGAGTAGTGAGAAATATGTGGAGGAGCCACTAAATCAAAATTTTCTACACAAGATACAAGGCCACACATTTCGTGGTTGGATAAGTCAACACTCACATGCTTTGGAGCTCTACCCCAAATGCAAAACCTCGGGTAAGAAAGTAACCCTAGACCTTTCTATTCGACAATGTTCAAAAATCTAAAGACATGAGGTTTAAAAGATCCAACCCAAAGTTTCTTGATAAGTGCCAGTTGTGATCGTGAGCAAACTTGAGCCCTAATAAAGTTTTCAAATTCATTAAGTACCCAAGCTCAGCTCCGTTAAAAAACTTGTTGTACATGTTATGGACTATCCTTTTGCTACACTGAGCATGGATCAAAACTATCGTCTACTCACTCAAAATTTCACCCAAATATCTCATGTAAACAACTAGATCGACCCACACTTAGAAATTTCCCAAATTATGGATTTTTCAGCTTTTCCCCAAACTTGAATCTGAAATTACTTTTGATTTCACTATACAACTCCAAATTCTCCCTTTCTATGAAGTGAAATTAAACTTACCACCTTTCAAATGCACCTATTGTGGAAGTGACTGGACTTCATTTGATACTTCAAAAGTGGGAAACAAGAAAGCCTCTACACAAAATGAAAATGATGTTTTACCAAACCTTGGAACACATTTGTATCTATAATTCAAAATATGTGGTGATCCAAGCCAAACTTTACATACCAAACTTGTAGACAATTATATTAGGAACAACTTTGGTAATTGGAGTGTTAACATGCACAGTGATTTGGATAGTGTTTTGGGACCTTTTCTGCCAGTACATGATTTCTGTCCAAACCTGACCTATCCAATAAATTCAAATTTACTTAAACTACAGCCTTAATCATGCAAAACTTTATATGAGAAGTTTTTAGCTCATGAAAATTCTTAACAACATTGGTATAAAACTCTTTTTATGTAAATGGCCATAAAATGGACTTTAAGAATTCCTAAAGTGATGATTTCAGTTGGTCAAACTTGGGTCAGCAGAGTAAATCCAAATTTAAACCAAGTTCCACTACAGAACATAGTATAAAAGTTTATAACAAAGATGTAGATCAACAAATTTTGAACACTTCTTTTATTTCGAGTTTCGCTTAGATCAGTCTCTAACTTGTTCAAAAACGCAAAATACAGATACGGCTTCTAGCAGTCAAACTGCCCTTCTCTATTTTCGTCAATTTAAATCCTCTTCCGTGTCTATGACACGCGGGCCCCGCCTGTCGGGAACGCCGGCCGCGCCAGAGCCCGCGCGCCACGCGGACGCCGGCTTACGGCCGACGCCGCAGCGCCGCTGCCCGGCCTGCCCGACGCGCCGCGCCTTCATCTGGACGAGAACCGAGCCAAGTTCACTTTGCGCTCGCTTGGTCACTCTCCTTTTCCTCACCTCACTCCCTGCCTCTGCTTGCGGAAAGCGCCGCCATTGCCCGAGCTCCCTGAGCTCGCGAGCACGGCCCTCTCGTGCCTCCTCTGGCCCGTTCGACGCGCTCCCCGCGCTCGCGGCACCTCACTCCCCCGAATCCCCAAGATATCGATGTCGAATTCGTTCCCCACCGCCATCTTCCATGGGTGAACGCCGTCGGTGAGCCCATAGCGAACTCCGAGCGCAAGCCCGCGCCTCCACCGCCTCGGGCCCCCTCCGCCCTACCCGGCGCGCGCCCCGCCCTCGCCGTGTTCCGCTCCACCTTCCTAGCCACTTACCGGCCTCTACCATCGCCTCCTCCCCCTCTCCCCACGTGTGCGCCTTCTCAGCCGCCATTGCCGTCGACCCCGCGCCGCGGAGGACCCCCACCGGCACCGCATCCTACTTCCACAGCCCCACCATTGCGTTCGCCGTCTCACCGTGCAGCTCGAGGGCCCTACGGCGCCGCCTTCCCGCCTTTCCTCGACGAGATCGAGCCCGCGTTCGCCGTGCTCCGTGCGCCGTGGCCGCGCCAGTTCACCGCTCCGCGCCGCTCTTCCTCTCCACCATCGGCGACGAGAGCTAGGGGAAACGGAAGCCCGCGGCGGAGAACACCTTCCCACACCACCTCGGCTCCAAGTCGCGGCCCCTACGCGCCGGCGCGCGCGCCGAAACACCGGCCGCCGCTCGGTTCGCCACCGTCTGAAGGTAGAAGAAAGAGTGAATTTTGTAGATAGAACCCTCACTTTATCGCTTATTATTCCACTGTTTACTGAGTCTTGCAGGACTTGCTAATAACCCCCTGGAACTAAGGTGGTCATGCATCTTAACCCGAACCTTGCATTTTTGCAGATCTAACCCTAGGTTCTATGAGTTTTACGTGAACTATTCACTAAGTCTCGACCTACTTGCCTGCTACCCCCTGGAAACTATGGTTAATTACGTTTAGGTCGTGAGATCTGATATTTTCCATTTAAATACATTTAAATGAGCTGTGAACTTTGAAAAATCGTATAAAATCACAGAAAAATCCAAAATGGACAAACTTAGTTGCGTTGGACTCCTCTTAAATATATCTACATGTTTGGTATGATGTGGAAGTGTGAAATGTCTGTTTTGCCCTTGGATTGTTGCATGCATGATTAATTAGGATAAATGACGAAAGTGGACTAAATGAACTCTAAAGGTCATGAAATTTGGACAGTAGCTTTCTTGTGGCATTGTAGCACCATGTGAATTTTTGTAGCCCTAGCACTTGCTGTTTAATTACCCTTTTGCCATTTACATGTGTTATGTGCATTTATTTAACCCAGGAGTTGGAGGCTACATAAAATATGCTCAAATGGATGAACTATAATTTCTGGGCACTCCTTATAATAAATGTAACTCACTGTATAAGTTTGAGCTCTTGCATGTTAGGTTTGATTGCGGTTTTGAAAATGACAAGTGCTAAGGTGATTAAATCAATAAAATGTAAAAGTGCTATTTACTGTACCCTAAAAACTCCACCGAAATTCCTATAGCTATATTCCTGTGCAAGTATACTTATGTAGGTTATTCATGCTTTGTGGATGCTGTTTCATGAAAGAAGTATAAGTAGTCACTTAAATAGGGCCAAAAATGAAGGTAATAGGAATGGAAAGCAACGTACTCATATGCACCAGAGATTGCTCTTATAAACTTCCTTTAATAGAATTGAGTCTGCGGTGTCAAAATGAACCTTGTAAGATATTTGATTCTATATACTCCACATGCATGTTTGATCCTCCTATGACAAGGATTGTAGATCTTTAATTATAAAAAGTATTGCACTATTGATATGTAGATTCAATAACTCGATTAAGTCAAGGTATATAACTTATTTACTTATATGCTTGATGTATAGTGAATGGGATAAACTTTACTTGGAAGTAGAAGTCTATCATGTACTCCGGTCCGTATGATTAGCTTGTATACTCAACTTGCTGAGATAGATTAAACAACAACATACTCCATTCATGTACCCTAGTAATCCACTACATATGTAATCATATACTTGTGTGATGTTTTGCTCGCACATGAAATGATAAAGAACCGGTTAAATTGATAACTTGCTCTTGTAATAATTTATGTATTGCACTATTTATACTTAATTGCATGAGTGTATGCTAGGTTTATGCCCACGAGAGTAATCTTGTTTGAGTAGTCAATGGTTCCCCTTTCGGCCTAACCACGAAACGATTTTCTAAGTGTGTGCTTGTCATTCATGCATCACAACTCACTACATCGTGCATGGCATTCATATAGTGGCGCGCATTACAGATACGTGATCAAGAAACGAGCGCGTGGAACTACTTCAACCAACGGTGATCCAAAAGACCAACTAAGACCCATTCACGACCTGGAGGGCCCATCAGTCGTGTTTGGAAGGAGGAGTTGTCCAAGGGATCAAGGGGTTGCCTGGGGCAAAGCCTCACAACCCGGCAAACTAACAGTGGCTTAGTTTGTTGGTTTTATTAAAGTGCCTCAAAGGTAGGCAAGACCATGCTTTACCTAGCAAATATACTTGATGAATGCTTACGCATCTGCATTAGGAGTTGTTTGGAACCAATTGCATTAGACTCCTTGGCCGCCCTAGCCCTAGCACCTATATGTTAGAGTTCGTAGGACGAGTTGCCTAGAGTTGCTAGGTACGAGTAGACACGAGTGAATGGAGTCACTCGTCGCGTAGGTGATTTTTCAAACATTACAAGAAATCTCACTATTATGAACCTTACTTTGATTATGTTATGTTTTAAATGGAGACCGAGCGGAGATATGGAAATGTACGATGAGAATTGGAATATGTGTGGTGGACTCCGCCCGAGTCGTTTAAGACCCGTTCGTCTGTTCGCCTGCTGATTGGCTCAACATTGCTAAAGTGCTTATCCGGGTCGTGGGATCGGTGAAAGTCTTACCGGCCCCGTCCTACTATTCATGGTGCTGCCCATCCACTGATAGGGGGCCGATGGACTTGGGAGGTGCTTGGAAGTCGAGGGAGGGCTGACCCGACGTACCGTGGTATCGCTCCTGAGACGGCTACTCCCAAGGGTTAGGTGGGGGCGCTGTGAATCTTGGGACGGGACAGGTGGAGATGAGGGATATATGTGTGGAACGGGATGGCTAGTAAGCATATATCACTTGGCATTTTTAGTTACTCCCGGGAATTAAAAATCGATTCGAATCGCTGATGCTCACCAGGTGTGAGAGTGCCAAATATCACTGACGGGCAATGTAGTAAAAACTGTAACATGTGGTTTATTTAATCACGCTTTTTATACAACATGCTTGGATGTGTGTGATCCATCTCACTATTCAGGGTGTCGCCCATCCACTGCTAGGAGGTCGATGGACTTGGGAGATGCTTAGAGGTCGAGGGAGGGCTGACCCGACGTACCGTGGTATCGCTCCTGAGACGGCTACTCCCAAGGGGTGGGATGGAGGCGCTGTGAATCTTGGGACGGGACATGTATTCATGTTTTACTTTCATGCAAGTATTTACCTTATGATATAAATGATCTTCTTGATTAATGGGTAGCAGCTGTCAAATCCTGCTATTATATGTCAACATGAACTTGGTTTAAGAATCAATAGCTAAGGATCCACATGATTAGTAAGCATGCTTTGCGTCAGCCGTAAGCCCCGTCCCTTAAGTCCTACTGAGTAATTAGTACTCAGAGTTTGCCCCCACTTTTGGATTACAGGTACCGGCGACACCGGGATAGCTGTGTTGGAGGTGGTAGTACCGGTGGGCTCGGTGCTATTCGCCTTGTTCATCTCTTCATGAAGACTGCTTGAGTTTGTTTCCGCTGCGAGATATTGAAAACGCTTCCGCTATACATATATGCTCTGAATTCGTTTCCGCTATATTTGAACATGTATTTGATTTCATACATTTGGCTTGTAAAATAAAGTTTATTATTCTCTATTTCAACTGCCTGTGATGATGTAATTGTTGTGGCTTCATTGAGAGTCGGATGTGTTTGATGTCGGTTCCTCTGGGATTTGGTGTTATCGAGAGCTGAAGTGCTCTCGACGGACTACCGGGTTTAGTTTGGCCTAAGTACACTGCGAGCCAGAGGTGGCAGGTGTGCTTAGTCTGGATTAAGCCGGGCGGTTCCGCCACATTGCCTTGCCCAGCACTTCCTTCACTATGTACGGTCCCTCCTAGGGGGAGCTCATCTTGGACTGCCCTGCGAAGGAGGTTTTGCGCTTGAGTACTAGATCACCGAAGTTGTAGTAGCCAGGCTTAACATTTTTGTCGTAGTACCGCTTGAGGGCCTGCTGATATTTCACTGCTTTGAGGACGACATGAAGGCGCTCGCCCTCGATGAGGTCAACATCCTCTGTCCTCGACTGCTCTGCTTCCGGTATGTTTTTGAATGCCACTCTTGGAGCCCCATGCTTTAGGTCCGCCGGGATGATTGCTTCTGACCCGTACACCATGAAGAATGGGGTGTTGTTGCCGATGGCCTTGGATGGCTGAGTTCTCAGCCCCCAGATTACATACGAGATTTGCTGCAGCTACCTTCCCTTGTATGGCTTGAGTATGTCGAAGATGGCTGGCTTGAGACCATGCAGAACCATCCCGTTTGCCCGCTCTACCTGGCCGTTTGCTCTTGGATGATGAACTGAGGCGTAGCGGACCAGGGTGCCTTAGCTTTTGCAGAAGTCAAATAACTGACCGACTGCGAAGTTGGTCCCCAGGTTTGTGATGATTTCTGATGGCACTCCGAACTTGTGCATGTTTTCCTAGATGAACTCGATTGCTTTTGCGGCTGTCAGCTTGTTGATTGGCTTGTATTTGATCCACTTTGTGAATTTGTCTATGTCTACCAGAACGTGGTCATATCCTCTTGCTGCCTTCTTGAAAGGACCAATCATGTCCAGCCCCCAGCATGCAAACGGCCAGGAGACTGGGATGTTCTGCAACTCTGATGCCGGCAGGTGCTGTTGCTTTGCAAAGAACTAACATCCTTCACAGGTTCTGACTATTTCTTCTGTGTCTTGCTTCGCTGTGGGCCAGAAAAACCCTAACCTGAATGCTTTGACGACAAGTGTCTTTCAAGCTGCATGGTTAGTGCATGATCCTGAGTGGATTTCTTTGAGCAGGTCAATGCCTTCATTGCGGGGTATGCACTTCAACAAAACTCCAGATGAGGCAGCGCGTTTATAAAGCTGGTCGTCAATCAGGTTGTAGCTTTTGCTCCTCCTGTGCACTCTGTCGCCGGCTGATTTAGGCTCGGGGAGTTTCCCTGATTTGATGCATTCGATTATCTCTGTTCTCCAGTCGAGCTCGATCACTAAGACTTGGCCGTCGGATACTTTGGGCGGTTTTGTAGCTTCTTCGCCTTCTTCTGCCACGGTTGGTTTTTCGAGCACTTGTACAAAGATGCCCGGGGGGGACCTCTGCGCGCTTGGAACCCAACTTGGCTAGGACATGTGCCGCTATGTTGTCATCCCGGACCATGTGATGGAATTCTATTCCATGGAATTTGCCTTCCAGCTTTCTAACCTCCGCGCAGTAGGCCGACATTTTTTCTGATGAGCAGTTCCAGTCTTTGTTGATTTGATTGATCACCACCTGGGAGTCGTCGTATACCAGTAGCCAGTCTATGGCTAGAGACTCTACTATGCGTAGGCTGTGGATTAAGGCTTCGTATTCGGCGGCGTTGTTGGAGAGCTTGAATTTCAGCTGGAGGACATATTTGAGTTGTTCGCCCTTTGATGATATGAAGAGGACACCAGCCCTTGCTCCTTCCATGTTCAGCGAGCCGTCGAAGTACATAACCCAATGCTCTGGTCTCTCAGGATTTGCTAGGACCTGCTGCTCTGTCCACTCGGCGATGATGTCTGCCAGGACCTGGGATTTTATTGCGTTTTTGGGCCTGAAGTCGATGTCGTATGTGCCCATTTTGCTATTCTCCCTGCTACTTCTTTGTTCCGCGGGATGTCCCCGATTGGGAAACTGGTTATCACTACCGCTCGGTGTTACTCAAAGTAATGGCGTAGCTTGCGGTATGTAATAAGAGCTTCTTGAGGACACATTGCTTCTGTACTTGAGGATACAGTATTTTGGATGGGCTGAGCACTTTGTTGATGAAGTACACCGGGTGCTGGACCTTGTGGATGTGTGCTTCATCTGATCTTTTGACGACGAGTGCCGTGCTTACCACGTGGACGGCGCACGAGAGATATAGGTATAATTCTTCACCCTTCAGTCCACGTTGCCCTCTGATTGGTGCAGTCAACACTGGAGGCGTGGAGAGGAAGGCTTTCAGTTCATTGAGTGCTCTCTGCGCGTCCTCCGTCCACTTGAACGTGTCTAGCTTCTTGAGGAGCTTGAAGAATGGGAGGTCACGGTCGCCGAGTCGTGAGATGAATCTGCTGAGTGCTGCCATGCAGCCTATTAGCTTCTGAACTTGCTTCTAGGAGGTTGGCGGTTGCATGTTTGTTATAGCTGAAATTTTTTTTGGGTTAGCCTCGATGCCACGGTTGCTGACGAGAAGCCCAGTAGCATGTCGGATGGTACACCGAATACGCACTTCTCCGGGTTAAGTTTCCATCTATAAACTCGGAGGCTGCTGAAAGTTTCCTTGATGTCCTTGATGAAGTCGCTCAGGTCTTTTGTCTTGATCACTACGTCGTACACATAGGCTTCAACATTCCTGCCCCACTACTTACTTAGGTAGGCCTGTCTGGTCCTCTGGTATGTAGCCCCATCGTTTTTAAGGCCGAAGGACATGGTCTTGTAGGAGTAGGCCCCGAAAGGGGTGATGAATAAGGTCTTCTCCTCGTCTTCTCGAGCTAGGGTGATCTGATGATAGCCTGAATAGCAATCTAGGAAGGAGAGCAGGGCGCAGCCTGCTGTAGAATCTACTACATGATCTATCCTAGGCAGCCCAAAGGAATCCTTTGGGCAGTGTTTGTTGAGCTCGGTATAATCAACGCACATCCTCCACTCATTTTTATTCTTTTTCATTACAAGTACTGGATTTGCTACCCACTCGGGGTGAAAAACTTCTCTAATAAAATCGGCTGCTGTCAGCCGGGCTATCTCGGCTTTAATCGCCTCCATCTCACGGGAGAATCGGCGCAGCTTCTGCTTGACGGGCTTGGCGCCCGGGTTGATCTTCAACTTGTGCTCGGCTAGCTCCCTAGGAACGCCACGCATATTAGATGGTTTCTAGGCGAACATGTCCCAGTTCCGGCGCAGGAGCTGGACGAGCCCACCTTCCTATTTGGGGTCAAGGTCAGCCTGAATGGCCGCCGTCTTCTTGGGGTCGCCGAGGCCCAGGTCAATCTTCTTACTGGGCACGGCCGACTGCATTGCGTTCCAACTAGTATCAGTGGCCGGTATGGACGGGTTGATCTTTGCGGTGAGGGACTTGACCTCCTCCCGAGCTGCTTCGTGCTCGAGGTCTTCTGAAGCTGCGAGCGCTGCCTGGTCGCCCTCATGGGACACATTGAAGTCGCCCCGAGCAGAGATGACACCATGGGGGCCTGGCATCTTGAGCACCAGGTATGAGTGGTGCGGGATCGCCATGAACTTGACGAGTGCAGGCCGCCCAAGATGCGTGCCACCTCGAAGCGCACGTACTCGTTTCTCCAGTTGTCCTTGTTGCTGAAGGTGACGGGCAGAGTGATGTGCCCGAGAGGTTGCATGCCCCGCCGGGGCACTATGCCGTAGAATGGAGTATCGGACTCCTGGAGGTCATCTACGCTGAGTCCCAGTGCTAGGACCGTCTTCTCGAACAAGATGTTGAGGGCATTGCCCCCGTCGATCAAGACCTTGTGCAGAATAGAAGAGCGCACGATCGGGCTTACGATGAGGGGATAGTGTCCTAGTTCATCGAAGTCGCGCCAGTGGTCGTCCCTGCTGAAGCTGATGGACATGTGGGACTCCTGGTAATAGGTTGGCATAACCTTGTTCGCCATGAGGACCTGCCTGTAGATCAACTTCTGCTTGCGCTTGCTCTCCTTAGCGCCGTGGCCGCCGTAGATGATGGCCACCTCATTCTAGACTTCTAGAAAGCCATCGCCTGCTCCTGGTTCCCGGTCCTTCTGGTTCTTGTCTGTGTGCTTCTTCCCGCCGTCCTTGTCGTCTTTGTCGTCTCCCTTCTTGGGTAGGAGTGAACCCCTTCGGAGAAGGAACTGAAGCCCTCTGTAGTGGCAGTATGTGTGCCTTGCGCCGGGGTGGGCCGAGCAGGGTTTGTCGAGGATGTCTTCCATCCTTTGCTTGGGGCGCTTGCCGCTGTAGCCCGCCTCATTGACGGTGTTCTCGGGGCCGCGCTTCTAGGGCCGCCTGCCACCGTCGCGGCGCCAGTCGCTCGGTCGTTGCCGTCCCGGTGCAGGTCGCGGTGATCGTTGTTGTCGCGGCGGTGATCGCAGCGGTCGTCGTCGTTGCGCCTTTGCTCGGAGCCGCCCTTGTTGCGGGTGAGGATGTCTTGGATCTCCTCCTGAGTGTCGGCATATTTGTTGGAGATGTTGAACAGCGACTCCACGCTGTCTGGCAGTTTCCAGGCTAGCTTCTCCAGGAGACGCTCGTCCTGGAGCCCTTCCTTGAAAGCGGTGATGACGGTTTGGTCGGGGACGTCCGCCACCTAGTTCCGGAGCTCGAAGAAGCGCTGGATGTACTCCTTGAGCGTCTCTTGGCACCCTTGTCGTATGCGGGCGAGGTCCCGCATTGTCGCCGGTTGGTGGTAGGTACCACGGAAGTTGGCGATGAATTTTTCACAGAACTACGGCCAGCTGGAGTTGGAGCTAGGCGGCAGGTTCTGGAGCCACCATAGGGCCTCTGGCCCCAGCAGGATTGGGACATAGGCTAGTGCGATGTCGGAGTCGCCATGGGCCGCCTTGACTCCGAGGCGGTAGAGGCGCGCCCACTCTTCTGGGTTCTCCTTGGGGTGGTACCTGTCGATGTTGACGAGCGTGAAGGTGGAGGGCCAGGAGATCGCCCTGATCCTGGCGGTGAATGCCTTGACGCCATCATACTCGTTGTTGAAGGGTGGGTCGTCCCAGAGAGGATCGTAACGGCGGTACTCGGCTAGGGCGTTGCCTTTGCTGAGTCAGTCGTCATCGCCGTTGCCACCCTGGTATGCTGACGGGGGGATGGTCGTGCCACAGTTTTTCTCTCAATCCGTCTGTCGTGCGAGTTCCGCCTCCCAGGCCTGTTGCCGCTTGGAATTGATCTGGTCCTTTCTTCCCTCGATGGTGTGGCAAAGGTCAGCAATTGCGCCTCTGGCCGGTGATGGTGGTTCCGGCGGCTTGTTGTCCCTTGGTGCTTCCATGTTGAGCCCCAGCCCTTTAACGGCTAGCTGCTGTAGTTTCATCTTTGCCATGGATGCGAGCAGGTCCGCCACGACGGTGCCCATCGCAGCGATGCACAGCTCCTTGCTGGGGAAGGCCATCGAGGAGGCCGCCTCATCAAATTCCTCGCCGAGGAATCTAGCCGCGCCCACTGCTAGAGCGTAGCGCCGCCTGCCATCTCCTCCTTGAAGAACGGTGCCGCCTTCGGCTGTGGTGGCGGCTAGGTAAGATTCTTTTGCCTTGCGGCGTCTGTCGCAGTCGTTGTTTTGCCGGATTCGTTCGCCTCGATGCCCGAGCGTCTCATTGGTCCTGGAGAGCTCGTCGGCCGAGACGTCCCTGAGGATCCTTGCGCGTTGTTTGCGGCGGTCTCACTCGCGCTGCTTGTCAATATTGCGGAGGTGTCGGGCGTGGGCTGCCGCTTGAGTTTCTCCCTAGAAGGAGGGCGACTCTGGAGGGACCGGCTGCTCTTGCTCCTATAGGTCGGCCATGAACACTTCCCAGAAGGGGTCGTGCGCTGGCCACGTTGTTGTTGAGGGTGGTGAGCCGGCCGTGTTGTTGGGCGGGCCACTCGATGGTGCGCTGTGCCATCGGGCATTTCATCCGGCTGGGTGGAGTTGACGACGAGCCCCAGCCGCAGCCTCGTTAGGGGCATAGGTACATCCTCGGCATAGAAGACATCATCGTCGGAGTCGCTGGGCCTACGCAAGGCTTGTGCGTAGGAGGCGGCTGCGTTGCACGGGCCGAATTGTAGTGTTGGGGGGGGCACGGCCTCCGGGGCTCGGGCGGTGGCAGAGAGGCTCGGGCCTCGGAAGTGGGAACCGCACGCCCCCACCGGGTGACTTGGAACCACCAAGAGGCGGATGATGCTTGAGTTGTTGATGGCAGGGCCCGCATTGGAGCACGGGATGGGCCCAGCGCGCGTCCAGCCCGAGTCATCATAGTAGGGGTTGGCTCGCGCCGAGTGGTGGGACTCAGAGCAGTGGAGCGCCGAGTGGTGGGACTCGGAGCGGTGCGGCGCCGAGTAGTCGCAGTCGAGGCCGGGGGGCGCTGGGTTGTCAGAGAAGGCGGCGCCCGGCGACCTTCGTTGGTCCATGCGGGCAGTGGGGCCCGCACGGTGCGCCAGGGAGAGCCTAAGCAGCTGCCCGAGCAGCCGGACCCTGGGTGGTGGATGAGATCTGCCTCTGCGGCTACTGATGTGCGGCCGGGGCAGCCTAGGCCAAGTCGTTCCGGCCAGCAGATCGGATCTGCTCCGCTTTCGGTGTAGGAATAGTCGGAGCCGCCGCGCGAGGGACCATGGGAGCCGGGAGGCCGCCGACCAGGTGCACGCCGCCGTACATGTCGACGATGGAGGTAAACGGGCCGAAGGAGAAGATCTCCCTCGACTGCGACTTGATGGAATCGTGGAAGAAGATTCCCATCTCGATTTGAGGATCCTGCACACCAGCCCCTACCTAGCGCGCCAGCTGTCGGGGTTTAGTCCTGGCAGCCTGCCATAGGGTAGGACCTGCGGAGGTTTTAAGATCGGAAGGGTTGGCAAGCAGATCGATAATGGTGTATAGAACGTAGCGACATGAGTTTAGACAGGTTCGGGCCGCTGCTGAGCGTAATACCCTACGTCCTGTATGAGAGTCGGCGGATTGTATTGCTGAGAATGCGAGGGTTAAGAGAGTTCCCTCGTAGTCCCTAGTCCCCCTTATATAGGCTGAGGGACTAGGGTTACAACAGATCCTCCGGAAGGTTATTTGCCGAGAGGTTTTTGGGGCTATATCCCGAGATTATAGGAGAAATACTCTAACAGATCCCTATCTGAAGCTGCCCGAGTGATTTGCTCAAACTTCACGCCATCCGCTGCCTTGAGTCCAAAGCCAAACCACTCGGCCCACCTGTCAGGGTGAAGTAAGCAGTCGTCACGAGGTACCCAGCGGTACATGACTCCCACACACGTCATGATGCCTTCCCGAACTGCGACTCCATTGCTTTGATTGTCAAGCCCTTCCTGATATCACCACTTTTGGGCCTAGGTCGGTCGGTCAACCCATGATCGAATCCAGCCAGCCGACCGTCCTAAGCCCTCCCATGGCCCATGTCTTGAATCCACGCCATGAGGAGCCAGGAGATATTTATCCCCCACAAGCCCCCGAGACTCAAGCTAATTTCAAGGACAATTAACTTGAGGCTCTCAGGAAATCCATAGCTTCAAAATTAAATCATCCAAATCAACAATCACTTCTCCCCGTTGGTTGCACCTATAAAGGTGCACCTAGTGGGTGTAGCCCCCAAGCTTCAAGTTGAAGTGAGTAACAATGAGCTCGAAGATCCAAAATCAAAAAAGTGTATCCCGAGTTACTCACTTGTTTCCATTGGTTGCACCAACTAGGTGCACCCAATGGGTGTAGCCCCTGAGCTTTGAGTTGACTTGAGTAACAATCAGCTCAAAGATCCAAATCCTCAAAACGTCTTACGAGTTATATTCCTCCGAGCCAATCTAACTTGCATTATCTCTCCCGAGTTAATAGACTTAATTCCTTCAAAATAATCTTCATAAAATTCCTTCACCCAATGGGTGCGCCCAATAGGTGTGACCAATGATTCCCAAGACAGAGACCATGTGGATGTAAGCCCATAATTCTTGCAAAAGAAACCCAATGTGTGTAAATTTGTAATTTCTTGAGTAGAGAAAACCCAATGAGTTTAATCCCATAACTAATTGAAAAAGAAACCCAATCGGTGTAATTCATAATTTCTTGAGTAGAGAAAACCCAATGGGTGTAATCCCATAACTAATTGAAAAAGAAACCCAATGGGTGTAATTCATAATTTCTCGAGTAGAGAAAACCCAATGGGTGTAATCCCATAACTGCTTGAAAAAGAAACCCAATGGGTGAAATCCATAATTTCTCGAGTAGAGAAAACCCAATGGGTGTGAATGAATTAACTGCTAGGAAAACCAAGCATCTTTCCAATATCTAGAGATTGGAAATGCCACTATCTGATCTATTCCCATCCACTACATGTTCAGGCTTCCATTGTGGGTCCATAGGATGCGAACCGTCTGTCCTGTTGTTGTGCTGAATGAAAGGTTAAGGGTTGCGCCTTCTCGCTATATAACTAGAGCCTGAGTTCTTCTTTCCTCCACACTGTTATTACCTTCCAAACAACCACTTCAAGTTCACCAAATACTCTACCTCCTCCCCCATCAACGCTATGGCCAGTGGCAAGGGAAAGAACACGCAAGCCCATCCAAGCCATCAATGCACCAGTTCTCCGATGAGGAGGATGAGTACATTTACAGCGGCTTTGACGGTGAAGGCAGCTATTGACGCAAGATTTTGTCTAAATTTATGCTCTATTTTTACATAATTTTATGCCTTTTTAGAGGTTAATCTTATGATTTAGTCTTGTTTCGCTAACAAATAATAAATAACCCCGTTTTTGAGAATGTTTTTTATTTTTGTGCAATATTGATTTTTGTAGGAAAATAGGGTATAATTGTGATAATTTGAGGATTTCTCGAAAGAAGGATTTATGCTACAAGTCTAGAGAGGTGAGATGATAAATAAAAGAAGGACAATTGAAGCTCAAAAGAAGGCCCAAGCCCATTATGGAGAAGGTTCCGGTGGCTAAGGATTGCTTGAGTACGAAAAATATGAAGATAAGGAAGTATTATAAAGAGTCCAATCTAATCTCCAAATAAATCTTGAGATATTCTCGGATTCCAGGATAGCAGCACCTTGCGGGCCCAATTCAGAGACCTTAACGACGTCAAATGAATAAAGTTTGAATACCAAAGTTGAGATCTACAATTTAGAGTCCGAGTTTGCCTTATTTGGACTTCAGATGGAGTTATGGTCGAAATACTAAAAGGCTGTAGAATATGTAAAGCTGATTTCGGGAAGGACTAGGACAATGACTTCATCTCCAAGTAAAGGAGTATATGGACGACCGGGACTCTTCAAGAAGCATATACATAGAAATAGGTTTTTTAGACTCTTATAACTGACCTATTAGATTCCATGTATATGGGACTCTCTGGAGTATAAATATATGGCCTCCCTAGAGGGAGAGCAATCCAACTTCATCAAATTCATTGTAAACCAGAGCTCCAAATTTAGGGTTTAGGGTCCATCTTCGCAAGACTCATCGAGAAGGAGATCTTGGCGAAAGGAGGAGGCGAGAGGAGGCAAGACTAGAGGGGGTCGGCCGACCTCACCTGTTCCTAGGGAGTCTCGAGTTCGTCTTTGGATATGTTGTTCGTCTCGCCGAATTTGACAACTATGCGCTTCAAGTTAACTCGGCTCTCTATCTTCTCTACCCGCTTGGCATACCTGTCTCTCTGGTCACCAAGCTCCGTCATGAAAGACTCGCAGGTAGGGCACTCAAACTCATTGGGCTGCTGTTTTGCACTCCTCAACTTCTCATTCTCCTCCAACGCCTTAGTAAGTTGGGCTTTCAGCTTCTGTAGCTTCTTAGCTGCCTTCTCAACATCTTATCCTGGGCTTTTAACTCCTGACTGTTCTGCTCTAGATTCTCAAGAATTTTAGCTTGCTCAGGAGTTACCTCATCATCAGAGGAAGAGTCGTTGTCGCCTCCCTTGTTCTTCTTGTCCTCAAGCGCCATGGAGCATACCGAACTCCTCTTGTTCTTGTTCTTGCGCATGGACTTGGTGGAGACGAAGCACAAGCCAGTTGGACCTGCTTGATCATTCTTCTTGTCCTTCTTGTACGTGTACTCATCATCACTTGAGCTTGACGAGGATGAAGAGTAAGAAGATCCGTTGTTGTAGAGCCTGATCTCGGCGAAGAACGCCTTGTCCTGCTTCTGGTTGTCCTTCTGGTAGGACTTGTAGGCCTTCCGAAAGTTCTTCTTGCCGAAGTTGCGCTTGCCAGAGCCGTGCTTGCCGGAGCGGTGCTTGTCAAAGCTTGGCTTGCCGGAGTGGTACTTGTTAGAGTCATGGGAGTAGCTCTTGCATTCTTGTAGTAGTCGTTCTTGTTGGGGCGCTCGGCGATGAAGTGGCCGACCTCTCCGCACTCAAAGCACTTGGGCCTCTCGCACCCCTTCTTGCTCATCCGGTTGCCATAGGCGTGCTGAAAGCGACTAGACACCAAACAAAGCTCTTCATCTTCAAGCATCGTCAACTGCTCCTCCGTAACAGACATCAAAACAGAAAACGAGAAGTTGTAAAACAGGGGGTTAGTAGTAGACTCACTAGAGGGGGTAGCCAAGGCAGACTCTTGGAACCTGTACAAGCGAGGGAATCCCTCATCTTATAATCTGCTTCTGTGGCCTTGAGCTTACTATAGAGCGCCTCTACTCCTATCGTATCATACCCCGCCGACTCAATGATTGACCTTGATCTCCCATATTTTTCTATCCAAAGCATACACCAATTTCATAGCCTGTTGATGATCAGTGTATGGGAGCTCAGCGGGGGCGGAGTTGACACACAACTTGTAGATGATCGATTGAAACCGACCAAACAAGTCATCCACAGACTCTCCCGGCTTCTAGACGAAATTTTCATATTCGCGCCAGTAGGTCTCAACAAGCCTCGCCTTAATGGTGGCGGTACCCTCATGGTGTGCACTAAGCAGGGACCATATCTCGCACGCCGTCTTGAGGTGGCTCACTCTCTCATAATCCATGGGACCAAGCTCGGAAAAGAGAAAGTTAACAGCTTTGGCATTCGCCTCATGCTGAGCCACGATCTGAGGCGTAGTATGCTCAGCAACTGGACACACCACAAAAGTCGTACTCTGAGTAGCATCCCATATGTCCTGACTTTGGCTACCAAGGAACGCCTCCATCCTAGAGTAGGGATAGCCATTAGAGCCAAGGATGGAAATCTTCCCAGAGTAAGTCATAGTCGCTATGGTTTCTTGACCGGTTAAGGTATGGGAAACCTACTGGCTCTGATACCACTTGTAGGACCGAGACGTGCGACTAAAGGGGGTGAATAGGAGCACTTGAAAACTCAAACTCAATCCCCCGTAGTGCAAACTGAAACAACACCCAAAACAAAGCTAGACACCATCCACCGAGAGGATATATATCTAGCTCACAACACGTGCTTGGTACCATCCACTGAATAGATACGTACCAAGCACAAAGTAGAAGCACACATTCAAATGCCTAAGACAAAAAAGGCAAAAAGAGCCAACTCCAAGAAACAGCAGATTTCAGGCAGACAGGACTGCAGAGAAAAATCTCAAAAACCCTAGAAGCAAAGCTCCAAACCACCCCACAAAATTACCACACCTTCACAAGACAATAAGGAACAGCTCCAGAAAAATTCAGACCAATTGGAGCAAGTTGTGACCACTGGACTGTCCAGTGGTTAAGCACCGGACTGTCCGATGCTCACAGCGTGACACTACAAAAAAATTCGGACCAAAACCCAATCAAACCAACTCCAAAAATTATGAAATTTTTACTAAAGGTTTAGAAGGGGCCAAGGAACAACTTCACAAATTTACAGCTCAATTGGACAAGAAATAAAAATCTTAGAGCCACCGGACCGTCCGGTGCTGACCCACCGGACTGTCCAGTGGTATAAAAACTGTCAAACCAACCCCAAGACAAAAATACCAAAACCAGATCAAAATACCTCCACAAATTCTGAAATTTTTATGGGAGCTCTATGATTCATTGCACAAGAGGTCCACAAAATTTCAGATAATTTAGAGCACGTTTGACCACTGCAAGAACTACCGGATGAAATAGGAACACACCGGACGATATAGCTCAGACAAAAATAGTCACCCGAAACTTGAGCTTCCGAAGCCAAAACTTGACCAAACCTTCACCAATCTTCACAAAATTTTGCACACACTAACCTAGCTCCATTCCAAAGCTATTCTCAAAAGATCTAAAGAAAAAGATCAAGGGATTAGCGGGAATTTTAGATCTCGTAAAGAGGGAACCTTTGGGCAAGAAAAGGGGAAAGTTCAAGAATAACTTGCTCGTGGCAATCCTTCGGGATTGAGATGTTCTAAGACATAATCTCCATGTCCTTGCAAGTCCAAAACAAAGCAAAAGAAAGGATTCAACCTCGACCAAAGCATACACCAGAAAAGCCAAGAATTGAGTCCAAGAACCAAAGGAAAAAGGGGAAAGAACAAGCACACAAGTTGCTGTACGAAAGCACTTGGATTAATGGCCCAAAATGGGTCTCAAGATCAGATTATAACCAAGGAATTCGTCCCAAGCAACCACCCTCTCCTTCCCTCTTGATTTGGAGGCTAGATCTCACCCTAACCCTCCTAAAATTTTTGCTCAAGGCTTGAGGACGAAAATTACTCTAAGCAAATAAAATCTAGCAGCCAAGAGGAGTCCTAATGACCAGCTCTTAGGCTATTTATACACCAGTTCAATTTTGACATTTTTACACATAGACCCCTAACACTAGAAACGCCCGGAGGGGCTAAAACAGAAAAGGACCCAAAACATCGGGGACGGACGACCACGATGAAGACTTCATCTTCTTAGCTTCCACACAATCTTTAGATGCCCTCCACGTGGTCCGTAGTCCAATCCATCTTTGTACCCTCGGTTTTGAAGTCAGAAACTGGGAAACTTTAGGAAGTCTCCATCTGGGCCAGACTTGGCCCACCTTCTCTATCTTGGCGAGTCATGGCCCAACTCACCAAGGCTTGGGTAGCTTGGGTGGCGGTTTTGAGCCAAAGCCGCCAAAGCCTTCCTCGCACGCCTTCGTGCCATGCACTCGGGTCGGAGCACCACGGTGGCACACGGCTTCTCTAGTCCATTGGAGTTGCCTCACGGTCCATCGAAGGGCGTACACCACCATTGTCAATCCGCCCCTCCATGTACCGAGCTTCCATGGCTGACCGACACTGAGCTTTGCCTCCGGTCCATTGGAGGGCTTTTGCCTTAGTACATTGAGGTCTTCATCATCTACCTCCAATCCATCGGAGGGCCTTTAGTCCATCGGAGGACTTGTACCATTGACAATCACTCATCAAACCAGGAGCGCAAAGAGGCCGGTCCATTGGCTCTCACACCCCATGCCAGAGTACCCGGTGGTGGAGCCCTTGCAGCCTAAGGAGCAGGCGCCTCAGGAGGAGCACCCTAAGGACGACAAGGTCGTAAAGATACCCGCTCCACCTTGGACACCGCCTGTGTTGGTGGTACTGGATGGTGACACTGACAAGGAGATGGAGGCAGACGAGCACGCTGGTGACGACGACTTCCACATGGCTGGCTCTGAGGACGTTCCCAGGGAAATGCTTCTTAGGGGCACTAGGAGGGTGACGCCGTTGGAGATGCCACTACCGGCGCTGACGGTGCTATTGGCGGTGCTGACGGTGCTATTGGCGGTGCCAACAGTGCTACTGTTGGTGACAACGAGGTGAAGCTGGAGTGGACTCACAAGGAGAGCTACCTCGATGCTCTACACCTGGACTTCCCTAGGATGATCCACGAGGCGATCCAGGAGCTGGGCTACATCGACATGGAGGTGACTTACGAGGTGGTGAGGAGATCGCATCCAATCTACCCCGACAAGTACACTACTTGTGCACGGGTAGTACAACAGAAGGTAGTGATCCAGAAGCACTACTCAGTAGCTGTTCGTGAGACATCGGAGGCAGCCATGAACGACGCTGCACATTAGGCTTATGGTGTTTTCTGCAGCGAGCACCATGACCTCTATGACCAGTCCTCCCGCCGTTACATCCCCTACCACAGGAGTGGAGAGGTAGCCCACGAGATTGCCTCCTTGGAGCATGAGGGCAATGCTCAGCTGTCCACCCTGGTGCACTTCACTGCTTCCCTGGTCACAGAGCACGACGCTCTGCTGGACGAGCACCGCCGCTTGCAGCAGAGGTACCTGGCTTTGCAGGCCCAGGTGGCAGACCAGATAGTGGTGCCTTGGGTCGAGCCAGCACAGTCTCCTCCGCGCAAGCGGATGTGCTACGGAGAGCTCAGCAGCCGCACCAGAGTGCTCCCTCACGAGGGGTAGTTGGCCATGTCGTTATCAGTTTAGTCCGAGTCGTTGAGTCTTTTTCTTTTCATGTGGAACTTGGTTAAGTTGGATGTCTGTGTGCTTGTTATTTTGAACTATGTTTGATTTGGATCTTTGTATTGTGTAAGTTTAAGATGTGGAGTAATGTCCATGACTTAAACGTGTTTTAAAAAAGCTATGCTTTAAACTTAGATCATTGGGGTAAAACCATACACTCTCTTTTGCTCTCTTCTACTCATATCATCAATGTCACCTACCCTACTAGTAGTTTGTCACAAAAGTAACTTCATGCTTCATGTTACTCAATCAGATGGATGTCCATAGACAATCAAGCAGTAGCAATGCCAGCTGTAAGAAAGACAATAACTTCATGTCAACACCAATGGCAGAGATCGAAAGAAATGATAGGCCCACTCAGTTGCCGCCTCACATTCCTGTTGAAGTTGACAATGAGGGCAAACATCTCGATATAGAAAGCAAGAAGCGGAAATTCTAGTCATCTCCACCTGGTAGCAGCAACCGTCCTTGTTTACCAACAGAGATAAGCTCATCGACTTGTCTCACCGAAGAGTTTGACGCTGAGGTACAAGGAAGAACCAACACTCTAATACCCAAGCACAAAGCTCCCAACATCAGGCACTGCGCTCATTCCTCCCTGCTAATGCTCCAATGAAAGATGGTTCTCAAATCACTTCGAAAGAATATAAGGGTTAAACTTGTGGTGAGGTAGGACATTGTTCACATAAGAAGATAACAAGTGTTCGACTCAAGAAGCAGAACCAGCAGGCCAACAACAGTAATCAGAAGCAAGATCAACAACAAAAATTGCGCAAGGTCAATCGGGGAAAGTTAAGTTATGTCTATGCCAAGATAAACAATGTCACCATGGGGGATGCTAAGAATGCCCAGAATGTGGTGTTAGGCACATGCAAAGTTAACTCAGTCCCTGCTATAGTTCTGTTTGATTCCAAAGCCTCGCATTCTTTCATCACATCACAATATGCAAATGAACACAAGCTGACTATGCTACCTATGAAGAAGCCCGTGCATGTTAGTACTACAAGAGGTGAAGTTAAATCAAACCACAGCTACCCAAGGGTTTGTCTTAAAATAAGGGGGGGTAGACTTCCCTGCAATTTTGATAGTGTTGGAGTCAGGAGAAATTGATGTTATCCTAGGGATAAATTGGCTAGCAACTAGAAAAGCGATAGTCCGTGATGTGGAGAGATCAGTATCCTTGACAGTGGCATCAGGAGAAAGAATTGAGTATGTTGCACCATCACCATAAGCTAAGGATTGTATGGTAAATCAAATGGAGGAAACTTCTACAAAGAAAATCAATGTTGCATGAGAATTTCTTACTGTCTTTCCAAGTTAGTTGCCAGGAGTGTCACCCAAATGAGATGTTGAGCTTCCTATCGAGCTGTTGCCCAGTACAACACAAATTTTTGAGTATGCATAAAGAATATCCTGTAACAGAATGAAGGAGGTTAAGAGGCACATGGCCGAACTATTTGCAGGAAGAAAGAAATAAATTAAAAGGAATGGTTGCTGAATAAGGAGGTCCCAATACAGTCTATGTAAAAAAATGTATTGCATACCAAGAATAAAATAATGGTTTAATCATTTGAAGTGTGCTTGTGACCTACGGTCTGGTTATCATCTAATGAGGATTATAATAGCTGGCATACCGAAAGCAGCTTTGACATCTCATATGGTTTATATGAGTATACCGTCATGCCCTTGGTTTGATAAATGTATCAGCCCTCTTGTGTGCATGCTGAAAAATGTCCACATGGTTTATTTCCTTGAGTTGTTGACGTGTTCATAATCTAGTCTACTCCAATAATGAAGAAGAACATGAGAAATATTGGAGACTAGTGTTGTAGCAGTTTAGAGATAATCAGCTGTATGCCAAGTTATGCAGGTGTAAGAGTTGGATTAATGAGTTTCTTTTCTTGTGTTTGTCATCTCAAATAAAGGGGTCACAACGGATCTGGAGAAGGTATAGGTCGTGCTAAATTAGAAACCATCTCAGGATATGTCCAAAGCTTCCTTGTATGGCAGGGTACTATCAGAGGATGATTAAGGGATTCTAAAAGGTTGCGAAACCCATGACAACATCGTTAGAGAAGAATGCTAAGTTTATGTGGACTTTAGACCGCCAAGCTGCAGTCAAAAATAAAAATGAAGCGAAGGTTGCCTACGGCACCAGTTTTATCTCATCCAGAAATCTAGAAGAACTCTCAGTGTAAGGTAATGCATCACGACAAGATCAAAAATGTGTTTTGATGAAAGTCATAGTTCATGCATCTGAAGGAACATGAAGAGAACAATTGTATCATGATCTGGAGTAGCCGTTGATGATCATGCTCTAGCGACTTGTAAAGTTATACCAATAGGACTTTGGTTTTCTAGATGTTTTTGGAGTTATGTGTGTAGCTGAAGGGTTTGGTTTTGGATTATGAAATTCAACTTAGGGAGTTACCTTGGAGGCGCCTTGGAGCAAGAGGTAAAAAAAAAGCTGAGGAACAAGAAGTGCAACCATCCGAGAGAATCCAAGAGTCTAGCCAGAAGAGCGATCCTAATGTTAGATGGTGATAATTGACCCTTGAGAAGGGTGACTACGTTTTTTTGTGTCACCTATCGTATGTCCGTACTAATTCATTGTTAAGAGAAAGTTAGACCCACGTTGGACCATTCAAACTCCTCGCAATAAGGGGTTGAAGTTGCTTGGGAACTCGAATTACTGGCTAGATTGTCGGAAGTGTATAGCATGCTTCATGTGTTTGTGTTGAAGAAGTGCCTCAGGGTACCAAAAGAACAGACACCGCTTTGATGAGCTTAGTGTGCAAGATGACCTTACCTATGCAGAACATCCAACTCAAATCAGATACATAAGAAGCAAGATGATCAAAGCGTGCAAAGTTCAATGAAGCCACCGCGAAGTAGGAAGAATCGAAGATACCTTACCTTTATCCTCTTTGCTAGCCAACCCTGAATATTGGGACGAGATTCCTGTTAAGGGAGGTAGGTTGTAACACCCTAATTTAAATTCCAGCATTTTATAAATAATTGCAATCAATTTATTTAATTTTCTAAGGCTCATGTGCTTAGTTTGCATTTAACATGATTTATTTAAAATAAATAAATGCATAAAACTAATCATAGACCTAACTTCCTTGTGCATACATGCTGATGCATTCTTTTCTTGGTTGTGTAAATTAAGGACTCAAATTCAAATTTATTTGAATTAATAGAGGTCTTGCTTTCTTATTCAAAAGAATTCAAAAACAGAAAAGAAAAAGAAAAAAAGGGTGGCGGACATGCCAGGCCAGCTGGCCCAACCGGCCCAACCCCAGCCCACCTGCCCTTTCCCACCTGGGCCGAAAGCTAGGCCCAAACCAAGCCTCTCTCCCTCTCCCTCTCGCACGCCACTGCCAGGTGGGCCACGCGCCTCTCTGCCTATGACCTCCGGGCCCCACCTGTCAGCCTCGTCCCCTACCTCTCGCCACGAATCCCGCCGTCCTTGCCCTCTCTGCTCGGCCACGTCGGCGCACAGGCAAATGGAAGGCGAATCTGAGGCCCCGCTCCCTTTCCTTCGCACCCCGCGCTAAATCCCGTCGTCGCCGCACCGGTTTCCCCTTTCTCCCCCACCTTCCTTAACTATGCCATAACGTGCGTTCAAGCCACCGAGCGAAATCCCCATGCCCACGACGCCCTCGGCCCACAAAACCCCTATAAAACCCAACCCCGAGCTTCGCCTTCGCCTCCTTTGCCAGTCCACCAGCTCAATCGCACTCACGTTCCCCGTCGAACTAGCAATCCCCGCCAGAGCTCCGCCTCGGTAAGCCGCTCCGTCTCCAAATTCGGTGTCAATGAGCCACCTCCGGTCCTCATTCCACTGTTTCTTCTTCGCAGGACCCTCGCGGAGCTGTTCCGTGGGTTTTGGGGCAGAAACCATACCTCCAACGCCCCTGTCCGTGAGCGTCGGCCATCTCCATCCGCCGTCCTCCATCGCCAAGCCGCACCGCTGCTTCCCCACCTTCAGCGAGCCCTTGGTGAGCTTCGCCTTGGCCCTTTCTCGCTCCTGAGCTAGTTCTAGTGCACCAGAACCGCCCCTAGACCCCGACGTGCCTTGCTCCAGCGAGTCGCCGCCGTGCGGACCGAACTCCACCGTGGATTATGGTCGCCGCCGGTGCCCCTTCGCCTCTGACCATCAGATCAGATCTGAACGACTAGGATTAAAACGTGAGATACCCCTTCGCCGACAAATCACGCAGCGACACATCACCCCACTATCCCAGTCAGCACTGGCCCACACGTCAGGCCGACGTGGCATACCACGTTACTGGCCACGTCACCGCCACCTCACGTAGACAAAGTCAGCCGCGGGACTTTTGCAGAAAAGCGCCCGCGTTTCCTTTGAATCAACCCGCAGTCCATCGCCTTTGAAAAATAATTAGGAAAAGGCCCTGTTTTTATCAGTTTGACCCCTGAGCTTCCTGGGATTTTAACCCGCACTCTAGGCTCTCTGGGTTTTTACTCTAAAACCCTCAGTGGCTAGATTTAACTACGGATAAGTCCTCAGTTTTGCAAAGTTAGCCCTTGGTTCAGTTTATTTATCACAGTTATGCCCTTAGGAGCCCGCTTTATGCATAACTTTCACGTTTTAGCTCCGATTTGAGTGATTCTTGCACTCACGTGATCGTAGAAATGTGTAGAATGTTTTTAGTACAGTTTTATCTTCTATTTTTATGAGATGATATATAGTGTCTTATCCTTTGTTATTTGTTTGCATGTATGTGTGCATGGAAATGCTTGTATGTTGCCGTGAACGCATATAGACGGTGAACTGTTTGTTGGAGAAGAAGAGCAGCAGTTTGAAGGTGTTGAGCAGTAGCCTCAAGACCAGTTTGAGCAAGGCAAGTATAGCATGAACACAACCTAACAAACATCTATCACCTCATAAGCATGTGTCTACTTTTGTATGACAATAAGGACTGAACTTAGCCTCTTTTATCGATATGTTTACCTATGGGAATGCATGTGGTTAAGTTTTGCTAGTTGCTGTGCGAACACATGTTCTTTTGTTAATAATTTTGATTAATGGATCTATGCAATATAATTGTTGAGCTTGACCCTCTGTGCTGTGTGCTTGAGTGGTTCATGTCTCCATAAATTTGGCTTTTAGCAACATGGTTTAGGGGGCATGAGCATGTGCTTAGTGGTTTGCTCATAGCCACTCTCCGTAAGGACTGGTTTGCAAAGTGACAACTTGGGGCAAGAGGGGGAATGTGCATGTGGGTCTCATCCTGCCTTGGGTTGTGTGTGCTAAGTGCTCCACCTGTTGAGATTTGAAACCTTAGCGGTTAAAACATACTAGTGTGATCTTTGTAAAGGCCTCGTAGTGTGCTTGCTAGCCATCTCATTTACGGTAATGTGATGGGCCACTAGCGTAGCTCACGACTTGTGGGTAAATATGTACAACCTCTCGAGAGTGTAAAACTGACATTTCAGCCGTGCTCACGGTTATGAGCGGCCCAGATCCTTTATGCAGATTAGTGGTTCCTGGTTTGGTTTGAAAGTTGTTCTTATGTTAAAATTGTTGAATAATGTTCTTATGCAATATCTTGGGTTTAATGTTTTATCTACTCACTCGTAGTAACTAGCTGTTAAATAAAACTTGGCCAACTAAAAGCTCATGCATCGTGTCAGCCAACCTTAAAGCCTCATAGCTCATGTTATACTTGTGGAGTACGAGTTGAAGTACTCACGCTTGTTTCTTTTATTTTTAACCTACTGTTGGCTAGAACCCAACCACTGCTCAGTTGAAGAAGGCTTTGAGGAGTATGTTCAGGACCATGACGAGTTCTAGGCGAGCCAGTCTCCTGGTCGACGTCCCTATGGTGGCTCATTTTGCTTTTGTTTACGCTTCTGCTATGACTCTGATGTAAAGACATGTCGTCTTGATGTAATAATGTTATGATATACACTGTGTAATGTTTTTACCCCTTTTTTGCATGTTCTGTGATGTCACTATTGTCATAATATATGTGAGACCATTCCTGGCACATATATGTTGTTCTAGTTCCGTTGGTTGAGAACTGGGAGTGACACTGAGACTGATGTTGGTTTGAAGAACCTGCTGGCCACTGCTGCGGTATTGGAGGAGGAGGGGGTAACATCTATTGCTGCGGGTATGTAAGAGCTGGTAACTGCCCATCGACGGGGGTGGTAACGATTGTTGGTGATTATATGCTGAAAGAGGAGGAATCCCTAGGGGTGGCAGAGGAAGAGCTTGTCGCTGATTGTAGGTTAAGGCATATATATTTGGGACTGCATAATTGACCGGGCAATACTATTGAATGTTGTTTGCTTCCTTCGGAGCAGGCTGCTGCTTTCATTCTTCTAATTCTTTCTGTTTCTGAATTGTGTACTCACGATACTTCAAGGTATGACCTTTGTCTTCCCCACAAAATATGCAGTACAACTTCTTTTGTGATCTGCCTCCTAGGTTTCAACCTCCGAAGCTTCGGCCTCCTCGTCCTCCTCCAGGATTATGTCCTCCTCGAAATATCTTCGTTTCATGTGTGCTCTCCAACCTTTGTTCCTCTATGCTGAACACATTGTGACCCTGAGGTTGATCATGTTGTTCGAAGTTGGATATGCTATTCCTATTGAAGTGCTGATTTGATTCATCGAACTTTTGTTGCTCCTGTTGCCTAAAACGAAGATCATTGTCTGCTCTGCAGAATTCATCCATTTTTGTACACAACTTAGTCATTGACAGTCACTGTCTAATTCTAAGTCCACTAATAGCTGCATCATTGGCTACATCATCGGGTATTCCTATTGCTTGTGCTTTGATGTTAAGGAATCTTCGAAAGTAACTCTAAAGAGCTTCGCCTGCTTCTTGCTTACAAGCAAATAATATTTGAGTTGTAACCGCCTGAGTATGGAAGCCTTGGAAGTTTGAGAGTAAAGCTTCTCTTAATTGCTGCCATGATTGAATGGACCCGGGTCTTAACGTGGAGTACCATGTTTGGGCGATCCCTTGGAATGCCATTACTAGTGACTTTGCCAAAACTGAAGTATTCCCTCCAAAAGATGCAACTATAGCCTCATAGCTCAACAAAAATTACTTCGAACTTGATTGTCCATCATAGTTGGGTAACATTGTTGGTCTATAACCAGATGGGCAGGGAACAACTTGTAGTTCTTGAGATAATGGAGATGCAGCGTCAAATATGTAGGTTGGTGATTGCATAAATGGCTCCCCCTTATTGTCAACCTTGAGTTTCTTCAGTGGGCTTATGTTGCTGATGATTCTCCTATTGCACATCCTTGATGTAGCCCGAAGCTTCTATTATTTCCTTCCTCAGCTGACTCAGCCTTGCTAACTTCTGCTTCTTTGCTTGCAATGCTTGATTCAACTGCTCCACCTCATCTAAGTCTTCCTCTGCAATTTCTAGTAAAGCTGCCAATTCCTCAGCTACTAACCTCTTTTGCCCCGCAATCTGTTGTTGCCACATTTGCTTCTCATTACAACCATCTGCCTGGATTTCACCTTCTTCATGTGCTTCACCACTATGATCTCCATTGCTTGTAGGAGGATCTTTGGCTATTATGGATAACTTAGCCGAAGCGCCCCCCCCCCAAGCACTCACTTCGCTTTTATTTTTTCCGTGGTGAGGGTACACCGCAGGTGGGCACCAAATGTTGTGTTCCTGCTATCAAAGTCCAACAAAAATAGTCGGGCAACATCGAATACAAAGGATCTCCCCGGAGACTCATTGCCCGACCTTTGAATACATAGCAAAACAAACAAGTATAAAACGACAAGTGAAAATGCAACAATACTTATATTATACATTCGAATTAAGCAATTAGTGCTGACGTCATATACAATATGAAACCGTCAAGTGTCATCATCCTCCCTATCGGTTGGTCTCCCCAGTATTTATAGGGGTCAACCGATTGATTTCTTCATATGGAATTTATAATATTGACCTCAGTCATACCCATTACACCTTCCCTATTCTAAACAGAATTTCTATCCATTTGGTAATCTTACACCCGAATTCAATTTGCACATGCAATCTTCCGATAGCCGTAGTCAACTTGACTTCCTTTGACGATAATCACCAAACCATATGCTTCGAATCCCAAGCACAGGTTCACCTTCGGACAATGCTGCTTGACCGACAACCTTCGAACTTGCAGTCGACAATTGACCCTCGAACCATTAGGCTTCGGTTCTGATGAACTTCCTGAATGCTCATACATAGAAGCTCTCTGAAGTATTCCTTGAAACTCACAATTAAGAGAAACAGACAAAGCATACAGACGAAGCATAAGAAATCATGCCCTTCAGATCCCAACAATATGAGCACACTATGTTAGTCCTGAGTCGAGTAAAGAGTTAAGATGATTGCCATGTGGGTAGGGATAGAAAACATACTATAATGATATTGCGACAGGCATGTAGCGCCACACTGTATGTCGTATGCCGACCTGGGCTGACCGCCTTGTGAAGAAGGGTTAGAGGACACCGTGGCATATAACACCGTACTGCAAGTCGTGTAACAACTTAAGCCGATTGCCCCGTAAAGAAGGGTTAGAGGACACCCTATGAAGATACTGCGACAGGCATGTAGAACCGAACTATAAGTTGTGTGATGACTTAAGCTGATTTCCTAGTGATTAGGGATAGAGGACACCCTAAAAATATACTGCGACACGCATGTAGCACTGAACTTTAAGTCATGTGACGAGTTAAGCCGATTGCCCCATGATTAGGCATAGAAAGACACCCTATAACTGTCAGCATGTAACACCCAATAGTAGGTCGACCCATGACCTATGACTAATAGCCTCAAAAGGTAAGAAAAACCATAGTACGACATAAAAAAGATGATTTGCACAGAGGTCATGCAACCTTTGTTCATTGAGTACGATCTACCAGAGTACACATGAGGACGAGCTGTTACAATGACTACCATATTGACGACGAGGTAATACGGGGACATATTACATTGTGGAATTCTACGCATAGAATTTGCGCAAGTGCTCTATGCTCCACGAGTTCCCGATTGGTGTTCCATCCATCTTTGATAAGCGATAGGAGCCCAGACGAGTGACTTCCGTGACTTCCCAAGGAGGAGATAGCTCGTGACTTCCGTGACTCTCTGAAGCACCAGGTCACCAATTCGGAAAGCTCTGGGGTGCATGTTGCGATCATGATGACACCGCAGGGTTTGCTGATATCGCGCCGACTGAACTACTGAGATGAGTCTTTTTTCCTCAGGCAGATCAAAGTCTTCCATACGGGCTACTTTTGCCTCATTTATGTCCTTGAATGTGAGGCGAGGTGCACCAAACGCCAAGCCTGAAGGTAGTACTTCCTCCGAGCCATAGACCATGAAGAAAGGTGTGTTCCCATTGAGTGGCTTTCTTGGTTGCGTTCTCAGGCTCCACACCACGTAGGGAAGCTCCCTGATCCACTTGCCTGCAAATTTTTCGTTTTTGTCAAAGATCTTCTTCTTCAGAGCGTCGAGGATCATACCGTTGGCTTGCTCCACCTGTGTAACACCTTAAATTTTGCTACATGAAAAATCTTTTCATTAACTAATTTAATTTTGCTTAGAGTTTGATTTATTTATGCATGACACCATAATACTTTGGTTATTTCTAATTTTAACCAAGTAAAATAAATCATAGGAACCACATGTTTGAGCATTCATGCCATGCATATTTTATTGGATGTTTTGCAATGTATAAAGTTTGAATTCAAACTCATTTGAACCCTCCAAATATTCTTCAAACCCTAAGACCAAACCTGGAAAAAATTCCTTTTACCCCTCACCCCCACTTCTTTCTCTTTTGGCCCAGAAACAGCAGCAACTCTTTTCCTCTTTCTCTTTGGCGCGGCCCAACCGCAGTAGTCCGGCCCAGGTAACCGTGCCGACCCAACCGGGAAGCAGCCCAGCTGTGGCCCCTGCGGCCCCCTGCTCTCAGTCGCTGACACCCCGGACCCGCTTGTCATCCGCTCCCTCTTCCCTTTCCTTTCTCCGCGCGCGCCGACGGACAGAGTCCGGAGCGGACTCGCCGCCCAGCCGAGCCGGACCCCTTCTCCCCCTCCCAGACCGCGTGACCTCACCGTCTCCCACGCCCACACTGCGCCTCTCCTTCCTTTCCGAGCGCCTGTGCCTGGCCTTTCCAAGCTCACGCCAGCGCCGAGCGACGCGGACCTTGAGTCCGATCCGAGCCGGACTTTCCTCCGCTGCGCCGCCTTCCCTTGACCCCTCCCGCAAGCCTCAGAATCCGCCCCTATATAAGCCGCCCAACCTCGACGTCCGCAGCCACCAAGCGCCCTCAACCCTAGCCGCTTTGTGCCCTAGCTCGTGCTCCTGAGCGCTGCGCTCGCCGAGAGTTCACGGCGAGTTCACCTTCGGGTTTCGCCTCTACCCGCCCTCACTGCCGACGACGTCTAGCCCGCGACCATCGCCTCGAGGTATAGCCTCTACCTCGAGGTATAGCCTCTACACGCTTAAGCTAGGCCCTCCTTTCGTCTTGTGTCGTCGATTTGAGCTCACCACGCCGCCACCGGTTCACGCAGGACGCCACCGGTCGCCGCCGCACGTCGCCGTACGCCGTCGCCGCTCCTCCATCGTCCGCACCTATACCGCTAGCTCCGCCTTGAGGTGAGGATCCTTCCTAGCTAGCTCTAGTCCCTAATCGCGCTCTACACCGACGGGGATTTCTCGCCGGAGCTCCGTCTCCGCCCCGCTTCGCCGCCCGCCGCCTCCGGCCGATGCGCCGCCGCCTAAACCGCCCCACCCGCTTCGCCGCATCCCCCTCTAGCTCCCGTGCCAAACCCCGCACGCTCTAGTCCACCGGAGCCGCGAAATCGCGGAACTCCGGCGACCCTCCGCCGCGCCCCGTGGCTGCTGTGGGCCCAAGCCGCCGCCGGAAGACCTCTCTCTCTGATCTATTCCTAACCGTCCGATCGAGATCCGACGGCCTACGGCGCACGCGACTCGGGTCAATACCGGTCAGCGACCGTAGTTTTGCAAAAGAACCACTGGAGTTTTCGTTATTCAACCCGCAGTCCAGAATTTTTTACGGATAGGTCCAAATCTTTACAGTTAGGTCCCTGTAGATACAAATCTTCTTTATTTTGACCCTTTAAACTTGTTTTAATCATAACTTTTGCGTTTTAACTCCGATTTGAACAATTCTCGAACCTACGGGATCGTGATAATGCATAGATTAGTTTTAAAACCTTTCTAACCTTTGTTCATGATGTTTGGTGTACTGTTTTAGTCAATTTGTACTCATTGCTTGTATGTGTGCAACGTGTAGTTGACGATCCGCTCGTGTTTAAAAATCAAGCTTGGGAAGCCCCTGAGCAGCTTTTTGTGGATCAAGGCAAGTATTCTTTGACCTATGTCCCATTTACATTAAATACACAATCTAGAGCCCAATTTGAATGCTCAACCTAAGGATGACTAGCCACTTATTTTCCTGTCAATATTTCATCCTATGGGAGGGCTGTGATGTGTAGATAAATGCTAGCGCTCTACAAACATTACTCATGTTGCTAAAATCTTGTTTAAATTGCTGGTATAATGTTGATGGAAGTTTGGTTACTTTGCAACATGGGGATTTGAGCATGTTTTGTGAGTTTGCTCGATGGCCTCACCCTAAGGATCGGTTCGCCGAGCGACCACCCAGGAAAACAGTACAACCACAAGACTCAGATGGGCACTGGGCTTGCTAGAGTTTTGGCTTACTTCTCTGAAACATGGCGTATGCCAATGTGGTGTTATTAGTCACCCTTTGGAACGGAACTCTCGTATCTTTAGTCAACTGGAGTAACCTGTAACGAGTGGGCCATAACTCTAGGAATTCTTTGTAAAGGTCTCGTAGTGAAACCCTGCCGACTCACCAAAGGTCAGTGTTTGAGGGCCCGTACAGCCCGAGGCAGATGGGAATCATGACTTGTGGGTAAAGTTGTACAACCTCTCGAGAGTGTTTAAAACTGATATATCAGCCGTGCTCACGGTTAAGAGCGGCCTGGACACTCACAGATTAGAGTTTTCAAAGAAAGTGGCTTATGGAGATCATGGTAATGATGGTGATAACAAGGGTTATGTTATGGTTCATGCTTATTTATTTAATAAGTATTACTGTCTTTTTAATAAAGGGATGGGTTATGCTAATCATTGCTAGTAATAAAATTTGACCAACTAAAAGCATCTGCTATGCCTGTCCACTATAAAACCAGTCCACTTTTATCCTAATCGGAATACTTGCTGGGTACGGAATGTACTCATTCTTGCATGTTTTATACCACGTTGCATCCATTGTAACTACTGCTCAGATCTAGAAGGGAATGGTGATGAATCCTAATCAGGAGTTCCAAGACTACGACAAGTTCTAGGCTGGTGTGCCATCCGTCAGTTGCCTGTGGAGCATTGGTCGTCTTCTGCTGTCGTTTAGTTATTTCGTATTCGTTAAGTTACTCGATTTCGATAAAGACATTATGGTCTGTAATATTGGTTATTACTTTTAAGTTAAAGTACTGGTTGTGTTATTACTTTTGTTTAGGCTGTGTATGTGGTTAAACTGATCTTGGCACATACATGGTTAGCACTTGGTTTTGTTTCTAAAACCGAGTGGGACAACCTGACCATTGGCTTTGGGGTGAGCTACTAAGATGTACTTGACCAGGATGGCTTTGTCTTGACAAAAGTTAAAGAACTCATCGCTAGTGAATTTGGATCCCAGGTTTGTTATTATGCTGTTTGGAATTCCAAAGCGAAATATAATATCCTGGATAACCTCCACCGCTTTGGCTGACGTCAGGGATGCAATTGGCTTGTACTCGATCCACTTGGTAAACTTGTCGATGGCCACTAGCACATGAGTATAGCCTCCTTGTGCTCTTTGGAAAGGTCCAATCATATCCAGCCTATAGCACGCAAAGGGCCAAGAGACACGAATATTCTGCAGCTGTTGTGCCGGAAGGTGATGTTGCTTGGCAAGGAATTGACATGCTTCACAATGCTTCACCAGGTCGATCGCATCTTGTGGCCAATAGAACCTGGCTCTAAACGCCTTCCCGACTAATGTCCTTGCTAGCATGGATTTCTTTCAACAAGCACTGTCCACTTGATATGTCCATGCACTTCAGGAGGGCACCATCTGCCCTTCATTTGTACAAGTCATTTCCAATCAGAGTATAACTGGCCGCGCACCTAGTCAAGCGCTTGGCTGCTGCTTTGTCATCTGGTTCATCACCGTCCCTGATGTATCTGATGATCGAGGTGTAGAGTTACGGGGTAGGCTACCATAGCATGAAAATGTTTTTCTACTACCGCGTAAACACAAGAACTCGTACAAGCAAGGGATCATAGATCGTTACCACTAGATGCGCAGTGCAGCAGAAGACGAGTCGATGCAACCAGGTACCGAGTTAAGGCAACCGAGTGCCGAGTCAAGCATGCCGAGTCGATGCATTGAAGATCCATCCAAACTTCTCCAACTAACCTCAATCCAGAACTAGTCGGGCGACCTCGCAGTAGGTCGGGAACCAATCGGCTGATGAGCGCAGCAGTAGTAGCAACGCCTCTACGGAATCCACACATGCGGGTAGGCGACGTCGTGTTCTGGCGTGCTAGCACCATGAACTTGGCGGAGGATCTGGAGAGATTGGACTGGAGCACGGTTAGGGTTTCGCGGAAACCTTTTCTGCGATGGTTCTCACGCGCACCAATTAGGTCTACAGAAGCCGTGCCCCCTCATGCATATATATAGTCTCCACTAATGGGCTTTAGCCACGTAAAGGCCCATTAGGATTCTATTGCTTGCTTACCAAGTATCCGAGTCCCGATAGAAGTCCAACTGCGCATACCATATGTGAGCTTCCGAGTCAAACACGCAAGGTTGAGTCCCAGTTGGACTCAGCATCAGCTCTAGCCAGAGCCAATACGACTCAGAGTTAGACCTGGAAATTGCCACGCTGGGCACATCTCCAATCTCCCACTTGCCCAAGGGCAAATATCCTAGTGTCACCAATCCCTTAAGTGTGTGACCTTGTAGGTTCTCATGCAGTCAGCCTTGGCGAAAAACCCTTTCTCAAGCCAATCGATCAACAGCGGTGCCTACCAGCACATGTTGACCCCCGAAAGCACAATGATCATATCAACCAAACCTTGATATACTACCCGTTCTATATCCTTTTGCCACGCGACGCCAGCCCGACCCAAGGCGAGATTTGTGCCATCGGGGTGCATATAAGGCATGACTTTGTGCCCCAGAACCATTTCTTGTTTTTTCGCAACGAACAAGCCCAATCCACTACTTTAGGTCCAAAATTCACGTTTGGGGTGGTTTCACGCATTTTGTTGCCGCACGTGACCCATTCTGAAAATGGGTATCGGGGTACTTACAAGGCATGAGTTTGTGTCCACGAAACCATTTCTTGTTATTTCGCAATAAACAAGCCTAATCCACTACTTTATGTCCAAAACACATGTTTGGGGTAGTTTCGCGCCATTTCGTTGCCGCACGTGAACTTGCGAAAACGGGTATCAGGGTGTATACAAGGCATGAGTTTGTTCCACCAAAACTATTTCTTGTTTTTTCGCAACGAACATGCCCAATCCACTACTTTAGGTCCAAAACTCATGATTGGGGTGGTTCCGTGCCATTTTGTTGCCACACGTGACCCCCGTTGCGAAAATGAGTATCGGGGTGCATACAAGACATGAGTTTGTGTCCTCGGAACCATTTCTTGTTTTTTCGCAATGAACATGACCGATCCACTACCATTGTGAGAATGAGTATCGGGGGGCATATAAGGCACGACATTGTGCCCCCAGAACCATTTCTTGTTTTTTTGCAATGAACATTCCCCTGTTTGGAGTGGTTTCGCGCCATTTCATTGCCGCACATGACCCATTGCAAAAACGAGTATCGGCGTACATACAAGGCATGATTTTGTCTACCGGAACCATATCTTGTTTTCACAATGAACATGCCCGATCCACTACTTCAGGTCCAAAACTCATGTTTGAGGTGGTTTCGCTCCATTTCATTGCTGCACGTGACCCACTGCAAAAACTGGTATCAAGGTGTATACAAGGCATGAATTTGTTCCGCCGAAACCATTTCTTGTTTTATCGCAACGAATATGCCTAATCCGCTACTATAGGTCCAAAACTCATGTTTGGGGTGGTTTCGCGCCATTTTGTTGCTGCACGTCACCCATTGCGAAAACGAGAATCGGGGTGGATACAAGGCATGAGTTTGTGAACCCGGAACCAATTCTTGTTTTTTCACAACGAACGTGCCCAATCCACTTTTTTAGGTCAAAAACTCATGTTGGAGTGGTTTCGCGCCATTTCGTTGCCGCACGTGACCCATTGCGTGAACAAGTATCGGGGTGGATACAATGTATGAGTTTGTGGCCCTAGAACCATTTCTTGTTTTGTCGTAACAAACATGCCCATCCACTCTTTTAGGTCCAAAACTCATGTTTCGGGTGGTTTCGCGTCATTTCATTGCCGCACGTGACCCATTGCGAAAACGAATATCGGGGTGCATAGAAAGCATAAGTTTGTGCCTCCAGAACCATTTCTAGTTTTTTCGCAATGAACATGCCCAATCCACTAATTTAGGTCCAAAACTAATGTTTGGGGTGATTTCGTGCCTTTTCATTGCCGCACGTGACTCATTGCGAAAACAAGTATCGGGGAGCATACAAGGCATAAGGTTGTGCCCCAGAACCATTTCTTGTTTTTTCGCAATGAATAAGCCCAATCCACTTCTTTAGGTCCAAAACTCATGTTTGGGGTGGTTTCGTGCCATTTCTTTGCCGCACGTGACCCATTGCAAAAACGAGTATCAGGGTGGATACAAGGCATGAGTTTGTGCCCCCAAAACCAATTCTTTTTTCATAACGAACATGCCCAATCCACTTTTTTAGGTCGAAAACTCATGTTTGCGGTGGTTTCATGCCATTTCGTTGCCGCACGTGGGATTGCGAAAATGAATATCGGGGTGCATACAAAGCATGAGTTTGTGCCTCCGGAACCATTTCCTGTTTTTCGCAATGAACATGCCCAATCCACTACTTTTGGTCCAAAACTCATTATTTGGGTGGTTTTGCGCCATTTCATTGCCGCACATGACCCATTGCGAAAACAAGTATCGGGGTGCATACAAGGCATAAGTTTGTGCCCCTAGAACCATTTCTTGTTTTTTCGCAACGAACATGCCCAATCCACTACTTTAGGTCAAAAACACATGTTTGGGGTGGTTTCACGCCATTTCATTGCCGCACGTGACCCATTGCGAAAATGAGTATCGGGGTGGATACATGGAATGAGTTTGTGCCCCTGGAACCATTTCTTGTTTTTTTTGCAACGAACATACCCAATCCTGTTCTTTAGGTCCAAAACTCACGTTTGGGGTGATTTCGCACCATTTCGTTGACGCACGTGACCCATTGCGAAAACGAGTATCGGGGTGCATACAAGGCATGAGTTTGTGCCCCCAGAACCATTATTTGTTTTTTCACAACGAACATGCTCAGTCCACTACTTTAGGCCCAAAACTCATGTTTGGGGTGGTTTTGCGCCATTTCGTCGCCACACGTGACCCATTCTGAAAATAGGTATCGGGGTGCTTAGAAGGCATGAGTTTGTGTCACCAAAACCACTTCTCGTTGTTTCGTAATGAACAAGCCTAATCCACTACTTTATGTCCAAAACACATGTTTGGGGTAGTTTCACGCCATTTCGTTGCCGCACGTGACCCATTGCGAAAACGGGTATCGGGGTGTATACAAGGCATGATTTTGTTCCACCGAAACCATTTCTTGTTTTTTCACAATGAACAAGCCCAATCCACTACTTTAGGTCCAAAACACATGATTGGGGTGGTTTCGCGCCATTTCATTGCCACACGTGACCCTCATTGTGAAAACGAGTATCAAGGTGCATACAAGGCATGAGTTTGTGTCCCCGGAACCATTTCTAGTTTTTTCGCAAGGAACATGACCAATCCACTACTTTAGGTCCAAAACTCATGTTTGAGGTGGTTTCACGCCATTTCATTACCGCACGTGACCCATTGCGAAAACTGGTATCGGGGCGTATACAAGGCATGAATTTGTTCCGCCGGAACCATTTTCTTGTTTTCTTCCAACAAACATGCCTAATCCACTACTTTAGGTCCAAAACTCATGTTTGGGGTGGTTTCGCGCCATTTTGTTGCCTCACGTCACCCATTGCAAAAACAAGAATCGGGGTGGATACAAGGCATGAGTTTGTGCCCCCGGAACCAATTCTTGTCTTTTCACAACGAACATGCCCAATCCACTTTTTAGGTCCAAAACTCATGTTTTGGGTAGTTTCGCGCCATTTCGTTGCCACACGTGACCCTCATTGTGAAAACGAGTATCAAGGTGCATACAAGGCATGAGTTTGTGTCCCTGGAACCATTTCTAGTTTTTTCTCAAGGAACATGACCAATCCACTACTTTAGGTCCAAAACTCATGTTTGACGTGGTTTCACGCCATGTCATTGCCGCATGTGACCCATTGCGAAAACTGGTATCGGGGTATATACAAGGCATGAATTTGTTCTGCTGGAACCATTTCTTGTTTTCTCCCAACAAACATGCCTAATCCACTACTTTAGGTCCAAAACTCATGTTTGGGGTGGTTTCGCGCCATTTTGTTGCCGCACGTCACCATTGCGAAAACGAGAATCGGGGTGGATACAAGGCATGAGTTTGTGCCTCCAGAACCAATTCTTGTTTTTTTTTCACAACGAACATGCCCAAGCCACTTTTTAGGTCCAAAACTCATGTTTTGGGTGGTTTCGCGCCATTTCGTTGCCGCACGTGACCCATTGCGAAAACGAGTATCGGGGTGCATACAAGGCATGAGTTTGTGTCTCCGGAACCATTTCCTTTCTTTTTTTGCAATGAACGTGCCCAATCCACTACTTTAGTCCAAAACTCATGTTTGGGGTGGTTTCGCGCCATTTCATTGCCGCACGTGATCCATTGCGAAAACAAGTATCGGGATGCATACAAGGCATAAGTTTGTGCCCCCAGAACCATTTCTATTTTTTTCGCAACGAACATGCCCAATCGACTACTTTAGGCCCAAAACTCATATTTGGGGTGGTTTCGCGTCAGTTCGTTGCCACACGTGGCCCATTGTGAAAACGAGTATCGGGGTGGATACAAGGTGTCACGCCCGGTTTCAACGAACAAAACCATGCAACATATATATATGCGCCAGGAAACGTCTCGCATATACACGACAAATTACAAAGTACCACAAATACATGCCAAAGATAAAATCGTACATAACATCAAATATATCATTATTACACTGTAACACAAGTGTTTAACTCAGAGTATAACGTAGCATTGTGGAAGCATAAAACATAAAGATAACGGGGCACCACAGGGACATCGACTGGTGAACGAAGCGCCTAAAACTCATCGTCGTAGTCTTGCACATAGTCTTCATTATCTCCATCAACTGAGCAGCGGTTGGATTTTTCCCCCCAACAAGGAAAACAAGCGTGAGTACAAATACCCAACAAATATAACATAAACCATGAGGCTCTAGGGTTAGCTGACAGACTACATTAGCTTTTAATTGATTACTTTTATTAAGGCCTACTTACTATGAATTAGTAGCAACGCTATTAACCCAAAAGATACTGCATAAGAAAATTAAGTAAGATTAAACAGATATAACCATTATCATAAGCATAACCAAAACCAAGGAACCTCAGCCAAGGGCCCTACTAATCACTGGGAAGGGTCTGGGCTGCTCATAACCGTGAGCACGGCTGATATATCAGTTTTACACTCTCGAGAGGTTGTACATCTTTACCCACAAGTCGTGAGCTACGCTAGGAGTTCATGACATTACCGGAGATGAGATGACTAGCAAGCGCACTACGAAGTCTTTACAAAAATTGCGTTAGTAAGGTGTAATCGCTAAGGTTTCAGGGTCGCAATGGTGGTGTCCGCCTCCAAAGGGAGAAGCACATACATATAACGTAAAGCACACTCAACCATGAGGTAGCGCAGCGACCACTGAAGCTAACCTCCCCTCTTGCCCTGCAGGTAAGTTACTCCCAAACCAAAACAACCTAATTAGTCAGCTAAGATCGTCCCATTCCAATCTTGTGGTAGCACTGTTATCCCAGGTGGTCGCTTTGTGATTCGGTCCTTACGGAGAGAACTAGCAAAAGGACACGAGTACATTGCTCAATCTCCCTAAACCATGTTGCTAAAAAGCTAGTTTTACAAGAGACATTAACCACTCAAGCATACAGCACAAAGGGTCAAGCTCACATTAATTGCATAGAACCATTAGTCAACATTAATTAACATAAAAGTATGTGCACGCAGCACCTAGCACAACTTAACCATATGCATCCCAAAAAGTAGGTACAAAAGGATAAAAGTAGCTACGTAAAATCTTACAGGCATACAAATTTAAATGCACGTGCAAAAAGTAAAAGGTTATTAGATGTTGTTTATGTCATACTTGCCTTCTTAAAAATTTATTCCTTGTTGCTACTCAGAGGCTTCTGGAGGCTGCTCTTCGAAATCAACAGGCGAATCAACGTCTACGCACAATACACGGCACCATACAAGCATCCACATGATCATACATGCAAGCAAACAAATGCAAAAGATAAGAAACAGTACATCATGACATAAAAACAGAAGGTAAAACGTATTTAAAATTATTCTACATATTTATACGATCGCGTGGGTGCGAAAATCATCAAAAATGGATTTAAAATGTGAAAGATATGAGCTTTTGAAGGTGATATGACCTAATTGTAAATATATTTTGAAAACCAGGGTTAAAATACTAAATACAGGGGCCTGCTTAGAACTGAGATGGACTGCGGGTTAATTTTGACAAAGGTCGAGGGCTCTTTAGCAAAACGCCGACGGCTAACCGGAGTTGACCGGTATTGACCCGGTCTCCGGTGGATCACGGCCATTAGATCGGAATCAAATGGTCCAGGTTGAATGGGGCATATGCAGGCCGGCGACGCCTTTGGGAGCGGTGGAGCCCGCCTGGCTGCGGCGGCGGCTCGCCGGAGCAAAGCGCTCCGGGCGCTGTAGGGCACTGCGCGGGAAAGAAGAAGGCTGAGGAGCAAGAGGAGGGCACGGCGATCTCACCTAGGGGCTTGGCGGCGTAGGGCGGCGAACGGAAAGGGCTGGCGGTGTGGCGATGCGGACGGCGGCGGTAGGCGTACGCGGACGACGTCGAGGAGCTGGCTTCCGTTGCCCAAGAAACGGCAGGGAAGCTCCGTGTGGCTCTTGCGACGGTGAGATAGAGGTCAATTTGGGCTAGAGAAGACCCCGACGGCGGGAATCGAGTGGCGGCTCCACTGCTTACCTTGGGAGTCCAGCGGCGGAAATTGAAGGCGGTGGTGCGCTAGGGCTTGGGACGGTGGCTTGGATGCGAAAAGATCGCAGCGATGGGTCTCGTGACCCCTTTTATAGGGCGGCGGAGGCGGAATCGAGTCGAGTCCGACTCGAATTGGGAATGGCGGCGCGAGCTTGACTGGGTCCGGTTCGACTCGGGCTAGGGTCCACGCGGAGCCCGCATCAGGGCGGCGTGGCGGCAGTGGCAGGCGGGCCTCGGGTTGGACAGTGCGGGTCCATGGCACAGAGGGAGGCGGCGCCTCGGTCCACCGTGCAGAGAGACGGAGAGAAGCCGATCCACAGGCAGCGGAGGCGTGAGGTGGGAGACGGCCCTGACGATGGGGCCCACCTAGCGGCGACCCAGGGGCGCGGGGCCACAAGACAGAGAGAGCGGGGGGGGGGGGCTGGGGAGCACAGGATGGGCCGGCTGGCCAGTTGGGCCTGGCGGGCGCAAGCGCTAAGGGAGAAGGTGGGATGGGCTGGGCCGGCCGGTTGGCTGGCCTGCTCGTCCCACTTTCTATTTTTTTCACTTTTTACTCTCATTTTCTTTTTAAAACCAAGGCCAAAACAAATCTAAAATTCAAATAAATTTGAATTCCAAACCTTAGTTCATACAGTACATAAAATAAAGCTCCAGCATGAATGCGCAACCAAAGTTGTCCTATGATGAATTTAAATTATTTATTTAATAAAATAAACCATGTAAATGCAAGCCTAGCATAAAAAAACCTTAGAAAATTAAATAAACCATATTAAATTTATTGTAAAATACTGGAAATAAAATTAGGATGTTACAAACCTACCCCCTTAACAAGAATCTCGCCCCGAGATTCAGATAGGCTGGTTAGCAAAGAGAGCGGGGTATGCTGTTTTTAATTCATCCGCTCGTTCCCATGTTGCCTCGGCCTCTGTACGATGACTCCACTACACAAGGTACATCCTGATCCTCTTGTTTCTGATAACTCTCTCTAATGTGTCTACAATTTTCACTGGATGCTCTGTGTAAATCAGATCCTCATGTACATCCAATCCTTCTAGCGGTGCTTGCTCTTTAGGCACTCTCAAGCACTTCTTCGACTGGGACACATTAAACACATCATACATACCCGATAGACTGGGAGGCAACTCCAGACGGTAAGCTACTTCACATTTCTTCTCCAGTATTTTAAATGGTGATATATCTTGGCGCTAGCTTCCCTTTCATGTTTAATTTGCGAATTCCTCTCATTGGTGACACTTTCAAATACATATGATCACCCACCTTAAATGACAAATCCCTCCTACGAACATCAGCGTAGCTTCTCTGTCTGGACTGAGCAACTCTTAAACTTTCCTGAACAATACGCAATTGCTGTTCAGCATCCTGTATTATGTCAGGTCCAAATACCTGCTTCTCACCAGTCTGATTCCAGAACAACGGTGTTTTGCACCTTTTGCTGTACAGTGCTTCAAACGGTGACTTCTTCAGACTGGCTTGATAGCTGTTATTATAGAAAAACTCAGCATATGGCAGACACTTGTCCCAACTAGTACCGTACTATATGGCACAAGCTCTCAACATATCCTCAAGTATCTGATTAGTTCTTTCTGTCTGCCCGTCTGTCTGATGATGGTATGCTGTACTAAATCTGAGCTTTGTGTCCAATGAATCATGCAACTGCTCCCAAAAGCAAGAAGTAAACTGCGAACCTCGGTCAGATATAATTATCTTAGGTACACCATGCAGACAGACAATTCTGGAGATGTACAGCTCAGCCAACTTAGTTAACCGATCGACTACTACCCATATTGAATTATAACCTTTCTGAGTATGAGGCAAACCCACAATGAAAACCATGGTTATTTCTTTCCACTTCCATTCTGGCACCTTCAATGGCTGTAATAAGCCTGCGGGTCTATGATGTTCTGCCTTCACAAGCTGATAGGTATCACAAATAGCTACATACTCGGCCACGGCACGCTTCATACCGTACCACCAAAATCTTTCCTTTAGATCATAATACATCTTGGTGCTACTGAGATGAATAGAATAAGCTGTATCATGAGCCTCACTTAAAATTAACTTTCTGATGCTGTCCACATTAGGCACATAGGTCCTATTCTTGTACCATAATGTTCCTTGTTCATCTCCCCTGAAGTGAGGTGCCTTGCGTATTTTGAGCAACTCACGAATTTCCTGCAACTTCTCATCATGCTTCTAGTGCTCCCGAATCTCTTGTTCTAATGTCATCTCTGCCTCAAAATGCTGCTGCTGTAGTGTGATGTAGGAAACCCAGGCTCAAGCTTTCGAACTCCTCACATAACTCATGCGGCATCTGGAAACCCAAAGCCATATTAGCAGAACTCTTCCTACTCAGAGCGTCTGCCACCGCATTAGCCTTGCCAGGATAATAATGAATTTTTGTATCAAAATCCTTAATTAATTCCAACCATCTTCACTGCCGCATATTCAACTCGTTCTGTGTGAAGATATATTTGAGGCTCTTGTGATCAGCGTAAATCTCACAACGCTGCCTGAACAAATAGTGGCACCAAATCTTCAGTGCGTGTACCACTGCTGCAAGTTCTAGGTCATGTGTCGGGTAGTTCACCTCATGCTTGCGCAAATGTCGTGAAGCATAGGCAATCACTTTACCTTCCTACATCAGAACACATCCCAAACCATCTCTGGAAGCATCACAATAAACTATTAATTTCTTCTGCTGGTCAGGCAATGTCAACACAGGTGTTGTAGTCAATCTCTTCTTCAACTCATCAAAGGCAGCTTGCTGGGCATCTGTCCCTCTAAATTCTGCATCCTTCTCCTGTAGGGAAGTCATGGGCTTCGCAATTTTTGAGAAATTCTCAATAAATCTACGATAATAACCTGCTAAACCAAAAAATCCACGAACCTCCTTTGGTATTTTTGGCACCTTCCAGTTCGTTACAGTACTGACCTTGCTTGGATCTACTGCAATTCCTCCTTTGAAGATGACGTGACCAAGGAAACATACTTCATCAATCCAGAATTCACATTTGCTAAACTTGGCGTACAGCTTGTGTTCCCTCAATCTCTGAGGAACTAACCTCAAATGTTTCTCATGTTCTACTTCTGTCTTGGAATAGATCAGAATGCCATCAATAAAAACCACCACGAACTTGTCCAGGTAATCCATAAATAATGAATTCATCAATTGCATGAAATAGACAGGAGCATTAGTCAGGCCAAACGACATTACTGTGTACTCATATAAGCCGTACTTAGTGGTGAAGGCAGTCTTAGGAATATCTGAGGGACGGATTTTTAACTGATGATAACCAGATCTCAAGTCAATTTTGGAGAAGACACAAGCACCCTGAAGTTGATCAAACAAGTCATCAATGCCGGGGAGCGGGTACTTGTTTTTTATGGTGACTTTATTTAGAGCCCGGTAATCCACACACATCCTTTTCACATCAGTATCCTTCTTTTCAACAAGCAATACTGGAAAAGCCTAAGGAGAGGAACTAGGGTAGATATATCCTTTAGCTTGCAATTCATCTATATTCTTTTTAACCTCCTCGTGCTCTATAGGTGCCATTCTATATTGTCTCAATGCTATGGGTGTAGTGCCAAGCAAAAGTTCTATTAAAAACTCAATATTCCGATCAGGTGGCATACCTGGTAACTCATCAAGGAAGACATCTGGATAATCACATACCACCCGAATGCCATCTGTAGGCCTGGCTTCCATTTGGTGCAAATGCCCAGAATATTTAGATGCACTAATCCCCACTTTCTGACCATCTGATACTACTAGGTGAACTGTCTGTCGAGCACAATCAATTCTGACACCCCACTTTTCCAGAGTGTCCACGCCCAAGATGATATCAATACTCATAGAGTCAATAACTATTAACTTGGCACTTTTCATAGAACTTATAGGTATGTTGTTTTGTTCAGCATATGATCTTGTAATAAAAGAATGTGTAGCACCAATATCAAAAAGTACAGTAGCAGGATTGGCGTTGACTGTAAACGTACCTAGAACGACATTGGGAGCATCTCCTACGGTTTCTGCCGTCACATGGTTGACTTTGCCCTAAAGTGGCGCCTTATTCTACTGGTTGGGGCGTTCTGCTTGGCGCGCTGCTGCTGCTGTTGCCCCCTCTGAGGGCAGTTGTTGGTAAGGTGCCCACTGTCACCACACTTGTAGCAGTTACGAACAATTGGAATAGTAGCCTAATTTGGGGCAGGAGGGTTGGATTGCCCTGTTGCATAGCTCGGTAGGTAAGGCATTGGTTCTGATTCAGGTAGCACTGATCCTGACCTGTCTGCTGCTAGTACTGCTACTGCGTTGGCTGCTGATGCTGCTCATAACCCTGGCACTTAAGCACGCCAAACCTTATACTGCAAGCGCACAGTATCGGTGTAGGCTTTCCCCGAGATGAGTATCAAGGGTTTTATCAATCCGTGGAAAACTAGGTTTAAACTGTTATTAATCAAGGATTAATCAATTACTAACTAACTCTAATAGATCTGATAAACTAAACGATAAAAGAGAGTCTAATTACTGACTAATCTATATCTAAACTAAACTAAAGAATGATAAACGATATTCTAATTACAAACTAGATATAAAACTAACTATAGCATAAACTGGATCAAGAATAAGGGCTTGATAGGATCAAAAGCAAGATCAATTATGAGGTTAATACGGCTAAGGAATTAGCAAGAGATATGAGACAAACTTCTTATAAACTATGAACTACCCTGAGCATAGATCTAACGTGAAACATAGAATAAACATGATCATGAATGTCATAGACTTGCTCGAACCTTTCACCGGGCTCTACTGTCACCAGTAACCAGCTAATCGACGAACTAGCAAACCTAAACCATCTCTAAGCATGAGCAGATTTAATCAACTAATTAAAATAAAAAGATCTACTAAAAGACATGTGGTTAAAACTACCCCGGCCAGGTCACATGTAGAGATAAAGCATTGCAAAGACATGGATCATAGATCATGTATAAATAAAGAACTAATAGCAAAGAGACTATTTCATTGATCGAACTCAAGGTTTATCGTAGTAAAATAAGAAGAACAGAGAGTTAATCGAGATACATCATGAACTTGAAGCGCATAGTTGTCAAATTCGACGAGACGAACAACATATTAGAAGATGAACTCGAATCTCCCTGGGAATAGCTAGGGTCGGCTGACCTAGGGGGGTGAGTCAGCCGACCCCCTCTAGTCCTGCCTCCTCTCACCTTCTTCTTTTGCCGATATCCCCTTCTCACCGAGTCTTGCGAAGATAGACCCTAAACCCTAACTTTGGAGCGCTGGTTTACAATCAATTGGATGTCTCTCCCTCTAGGGAGGCCATATATTTATACTCCGGAGAGTCCCCTATACATGGAATCTAATAGGTCGGTTACAAGAGTCCTAATAGACCTATTTCTATGTATATACAAGAGTCTTGAAGGTTCTTAGGCATCCATGAAGCTTCCTTGCTTGGAGAAGAAGTCCTTTGTCCTTGTCCTTCCCGAAATCAGATTTCCATATTCTGCAGCCTTTAGTATTTTGACCATAATTTCTTCATCTGAAGTCCAAATAATGCAAACTCGGACTCTAGATTGTTGAGCTCGAAGAGATCTACAACTTTCGTATTCAAATGTTCTTCATTTGACATGGTTAAAGTCTCCGAATTGCGCCCGCAAGGTGTTGCTGTCTTGAAATCTGAGAATATCTCGAGATTTATTTGGAGATTAGATTGGACTCTTTATAATCCTTCCTTATCTTCATATTCTTCGTACTCAAGCAATCCTTAGCCACCGAAACCTTCTCCATAATAGGCTTGGGCTTTATTTTGGGCTTTAATTGTTCTTCTTTTATTAATCATCTCACCTCCCTGAACTTGTAGCATAAATCCTTGAGTCGAGAAATTCTCAAATATTCGCAATTATTCCCTATTTTTCTGAAAAATCAATATTGCACAAAAACAAAGAGCATTCTCGAAAACGGGGTTATTTGTTAGCAAAACAAGATTAAATGATATGATTAACTCTTAAAAAGATATAAAATCATTTGAAAATAGAGCATATTTTTAGTACATAACAAGCGTCAACAATGTCCCCAGACTTAGATCTTGCTACTCCTCGAGCAAAGAGATCGATCAAAAACTCAACTAAACATAAACTAATAACCCTACTAGATTTAAACAAATAACTCAACTAAATCTAAGCTAGTTCTAAACAATCACTTCTCAAACTAATCAAGTTCAAAATTCAGTTTAATCTCAACATGGGCATTTTAATCAACTTTCATGCATAGAGATCCCCACAGAAATTTTTGAAATCAAATGAATCATAGCAAAACCAAGACTTCCTTTAGAATTAAATGAAGAATTTTTTTTTGAAAAATAATCTCCATAGCTCAAAAAATTACATCGGTCATTCTTTGTCAAACTCACAAGTAGGCACTCATATTATATGGCTATCCTATATATAAAAAGTAACTCTCTCTCACATCTTACAAGAGTTTAAGAGGAGCTTGGTAAAGGCTAGCCAAGTTAAATCAACTTATTGTTCAGCTAAGATATCTCCCTAAAGATTATCTAATCACCTTAAATTAATTTGGTCATCGGAAATAAGAAAATAAATATGCATAAACAGAGAGAAGGAAAAAAAAGATATAGATAGTGGACATGTGCAATATTGAATAAATAAAGTGGGATAATTCCCAGAATTTGCACATGGTTGAAAAAGTGAAAGCTTTTGCTCATTCCACTTATAAACACTAAGCCTCTCTTTCTCTTTTCTAAAATTTTCCTAATTCTACCTTTTTCTATTTTTTTCTTTTTCCTTTTCCTAATTCTACTTATCTCTCTTTTTCTATTTAATTCGACCACATGATCTTTTTTTCTCCCTCTCTTTTTTTTCATTTTACTGGGCACCACCCCTTTTTTTTTTATCGCCCCCTCTGTCTCTGTCTTCTCTTTTTTTTCAACCTTTTTATTTTTTTACTCTATCTTTTGTTAAATCAAGATAACTATAGCACTTTCCCTCGTGATTAGCAAAAGAGCAAAAACTTCACTACATGGGTAATGAGTGTCGAAAGATCAAAGGGTTTAAGGATATGGAATTCAGCGAATGCTAGTGCTCCAGTGTAGAGCAACTAGTACTGAATATATATGTGGAGTCTAGCAATCAAGAGATAAAAATAGATAACCAAATATTTCAAAAGATCAAACTTTCTAAATGAATCAACCTTAACCAAACTCATTTGAGATAACCAGCTTATAATCATCCTCCAAATTTTTTCTTAAAGAAGCTAAGCAAAGCTATAAAACATTATCTCTCTAATCAAATCATGGGTTATGCACTACTAATCAATCTATTAAGCACCACAATAGACATATTGTGAATCTGAACAAGATTAATCTTTAAAGTAATCATAAAGAACAAACTTAAATTAAGTGAGAAAAATTTATTTCAAACACACCTAAATTAGACTAATTAAATTTTTACTTTATAAACAAAGAAAAAACACATTTGATGACTAACATCTCCATACTTAAACAATGCAATATCCCCATTATTATTCACTCAAAGCATAAGATATAATCATCAAATACATAAACGAAAGCATAATAGTAGGTAAAGTGTGAATGCAGAGAGGAGGATAAGAAAATGTTACCGACTGTTTGATGAAGTGTAAGCGAGTCTCTCTTATCATTGAAGGGCGAAAATTAGAGGTCTTCTAGGCTTCTTATTGGTTGCTTGCTAATGTACACACTTCACTTGTTCATCATCCACCAATCTTCAAACTTCCCATCTGTGGCTTCACCAAATATAGAAAGTGTTGACGTAGATTATGGCACCTTTAAATGTTGGACCACCTTCTTGAATGTTTAACTCATGGCGTCCTTTGAAATAACTATAATCCTCTGAATTAGCTCATGAGTCTTCTATGTAAGCATTGTCCATCCTTTCTTCCTTATTATTGCCATCATCTTCCTTCTCTAGTCATCATCATTGTAGCTGACCTTCTCTTCTTCATAGAATATCTCCTTGATCTCGAGCTAAACATGCCACGAATAATAAATATATTGGATAGCCCTTGAAATTACCTTTCCAACGAGTACTCGTGTACCAAAATCCGATTCCGAATGAAGGAATTATGCCATCTTTACTCCAGAGACTTCATGCTGTCAGAACTGTTTACAGCTCGAGTCACGTCCAATGTTTTGGCCATAAATCCTTGTATAAAATTCCAAATGAAGCTTCGTTTGATCCGTTGGAAACCTAACTTGATGGGGCTTCAAAATATAAGAAAATATTCTACTTTTATCTTGTGTATTCGACCAGAAACTTGATGACTTCTTCAGGTTCCAGATTTGAACTTCAAAGATTTTGGCAATTCTCAGTCCTTTAGTCCTTGGGCACCATGGTAGTATATGTGTTGGTTCTTGAAACACTTTCCCTTAATGTTCTTCTTCATTTTCATCACAAAAGGTTCCTCCAATCCTTATGAACGCACTCTATCCCTACGAAACAATTTGAGCGCGCAAATCTACTCCCGGGGTGATAATCGAGAAGTAGATAGAATCTACCTTCATCTTATACATCCAATGATTCCTAACCTGTGGCTTAATTACTTAAGAAAAAACAAAGATTAGTAAAACCTATATGAGTGTATGAATGTGCAAAAGTATATGCATGCATGAGATAAGCATATAAACAAAGACAATGATTGAATCAAGTTCTAAACACCACGTCTACAACAAGATTGCTAAGTCTCTCTATAGCCATAAATATTTTAATTAACCAAGATTAAAACATCATATTTTATCAAGATCATAAACTCATAATAGCATAAGAAAAACAAAGCGCATTGCAAAGCTTATAAACTAATCAACGAAATATAAACATGGATAACTAACACGGTTTAATTGAACTTCATCATCATGATCAACAATCTAGTCTAAGCACCATGCTTACACAAAATTGCTAAGGAAAACATTCGTGAAATGTTATCAAGAACATGAAAGCATACATCATGAAGTTAATTTAATCAACCAAGCCAATTAAAATGCAAACATGCAACTTTAATCTAAATGCAACTGGGTGGTATATGCAAAATACAATCTAAATGAAACATGAGATATGATATGAATGCAATCTAAACCAAATTTTTTCACATAATTAGCCACAAATTAGTAATCAAAGAAAGGTGTTTAATTAAGCTTTCTAAACAATACTAAAACATAAACATAAACTAACTAAAAACGATTTGCCTCCTGAGAAGCGCTTAATTTATAGTCTAGAGCTAGACTAATTATTATCACAAGTTTAAGAATATTAACAGGATCGGGATTTACAAAACTTGTGATAAACATAAGCATCTGTTGGCAGCTCTTAGCCTAACAGAATTTACTCCGCAAGCGCACGGAGACCGCTGTAGCCCTTTACCTAGGAGTATTCCAAGGTATCGATTTATCCACAGGGAAGCATTGAGATAGAGATATCAAACTATCATTCATCCAGTTGTTACTACTCTCTCACGTCAACCGGTAACTAGGAACGGTTGACACCAAGCACCATGGGATACAAGCCAAGCACCGTTGGCAAGAAAGCAGGTAAAGGCAGGAGGACAACGAGGTAGGAGCTCAGATTTCTGAAAAGGACTTTCTATACCAAGGTGAGCCAGACAGACTAAGTTAGACCAACATGTTGCTCTGACAGAGTTAATGACTTATCTAGTTGTCTAAGATACTTCGCCACCGAGCCTGCTAACCACTTCCGGGCACTAGAGTGCTAATAACCCAAAGGAGAAAGGCGGGTGTCGCAGTGACTCAGTTATGCGGCTACAAGCGACCCGAACGACGGGGGTGGACTACACAGGGTACACTCCCGCTGTCACCAAGAGGACCTACCAAACCCGGGTGCGCCTAGTCTACATGCACACCGACTACCCAAAACTGCGTGGGGTCTAATCACTTGCGAAACCAAGGTGACCTCAATTGTAGACACCACGTCTACGCTTGCAGGCACTACTTGTACTGGTACTAAAAGGTAGAAGTATACACAACCGTATAGTCAAATGCTATAAAGAGCATACGAGGAATCTATAAGCATGACAAACTAAATATTCATTACCCGTCATAGTAACTTTGACTATAGTCTAAAAGACATTACTATGCTAAGGCATGAATAATACCAAAAGCAAGAGTAATGTAAATGCTCACAAAAGTAAAGAAAGATAAATATATTAAATAACTCAAGTCTTACAGGAAAGAAAAGATAAAAAAAATTCATACCGAACTCCTGAAGACAGCTCCGGAACAACGGAGCCCTACCTCTAACTCCTACCTAAACACTACTTTCAGAATGGAAGCACCTCCCGTGGGGCACCTCCTAGAGGGAGAAAAAGAGAATTCACATGGTGAATGGTACATTTTTGGAGTGGGGGAGTGCCCCTCTATTTATAGCTTGAGGTGAGGGGATTCTTCCATGAGTTCCCAAGCTGGGATTAACCCCCAAACCATGCATGGCCTGCTGTTGGGCACCACCTGGGCCTGTTGGGCCATGGCAGCCTGCGCTGTACGGACGGGGGGTGGTGCTGACGTCATCATGACATCAGCACTTCCCCCTAATTTTGTATTTTGCATATATTTTCCGTACGAACTCCGAACGATGCAAATAATATATCCGTTGGAATCGTCTCGACGAGCTCTACGCAATGGTGTAGTCCTTGAGTGCATTTGAGATACTTTGTAGTGATGGAATTTGCAAATCTTATCTCAAGCCCTTTTGTGTGTGTTTTCTCTCCTGCTCCAAATGATGTTCTTTTACAAGGAATATGAGCTTCAACCTGTGATACATCGAAAACCACCAAAACTCATGGAATTCATCAGTATTAGGTAAATAATGCACAGAACTTTATATATACCCCATTTATTCGACGAGGGATTGACGGTCGAAATGGCGAAATAACGACCGTCAACACCTCCCCAAGCTTGAACTTTTGCTCGTCCTCGAGCAAAGCTAAGACTTAGGCTCGGCGGATCAGGAGTTGCGTTGATGTCAATGTCCTGCAAGTATTAAGTGTACAACCCAACATTCTACCTTTATGTTCGAACAAACTGGCATAACTATACCCCAACCTTTTTATCCATACCTGTGGGGCTTCTGGCATTTCTTACCTCGTCTTCGGCGGTTGAGAGATGGAACAATCTCAGTAGAGTGTCACCGAACTCTATCTCTTTTCTGGTTTCATACTCTGAGGGTTTTGAAAATTTTGAAATCAAAGAACCAAGTTTCTCAAATGGTACCCTCGATCGCTCAAGTGATTTTATATTTCCTCACCAGGCCATTGGCCAAACTTTTCCCTATCAACTAAAAGACTTATGTGGAGCTCAAGGTAGGGATAAAGTTAGCTTACCTATGTCATGTATATTGCAAAGTCAAAGATTGGTCCTAGCGAAGTTTGTGATACCTCTCATCTCGATCAAAGGATGATGTGTTTGTTTTGTAGATATGGTCTATGGATGAAAACTCCTTATTTGATGAATCCCCTTTTAAAACTTTGAAGCTTTTTGAGTACATGGAGCTATCATTCTCTTTTTCTCTCTCTTTTTTTCCGATAGCTCCATGTCTCCTTCTTGTATAAGAACTTTGGGAATATTGCTGGAATATGACTGGAGTATTTATTTGTAAGACCATATTTGTGGATAGGTCTGTAGATGATGGATATGGTGGAGAAATATCTGGTGTAAGAGGATGCTTGAATCCAGTGTAGATTTAAGCACGACCAAACGAAGAAAGGCTAGCAAATGGATGTGGATTTGAGGGGTTTTGATTGGGATTTGAAGTGTCACTACCTCATAAGAACTCAAAATTTGACAAAACTCAACATAACAATAGGAAGCATATGTATAGGTTTTGTCATGTAAAGTATTTGGCTCTGGATAGGTATTTAAACTATTGAGGAACTTTCTCATTTTAATTTTCAAAAAGAAAACTCCGAGAATTCACCTTACTAGGATCAAGATGGGTTAAACTCATACTTTGATTATATCACATCTCACAACAACTTAGACTTGATTTGAAAGCAGTTGCAACCACAAGGTTAAAGATTAAAGTTAGGATCGCGACAAAAGCCAATAAGCTCAAATTTTAGGAGAGTGTCAAGTTGTAAACAAAATACTTACAGGAAATTAACAGAGCAACTATTCATCATTTCCTTTAAGCAAAGGTATAAACAAAGTTCTAGCATTATAGGAGTTACTTTATTCATGGTAAAGAGCAAAACTTTTTTTAGTTTTTGAATTATGCAAATTTGTATAGCTTTTCTTTTATTCAGGATAACAAGAAGTAAATCTTTTTGGTGTCATGGCAGTTTTCAGGATTTAAGATATCAGATGGATACAGAGCATTTGGGGTACTCATCGGGTGATCTTCCCCCAAGCTTAGTTCTTGCAAGTGATTGCCAAGAAACTAAGCTTTAGTATTACCTGGCATTGCCTCCCGCAAGCTTGCTTGTTCCCTGGGTGACGACGCTGCTGCTTGTTTTGCTTACCTGTGTTAGGCGAATTCGCTTCACTCTCTACTCTTATTCTGTCTCCTCTATTTCTATAATGACTGTCTGATGAGCAGTTCTTGTGCTGCTATTTGGACCGTCTGCAAAATGTCGGGAGCTTGGATTTATCCGATCTGATGGTACTACTCCCGTGGATGAATGTCTCTTGTTGGATCTCCCGCTCCAACATTATATTTTTGCCTTTAGCCTGACATTCTTCCAAAGTGACACCGTTTCGGTCGCGGCCAGCTGTTTATTCCCAAACAGACTACGTGGAATGATAGAGGTGGATGTTTGTTGGAGTTGACTCCTTTGCATCCTTGGCAGTTTGCCACCAATCTTTGGGAGATGGCTACTCACCATGTTTGTGATTGGCGTGCTGACTCATGTTGCGCCATGCTTGTGATGTCAGGTGGTTCATTGGCGCATTAACTCATGAGTAGCGTAGATCAACCTGACCTCTAGTAAGCTGCTTTGTCTTTTTGTGTGTTCGGCCAGGGGAAGGAATTAAGGAATGCTCATTCGTAGCGTTCCTCCATACTTGGGTGATGTTACTACATAGATCTTATGCCACTTGCAACCTCTCACTGACATCTGGTCTTGTGGTGTTTGAGAAGTACTCTCAGGATGAGAGATAGCCTTTATGTTCGCTTCCCAAGTGATGCAAAGCATGGTCAATGTCTTGCAGCGAGCAACCACTGTTGTAGGTTGAATGTCGAAGTCCTTTCTCTTAGGGGTTGGGTTGGAGGATGTATGATATCACTTGGTATATCCTCCCCCAAGCTTGATTCTTGAGTTGTCATGAAACAATACTTCTGTCGAAGTTTTCATTTTCTGCTTTGACCTTTGTTGAGATTCCAGTGGAAGGCGTTGTCCAATCATGGCGTGAAAAGATACTAAGATCGAGAGTGGATGACGTGATGGCATTTTCATTCCTCCATTCTGATCTCGGGAAACCTCCTTCTACCTTTCCCTGCATTTAGGGTTCGACACACGTCTACCTAACAAGATTTTTCCTAGGTTGGGCAAGGTAGAGGGCTAGCTTAACCGATCAGGATAAGCTAACATAAGATAGCACTATTGGAAGATATTATGGTAGCAGGATCTTAGCATGAAAGTTTGGTTTCAAGTGCTACCATGATAGCACTACTAGAAGATCCTAGCACGATGAAAGCTTTGTTCCAAGATCTATCACTAACAGGCATTTTAAAACAACCTCTAAAAAGAGAATGTTGAAAACAGCTATTAGAGGGGGTTACCTTCATTGACGTTGGAAGTAACGATGCTAAAGGTTCCATCTCGGCAGTAGGTACATCGGGTTCTCGCTCCATGGTTGGTCATTCGAATGTTGATGTAGCGGATATTCAATAAGTGTTGCTTCGTTGACTTCAAAGTTTTGGTTGTTTCTCTTGAAGCTTGTCAAATGCCAGATAATTTTCTCCCCCAAGCTTGGTTTCTGCACTGGGTACTGTTTCCAAACTGGCTCCCTATCATGCTCTTATTGGGCTTGATACTTGTCGGACATGACATGTGCCACCAGTCATTGTCTGTCTTTGTGCCACACATCCTTCGACTGCACGTCATGACACCGACGTTCTCACCATGCTTGTAGGTATTGATTTGTGTTTGTCTTTGTGGGACCTCTCCCGCAATGAGAGATGTCTATGCCTGCCGATTTTGGGATCTACACCACCACGCCATGGGTACGCAATTCTCCCGTGGGGCAGTAGACCAGTGGCCTACTAGCTGTGAACGTTCAAGCATGGATGATAGCATATTGTGTTATAGAATTTCATGCGTACCTTAACATGATGCTTTCATTTCCCAATCGGCCATGGAGCCTATATCCTCTCGTGGGGAATGAATGCCTCCTGCAACAGGTTAGTGTACAACGTATACAAGGGTCCAAAAATGTGTGACGAGTATTAACCATCGGGCCCGTTGTTCACAAAGTGCTCGCAAAATATTTCAATCAATACATAGCACAGATCATGTTGCTAAACCATGACTTCCATTTCTCCAACTTTTGCTCAAATCCACGGTCTAAAAAAACGGGATGCATTTTTGAAACAACACCAGGATTTTGTGTCTCCATTGAAACTTGAGAGATCCAGCTAGTTCAAGAATTGCGGCTCATGAACTAGCAACGGAACATCACTACCAAAGATCATCCATAGCTTATCTACCAAACTCGACATTGCATCCAATTTGACAAAAAGCGGCTAATTTCAACCTAAGCACCATGCTTAATTTGAAAATTAGCCCCTGGGCACGCGTTAGGATCTGGCCCAAGCTATGTTCTGATAAAATATCATGTAAGTTTTGGCGTCCCATGACTTTGGATAGCACGAAAAACATATCCAAGAATCACACATGTGATCAAAAATTACACAACGGATAGAGCATCATTGAAGAAAATGGTTTTTTTTGTTTTATAATTTTTTGGGTTTTCAAATAAAATGAAAGAGCATCAACAAAAAGAATGAACAACAGCAGGATATTCTAACTCGGCGCTTCCTCGGCAACGGTGCCAGAAAAACTTGTTGGCGGCTCTTAGCCTAACAGATCCGCAAGCGCACGGAGACCGCTGTAGCCTTTCACCTGAGAGTATTCCAAGGTATCGTATTTATCCACAGGGAAGCATTGAGATAAAGATATCAAACTATCATTCATCCAGTTGTTACTACTCTCTCACGTCAACCGATAACTAAGAACGATTGACACCGAGCACCATAGTGTCACACCCGGTTTTAGAAACAAAACCAGATGACACCGTATGTGTGCCCAGGATCTATTTTCCACACATACAGCCGACTTCATTGGTGAATATCAATAGACAGTGCATTAAATAAGCGTATAAAACTTACATTTGACACAAAAGTCAATATATCAGAGTATAGCGGAACTTCTATCTCATAGCGAAACTCAATCTTCACAGGAAGGTTGACTGGGGGCACATACGCCTAAACACCTTGTAAACTTCTGGATCCACTCCGTCTTCATATCATCATCAACTTGTATAGGGAAGAACTATAGGTTTGGGATAGCAAGGGTGAGTACATGGCGCACTCAGCAAGTATTCCGTTTAGGGTAAAAGTGGACTGGCTTTATAGTGGACAGGCATAGCAGTTGCTTTTAATTAGTCAAGTTTTAGTTACCAGTAATGATTAGCATAACCCATCCCATATTATAAAGACAGCAAAACATAATAAGTAGATAAATAGGATCCATAACAATAACCATCATCATTACCATGATCACCATGAAACTCTAATCTGTGAGGGTCCAGGCCGCTCTTAACCGTGAGCACGGCTGATATATCAGTTTTAAACACTCTCGAGAGGTTGTACATCTTTACCCACAAGTCATGATTCCCATTGTGCCCGAGGTTTGCAAAGCCCCATTTATTCATACCTTAGATGAATCAGCAGGGTTTCATTACGAGACCTTTACAAAGAATTCCTAGAGTTATGGCCCACTCGTTATAGGTTACTCCAGTTAACTAAAGATATGAGAGATCCGTTCCAAAGGGTGACAGTCAAACTGCACCACATTGGCAAAGGGCAAAGTCCCATATCCCCTAGACCCCTCATATGCCATGTTTCAGGGAAGCAGGCCAAAACTCTAGTTCATCTAATTAATCAGTCAAGGATGTCCCATTCCATCTCTTGTGGTTGCACTGTTTTCCTGGGTGGTCGCTCGGTGAACCGATCCTTAGGGCGAAGTACTTGAGCAAACCAACAAAACATGCTCAAGTCCCCATGTTGCAAAGTAACCAAGTTTTTATCATTATTGCATCATTATTTAATCAAAATTAGCAACATGAGTAATAATAAGTTGAGCGGTAGCAATTAGTTTACAACATTACAGCTCTCCCAGGTTTATAGACATGTAAAGGAATATCAAGCTAGTCATCCTTAATAGGAGCATGCAAATTTAGGCTCTAGATCATGTGATTAAAGTAAATAGGACATAGGTCAAAGAATACTTGCCTTTATTCCCAAATATATATAGCTGCTCAAGGAATTCTTCAACTGTAGATCTTGAAAAGCTCGACGTTCACTCTTGCGTATGATACTCGTTCTATACGTTAAAACACACGCAACATACAAAGCAGACAAACATACATGCATAAGAACAATACACCAATCATAGGAAAAGCTTTTATAAAACACGTGCTCAAAGATAGGGCTCGTCACTACGGTCACGGGAGCGCAAGAAAACATTGAAAACGGAGCTACGGCTCTGAAGATACAACTAATGGAATATATGCATTGTGGATCGCAAAGAAAAGACTATAAGCTATATTTATTTTAAATTAATAAAATACATATCAGTGGAAATTTCAGGGAAATAACCAAATTGAATTTATCCAGATTACATTTGCTGGAGTTGAAACTAACCATATTTTATTTATAAATGTTTCATAGGAATTATACTATTTAAACAATAAATTTTACAAAGGTATGTATGAAAGATTATCTAATCAAGATTTAGCATAAACCATGTTACGACTAAGTGAATTGTAGTTCGAAACACATTATTGTTACTATTAAATAACTTTATCAAAATCAAGGTATAAACCTATACATATTTTAATTAGAAAACAATTACATAATCATTAATCAAGTTAACATGCATTTAATAGAAAGCCATGTTTTCACCCAAATAGCTTTAAAATAGAAAAGTATCGACATAAACATTAATCAATTTAACATGTGTTTAGGAAAAATTGAGATTAAACCCTAAATTGTTTTTATATACAAAAAATAATAGGAGTAGCATTAAACCAATTAGTATCTTAGAATTTTTTAAAAAGTACGAACACATATTATGATCAACATGAACACTAAAGTGTAGGTTTCATTGTTACCAACCTAACGCAAAAAAGAATGGCCTAAAACAGAGCTAAAATGAATTGTAAGAAATTAAAGATCAATGAGGCTTAAACATGATTAATTGTTTGCTGACAAGGACTAGTAGATGATATTCACATGACCTAAAGAACAGTGCATGCGAAAAGGTCAAGGGATTAAAAGGTTCGATCTAGAACTAGAGACATAGATTGGATCATATGCGTAGATAGAAAGATGCATGGATCGGATTACGTACTACAGATACGTTATCAAGGGATGCAAAGGGCATATTATATATATGTGATCCAGGAACCGTGCAAACCCCTTTTCTTCGTAAGACGCATCTTCATAGCTGGTGACGTTGCATGAGGGGGCCTTGGCTTCGGATTGGCCTGCAGCTTGCACGTACGGCAACTCATCTTCATCTGGTAGCTAGCTTCTCTGGAGTCCAAGTCGTAGGAGGCCAGCTTGAACGTTCAGGGCATGTGTGCAGGAAGGGGGTCGAGTACTTTGCCTAGATAGAGGAGCAAGGCACTGGGCAAGCCAGAAACAGCAGGCAGCAGCAGGGCGTTGGGGCTTCAGGAGACCACGCGCACGACAGCAAGTGGTGGATTGGCCAGGGATGGAGTCGACGGGCAGGGCAGGGCAACGCGATGTTGGAGACGTGAGACTTCCGGTGGATGGCCGGCCAGCGCAGCACATGTACGTCGTGCATGGAGTCCTGTGGTGCCTAGTAGGACAGGAACAGGACGATGGTGAGCTGCCCTGGTTCGAGACGGCGGCACAACACAGATGAGAGAAATATAAAGAAAGAAGAAAGGTATAAGAAGTTTACCGGCAATGGAGACACTCGTCGGAGTTGGAGAAAAAATACTAACTTTGATTGACTATTTTATGGATTCTCAAATCGGGGTCTCCAACCAATAGTTGTTTTTGTTGTGTTATTCAGAGGAGGGGTCGAGTTTATTATATAGGGAGAAGAACCGTGTAGATGCGCGTCAATTAGCAATATGGTACTAATTGATTTGCACCTTCCACCTCCACTAATGGGCTTAATGCGCTTAAAGCCCATTAGAGAACCCATAAATGGGCCTTTGAGATTTACTGGAATTCCAAAATATTTAAATGGACAAACCCCATGTAAATTCGGAATTTATAATTTTCGGAATTAAAATAATTCTAGAGAAGTCTAGAATCAATACTTGAAGTCCGAAAAATATCCCGACGGTCTCAAAAATTCTAGGAAAAATTCCAGAAATAGTTTTGGAACTAATAAACCCAAATAAAATATTTGAAGATTTTGGAAAGGTTCTTAAGAGCTTCCAATAAATGGATTGTGCTCTACGGAAAACAGGAAAAGCTTCTAGGAAAATCTAGAAAGTTCCCAAAAAAGGTTACTTGTAGTTTAAACTCATTTAGAAAATCTTTATCACCCAAAAACATCATGTGAACCAGCATGTTGCTCTGACAGAGGTAATGACTTATCTAGTTGTCTAAGATACTTCGCCACTGAGCCTGCTAACCACTTCCAGGCACAGAGTGCTGATAACCCAAAGGAGAAAGGCGGGTGTCGCAGTGACTCAGCTATGAGGCTACAAGCGACCCAAACAACGGGGGTGGACTACACAGAGTACACTCCCGCTGTCACCAAGAGGACCTACCAAAGCCGGGTGCGCCTAGTCTACATGCACACCGACTACCCAAAACTGCGTGGGGTCTAATCACTTGCGAAACCAAGGTGACCTCAATTGTAGACACCACGTCTACGCTTGCAGGCACTACTTGTACTGGTACTAAAAGGTAGAAGTATACACAACCGTATAGTCAAATGCTATAAAGAGCATACGAGGAATCTATAAGCATGACAAACTAAATATTCATTACCCGTCAGAGCAACTCTAACTATAGTCTAAAAGACATTACTATGCTAAGGCATGAATAATACCAAAAGCAAGAGTAATGTAAATGCTCACAAAAGTAAAGAAAGATAAATATATTAAATAACTCAAGTCTTACAGGGAAAAAAGATACAAAAGAATTCATACCGATCTCCTGAAGACGGCTCCGGAACGACGGAGCCCTACCTCTAACTCCTACCTAAACACTACTTTCTGAATGGAAGCACCTCCCGTGGGGCGCCTCCTAGAGGGAGAAAGAGAGAATTCACATGGTGAATCGTACATTTTTGGAGTGGGGGAGTGCCCCTCTATTTATAGCTTGAGGTGAGGGCGGTCTTCCATGAGTTCCCAAGGTGGTATTAACCCCCAAACCATGCATGGGCTGCTGTTGGGCGCCACCTGGGCCTGTTGGGCCATGGCAGCCTGCGCTGTACGGACGGGGGTGGTGCTGACGTCAACATGACATCAGCACTGCCCTCTAATTTTGTATTTTCCATATATTTTCCGTACGAACTCAGAACGATGTAAACAATATGTCCGTTGGAATCATCTTGACGAGCTCTACGCAATGATGTAGTCCTTGAGTGCATTTGAGATACTTTGTAGTGATGGAATTTGCAAATCTTATCTCAAGCCCTTTTGTGTGTGTTTTCTTTCCTGCTCCAAATGATGTTCTTTTACAAGGAATATGAGCTTGTCCCTGTGATACATCGAAAACCACCAAAACTTGTGGAATTCGTCAGTATTAGGTAAATAATGCACATAACTTTATATATACCCCATTTATTGACGGTCGAAATGGTGAAATAACGAACGTCAATAGCATCCATAACCACAATTATGATCAAATTACAAAAGCAAAGCAAATTGTGATTAACTAGAGCATGGATCATATATTTAGCCTTGATCTTTCTCTGTACCTCAGGTTTATTAGGCATAAAATTATCAAAGTTAAAACTAATAGCCTCATTTTTCATTTCCAAAAAAATCTAGCCTATAAACATGATTATTATCATAACAAGGCTTAATATCAAGAATCTTATTGAAAAATTCATTAAAACAAATAGAATTTTGAGAAAGATTTGTGTACGTTGGGTTTGAATTTTCAAAGTGCTCATCCCTCGGTTTCTGAAATGGAATTTCAATCTCAACATCTTGAAATGAATTCACCTTAATTTGAAGATCTTCAATTTCACCACTGAGTTGTCCTTCTAAATCTTCAGTCTTGAGCACGGTTGATGTTAAATCAGTCTCTTCATCTTCAGATTTCATCACATACTGATTCTCTGGAGTGAGATCTTGAGCAGCACATACAATGTTGACAAATGATGAAGTAGCTGAGGATCTAGAGTCTTCCTTGAATGAGCTACTACAAGTTGAGTGACTCCAATCTGATTGATAGCTTCTCTTCCACTCATCTTCACTTTCTTCAATTGCGTCAGCTGTCACTGAGTGAGGATAGTTTTTCTCATTGACTTGAAAATTCTACAGCATTTCCCTTGTACATTCATCCACTAGCTTGTCTGGTGGAAGTGATTCTTCAATGTATGTTGATGGTAACTCTGATGTCTTCACTTCCACTAAGCTTGAGCTAGTTTCTGTTGTATTAAAGGCAAGTAGCTGGTCTTCTTCTTCCTCAAACATGCTGACACTTCTCTTCTGTGGAGTGGTCTTGAGCATCTTCTCTTGTTTTGGCTCAAAACATTTCGGCAGCATCTCCCTTGTACTTTGGTCTTGTGGGAGAGATTCTTCACTCTTGAGTGGTTCTCCAAAATCAACACCTATCCAATGTAATCTCTCATATTCTCTATCATCATATCCAAATGACACTAGAAGTAGGTCTTCTGGTGTAGGCGCCATCTCTGCTTCTTTGGCTTCTTTTTCTCTCCTTTCTCTCTCTTTCTTGGAGGTCAAAAATATATTGGATAAGATTTCTCTAACTTCACTGACTCTCTTGTCCATAAGTGATCCTCCGGCACACATGTCGACATATCTGGAAGCTTCTGAAGTTATCTCATAGTATATTATACTTAGTAACTCAGGAAACGTCACTCCAAGATTCGGTACTTGATTAAACAGATCGTTGAGTCTTTCCCAAGCTTCATCGATGTCTTCACTCTCTTTTTGTTCAAAGTTCCACACTTTCCTCTGCAACTTGCACACCCTGACTATGGGGAAGAACTCGGTGACGAATTTATCCACTAGCAATCCCCAGTCTCCTCAAGCTTCTCTTGAGGCAAGTTGGTACCATCTCTGAGCTTTATCGACGAGTGTGAATGGAAAGAGGTTCCACTTAACTCACTCAGCTGGAACTCCATCGTATTGGAATGTATGGCATATCTCACTGAGCTTCTCCAAGTGCTTGTATGGATTTTCTGAATCAGCTCCACTGAAAGAAAGTTTAGCAGCACGTTCAATGATCCCTGGCTTCAGTTCGTAGGATTTGGCTGTTGGCTTCGCGTTTGATTCTTGTGGCTTCGGCACTTGAATCGTTGACTCACACAATGTTGCTCTCATCCAATGTTCTAGTAATGTTATCATATCTAACACAAAAAACTCAAAGAAAAACACAAAAGCACTAATGACAGCAAAGTTGCTAGGTTAGTCTAAACTATGAATGAACACAAGAACAACTGATGAAGACAAGAACACATTTAGAGAACAGGAATATAATTAGAGCACACTAAATAATTAAAGACTAAGATTAGAAAATACTTTAACAATTAGAGACCAAGATTAGAGAACTTTAAACAAGTAGAAAATAAGATTAAAACACAAAGACTAAACAAAAACTAGAGAATTAGAACACACTAGCAAATTAGAACACAATTTAGAAAACTATTAGCACACAATTAAAACTAGACTAGCACACGATTAGAACTAGATTACCAAACAATTAGCAAACACAAACTAACTATCAAAACCAGTAGCAAAAGGCTAATACAAGATTAATAATAAATTAAACAATAGTTTTCTCCAGCAACGGTGCCAGAAAAGCTTGTTGACGGCACTTAAACACGCCAAACCTTATACTGCAAGCGCACAGTATCGGTGTAGCCTTTCCTAGAGATGAGTATCAAGGGTTTTGTCAATCCGTGAAAAACTAAGTTTAAACTGCTATTAATCAAGGATTAATCAATTACTAACCAGCTCTAATAGATCTGATAAACTAAAGGATAAAAGAGAGTCTAATTACTAACTAATCTATATCTAAACTAAACTAAAATAAACGATATTCTAATTACAAACTAGATATAAAACTAACTATAGCATAAACTGGATCAAGAACAAGAGCTTGATAGGATCAAAAGCAAGATCAATTATGAGGCTGATAGGATCAAAAGCAAGATCAATTATGAGGCTAATACGGCTAAGGAATTAGCAAGAGATATGAGACAAACTTCTTATAAAGTATGAACTACCCTGAGCATAGATCTAACGTGAAACATAGAATAAACATGACCATGAATGTCATAGGCTTCCTCGAACCTTTTCCCGGGCTCTACTGTCACTAGTAACCAGGTAATCGACGAACTAGCAAACCTAAACCATCTCTAAGCATGAGCATATTCAATCAACTAATTAAAGTAAAAAGATCTACTAAAATACATGTGGTTAAAACAACCCTGGCCAAGTCACATGTAGAGATAAAGCATTGCAAAGACATGGATCATAGATCATGTATAAACAAAGAACTAATAGCAAAAAGACTATTTCATTGATCGAACTCAAGGTTTATCATAGTAAAATAAGAAGAACAGAGAGTTACTCGAGATACATCATGAAGTTGAAGCGCATAGTTGTCGAATTCGACGAGACAAACAACATATCAGAAGATGAACTCGAATCTCCCCGGGAATAGCTGGGGTTGGCCAACCATAGGGGGGTGAGTCAGCGGACCCCCTCTAGTCCTGCCTCCTCTCACCTTCTCCTTTCGCCGAGATCTCCTTCTCGCCGAGTCTTGCGAAGATGGACCCTAAATCCTAACTTTGGAGCGCTGGTTTACAATGAATTGGATGTCTCTCTCTAGGGAGGCCATATATTTATACTCCGAAGAGTCCCCTATACATAGAATCTAATAGGTCGGTTACAAGAGTCCTAATAGACCTATTTCTATGTATATACAAGAGTCTTGAAGGTTTTTGGGCGTCCATGAAGCTTCCTTGCTTGGAGAAGAAGTCCTTGTCCTAGTTCTTCCCGAAATCAGCTTTCCATATTATGCAGCCTTTAGTATTTCGACCATAACTTCCTCATTCGAAGTCCAAATAATGCAAAATCGGACTCTAAATTGTTGAGCTCGAAGAGATCTACAACTTTAGTATTCAGACATTCTTCATTTGACGTCGTTAAGGTCTCTGAATTGTGCCCACAAGGTGCTGCTATCCTGGAATCCGAGAATATCTCGAGATTTATTTGGAGATTAGATTGGACTCTTTATAATCCTTCCTTATCTTCATATTCTTCATACTCAAGCAATCCTTAGCCACCAGAACCTTCTCCATAATGGGCTTGGGCTTTATTTTGGGCTTTAATTGTTCTTTTATTAATCATCTCACCTCCTTGGACTTGTAATATAAATCCTTGATTCGAGAAATTCTCAAATATTCTCAATTATTCCCTATTTTCTTGCAAAAATCAATATTGCACAAAAACAAAGAGCATTCTCGAAAATGGGGTTATTTATTAGCAAAACAAGATTAAATGATTGGATTAACTCTTGAAAAGATATAAAATCATATGAATATAGAGCATATTTTTAGTACATAACGAGCGTCAACACCCTGCTGCTGGTACTGCTGTGGGTAGTGTGATAGAGGCGGAGTGCCCGATCTTTCGGTGAGTGGGAATAAATTCGACTTGGTGGAAGTAGACCCTCACGATCCGACTACGACGAGCGAACCCGAAGCGCCAATGCAATCGCTGAACCAACTCCCAATGGTTACCAACCTTGCGGCCGCAAGATCAGCCTGATCACGAGGATCAATTCCTGTACGCAATCGAAGAACGAACAAGAATATGTAACGAGCAATCTTAATATCACTCGAGGTGGAGTTCTGAATCACAGAGGACAGCACGTATTTGTGCGTGTTCTGAGGTAGCTAAAGCTAGATGTAAAACAAAACTCGAGTCTGAAAATAAGAACGGAGTCTATCTAAATAGGGGACGCAGCCCCTGGCGGCCAAGGAGGGGCGGCGTGCTACAGTACCCGCGAGTACTGTTCACGCCTAGGGTTGCGAAGGTTGGGCCCCCGGTTGGGCCAACTGCTATTCTTCTGGGCCTTCGTTCTTCAATAGCATGATGTAGTTCAATTCCCTCGCACGGGCCCGAGTAATTGGCCCAAGTGTAGGGGATGACGCCTGAGCCTGGGGTGTAGATGTGCTGGTGTTGTAGTTGATGTCCTCATCATCCTCCCCTTCTGAAATGGAAGTCGTCCTCGACGGCAACTCCTCATCCTCGCCCACATATGGTTTCAAATCTGCAACATTAAAACTAGTGGAAACACCAAACTCCGCAGGCAGGTCAAGGATATAAGCATTATCATTAATCTTGGTTAGCACCTTAAAAGGACCAGCAGCACGAGGCATCAATTTAGAACGGCGTAAAGTAGGAAAGCGATCCTTTCTCAAATGCAACCAAACCATATCACCAGGTTCAAAAGTAACATGTTTTCTACCTTTACTACCAGCAACCTGATATTTGGCATTAGTAGCAGCAATGTTCTGTTGAGTTTGTTCATGCAAAGTAATCATGTGGTCAATATGGGCAGCAGCATCTATGTGTGGGGCGTCCGCAGCATCAAGCGCAAACAAATCAATAGGCGCCCGAGGAATATAACCATAAACAATCTGAAAAGGGCACATCTTTGTAGAAGAATGTGTTGCATGATTATAAGCAAACTCAACATGAGGCAGGCAATCTTCCCAATGTTTCAAATTTTTGTCTAAAACAGCCCGAAGCATGGTTGACAAAGTTCTATTAACCACCTCAGTTTGTCCATCAGTCTGAGGGTGACAAGTTGTGCTAAACAGCAATTTAGTTCCTAATTTATTCCAAAGTGATCTCCAAAAATGACTGAGAAACTTAGCATCACGATCAGAGACTATCGTATGCGGAATACCATGCAAACGAATAATCTCTCGAAAGAACAATTCAGCAACAATGCTAGCATCATCGGTCTTATGACATGGTATAAAATGAGCCATTTTGGAAAATCTATCAACAACGACAAAAATACTATCCCTCCCCTTCTTAGTTCTAGGCAATCCCAAAACAAAGTCCATAGAAATATCAAGCCAAGGGAAAGTAGGGGTAGGCAAAGGCATATACAAACCATGGTTGTTCAGACGTGACTTAGCTTTCTGACAAGTAGTGCAGCGGGCAACAAGGCGCTCAACATCACGGCGCATCCGGGGCCAAAAGAAGTGGGCGGTCAGCACCTCATGTGTCTTGTAGACACCAAAGTGTCCCATGAGACCACCTCCGTGTGCTTCCTGTAACAACAAAAGACGAACCGAGCTTGCTGGAACACACAGCTTGTTAGCGCGAAACAGGAACCCATCCTGCATGTGGAATTTGCCCCATGGTTTGCCATTCATACAATGAGCTAAGATATCTTTAAAATCAGCATCATCGACATATTGATCTTTCACAGTTTGCAAGCCAAAGATTTTAAAATCTAACTGGGACAGCATAGTATATCGACGAGACAAAGCATCAGCAATGACATTTTCCTTTCCATTCTTGTGTTTAATAATGTAAGGAAAAGACTCAATGAATTCTACCCAAGTAGCATGACGACGGTTCAGATTTGTTTGGGTACGAATATGTTTCAAAGCCTCATGATCAGAATGGATTATAAACTCGCGAGGCCATAGATAGTGCTGCCATGTTTGCAAAGTACGAACTAAAGCATAAAGCTCCTTATCATAAGTAGAATATCTCAGGCTGGCCCCGCTTAATTTCTCACTAAAATAAGCAACCGGTTTTCCTTCTTGTAACAAAACAGCACCTATTCCAATACCGCTAGCGTCACATTCAAGCTCGAACACTTTATTAAAATCAGGCAATTGTAAGAGAGGAGCATGTGTTAACTTATCTTTCAAGGTGGTGAACGCTACCTCCTGCGAGTCGCCCCAAGAAAATGGCGCGTCTTTCTTTGTAAGCTCGTGCAAAGGGGCTGCAATGGAGCTGAAATTAGGGACGAACCGACGGTAGAATCCTGCAAGTCCAAGGAAGCTCCGAATCTGTGTGATCGTCGTCGGTGTTGGCCATTCCCGAATGGCATCGATCTTGCTGCTGTCCACCTCAATGCCCTGTGGAGTAACGACATAGCCAAGAAACGCGACACGCTGTGTGCAAAAGATGCATTTTTCTATGTTACCAAACAAGCGAGCAGCACGCAACGCATCAAAAACAGCACGCAAATGTTCTAAATGTTCGTGCATAGACTTGCTGTAAATCAGGATATCATCAAAATAGACAACAACGAACAAACCTATGAAAGGCCTTAGAACTTCATTCATTAAGCGCATAAAGGTGCTGGGGGCATTAGTCAAACCAAACGGCATAACCAACCATTCATATAACCCAAATTTCGTTTTAAAAGCCGTTTTCCACTCATCACCCAGTTTCATTCTGATCTGGTGGTAACCACTTCGCAAATCTATCTTAGTGAAAATAATGGCACCACTAAGCTCATCAAGCATATCATCAAGGCGTGGTATAGGATATCTATAACGAATGGTGATATTATTAATAGCACGACAGTCTACACACATACGCCATGATCCATCTTTTTTTGGAACAAGTAACACAGGAACTGAGCAAGGGCTAAGAGACTCACGGATGTACCCCTTGTCAAGCAACGCCTGCACTTGGCGTTGGATCTCCTTCGTCTCATCCGGATTTGTACGGTATGGGGCGCGGTTGGGAAGCTGGGCGCTGGGGATGAGATCGATCTGATGCTCAATGCCACGGAGCGGTGGAAGACCCGGTGGTAAGTCTTTGGGAAAAACATCAGTGTACTCCTGCAAAAGGTTAGCAACCGCAGGGGGAATATCCAAAGACGGTGCATCATCAAGTGTAACGAGCATACGAGAGCATACAAGGGCATAGCAGGGCAAAGGAGCATCACGGAGATCATCAAAATCAGCACGTGTAGCAAGTAAAACAGGAGCATTCAACTCGATTTCAGATTTAGACGGCGATGGTGATGGTTCAAGTTGTTTAGCATGTCTAGCAGCTCGAGCAATATCATCTTTAACAATTTGTTCCGGTGTCATTGGATGTATAATTATTTTCTTACCCTTAAACATGAAAGAATAATGATTCGAACGACCATGATGCAAGCTATCAGTATCGTATTGCCAAGGTCTACCAAGTAACAAAGAGCATGCTTCCATGGGAACAACATCACAATCGACAAAATCAGAATAAGCACCCATTGAGAAAGAGACACGCACCGACCGTGTTACTTTAATCTTTCCACCATCATTAAGCCACTGAATGTGATAGGGGTTCGGATGCTTACGAGTGGGTAATGATAACTTTTCTATCAGCATGGTGCTCGCCAAGTTGTTGCAGCTGCCGCTGTCGATGATGATGCGAATCGACCGCTCCTGCACAACGCCCTTAGTGTGGAACAGAGTGTGTCGCTGATTCTTCTCGGGCGGGGCGACCTGTGTACTAAGAACACGCTGCGCAACAAGACTTTCATACCTATCGGCGTCACCCGGGTTGACATGTACCTCCGCCTGAGCTGCATGGTCAGTGGCAAGCATAGCATATTGAGTTGCCTCAGAATCACTAGCGGAAGAGTACTCACCATCGTCACGAATGAGCAAGGTACGCTTGCTGGGGCAGTCCCGAATCACGTGCCCAAATCCTTTGCAACGATGGCACTGAATATCCCGTGTACGTCCTGTGGAAGGGGCAGCGCCTGTGGCTGGTGGCGCTGCAGGTTTGGCCGTCCTCTCGCGCGGTGTAGTGCCAATGGTGGATGGCGCAGAAAGAGCAGGAGTTGAGCTGGATGTCGGGCTCCGTCCTGCAAAAGAGTTAGCATATGTCTTGGATCGGCGCCCCTGCACTTCACGTTCAGCTTTGCAAGCATATTCAAACAATGTGGTTATATCAAAATATTCCTTATAATCAAGTATATCCTGAATTTCTCGGTTTAAACCACCGCGAAAACGTGCCATAGCAGCGCCATCCTGTTCAACCAAACCACAACGAAGCATACCCTTTTGTAGTTCCTGGTAATATTCCTCAACAGATTGTTGACCTTGCTGAAAACGCTGCATTTTATTAAGCAAATCTCGGGCATAATAGGAAGGAACAAATCTGTGTCGCATAGCAGCTTTTAATTGAGTCCAAGTGGTGGGAGTGGTATTAGGATGTTTTTTTGTATATTCATGCCACCAAATTAAAGCAAAATCAGTAAATTCACAAATAGCAGCTTTAACTTGAGAAGTAGCAGGAATATCATGGCATGAAAATTTCTGTTCGACCTCTAATTCCCAATCAAGGTATGCAGCAGGATCATATTTGCCATTAAAAGATGGAATTTTAAATTTAATCTTAGCAAATGAGTCATTAGGTGGTCGACGTACCACACGGCGGGCACGCCCGCGGCGAGCTCCATCGTCCTGCTCCGTGTCGCCACCGTAGTCTTGCTGTTGCAACTCCGTGATCGTCGTGGTCAACATATCGAGTCGTGCCACTATGTCGTTGAGCGTGGTTGCAGTGGCCGTCTGAGCGAGGTCTAGCTGGTCGAACCGCTCGTTCGACGAAGTGACTGTAGAATCAAGCCGTTCATGTATCGTCTTTATGTCCGCGGCGAGGCCATCAACCTGTTGCCGCACGTCCGGAAGCCGTGCATCCGTCTTGTCGTCGTCGCCTGCCATAGTTAGCACAAACACAAAGCAAAGCCTACGACAAGAAAGGTGTGGATCAGGCGCTCACAGTAGTGCTGTTATCAAATTCTTATCCGTTCTTACCAAGCAAACAGGGGTGAGCTGCAACCAGCAGGTAGAACCGGCGAAAGATTGGAAGAGCGATTGCCTGGTGAAACAAAGTCTGCTCGTCGTAGAACTATGTGGAGTTCTGGGTAGGCTGCACTCAATTCAAGGGTTAGCACAATCAAACAATAATGCAAAGTTGAATTATAGTGCCAAACACGTAATCAAAGCTGCTGGAAACAAGGTGCAAAAGTGGAGGAAAAAGATGGAGATGGACGACAAGGGTAGAAAGGAGAACAAGTATTAGGGGTACCACACAGTTCCTGAAATGCAAATCGAAAGGCTTCCTGATTCGCCGCTCAGTTTTGTTTTTTTTTTTTTTTTGCACTTTTTTTTTCACTTTTTTTTTTGGCACTTTTTTTTTTCACTGATATTTTTCCCAGAACAAGGATCACAAAGGTAGAACCACAAGAAATTTCACCTTTAACAGAGGTCAGATGTGGTCTACAGAAAAACAGCACGTTCTCTGAAAAGCGTGCAAAACCCTTGATCAATTTTTTTCTTTATTTTCCTGAATTTTTTTGGCAATTTTGGACGGTGCAAACAGGCCGAAGGTGAGTTTGGGTAGGCTTAGAAACGAGTCACCAAGCTACCATATTTTTTTCGGATTTTTCTGACAAACGAGCGAAAAGTTATGCCTGTTTTGGTGAAGGTACCTCAGGTAATGGTTTTCCAAAGGCACAACCCGGGATGTAGGAAGCGGATATGGATGGAGGAGGGTCGATGGTGGGCGCAAAACTTAGGGTTTGGCGAGAGAAAACCCTAACACAAAGCGACAGTGAGGAACCTTAATATGACGAGACCACACAAGGCGGGGGAAAAAAAACAGATCAAGAGGGTGATGCGGAGAAAGGTGAGTGGCGCGGCTCGTGGTGGATTGGCGAGCAGCAAGGGTTGATGCGCAAGGAAAAAGGGATGTGGCGGCACGCTAGGGTTTGGGAAAAAAAATGGCGATAGAACACAAAGTAACCAGCAACAATTCAACGCACAGGCACACAAATTCAACAATGCAAATTATTGAAAGACAGTGCAAGGCTCAAAAGGGTTCTGGGACAAGGATCTAACCTGAATATATTTTAATTTTGGTTTTGTGGACTGTAGGAATTGTAAAACACTCGATAAACTCACCGATCAACCTGGAAATCTGATACCACTTGATAGAGGCGGAGTGCCCGATCTTTCGGTGAGTGGGAATAAATTCGACTTGGTGGAAGTAGACCCTCACGATCCGACTACGACGAGCGAACCCGAAGCGCCAATGCAATCGCTGAACCAACTCCCAATGGTTACCAACCTTGCGGCCGCAAGATCAGCCTGATCACGAGGATCAATTCCTGTACGCAATCGAAGAACGAACAAGAATATGTAACGAGCAATCTTAATATCACTCGAGGTGGAGTTCTGAATCACAGAGGACAGCACGTATTTGTGCGTGTTCTGAGGTAGCTAAAGCTAGATGTAAAACAAAACTCGAGTCTGAAAATAAGAACGGAGTCTATCTAAATAGGGGACGCAGCCCCTGGCGGCCAAGGAGGGGCGGCGTGCTACAGTACCCGCGAGTACTGTTCACGCCTAGGGTTGCGAAGGTTGGGCCCCCGGTTGGGCCAACTGCTATTCTTCTGGGCCTTCGTTCTTCAATAGCATGATGTAGTTCAATTCCCTCGCACGGGCCCGAGTAATTGGCCCAAGTGTAGGGGATGACGCCTGAGCCTGGGGTGTAGATGTGCTGGTGTTGTAGTTGATGTCCTCATCATAGTGGGGGCGGGTGTTACGGTTGGAGGAAGCAGGGTTGAGCTTTCTTTTCTTCTCCTCGATTTCTCTGCGCTTCTGCTCAGTAAGCAAGGCACGGTCCACCAGGTGGTTGAAATTATTGAAGTTATTGTTCATCAGCTGCAACTGAAGGTTGTCATTAAGGCCCTCTAGAAAGTGCTCCTGCTTGTCACCATCTTCTACAACTTCTGTGGGAGCATAGTGAGCAAGCTGCAGAAACTTGTCATGGTACTCTGTGACTGACATGTTTCCCTGTTTCAGAGAGAGGAACTCCTTCTTCATCTTCATTATGCCTGCAGCCACATGGTGGTTCCTGAACCTCTCATGGAACTGAGCCCAAGTGAAGCGCTCTCTGTGTTGCTGACTGTAAGACTCCCACCAGTCTAGAGCAGCACCTCAAAGCTGTCCTGCTGCATACAGGACCCTCTCTTGATCATTGCATTGTGTAATGTCAAGCTGTCGCTCCACTGCACGGATCCAGTCATCTGCCTGAAGCGGATCAGCAGAATGGAGAATTTAGGCGGATGTCCCTTCATAAAGTCTCCAAGCCTATCCCTCTGCTGCTGCTGTGGATTGGCTTGAATATTCTGCAGAGCCTGTACAGCATTGTTGAGAGTAGCCATCATCTGCATCTGAAGTTGAAAGGACTGTTCTGTTGTCAGCGGCGGTAGGTTTTGCGGTGGATTGCCATTAGCCTGATTGTTATCCTCCGGTCCATTGCCTCTGTTCCTGATGTTTACCATCTGTTGGCAGCAGTTGAGACAACATCAGTAAGCAATTGTTGCACACATCCCAGATGATAAAGAACGGTGACGGATAAAGTAAAGAGAAAAGAGTAGATGGCTA